>OY728146.1:809332504-811832504 GCA_963277665.1 Viscum album
AAACGTTTTATTTCTAAAGCTTCTTTAAAAACTCTTTTTAAATGATTTCACCTAAATAAGAATTTATTTGAGCATCAAATATAATTTCAAAAAAATACCATTTTATTTTTTGGGATGTAAATTTTTACAATCTGATTTCATGATAAATAAAAATGATTGTCAAAAAGAACTCTTTTTTCCAAAGTAAAAATGATTTTTATCATCACACTTTAACTTTTATGAGATATATGACTTGTTAACCACTTATTTATTTCTTTTTTGTGTATGTAATTCCCTTTGGTATATCATATAAAGATTCTCCTTATTCTCATGATATTCTAAGGGATTATTATTTGAATTTTTCAAGGTGTTATGGGATACTTTGGAATGTTTAAGGATTATTTCCTCAAGGATTTTTCAATGGCCTCATTTAAAAGTTTCTTCATCTATGTCAACGTCCTTTGTTGAATCTTGTAATTTATTGAGTTTTATCTCTTATGATATCATCTACCATATTTAATTGAATGTTTTATGATTATTTTGATTGTGGATGTGTAATCTTAAAACCATTCACCAATTTACTTTGAATGGTTAGTGTTTATGCTAAATGTTCGAGGGAAGTCATTTACATTTAACATGTTAGTTTCAATATGAATGTTTATGTTATTTATGTTTATCCCATTTCATATGAGGAATTAATTAGACTTAGTAAGTGTCATGTGGGGCCATCTATATCCCCTTGGTGCATCGGTATGTCTCATGAGACAAACTATGGTCTTGGACCAAGGCCTTGACAAAATGATTATTTATGGTCTTGGAATGAGGCCTTAACAGTATGTTTTAGAATGTACAGCATATGAATTTCGCTCATTATGAAGCTATAAATTCATATTTCATGTGGTTATTATATTAGTATAATACCCATGGTTATGTTTTATTATGGTATTATTTACTCAGCTCATATTCCTACCATAATGTGTTCAAGTTTATTTTTTTTAAGGAATGTGTTCTTAGTTATTCACCATGCCTAACGTTTATGTTTATGATATATTCCACTATATTTATTACCCTTACTAAGCATCTGAGATCACCCCTTTCTTATGTTTCATTTTCTCAATGCATGAAGAAGTTTATTATGAATGACCTACAGGGATAAACTTAGAGTTGTGGATGTTCCCAATAAGACTTATATGTTGTATTTCTTTTCAAGTTGTAATGTTGAATCTATGTATGTATATGGTTTTCAAAAACTAATAAACTACTCAGTCATTCGGTATTTGATTCCTTGTAATCATGCCAATGTTTTAAAATAATGCACCAGCTCTGGGATTTTGGGGTTGGGATGTTACAATCACCACTAGGAAAACAACCATCATCCTAGTTGTCTGGAGGTGTGGAGTGAATTCATATTCATCCAACAGATGTTTTTGCCTCCCTTGAAGTTTCCACACCATCACTTCCACCCAAGGCTTCTATCTCTTACTAATACCCGCTCATCCCCAAGATGCCTCATCATTGACCCACATCGCCATTATTCTACGCATCGAGTGGTGCCCCTATTACTCTTCCACCCCTACAACTAACATGGGACTTTATTTTTTGTAGCCTATGGCTAACCCCCAATGGGTTTTGTTATCGTCTTCCCCCAATCCAATTATGGTACCTTAAAATTTGAAGGCTACACCCATGCATGATTAAATAGACAACCCCTACATCAAATAGGATTTTTAAACCATCACCCCTTGATTTCTCCTGTCATCATATGGGGATTTCCTCACCTATAATTTCACCAATGGACTTTGAATCAGGTAGGGAACAAAAAAAGATATTGATATAATTTTTTTTATTAAATATCTATTAATATTAATTAGTAATGAATGTAGTTACGAAGATAACTTTGTCATATTTTTTGGAACAGGAAATCATCACGCACGAGTTTAAAACCATAGACTTGGACGAAGAAGGTTTGGAAGCCGAAGCAGGTCAGGTTAGGTGTTTCAGGTCTTACACCTAATTATTTTTCTTCATAGAGTACCACTAATAAGAAATAAATATAATCAAATATTGAGGTAATGCGATTATTTTTTTAGATTTCCTAGAAGATATTAAGAAAAGGAAGTGATTAGTTTTTACAGGTACTCCTAGTTATGTGGTTATCACTGTTATGGGGGAGCCAGACATTATTGGTTCTAGTATTATTTATCAAGTCAGTGAAAACATTGGTATAATGAAGACTTCAATGTTTGGATTTGTTTTATAGGGGTCTTTCAAGTTTTCATCAGATATGAAAAAGAGTGATGTCATGTATCATGTATAGGATGATGGTTGGTACAATACTGGTTAGTTATCAATCCAATTAAGTTTTTTGAAATTCATCTCCTTATTTATTGAGCTGAAGGGGGGGTTATTGAGGTTCATCTCATGTTTTCCAAATTTAAAGATAGGGTTTTTGAAATTTGAAAAAGAGGCTCGACGTTTTAGAATATTTTGGGATTAAAAATGAGGATAATTTTTTATCCTTTTTTTAATTTTAAACCCAATGTGATAGATATTTTGGGGGTATAATTTTCTTATAAAAAGGTAGAAACATGGTTGTTGTAAAGTAAGAGAAAAATAAGAACAATAGAAAGAAAATACATGATCAATGGTTTTTAGGAATGGGAAGCAGTGAGAAGCAGCAAATCTGGTTGTGAAACAACTTATTTGGGGTGCTACAACAATTCCAGTTGTTCAATGTTGATCTCTGAGGGGTGATGTTTTTTATCAGATGATTATTAGAGAAAATTTAGAGGCATAATTGGGTGTTGTTTTCCATATAGGTATTTCTACACTATAAATGTAATTCAAGTTTGGGAATTGATTGGATTTTTTACTATCTGATTCATTGTGAATCTTTCAGAATTTTCCCATGGTTTTTTTAAATATCTACTGTGGAGGGTTTTTCCAAGTTAAAATCTATGTCTTAATTTATTTCCCACTTTTCATTTTCATTGTTGATTCTCACAATATTTTTTTGTGATTGAGTTTTTATCCTAAGACTAATCTGTTTCCTCCCCAATATCTTTGTCTCGTGATATCTCATAAAGTAAGATGTACACTCGGTGTCATCATCCATTATTGATTTATTTATTCATTGACCTTACTAGATATAATTTCCTTCAACCATCATGGTCATGGATTTAATAAAGGTATTAACATATTGATCAACTAGGATCAAGATATCTCTTCCTTTCAGAAGTGAAAAATCATGTCTTGGTCATTAAACCAATGCCATACCACCAATGACATACTCAATATAAGCTACCTCACCAAAACTTCAATGTCATGGTTTTCATCTTGAATCATAGTATGCAATTAAATGGTACACATTGATAATGATCTCAATTAAAGATAAAAATACACATTCTCATATATAGTATTAAAAATTACACACAAAACATGTGGTGTTCCTATTTTTAATTTAGTTCCCATGATCTCTTCTACTTGAGATCACCAAGTGAAAACTTTATGAGAAGAAGTATCAATGATTACGATCCCTCGACACTTGATAGTTGGAAATAATTTGTGTCATGTATGTATGATTAATCTAGAATATAGAACATTTTTAATATTACTATCATAGTATCTTGAGGTTCTCATTATAGCTAGAAACTATGATAACCTTTTGATATGAAATCTAATCTAAGTACATTACTATACAAATAGTGCGTGCATAAAAAACATTACTATGATGGTAAGAGAAACACAAGTATATTTTAAACTGTATACATGTAATGGTAATCAAAATATATATAGTAGTTGGGTCTTGGTCACCCACTCACAATAGGGATATGATTCAGGGGTGAGTGGGGAGGGAGAATGAGAAAGATCAGGAGTATTTTGGGTTTTTATAGGGAAAGTCTTAGGGATCTCCCAATTCTTCTCACTGTGAAAAATCATTTCTCTAATAGTGTGATGATGATTATATTTATCAGAACTAATTATAGTGGTGATAAAAGTAATTATTTATCAAAACTTAAGTTACCTTTAATAATATTTTTTTTATCAATTATGAAAGCATCAATGCTCCTATAGAACTAACAAAGTAATTTTCTAATTTTAATAAAAAATAATGTTATAGTGATCTTGGGTATGTTATTTCTAATGATTCTTAATACATTAAATAAATATTATTTGATCCTTAAAAACTCATTATAGATGTTTATCCGGACACCCAATGGTCACCCAAAGAAATGGGATAAAACATGTAGCATGCCAAACTCACGTAGTAATAGGGAAGGTTTGAGGTATAGTAAATGCACTGTATCTCTAAATATAACAGGACACTATAGAAGTATTATAGTGGTGAAAACTTCAATTAGAGTAGTATATTTATTATTATTTTTATCCCTAAGTAATAATATAAGTTATTACTACTACTACTTTTATTATGGGTGTTCCATTTTACTCAAAAGCAGCAATTTACACTTGTCTATTAGAGAAACACTATCACACCCATACCCAGTTACTCTCCATTATTTTATTTATTTATTATCCTAATATATATTTTTATTTATTTTTATTGATATCCAATAGCAGTAAGGTTGGTTTTTCTTTTTTAGAGACTTTTAGTTGTTGTATAGTTAGCCCACACGGTTTGGAGTAACCGTGTTGGTTGGGTCTGCCACTTGGCAGAGCCATTTTTCATGGCTTCTACATGGTTTATTAAACTATGTAGCCTCATAGGGGTAACCATGTGGGTTCCATGTGCTTTTCTAGTGATGATAGCATGGTTTACGCACAGTTTAATAAACTGTGTGTTATGTCATGTTTAAAAAACATGGTTTTTTTCTTTTATTTTTCCCTTTTTCTCTTTTTTATTTCTTTCTTTACCTTTTATTTTTCCATTTCATATTCCTCTTACATGACATCCCTCCCCTATCCTAACCATAGTTGCATGCCTCCCCCCCCTCCTCATGGCCACCTCTTATGCACCGATTTCTTCCAGATGTCTGGCGAATTCTTGATTGTCACCCAATGGTATGGTCTTCGACTCCCACATCTTATGCTTTTTCATGATTTTTCTTTCCATGTTACACTACCTAGCATGACCTAACCCTTGGTTAAGGGCTAATCCATTTTTTCTATTTTATTCTATTGTTAGGGTGTGTAGTTGGTCTCACAGGTCGGCTTCGGGCATGTTTCGACATCCATCACTGAAGACGGAACATTTCAGACCATTTTGATCCACCAGCCATCATTTTGAGGTAGGTTTTCTTATTCCTTTGCTTTTAGCACAATTTTAACTTGAAATTTTGTGATTTTTAGATTCCTTATATTGTTTTAGTGGGTTTTGGTCTTCATTAGAGTGAGTCTGAGCTGTCTTTTTCAAAGACTTGTGTGTGTGTGCATAGGTAGGCATAAATATGTGTAGTTTCCCCCTTTATATATATTCACCAATATAGAATGAATATATATAATGGGACTATGTGTACTTACATATATATATGAAAATGCATATGTGTGTAAGTGTAAAGGGGTATATACACGTATAAGCATATGGGTAAGGATCCCCTCATATATATTTGGCCGTGAAAATAGGTACATAGGGGGAATGTGTCCTTACATATAAGTGAAGGTGCATATTCGTGCAAGTGGTAAATGGAAGGTTATAGTTTTCATACTCTCAATCAATGTGCCTTGAGTTTGAGTTAGGTTCCATATTCCCAAGCCTTTAATTTTAATTCCTTAATTACTTAAGTGCTTTAAAAAAGTGTTTTTAATATTAAATAGTATTTATATTCTTTGAAAAGTGTTGGTGATGATTGGTGTTGGACTTTCCTTTATTTTTCATATTCACCATAATGTTTTGACATGTGTATTATTCATTAAAATATGCCTCCAAGATTGTTTTAGAATTCTCAACATTTTAAATAATTAAAATTGGTTTCCAAAATGGTTTTGGGTGTGTTATGGGTATTTCCAAATATGGTTGGCGTGTGTAATATAGTTGTTAAAGTTGAATTGAATTGATCTGGGTTTGTGTGTGATTTTAAAAATGGGAATTTTCATGTTTTTTTAAGTTTGGAAAAGTGAATGGGTTTTGGTGTGAATTTGAGGTTAAATGGTGATTTTCCATTCTTAAATGGTTTCTTGTCAAGTGTTGATTCATTTGATGATGCGGTGATTATATGGAATGGAATTTCATTTGACATTAAGAATGGGTTAAGCACATGGTACCCCAAGTACCTAGATGGGAAGACTAGGACTAGTGTTCTAGGTATATCAGCAGGGCAGAGGCCCAATTTTCCCCTAGCTGGATTGATGCTACAACACTAAGAAATCATATGATGATGATCAGAGACCACTACACCTTGTAATGTGTTCCCCTATATTGGATCATGTATGAGGATGATGTGGATTTTGACATATGATTGGATACCACTAAACCTTGGGATGTGTTCCTCTCTAGTGGCTTGTGCATGAGGATGTTGTTGGTTTTGGTTATATGTGCTTATCACTAAGGTAAAAGGATCCTAGGACTATACTAACCCTGGCTACTTAGGTATTTCCCATGGTTCTTGCTTTCATTTACTCCTATTTTCCATGGTAGTTGTTTTAAAAATGTACTTCATTCTTATATTTCCATACTGTGACATTTGTTCTTACAGAATTATCATTTATAAATAATTTTATTGAAATGTATTCCAGAATTTGAATGCTATTTTGAAAAGTATTATGAAAATTAGTTTTTTATAAAAATAGTACCTTGTAACTTGTATTTTTTAAAAAGAAGAAAACCCTATTTTAATATGTCTTGTTTTCAAACTAGAATGACTTGGTATTATTTTTAAAGGTAATGCATAGAGAATAATTTATTCAGGCACACCTATTGAGTTTTAATACCCACACCTATAGTTTTATTTTTCTTATCTACTAGTGTTTCTTCCTACTCTAGTTCACTCATGGAGCGAGTGTGATCCCATAGTTAGAGGTGACCCATGAGGTCACATGGAGGTATATGTATTTGTTTATTTATTTATGTTGTTTGTGTTTATTTTTATTGTTTAGTTTATATTTGTTTATTTATCTGATTTTCATGGTCTAAATGATTCCCAACTTCATATTCTTGATGCCAAACACTATTTTCCAGTCTGTGAGGATCAGTAACACCTGTTAGGCCTTGTCGCGGGTTGGCTTGGGTAACCAGTTCAAGGTTGACTCAGGTTGGTTTGTGACAAAATGGTATCATAGTAAGTTTTTCCCTTGTCTTAGGGGGATTTCTAATAGTTTAGAGCAAGGATTTTTATAATTCAAGTAGTTATTTGCAGGTAGGTGCTTGATCACTACTTATTCGAAAGGACACATAAATTGCTAGGGTATTCCAAGATGGTCTTGCCTCAAAATTTGATCTTGTATCTTAGGTATTTTTAGGTTCCTTGGTTTTGTTTGGGATATTCTAGTTGGTTGAGTGGACTTAGTGGTTATTATGGTTGGGATTCAGATAGTGCATGGTAGTTGTGCACAATCTCACAAACCATTTGTAAAACATGAAATTTAATCTGATGACTTCTGATGTGCTCACCCGGTTGGTGCACCTCTTACCAAACCATGTGGCCAAGCCGTGTGTAGTAGTTATTCCTCTTTGATTTTGGAGTTTTTCCCTTGGGTTATAAAATTGTAATTGGTTTATTAAAATTGGATTTCCAAAATAAAAATCTTGGATTCTTGAAAAATTAAAGGGGTTGTTTTGGAAATGGGAACTATTTTTGGAAATGAAAACGTTTTAGAAAATGTTTTGGGAGTTTTTGGAAATATTTGTGAAATGTGAAATGAAAGATGTTGTGAAACTGGGGTTTTGGAAATTCTTTATTTTGGAATGATAAAGGTTGGTTTTAAAATTTTATTGGGAACATTTTGAAGAGCGGTTTGGAATGATATTTTTCTATTTAACCCTTGGTATTACCATAGATTATCACATGTATATATGTATGTGGTGAGTGTATATTTATTGGTATCTATGGATGGGTGCCTGAGATGGCATGAGAATGTATATATATGAGGCTTCATGGAATACCATTAGTGCAAGCCTAAATTTTTTAGCATTCTTTTCCTTATAATTTTTTTTAAAAGGGTATTATGATGTTTTGATAAGTGGATGTGTTAGGATAATTTTATTCCAAGAGGTATTGAAATGGAAATTGGATTTTGAAATGGGTTTTGGTGTTCAGATGATTTTGAAGTGGAAAATTGTTTTGAATTTAAAATTAAAGTTGTGGTTTCAAAAGGAGTATTTTGGTTTCATTGTGTGGTTCTCGGTTTTTGATTTGATGCTTTTGGGTTGATTTTTTTTTTTTGAGTTTGGGTTGTTGATTTATGATTGATATTTGGATAATTTTTTGTGATGTGATTTGGGTTGGTTATATGTTTCTTATTTAGAATATGAAACCCAAAAAGTTCCAAAGGTTTTTGAGGGGTCTCTTCTAGTTGACAGTCATTCCTAGATTCCTAGAAGAGTGGTGGGGTTGAGTTCCTTTCAGTTTTACCTATTTTTCATGGTGGTCAAGTTTTGATATAGGTTGTGGAGTATCTTGAGAAAGTTGAGTGTATCTTATGTATTTGGGAATTCCAGATGTTGTGAGGGTGTGAGCTGTTTTTTTTTCTATTTAAAGGTCTGGGTTTAGACTAGTGACGGGTGATCGCTCCTTTTTACTTACATGTTAGGTTTCATCAGGTGAACTATAGAAGATGGAAGTCTGTTTTATCAAGGTTCTCACGAAGGGTTCCACATCTAGTGAGGAGGGTGAACTAGAGGAACGTGTTTCTAGGGTGTATCCTTTGTTAGTTCTTGATTCTCATTCCTAAGACCACACAATTGTTTTCTTATAATGTGGTAAATTTGGGAACTCTAAGACATTTTCCATAATCTTTTAAGGGCTTTTCAATGTCATGGATATGGATAAGTTCTGTAAGTAGTGTTTCTAGGAGAGGAAGCCTCAGACAGAGTTTGTAATTTATTGATTGTGGTGCAGAAGATACTTCAATACATTATGGCTCTAGCCATAGGTCCCAAAGTGAATTTTTTAATGCAGTCAGGTGGTTTCTAGATGTGGTGGATGCACATTCAACCTATTGTCTCTAACATCAGAGAATAATTCAATTAATTTTTTCCTTCTTATAGTTATCTGTTTTGGGGACTCTTTATGCTTTGGATGTCTTGGTGGCCTCATTATTTTCAGATCTTTGGGATTTTTGGGATGATTTGTTGGATCGTGTCTATTTTAATATGTTTTTGTCTTATGGTAATTTTGAATGTTGGTTCATTATGGTGTTTAATTTTAGTCTGTTTCTTTGGGATCCCATTATTTTGGGGATTTTTCGTGCTAGTTGGTTTTAAAATGGTGGGGATACCCACCACAAGTCTTGTTGATGTCCACTTTTAATAAAGTTGAGTATGACTTAAGAAATTAAGAGGTCACACCAATGTTAAGGGTTTTTTTTTGGTTTTGTGGGTTATTTTGGATGGAAAAATGATGTTTGCCTGAAATCTCAAAATGGTGGGGAGACCACCATAAAAAGGGATTCATAGTGAATTTGATCTTTATCCTTCTTGATGGAGTGATCTTTGTTATCATCGCACCTAATCCTGATGAGTCTCTTTGGTGGTTTCTATGTTAGGGTTCAGGGAGTTCCTTGTTGAGTGGTGTTTTAAAAGGAGGGTTTTTTGTCTTGGTTCTCAAGTAGTAAATGTTTTTCTTTAAATTTCATTTCATCCTTGCTTTATGTATTGTTCAATCAAGTCCTTTGGGGAATTTTGGGGGGAAGAAAGTGTCATGGTGGAGAGAATTTTCATGCCCAGACCAGATGACTCTCTATTATTTTTGGTCTTAATATATCTTATTCTTGAGTGGTCTTGAGCTCTTATAGTTGGCAGGCCAGATTGTCTTTTTTAGAGGCTTTTACCTATTTTACGATTAGTTTGCATGGTTAGGAGTGACTGTGTGGTGCCCATACGGGTTGGTTCTATCAATTGAAAGATCCATTTTTCACAGCTTCCACGTGTTTTGTTAAATTTTTCAGCCTCTTAGGGGTAACCGTTCGGGTTCCCTATGCTTGTCTAGTGGGGACAACACGATTTACACATGGTTTGGTAAATTGTGTGTCATGTCCTCTTTAAAAAATCATTTTTTTCATCTTTTTTTTTGTTTTTATCTTTTTTTTTATTTCTTTCCTTCCCTTTTTTCCCCTTTCATCTCCCCCTCGCGTGACATCCCTCCCCTCTCCACCCCGTATCCACTCACCTTGCCCCCCCCAACACGACCAGCTCTCGTGCACCGATTTCTCTCTGATTTCTGGTGAATTATTGGTTGTCTCCCCAAGTTATGGTCTCTCGCTCCCTCCTCTTCTAATGTTCCATGATTTTAAGTTCCTCATTGCCTTACCCAGTGCAGTCGAACCCTAGGTCAAGAGTTAACCTATTTTTCTTGGTTTTCTTCCATTTTTAGGGTGTGTAATGGGTCTCAAAGGCCGACTTTGGGTGTGTTTTGACATCCATCATCCAAGGTGAATCATTTCAAACCATTTTGGTCTTCTCACCATCATTTTGAGGTAGTTTTTATTATTCCTTTTCATTTGGACCAATTTTAATTAAGGATTTTATGATTTTTAGATTCTTTATATTGTTGTAGTGCATTTTGATCTTTGTTGGAGTGGGTTCGAGTCACTGATGTTGAAGAATTATATGCATATGCATATGTAGGCATAAATATATGTAATTTATCCCTTTATATATATTCACCCATGGCAGGATGAATATATATAATGGGTTTAGGTGTAGTTACACACACACATATATATATATATATATATGAAAAGACATACGTGTGTAAGTAGAAATGAGTGTATGAACGTATAAGCATATGTGTAAGGATCCCCTTATACATAGTTGTCCATGAAAATATGTATATAGGGGATATGTTTCCTTATATATAAGATAAGTTTCATATATGTTCAAGCGGTAAATGGAAGGTTTAAGTTTTCATCCTCTAAATTAGCACGCCTTGAGTTTGAGATAAGTTCATTATTCCCGGGACATTGATTTGAATTCCTTAATTTCTTGAGTGTTTTAAAAAGTGTTTTTAATATTGAATAGTATGTATATGATTAGAAATTTTTTTCTGATGCTTGGTGTTGGAATTTCCTTTATTTTTCATGTTCATATTCATGTTTTTACATGTGTATTATTCATTAAAATATGATTCCAAGCTTGTTTTAGAATTCTCAACATTTTAAATGATTAAATTTGGTTTCCAAAATGGTTTTGGGTGTGTAATGGGGATTTCCAAATATTTTTTTTGTGTTTAAAATATTTTTGAAAGTTTAATTTAATGACGATGGGTTTGTGTGTGATTTTAAAAGGGGTAATTTTCATGTTTTGGTAAGTTTGGAAAAGTTCATGGGTTTTGGGGTGAATTTGAGGTTAAATGGTGATTTTCCATTATTAAATGTTTTTTTCAAGTATTGATTCATGTTATTTTGTGGAGATTGTGTGGAATGGAATTTCATTTGAAATTAAGAATGGGTAAATCACATGGGACCCCTGGTACCAAGGTGGGAAGACTGGGACTAGTACGTTAGGCAGATCAGCAGGTTCGAAGCATGGTTTCCCCCTAGCTGGATTGATTCTAAAACACTAACTATACATACGATGATGATCAGAGACCACTAGACCTTAGGATGAATTCTCTTCTAGTGGTTCATTCACGATAATGTTGTAGGTTTTTCGAATATGACCAGACACCACTAGAACTTGGGATGCATTCCCCTCTAGTGGCTCGTGTATGAGGACACTGTGGGTTTTGGTTGTATGTGCTTATCACTGAGGAATGATGATCCTATGATTTTAATAACCCTAGATACTTAGGTATTGACCATGGTTCTTTCTTACCTTTACTCCTATTTTCCATAGTAGCAATTTTAAAAATGTACTTTGTTATTATATTTCCATACTGTGAAATTTTATCTTACAAAATTATATTTTATAAACAATTTTATTTGAATGTATTCTAGTAGTTGAATATTTTTTTGAAAAATATAACGAAAATTGGTTTTTTATAAAAATGGTACCTTATCACTTGTCATTCTTAAATATCATAAAACCTAATTTTAATATGTCTTATTTTCAAAGTGGCATGACTTGGTATTGTTTTTAAAGGAAAGGTATAGGGAATAGTTTATCTAGACATGCCTAATAAGTTTTAACACTCACACCTATAGATTTATTTATGTTTTTATCTTATTTTTTTTCTTCCTGCTCTAGTTCTCTCATAGAGAGACTGTGATTCCATAGTTGGTGGTAACCCATGAGGTCACATGGAGGTACGTGTAGCAATTTATTTCTTTCCATTGTTTGTGTTTATTTTTATTGTTTGATTTATATTTGTATATTTATCTATTTTTTATGGGATAAATCATTCTCAACTAAGTATTCTTGATGCCCAACACTAGTTTCCACCTCGATAGGATTAGGAATGCCTCTTGGGCCTTATTGCGGGTCGGCTCGGGTAATCGGTTCAGGGTTGACCTAGGTTGGTTCATGAAACACACCAATAACATGACCACCAAATCATAGAGGAAATACATCAGATTACTGAAACCTTTATCATCCATAGGCTAAAGGATTGGTTTCCTCTATAGGAAATTCCATAATAGCCATATAAGGAGACCCAGAACTGCCTGTTCAATTCTAAAGTAGCCATTTCTCTAGTTGTGACAACTGGTTTTTCTAGCTTCTTCTACTTCCCTGATCACCAAAATATTCTGCATTTTCCTTAGTTTTATCATAGTGCATTCCTCTTCATGGAATATATAGGTTTTTGGGGAGTATTAAATGATATAAAATCATTAATAAAACAATTATTAGGTTATTTTTTATGTGAAGAAATTATCCTCACATAAATATGATGCATGGTGTGACCAGTGTGAATCTAAGTGTGTCTTTTTATTTAAAATTGACATTTTAGTTCAGAACACACATCACATAATCAGAAATGGAAAAAATAATATTGTTTTGATACTTATGAAAAGGATCCATAAGTCATTTTGATGTATATGGATCATCCTTTCCTCAATCCAATACACAGAATTCCTAGTATGACTAAAAGTTTATGTTATTCATTTAAAATTAACATTTTAGTTCAAAACATGTGTCACTCAATAAAAACTGAGAAACCATGCTCATATTGTCATGATACTTGAGTAAAATGATTCATAAGTCATTTATGACATGTAAGAATCAATCTGACATCAAACTGACAGATGATGTGACTGATATGACTCAAATTGTGTGTTTTTAGTTTAAAATGACATTTTTATAAAAAAGACACATGGAATACTCAATACCAAGGAAATTCATTTGAATTGTTTTTTTACTTTAGGAAAATAATAATTAAGTCATTTTTAATGTTTTTAAATCAATCACACATCAATCGGACACATGGTGTGACTGGTATGACTCAAAGTGTTTTTTTATTTAAAATTGAAATTTTAGTTCAAAACATAAGTCACATACTCAAAACAAATAAAACACATTCATATTGTTTTGATACTTTAGAAAAAATGATCCCTAAATATTTTCTGACATGTAGGAATCAACCACACCTCAATTCGATACACAGTGTGCCTGGTCTAACTGAAAGTGTATGTTATCAGTTTAAAATTAACATTTTAGTTCAAAACATGTTTCCCTAACTGAAACTAAGAAAATAGAATCAGAATATATTGATAATTTAGAATATGTATCCATAATCCATTTTTGATATGTAAGAATTAGTCTCACATCAAACCGATACATTATGTGATCTATATAACTCCAAGTGCATGTTTCAATTTAAAATGACATTTTTGTAAAAAAGATACACGACATACTCAAAATTGATAAAATGAATTTGTATTATTTTGATAGTTTAGGAAAATTATCCTTATGTCAATTTTGATGTTTAGGAATCAACTACATATCAATCCAATGCACGGTGTGACTGGTATGAATCCAAGTGTGTCATTTTATTTAAAATTCACATTTTAGTTCAAAAAACACATCACATACTCAAAACTAATAAAAAACATTCAAATTGTTTTGATACTTTTTAATAATGATCCATAAATCTTTTTTTATGTATAGAAATATTTCGTACCTCAATCTGATACATGTTGCACCCAATATGACTCAAAGTTTATATTATCAATTTAAAATTGATATTTTAGTTCAAAATATGTGTCGCTTAGTAAAAACCAAGAAAACACACTCTTATTGTCTTTATACTTTAGGAATATAATTAAAAAGTCATTTTTTATGTGTAACAATTAGTATCACGTCAAACCAACACAAGATGTGACAGGTATGACTCAATGTGTGTGTTTTTAGTTTAAATTGACATTTTAGTAAAAAAAAAGGCATGTGGTATACTTTAAACTGATAAACACTTTTTAACTATTTGGATACTTTATTAAAATGATCCCTAAGTAAATTTTTATTTGTAGGAATAAACCACACATCAATCCAATGCATGGTGGGATTGGTATGATTTCAAGTGTGTCTTTTTATTTAAAATTGACATTTTAGTTCAAAACATGCGTCACATACTCCAAACTAAGTAAATGCATTCAGATTATTTTGATACTTAATTAAAATTATCCATAAGCCATTTTTTATTTGTATAAATCAGACACACCTCAATCCATAAGTCATTTTTTATTTGATATATAGGAATTTATCTCACATCAATCTAACACATGATGTGACTGGAATGAATCAAATTGCATGTTTTCAGTTTAAAATGACACTTTAGTAAAAAATATAGGTAACATACTCAAAAACCAATAAAACACATTCAGATTATTTTTATTATTTAGGTCAATAATCCTTAAGTCATTTTTTTATATATAGAAATAAACTATATGTCAATCTGACGCATGGTGTGACCGGTATGATTCCAAGGGTGTTTTTATTTAAAATTGACATTTTAGTTCAAAACAAAAATCACATACTCAAAACTAATAAAACACATTAAAATTGTTTTTATAATTTATTAAAACAATCTATAAATCATCTGTGATATATAGGAATCAACCACACCTCAATTAGATACATGGTGTGTTTGGTATGACTCAAAGTGTATGTTATCATTTTAAAATTTATATTTTAGTTCAAAACATGTGTCACTCACTGAAACCAATAAAACATGCTTGTATTATCTTGATACTTTAGGAAAATGATTCATAATTCATTTTTGACATGTAGAAATTAGTATCACATCAAACTGACACTCGATGTAACCAGTATAACTCAAAGTTCCTGTTTTCAATTTAAATTGACATTTTAGTAAAAAGACATGTTCCATGCTCAAAACTAATAAAAAAATTAGGATTGTTTTTATAAATTATTAAAATGGTCCTTATTTCATTTATGACATTTAAGAATCAACTACACATCAATCTGATGCATGGTGTGATCAGTATGTCTCCAAGTGTGTATTTTTATTTAAATTAACATTTTAGTTCAAAACACACATCACATGTTCAAGACTAATCAAACACATTCATATTGTTTTGATACTTTAGGAAAATGATCCATAAGTATTTTTTTATGTGTAGGAATTAATTTTACCTCAATCTGATACACGGTATTCTAGGTATGAATCAAGGTGTCCATTATCAGTTTAAAATTGATATTTTAGTTCAAAACATGTGTCACTCACTAAAAACTGATCAAACATACTTAGATTGTATTGATACTTTTATTACTAGAATAAAAGCCTATACCCACATATTTTCAATAACCATGGATATAGGGTTTAATTAAATACCTATACCCACAGTTTTTCCAAAAATTGTAGGTATAGGTCACACATATACCCACAGTTTTGAAAAACTATGGGTATAGGGTTTGGTTCAAGACCTAAACCCATGGTTTATAAAAAAAAGGGTATAGGTCACACATATACCCATGGTTCTCAAGGAACCTTGGGTATAGGTCATCTCTATAGCCATGTTTTTGTAAACTGTGGCTTAACATTCCCGCATAAGTACATGAAAAAAATTCCCATAGGAATACCTAAAGAAACAAATTTCAACCTATATCCATGGTTTAAATATATATTTTTATACCAACAATCATATGTGGTGTAGTGGTTAGGTGATTGGATTCTATAGTGGCAATTTAGGGTTCGAATCTAGCAATAATCATTTTTTAAAATCCTATAGCCATAGTTTCATAACTGTGGCTATAGGGTTATTGGCATGGTGGACTATTTTCCATACACCTATTTCCATGGTTCATAACTGTGGAAATAATATTTTCAAACCATGGGTATATCACAAATCTATACTAATGGAATAATATTTTATGGTTTTATGGGGTATACCCATGGTTCTAAACCGTGGGTATAGGGTAATTTTCGAGTAGTGTTTATAAAAATTATTCATAAGTCATTTTTTACATGTAGAAATCATTCTCACATCAAACTGACACATGATGTGACCAATATGACTCAAAGTGCATGTTTTAAGATCAAAATGACATTTTAGTAAAAAATACACAAAACATACTCAAAATTGATCAAGAACATTCGAATTTTTTTTGATACTTTAGGGTAATTATCCTTAAGTCATTTTTTATGTGTAGTAATCAACCACATGTCAATCTGATTCATGGTGTGACTGGTTTGACTCAAAGTGTTTTTATTTAAAATTTAAATTTTAGTCTAAAAAGATAATTCACATACTCAAACTTGAGAAAACACATTCATATTTTTTTGATACTTTAAGAAAAAATCCATAAATCATTTATGATTTTTAGGAATCAGTCGCACCTCAATCTGATACACAGTGTTCCTGGTATGGATTAAAGTGTGTTTTATCAGTTTAAAATTGACATTTTAGTTTAAAACTCGCATGAAATACTCACACGAAATACTGAATATGGAATTTATTGACACTATTTATAGAACTGATAAAATTTACCTTTATCAGCACTAAACTAGCACTGATAAAGGGAGGGCCCTTTTAACGATGCTTAAGACAACAATGGGTTTTTATCACTATTAAAGGATTTTTCTAGCATTGTCATTAGGCCGATATGTAGTAGTGTTATTATCTCTAAAGATAGTGGTGATAAATGGAATCACTTATCAACACTTAAGTTGCTGCTAATAATCTTTTTTTCTCAATGCTGGAAGCATCAATGCTTTTTTAAAACTCATAAAGGAATTTTTTAGTGCTAATAAAAACTCATGTTATAGTGATATTGGGTATGAGGTTTCTAATTTTTTCTAATGAATTTAATAAATTTTATTTGATCCTTATAAAATCATCACATGTGTGTATTCATACATTTAATGGTCACCCAAAGAAATGGGAAAGAAAATGTAGCACACAAAAATTCACGTAGTAATGGGGAAGGTTTGAGGTGTTGCAGGTGCACTATAGCTCTGACTATGACAGGACAATGTAGTGGTACTATAGTGATGAACACTGTAATTAAACCCATATATATTTCTTATGACTTGTACCCAAAGTAATAATATAAATTATTAGTATTAGTATTTTCATTTTGGGTGTTTCATTTTACTTGGAAGTAACACTTTACACTTGGCTATTTGAGCTGCACAAGTAACATGACCACCAAATCATGGATGAAACACTTATGATTACCAAAATATTTATCGTACCTAAGCTAAAAATGTGGTTTCCTCTATAAGAATGTTTGTCACAACCATATGAGAAGACCCAGAACTGCCTATGTAATCCTCAATTATCTATTTCTCTAGCTCCAACAACTAGGTTCTCAAGCTACTATAGCTTCCTTGATCACTAAAATCTCCTCATTTTTGTCACAACACGCTTTAAGTTTCCACTCCATGAAAGTGAAAGGGTGTCTGGAGGAATCCACAATGGGGACTCGTTAGACTACTGAGTCGAATATTCAGAGATGACCAAGCTATTACAAGGTAGAAAGTCCAGAGCCTTCAGGGATGGTTGCCAATATAAATCCACCAGCTTCGACATCAAGATTGATTTGGGTGTGTCCATTGAGGCCATTTTGGCAGTAGCAGCACAGGATTAGTGCTCAAAGCAAGGCGGTTTGTTTATCCACCCTTGAAGCAGTCAAGAAATATATATTGATCATAAAAGTTTGAAGTATATATTCACTTAGAAATAGTTGAACAATAAGTATCGAATATGTATAGAACTGATTAAGGATTATGATTACACGGTCCATTACCATATTCAAAAAGAAAAAAAATATGGATGATGGTTTGAGTCAGAAAAATAATGCTACATTGACCACGTTACATTTGTAACATGACCCTTTCATTATTGATTTGATGAATTTTTTTCTAAAATTTGTAGATCCAAGAACCTCCTATGTATTGTTTTAGGTTTCTGTACAATCATATCTATTAGAAAGAATTAATCAAGCTCAAATAGAGGATCATTTATATAGAAAAATGTAGAGTTGGTTAAGAAGGTTAGTTTTCCTAAATTCAATGTTAACAAATAAGGTGTTTTGAGATATGAAAAGTGATTATGTGTTCCATGTGATTCCCAATTTAAGAAATAATTGTTAAATAAATATAATTGTTCCCCATTTTCCATTCATCCTATAATCACTAAGATGTACAAAGACCTTTGGGGGTATTACTGATGGGATGAGATGAAAAGAAATATTGTTTGATTTACCCTGAAATGTTTTAATTGTCAATAAGTTAAATAATATTGTAAATTATTGAATGGTATTCTTCATCCTTTTCCAAATCCATATTTGAAATGATAAAATATATCCATGAATTTCTTGGTGAGACTACTAAATACTTCTTAAGGAAATAACGTAATTAGGTTTATTATTGATCAAGTGAATAAATATACAAATTTCCTTCACATTCAAGATACTCTATATTTAGATCAACTTTCTTGAAAATATCTTAAGGATATAGTAAGATTACATAGAGTTATTCTCTGCATTGTATCATACTATGATCTCGGGTTTAATTCTAATTTTTATAAAGGCCTTCAGAAGTCATTGGGAACTGAATTAAATTTCATCACATCCTTTCGTCCTCATTCTGTTAGATAGTTGCAATGAAAAATTAAAACTTTGGAATACATTTTTTATGATTTTTTAATAGATTACCAGGTATGTTGGGATCAATATCTTTCAATAGTTACTTTTTCTTATAATAACAGTTTTCATTCTAGTATACATATGGAAACTTTTGAGACATTATATAGAAATTGATGTTAAACTTCAGAATTTTGGGATGAATTAGGTGAAATGAAGTTGATGGGACTAGAATTAGTAGAGGAAGTGTCTAAGAAGGTGAGAATGATTCATAAACATATGATGCTAGCATAAAGAATCCTAAAAAGTTATATGGATAATAGGAAGAAAGACCATTCTTTTGAGGTAGGTGGTTGTTTTTTTCATAAAATATCTTCATGGAAAAGTCTTATCTATTTTGGTAAGTAGGGAAAGTTGAGTCCAAAATTAATTGGATATTATTAAATACTGTAAAATTTGGATGAGTTTCCTGCTGAGTGTCATTTCCTATGATATTATACCAAGTACACAACGTATTTCATGTTTCGATGTTAAGAAAATATGTGTCGGATTCATCTCATGTTTTCAGCCCTAAGGTAGTTCATTTGGAAGATAACCTTTAATATGAAGAAAATCCTACTCGGATTCTTAACCAAATAGAGAAAGTATTATGGAAAAAAGTAATTCACCAGGTTAAGGATTTTTTTTGAGAAACCATATGGTTGAATAAGTAAGATGGGAATCTGAAAATGTTATGACAGAAAGATATCTCCACTTATTTGATAAGTGATTAAAAATTATGAGGATGAAACTTCCAATAAGGGTGGAATGTAAAAACCTAATTAATGATATAATTAATTATTTTATTCTTTAATTAGATAGTTTTATTAATTATAAATATATTTAAGTAATTTTTAACATAAAAAAGAAGAAGAAAATAGTACTATTGAACTCATTTCTTATATGGTTATATTTAAAAGTTTAATTTCCAAATTATAGAATTTTAATTTGAAAAAATAAATTTTATTTTTTAATCTATAATTTCCTAATTATTTTATGATGAATTTTTTATAATTTTATAAAAAATTCGATTTTTCAGGGAATAGTGAAAAATATTGATTTTTTTAACTGTATTTTATTTTAAAAGTATTTTTATTATAAAATTATGTTTTGGATTAGTTTTAAATTTTAATTATTTAATTTTTATTTAAAATAATGAAATTATATTTTTTAAATGTATTTTATACTTGAATTTAGCATAATAACCTTATACATTTAAAAAGGGCATTTTTCTTAAAAACCATTTTTCGTTACGTTTTTCTAGTTTAATTTTAAATTAAATTCAACAACCTATATGTTTTGAATTTTGAAAAATTAATTCCATATTTGGAATTAGTGGGTCCAAATTTAGTAAATAGTTACCTTTTTTTCAATATAAATTGTAAACTTAGAAATTTTATTATCATGGTAAAGGGTAAATCATGTAATTTAGGTTAAAAATAAAATGATTAGAACCACCAAAACGACCCAAAAAATTTACCTAAATATTATTTAATGGGTATATATTCACCTTAATAATCCAAGGGTCTAATTTATAACCTTTTTGGCCACTTGGATAAGATTATAACCATTATAGTATTTTATTTAAATAAAAGTAAAACATCTTGCACTCTTGTTTTTAGTAAGTGTAATATTTTTAATATGGTGTTATCCAGAGGATATGTTCAACTATAAATTGTATTTTTAAATATAAAAATATTATATTCATAATGGTAATTTATTTTTAATTTTTAGTGAATAAATAATTTTCTTAAATGCTTACACAATGGTGATATAGTAATTATCCAATTAATGAAAAAAATAAAATAAATGATATTAAAAATATTAAAATGAATATAATTTGAGATAAATAATGTGATAAACTAATTTTATAGATGTACATTAAATGTTAGGGATATAATAAAATATAATTTTATAATTTTATATGTTTATTGATATTATTAAATTCAAAGTGATGAATCGTTCTAAAAATTGACATTATAGATGTTTTATAGTAAATAATATTTTAATAAATGGTATAAAATTACAAAAAAATATTAAATTCATCCAAGTGATTAGTATAAGGTTTATAATATCAAAAAATCCCATTTATATGTCATTTTTCATTTTATAGTAACTATATTAAACCTCAAAGAGTAAATAATTCATGTTGTCATGGAAAGAGTTAAATGTGTTGAATAGGGGTTAAAACCAAAAATAAGGGTATAAATATAGTCAAAACTTTTCTAATTTTTATTTTATAAATTTATTTAGACCCACACTCATCTTATATTAGAAATAAATGACTTTTCATCCATTTGGAATTGAAAATTAAATTATATTAATTTAATATTTTGAGAAATGTTAAGAGTGCCCATCCCCTCTCTTATAAAAGGAGGTCTCTTCTTCTCTTTTCTTCACACTTTAAAACTCATTTTATTTAATCAATATCTGACTAAATAACTTCCTAGAATCCCTAAACTCATTCTAGAGGTCTTTTTTATGCATAATACCAATCTTAGAAATCTTATGTTGTTATACAAAGGATATTTTTCAAAGAAAAGGTATAGTTTTTATCTGTATGTTTTAGTTTTGTTTATTCTTCCACATCCCTCAAACTTTCTTAAAAAATGATTGTATAATAAAAAAATTATCTTAAATATAATAAGGTTTTTTATGTCAACCTATATCCAAATCCTCTTTTATAAAATGGGAAACAAAATCATCATTCATGTGTATGGCAGAATACCGCCTCACGAACCAATGTAATTCATTTTCCATCACCACATCTTAAGATAGGTTATAATGATATAATTAATTTTTATATATTATATTAATTAAATATTAATCATTATTAAAATATAATATATCATTTACCTTCTTACCTTTCCATGTACAGGAAAATGAAAATGTTGTTTATGTGTATCTGTGGACTACCACCTCTATGAAGCGATATGATTCATTTTTCATCACGAAATCATATGGATTTTATATATAATTATATTTAAATAAATTACATGATATTATAATATTATGGTAATTATAAAAATATAAAATAATATTCACCTTCTTTCCATAATGATCATTGAAAAATGGAAACGTTACTTATGTGTATGTACGACCTACTGTCTTCATGATTGTAACATAGTTCATTTTTCATAACCATAATTAATAGATGGATTTAAAATTATAATTTATGTATAAAAAATATAATTATTTAATGATTATTATTATGGATATGATTTAATTCTAACCTTTTTTACCATAGTTGACTTACTGAATCCATTTTGGACTTATGAAACAAATATCATCAAAACATATAATGTGAATGTAATTAAATAAATAATTAAATATAACATGGAAAGAGATAAAATAAAATGAATAATAAACTTGAAAATTTTTCTTAAATAACGAAATAATTAACCTAATTGTATTATTTGGGAATATAAAGAGTGTATGTGATTATTCAGACTCAAGGTAAGGTACTTTCTTTAAAATTTTATTTTTTAAAATTTCCCTTTAAATTATCTTTTTCTTCCATACACATATTTTCTAAAAATGTTTTAAAGTATGTTTTTAGTATTTTACTACAATATTTTAAAATAATTTTTATCCATGTTTTATTTTTTACAAAATCCTTTTAATGGAATATTTTTTTAAATTATTTTGTAACTTTTCTAACAAAAATATATATGGAATGTTTTTTTAACTTATACAATATGGTTATCTTTTCCAGTCATCATGAAACCTTAATGATTTTAATTTTTATTTATATGTTTTCATAGTTTATTTAAGAATTTTTTTTAATATGTGTGCATTTTTTATATTTTAAGAAGTGATTTCAAAATGGAAAGGTTATTTTCTTCAAAGAGTGTTTCTATAATGAAAGATTTCATGTTTTATAATTATGATATGGTTCTTGGGAATTGATTATGATGATGGTTGGTTCCATTATAAACTAATGACGGGTGGTTCTGTGATAAATCAAGTATGGATGGTTACGTTATTATTCAATGACGGTTGGTTTCATGATAAACCCAGAATGGGTGGTTACATTATAATCTCCAATGAATTGGTTACTCTAGATATGGAAGTTGGCCATATCAGTTATTCCATTTATAAGAGTGATGTGAAAAAATGATGTCCCAAGTTACCAATAAAACTTTTCTTTTCATTCTAATTATTTTTCATGGAAATTTTCTAATTTTCAAAAAGAAATGACAATGAACTTTTTGAAAAAAAAAATATGATTCCATTTTTTAGGTAAAAAGGTATGTTTTAAGAAATGGTTTTTTGTGGGATTTCATGTTTTTCACTAGACTAACATATTAATTTTTTTATATCCCTTACTGAGATTTTTATTCCCATACCATGTTTTAAAAATGTTTTTCATAGGGTTTAAGGATGAGTAATAGGAAAGGATAAGTCAAGTTGAAATTCATGAAGAAGAGTCATGAAAATAAAACATGTTTTGTTTTAAGAGTTTTATGTTTTGTGAAAATTGATACTAATTATAAGTTTCCATATTGTATATATATGGGTTTTATATGTAATATTTATGACCTATATCTCTAAAACTCTAAAACTAAAAGATATTTGGGAAAATAAAGTTATTATAGTTTAAAATAACTAGAATATGTAATGTTTAAGGTCGGTTCCTTATAGATTGAGAGTTAATATTGAGTGGATCAAGAATCTTAACATGTTATAGAGGTTTAATTAGAAATAATATAATTCATAAAATGATACCACCGATTCACCCAACCCCCTCCCCCTCTCTATGGTCCATCCGAACTAGGACTTTACAAGTGGTATTAGATAAGGATACCTATAAATATTAAAGAAGTATTCTATGAGATTGAGAATATTAAATTTTTCAACAGTTGAGTTGTTCCCACATTTTATGGGAATAATTTTCATAGATGGGGTAATAATATTCTACCATATCTCCATCACTCATCCTAGAAGTGAGAGATACTGTAACAGTGGGTTTTCCACCCATTAATGAAGAATATTTTATGACACAAGCTGATAAGTGAAATATGGATGTGGATGGAAAAGAACAAAATTATGTCCTAATGACCTTGTCAGAGAAGTTATATACCAAGTTTATGGGTCTCCAGACTACCAAGTAAATTTGGAACAAATTGAGAAGAAACTATGAAGTAAATATCAAACTCAAGGAAGTCAAAATTCAAGTTTTGAGGAGACAATTTCAAGATATAAATATGGCTGATGATAAGACTATTGATGACTACTTTACCTGAAAAATGAGATTGTAAGCAATATCTAGTAATTTGGTGAAATGATAGAGGATTCCATAATTGATAAGAAAATTATAAGGTATTTTCTAGATCAATTTGATTCAAAAGTTTCAGTTCTGGAAGAAAAAAAAGAATACATGAAAATTTATGAGCTACACAATATACTGATGGATTATGAGATGAGAAAGGGACTTATTTTAAAATATAATGAAAAAGATGAAATGAATTTTGAATCCATGATAAAAGGAAAAATCATAAAATAAGATGTTGAAGAATATAATAACTTGTATGATGAGGATGAAAAATACTTCAATCAAATTGATTCCCTTATATCAAAAAGATTCAAAAGGGTAAAGTGGAAAGGAAAGAGTAAGAACCCAATAAAATGTTTCAAATATGGTGACTCTAGTCATTTTTTCAAAAATTATTCAAGAAAAAAAGTTGAAGATTTAGAATATGAATCAGGTGATGAGATACCTTACAAACAAAAATGGGGTAAGAATAAAAAGAAACACCATAGTAGCAACAAGAAAAAATTTATGAGCAAGAATAAACAAGATTGATCATCAAGTTGTTCTTATGATAATGAAGTTGGGTTCTTTAAACATGTTAAGAAAATATATGATTCATAGAGTGGTAGTGATGATGGAGAATAAAGTAAGTAGATTGAGTGGGAGATGAAAGAAAAAGTATAATTTTTCATGGGTCAAATACAATGTCACGAATCAACCTAGGTCAACCCTGTACTGATCACCCGAGTCGGCTCGTGTCAAGTATTAGGAGGAATTATCAATCCTCCTGGGTTGGACACTAGTTCATAGCATCAAATAGGATACAATTGTGAATGATTTAGGCCATGAAATAGTAGACATAAAAGAAAAAATACAAATCATGCAGAGGAAATAGGAGTATCTAATAAACATTGAATACAAATTAATATATAAACAAATCTAGATAAAACCACAACAGAACAAAACAAGAAAAACCAAAAGAAAAACTAAAACCAAACCGGGACCTAACATCATCTTCGTGTGACCTCTTAGTCACCACCATCCATAAAATGACCCCTCTCCTTAGACATACCCAAACAAAATCTGAACCTTCAAAATAGATCAGGTCTACTGAAAATGAGTGGAATAAGTAGGGTGTGAGAATAAAACATCTCAGTTGGTAAGAACCACATAATCCATACATTTCCTTTCCCAAAATAGTCCATAGATACTAAGTTAAAATACATTTAGGAAAATAATGTTTTTATCATTTAAAGATCTAAACAAATCTTTTATTTTTAAAACTGAGTTTGAAAAACCAAATGCCAAGTAGGAAAAACACAACCCAAATAATGTAGAAAGTAAAGGAAAATATAAACTAAGAAAAAGTAGCTGGGTATATCAAACAAATCCATAAATAAAGAAAATAACACAAGTACAAGTAGACAATACTAATAAAACAAGAACCAAGGTTCCACAAAGTAAACCAAGAACATAAAAAGATGTGATCATGGGAATTTTTTAAACATATCTATAATAAATCCCTTGGATTACTCAGTTTGGACTCACCTACTAGTGTATGGTTCAACTTCGTAGTTAATAACCAACCTGGATGCCCTAAACTAGCCTTACTAGTGTTAAATCCCACATAGATTATCCTCTTTACTGAGGGTTTTAATCCATATAATCAAGACTATAAATCAATGGTCACTCAACCCTCTATATTATGTTTAGGAATCCCAAGATAATAGTACAAAGGAGAGAGAGGATTTTATCTCATGATTGGCATTAAACATAACCCATAGATTTCATCATGCATTCCTTGCTCACTCCCTGACACCCTCTTTGAGAAGGCCCTCTGAAAGGAAGGAAAACCATAGGGCTACATATCATATATAAAGAACCATTCAAAAGTTCCAACCAGGATTACACACCAAGAGAGTTTGAAACCATTTTCCAAGGAACACCTTACAGTACAAAACATTCCTTTTCATTTAAAATCCAAAATTTCTTCCAAGACCAAGGTGCCAAATGGTCCTACAAGCAAGTTTATTATTAAATAGTGCTTCTAAGGTGCCAACCCAGCCAAGATTTAGAAAACATATTTTAAACCTCATTTGAAGTTGTTTGGAAACTAAAATCCATTTGGAGAAACATTGGTAGTTTTTTAAAGAACTGTTGGAAAGAAATAAGAGAAAGAGGATAAGGAAGGTGGGGAAAGTTCTTTTGAAAATCAAGGTCATCACTTAGAAATTTTAGGATGTTTCCATTTTTCTGAATGTGCATATTTATATGTGCACCCTCTATACATATGGATATTTCCATATTCACTGGCATATAAATGGATAACCATAATAATATCCTTGGGTATAATTAGTGATTCACAAGGAGCATTACAACCAATTACAAGGATCCACACATAAGTGTCAAAACATAAAATATGCATCAAGACCCACACAAAAATCTCAATTTTACACATCACCCAATTACCAAATCTCAAACAAGGTCAAACATAATCTCAAAATACTCAAATCCATTTTAAAAGTTCAAATGGAATTTTATCAAACCCCCTTCATACATATATATATATATATATATATATTCATGCCTAAGGAAATCCTTAAAAACCCATTGTCATCAAATTTCCATCATAGATATGCAATAACAAATCATACTAACACACCACAAGAATAAATATCGCATTAAAAAATCATTTAGGAAATCACAATCATCTAATGGCATGCTTCGAAAGGTAAATAGATGGAAACTCCCACCTCAACGATGAACGAATGTGACGAAACTACAAGAGAATGAAGAAAAAGGCCTAAGGATCAAACCACACACCCTAACATCAAAATAATAAACCAAAATTAGTAAAACATCACCTTGGGATTTATCCAAGAAGGATCCAAACAAAGAAATAACTAAGAACAGGATGAGAAAGCTAAGAAGAGGAGTAAAACACCCAAAAATCCAAAGAAACCTACCTAAGAACCTTAAATAAGAATCAATAGAGGAAGGAAAGACAAGGTAAGAGGGGTTTGAGACCCTTTTAAATAACAAAAATCAAGAAAGTGGGGAGGAGGGCCGAAATGGGGTAAAAAATAAGAGGAGGAATATGGAATTTCATGTTTTTAAGAATCTGGGTAAGTCACACGATTTGGCCATACAGTTTACCAAACCATGCACTAACCATGAGAACCCTACTATAAATAGAAGACACTAGCATGAGATGTTCATACGGTTTGAGAAACCATTCAACAACTATGAAAAACATCTCTATCAAAGTGACAGATCCCCTCGCACGCTTATTGCACGATTTCTACTAACCATGTGAAAGTCTTGTGCCAGGTCCCAAGCACCCCCAATAGGATGCATGGTTACCCATTTTCCTTGAATGTTTTGAGAAAAACCATGTTTAGAACATTAAAGAAAAACTTTTCTAGAAAAAAAACTGAAAACACCCTCTTCTTCCATTATCTATATGATTTCTCCCCAAACCGTGCACAAGGCCAAAAACATCCTAAACCTTCAAAACTCAAAAACTCTCACCATAAACTCAACCTAATTCTCAAACAAAAATATAAAATTCCAAGAAAAAAATAAAAATAAAAATAAATTAAATAAAAAAATAGTTTGGGGGTGTGAAAATTCTCCCCCACCATAAAATATTTATGCCCTTATAAAGTCACCCAACCAAACGATGAACAAAGATATAACCCAAAACTAAATTAGGTAAAATGAAACCAAGATCCCTGATGTTACCTTTCAACTCCAAAAGTCACACCTAACCATATATAGATAAAAACACAATAATGAGATCCAGGGGGAGAAAGATAGGGGCCTCCCCACCATTTAAAACCCAACAAGCATAATGGAACCGACATAAAAAATCCTAACCCAAGGGGAACCCAATGAAATAATATCAAACTAAACATTGAATCAAACAATGATTCATCATTTCCATAATAAACTAGCATCTTCAAATGAACACCACCCAAAACTAAAATGAACCCACAAGAAGGATAACTATTTAATGATTCACATCTATAAAGCACCACTATAGAAATTTCATGGAATACAAGGCTACTAAGATCCTTTAAACAAGAATAATTTTCAAAAACAAAGAAAAATACAATAAGAAGAACTTAAAATATCCCCACTTCAACATCAGAGGCAAAATCTGGACCGACAACCCCCACACCAAGCAATTCCTGACTGTGTGAAAAGGTTCACTCTGAGGCCTATTGTTGGAACCCTGGTGCCTTGAAGCATCTTCTTCCACACATTTAGGAGATAAAAATACCCATTTGAGACTTCCTATTCTAGAAACGTGACTTATATAACATCTTCATATAACCCAAACGTCCACACCATCAAAAATTCTTCAAAGGGTTATAAAAATATGGATTTGAATGCCCAAATTGACCACATTGAAAGCACATGAACAGGTGGTCTGATGAACAAGGAATAGGAACTGATGAGGGAGACTCCTTAGAAATAGGTTCCTCTATTACAAAATTTTCACCAAATGGGTTACTTTCAAAAGTTCCAAGATAAACTAGACTTCTTCTTGCTATGTACTACCCTTTGGAAACCATATTGGATAAAAATGCCTCATCCACTGGATTCCTGAACAAAACTTCATCATATGATAGAACTCAATCCTTAATATTCGAATGATGGACCCAAATGAAGATAGGTTATTTCAAAAGTTCCTTTGATGTTATCTTTGGGGAAAAAGAAACCATCTCTTTAAAATGATCAACATAGGTCTTCACCATCTGTTGACCTTGCAGAAAACCTAAGAGATCTTCCATTTTCCTCACCTTCACCTCCTCAAGTATAATCCATTGGATGAAAGTGGTCTTAAAAACTTCCCAATACATACCATAATGTAATTATGATGGGATGATCATCTTCCTCCAATTCAAACTCGATCCCTCAAATGAACCAAGAAAAAATCGCACCCTCACATCTTCGATAGTTCCCAAATACTTGAAAACACCTTCGAATTCCTTAAGGAATTATGTAGCCTCTAACAAACATTGATCACCATGGAAAATTGAAAACAACTGGGAATAGCTTGAGTCTACCATTCTAGTAGGAGTCTGGACAAAACCAATAACTTGAAGATACCCCTCAATAACAACCTGGACCTTTCTAGGTGGCATAATATAAATAACATAATAAACATAAAACCAAATCAACATCAACTCAAAATTCAACCAATAAGGGACAATACAAACCAAAACACCATGATCAAAAATAAAAACATCACAAAACAAAACCAAAATCCTCTTTCAAAATTCACCATTTTCATTCCAAATTCTAAAACTATTTCAAATACCAAAATCTCTTTGTCATTCCAAAAACCAGAGACTTGTCAACATTTACACCCATCTCTGAAGATCACTTTCATTTCAAAATCCACTTACACCAAAAAAATTCAAACCAATAGAAATACCAAAATCAAATCCTCTAAAATGGGGAACAAGTGACTTTGCATAACCTAGGCACATGGTTAACAGACTATGTGCTCAGCATGTACTAACCAGAGGGGGCACATTGAACCATGAACTCAGGATTCACATGGTTCTCTACTCCATGTAAGATCGTTGTATAACACCAGGTCACTTCCACTATCATCCTCCAAAATACAAAATCTCATCAAACTAAACAAATTCTAACAACATAAACTCAAAACCAAAAAAATACTTGAAACCCAACTACTACTAGTGACTCGGGTCTCATCATAACTAGTGGTGATTAGGAACTGTCCCATGACCTACCTCTTGAGCCTTGAAAATCCTATATCTGATCTACCTAATATCCCAAATAACAAAGGGAACCTCTGATACCATTTTTTCAATAACCAACCTAGGTTGACCCTGAACTGGTCACCTAATTTAGCCATTGTCAAGGCTCGAGAGGCATTCCTGATCTCCCAGGCTGGAAAATAGTGTCGGACATAAAATAGGACACAATTGAAAATGATTTATCCCATGAAATAACAGAATCAAAAGAAACAAGAAAGAGCATGCAGCAGAAACATGAGGATCTAATTAACACTGAACAAAAATTAATATATAAACAGATCCAGATACAACTACAGTGGAATGAAATAGGAAAACTCAAAAAAAAATGAAACTAAATCGGGACCTGACATAATATCCATGTGACCTCTTGGTCACCACCATCCATAAAATTATCCCACTCCTCAGGAATACCCAAATAAAAGCTAAACCTACAAAGTACCTTGGTTCTACCAACACGGAGTACCACAAGTAGGGTGTGAGCTTAAAACAGCTCAGTAGGTAAGCACCACAGAATCCATACATGCCCTTTCCTAAAAAATTACATAAACACTGGTTTGAAATATATTTAGGAAAATAATGTTTTTTTCATTTAAAGATCCCAAAACATCTTCCATTTTTAAAACCAATTTTGAAAAACCAAATTACAAGTAGGGAAAACACAACCCAAATAATGCTCAAAAGAAAGGAAAATCTGAACTAAGAATAAGCAGTAGGGTAAAACAAAAAAATCTATAAATAAAGAAAACAACACAAGTACAAATAGACAATACTAATAAAACAAGGAACCAAGGTGACATAAAGTAAAATATGAACATATATAGATATGATCATGGGAATTCACTACTACAAAAAACAGGCAAGGGAACTGCCACATTTTTATCAGTGCTAACCAAAAACCACTAATAAAGAAGCTCTGTATCAGTGCTAAAATTTTAGCACTCATAAAGGGTAACCTTTATCAGCGCTAAAAAAGTGCTGATAAAGAGAACCTTTATCAGCTCTAAAAAAGAACTGATAAAGAGACCCTTTATCAGCGCTAAAAAAGCACTGATAAAGGCTACCTTTATCAGCCCAAAAATTTTAGCGCTAATAAAGGAAGTCTTTATCAGCGCTAAAATTTTAGCACTGATAAATATAGCTTTTATCAGCGCTTTTTTAGCACTGATAAAATTGTAGTCCCATATTTTATAAAATTGGTCACACAGTGTCCTCTATTTATTGCGCCCTAAAGCTCTCGTGGTACTGTACCCCTGTGACAAATCCCCCCCCCTGATCTTCGCATTTCCAGACCTCCCCCCCCCCCTAATCTTCATGTTGTCGGACATCCACCACTAGCCCTACTCCTTATCCTCCCCCTCAAACCCCGTCTGTGGATCCTCCACCCCGCAAACCCTACTTCTCCTCCTATCCACTCGAACATACTCCCTACGAACCCTAATCCTCCATTTCTCAACAGTTGGAAGCTCCTCTTGTGCACCTCCCCCTCTAGAAGTTGCGCCTTCCTCTCCTGATGTAGTGCAGAAGGCTCCCTACTTCTCCTTCTCTGAGGTGAATTTCTTTTCTCTTCTTCTTGATTCTCTTCTTGAACTTTCTTCTTAGGAAGGATGTGGCAACAATTCTGATTAATTTTTTGTGTTTTTTTATGGTTTTAATGGTTAATGGTCATACATAGGACTTTTAGATTACTCTCATGTGTTAAGTCATGTTTTATTTGACTATTCTTCTCATTATTATGAAATATTTGTTAAATCTTTAGTTGAGGTTGGGGACATGAAATTTCTCCTTCTTTATTATGTGTAAATTTTGGAATTATCATGTTATTTTGTTTCCATTGGATGGATAGTACTGATTAACCTAAATACTATAATAAATTAAACTAAAGGAAATTAAAGTAAAGAGGGAGTTTTTCATGTGATTTATGAAGTTTCATAATATTTATTACATATTTATGGATTTATTTGTGTTGTTGCTAAGTGATTTATTCTTGATGTTGTGAAAGAAATTTCTTACTACTAATAATATATTATAATCACCTTTCATTATTTTCTAGTCACTTAAGGTAGGTAATGAATTGGTTGTATGGAAATCTGTAATTAAAGTGTTATATTTAAACTATAAATTCTACTTTAATATGAAAGAATCTTTAATGGGGAGTTTTTAGTGTGAATTTCTTATATGTTTTCCCTTTCATGCTACTATGTATGGGGTATTTATCACTATGATTATAAGGGTGATGGTTGATTGATGTGATTGGGAGCATGTGGTGTGGTAATTAATATAGTAGTGATGGATGAATTATTGTGTGGTTATGATAGAAATGATATGGCTATCACTACCACAAAAACAGTTTTTCGCAGCACCCCCTTTTATCAGCGCTAACGAAAAAGCGCTGATAAAGGGGGGTCCCTTTATCAGCATTCAAAAAAGCGCTGATAAAGGGACCCCCCTTTATCAGCGCTTTTGTTAGCGCTGATAAAGGGGCCCCCTTTATCAGCGCTTGTTTAGTAGTGCTGATAAAGGGTCGACTTCAAAAAAAAATTAAAATATATTAATATATAAATATAGTTATATTGTTATATAAATATAATATATAATTTTTAAATATATTTTAGATAAGTATAAATGTACATTTACACTTATTATACTTAATATATAAGATATTTAGTGAAAATGACTTCTTAAAAAATTAAAAAAATATTTTTAATTAATAATTTGATAATCATTATGGAGTAATAGTCATTTAATAACAATTTGAGGACTAAAAAAATTAAAAAAATTAAAAAAAGATCCAAAATATGTTGAAAACGCAACTCAAACTTCAAACGGCCATAACTTTTGATCCGGGTGTCCGTTTGAGCTCTACCACATATCAAATCGAAGCCTGCGATGAGCTCTACGTCGCATTGATTGGAGAGGACCCCATTCAAGCGTTTTTCGAGGCCAAAAGAGGCCCAGAAGGCCTCCAAAACTGAGTTTTTTGTCGGGGTACCCAGATTTTTTAACATTTTGTGGATTTTCAAACTCGTTTAAGGGGGTATTATTGGCTTTTTTTGGCGGGGACTGAATTTATTCCAAGGTATTACATTCATATTGATATTATGTCTTTGAAATTTTATCCTTTTTTATAATGAACTGCTATTTATAATCAAATATATAACTATATGTACATATTTTTTTTATATTCGCACCTAAAAATTAAATTTTTTAAATAAATAATTAAACATATTTACATATAAAATATATTAGCTTTATCTAAATAATAACTAATATCCATTTTATTTAAAATACCAATATATGAATATTTATATACCTATATATTAATCTAACTATATATATATTAATCTAACTATATATATATATATATTAATCTAACTATATATATATATATTAATCTAATTACTATATATATATTAATATAACTACATATATATATATTAGTATTACTATAAATATATATATTAATATAACTATATATATATATTCATATAACTATATATATGTTAATATAACTATATATATATATTAATATAAATATATATATTACTATACGAATAAATATAACTAAATATATATATATAGATATAGATATATATTAATATCACTATATATATATATTAATATTACTATATATATATATATTAATATAACTATATATATATATTATAATATAACTATATATATATATATTATAATATAACTATATATATATTATAATCTAATAACTATATATATATTAATATAAATATATATTACTATACGAATAAATATAACTAAATATATATATAGAGAGAGAGATATCATGAATTGGAAGACAAATCAAAATAGATTAGTGGTAAAGGCTTAGGCGCGCAGGGGGGAGGTCTCGAGTTCAAATCCTGTGGGAGGCAGGGGCGCGCGCGCATGAGGGAATATAGCAGCAAGCGATGTTAAAGGGTGCAGAGGGTGCGTGGGGTGCATGGGGTGCTGTACAGGGGCATAAAAACACTGTAAAATGGGGGGCTCAAGCGCTATAAAAGCCCACCCGATTCGCATTATTTTTTAAATTTTTTTAATTTTTTTTAATTTTTTTAAATTTTATCAGCGCTTTTTTAAAAGCGCTGATAAAATGGTCTTTTATCAGCGCTAAAATGAAAGCGCTGATAAAGGAAGTGCTGATATAGGACCCCTTTATCTACGCTGGCTTTATCAGCGCTTTTCTAGCGCTGATAAAGGCCATTTTTAGCGCTGATAAAGGCCGTGTTTGTAGTAGTGTATTTAGGCAGAAAATAAGTGGTTTTATGGATTTTATAATGTGTTTAGTGGTATTTTATGTCATAAAAATTTAGTTGTTATTGGGTGGTGTTATAGTTTCCTTTTGGCATGGAATATGGTTGGAATAAATGAAAATAGTAATGGGTGATGGGTTGGAAATGATAAATGATGGTTTATTAAATGATTAATGATAATGATTGGAATAATTATGTTTAATAAATGGTTAAAGATAGAATAAATGTTATTAATGATTAATGAATGGATTATAGTGGGTAGTGATTTAATGATTGGTTTTACAGTAAAATGGTTAACAATTGAAATGCATATGGTAATAAAAATCCAAGAAATTATAATGTTAAATTAAATGAGAAGTTGGTAATGTTTATATGGATGCTTATGTGATTTGTTGGGGATTATTTGTGGAATTATAATGGAAGTGGTTATTATAGGGTGGTAGTAACAAGGAAATGGTTGATGAGGGTGTTTTTAGTGTTAGTTTGGTGTAAACCCTTAGTAAATATTTATGTGCGACTATATACTTATTATATTTTCTTATTATTTCTTATACACCACCACTTGAGTCAAGTAACCTAATTGAAATCCATATGGGTACATTGGTTCTGAGTGTTTTTCTCAATATCTAGGTTATAGAGGGAACACATATAGAACCACTCCCTCTTCCCTTCTCCCCCTTCACACTTAGTATGATTTGTAATGGCTTACAGTGGGTGTATATATACGACCTATAACGATTTTATGTTTTGGGGTATATATATTCTTGTTGACATGATTATGTGTATTTAGTGTGGATACATAGTGGGGGTTTTGCATTGTAGGAGGAGAGTATGATGTTTATGTCTTTCATGTTCACGATATCATACTGTGATGAGGATGTGATGTGTGGTTGTGATGTGGATATGGTTTTTTATGTGTTTGTGACATGTGTATGTGTGGATATATGGTTATGAGATTATATAGAAGGGGTTGAAGCATAATAAATATTCCATTAGAGTGTGAGAATGACCAGATTAGTGGGGAAGTGGATTTGGGGTAATTTATTAATATATATTCCTTTGATATTACACTTAAGATGGAGTTTGTAATTAGACACTCATGAGGATTGAATGGGATGATAGTTCAATAATATTTGTTAAAATTTTCATATGGAATAACATGGGAGACAATATATGACACAATTGATTATCCCCCTATGATTTAAAGTAAGTAACTTGACCTTACCAAAAATATTAGGCATGATGATATTGAATGTAGGGCAGAGACCTAGGAGTGGTAGATGTACCATTCTTGATTATTCTTGTGTTTGTACTGGGGTGATTTGAGGAAACTATAATGAATCTAAAGTAATTATATTTAATGAATTCCATATTGTAGATATTATAAGAATACTTTCTTTATTTATAGATCTAGCTACTGGTTTTCATCCATATTTATTTTAGGTTGGTGAGGTATAGAAGGATGGACTAGTTGACCATAGAAGGGTTGACCCGATAGAGGAGGATGAGCCATATAGGATGATGTCATGTGATTTTTACCATCTATGACACAAGTGATTATCCCCATGAACCCCTTTGTGTTTGGAAACTGTGTTGATTTTGATGGAGGGTCTATCCTGGTTCTGTTGATTTCCAAATCTTTATTGGAAACGAATAGGCTCTATTAATCTCTATTTTTATAAGGAATTGGTTCTCTTATACTGTATTTAGAAGTCTTGTTTTGTGTATTTGAACCATAAATACTAATATTTCAGATTCAAATAGGATGGAGACACTACAAAAAAATGACTTATACCCATAAAAATTTATTCACGGATAATTTATATGTTGGTAAAAATGAGAAATTCCAACAGATATTAAGTTTTATTGGTATTAACCAAAAATACAAACACTTGTTTTCACCAACAGATATATATATATATATATATTGATATTTATCATTTAACACCAATAAATCTTATATCAACAATTAAATCTATTGCCTTATTATATCAATACTAACATTTTTTTACCAAAAAATGAATCTATTACTATTAATTATTATTACTAACATATTTTTTACCATTATAAAAACTAGTTGCAATAAATTATTCAATAATATAAAATATTTTACCAAAAAAAGACTATATATACACATATATATTATTTTCAATAAATATTATAAATTATAAATATTTTAATAAACCAATATAATCATATTTTTTCATTGGAAAATTATATGTTTGTGGTATATAATATATATATCTGATATAATATGATGATGAATTATTATATATACATAATATCATTATATGTATATAATATAATTTTTTATTCAAGATATATATATATATTTTAAAAATCATTATACCTTCATTAACCTCTGAACTGTGACTCGCTTCCACCGCATTGACCCACTCACAATGCCACCCATTTTTCAAACTCTCCTCCACGCCTCACCGTAGAAAATCGATGAGCTTCAGTCTGACTTTTCAGCCATTTCCCCACAACTCAGTAGTAGGTTTTCCTTCTCGACTTACCATCATCGTTGTGCAGGAATAAGGTTGGTGTTGTGCATCTATTTCCTTAATATCGCACTGGAACACCAAAAATTCAGTAACCCTAATCGTCTTCTTCTCTTATTCTTGTATGTATCAGGTTACCAGGATTTTTTCTCCTTCATTTCAGGTTCTATTTTATATTCCACAGTACATGAAACCTGATATTGATTCCCTAATTTCATTCCCTGATTTAATTTCCTCTCAATCATCAGTTGATTTATGTAATATCTATTCATTGTCGCTTGTGTTTTTAGGTTTGTTCCATTTTTATCTTCTCTACTAGTATTCAATTTTTATTTCCAGAAGGTCGTTAAATTGAAATTCTAATCATCTACCATATAATCAGCAGTTCACTTCCAATAGCTTCATATTTCCTACATGTTACATGCATTTCTGGTACTTTCATTTCTATTACAAGTCTCTAATAATTCTGAGAAAACAATACAATTACTTTTGTACCTTCTTTCACTATTTATTAAATTTATTTACTCAGACTGCTTTCTTTTTTCCAATAGATTATATGTTAAAACTTCTAATCATCTTGATTGCGTTGTACTCTTTGATATACTACAAGTATCCCCTTTTTCATCTGCATGCATTTCTCATCTTCCCAGGTATTAGCTTCTCCTACTATGAAGCTATGAGCCTTATTCCATATTTTCCACATGAGATTCTACAGCATAGTGATCTTCTTGTAATTGGAATGTTCTCTTTCCTCCTTTATACCATTAAATCATACTGTAATTTTTAAATCCATTGGATGCATGATGTTGGTATTACATACTGTAAAATCTGGATATTACATATATGTCATATGAAATCTGTAAACATTGTATATGCACACCATAAATTCCTATCTAATGATTATATTTTCTATATATGCACACTACATATGAACACTGCATATAAATATCCATATACACTGTTAACCGCACCACAAATAGATTTTTTCATACCATGCCTACGTTGTACTGTTTATCATACCACAATTCAGTTATCTCACATATGGATTTCAACTACCAACACACTTCTAAAGAGGTCAAATTGAAATGAAAATTAACCAGGTTGCAAAAAATATGTTGAAACCTGAATGGTTACACCAGAAACATGATTTTTATACAAGTCAGCTAAAATTTTACTTTTATAATAAAAAAAATATGTTTCATTCTTTATTCAATTTCTTCCATTATTAACTAAAAGGTTTATATTTATTTATTTATCAACTGACTGGTACATGTTTCATTCATTATTCAATTGCTTCTACTTTCCTTATTAACTGATAGGTATATGTTTTATTCTTTATTTGAACAAATATGTTTTGTTCTTTACTTTTCATGTCTATGGTGTAACTTCAAGCAATAACATTCGAGAAGTCGAACCCATTATTAAATCTTCCTCAACTAGAACAACTAAGGTACAATCTTCTACTATCTTCATCAATTCGAAATTTCTATTATTTATTAGCATTTCCAGTATGCAGCATTTATGTTTACACTGAAATATATTATAAGTACGTATCAATGAGTTACTAATATTCGCACACTTGAGAGAGTCTTATTACTGAGTACAGAACGATATGTAATACTCTTCAATATTAATCTAAAATATGAAGACACTACCATATGAACTTTGTAATATTTATATAGTGAAAAATTCATATAGAACATGCAAAGACACTAAAAATATATAAAATTGATAGAAAAAATCATATATTACAAATAGTGTAATAAATTCAATTGTAATGGTCTTCATTTTTTTTCAAAAAACATAATATATTTATACGAGTTTCCTCAATCACATAAATAATATTATCCACATTTAGATAAATAGTTACCTTAACATCAACTACTCAAGTTGATGCCAACATTATAAACTACTTTAGAAAATCTAATCATAACATACAAGAGTTTTTTTATCTCAATGAAGAGAAAAAAAAATAAAATATTGATAATTACTTCAAAATGAAAATAGGCACCTACTCTCTTTCCTTATGAGTTTTTATGTTTCCTTACATTCTATTGAAAATACTCAAATTTCCAAGATTTTAAGGAAGAGGTCTGACAACCTATTTCCATCCAAATCACTGGAAAAGCAATTGTTTCCATCCAAATCACTGGAGAAGCAAATAAACAATATGAACAATCAACTATCAATTGGAGTTCATATATTCAAAAAAATGAAATACTTAATGGTCTTAAAATTTAGAAATGCCCCTGATTTTCCTTGGGAATATAACCAGTAAGATGGTTTCCCATTATAGTTCAGTCACATGTTAGTAATTAGATTTTCATGGTCTAATAAATACACATATAATTTGATTAGAGGATCTTTAAAACAGATTAATAAAAAAACAAATAATTTGATCAAATGATCTTTAAACAAGTTTTCTATTATGAATCCATTGATATAAATTGAAGTTAAGTCTCTGCAATGAAAAAAATGTCCACCTATAAGGTATTTTTATTCCTTTCATTCACCCCTTGGAGCCCAACTAAATAATAAAATGTGACAGAACTAATATGTATTTATCAGAACTAATATTTATTGATCAAAACGTTAGTTTCTGAACTAATATTTGTTTAGAAAATACTTGTATTCTATTCAATACATATTAGAAAAGAGTTTATTTATGTATTTTTATCAATATATGTCAGTTATGAACTAATATTGTGATCATACATTGAGAATTTATGTGTACAATGAAAAAACAGTTATATTGTGATCAATATATGTATTAAGAAAACTATTTCTTTTTTTATAGAAAATCCAATTTCATAGTAGTTTTGAATTAATATTACATATTACGTTTCTATATTTCAGTTCAAAATTGATAAGTAATATGTAGAACTCATGTGAATTTACTAGTACTATATATACTAATCACAATAATACTTCAGAACAGATTTTTATTTTGATCTATATATATTAGAAAGAAGGTTAATTATGTATTCTGTTTAAAATATGGATTAATTCAGAACTAATAAAGTGATCTAAAATATGTTAGAACTAATATTAAGATAGAACAATATATGTATTTCATCATAACTGTGAGAGTTGTTCTTCATTAAACAAAGCAGATGATTTTTTATTTTTTTTAGAAGATGGTCATTGTCTTAGATTTACTCAAATTGGTAATCCATGATGCTTTCAAAATTGACTAATTCTCTTATGAGACATTACTATAGTGGTGGAAATTTAAAGATGGTATGGTTACTTAATACCTCATACATATATTAATAGATAAACTTAGCTTGAGGTGTTCATAGTGGGAATCATGATTTTATTGTTACACATCTTCCCTACATTAGTATATTTGATTTCTTTGTTTTTTAGCTCACTCACTTTATTTGTCTTGTTTGTTGTCCCTTTGAACTTGTACAAGATAGAATGTTGTTTTGGAGACGGTATGGTTGTTCTTGTTCATAGGTCTTGACATAATTCTTTATCTTGGAGAGTTTATGCATGTTGGTTGTTGCTCTTCAGTTTTTTAGGTGATGTGTCTCTTAATGGAGGTAGTTTCATGACTTTGAGAGATTTTTTCACACATGAAGAAGCAATTTTTATTGATTTTGGTGACTTCTGAGTTTATGTGATGATGTTTTGGGTAGAGTTTCATAGCACAGGCTGGCTATTCGCATCCCCCCATGTATGGATCAACTATGAATGTTTATTCTCTTGATGACTTTTTTGTGCATGAATCTTTGATGAAGTGTGAATTGTTTTGGTTTTTTTCTGTGTATATATACTTCTTCATGATAGTGTTTTGGAGATTCTAGATCCAGTGTCTTCTTGGATAAAGGTACACTTTCTCATATAGTTTGAATATGTTTGATAGTTATGTACCTATTGGCTACTGATCATGGTGGATGTTGTTACTTTTGGGAAAAAATCTAATTGATGTTTTATCTATTTTGGACCTGTTGAGATGTTATTGTCACTAGAGCATCCTTTTCACAATCTGGTGGACAACATTACATATTGCTTATTTTTGCAATCCAGGATGCTATGAAAGATGACCTAGATCTGTTGATATGTTTTCCCCCTATAACATTGATGGTTGTTGAGATATCACACAAGATTGAACGGTTTTAATTAGTCCTTAGTTGGTTGTACAGTGCATCATTCTTCCAAATTCTAAAGGATGGATTGTTTTGGAGGTCAATTGTTTTAAATTTTTGTGTGATTTATCTATATGTATGTGCAATCATATTTAATTTTATACTGGGTTAATCTCATTACACCTCATTTATTCCTTGTAATCCTTTCTTTCATTAATAAATTATGCAAACAATATTTACCAAAAAAGTGGATATGATATTTTGTGGCAGGATAGCATTTGGGATGTTGTTGGATTCTTTTTAGAGAAATCATTCCTCAATATGAGTCATTCAGAATACCGATCCTTGAGATGTCAATAGGTATGATGAAAAATTATCATTATGCAAATCATTTTTTTATAATTCTATTTTTTTTAATTTTGGTTTCAATTTGTGTAGATATTTTGAACTAATTTTTGTGTATTCTCTTTGGTTGTTTATGATGTAGATATTAAAGTTTAAGGGTGTGACATAGATTGGAGTTGAATCAATTTATTTCTTGCTTGTACCGGAGTTGGCTTGTTTTTTGGTATGTTCATTGGTTGTGTGTGGAGTTCTTTGTGCTAATGGTCTTGGTATTGTAGCCACATGATGTCTCTCTGGAGTTGACTAGCTGGTCATGGGGAATGGATGGGTCACTGTAGGTGGATTACTAGCATGGATGAGCTGGTGCTGAAGCTGACTTTCTAGAATGGATGGGTTTTTGGTGTTTTTTGGCCACTGGAGTTGGCTCGTTGGCATGGATGAGCTGGAGCTGCTGGTGTTGGAGCGGCTGGTGCTAGAACTGCCTTACTAGCAATGATGGGTTGGAGCTACTGGTGTTGGAGCTAACTCTCTGGAGCTGATGGTGCTGGAGCCGACTCATTTGGGTTGGATCTTGGTCACTGGGTAGAAATGGTGGTGGATCCTATTTGGGGGATCTATCAATGGGGGGGGTGTACAACATTTTTGTATTGATTGGTTTTGTAATGAATTTCATTATCAATATAATTAATCTTTTTTTTCAAGATTTGACATGTGTTAAAATAGTCTTCATTTTAATCATTAAAATAGATTTATTATATATGATAAATTAATAAATATAATATTAAATTTTTCTAGCAATAATGTAATTTATAAACAAATATTATATGTTGGTAATATTATTACCAACAGAAAAATTCATCACCAGAACCTTTTTCTAAACACTTTAACCAACAAATATTTTATCTGTTGGTATTATTATAATTGCAACATAACTATTTTATTTGTCACAAATACATTTAACGACAGAGTTTTTACCAACAGTTTAGTGACAATGACATATATGTTGGTAAAACATTTTACCAACAGAAAATGCACTTTTACCAACAGGTATTTCCCTGTTGGAAAAAGTGAAATATTTAGTAGTGAGATGAATAAAGATTGGATGGATGCTAATCATTTGACAATAGAGTATGAGAAGGGAGTGAAAGAGTTCATCAAGTTTGCAAAGGATCACACAAAGGATCCTTCTCAAATCCTTTGTCCATGTTTACATTGTTGTTATTCTAGACTAATTACTTCAGAGGAGTTGTAAGAACATTTGATATGTCACAGAATAGATTGGAGTTATAAATGTTAGAATAAACATGGAGAAAATGCTAATGTAGCTACTAGCTGGGATAAAACTGCGTTTTATGGATCATCAGATATGAATACAAATATGGATAATGAAGAAGACCGTATGAAGGATGTGATTACATATGTCAATGATGATGAATGTCTTATTGAGTAAATGACAAGGACAATTGAATATTAACTCCGTGATTGCCCAATATTGTTTGAGAAGTTAAAGAGTTGTGAAAAGATTCCATTGTATGTGGGTTGCACTAAATATACAGCATTGTTAGCTGTACTGAAGTTGTATAAATTGAAAGAAGGCAACGGATGGAGTGATGTCAATTTTACGGAACTACTTGATCTCTTGAATGACATGCTCCTGTAAGATAATGAGCTCCCAAGCTGGACATATGAAGCTAAACAAATGCTACGCTCTATGGGTATGATTTCTGAAAGAATACATGCATGCCCGAAAGACTGTATATTATTTCGCAAGGAGAAAAAATCACTTATAGAATGCCCAAATTGTGGTGATTCTTGATACAAGAAAGATGAATCCAATCTTACTAAAGTTGTATGGTACTTTCCAATCATTCCAAGGTTTAGGCGTCTATATGGAAGTGAAGAAACTGCAAGACAATTGTCATGGCATGCAGATAAAAGAAATAAAGATGGAAATTTACGTCATCCGGCTGACTCTCCTCAATGGAAGAAAATTGATCGTGAGTATCCTGAATTTGGAAAAGAGCTGAGAAACCTTCATCTTGTGTTATCTACAGATGGAGTGAATCCTTTTGTCTTTCAAACCAGCACGCACAGTACATGGCATGTTATGTTGGTAAATAATAACTTGCCACCCTTGTTATGCATGAAGCGGAAATTCATCATGTTATCTATGCTTATATCAGGACCAAAACAACCAGGTAATGATATTGATTATAAGGCCCCAGCCTTAAACCTTACTTAATCTTGAGTTATTACAAGATTACACATTGAGGATCTTTTCAGGTTTAGAGTTTTAGAGAATTAGATCATTAAACTTGCATTACATTCCACATTTAGACAAAGTGGTTACATAAAAGACAGTATTCATTCTTCCCATCAACGGAAACATATTTAAAATAAAACATGGATTCTTTCTTGACACATCCTTGACACTATCATCACATCATGTACCCTTCCCTTGACCTGTGAAAAACATTTCAAAAACTTTGGATGAGCATAAAAAGCTCAGTACGGGATATAAAAAATATGGAAAGGAAACATGAGTTCATATATACATAAGAATGAAATCATACTTTACCCATAAAACAAAGGCACTTTAACATACCTCATCAAAACATGAATAAATCATAGAAAACATAAGACATAAAGGTAGCTTGAGGCATTCATAACATTCTTACGTAGGGAGTAACCCTCTTGGTTACGTTTGGAATACCCATCACAGTATATTCCCTAAATCTCTTCGGAGAAACCTTAACGTTTCACTCCTTCGCGTTACCCAATGCATTGGAGAGCTATATCGGGCTCACCCGCCCTTAGTTTATCACGGAACCACCCGTTTTCATAACAATGCCCAAGAACCATAACATAAATGTGTCACATAAAACATGCATAAAGTAAACATAACATTTCCATATTTCAATCACAATATAACATTTTAGTATATTGAAATAATGAATCCATTCAAAAAGAAACCATTTCCAAAACCATTTAAAACATTTAATAAAGAGATTTTTGAATCAAAGTGTCCCATACCACCTTGAAGCGTAAAATTTTAAACCATTAATATACATATAAATAAATCCTTAAAACCATTTTGAAAACATGGATATTAATAAGAACAAATAATTAAAACATTTAAAACGATATTTTGATTAAAGGGGTTTTACCAAAATTAGAGACACTTGAATACAATAATTGAGGAATAAAATTTAGTCAAAACTTTATAATATCATGAGAATAAATGGATTCATGATATAATACTCCAAAGGATAGTATATACACCATATAAGAGTTAATTGGTGCATAACAACAATGAACCCTCAATAGAAATGTCAAATGTGATGAAATCCCTTATAAAGAAGGTATCCTTAAATTAAGGACAAATCAATCTCAAAAATCTGTGTGACAAATATAAATACACCCAATATAAGTGGATATTAAGTGTAAAACAATAAAAGGTAATTCACACGTATTCAATGGATGACATATTCAATGACTACATGTTGAACCCAAAGAAATTGAAATTGGGTTAAAAAGTTCCCTTGACAGCCTAACGGCATCACATCAAAATGAGTTGATGAGAGATAAAAAGTGTATCTCATCACTTGGACATAATATTTACATCAATAAGGATATATGAGAACATATCCCAACATAACAATATGTAAATTAAAAGACCCAACAAAATAAGTCTTTTAAAAAAGAGGAGGGTGAAAGGTTCCCTTACCGACTTGGGTATCTTTCAAAACATACACCCCATGAAAGAAGGACAATAAATCATTGATGTAAATACTCATAAACTAAATTATATTACACAAAGAGTAGAATAATGTGCAGTACATACACCACTCAATGGAATTTGTGGCAAATGTAGCATAAATCTCACGGGAATAAAAGTGAGATGAAAAATCCCTTACGAAAACTTGGCAGCCTAACGGCGCCACATAAAACTTCCGAATATGGATTGATGAGATCAAATAGAGTATCTCATCACATTACAATAAAATGTACATCAAGAGGAATATAATATAACATCCCCCAACATTACAAAGAGGAGCTTAAAATAAGTGACATAAAGGAGAGTACTTAAAAAGAAAGAGAGGGGTTAGATCTCTTACGAAAGTTCGGCAGCCTAACGGCGCCACTCAAAACTTCCAAAATAGATTGATGAAAGAGAATAGGGTCTATCATCACATGAACATAAAAATTACAGTAAGTGTAATATAAAATATCATCCCAATAACAAGAAAGATGATCTTTAAAAGGAATGACATAAAAGTGTGTACTTAAAAAGAAAGAGAGGAGTAGGATCCCTTACCTCGGGTCCGACTTGACTCGATCGTTCTTTAATCTCCTGAATAATAAACTTGAGTTAATTTCTACTTCCTTAAGAACCTTTTTCAAGTTCATTATTCCTTTTATATCACTTATTACCATGTCATAAACATTATTTAATCATTTAAGTTAATAATATTTGTTTTGTCGATATTTGGTTTTTAAGTTGAAAGTGGACTTCTTACAATTACATGTTGTTCGTGTGGCCAAAAGTTTATTATATCAAGAATTGTATTCATGATGTAGATATCATATATGTCATATATATCCAGTAAAATCATGCATTTATAACATTACATAATCATTTAGAGGTAAGAAATGAAATGCACCGTTCATGGAGACGGTAAGTCGTACGTACGCATGAACGCTACTTTCATTTCTATTTCGTATTTTATAGAATGGAATCATAATGATATAAAGTTATATTATAATTCTAGTATAATATCATATATAATATCATATTTCCATCCTTTATACGTCCCACATATGGTATTTAACGAATCAAATCACTTTGAGGGGGCGGTAGTCCGCACTTCCTTAAATGAAGATATCGCGTATACCCATAATGGAAGCCATAAAGGTAAGACACAAATGAAAAAAACAGAAACTTAAGGAAAACATAAACATATTATATATCATATATAAAAATAGTGACATCATAAAGTCCACCTTTGAAGGTGTTAAATGAGTATTGAACAATCATCGTTTCGGGAGGCAGAATTTCGCCATCCACGGAAACCGTATGTTCTTTAACCATTTGATGTAGTTGTGTGAGAGTGTAGCTCAAATAAATCTTATAAAAACATCCTAGCATATTATAGATACTGTTTTTGTTACAAAAGAAGTAAATAAAAAGATTTTAGGGGGTTGGAGAACCAAAATAAAACAAATGAACATGAGAGAATGAATTACCTTTAAAAGTGTAACTCCTTTTGATTTGAGCCTAAAGGCTTCCTTTGAAATGATTCTGCCCAAAGGGAATCCTCTAGGATGAGGATAGGTATGTGGAGAGAGTAAATGGGCAGGGGTTGGCCGAGCCAAAGGCTTGAGGAGTGTGTGAAATGAGGTAGAGGTGGGGGCCTTTTATAAGAGGAGAGGAGGGGTACTTTTGGAAGGTAAGAAATATTACTTTATTTGAAAATGTGTTTTGGTTTTAAAAGGTCCCAAATTGATATAATTCGTGGATAAGGTGATAAGGGTTCAAAATCCACCCATCCAATAAGTTTTGGACATGTGTAGTTTATAGATTTTACATTATCTTTCCATTTTATTTTAACCGTTAAATAATGATGTCATCGCTGCATAATTATGATGTCATAAATAATTTAATTTATTTAATGTCTAAAAATTATAAAAAAATTACTATGATGTAGGAAATCTTTTTATCTTTCCAATTACTATTTATAATCAAAAATCTGATCTTTATAACCCCATATAAAAATTGTTTTCGTAAAAAATATGAAGTTTGTGTCATTTTTACTTTTACATTAAATAAAAAGTTATTTATGTCATTTCCCAACCAAAGTGGCTCCATGGGGTCCCCAAGTTGACCCATGGCTTGTCTTGGTCGGCCATTACACATCCAATGAGGTTAGGAGATATGTCAAGTTCATTTCATATTATTAAAACATTATTTTTACCTTAAACTACACTAATTACCTCTAATCGCGATTAAAAACTTAATAAGTTACTATTCACCAAAAAATTATTTTTATCCCATTGAACCACATTTTACTTCTTAATGACAACCATGTATGTCGGATTTTCGAAATTCAAAACACAAAGATGGAAAAATTTCATTTAAATGGAAAAATCAGTTTTTATAAGTACCACTTAGTGGTTTCACTATTCATCAAAAATTGAAGTTTTTCAGAAAAATCCCAAAAATTCACCCTAAGCTATATTTGATATTACGAATTAAAAAATGAAGTCTATTTTAAAAAATTCAAAATATATAAGTCACATTAATTAATTTAATAATTAATTCCCGCTGTCAGAGCAAATAGCGTGTTTTTATGAAACAATAAGTATCAGAAGATTGACACTGGTTTAAGTCTGATTTCAAAGTGAAATTAATTCCAACGACCACTATTGGATTTAATGGTAAAAATATATTCTAATTTCACTTTAAAACCAATTCAAAAGATAATCTAATCATATAAATAAATTAGATTTAAAAGAGGTTTTGAATTAAAATACAACATTTTACACTATTCATTAAAAAAAATGAACTTTATCGGAAAGATACCAAAAATTTACACAAGGTAAATTTTGATGTCCCAATTCTTAATAAGAGTTTTATTTGGTCCAAAAGAATGTTTAAGAGTGAACAAAACTATATTTAATGATGGTTCAACATCAAAAGGTGATAAGTGAACCTTTAGTGAAAACTAGGGCATATACGCCTAATATTGAATTCTTTCTGTATTTTAAGCCTCTATCCTTTATTGGATAAATGTAAAAACATTTAAAAACATATATAATCATATTTTAGTTATTTCTATCCATTCCCGCCATTACAATGGCTACATGTTAACTACCATTTAAAATAATATTATTTTATTATTAGAGTGCAACGTAAGATTCCCAAGAAACTCGTTGTTGCGTGTTGGGTACGCCATCGAGCATAGAAACCCTTTAAAGTAATATTAATACTTTATTCACAAATATGGATAAATATGGAAATGTCATATTCTTTATTTACCTGGGGTGTTACATTGATGTTAATCTGGATCCTTTGATCGAGGATTTGAAGTTATTGTGGGATTCAGGTGTTATTTTGTATGATGATTATAAAAGTGAATACTTCACGTTGAGAGTGATTTTGTATGGAACAATAAATGATTTCCCTACTTATGAAAAATTTTCAGGCTATAGCATTAAAGGAACTCAAGGGTGTATTGTGTGCGAAGAAGATACATAATCAATTAGGTTGAAGCATTCATCGAAATCTGTTTTTCTAGGACATTGTAGATTTCTACCTCATCGACATAAGTACCGATCTTGGATGACATCATTCAATGGAAGTTCAGAACAATGCGCAACACTGTCTCTACTAACAGGTGATCAACTGTTTGAGAAATTAAAATATGTGAACATTGTTTTTGGTAAACCATTTTTGAAAAACCTTATGAAAATCATTTGAAAAAAGTGATCAGTTTTTTTTTGAATTACCATACTGGAATTGTTTGTACGTTAGAAATTTTATTCATGTGATGCATGTGGAAAAAATGTATGTGAAAGTGTTATCGGAACATTGCTAAATACCCCTGAAAAAACAAAGGATGTAATTAAGGCAAGGTTGGACATGGTTGACATGGGAATACGAGAAGAGTTGGCTCCCATGAAGGGTGAAAATTGAATGTTTCTTTTTCCAGCTACTTACAGTCTTTCTAGAGAGGAGAGATATCAGTTTTGCAACTTCTTCAATGATGTAAAGGTTCAATAGGGGTATTCATCAAATATCAAGAACATTGTGTCAATGAATGATTTGAAGTTAAAAGGTTTGAAATCACATGACTGTCATGTTTTGATACAAGATCTAATTCCTATATCTTTACGTTGAATTTTTCCCAAGAATTTTCATCATACATTAACCAATCTTTGTTTCTTTTTCAAAGCTATATGTAGCAAAGTTTTAGACCTGGCAAAATTTCCAACTATGGAAAAAGAAATTTTCATCATATTATGTGAATTAGAAATGTTATTCCCACCAACATTATTTGATATGATGGTTCATTTGATGATTCACTTGGTGAGAGATATTCGACTTTGTGGTCCTGTGCACTATAGATGGATGTACTCCGTTGAACGGTATATGAATATTTTGAAAGGGTATGTCAAAAATCGAAGTTGGCCAGAGGGTTGTATAGTGAAGTGATATATTGTTGAGGAAGCCATTGAATTTTTTATTGAATACCTATCTGATGTAGAAAGCATTGGTCTCCGAAATCTCATCACACTGGACGCATTTAGGGTGAGGTAATTTTTGGAAGAGATGTTGTGACAATCAGTATTACAGATCGGGAGCAGGCCCACATTTATGTTTTTCATAACAGTTGGGAGGTTGCTCCATATATTGAAACTCACAAAGAAATTCTTAAGTAGTTGAATCTATCAAGGGCTGAAAAATGGATATCAAATACACATAATCACCAGTTTATAGGATGGTTTCAGGACCATATTTTTAAGGAGTTTGATGAAAATACGAATTCAATTTCAAAACGACTTCGATGGCTAGTTGCTGGACCAAGTGTGTATGTATTATCTTACAATGGTTATGTAATTAATGGTTATACATTCTATATAGATGAACATGATAAATATAGTACCATGAAAAATAGTGGAGTTACACTTGTGGATGAAGCGATGCATGTTTCTGGTAGTAAGGACAGAAATCCAGTTTATGCAAATATGTCATACTTTGGCATTATCAAACAAATATGGGAGTTGGATCATACAACATTCCAATTGCCAATTTTTCAATGAAAATGGGTTGATAACAATAGTGGTGTTAAAATAGATGAATGGGGATTTGTGAAAGTTGATTTTAGTAAATAAGGGTACAAAGACGAACAATTTATAATGGCATCACAAGCGGTACAAGTTTTTTATGTTCCAGTTACTGCAAACCGAAAGTGGTCGATTGTTATGTTATCATCCAAAACTACTGAAGGGTACGATGAAAATTCAGTTGAGGAAGATCCTTTCAGTGGTACTTCATAATCATTTCACAGTGGTCCCAATGTAGAATGATGTTTTGTATGTTATAGGAGACCACAATGAAGGGATTTGGATAATCGATAGAGGTGTCAAATCCCTTCAGCCTTTGAAAAAAATAAAGAGAGTTCAATAAACAGGTTATATTTTGTTTGTAATATATATCTTGTTATCTCATGTTATTATCTTATCATTACTGAATTTATGTAATCTAAATTAACTGTTCAACCACTTTTGTAGATAATGACTTCTGAACGTTCTGGTTCTCTTAACCTTGAGGTTGAACAAGTCTCTCAAGCTGCGGTTGTTGTTGCTCCTGCTGCAGCTGCTCACAGTGCAGAGCAACAACAAGTTTCTGAACCTGTTGTTGCTCCTATTGTTGAGGTCCAACAACCATCAGCACATGTTTTTTCTACCATTTCATATGAACATATATATGATTTTGATATCGATGAAATGTTCGGGGATGAAGGACTGATGTCGCAGAAAACACAGGTGCGTCGTAGTTTGACGATGTTATCCAAAGTTCTTAAGACAAAAAGCAAAGGCATCAAATTTGATGTCGGATGGAATGCATGAGGCCAACATGTGAATCCCAACAAGGCTATGTTTAGTGGTTACATTGGAGTTGTCACTCGGCAACGCGTGCCGATTGACATATATTCATGACACCATGTTGTGTCCGGGTTGAAGGCTGTGATATGGGAAGAAATTATGGTAACATTATGATATTATTTCTTTAATTTACTAGTAAATAAAATAATGAAACAGTGTATTACTCTTCTCAATATCTTTCATAGTACATTTATAGTAGATTATTCAGACAAGAATTATGTATTAAGGCTTGCAGGAAGGATTCATCGACGTTTTCGCACTATTTTAACAAAATGTCACCTGAAAGATTCCAGAGGTAAAATAAACCCACACCCACCCATTTTCTATGTTCACCTGATATCCCAAGAAGCATGAGATGAATTTATTGGCTATCGTGGGGATGATAAGTTTCAGGTACATTGTGGGTGATAATACGTTGTTTGAGGATACGTGTATTCATCACTTTGATTGTCAATATTTCATTTATGAAATAGAAACTCAGTACTGAAAATAAGAAACGTGCATCAAAACCAACATACCCCTATCGTAAAGCAAGGATGGGGTATGCTTCACTAGAAAAGAAAATGTTACATATTTTAAATTTACAGTAATATTGTTAGGAGCCAATAAACAACATCATAATTATCTTTCTGTATTTATATGTAGATTGATGAGTCTAAAACCAAAGACACTTACATCCCACATTATGTGCTATGGAAGGAGGCATGTGTGAATAAGTAAGGGAATCTAGTAGATGAAAACACAATAAAGTGTGGGAAATTTGTGTAAGTATGACATGAAGATAAAAATATTTGTTTTAAATTGCTATTACATAAAAATAATTAGTTATTTTCCTATATCCAACAGTCATAGGAATTAGCTACTCCTGTAGCAGATGCAGACCTATTATCGAAAGCTTTGAAGCATCTATAACAATACAGTCATGTCAGAGGTGTAGGGTTTGGGGTGACACCCCAAGTATATTTTGAGGAAAAAAATAAATGGATGATAGAGATGAAAAATTGAAACAAATGAGAGAAATACTAGCAACGCTTGAAGAACAATTTCAATGGAAGTGAGAGTTTCTAGAAACTTTTATGGGTGGGAAGCAAGGAGAAGACACAACTCAGAAACAACCAGCGCGTGAAGATCCCACCCCACCCCCCACCATCTTTGAGGTGAGTCATTCCCCTCAAAGAGCTATCTTAGTTGTGGTAATCAATATTCTAATAATTGTTCCCATGAAATGTTAATCAGACAAACACTGATACTTTTCCTATACTGATCTTCTACAGGGTGATAATGACTGTGATTTATATCTGCCAACACCCACCTATCACCTTTTAGTGAGGGATACAGTGTTCAACATCCCAGATGACAAGCTTCATAATAGACCACTTCTAAAAGATCATCTGAAAGTGATGATTACTGTAGCTCATGAGACAAATGCAGAGCTACCTATTCCACTTGATGAAGATGATATTCATACGGTCGAAAAGGCTATTGGGACATTCATTGCATGGTCGTCTTGTAAGAATACATGGGGACAAAGAGGTATTTATTTCCTTTTTTTCAAGCTAAACCTTTAACAATTAATGAAAAAAGGGTCTGAACCAATGAATGTTATTATAGACGGAGAAAGGGAAGGGGGTGACAAACGTCAGCTCAAAACCATCTAAAGGATCGACCAACCGATCTCAAAGAGCTACTGAAATAACAGTAAAACCACATGTTCTGAATCCACATTTAGTAGCATTGAAGACTCATGTGGATACAAAGCTAAGAGGTGGTAGTAGTAATATAGTGGTTTTCAAAAAGAATATATACAGAGAGGAAAGTCAAGATTTCTTTGCTGCTGAAAATGTAAATGAGATCCTTGAAAACGGTTGGCTAGGCATCATAGTTGTAAATATATATATGAGGTATGTTTTCATGAATTGATTTTCTAAAAGCTGATCTAATGTGAAAATTATAACTAAATGCATTTTATATTATTGATGGACATATATATGAAAAACAGTTGAAGGAATTTTTCAATGAGCCAAAATTCAGACTCGTTAGTCCTCATACCACATCAACACATCTAATGAAATTAGAACCATCAAAAAAGGATGAAATAGTGAACAGCTTGCTGAAAACATTTGAAAGAAAGATTATAGATGAAAGACTCTTCCTAATACCAACCATGTAGGGGTAAAACTCTATAATTAAAGCATATCAATTATATTTTAACTTATTTTATTACTTATTCCATTTTGTGTTTTTAGGCAACATTGGATGCTAATTGCGGTGAACTTGGATACTCCAAAGATTTATTTTTTTGATTAAAAGCAAGGATATTCAATAAACAGACCACACATGATGGATTTTTTGAATCTGTAAGACACTACATCCTACGTTTTAGGTCTAAACATCAAGTAATATAATTTATATTATCTTTTACTAAGTATTCTATTATGATAGGGCGGTGTATCATTATCATCTAAAAAAAGGAATGAGGACAAGGGCTAAGCATAAGGAAGAGATCAAGTACTACGTCTGGACAAATATCAAGATATATATAATAAAATTTCACTATCCAAAAACATATCAACACAAGTTACTTATTCTCCTAATGATCTAATTTTTTGTAGTGTCCAAAACAAACAAACGATAATGATTGAGGAAATTATGTTTGTAAATTTATGAAAGAGATCATTTTTCATCAAAAAACTATCATCCCTAAAGATGTATTTTCAAAAACAACTACTATTTCATTTAATTTATTTATTAATTCTTTATTTTTATACTTTTCAGTACTAATATGACTGTTGAAAAGCCTCATACTCACAAGAATATATAGATTTGTTCATAAATGAGTGGGCCACATACCAGATGGTAGATTGTATACAAATAGCATGAAGATCTGACTTGGGGACGTGTACAATTGGTGGTCATTTTTGAGAGGGGTTAAGGGGATCAAAAGATGAAACATTTTTGTATGTAAATGTTAGTAGGAAAATTGTAATTGTTATTAAATAAAACATCATTTCTCTAATGAGTCATTTTTCCATTTTAACAGATGAAATTCACCAGCAACATGGAAGAATGATGAACCACTCAAAGTGTCTCTTTTTTTTAAATGGACAAAAATTTAAGTGAAAACAACAACTGACCTACGGAAATCTGACCAAAAACATTTGGATTGTGTTGATACTTTAAGAGAACGATCCATGGGTGCATTGGTGATGTGTAAAAGTCAACTCCACCTCAATCCGAGGCACGTTTTGGCTGGTATCACTCAAAGGGTCTCTCTTTTATTTAAAATGGACAGAATTTTAAGTGAAAACAACAACTGACCTACGTAAATCTGACCAAACGTATTCAGATTGTGTTTCTCCTTTAGTAGAATGATCCATGGGTCATTTTTGACATGTACGAGTTAACCTCGCATCAATCTAAGGCATAGTGTGTTCGGTATCACTCAAAGTGTCTCTCTTTTGTTTAAAATAGACAGAATTTTTAGTGAAAACAACAACTGACCTATGGAAATCTGACCAAACGCATTTGGATTGTCTTGATCATTTAGTAGAATGATCCATGGGTCATTTGTGACATGTGCGAGCCAAACACGCCTCAATACAAGGCACAGTGTGACTGGTATCACTCAAAGTGTCTCTCTTTTGTTTAAAATGGACAGAATTTTAAGTGAAAACAACAACTGACCTACGAAAATCCGACAAAACGCATTAAGATTGTGTTGATCCTTTAGAAGAAAAATACCTGGGTCATTTTTGACATTTAAGAGTTAATCCCACCTCAATATGAGGCACGGTGTGGCCGGTATCACTCAAAGTGTCTCTCTTTTGTTTAAAATGGACAGAATTTTAAGTGAAAACAACAACAGACCTATATAAATCCGACCAAAAGAATTTGGATTGTGTTGATCCTTCAGGAGAACAATCCTTTGGGTACGCTGGTGATGTGTACAAGTCAACCATGCCTCAATCTAAGGCACGGTGTGGCCGGTATCACTAAAAGTTTCTCTCTTTTGTTTAAAATGGATAGAATTTTAAGTGAAAACAACAACTAACCTACAGAAATATGACCAAACGCATTAGGATTTTGTTGTTCCTTTAGGATAACAATACACGGATCATTTTTTACATGTACGAGTTAGCCCCACCTCAATCTGAGGCATGGTGTGTCTGGTATCACTCAAAGTGTTTCTCTTTTGTTTAAAATGGACAAAATTTTAAGTGAAAACAACAACTGACCTACAGAAATCCAACCAAACACATTCGGATTATGTTTATCCTTTAGGAGAATGATCCATGGGTCATTTTTGATGTGTACGAGTCAACCCTGCCTCAATAAGAGGCACGATGTGGCCGGTATCACTCAAAGTGTCTCTCTTTTATTTAAAATGGACAGAATTTTAAGTGAAAACAACAACGGACCTACAGAAATCCGACCAAATGCATTTGGATTGTGTTGATCTTTTAGTATAACGATCCATGAGTCATTTGTGACGTGTAAGAGTCAATCTCGCATCAATATGAGGCACGGTGTGGTTGGTATCACTCAAAGTGTCTCTCTTTTGTTTAAAATTGACAGAATTTTAAGTGAAAACAACAACTGACCTACGGAAATCTGACCAAATGCATTCTAATTGTGTTGATCCTTTAGGAGAATGATCCATGGGTCATTTTTGACGTGTATGAGTCAACCCCGCCTCAATATGAGGCACAGTGTGGCTGGTATCACTCAAATTGTCTCTCTTCTGTTTAAAATGGACAGAATTTTAAGTGAAAACAACAATTGTCCTAATGAAATCTGACCAAACGCATTCGTATTGTGTTAATACTTTAGGATAAAAATCCATGGAAGCCCCCCAACCCCCTGGATGCCCCCCACCCCCTAGACGCCCCCACCCCCCTAGACACCACCCCACCACCTGGACACCCCCCCCCCACCCCTGGACACCCCCACCCCAGGACAGTCACCCCCACCCCCTTGGACACCACCCCACCCCCCTTGGATATACCCACCAACCCCCTGGACCCCCCCCACCCCCTGAACACCACCCCACCCCAGGACACCCCTCCACCCCTCTGAACACCCCCACCCCTGGAAAGCCCCCCCCAACCCCCTGGACACCCCCACCCCCTGGACACCCCCATGGACACCCCCCCCCCCGGACAACCCCCCCCCCCCCCCCCCGACACCCCCCCACCCCCTGGAAACCCACCAACCCCCTGGACGGCACCCCCACCCCTCCTAGACACCACCCCACCACCTGGACTCCCCCACCCCCCTAGACACCCCCCGACCCATGGACGACCACCCCTACCCTCCTGGACACCACCCCACCCCCCTTGGACAGCCCCACTAACCCCCTAGACTACCCCACCCCCTGGACACCCCCACCCCTCAGACACCCCCCCCCCACCCACCCCTGGAAAGCCCCCGCAACACCCTGGACACCAGCCCACCCCCCCTAGACACCCCCATGGACAGCCCCCCTGGACAGCCCCCCCTGGACAGCCCCCCCCCCCCCACCCCCCCTAGACACCCCATCACCCCTGGATGCCCCCCCCCCCACATGGACACCCCCACCCCCCTGGACACCCCTATCCCCCCGGACACCCCTACCCCCCTTGGACAGCCACCCCAAACCCCTAAACAGCCCCCCAACCCCCTAAATTCTGAATTTAATCCTTTATGTATTTAATTAACTTATGAATTATATGTTAATGGTGTACAGATATACTTGTTTTATGGGTATACTTGGTGTAATTACCTTATGAATTATGTGTCAATTTTGTATGGGTATACTTGTTGAGATGCTGAATTTTTTGCAGGTGTTGTTTGGGTGTGCTGCTGCAGAATTTTTTGTTGCAGCAGACAGGGCATTTATCAGCGCTTTTTTAGCGCTAATAAAGGATCAGTTTATCAGAGCTAAAAGAGCGTTGATAAAAAACACATTTATCAGCACTTTTTTAGCGCTGATAAAGTATCCCTTTATCAGTGATGAGATTTATAGTGCTTTTTTAGCGCTGTTAAAGCCCATTTTTGTAGTAGTGATTACCTAAACATATCTAGAAACAATCTCTGGTTGTACTCAGTTCGGACTAACTTGTTGGCATATAGTGCAACTCTGTAGTCAATAACCAACCTGGATACTCCAAACTAGCCTCACCAATGGAAAATCCCATCTGGTTTATCATCTTTCCATGGGTTTCTAATCTGTCTAATCATGGCTGGGAATCAATCGTCACTTGAACCTCTAGATGACTTCCATGAACCCCATGATAATAGTAAAAATAAGATAGAGTAGTTCATCACATGATTGGAATTAAACATAACCCACATATTCCACCATGAATGCCTTTATCACTCCCTAACACCACCTATGCGAAGGCCCTCTCAAAGGAAGGGAAACCATGGGAGTGCCCATCATACGTAGAGAAACTGTCACAAGTTCCAACTAGGCTTACACAGCAAGGGAGATTGAAACCATTTTCCAAGGAATGCCTTAAAGTACCAAACGGACCTTTGCATTTAAAATCCAAAATTTCTTCCATGACCAAGGTGCCAAATGGTCCTACGAGCAAGTTGATTAATAAACCATGATTCTAAGGTGCCAACCAGGACAAGCTTTAGAAAAAATATTTTAAAAACTCATTTGAAGATATTTGGAAACCAAAAAACATTTGGAGAAACATTAGAAGTTTTGAAAGAACCATTTGAAAGAAATAAGATAAATAGGAGAAGGAAGGTGAGAAAAAGTGATTTTGAAAACCAAGATCATCGCTAATACATTTCATGGAGTTTCCATTTGTATGCATGTTCATATTTACATGTGAACCTCGTGCACATATGGATATTTACATATTCACCGACATATAAATGGATAACCATAAGAATTTCCATGGGCCAAATTAGTGATTCACAATGAGCAATACAACCAATTACAAGGATCCACACATAAGCACCAAACCATAAAAGAAGAATCAAAACCCACACACAAAGCTCAATTTCACACACCATCCAATTACCAAAGCTCAAAAAAGTTCAAACACAATATCAAAATACTCAAATCCATTTTAAAAGTCCAAATGGAATTTTAACAAACACCCTACATACATATATATATATATAGGCATAACTAAGGAAATCTTTTGAAACCCCCATTTTCATCAAATTTAAAACATAGAGATGCAATAAAAAATCATAAAAACATACAACAAGAATAAATATCACATTTAAAAATCATTTGGAAAAGCAAAAGAAACTAATGGCATGCTTTATAAAGGAAATGGATGGAAACACCTACCTTAACGAAGAGCAAATGCGATGAAACTCCAAGATAATGAAGAACAAGGCCCAAGGATAAAACTGCACACCTTAACATCAAAAATAATCAACCAACATTAGCCAACCCTCACCTTAGGGTTTTTCCAAGAAGGATACAAACCAAGAAAGAACCAGGAACATGAAGAGGGAGAAAAGAAGAGGAGAAAAATACCCAAAAAACCAAATAAACTTACCTAGAAACGTTGGTAGATAATCAATAGAGTAAAAAGAGACAAGGGAAGAGGGGTTTGAGACCCCTTTCATGCACCAAAATTGACCAACAGGGGAGGATGGCTGAAATGGGGTAAAAACATAAAAGGGAAAAAAGTTTGGATTTTAAGTTTTTAAGAATCTCGGTAAGTCGCATGGTTTGGATATAGGGTTTACCAAACCATGCACCAATCCAAACCATGCACCAATTGTTCGCATCCTACTAGGAGGAGACACTCGCATGGTATGGACACATGGTTTGAGAAACCCCACACCAACCATGCAAACCAGCTCTATAACAATGGCAGATCCCCTTGCATGTTTTTCACACGGTATCTACTAACCATGTGTAAGTCATGTTTCAGGTACCAAACACCACCAACAGTTTCACAATTACACTTTTCCTCACATAGTTTGAGAAAAACCATGCACAGACTATGTAAGACAAACCGTGCTAGAAAACAAAGAACAGAAAACACTATCTGCCTCTACTAGACACACAGTTTCTCCCCAAACCGTGTACAGGGTCAAAAACAACCTGAAACCTTCAAAACTATAAAATTACCACTGAAAACTCAACCTGAACCTCAATCAAAAAGATTAAACACAAAGAATTAAATAAAAATAAAAATAAATTAAATTAAATAAAAAAATACTGGGTGAGGTGTGACATACAATACCTCAAGAATGAAAAGAATGAGATTGTGAAAGAAAATAACATTATGGATTCTGAGAATGAATAACTAAGAAATAAGGAAGTGACTTATATTTATGAGATCAAGTAGCATAAGTTGAAGTATACTAAGCTTCAAAAGAGAGTGAGTGGTCTTAAATAAGAGATGGATAAAAAGGAAGAATAGTTATTTGAAACACAATCCATATGTGTCACAGTTTAATGTGAATTGAACAAGGTGATAGAAGACTTCACTAAGGCTATGGAGATAAATGGTGAATCTTCTCAAGCCAATGGGAAGAGGTTCTCACATGAACAATGTAAATATACACATAATCAGTTTCAAAAATATACCTATTTTATTTAACAGTGCAAATGTGAAAACCTAATTGGAGAGTATGTGGGCTAAGAAATATGAGAGGAAATCTTCCACATCAAAGGAAGGGAGAATATTCCAAGGAATCCATATCCCCTAAGCAAAGCAATTCTTGGTTTTCAATAGGATAACAACAACACATATATGGATAGATCTAAAACTAGTCTTGAGAAAAAAGTTTCAAGGGTTTTGTTGGTGTTGTGGTAAGCATTGACACAAAGCCTGATATTTTTTGTTTAACATGACTTTACCAGGAAAGATGCAAAAACTAAGGGGATTTACAATGAGCATCTGAGGACAAAATTTCATAAGAAATAACCTATGACTAGATCTTCACAACATCTATCTACATAAAGAAAATTTCAGATTATGGGAGAAGTTTGTGATAGATTCGATTTGGGAGGTTATAAGGTTGAGGTATGTATGACATGGTTGGAAGGAGAGGTTCCCTATATTGTGAAATGGAAGAGGTTTCAAAATAAAACCATTGTCAATTCATGTGAAAACTCTAAGAAGAGTGAGAATGCCAAGAAAGAGTGCTTAGTTGTTTGACCAAATCAATTGAAATTGGATAAATACAGGAAGTTGAAAACTTGTTGAGGTTAAAGAAAGCAAGTAGCTTTAGAAAGTAAGTTGAAATTTGATGAGAATTAATCCACAAATGGAAACTTGAAGATTCAGAAGACCAAAGTTGAAAAAGGAATTTTGTACAAAGAAGTTAGAGGTAAGAAAAAGGATAATCAAACAGACGAAACTCAAAATAGAGAGAGGAGTTCTAAGAAATCTTCCTATTGTGAGATTATAAGAAAAGAATGGCCTAGGTTGAGAGGAATTTATCATCCTAAATGTTGTTTTTAAAAGAATAAAGAGGTCCCCCCCTTATTCCCTATTATTATGTGTTTTGAGCTAATGTGTAGGGAATTGAAGGATAAGTTTTTGAGGCTATCATTTCTGGACAGCATGAAGAGATTGACCCTCATGGAATCTGCTTATTACCGTGAAATAAAAGAAGAGAAGTGTATCCACTAAGGGAGTAAACTTTTAGAAGAATCTGCCATTATGTTGAATTCCAATAAATTTGGAATTTCTAGACAGATTTTAAACTTGAAGTATGAGGTATGAGAATCACTTACAACCCTTTGTAATAAATGGATTTTTAAGGGGGGTGTTGGTTATCAAAACATGAGAAAAGAGGGAAGCACATGTCTTGCACTTGAACAATCTGATGTGTTTGTTGAAGTGTGTGGGATTACACGTTTATTTTTATACAGCCCCCATTTGAGAAATAAGACATTCTGAGTACGATATCGTATGCATGGTAGTCTACGGACACCATACACAACCTTGGTTGTATTTCTCTTATTTTCTATACCGGGTTTGGCCATGTAGATTTAGAGTAGACCAGCTAGATACACTTTTCTAAGTAAATCATGTTGTATCATCCTTCTCTCAAAAAAAAGAGAGGTGAATTTTGAGTGCCTTGAAAGGAAAAAAGAATAGATGAGCAAATGATCACATTAACATTTAAATTTGATTGTCATTTGGGAGGAGAAAGAGAGAATCCATAAGCACACATGTTCATTTTGACCCGTGTGTATTTCTTATGACTTGTACCACAAGTAATAATATGAAATATTATTATTACTATTTTCATTTTGGGTGTTCCATTTTTCTAGGAAGTTGCACTTTACACTTGGGCATTTGAGCCACACCAGCAACGTGACCACCAAAGAAAGAGGAAACCTTTATCGTCCCTAGGCTGAACGAGCGGCTTCCTCCATCGGAGACCCAGAGCTACCTGCGCAGTCCTCAAACAGCCATTTCTCCAGCTCCGACCACTGCCTTCTCCGGCTGCTGCAGCTTCCCTCGTCACCAAAACCCTCGCCATCCTCCTCAGTTTTGCCGCACCGCTCCACGGCGGCGAAAGGGTGCCGGGGAGGGATCCACGGCGGCGACTCATTAGGCTGCTGAGTCGAATCGCCGGAGACGGCCGAGCGGTTGCGGAGCGCAAAGCCCAGAGCCTCCGGCGGCGGGGCCCAGCAGAAATCCACCGGCGCCGGCGTCAAAATTGAGTCCCTTTTGGCAGACGGCGGTTTGCCCGTCCACCCTTCAAGCAGCCGAGAAATGTTCTGGGAGCTCGACGCGTACACGGCCGGAGAATCCGCAGTTTGCGGCGGCGGCGGCGGCGGTTTTGAGAATTCAGGGGCGACGCGCTGGTCCAGGGAGAGGGCTTGGGTGAGGGCCTGTTTGACCATCTGGATATCAGTTTGGAGCTTCCTCTCCCACAGACCGTTGCTAGGGTTTTGGGTTGAGGAAACAGATGATGATGAAGAAGATGAAGAGGATGAGGTTTGAAGCTTGGGGAGCTTCTTCTTGAGATGGGTGTTCCAGTGGTTTTTTATTCCATTGTCTGTTCTCTCAGGAAGGTAAGAAGCTATGGCCGCCCACCTGTTGCCAAGAAGGGCTTGGAGATGGATGATCATTTTCTCCTCATGATCCGTGAAGTTCCCACGTTTAATCCCCGGCCGGAGATAGTTGGTCCATCGGAGCCTGCAGCTCTTGCTACACCTGAGCAGCCCTGGAAATAATCATTGAAGAAGAAGAAGAAAAAACTTATATACAGTAACAGACCAAACCCTAGATGGAGGAAGAAGAAGGATGAAAACCCCTAGAAACAAATACATTAATTATGGATTCACCCATTTCAATAAAGGAATGAACTTTAATGGTGGCACCAACCAGTTCAAGAGGGAGGACCTCAAAAACCCTAGATGGAGGAAGAAGGATAAAAAACCCTAGAAACAAATACATTAATTATGGATTCACCCACTTCAATAAAGGAAGGAACTTTAATGGTGGCACCAACGAGTTCAAGAGGGAGTACCTCAAAATCCCTAGATGGAGGAAGAAGAAGGATGAAAAACCCTAGAAACAAATCCATTAATTATGGATTCACCCACTTCAATAAAGGAAAGAACTTTAATGGTGGCACCAACCAGTTCAAGAGGGAGTACCTCAAAAACCCTAGATGGAGGAAGAAGAAGGATGAAAAACCTTAGAAATAAATATATTAATTATGGATTCACCCACTTCAATAAAAGAAGGAACTTTAATGGTGGAACCAACCAGTTCAAGAGGGAGTACCTCAAAAACCCTAATGGAGGAAAAGGATGAAAAACCCTAGAAACAAATACATTAATTATGGATTCACCCACTTCAATAAAAGAAGGAACTTTAATGGTGGCACCAACCAGTTCAAGAGGGAGTACCTCAAAATCATCCATCTTAGAGAGGAGGGGATTTGGGCATACCAGTGTTAGAAGGAATAGCTCTCCAGTTCCCAGCTCCATGCTCGTGGATGTAAGAAACCAGAATGATGTCTTCTTCAGGAGTCCATGGCCCTTTCTTGACGGCGATCTTGTCACAGCAAGGAGCTCTACCCATTTTCTTTGCTCGCTCTGGATTTGGTACCAGTATTTATACAGGGATAGAGGAAGGAGACGAAGTGATGCAGTGGGGCCGAGCTTGAACAATGAAGAAAGAGGAGTCAAAAACTGGTGGACCGCCACGGCATTTACTCACGAATTTCTTAAAGTCAACTTTTGTTTCGTAACGCTCCTTCCACGTCTCACAAAACCCGGTTACCATCAATATCACCGAGTGACGGCAGGTTCCAGGGGAAAAAACAAAATTAATTAAAAATATACATCGAGATTATTAGTTATAAGTTTCTTCATCGTCCTCAACAAGCAACGTGTTAATGAAAATCGCGGTAAAAATTAAAAAAAAAAAATATTAGTCAAAGGATCAATATTTTATAAAAGGAATCTAGTGAAAGAAATCGAAGAGTAAAGTTGTCCCAATTCGAATAGTAAATGTAATCATTATAATAATAGTGTAACTGCTTATGTATATGTTGTGATGCGATTAAAAATTTACTCTTTAACTACTGTATTTTGTCTGGAAGCTTTATTTATGATGTAATTATCATTTTTAATCAGTAATTAAATTTCTCATAGTTCGATATTCAATTTCATAATATGAAATGAGAACATTAAAATTAGTTAATTGTGAAATTTTAAGAATTTTCAGAAACAATTTATTATTTAATCAGATATTAAAATTCATACAGTATAATTTACGCTGCTGCAGATATGAGGTTTAACACCATTAGAAATTGTCTTTATCAGCGCTAAAAACGTTGACGTTGTAAGGTGTTTTAAAAGCCAACGGCTTTTATCGCCGCTAAAAATAGCACTTATCAAAGCACCCTTTATCAGCGGTGAAAAAAGCATTGAGAATGAGGATCATTTATCGCCGCTAATCTAAAGTAAATTTTTGATAGAGCTATTTCTAGGATTCATAAGTCATACTACACTAGTGTGATGGTGAAATTAAAGCACACTGCATCAAAAAAAAAAATCAATTAAATTTACAACGTAACACAAAAAAACATTGTACAATGATTGCAAACATTTCAAACATTGGTATTTACAATTACTTTGGTATGTGCAATTTATCACAAACATCAACAAATTCAAAAACATTTATATGTTTTCTTCTTTTTGGACCCTGATCCTCTCTCAAAAGTGTCTGATCATGCTATTAGTTGTTGAACAAACCACCCCACCTCGAGCAAAACAGTGTACCTGTATAAAAAAAACATTTTTTATATTAGTAATACTATAAGCCACTACTGCATATCGACCCTTTAACAACGCGTAGAACGGGTTTTAACAGTGCTAAAAAACAATGTTGTCTTTAGTGATGATAAAAGGGGGTTCCTTTTATCAACGGTAAAAAAACGATGCGAAAATGAGTCTTTTATCAATGCTAAAAAAACACCGATAAAAGAGACCTTTTGTCAACGCTTTGTTTTAGCCCTAACCTCCCTCACCCCTTTAACACCACTAGGCACCTACTCAACTACCCATGCACCCCTACCCTTGTTGGGTTTTAAAACTAAGACATTCCCCTCATACGTCCACGCCTCTTCCACTCCCCTATATTGGTTTGTTTTGTATTTTATGATATATTTATATATTTATATATATTTCGTTACATTTTTTATCCATATATATATATATATTTAAATACATATATAAAACATGTTTTGTGTGTGTGTGTGTGTATTTATAAATGCATACATACATACATATAAAATCTTAATATATATATATATATATATATTCATGATTTTTTTAAATGTTTTCACAACCATGATTACATAATTGAAAACATTCCCATGAATGGGTGAATAAAATGACTTTATAGGACATCCCAAGTGGTGAGAAATTCTAAAGATAATCTCATACATGCATAATAATAAAATCATATAAAATCTTTATATATATATATATATATATATATTCATGAATTTTTTTAAATGTTTTCACAACCATGATTACATAATTGAAAACATTCCCATGAATGGGTGAATAAAATGACCTTATAGGACATCCCAATTGGTGAGAAATTCTAAAGATAATCTCATGCATGAATAATAATAAAATCATATAAAATCTTAATATATATATATTCATGAACTCACTATCCAATACCACTAAAGAATAATCTAGGTCAAACCTAAGCTAGAAACATCAATGTATTATATGACATCTCATAGATTTCAAGATCATCCAAGATGATTATAAGTTATTCTTAAAAATTTCTTCATATCAAAATAATCCATACTAAAGCTCTCTCTAAAAATCACTCCCTAAATAAAAAACATGAAGATATAAACATACCAAAATAGGATCCTAAAACTAATCATGCCCTTGTCTACGAGGAATCTTCAATAATTTTGAAGTGGATGTATGGTCATTCAAATATCTGATAAAAGGTGGAGGACACACACACTACCAAGGAAAAATTTTGGTCAATGAATACCTAATTCCATTGATGGGAGACTCATGCCCCATTTATGTTAATGTTGATCAGGGGTATCTGAACCGATCTCTCAATCAAGGGACCCATGCATAGTTGATGAAACCATTGATTAAAAGTGAAATCATTAATTAAACACATAGATAACATTGTGCCTAATATGTAGGACTCATACACCATTAAGGAAAGGGTTACACTACCACAAAACTGGGTAAGGCCAGTGCCACCCCTTTATCACCGCTAACAAAAAAGCGTTGATAAAGGGAGGTCCGTTATCAGCGCTAAAAAAAGCGCTGATAAAAGTACCCCTTTATCAGCGTTTTTTAGCGCTGATAAAGGCCCCCCTTTATTATCACTTTTTAGTAGCGCTGATAAAGAGGGGGGCCTTTATCAGCGCTTTTTTTTAAAGCGTTGTAAAGGGTTCGACTTCAAAAAAAAATTAATTAAAAATAATATATTAATATATAAATATATCAATATAGTTATATTGATATAAATATAATATATAATTTTTAAATATATTTTAGATAAGTATAAATATACATTTACACTTATTATACTTAATATATAAGATAGTGAAAATGGCTTATAAAAAAATTAAAAAAATATTTTTAATTAATAATTTGCTAATTATTATGGAGTAATAGTTATTTAATAACAATTTGAAGACTAAAAAAATTAAAAAAAAATTAAAAAAAGATCCAAAATATGTTGAAAACGCAACTCAAACTTCAAACGACCATAACTTTTGATCCGGGTGTCCGTTTGAGCTCTACCACATATCAAATCAAAACCTGCGACGAGCTCTACATTGTTACGACTAGGAAAACCCTGGTCAAGGTTTTTTCAAGGCCAAAAGAGGCCCAGAAGGCCTCCAAAACTGAGTTTTTAGTCAGGGTACCCCGATTTTTTAACATTTTGTGGATTTTCAGCCTCTTTTAAGGGGGTATTATTGGATTTTTTTGGTGGGGACTGAACTTATTCCAAGGTATTACATTCAACAGCGAGGGTCTGGTGATAACATGAGAGACTATACCCTCTGTTACAGGTAACTATAAATACCAGTAATGCACAAGAGCCTCAGTCCGATTGGAGAGGACTCAACAAGTGCATCCAAGAGACCTAAGATCAAAATTCAGGTGAAGACATATTTCCGGGTTACTGTAGAAGTCATTATAGCAAGTATTGTAGCATGTACTGTTCGGTACTATAGTAAGCTGGAACTATTCATCCATCTGGGCCTCTGGGCCACCAGTTTGGTCCTCGGGTCCTGCAAGGCTTTCGGGCCACCTCAAGGCCTTCGGGCCACCCTAAGACCTTCGGGCCACATGAATATACAGACGTACCAGGTAGAATATAAGGGACAAGGCTCCAGATGAGGATCCAGAGCAGGCGAATTCACCAGAACAGAGCTAAACAGATTGGAATAATGAGAGGGTATGGATTTTCCATCGGTATCGGGCCTGTGAAACTCTGCACATGACAGCTAGCCGACCAGCCCTGTGAAGGTGGAGTGTTGATATCATGACATGTGCTGGGGAGGAGTAGTTTCAAGTTGTCTTGTTTGGGTGATTCCCTCTAAGACCTACATGCCATGTGATTGTCTCTAAGCCTTCGGGCCTTGTAAGGTTTCCACCTCACCCCTTGAATGGTGGATTATCAAAAATAATAAAAAATGAAGGCCTTCCGTCCATTCGGTCGATAAATACCAGTAGATGCAATAATAGTAAACAATCATCCCAGTATAAAAACAGTATAGGGAAATTATACCTAAAGTCCAATCATGAATACATAACAATAAACATGCTATATAAAAATGGGTTATTATAATGTCACATGAGTTATACATTAATAAAAAATATTTCTTATGGGATGATCATATACAACATTGTCTAAAAATAAAAAAATGATTGGGGGAAACAAAAAAACTGAACCTAAGTCCTTTCCTAATCCTACTCCCAACTTCAACCCAGTATCTCCAACTCACCCATCACCGCCCATAGGGACTTTTGCCTTACTCGGGCATAACATATTTTCATTATGTAACAAGAAAAGCACAGCTATTATAGACCAACAACAAAGTCACATTAATGGGCATATCATCCCAGTGGAAACAATCATTAAGAAGGAATAATAACCTCGAGAATCAATATACCAACAAGCATAGTGTCCCGGTGACAACTTCATAAGAGAGGATAACATCCCTAGCCTTAGTCATGGTTACAATAGGAAAAAGAATCCATAAAAATAGACCTATATTGTAACATCATAAGATTTTAGAAAATATTTCTCTTTAGATAATTTTATTTCTTTGATAACTTTCGTTACACGCAACACCGAGTTTAAACGAACAATGATATACTATTAAAATATTATTATTTGTAAAAGTTATAACCTAACAGTTAAATTGGAGGGTATAAATATGATTAAATAATTTGTGAAGTATATAAAAATTTCTTAATCGATATAAATTTATTGATAAATTCTTAGTAAATAATCACTCAATTGTTAGTGAAGTCATTTTATTCTTCAAAAATATGATTTCTTCAAAAAATATTTTTATTGATTTTTCTGAGAAAATATAATGATTAATTTCTAGAAATTTTAGAAATTTTATTTTATAAAATGAATATAATTTTTCAAATCAATATACTAAAATTATCTTAGGGTGGTTTTTTGAGGATTTTTTGAAAATATTGATTTTCCAGTGAATAGAAAAAATACCGATTTTATTGAAAGTTGTATGTAGAAAGTTCCATTTTATTTTAAAACAATTTAAAAGTAAGATTATGTTTATTATATTTTAAATAATCTAATTAATTCCATTGGAATCAATTTTATGTTTTAATTTAGTATACAAACATTTTTATAGGTAAAAGGGCATTTTCCTAAAAATTTGTTTTTATGCACGCAATGTGTTTTTAACTTAATAAATTAAATTAATCACTATTAGTGAATTATTTTAATTAAATTTATATATTATATACTCAATAAAATGTTTTTAAATTCATCTAATATCTTTCTATGCATGATATATGCATAAATCCATTTTTATGCTGAAAAATGACATTTTTCAATAAAGTGTTTTCATCGCATTTTACGCACTTATTTTAAAATTAATTTCTAGCACTTATAGGTGTAGAATTTGATAAAATAGATTCCATATTTGAAATTATGATTTAAAAATTTGGTAAATAGACCCTTTTTATTGTTTGTCGATATGAATAGTAACCATGTTAAAATTTATCACCTCAGTAGAGAGTAAATTGGGTAAATATAGGTTAAAACTAAGTGATAAGGCCATAATTTTTCATTATAATTATTATTGGATAAAATTAATTATAAAATTATAAAATTAGTCTTAAAATTGAGTTGTTTAATGGAAACATGTCCTTGAAAATGACATATATTATTTAAATGAAAGAAAGTTACAAATTATAACTCTCTTAGTTTTAAATATCCTTTATGTGTTCACATAGGGATAAAAACTAGTTATGAATGAATACTAATACTAATTTTGTGCATAATGAAATTATATTTGTGATTATAATTTATTTATAACTTTTAGGTATTATATAATTACCTTAGATTCTTACACAACGACAAAACAATATTTATTCAATTAATAGAAAAATATAATAAATGATTTTGAAAATATTAAAAGTGATATAATTTGAGTAATTTATAGTGTTATTCAAATTTTATAGGTGCATATGAAATATTATTATTGTATTAAAATATTATATTCTAATTAAAACCCTTTATTTATGTCTTTTAAGTCAAATTAAATGAATAGTGTCAAAATTCGAAATAATGATATTTTATCAAAATAATATTTTATTAAATTATTTAAAAAACATAAAAAAATTGAAATAAGACAATATGAATCTTATATATTCTGAAATTTCATAAATTTTCATTTATGGGCCAAATTTTACCTTATGAGTAGAAATTACAACCCTTTAATATTGAAGAATTTGTTTATGTGGTTAAAATTAAAATTGGTTAATTAATAAAATGACACCAAAACTAGTCTAAATTATATTTTTTAATTGTATTACAATCGTATAAAACCTTATCTTCAAATAAAATACCATTTTGAGGAATTTTTTTTGAGAATTAATTTATTATAATTTAATCTTTTGAGAAATTTTAAAAGAGCCCCTCGTCTCAATTATAAAATGGAACATCTTCCCTCACTTATTTACACTACATTTATCCTTCTATATCAACCAAAATATGACAAGTTTTCTTATAAAATTATATATACACATTATATTGGTTCTAGTCTTCCCAAAATACCAACCCTAGAGCCCTTTAGAAGAGATCTAAAGGAGTCGTTTCGAAGAAGAGGTAATTGTCTTAACCAGTTACTTTCTTTTATACTCTTCTTTATCGCATATAAATATATGGTATTTATCATAAAATAATAAATTAACTATCCCAAATATGATGAAATGTTATTATTAATATTAAAACACTATTATACACCTTATTTCCAATCAAAATAGAAGTGAAAGTATCGCTCATGCGTACATACGTCTTACCATCTCCGCATAGCGACACTATTCACTTTTCATCACCTTCTTTTATGGATCATTATTATGATGGGTTTAATGTTTATATATGATATTTATTAAATAATTATACTTATTTAATTATAATATAACATCTACCTACTTACCATTTAATCCTTTGTGAAATGATAATGTCATTCGTGTGTACGTGTGGACTAAAACCTCCACGAGGAGATGTGATTCGTTTTTCATTTATATTTTAATTGGAAGGTATTGAAAAATAATTTGATGAATATATATCATATATATATATATGATATAATAATTATACTAGAAATGGGAATTAATATTTACTTTATTTAGTTCTATCCATCAAAAAATGAAAACAGTATTTATGCGTACGTACGACCTACCATCTCTATAAATGGTGTAATTCATTTATATATATATATATATTTATGACTGACTATAAACATGTATAAAATGAATATTTATAATATTTATATCAAGATTAATATTTTGTATCTAATGAAACCATGATCAAAATAGATGGAAAAAAACTATCGAACTGGAACATACATGAAAAAAGAAAAAAATATCACCCAAAACAATGATTTTTATAAAGAAGTGTTAACAAATAGGTGATAAAAGGTTATAAGTAAATCATATATGGTTTGATATATATGAGTATGGTTATTTAATATATATATATATATATATATAATAAATCTATATTTATTGTATAGGAGGTTCCAACATGTATGAAGCAATCCGAACCTAAGGTAAGAGATTTTTCATCTCACATTTATTCACGTGGGACCATTTACATATTCACCACCTATTTATTTTGTATGGTGCATATAATAAACTTGGATGTCTTTTATGATTCATATTATGAATTTTATTGGGACTTACATATCTATATAATTTTATTTCTTTCATGGGGCATACGATTCAAATGTTACCAAAGCGATAAGGGTTTTATATTATAATTTTATTATCTATTAGGATTGTTTATGATTAAGTTTTTGATGATGAAATACTATGATTTATCCTTCAAGATACTCATAATTTTTCTTATCCTCTGGTTATTTATTAAAAATAAATATTTTCCTTTCATTTTTATCACCTTTTATACTTAATATACTGAAAACATGTTTTTAAGGAAAATTGACTTTATTTATCTCTTTAGTCAAAAGTTATTTTTATTCCACATCCAAGTTTTATAAACATATTTTAAATATGTTTTAAATATTATCCTATGACAATTTAAATTAATTTTTATCAATATTTTCCTTTTTAAAAAATGTTTTTAAATGAATCTTTTTCTCATTTTCCAAATGAGTTACTTTGTGACTTTTCCAAAAAAAATATTGAAGAGATTTTTTTTAACTTATATAGAATGAATGGATTTTCCCATCATTATGAATAAGTTTTTATTTTAAGATTACTTTCAAATTTCACATGGTTTTTTCAAATAAAATTTTTCATTTATAATTTCAGAGTTTTTTTAAATAAACAATTTCAAAATGGAAATGATAATTTTCTCAATAATCTTTTAAAGATATTTTAATGGTATTTATATTCATCAAAGACAAAAAACCTTGATTTCCCTTATTCTTTAATGGTGATATGATCCAATGATACCATCATTATTATTTATTTGGATGGTTTATGAATATGATGACACAATGTTTATGAAACTCATTTCTTTTCATTGGGTTATAGTGTGATGAAATGATGAAATGTTTATGAAACCCATTTATTTTACATGGGTTATGCTATGATAAAATGTTTATAAAATCAATTTTTTTTCATGGGTTCCAAAATTATGAATCCTTTATGATCTTATGAAATATATATTTTTGGTTTTCATTATGTGATGGGTGGGACCTATATTATCTCCAATGTATTGGGTAAATATTGATCTCTTATGAGATAAATAGGACAGGAATGGGGAGTGATCCCAGTTCAATAAGGGACTATGTCTACTATGATAGTCTTAGGAGTGAAACTTGTCTATTATAATGGTTTGGGGAGTGAGACCATTATATTATGATAGCCTTGGAAATTATCCTTGACTAATAAGGAAATTCTTTTTATTCTTATGTGTATGCCACAAATAAATGTCTTATGCCTATGTTAAGATTTCATGGTTCATGTTCTTTGATTAATTTATGATTCATGTCTTATAAACTACCAATATGTTTTTTCATGACTCAAGATTATGATAGTTGATATGTAGGGTCTGATTTTCAAATGTTTATCTCATGTTCTCATACCCATTTTCTCATGTTATGCTTATTTGATCATTTATATCTCCTTTGCTTACCCATACTGAGTATCTAAACTCATCCTTTTATTATGTTTCCTTTCCCTGGGTTATGAATAATGGTATTAAGTATGATATTCTTAATAAGGGTTATAGTTATAAATATCTAATTGGAAAACGATATAGAACTATTATGAACCAGTTGCTTATGTTTCTAAGTTTTCAAAGATACTAGACCTATATGATTTTGACATGGAATGATATATTATATAAATAATATTCATCTATTTAGATGTAATATCTATGTATGAAAATTATGGGTCACTACAGTTGGTATCAGATTAAGGTGTAGTTAACCTTTAGAAATTAGGATGACAAAAATTTAGTGAGAACTCTAGGGATAAATCTAAGTATAGGATAACATCCTAAAGTTTCGGTAATGATCATGGATGACCTAGGTTAAAATTAAGGTTTCATAGATTTAAAAGGAGGTATCATGATTTATAAATCCTATAAATTATTTTTTCATGATTCCTCACTATGAATATTGTTTCTCACACCATCATTTTTCGGTTTAGTAAATGGATGGAACCAAGAGGACTTGTGTTAACATTGAGAGATAAGGGAATTATTTTCCTCTAGATAAACCAAATTAAACATGAGATGGAATGTGAAACATTGTGATTATGCCTAATCACTTATCTCATTATATAACAGTCTCAAATTTGGTGAGTTTCCTAACACAATTAGCAATAGAAAGATGGAATTTCATAAAGACCATATAGGAAAGAAGATTTAGCTTTCAAAATGTATAGAATGTGTAAATACCCAAAAATTACATGTATTTTTTTTAATTATTTGGGATTAATACGAGACTACAAAAATTTACGGCGTTTGATTTTGAGGCCTGGTGTTCCCGGAATGGAGTTTTGAACTTTTTTTTAAGGTATGTTCAGTAAACGTACGGGGCGACGTTTTATAACTTTTGAACCGGTGCTTGTAATTGAAATCTAAGAGCAGCATTGAATCTGCATCACCGAGATTCGCTTAATGGAAGCTTCACTTCGACCATAGTAGGTCGGGAGAAAAAGATAAATTTTGGAATTTTAAAAGAATAATAAAATAACATGTAATTGTTATTTTATTTTTTCTCCAGTGGTTGAGCGGTGGTGGCGGGACCACTGTGTTGTCAAGACATTTAATGGAATGAATCTCTTTTTTTTGTAACCGCATCGTTGGGAATTGAGAGGTTTATTAATTAATTAACCTCATTAATTACTTGGTGCATTACTCACCTTTTCCCCCCTCTATTTAAATGGAGCTCGTGTTAGAGTTTTTGACATAGCTTCTTCAAGCAAGGAACCTTTGACGAAGGGACGCAACGTCGTCCACCGACGAGGAGCAGAATCTTGGACGTCATTGGAGGGATCGAAACCGGAATGACGAATGGCAGCGGATTCATCAAAATGTGGTTTCTCCTTCCACCACTGCAATGACTCCAATGATTATTGGGGTAGGGGTTTATGTTTGAAATGAGGTTTATAATTATTTTAATGTGATGTATAAATTACTACCACCTGTTATGATGTTAGCGCGGAGAGCGCGAGCCAAACGAACAAGGTATGGACCCTCTGCGACTTCTTTCTTGTCGCGTTCTTAGAGAGATGAACTTCCAACTTGTCATAATCTAGAATCTGGGTGCCATACAACGACAAAGAAATCCCAAGAGGCCTGACGGCGCGAACAGAAAGGAAAACGGACCACCGAAGCTCACCCAGTGGCCCGCGGAAGATTCGCTGGTGCGGAGGCACCAGCAACCGGCGTTGGAAACCAGCACTGGCAAGCTAAGGTGGCGGCTGGTGCCATCTGGCGCCCAACGGTTGGATAGGAGTCCGACAACGGCAGTCCACAAAGATGGGAGGCGGTGCACCGTCGCGCGCTGTGGTGAGACAGGGCACGCCTCGAAACCACGATGAAGGCAGGGACCTACTCCCTACGGGTCCCATGGGTGACAATGCGGCACCATGTGGCACCACCAATTAAAATATCCAAATGGATCTTTGAGCCATTCAGAATCGAGGGGGGTCATGGCTTGAAGCTGTGACAGAGGCGGTAGGGGACTCGCTCCCTGCGGGTCCCGTTGACAGGAAGGCGGCACCACCTGGTGCCACTAATGAAGGAGCCGAATGACTCCTTTGAGCCGTTTGGAAGGTGGACCGCACAACCCCCGTGTAGGTCAAGTCGGCCGGTGGGTTGAGTCACCGTGGCCCCGCCCCTCCTGCGCGGGCCGGGCTGGTCTGCGGCCCAATGGGCTGAGCCTGCCACAACCCAGCCCAATAGGGCCAGCCCAGGCTAGTTCGGGATGGCCTGGGTCGACCCGAATGGGGTCGGGTCGGTGCGATTGGGTCGGACCGGACCCGGACCCCTCTCAGGCCCAAAAACACTTAAAAGGCCGTATCTTGCGAACTAGACGTCTGTTTGATGAATCATATATAAAGATGGGATCCTTGGAGTGAGACGATCCTTTTAAGTTACTCCATGATAGTTTTGTAGAAATTTAGAGTACAACTGGGTTGGGTTGACTCCGAATCCAACCAGGCCCTCGGCATTAAAATTCCAATAACTTACAGACCGGGCGTCCGGTTGACGCGCTGTCTATTGCATTGGAACCCTTATGAGGTGACAGATCATTGGATGACTTCTATGAGGGACTTCGTGCCGGTGGAAATATGACTGATGGCTTGAGGAGCGGTTTGTCTCAGAGACAAGCGTACTATGAGTGGGAATTTTGTTTCTGGCTGAGACATGAAGAATGAAGAGAGATTCTATGTGAATTAGCACTGAGAAATTCTGTGTGAATCAGTACCAAGAGATTCTATGTGAATTAGTACCTAGTGATTATGTGTGAATCAGCGCTGAGTGATTCTATGTAAATCAGCACTGAGCGATTCTGTGTGAATCAACAATGAACGATTCGGTGTGAATCAGCACCCAACGATTCTGTGTGAATCATTACCTATCGATCCTGTGTGGGTCATCTGTAGTTCCTCTTTAAAGAGTAAGATGATCTAGCCTTACAACTAATCATATGCACTACTGTACTCAGTTATAAATACTTTAAGTTGTGTCTTTTGATTTGTGTTTTGTGATTGGGATCATTCATGTGGTTTTATTTTGTGGAATTCAGAGATACCTTTAGGGGTCTCAGGTTCCCTACTGGGTATTGTTATAATCAATCCTACACGGTCTTCACCCGCACCTTGTTGTGTCTTGTGCATAGGACGAACAACCTTAACTGAGACTCGGGAGCTAGGACTTGACGGTGGATGATGACGATAGTTGACATGGAGAGTTTTAGAGATGAGCCATACCTACCCTTCAGGTAGGATCCCTGGTGGACGATCTCAGGAGCTATTTTCTGTTTTCAGTTGTAGTTGTATCTTTTCAGTTGGGCTTGTATTTTGGCCCCTTACTTTCAGTACACACTTTTTCTACAGTAGTTTTACTTCGTGGTTACATCTTGTTGTGTTCTTGTACTGTGTGTTTGTAGAGGTTTAAAAAGGAAATGCCTTCCGGTTTTAGGGATACACCTTTCTGGTGCTAGTCTCCAACCCCTAGACTATGGAAGGTGGGCTTGGGGTAGTCACGACTCGGGCACCGTGGGACGGGTCATGACAAAGTGATATCAAAGGAGTCAGTTATATCGAAGAACTGGGACTATGATCTTTCTAATGGAGCAATAGTGTTAAGTTTTTTGAGTGTGATTTTCAGTTCTAGGAGTCCAGTTTTAGTGTGGCGGTCGACGTTTCCATACACCAGGACCCGAAATTATTATTTTCGACTCAGTTCACAAAAACACATATTGCGTGTGTTTTGGAAATGTTTTATTTTTGATCTATTTTGAGTCAGCTCACCAGGTATAACTTATTGACCGTGGAACACCGTTTTTTTAGGATTCTGTTGCGTAGATAGCCATCTAGGATTCTCAAGAGAGTACATGATGATGGCCCACCGAGCGATGAGGCTTCGGTGCATGACCCTCTTACTGTGTTAGCACCTTTGGGTGGTGCACCGACAACACCACCACCCGTTGGGAAGTAGTTGCCACCAGCCCCACTGGTGGATGGTGCATGTTGACTAAGCGTGTTGCACGAGTTCCAGTGGAAGATACCTTCAAGGTTTTGAGGCAAGATAGATCCCCAGGTAGGTGAGGACTGGCTGGATGCTGTGGCACGAGTTTTTCGCCTAGTTGTGACACCAGCAGAGCAGATGGTGATCCTATCTGCTAGTCTTTTTTCGGGCATAGTAGGAAGATGGTGGAGCCTGAGAATCTAGTTACATGACGAGGTGACCCTCACCTGGACAGACTTTGAGAGCCTCATCAGGGTGGATTTCTTCCCAGAAACACTATGCTCTGTGCATATCCAGGATCTTCTACACTTACAGTAGGGAAACTTATCAATGGCCCATTACTCGGAAAGATTCACTAACCTCTCACACTACTCCACCGACATGGTACGAGATCCATTCTTCAGGGCTTGGAATTTTGAGTAGAGTCTTTGGTGAGAGATCAGAGCATCGATGATATCATTGAATATACTGATGCAGGCTGGAGTGCTCAAGTGAGCATTATTGGTGGAGAGCTTCTTAGTTGAGCAGGCACCAATGGTGAGAGCCACCACCAGACGATAGGTAGCCGAGTCATCTACAGCAGGCAGTAGGTAGATGACGTAGAGGTCCAAGTAGACCAAACCTTCTGGAGGGTGACCCCAGGATGTAGGGTAGGATGTGCGGAGCTCGTGAGGCAGAGGGGGTTAGTAGGGAATAAGACTGTGCTTCACATGTGGCAGGCAGGGCCACATGGCTCGCGACTGCTCGACCTGCCATACTGAAGATCAGTAGACAGTCGAGGAACCACCGAGGCAGCGACTGAGGTTCGAGCAAGGAGATCCTCAGGGTAGCAGATATGGTAGGGGAGTAGGTCGTGCAGTAGTCAGTGGGCGGCGATTAGAGTTTCTACTGCCACCACTACCAAGTGGTCCACTCCAACCACAGGGAATAGGTGGACAAGGGCAAGAACAACTACAGGAATCATATTCCTAGGACCACAACCCTCCGGAGATGATTAAAGGTACAATCTATGTCTATTCCACCCTTTCTGCAGTACTTATAGACACAGGTTCTAGTCACTCTTTCATTTCCACGATACTTGTTCGGAGCTCGAAGATTTCGATGGAGTCGTTGGCTCGATCCTTATGATTAGAGACTCCTATAGAAGAGGATTCGATGATTATGCACTGGTTCAGATAGTGTGAGATCACTCTAGGAGGCAAGAGATTCGGTTGGGATCTCATAGTAGCAGCGTAGAGTCCTTATGACGTCATCTTGGGTATGGACTGGCTATGTACAGTCCATGCTCAGATTGACTGTTTTAGGCACAAAGTGTGACGTGTCTGTGAGGATGGGATTGGGTTTACCTTCACCAGTGAAGAGTAAACCTTTGTAGAACAGGATGGACTATCTCGGAGGAGGGTGAAGCCGATTACTCATCAGTTATCTAGCCTCACCCTCAGAGCAGTTGACGTGAGGAGTCCGATATATCCTATAGTGGTGGACCAGTATGTTGATGTCTTTCCCGATGATGTTATGGGACTAACTCCTCACAAATAGGTAGAATTTCACATTGACCTATACCCTGGTAAAACATCAATATCTACACTAGTATATCAAATGGATCCCGTGGAGCTTCTTGAGATGAGGGTAAAGTTGGAGGACTTGCAGAGAAAGGGGTTTGTAAGACCCAATGTTTCTCCATGGGCATCCCCGATCTTGTTCTCCAAGAAGGCAGATGGGAGCTTGAGGCTTTTTGTGGACTATCTATGCCTGAATTAGGTGAATATGAAGAGCAATTATCCTCTACCGAGTATTGATGATCTCTTTGAATAGCTAAAGGGAGCTCATTAGTTTTCGAAGATAGACCTCAGATCAGGCTATCACCAGCTCAAGGTATGAGATGAGAACGTACCGAAGACACCCTTCAAATGTTAGTATGGCCATTACGAATTCTTGGTGATGACTTTCGGCATGACCAATTCTCCAGCAGTGTTCATGGGGATCATGAATAGGATCTTCCAGCCATACCTTGATCACTTTGTGGTGGTCTTCATTGATGACATCTTGATATACTCAGCGTCGGAGGAGGAGCACACCACGCACCTGCAGATAGTTATGGATACACTATGAGAGCACCAGATTTATGGAAATATCTCGAAGTTCTAGTTCTGTATATAGGAAGTCCACTTCCTGGGGTACGTTATCTCAGAGGCTAGAGTTTCCATGGATCTAGTGAAGATAGAGGCAATGCTTGCTTTGGAGCCACCTTAGAGTGTGACTGAGGTGCGGAGTTTTCTGGGATTGGATGGGTACTACCAGAGATTTATACCTGACTTCTCCAGGGTAGCGGCACCCTTGTCAACATTGATGAAGAAGGGCCATGCTTTCTTATGTACAGAGAAGTGAGAGAGGAGATTTCAAGAGCTGAGGTAGAGGCTGACGAGTGCCCCCATCTTGAGGCTACCAAAAGAGGGAGTTGGGTATGTAGTCTATTATGTCACATTAGGGACATTAATAGGTTGCGTCCTAATGCAAGAGCGAGTAATGATCACCTAAGACTCACAATATTTGAGACAAAATGATAATAACCATGCAACCCATGACCTGGATTTATCAGTAGTGGTTTTTGCACTGAATATGTGGCAGCACTACTTGATTGGCGAACATTTTACAGTCTACTTTGATCACAAGAGTCTCAGGTATATCTTTTCTTAGAAGGAACTAAACCTAAGACAACAAAAATGGATATAGTTCCTCTAGGACTATGACTTTGAGATAGTATACACTCATGGGAAGGAGAACATAGTAGCATACATACTCAGCAGGAGGTCTGGTCTACAGCTGCTGAGTGAGGAGACATAGTAGCTAGCCGTGTTGAAGATATCCTTCATGGATAAAGATGGAGCATCTTAACTCTAGTCTATGATTTCACTCCCCCACTTCTTCAGCGAGTTTAGGAGGCTTAGCTTGGGGATATAGACTACGAGGCCTGACGTGCTCAGATATCCTCAGGACAGGCTTTAGATGGATTTTTTGAAGGTGGGAAGCACGTCATCAGGGCACTCCATGGTACCAGTGACGCTACGAGAGGAGGTGTTGAGGGATTTCCATACATCCCCTTTAGTGGTACATCCTAGAGTGGAAAAGATGTACTAGGACCTCCGACGTCAGTACTGGTGGCCATGGATGAAGAAAGAAGTGGCCGAGTTTGTATACCGATGCCTCACTTTTCAGCAAGTGAAGTCTGAGCATTAGGTACCTGCAAGATTAGCTCAGCCACTTGAGGTACCAGAGTGTAAGTGGGATGGTATATCCATGAGATTTGTGACGGGGCTACCACATATATCCAGGGGCCATGATTATATCTGGGTGATTGTTGAGCGACTCACCAAGTCAGCCCAATTACTACCCATTCGAGAGCAGGGTTGAGTAGAGATCTTGGGACGTATCTATGTACAGAAGATTGTATGACTTCATAGGGTGTCATAGATGATCGTCTCAGATCGCGATACTAATTTTAAATCCCACTTATGGAAGGGATTTCAGGAGGTTTTCGGGACTCAGCTACGCTTGAGCACCGCCTTCCATCCTCAGATAGATGGTCAGACGGAGCGGACCATACAAACACTTGAGGACATGCTTCATGCTTGTGTCCTTGATTTTAGCCATAGTTGGGATGACCACCTTCCCTTGGTGGAATTCCCATACAAAAAAAATTATCACTCCACCATCGGCATGACTCCATTTGAGGTCCTGTATGGGAAACCTTGCAGATCAACCCTTTTCTGGACAGACCCAAGGGAGTCAACACTCATGGGTCTAGATTTGGTACAAGCTACTACAGAGAAGGTGAATATCATCTAGGAGAGGATGAAGACTGCACAGAGTCGGCAGAAGTCTTATGACGACATAAGATGAGGACCCTTGGAGTTTGAGGAGGGAGACCATGTCTTCCTATGGGTCTCACTCCAATGAGGATTACATAGGTTTGGCTTGGGTGACAAGCTATATCTGAGGTTCATCAGATCGTTACATATCCTTAGCAGAGTAGGTGAGGTGGTGTACCATCTATCTCTTCCCCCAATGATGCACTGGGTGCATAATGTATTCCATGTGTTGTAGCTGAGGAGGTACATGGATGATCCATCACACATTATCTACTGGAGTGAGATGTACATTGATGATGGGGAGACGTTTGTGAAGTTCCTAGTGGATATAGAGGATCGAAAGGAGTAGGTCCTTCATGGGCGGTAGATTCCTCTAGTGCGAGTTTGTTGGTAGAATGAGAATCTATAAGAGATCACATGGGAGCATGAGGCTCAGATATGTGCTCAGTACCCCCATTTGTTCCCCTAATTTTGTTATAGATTTTGGGGATGAGAATCCCTAAGGTGGGAGAATTTAAATACCCAAAAAATTCCACATATATATTTTTAAATTATTTGGGATTAATATGAGTCTGTGAAAATTGACGACACGTGATTCCAAAGCCCAATGTGCCCGAAATGAAGTTTTAATTTTTTTTAAGGTATGTTCAATAAACGTACGAGTTCCATTTTCTAACTTTTGAACTGGTTCTTGGAATTGAAATTCGAGAGCATCGTTGAATCTGCAGTGCTGGGATTTGCTTGAGGGAAGCTTCACTTCGACTGTAGTAGGTTGGGAGAAAAAGATAAATTTTAGGAATTCTAAAAGAATAATAAAATAACATGTAATTGTTATTTTATTTTTCTCTAGCGGTTGAGTGGCGGTGGTAGGACCGCTATGTTGTCAAGCCATTTAGTGGCTTAACTCTCCTTTATTTGTAACCGCACCATTGGGAGTTGAGAGGTTCATTAATTAATGAACCTCATTAATTCCTCGGTGCGTTACTCACCTCCCCCCATTTATTTAAATGGAGCTCAGGTTGGAGTTTTGGACACAAATTATTCAAGCTAGGAACCTTTGATGAAGTGACGTGATGTCTTCAACCAATGGGGAATGGATGCTTGGACGTCATTGGAGGGATCGAGCCGGGAACGACGAACGTCGGCAGATTCATCAAAGCGTGGTTTCTCCTTCCACCACCAAGACAACCCCAACGATTCTAAAGGTAGGGGTTTATATTTGGAATGAGGTTTATCATTATTTTAATGTGATATATAAATTACTCCCAACTGTTATGATGTTAACCCGGAGGGCACGATCCAAACAAACAAGGCTCGGACCCTCCACCGCTTTGTTCTTGTCATGTTCTTCAGGGGACGAACTTCCAACTCGTCCGAATCTATAATCCGGGAGCCATGTAGTGGTAGAGGTATCCCGGGAGGCCCGAAGGCGCGAGTGAAAAAAAATAGACTACCAGAGCTCACCCGGTGGCCCAGGGAAGATTTGTCAGTGCGACACCGACACGACGACGCCAGCAGGCTAAGGCGGTGGCTGATGCTCGCCGGACTCGGTGGAGGGTGGCGCCGCGGTGGTCGGACATGCGGTCAACAATGGATGGCTACAAAGACAGGAGGCGACAAGCCGTTGCTCATTGCGGTGAGATAGGCCACAGCTCAAAGCCGCAACGAAGGCATGGACCTGCTCCCTGCGGGTCTTGCAGGTGATGAGGCGGCACCACGTGGCACCGCTAATTAAAAGAGCCGAACAGATCTTTGAATAGTTCAGAATCGAGGGGGGCCATGACTTAAAGCTGTGACAGAGGCAGAAAGGTACCCTCTCTCAATGGGTCCCACAAAAGGTAGACGACACTACCTTGCACATCCAATCAAGGAGCCGAACGACTCCTTTGAGTTGTTCGGCAGGCAGACTGCATGACCCCCACATGGGTCGTGCTAGCCGGCAGACCGAGCCGCTGCGGCCCAGCGGGATGAGATTGCTATGGAATAGCCCAACTAGGCCGAACCAGTCTAGTTTGGGTAGGGTTGAGTCAAACTAGACCGGGTCGGGCCAGGTCGGATTGGACCCGAACCCCTCTCGGGCCTAAAAACACTTAAAAGGATGTATCTTGCGAACCGGACGTCCGTTTGATGAACCGTCAAGGATGATGGGATCCTTGGAGTGAGACGGTCCTTTTGAGTTACTCCACAAGAGTTTTGGATTAATTTAAAGTATAGTTTAGTTGGATTGACTCTAAATCCAACCGGGTCCCTAGCACTAAAATGACAATAACTTACAGACTGGGCATCCGGTTGACGGGTCATTTATTGCGTTGGAACTTTTATGATGTAACGGATCATTGAGTAACTTATAAAAGGAAATTTATGTTGGTTGAAATATGATTTATGGATTGAGGAGCGATTTATCCCAGAGACAAGAGTACTATGAGCGAGAATCCTGTGTCTGGATGATACATTAAGAATGAAGAGCAATTATATGGGAATCAACACCGAGTGATTCTGGGTGAATCAGAACCCAACGATTCTGTGTGAATGAGAACCCAACGATTCTGTGTGAATAATCACATAGATATTCTATGTGAATCATCTCCTAGAGATTCTGTGTGAATCAGTACTGAGCGATTCTGTGTGAATCAGCACCGAACGATTCTATGTGAATCAACACCAAGCGATTCTGTGTGAATCATCACCAATTGATCCTATGTGGGTCTTGTGGGGGTTAGTACCTATCGATCCTTTTTGGTTCAACAACAGTGCCTCTTTATAGAGTAAGATGATATATCCCTATGACTAATCATCTATACTACTTTACTCAATTATACCTGGTTTGAGCCATGTCTTTTTCTTTGTGCTTTTTGATCGAGATCATTATTGTGGTTTTAATTTTTGGAATTCTGAGAGACCTTCGGGGGTATTGGGGTCCCTACTGGGTATTTTTATACTCACCCCTGCATAGGATTAACCCGCACCTTGTTGTGTCTTGTGTAGATGATGAGTAACCTTGAATAAGACTCGGGATCTAGGACCTGACGATGGATGACGATGACAGTTGATGTGGAGAGATGTGGATACGATTCGTACCTACCCTTCTGGTAGGATTCCCAATGGACAATCTCAGGAGCTGTTTTCTATTTTTATTTGTAGTTGTATCTTTTCAGTTGGGCTTGTATTCTAGACCCTTACTTTCAGTACACACTTTTACTACTGCAGTTTTACTTTGTGGTTGCATCTTGTTGTATTCTTGGATTGTGTGTTTGTACACGTTTAAAAAGGAAATGACTTCCGCTTTTAGGGATACACCTTTCCAGTTCTAGTTTCCAACCCTTGGCCTATGGAAGGCGGGATTGGGGTAGTCATGACTTGGGCCCTGGGGGACGGGTCATGATAGAATGTGAGAAGAATTTATCAAGTGAATGTCTCAAAGGAACGAGAAGATGTTTTGAGTTTGGAAAAGAATGAAACAAAGCAAGTAATTATCGAGGAAAAGTGAAAATATCGATTAATGTAATGGGTGAGAATAATGGTCTTCCTAATGCATCCTCAGTGGTTCAATGTTTTAAATATAGAATGTATGGTCATTATGAAAATTTATGTACTAGGGGGAAAGCTCATGAAAATAATTAGCAAGGTTATATGATTTATGGTTTTACTGATGATGATGAAGAGATTATGAATGATGTATGAAAGTTATGGGTTATTTTAATAGAATTAATTATGTAAAAATTAAGAATCATGATTAATTTTAGGATGATGAATCTTAAGACAGGATTCATATTTCATATTGTAGGAAATAAGTATTGTGGAATAAGATAATGAATCCTAGTTAATGTTTTAAGAAGCCAATATAATGATTGAGGTCATTATGTATTTTGATTCAAGAATTATATTTTATAAGTGTTATACTAATGATATTCTAGTTATAAAATCATGAAATATATAAAGATTATTCCGCAGTTGTTTTTCTATACGGATTTGAAAACATAGTTTGAATTGTACTAATAACCAAGAAAAGTGATTCAGTGATAAGGTGATATTTCTGGAAAATACATGATTAAGGGAAAAGATAAACCTTAATATGTGTCTGATGTTGAGTTAATAATGTTTAGTTGGTATAAAGAGATGATTGAAATTGATAGTATTGGTAACCTTTAAATTGGTTGGTGATTTAATAAAAAGTTATTTAGGACATCTTTGAAGAGGTTTATTGAATTTTCAGACTTATGGAATATATTTAATAGTTGTGAACTTATTTAAGGAATAAGGATTGTGTTAATTTGGGAAGAATATATGTTTTCATGTGATTTTAACTTAAATTTTATGGATATTATCGAAGGTTTATAAGTTTAAGGTTAATCATAAGTTTAAAGTCATCAATGCCCCCTTTTAATGCTTTAAGTGATGGTATTTTAATACTATATTGAGGCTTAAATGACCTTTAGGGTTGTTATATGATTTGATGATAAGTTAATATTGGAATAATGGATAGTGAGATATAGATAATTTTGATGGTTGAAAAGTGATTCATTGACAAGGTGATATTTTCAGAGATATTTATGGCCAAGTTAAGGATTACCTTTCAGGTTAGTATCTAAATTTGACTGAAAATTAAATTTTTATTTCAAAAGCACTTTTGAGGAAAAATTGGGAAACCACAAAGACATCAAAGACATAAAACAAAACCATGCTTCCATGGGCCAAGATCATCAAGACAAAAAACATCCAGTTCACGAGTAAGGAAAAGATCCACCCTAGAAATAAGAACAATATAAATAGCATCCTCCCTCCCATCGCTGCTCGGCATCAGTCTCGTGCAAAGATACATGGGCACGGTACCGATGGCAAACACCATACCCTCTAAAAACTTTCAATTCTGGATAACGGTGACAAGGAGAACACTTCCTGCCCTGAACCTCTTCTGAAGCAGTCCTTAGAAAGTAAACTAAATGCAGTGTCTCATGGTCCAAGACCACAGGGCCACAAGAGATTTAGACCAACAAAGACTAAAACCACCTTTCCACATCATAATAAATCCATGTTTCAACATTCTAAGACTGTAGGTCTACTCAAAAAATCATACCACCCAGAAATTCAAACCACACCGCCCAAACCAAAGGCACTGCCGATTCCATAACAAAACATCCGAATAGGTCTTTAGACAAACCCAACACATCCATATTCAGGCATGAGTAGACTCGGTCTTGCATTATCAATATTTGAGATATTTTTCATTGGGTTGAGGTATACATAACCTTTAGGTTTAACATGTGATTTAACATGAAAAAAATTAATCAGGAAGGATGAAATTTAAATTTTAGAGATGTGAGATAAAATTTTTGAGACCAACTTTGAGATTAAAACATTATTTAATGTTGAGGATATTAAGATTATTTGTGATGTAGGATTATTTATGAAATGATCTAAGTGGAATATTTGTTTTTATTCTAGAAAATTTTAGAGCTAAATTTATTATTTCAAGGTTTACTCATTTTGAGAATTATCTTACCTTTTTCTAACCATTTTTGGTTTTTTAATGGCTAAAGATAGGATGAATAAATTGATATACCTTTTCAATATGTTATAATTTTATTTTAGTGCTTCAATCATAAAAAAATCATAATTTGGAGAATTATATTAGATTTTAGATGAAACTGATTAAAATATAAAATTCTACTTTTCAAGTAAGTATAATTCTTTATTTTATTATTATAGATGGTAAATGAGTGCCTCAAATCTAGTAAAAATATCTTCTGGAAAAAATAATGTCATGTAACCTTAAATTCTAATGAACTGATGGTCTTTTAACCCTTCACTGATTCATGGATTTTGGTTGTTAACTTTCTTCTAACCATATTCTATATCACTCTTTATTAATCCATGGGAGTTAGTTTTCTCTTCCATTTCAATATTTTAACTTCTCACTGATGTTATCTTATTTGGAAACCTAGTTTTTTGGTAACCTTTATACTTCCATTTCCTCTTTTTAAGGGGAATTTTTATTAACCCTTTTTGTGATGTGAGTTTTTAATAAAATAATTTTAAAGTAACAAACTTTTGATTACCGAGCGCAAGTTCAAATTGTGAGGATTTAATTTATTAAATGAGTGAATGTAACACCCCGTAATTTTATAAAGTATTTCTCTATAAATAATTTTATTTCTTTGATATCTTTCATTACACACAACAGCAAATTTAAACAAACCGTGATATACAATTTAAATATTATTATTTGTGAAATTTATAACCAAGATGTTAAATTGGAGGGTATTAATATGATTAACTACTTTATAAAATATATAAAAATTTCCTACTCAATAAAAATTTATTTATAAATTCATTTTAAAAAATCACTCAATTTTTAGTAAAGTCATTTTATTCTTCAAAAATTTGATTTCTTCAAAAAACAATTTCATTGATTTTTATGAGAAAATATTATGATTGATTTATATAACTTTTAGAAATTTTATTTTATAAAATGAACATAATTTTTTAAATCATCATCTTAAAATTATCCTAGGATTAATTTTCTATAATTTTATGAAAAGATTGATTTTCCAATGAATAGAAAAAAGTACTGATTTTATTGAAAACTGTATGTATAATGTTCCATTTGTTTTAAATGGTTTCAAAGTAACATTAGTTTTATTATATTTTCAATAATCCAATTAAGTAAATTGGAATAAATATTTTGTTTTAATTTAGTATACAAACATTTTTATAGGTAAAAAGGCATTTTCCTCATAAAACTATTTTTATGCGCGGAATGTGTTTCTAGCTTAATAAATTAAATTGATCACTAATGGTTAATGATTTTAATAATATATATATATATATATATATATTATATACTCAGTAAAATGTGTTAACATTCATCTAATATTTTTCTAGGCATGTGATTAGAATAAATCTGATTTTATTCTTAAAATTTTTATTTTTTCTAAAAAATGGGTTTCATATAATTTTTCACACTTATTTTAAAATTAATTTATTCCAATTATATGTGTTTAATTTTATAAAATATATTCCATATTTTTAATTATGAGTTTAAAATTTTATAAATAGTTATTTTTATTTTTATTCATTATGAGTAGTAACCATGGTAAAATTTATGACCACGGTAAATAGTGAATCAGGTTAATTTATGTTAAAACTTAGTCATAAGACCATAAGTTTTTATTCTAATTATTATTGGATAAATTTAATTATACCCATATAACCTTATTATTGGAATTTAGTTGTTTAATTGATACTTTTCCATGAAAATGACTTATATATTATTTAAATAAAAAAAGATACAAAATGTCACCCTCTTAGTTTTAAATACTCTATGTTTTCACATAAGAAAAAAAACTAGATATCAATGAGTCTTAATAGTAATTTTTTTTATAGTTAAATTATATTCATTATGATAATATCTTTATAATTTTTAGTTATTAAAATATTACCTTAAATGTTTACACAACGCTAAAAGAGTATTTATTTAATTAATGAAAAAAATAAAATAATTAATTTTTAAAATATTAAAAGTGATATAATTTGATTTATTGTGTTCCAAAAATTTTATATAATTATATGGCATATTATTATTATGTTAAAATATTATATTAAAATTCAAACTTTGTATTTATGTCTTTTAAGTCAAATTAAATAAATAATGTCAAAATTAACAATAATGATATTTTATCAAAATAATATTTTATTAAATTATTTAAAAATAATAAAAATTGTGAAATAAGACAAGGTGGATATGATATGATCTAAAATGTCATAAATTTTACATTTATGGAAAAAATTTCACCTTATAAGTAAAAAATTAGAACCCTTTAATATTGAAAATTTGTTTCCATAGTTAGAATTAAAATTGGTTGACTAATAGTTAATCAAAATGATCATATGACACAAAAACTTGTCTAGAATCTATTGGTTTATGGTATTAAAACCATATAATTCCTTATATTCTAATACCTAGCCATTTTTAGTAATTTTTCTTGAGAATTAATTTATTATAATTTAATATTTTGAGATATTTTAAAATTGCTCATCACATCAATTATAAAAGGGAATCTCCTCCGTCACTTATTTACATGTAACTGAGTCTTCTATATAAAAAAAATGCCAATTTATCTTCTCAATTTCCGTATACACTTTATAAAGTTCATTTTTTCCCCAAAAGACCAACCCTAGAGCCCTTTAGAGGAGATCTAAAGGAGTCATTTCAAAAGAAGAGGTAATCACCATAACTGATCGCTTTCTTTTATACTATTCTTTACCTCATATAAATATACAGTATTAATAATAAAATAATAATTTCAGTATACTAAACAGTCTAAAATGTTATTATGATTATGAACACAAAATTATACACTATCTTTCCCACCAAACAATAATTGAAAGTATCGCTCGTGCGTATGTAAGTTTTACCGTTTCCACATAACGATACAATTCATTTTTCATCACCATATTTTATGGATGGGTATTATGATGGGTTTAATATTTATATATTATATTTATTAAATAATTATAACTTTTTTAATTATAATATCACTTCTACCTACTTATTATTCAATCCTTTGGGAAACGATAACGTCGTTCGTGCGTACGTGTGGATTACCACCTCCACGAAGCGATGTGATTCATTTTTCATTTATATTTTACTTATATGGTAATGAGGAAGAATTTGATGAATATATATGATATAATAACTATCCTATAAATTTTAATTAATATTTATCTTTCTTTCATTCCATCCATTGAAAAATTAAAACGGCGTTTATTCGTACGTACGACTTACCATCTCCATTAAAGGTGTAATTGATTTTTCTTTATACACTTTAATGAATGAATATAAACATGTATAAAATGAATATGTATGATATTTATATCATGATTAAAATTCTTTATATGATGTAAACATGATCAAAATACAAGGACCAAAACTATTTAACTAGAACATACAAAAAAACGGCGCAGATATCACCCAGAATAGTGATTTTAATAAAGAAGTGTTAACAAAAAAGTGATAAAAGATTATAAGTAAATAATATATGGTAGGATATATATAATTATAGTTCTATAATATAGGTATAATAAATCTATATTTATTATTATAGAGGTTCTAACACATATGATGGAATTCAGACCTAAGGTAAATGACTTTTCATCTCACTTTTATTTTTGTGGGACACATGTCATATTCAACACTTGTTTATTTTGTGTGGTATATATACTAACATTTAATGTATTTTATGGTTATTTTTATTAATTTTATTATAATTTAAATATCTATATAAGGTTATTTAATTCATGGAGATTATGATTCAAATGTTACCAAAGTGGTAATAGTATTATGTTACAATTTCATTGTTTATTGGGATTGTTTATGATTAAGTTTCCAATGAGGAAATAATATGATTAATTTCTCAATATAATCATGAGTTTTATTATCCTATGGTTATTTATTTAAAATAATTTTTCCTTTCATTTTTTTCATCTTTTGTACTCAAGAGACTGAAAATATGTTTTTAAGGAAAATTGACTTTGTTACTCTCTTTGGTTGAATTTTTTTCCTCCATATCCATGTTTTATAAAAATATTTTAAATAATTTTTTTACTACTATATTATTAATGTTTAAATTAATTTTTACCCAAGTTTTAATTTTTTAAAAATGGTTTGAAAGGAATATTTTTCTTATTTTCCGAATGAGGTACTTTGGGAATTTTTTGATAAAAGTATTGAAGGGATGTTTTTTTAACTTATACATCATGAGCAGAATTTCCCAAAATCATGAATAATTTTTTATATTGAAGATTTATTTACAAGTTTTCATGGTTATTTTAAAATAAATTTTTTCCTTTATAATTACACATTTTTCTTCTTCAAATTATTTATTTTAAAATGGAAAGCACATTTTCCTCAATATTGTTTTAATAATCTTTTAATGGTATTTCTATTCATCAAAGGAAGAAAACCATGATTTAAAATATTATTTTTAGGGATATGATCCAAGGATATCATCTTTATTCATTCTTTTTATGATTTATATATATGATAATATAATTTTTATGAAACCCGTTTATTTTCCATGGGTTACACTGTGATGAAATGATGAAATGTTTATGAAATCAATTATTTTTTATGGGTTATTCTATGATGAAATATTTATAAAATCCATTTATTTTCATGGGTTTTGATATAATTAATTCTTTATAATCTTATGAAACACATATATATGATTTTCATTATGTGATGGTTGAGGCCTATATCTCCCTCTAATACATTAGGTAAATATTGACATCTCATGAGATAAATAAAACTAGAATGGATAGTGAACATGGTTCAGTAAGGGGATATGTTCACTATGATAGTCTTGGGATTGACCCTCGAATACTACAATGGTTTGGGGAGTGAACTCATTCTATTATGATAGCCTTGTCAATGAGCCTTGGATACTAAGGAAATGATTTTCTATACTTATGTGTATGCCAAAAATCAATGTCTTATGCCTATATTAAGATTTTATTATTCATGTTCTTTGATTCATTTAGGATTCATGTCTTATAAACTTTCGAAATTTGTGCCTTGACGCAATATTTTGATCTATGATATGTAGGGTATAGTTTTCAAATGCTAAGCTCATGTTATCATACCCTTTTTCTCATTTTATGAATATATGATCATGTAGGACCCCGGGACACCCTGAGAGGGGAGGGATAAATCAGGGTGTCAACTTTTTCTTTTTAAAGTTTTATATCTTGTTCCCACATTGGTAGGAACTAGTTAAACCTGTATGATGGATATGATCAGCAATTAAACATTCACATGCAAAGAGATGACACATCAATTTTTACTTGGTTCACCACTAAGGGATACGTCAAAGTAGCATACACCAACAAGTTTCTGGTCGTACCAAATTACACTATACTTTAATTGGTGTGGATTACAAAGGTTCGAGCACAGTCACTCTGTCCCAGGTTCACTGCCTTTATAAAGGTTCAGGGTTAACTCACTGCTTCCCTCAGGTTACTCCCGTTGACTCCCCCTGGCTCACTGCCTTTGGTGAAGTCTCACTCAGTTTATAGACGAGAATTCCTCTTCAATAGATTTGAATTGAAGTCTTTGTATCCTATTCATCATGAGACAATGCTTGCATCAGATTACTTAGTTGATGCTATTTTGTATTCAATCTTCTTCTTTAGTGCAATAACTGAATGAACTAAATCTTCTTCTTCTCTTCCTTTGATTCCCAATACTAACACCTGAGTGTATTGATATATTCCCCTCTTTCTGTGCAGATATGAGTTTAGTTGCACTAAATCATCTGTTGCACTGAATTTATCGAGCAATCTTTCAGCTTTCATGCAGCTCCAAAAAGATGAGCATACTCCAACAGCACCTGGCGCTCTTCTCCAAGCCCGGTGCGCAAGCCCCAATACAGCGTGCAAGTCTTCGGAGTGCAAGTACAAACTGGCATGCAGGTATTACCAAACCACCTACATGACACTACCTACTTCAACTTCAAACTTTCATGAATCACTTCCTTTCTCTCCCAAACCACATTGGGCGCCAACCAACAACCGGCGCGCAACTTCTACTTTCATGACCACACACCACTTACACGACCTCACACCACTTGTGCGACCACCAAAACTGCGTGATGAGAGCTCTGATTTTCTTCTAAGTGTTGAGCTCGTGCGTAATGAGGAGGGGTCGACCTGTATTTATAGGCATTTTGACAGTCTGCGCGATGGCGTGCAAGTCTCCCCTCGGCGCCCAAGTCTCAGTGCGTAGGTCCAACCGCCCAAGACTCTATCACGCTACTCACTTGCGTGACCACACCGATTCTTGTGTGACTCTCTTTCCTTTGCCATATTTTGAAGTTCTGAGTTTGAAAAACAACAGGCACGCAAGTTTCTAATCCTCCAAGACACTAGCGCACAAGTGCTTTCTCTGCACGCAGGTCACTTGCACGACCAACCCAAAACTTGCACGACCCTTATCCCTTTTCCATTTTTCCATGTTCTGATCTTGAAAAACACTAGGTGCGCAAGTTCCCTCTCCTTCAAGTACACGACGTGAAATTCCCTTTGCCAAAAAACATTTTTCTTCATTTGTCAATTTTCAGGCTCAAAAATTTGGCAAACACTGAAAAATGGCGCCACCTTGTATCTGCTCTTTTTGTACCACCTCCAAATCATCCATTCCTTTGTCGAAGTTCTTGAATCAAACATGAATCGTTAACCACAACCCTTGAACTCGACATGCCACCATGAAATCTTTTTTGACAAAAAATTTGGATGTCATTTTTTTGCTTTTTCAACAAGAACGATCACCTCAAAAACACTTCCTTTCAGTGATTTGTATCCTTCAACAACTCTTCTTCTCTTAAAAAAAACTCCCCTATCCTTTAGCAACTCTTCAACCATCATTCTCTACTTCATGGAAAACATATTATTCAATTCTTCAATAAGTCTCTTGCATGGTTCTCATGCAATCATGAGGAATTGCATGGTCTTCATCAAAACCCCATTCTTCTTTAATCATCCTCAGATGGATTATACCTCACATTCTTCACTTTTGGAAACAATGTGTCACCTTTGACACATGTTCTTTGAACTTATGATCAGTAAAACAATCATCTGAATTTCCATTCCTCCATTTCATTGGAGTACTTATTGATCTCCTTAATTTTGATCTTCATTGACAACTATTGACAACAAATACAACCATATACACAAAGTGGTCCCAATAGATCATTGATATATCCCTTGTTTACCCTTACTCAACATTTTATCTCACCCTTTTCTTATGCTTCCTTTACCTAGGTTATGAATAATGGTATTAAGTATAATTTGTCTAAGAAGGGTCCTAGTAAAGAAGATCTAAGTGGGTGATGATTTTGAACTATTATGAAGAATTTTTTTATGTTTCTAAGTTTCCAAATATACTAGACCTATACAATTCTGAAATGGACTTTTATGTTATGTAAAAAATATTCATCTATTTAAATGTAACATATATATAGGAAAATTATGGGTCACTACATCTATACATGAGTGATAATTAGATCTCACATTACAAGTAACCATGTTCATATTGGCATATCACACCATTCCATATAAGTGTCCCATAATGAGTAGTGCATCACTCATATATGGGAAATAACAAGAGAATAGGCATAACATCACTTTTTAATATAACATAAGGTGACTGGTAATTACATCTAAAACCATATCAATAACACATTAGACATATTTTCTAACTCTCATAGTTGTTTTAATGATCACAAACACTATAATGTTTTATAACCTGTTTCAAGTGTGTTTTTAGTGCTTTTGTTGAGTTATAGTGATAGAAATATAGGTGTTAAAAGTGGGATTAAATGTCCATTTCATAGACCAACACTATAGTGAATCACCTACTATCCGCTAAGAGTGAATTATCTAACCATCATAATAATTATTCTAACCTGTAGTCACCAGCACTCCATTAGCTACCTAGTAGAGGCTCACTAGTTAACTGGGGGGAGTTCCAAAACACCTTCTACACTACCTTGCACACTGACTATCTAGTGGAATCATTCCAAAATTTTATGAGTATATTTTTAATGTTGGTCAAAACGCATCCACTCATGCCATTAAGTCTTGGCTTGGCCCTAGACCACCTCAACGCCCTAGAAGGATATAAATAGAGGAAAAGGGAATCTTGGATATTTATCTGAAATAAGTATGATTATAATGAAATGATTTTTGATTACTAATAATCAAGGATTACTCTCCAATATTCAAAGAGCTTAAAATTAAAAATCATTATCATCATTTTCTAAAGTATTCCATTCAATGTTGTGAACTTCATCAACAATAATTAAGCACCATCAAGTTTCTTTGATATATATTTCTTTGTTCCCACTTTATTCTTCTTCTCATGAGCCTTTGTACTTTCTCTTTAAAAACCCTTGGATATCACTATTATAATATCCCTCTATCTCACCTTATTTCATCTTCTTATATTTTAGTGAGATTAGAGTTATCACATTATAATGGATTTCCAAAAAGAAAAACATTTATCTTCTTCCTTCATTATTTATTTGGGTGATTAAAACCTTAACGTATGGAATCTTGTTTTATTACTTTTTCAATAAAGATCAAGGGATTTATTTTGTTCTTGGTTTCTATTAAAACCAAGGGACACATTTTTTTGTTCCTGGTTTCTATTGAAACTAAGGGACTCTTTTTTTTCTTGGAAATTTTTTAGAACTAAGGGGTTAAATATAACCCTCTAAATACTTCTTTAGAGGAGTAGATATATAGGAAATTTGTGTGCTATTATTGAACTCCTTTATCAAGTGTGCATTGAATTTACTTTTTGCATTTATAATTCCTCTATTCTTATTCTTATTTGTTTTATTTTTCACTTTGATTTTACTTTGATAATATTGCATGCGTGTATAATATTTATATATCATTTATATCATCATTTAAATTTATTATTTTTTAAGGGAAATTCACCTCCACTCTTATAATATTATTTAACCAGAAATATCATCCTACTTCATAGGTACCATCAAAGTAATTGAGCATATTGTCCCTAGTCATGTATGGATATCATCATAAATGTAATATCATCCATTTACAATAGAATCAAAAAAGTGGAATAATAAAAAAAGTAATTCACATTAAGGTTGGAATAATAAACAACTTATCCAACATAAAACAAGAAATTCACATTAAGGTTGGAATAATGTCCAAATCACCTTTAAACCTGATATGTTGATCCTCACATGACCGACCTATATACATATCCCAAAAAAAATGTGTAACCAACTTAGATACCCAAAATCCAAAAGGGGGAGGAACACTCACCCCCTACACTGGTCAAACAAACCAATAGGCTATAAGGAAACACATAAATTTCATATGGGTAAATCCTTAAGCTGGAATCTCTTGATTACACACACATCCCCTTCATCTAATGGGGCTAAGGGAACCTATATAAGGTCCAATACATTATAATTTACCAAGGGGGAATCCTACATGGTTTCAAATACCATATTTCCCACACTTTAAATAAAAAAACATGAAAATATAAACATACCAAAATAGGGTCCTAAAACTAATCATACCCTTGCCCATGAGGAATATTCAATAAATTTAAAGTGGATGTATGGTCATTAAAATATCTGATCAAAGGTGGAGGACTCTCACACTACCAAGGAAAAAATTTGGTGAGTGGATACCTAATTCCATCAAGGGGAGACTCACACTCCATATATGTTAATGTTTATTGGGGGTATCTTAACTGATCTTTAAATCAAGGGACCCCATGCATAGTTGATGAAATAATTTATTAAACACATAGATAACATTGTGCCTAATATATAGAACCCATACACCATTAAAGAAAGGGTTAATCTGGTGATACCTAACCATATATTCCTACCCAATCACCCATTCATAGACACTAATACCCCTATCTTGGTTTTAGGGTTACACTGAGAAGAATCTCCTAGAAGTGGTCCATTATAACACTATCACTAAAATAATAAAAAATATTAAATGGATTTTTACATCAACCCATTCACATAGATTTATCCAATTTGATGATATCATTATTATATTCTAACATATCTTATGTTGTAAACAAAATTAATCTCATTGTAGGTATCATCATATATAGAAATAAAGTCTATTAGAATTAACTCTCTGGCTTATCAAGATGATAAATAGGATAACCTAACATAAATAAAATCATCATAGGAGAAGGAACTTGTTAGTTTATCTTCTATACTAAAATAGTATGGTCAATAGGATTCCTCATTAACTCAGTGTTGTTTAAAAGACAGTTTCAATGTCCCTAGACAGGTTTATCTCTACTATGACTAACTCATAGCACCACATACATTGTCCCTCTATTTTCTAGTGGCCACCAACCAACAGTGAGGGTATGATGATAAAATTGGAGACTATACCCTCTGTTATAGGTAACTATAAATACCGGTAGATGCAATAATAATAAACAATTATCCCAGTATGAAAATAATATATGGAATGTATATCTAAAGTACAATCATGAATAAATAACAAAGAAACATGTTATTTAAAAATGGATAATTATAATGTCCCACGAGTTATACATAAATAAGAAATATTGATCAGGGGATTATTATATACAATATTATCTAAAAATATAAAAATGATTGTGGGAAATAAAAAAACTGAACCTAAGTCCTTGCCTCATCCCGCCTCCCAACTTCAACCCAATATCTCCATCTCACCAATCACAACACACATGACCTTTTCCCTTACTCAGGCCATGAATTATGAAATCTATTAGTCATCCAAAAACTTGGGTAGGGTGTGAGTATAATCCAGTGGTCCACCACCAACAATGTCCCAAATCATATCCAGTAAATACAAGTGTATTCATGATGTGATATGCTCATAAGTAAAAAAGTAATAACAGACACAATAATAACCTTCACCACCATGATTTCTACAAAAGACACCTATGAGTGACTACACTAGATTTTTCTAGTGCCATGGGGTGTTTAAACACATCATAAGAAATATTCTATGATCAACATAATGTCTTTCCAGTCACATCATGAGATATCATCTGGACATCATGTTCTAAGTCATAATCATTGGGTATAACATATTGTCATTATGCAATAAGAAAAGCATAGACATTACATACCAAAAAAATGACACATTAATGGTCATATAATCTTAGTGGAAATAATCAATAAGAAGTAATAATAACCTGGATAATCAATATACCAACAAGCATAATGTCCCAGTGACAATTTCACAAGAGAGGATAACAGCCCTAGCCGTAGTCATGGTCACAAGAGGGAAAATAATCCATAAAAATGGACCTCTATTATAACACCCTAATATTTTAGAAAATATTTCTCTTTAAATAATTTTATTTCTTTGATAACTTTCATTACATGTAACACCGTATTTAAACGAACAATGATATACTATTAAAATATTATTATTCATGAAAGTTACAACTTAACTGTTAAATTGGAGGGTATAAATATGATTAAATAATTTATGAAATATATATAAATATCTTACTCAATATAAATTTATTGATAAATTCTTAGTAAATAATCACTCAATTATTAGTAAAGTCATTTTATTCTTCAAAAATATGATTTCTTCAAAAAATATTTTTATTGATTTTTGTGAGAAAATATTAGGATTAATTTCTATAAATTTCTATATTTTATTTTATAAAATGAACATAATTTTTTAAATAAACATATTAAAATTATCTTAGGGTGAATTCTCGATAATTTTATGAAAATATTGATTTTCTAATGAATAGAAAAAATACCGATTTTAATGCAAATTGTATGAAAAAAGTTACATTTTATTTTAAAATAGTTTAAAAGTAAGATTATATTTATTATATTATAAATAATCCAATTAATTTCATTGGAATCAATTTTATGTTTGAATTTAGTATAAAAACATTTTTATAGGTAAAAAGGCATTTTCCTGAAAATTTGTTTTTATGCACGTAATATGTTTTTAACTTAGTAAATTAAATTAATCACTATTTTTGAATTATTTTAATTAAACTTTTATATTATATAATCAATAATTTTTTTTTAAATTCATATAATATCTTTCTATGCATGAGATATAAATAAATCTATTTTTATGCTTAAAAACTACATTTTTCTATAAAGGGTTTTGATCACATTTTGCGCACTTATTTTAAAATTAATTTATGACACTTATAGGTGATAAATTTGAAAAAAAATATTCCATATTTTAAATTATGAGTTAAAAATTTGATAAATAGACCCTTTTTATTTTTGGTCAATATGAATAGTAATCGTGTTAAAATTTATCACCCGAGTAATGAGTAAATCGAGTAAATCTAGGTTAAAACTAAGCAATAAGTAAATGATTTTTCATCATAATTATTATTGGATAAAATTAATTATAAACTTATCAAATTAGTCTTCAAATTGAGTTTTTTAATGGACACTTTTCCTTGAAAATGATTCATATATTATTTAAATCAAAGAAAGTTACAAATTATCACTCTCTTAGTTTTAAATATCCTCTATGTGTTCAAATAGGGATAAAAACTAGTTATGAATGAAAAATAATAGTAATTTTGTGCATGATGAAATTATATGTGTGATTATAATTTATTTAAAATTCTTAGGTATTATATAATTACCTTATATGCTTATACAAAAAAAATATTTACTCAATTAATAGAAAAATAAAATAAATGATTTTGAAAATATTAAAAGTGATATAATTTGATTAATTTATAGTTTTATTCAAATTTTATAGGTTTATATGAAATATTATTGTTTTATTAAAATATTATATTCTAATTCAAACCTTTTCTTTATGTCTTTTAAGTCAAATTAAATGAATAGTTTCAAAATTAAAAATAATGATATTTTATCAAAATAATATTTTATTAAATTATTTAAAAATCATAAAAAACTTCAAATAAGACTAGGTGAATCATATATGTTCTAAAATTTCATAAATTTTCCATTTATGGGCCAATTTTTACATTATAAGTATAAATTAAAACCCTTTAATATTAAAAAAATGTGTTTCTATGGTTAAAATTAAAATTGGTTAATTAAGGGTTAATCAAAATTATAATATTTAAAGTTACACAAAAAATAGTCTAAATTATATTTTTAATTGTATTACAACCCTATAAAAACTTATATTTGAATAAAATACCATTTTAAAGATTTTTTGGAGAATGAATTTATTATAATTTAATCTTTTGAGAAATTCTAAAAGAGACCCTCACCTCAATTATTAAAGGGAACATATTCCCTCACTTATTTACACTATATTTATCCTTCTATATAAACCAAAATATGCCAATTCTTCAGATAAACTTCTATATACACATTATATTGGTTCTGGTCTTCTCAAAATACCAACCTTAGAGCCCTTTAGAATATATCTAAAGGAGTCGTTTCAAAGAATAGGTAATTATCTTAACCTATCAATTTCTTTTATACTCTTCTTTATATCCTATAAATATATGGTATTTATCATAAAATAATAAATTCAGTATTCTAAATATGATGAAATTTTATTATAAATTTTAAAACACCACTATACACCGTTTTTCCAACCAAAATAGAAGTGAAAGTATCGCTTATGAGTACGTACGACTTACTGTCCCCGCATAGTGATAATATTCATTTTTCATCACCTTATTTTATAGATAGTTATTATAAAGGGTTTAATTTTTTATATATGATATTTATGAAATAATTATAATTATTTAATTATAATACTACATCTACCTACTTACCATTAAATCCTTTGTGAAATGATAATGTCATTCATGCGTACGTGTGGACTATAACCTCTACGAAGAGATGTGATTAAATTTTCATTTATATTTTACTTGGATGGTAATGAGAAATAATTTGATGAATATATATCATATATATAATATATAATAACTATACTAGAAAGTGGAATTAATATTTAACTTTCTTTAGTTTTATCCATCAAAAAATGAAAACAGCGTTCATGCGTACGTATGACCTACCATCTCCATGAATGGTGTAATTAATTTATATATATATATATATATATAATTTTATTACTGAATCTAAACATGTATAAAATGAATATTTATGATATTTATATCAAGATTAATATTAATTATCTGATGGAACCATGATTAAAAGAGATGGAAAAAACTACCGAACTGGAACAAACATGAAAAACGAAGCAGATATCACTCAAAATAATGATTTTTATAAAGAAGTATTAACAAATAGGTGATAAAAAGTTATAAGTATATAATATATGGTATTATATTTATGATTATGGTTATTTAATATATATATATAATAAATCTATATTTATTATATATATATATATATATATAATAAATCTATATTTATTATATAAAAGTTTCCAACATGTATAAAGCAAGTCAGACCTAAGATAAGGAATTTTTCGTCTTACTTTTATTCATGCGGGACCCTTTCCATATTAACCACTTATTTATTTTATATAGTATATATAATAAAATTGGATGTATTTTATGATTAATATTATGAATTTTATTTGAATTTAAATATCAATATAAATTCATTTCTTTCAGAGGGAATACGATTCAAATGTTACCAAAGCCATAAGGGTTTTATATTATAATTTTATTATTTATTGGGATTATTTATGATTAAGTTTTTAATGATGAAATACCGTGGTTTATTTCTTAATATACTCATAAATTTTATTATCCTATGGTTATTTATTTAAAATAACTATTTTAATTTCATTTTTATCACCTTTTGTACTCAATATATACTAAAAATATATTTTTAAGGAAAATCGACTTCATTTCTCTCTTTAGTCAAAAGTTATTTTTATTCCACATCTATGTTCTAAAAAAATATTTTTAAGAAGGTTTTTAATATTATAATATGATAATTTAAATTCATTTTTATCCATGTTTTCCTTTTTATAAAATATTTTTAAATGAATCTTTTTCTCATTTTTAGAATGAGGTACTTTGTGACTTTTCTGAAAAAAATATTGAAGGGATGTTTTTTTAACTTATATAGAATGAACAGATTTTCCCATCACCATAACTATGTTTTTATTTGAATATTTATTGGAAATTTCAAATGTTTATTTTCAAATAAAATGTTTTCCTTTATAATTTCATATTTTTTTAAAATAAGTGATTTCAAAATGGAAATTATATTTTTTCTCAAGATTGTTTTAAATATCTTTTAATGGTATTTCTATTCATCAAAGAAAAAAAAACATGATTTACCTTATTCTTTACTAGGGATATGATCCAAGGATACCATCCTTATTCTTTCTCTTTATGTTTTATTAATATGATGACATAATGTTTATGAAACCCGTTTCTTTTCCATGGGTTACATTGTGATGAAATGATTAAATGTTTATGAAACCCATTTCTTTTACATGGGTTATGCTATAATGACATTTTTATAAAATACATTTATTTTCATGGGTTTTGATATGATGAATTATTTATTATATTACGAAATACATATGTTTGGTTTCATTATGTTATGGGTGGTACCTATATCTCTCTCCAATTTATTGGGTAAATATTTATATCTTATGATATAAAGAGGACTAGAATGGGGAGTGAGCCCAGTTCCGTAAGGGACTATGTCTACTATGATAGTCTTGGGAGTGATACTTGTCTACTATGATGGTTTTGGGAGTGATCCAATTCCACTATGATAACCTTGTAAATGAGCCTTGACTACTAAGGAAATGTTTTTTATTCTTATGTGTATGCCACAAATAAATGTCTTTTGCCGATGTTAATCTTTTATGGTTCATATTATTTGATTAATTTATGATTCATGTCTTATAAACTACCAATAATTTTTTCATGACTTAAGATTATTATATTTGATATGTTGGGTATGATTTTCAAATATTTATCTCATTTTTTTCATTCCCCTTTTCTCATGTTATGATTATATGATCATTGATATCTCCCTTATTTACCAATACTGAGCATCTAAACTAAGAATTTTATTATATTTTCTTTCCTTGGGTTCTGAATAATGTTATTAAGTATGATATTCTTAATAAGGGTGATAGTTATTAATATCTATGTGGAAAACAATGTAGAACTATTATGAACCAGTTGCTTATGTTTCAAAGTTTTCAAAGACACTAGATATATATAATTCTAACATGGATTGTTATGTTATATAAATAGTGTTCATCTATTTAAATGTAATATCTATGTATGAAAATTATGGGTCACTATAGTTGGTATCAGAGAAATATTTCATTATCATTTGGAAATTAGGATGATAAAACTTTAGTGAGAAATCTAGGTATAAATCTAAGTATAGGATAACATCCTAAAGTTTTGGTAATGATAATGGATGACCAAGGTTAAACCTAAGGTTTCATAGATTTAAAATGAGGTATCATGATTTATACATCCTATAAATTATTTTTTCCTGATTCCTCAATATGAATATTATTTCTCACACCATCTTTTTTGGGTTTAGTAAATTGACAAAACTAGGAGGATTTGTGTTAAAACTGAAAGACAATGGATTTATTTTTCTCTTGAGAAACCAAATGAAACATGAGATAGAATTCTAAACTTTGTGATTATGCCTAATCACCTATCTCTTTATATGATTAATAATCTCAAATTTGGTGAGTTTCATTACACAATTAATAAGAGAAAGATGGAATTTCATAAAGACTATATAGAAAATAAGATTCATATTTCAACATGTATATAATGTGAAAAGAATCACTCAAGTGAATGTATCAAAGGAATGTGAAGATGTTTTGATTTTGGAAAATAATTACAAAAATCAAGTAATTATTAAGGAAATGTGAAAATATCAGTTAATGGAATGGATGATAATAATGGTCTCCCTAATGCATCCTCAACATTTGATAGTTATAAATGTGGACAGTATGGTCATTATGAAATTTTTTTCTAGGGGGATTTCTCATGAAAATAATTAGCAAGGTTGTATGAGTAATGGTTTTACCGATGATGATGAGGAGACTTTGAATGATATATTAAAATTATGGGTTATTTTAACATAATTAATTATGTAAAAAGTAATAATCATGATTAATTTGAGGTTGATGAATCTTAAGACATGATTCATGTTTCATATGGTAGGAAATAAGTATTTTGAAATAATATGATGTATCATAGTTAAAGTTTTAAGAAGAAATTATGATGATTGAGGTTTTTATGTATTTTGATTCAAGAATTATATTGTATTAGTGTTATACTAATGATATTCTAGTTATAAAATCACAAAATATCTAAGGATTATTCCATAGTAGTTTTTCTGTTAGTATTTGAAAACATATTTTGAATTTTACTAATAACCAAGAAAATTGATTTAGTGATAAGGTGATATTTTTAGAGAATACACGATTAAGGAAAAAGATAAACCTTAATATGCATCTAATGTTGAGTTAATAATGTTTAGTTGGGATAAAGAGATGATTGAAATTCATAGTATTGGAAACCTTGAAATTGGTTGGTGATTTAATAAAAAGTGATTTAGGTTATCTTTGATGAGGTTTATTGCATTTTTTGACTTATGGAATATATTTAATAGTTGTGAACTTATTTAAGGAATAAGGATTGTGTTAATTTTGGAAGAATATATGTTTTCATGTGAGTTTAAATTAAATTTTATGGATATCATCATAGGTTTATAAGTTTAAGGTTAATCGTAAGTTAAAAAGGCATCAACACCCCACTTTTAATACTTTATGTGATGGTATTTTGATACTATATTAAGGCTTAAATACCCTTTAGGGTTGTTATATAATTTAAAGATAAGTTAATATTGGACTATTGGATAGTGGGATATAGATAATCTTGATGGTTGAAAAGTGATTCATTGATAAGATGATATTTTCAAAGATATTTATGGTCAAGTTAGGGATTACCATTCAGGTTAGTATGTAAATTTGATTCATTATATTTTGGTTAAGTTCACTACGTTAAAATATTATATAGTAATTTATCATGGTGATTAATGATATTTGATATATGTTTCATTGGGTTGAGGTATAAATAACCTCTATGTTTAACATGTGATTTAACATGCAAAAAAAAAAATAATCTGGAAGGATGAAATTTAAATTTTAAAGATGTGAGTTAAAAGTTTTGAGATAACCTTTGAGATTAGAACATTATTTAATGTTGAGGATATTAAGATTATTTTTTATTTAATATTATTTATGAAATTATCTAAGTGGAAGATTTTTTGTTATTCTAGAAAATTTTAGAGTTAAATTTATTATTTCATGGTTTATTCATTTTGGAAATTATCTTACATTGTTATAACCATTTTGGGTTTGTTTAATGGATAAAGATAGGATGAATAATTTTCTATACCTTTTCAATATGTTATAGGTTTATTTTAGTGGTTAAATCCTAAAACAAATCATTGTTTGGAGAAATAGATTAGATTATAGTGGAAATTAATTAAAAGAAAAAAATTATACTTTCCAAGTAATTATATTTTCTAATTTTATTATTATAGATGGTAAATGAGTTCCTAAAATATAATAAAAGGATCTTGTTGAAAAAATTATTCCATGTAACCTTCAATTCTAATGAATTTATGGTCTTTTAACCCCTCACTGATTCATGATTTTTTGTTTCTTAACTTTCCCCTGATCGTGTTCTCTATCACTCTTTATTAATCTTTGGGAGTTAGTTTTCTCTTTTATTTCCATATTTTAACTTCCCACTGATGTTATCCAATTCTGAAACCTAGTTTTTTGGTAACCTTTATACTTACCTTCTCCTATTTTTAAGGGGAAGTTTTATTAAGACTTTTTATGCTGTGAGTTTTTAATAAATTAATTTTATAAAGTAACAAAAATTTGATTATTGAGCACAAGTTAAAATTGTGAGGATCTAATTTATTAAAGGGGGGAATGTAACACACATATATTTTAGAAAATATTTCTCTTAAAATAATTTTACTTTTTTGATAGCTTGTGTTGCACACAACACCAAATTTAAACAAATCGTGATATATAATTAAAATATTATTATTTGTGAAATTTATAACCAAGATGTTAAATTATAGGGTATGAATATGATTAAATAATTTATAAAATATATACAAATTTCCTACTCAATATAAATTTATTGATAAATTCTTTTTAAATAATCACTCAATTTTTAGTATAGTCGTTTTATTCTTCAAAAACACAATTTATTCAAAAACTAATTTCATTGGTTTTTGTGAGAAAATATTATGAATAATTTATATAAAATTTATAAATTTTATTTTATAAAATGAACATAATTTTTTAAATCATCAAATTAAAATTAACTTAGGATGAAGTTTCTATAATTTTTTGAAAAGATTGACTTTCCAATGAATAGAAAAAAATACTCATTTTATTGAATAATTTATGTACAAAGTTACATTATGTTTTAAAATAGTTTCAAAGTAAAATTAATTTTCTTATATTTTAAATAATCCTATTAATTCAATTAGAATAATTTTTTTTTGAATTTAGTATACAAACATTTTTATAGGTAAAAATGCATTTTCCTGAGAAAACAATTTTTATGCATGTAGTGTGTTTCTAAATTAATAAATTAAATTTATCACTAATAGATAACGATTTTAATAAAATTTATATATTATATACTCAATAAAATGTTTTAACATTCATCTACTATTTTTATAGCCATTGGATAAGAATAATGTAACTACCCAATGTTTTATCAATGGAAAATACCTTCTTATAATCATGGCATATAATCAGATGAAATCACAACACAATGAACTACTAAGTACTATGTGACCTTTAAACATAATATTTTCACTTCTGTGTTTTGAATTTCGAAAATCTGACATACACGCCCACGTTCAATAAGATATTTAGAGTCTAATAGAATCAACTTTGTTTTTGATGAATAGTAACATACCCTTGTGAACAGTAACATACCCTTAGTAATAGGAATGAATATTAAGCTGGAAAAAAATATCAACTTCACCCATGAATGTACAAATACAATTTAGACATCTTATAAGTGAAAAAATGACAATAGTATAAGTACTGATATTTTTATATATCATAAATATTTTAATTACGATTTTATGATTAATTTAATAATTTTAAATGGAAATTTATTTTCATAAAATGTAATCATAAATTATTATTTTATTTTCTCATGGTTGTAGGATAATTTTATTGGACCATGATTAATTTTTCAAGGTGTTATAAAATGAGTTATAGTTTTAATGTTGTTTTTTTCAAATAAATAATTATTTTATTTAAAAATTTATTTAATCATACTTAGAAATATATTTTTGAAAAATAAAGTTCATTTTTGGAATTTACACTTCGAAAAATGGTTAGGGTAGTTTTTTGGGATTTTTTAAAAATACATGATTTTTTTATCAGTAGTAAAATACGATGATTCACAATAAATGCTAAAACATGAATTTATGCATCTTTTTTGAGTCATGGATGATGTAAATGACCATTGGTTCGAATTAAAATGCACTTATTACTATTTTGGTCATAATAATCAAACAATATTTCATTTCTTGAGAAAAATAATGAAATAATGATTTAAATATTCAAAATTCACTCCTCTTTTCCACTATAAAAACCACCCACACTCCCCTCTTCTATTCACTCATATCAAGACTTTTTCCATGCCTAATTTATGACCAAATAACTCTCCAAGATCCTCCTCCATGTCCAAGATTCCTTAGTCTCCTCAAAATACAAAATACTCTCCCCTTAAGAGGCTCTCAAAGAAGATAAACTCAAGAGGCAAATTCCTCTTTCCAATTATTTTATTTCAAGTTATTTTCCTTTCTTGTTTCTTTCCTCAACTACCTTCAACCAAATGGTATGATAACTACAGTAAAATACATGTAATGGAATTCTATTGTTCTAATGGGATAGTTTATCATAATCTCTCCCCCCCCCTTCGTTTATTCTATAAATGAAAATACCGTCTGAGATGTGTTGATTTATCACATTCAAGGATGATGGGTTTTCAATTTGCTTTACCATCTTTTATACTAGTCATGAAACCATTTTAATGGTTGAACCAGATCATAATATATGTGTTTTATCTTATTTAATGTTCTTTAATCATTATAAATTCATGATGTAAAATAATAATACAAAACAAGTTAATTGTGATCAAAATTGCCACATTAATCCAAGAGTTTATCATTAATGTTTTATATAATGATTCACCTTCACTACAAGTAAGGAAATTAAATTTACAACCATGTAATATTATGGATGTTAAATAATATCACATAACTTCAATTTTGGATAACCAATCCCACCGTACATGTTTATCCGTTCATTTATATAAGTAAACTGAACATGAAACAAACGGACCCGAACAATGAAATTGAACCTTATAACCAATCAAAAAAGTTATTAATGAACTCAAAAAGGTTATAATTAATCATTTAAATGTAAACTATTTTCTGGAATTATTAATTAATGAACCTAATTTTATTATTTTAGTCATTAATATCAAAGGGAGAACATTGTCGGACTTAAGTTAAGGGATCCTCTCTTTCTCAAATTTATTCAAGAATATCCTCCATGTTACACACTTTTACGTGTAATTTCTAATGATGGGGTAGGATTTCACACCTACCCCATACTTACCTCATTATGTATAAAATATGATAAATCCCTTTCTCTCTCATTAAAACCTTTTAAGTACACCTAATACCATGCTGATATTATGTAAGGGATTCTACCCGAACCGCTTTTATTCCTTCGGGTTGCTATATCTTTCTTTTTACCTAAATAAAGTTTTCTTTTAATTTGTTTTAAAACTTCTAAATACTCTTTATATGCTCTAAAATCATGTTTCAAGATCCATACTTCATTCTCTTTTGGGTGTATACATGTTTTTAAGCGATTATCTCCTCAATACTTCCAAATAAGCAAACTCGTTTTAAGGGAAATTACCAAATATTTTACCCAATTTTAAGTGCACTCTACCATTTATTTAAAGCTAAATTTATTGTTATAAAACCAGTATTTTAATTATAAAAACCTTTTTTTTACTTCTAGTTTTATATAAAATATTATTCCCTATTCGATTTGAAATGATCTTTAGTACTTTCCTTAAAACAACACTAAAATGTTTTAATGCTAAGAATTTCCTAAATACTCTTATTACATATTATCACTTATTTTTACATCACTTACCATGATATATTTATATTTTAACCTATTAATATCCATGTATGTTTTAATTCCTTTCTCTCATTGAAACTATTATGATTCTCCCATTCATTATGCTTTATGACATAAATGTGAAACCCATTTCTCTCCATTGGTTCCATTATGTTTATATATGATTGATTATGTATGATTGATTATTTATGATTATTTATGTGGAAATAATATTCATGAACATGTTAAGATGGGTGTGCTCAAATAGTGCTCCAATAAATTGGGTAAAGTTTAGTCTCATGAGACGTTATGTGCAACAGTCTTGGCAGTTAACCTTGACTCGTGCTAACATGTGCAATGGTTTTGGTGGCTAACCTTGAATTGTGTTCCTGTATGTGCAAAGATCCTTGAATCATGCTAAATTCATGATTTATCTTACTTCCACAATACTATGAATTCATGTTTATATGATCCCATGTTTATATGTTATGATTCTATATGACATTTTATATCATTATGTCATGATATCTAACCCTTGGGTTAAAGACTTATTCTTATGTTTAATCCCTTGTATTTTATCTCATCCCTTTGTTCATGTAATCCCCAGGGTACCCTATACAGATGTAAGGGCTCAAAGGAAGTCAGGATCTCTTTATGAATATTAAATAAAGAAGTGTTTTTTTAGTCCCATGTTTTTAGTTTTATGTACCTGGTCTTCAAAGACACTAGAATTCACGATCCTTGTCTTGTACTCTAATGTATAATTATTCTTAAAATCATGTAATGTTATGTGTCAAAGGCTAGGGTCTCTATAATTGGTATCATAAGATAGTCTAGTTATTTTTGGAGATTAGGAATAGATCACTTTAGTGAGAACCTTAAGAATAGGACTAGGTATAATAAAACACCCATAAATTTTAATGTAAGTGGTTTATAAAGAAAATAAACCCCTTTCTAGATACAAACAGGTAGAGGTGTCTCTGGCATAGATGTATCTAGGGGTAAAAAATGAAAGCACTGCTTTGATCCAGACTCGATCGGGAACTGGTGCACAATAACGGGCCTTGCTGCACTCTTGGTTTGACACTCCCGTGGTATATGCTTTGGTAAATTCATGATCTTAGTACAAATCATTATTAAGGGAATAAAAAAGCATATATGAATATAACCCAAGAAATAGATCAAGGATAACCTAGATTGAAACATAGGAAATCACATGTTAGGATATACTTCTCCTTTAAAATTTTATCCCCTTATGTTAAAAGTTTCCTTTTTTATGCTCAAAAGCTAAGTATTCAAGCCCTCTAATTGTACATTATTTTTCATGGTTAATGGTGGGAAATAAAAGAACATGTGACAACAATCAATGTGACTGGGAATGTGAAGATTACCCTAATGATATTCCTGATATGATGGGAATGGGTGCTCAAAACTTCATGAAAAAACTTGCTCAGTGGGCTCAAGTTAAGAATAATAACTTGAATCATGTGGAACACCCTCCTAATATAAGGAAAGAGAAAGTTTTCATTGAATCCTTTATGTGGAAATGTACTACCATGTTTAGTGGATCATCCGATCCCCTCCTCGTGGAATAGTGGATTAACTCCATTGAAAAGATATTCTCTATCCTCCAGTTCTCAGGAGAATAGAAAGTTGTACTAGTGGTCTATTGTTTTGATGGGTAAGCTAATAAGTGGTGGACATTGATCAAGAACATGAAGCCCTAGGAGGAAATTGATCCCATGATATGGGAGGAATTCAAGGGAATGTTTTTCAATAAATATTTTCCCCGAACCCTCCATCTCAAGATGGAAAGAGAGTTCCTCGGACTCAAGTAGAAGGAATATGAGTCAATCGGGGCATATTAAGAAAACTTTACAAGGATTGTAAGGTATGACTCTATCTTTATCATGAACACCAAAATAAAAATGGATATCTACTTTCGTGGACTAAATTCGAGTCAATGAAAAGTGCTGGTGATTTGAGACTTTGATAGCTATGAGGATATTGTCCATTGTGACCAAAAAGTAGAAGTAGAGATCAGATAATCTCAGTGGGTATCATGGGACCAGTGACAAGAATAGGAAAATGGAATCTCATGTGGGAGGTCCCTCAAATAAATTCCATGATGGGAAGAATCTAGATCATCCCATGTGTAAGAATTGTGGGAAGAATCATCATGGTAACTATCTATAGGGAACTAAGAATTGCTTCAAATGTAGAAAGTTGGGACATCTGGCTAAAAAATACCAACGGAATATGAAGAATCCCACTAATTTGGAGTAATAAGGGAAGGTTCAGATCAACACTCATCTTGTAGTACAATGTTACAACTCCCAGGAGCAAGGGAATTATGCAAGAAATTTACCTAAGCCGAGGGTTTTCAGAGGAAATCAACAACAACCTCCAAGGCAATAAGGAAGGTATTATGCTATCACTATTGTTGAGGTAGATCCAGATAATGATTTGGTGATAGGTACACTAGTTATTCATTCAAGAATAGATAATACACTATTTGATTCTGGTTCTATACATTCTTTTATATCGTTCACGTTTTGTAGAACTATTCAAACACCAACTCAAAATTTGGATAACAAGCTATCTGTGAGAATAGTGAATGGGAAAATTCTTTCATACATGGTTTATAACTCTTAACCGGTTAACTTTTGTGGACTGAACCTCCTAGAAAATATTGTCATACTTCTTTTATTGGAGTTCGACGCTATTTTGGGAATGGATTGGCTATCTTTATACAAATCCAACATCAACTGTTGGGAAAGGGAGATCACTCTTCATATACAAAAACATCCTCCAATTTTTTATATGTGTAAGGAGTAAGATTAACCTCCTTTAGAATTAGTGTCTCAAGTGTGGATATTAATTCATTATGAGTAAGCATGTCTAGCTCAAATGATTGATACAAAGGAGAGAATCATACTTGAAGACATGCCCATCATGAGGGATTACACTGATGTATTCATTGAAGAGTTTCCTAGTCTTCCTCATGACCGATAGGTTGAGTTATCAATTTAATATATTCCAATATCTCTGACTATATCAAAGGCACCTTATAAAATGGATACTGTTGAGATGGAAGAGTTGAAGAATTAGTTACAGGAAAATATGGAGAAGGGTTTTATATACCCGAGTGCTTCACCATGGGGTTTGCAAATACTTTTCATCAAGAAGAAGGATGGATCAATGCACCTCTGCATTGATTATTGTGAGCTCAATAAAATAACGATAAAGAACAAGTATGCCCTGTCGTGGATAGATGATTTTTTCAATCAGCTTCATGGGTACAGTTATTTCTCTAAGCCGGAACTTCGGTCAAGATATCACCAATTAAAGGTTAGGAAGGAAGATATTCCCAAGACTACCATTCAAATGAGTTATAGACACTAGAATTTCACAGTGATTCCCTTCAGGCTCACTAATGCTCTAACAATTTTCATGGATTTAATGAATATATTATTTAGAGATTATATTGAAAAATTTGTGGTAGTCTTTATTGATGAAATTCTGATATACTCCAAGATAAAGGAGGAACATGAGGAGAATTTGTATACTATGTTAAAGAATTTGAGAAGGGAGAATCTATATACAAAGTACAGTAAATGTGAGTTCTGGATTTAGGAAGTATCATTCTTGGGGAATGCTATCACTAAAAAATGGATATCTATAGACCCTTCCAAGAAAAAGGTGATTGAAGAGTGTCCCATGCCAACATCAGTAATGGAGATCCGCTGATTTTTGGGTCTAGCCAGGTATTATCAAAGATTTTTGAAGAAATTTTCATGATTTTTAAACCCAATGAACAATCTGACATGGAAGGGAGTAAAGTTTGTTTGGACTCAGAAATGTGAAGACTATTTTAAGGAGTTTAAAAATAGGCTAATCATTGTGCCAGTACTCACACTCTCAATAAGTGGAGAACTCTTTGAGGTGTATAGTGATGCTTCAAATATGGTCTTAGGATGTGTGTTGATGAAAAATGATAAAGTAATAGCCTATTCCTCAAGGCAGCTGAAAATACATGAGAAAAACTATCCTACGCATGATATGGAGTTAGCAGCTATGATCTTTGCATTAAAAATATGATGATATTATCTCTATGGGGAAAAGTTTGATATATATATATATATATATATATTGATAAAAAGAGCATCAAATATATATTCACACAAAAAGAGATTAATATGCGCCAATAAAGATGAATAGAACTCATCAAGGATTATGACTACTCAATACACTACCATCCCAGTAAGGAAAATAAGGTGGAGATGATATAAGTAGAAAGAATCCTGTATCTTTATCAATAATTAGAATTGAAAAGGACCTGATCTTCTTAGATTTACAGAGGATGGACATTGTAATCATTAAAGGAGGAACATCATCAATCCTTTCTCAAATGATTTCTCAACCATCCCTCATGGAGAAAATAAAGGATGCTCAAAGAAAAGATGTAGAAATTCTGAAAAGGGTGGAAGCTATCAAAAATTTGAAATCCATAGAGTTCATGATTGTTGAGAAAGGAGTTGTAAGATTTAGATCACGATTATTTGTACCATATGATCCAGAGATAAATAAGGAGCTTTGGAATGACATACATAACTCAACCTTCTCTATCCACCTAGGGAGAAGAAATCTATATCGAGATCTCCGAGAGAACTTTTGGTGGGATAATATGAAGAAGGATATTGCTGAATATACATCAAACTTCCTGGTATGTCAACAAGTGAAGGTTGAAAGGAAAAAGTATAAGGGGATGATGTAAAACCTACCTATACCAACATGGAAGTGGGAGAACATCACCATGGACTTTTTTACTGGACTTCAAACGACATCTAGAGGAAACAATGCTATATGGGTCATTGTGGATCATATTACAAAGATAGGTCACTTTATCATGATTCGAGAGGAATTATCATTGGACCAAATTTCACGGATATATATCAAAGAAGTGGTAAGGATGAATGGAGTACCAATATCTATTGTATCTGATCGAGATCTGTGATTGACCTCGAAGTTATGGAAAAGTCTCAAACATGCTCTAAGCATTGAACTAAACTTCAGTACGACCTATCATCCTCAAACTGATGGCCAATATGAGTGAACTATTCCAAAAATGGAAGACATGTTGCTAGCGTGTTCTATAGACTTCAAAGGAGGATATGACCAACATCTTCCACTTGTTGAATTCTCCTACAACAATATTTTCCACTCGAGCATTCAAATGGTACTATACAAAGACCTTTATGGGAAAAGGTGCAGAACATCGACATGTTGGGATGAAGTCGGGGAGCATAAGCTTCTAGGACCTGAAATGGTCTAAGAAATGGTGGAGAAGGTTAAAACCAATCAACATCACATCAGGGAAACCCAAAGTCGACAAAAGAGTTATGTATAAAATCGTCGATGATACCTTGAGTTAAAATTTGAAGAAATGGTATTTCTATGCATATCTCCATAGAATAAGGTCATGAGGTTTGGGTAGAAAGGAAAGTTAAGTCCCATATACATCCGCCCCTTCAAGATTCTTGATCATGTTGGGGTTGTGGCCTATCAACTAGAACTTACACCTACCATGTCCAAAGTACACAATGTCTTTCATGTATCCCTCTAAAGGAAGTACATACTAGACCCTTCACATGTACTCTATTCAGAGGTGGTAGAGTTGGAGAATGATCTTTCTTATGAGGAGCATCCATTGGAGATCTTGAATCGTATAGATAAAGTTATACATAACAAGACTACTCATCTGGCCAAAGTACTATGGTAGAACCATAAGTATGAAGAGGCAACATGGGTACCATAGGAGGTAATGAAGGAAAAGTACCATCACCTGTTTATGGATTAGAATGTAAAAAAAGAAATTTTGAGGGTAAAATTTCATAATGGGGGAATAATGTAACAACCCAAGGTTTTATCAATGGAAAACACCTTCTTATAATTATGTCATATAAACATATGAAATCAAAACACAATGAAATACTAAGTAATATGTGACCTTTAAACATAATATTGTCACTTATGTGTTTTGAATTTTGAAAATCTGACATACATGGTTGCGTTTAGTAAGATATCTAGAGTCTGATAGAATCAACTTGGTTATTTATGAATAGTAACAGGCCCTTCTGAATAGTAACATAACCTTATGAATAGTAATTAATAGTAATGAATATTAAGTTGTCCAAAAAAAATATAAACTTCACCCATGAATGTACAATTATAATTTAGACATCTTAAAAGTGAAAAATGATCATAGTATAAGTATTGGTACTTTTGTATGTAATAAATATTTTAATTAAAATTTTATGATTAATTTAATAATTTAAAATTAGAATTTAATTTCATAAAATGTAATCATAAATTTTTATTTTATTGTCTCATGTTTATAAGATAATTTTTTGGGACCTTGATTAATTTTTCAAGGTGTCATAAAATGAGTTATAGTTTTAATGTTGTTTTTTCGAATAAATTATGATTTTATTTAAAAATTAAATTAATCATATTTAGAAAATTATATTTGAAAAATGGAGTTCATTTTTTTATTCTACACATAGAAAAATGGTTAGGTGATTTTTTTTGATTTTTCTAAAATGCATGAATTTTTTATGAATAGTAAAATACAATAATTCACAATAAATGCTAAAACTGGAATTTCTACATCATGATTGAGTCATAGATGATGTAAATGTACATCGGTTAGAACTAAAATCCACTTATTACTATTTTTTTTCACAATAATCAAACAATATTTCTTGTCTTGAGCAAAATAATTAAATAATGAATTAAATATTCAAAATTCACTCCTCTCCTCCACTATAAAAAACCACCCACACTCCCCTATTCTCTTCACCCATCTCAAGCATTGTTCCTAGACTAAGTTCTACCCAAATCACTCCCCAATATACTTACCCACTTCCAAAAGCCCTTGGTATCCTCAAAATACCAAATCCTCTTCCATTAAGAGGCTCTCAAAGGAGATAAACTCAAGAGGTAAATTCCTCCTTTCGATTCTTTTATTTTCAAGTTCTTTTCTTTTATTGTTTCTTTCATCACCTCCCTTCACAGAAATGGTATGATAAATACAGTAACATAAATTTAATGTAATTATATTATTCTATTGGGATATTTTATTATAATCTCTCTCTCCCCCTCCTTTTATTCTATAAATGAAAATACCGTCTGAGATGTGTTGATTTATCACATTCAAGGACGACGAGTTTTAAATATTCTTTACCATCTTATATACTTGCCATGAAACAGTTTTAATGGTTAAACCGGATCATAATATATGTATTTTATCTTATTTAATGTACTGGAATCCTTATAAATTCATTATGTAAAATAATAATACAAAACAAGTTAATTGTGAGAAAAATCGCCACATTAATCAAAGAGTTTGTCATTAATGTTTTATATAATGATTTACCTTCACTCCAAGTAATAAAATTAAATTTATAATTATTTAATCTTATATATTTCAAATAATGTAATATAACTTCAATTATAGACAACCACTCTCACCATACATGTTTATCCATTCATGTATATAATTAAACCGAACATGAAACAAACAGACCTGAACAATGAAATTGAACCTCATAACCAATCGAAAAGGTTATGAATGAACTAAAAAAGGTTATAATAAATCATTTACATGTAAAATAGGTTCTATAATTATTAATTAATGAACCTAATTTTATTATTTAGGTCATTAATATCAAAGGGAGAACACCATCAAACTTAAGGTAAGGGATCCTCTCTTTCTCACATTTATTAAAAAATATCCTTTATGTTATGCCATTTTGTGTATAATTCCTAATGATGGGGTATGATTTTTTACCTTACCCATACTTCCCTCATTATGTATAAAAGATGATAAATCCCTTTATCTCTCATTAATACCTCCTATGTACACCCGATACCATGCTGATATTCCGTAAGGGATTCTACCCAAATCGCCTTTATTCCTTCAGGTTGTTCTATCTTTGTTTTTACCCAAGTGAAGTTGTATTTTAATTTTATTTAAAACTTCTAAAAACTATTTATATGCTCCAAAATCATTTTTCAAGATCCATCCCTCATTCTCTTTCGGGGATATACATGATTTTAAGTGATTCCCTCCTCAATACTTCCCAATAAGAAAACTTGTTTTAAGGGAACTTCCCAAATTTTTTAATCAATTTAAAGTGAACTCTACCATTTGTTTAAATAAACCTTTGTTGTTATAAAATCAGTATTTTTATTATGGAAGCATTCTTGTTTCACTGAAGGTTTTATATAAAATATTATTCCCTTTTCAATTTGAAATTCTCTTTAGTATTTTCCTTAAAACCACACTAAAATGTTTTGATGATAAGAATTTCCTAAACACTCTTCTTACATGTTGTCACTTATATTTTACATAAATTACCATTCTATATGACTATTTTAACTTATTAATGTCCATGTATATTTCAATTCCTTTTTATCATGGACAATTTTATGATACGCCCATTCATTATGCTTTATGACATGAATGTGATACCTATTTCTCTCCATGGGTTCCCTTATGTTTATGTATGATTGATTATGTATGATTATTTATGTGGAAATTATATTCATGAACATGTTAATATGGGTGTGCCCATATTGAGCTCTAATTCATTGGGTAAAGTTTAGTCTCATGAGACATTATGTTCAACGGTCCTGGCAGGTAGCCTTGACTTGTGAAACCATGTGAAACGGTCTTGGTGGTTAACCTTGACTTGTACTCCTCTATGTGAAATGAGCCTTGAATCATGCTAAAGTTTTGATTTATTTTTCTTTCAAAATACTAAAAATTCATGTTTATATGATCCCATGTTTATATGTTATGATTATATATTCCATTTTATGTCATTATGTCATGATCTCTAACCCTTGTGCTAAAGTCTTATTCTTATGTTTAATCCCTTATAGGGATTTTAGCTCATCCCTTGGTTAATGTGATCCCCAGGGTACCCAATGAAGATGTAAGGGCTCAAATAAAGTTAGAATCTCTTTATAAAGATTAAATAAAGAAGTGTTTTTTTAGTCCCATGTTTTTAGTTTTATGTACCTTATCTTCAAAGACACTAGACTTCATGATCCTTGTCTTGTACTCTGATGTATAATTATGCTTAAAATCATGTAATGTTATGTGTAAAAGGGTAGGGTCGCTATAGTCTGTATCAGAGGATGGTCTAGTTATTTTTGGAGATTAGGAATAGAGAACTTTAGTAAGAACCTTAAGAATGAGACTAAGTATAAGAAAACACCTCTAAATTTTGGAGTAAGAGGTTTATCAAGAAAATACATCCCTATCTAGATACAAACTAGTAGAGGTGGATCTAGAAAAGATTTATCTAGGGGTAAAACCTGAAAACAATGCTTTCATCTAGACTCAAATGGGTGATGGTGCATGCCAATGGGCCTTGCTATACTCTTGGTTTAACACTATTGGGGGATATTCTTTGGTAAATTTATGAGCTTATTACAAAACCTTATTAAGGGAATAAAAAAATATCCCATAATAATATAAGCTAATAAATAGATCAAGGATAACCTATATTGAAACATATGGAATCACATGTTAGGATATACTTCTCCTTTACAAGTTTATCGTCTTATATTCAAATTTTTCTTTTTTATACTCAAAAGATAAGTATTCAATCCCTCTAATTGTACATTATTTTTATTAGATAATGGAAGGAAATAGAAGAACACGTTCCAATAATCAATGTGATATGGAATGTGAAGATTTCCCTAATGATATTCTTGATATGATGGGAACGGGTTCTGAAAGCTCCATAACAGTACCTGCTTAGCTGGATCAAGTTATGAATAATAACTTGAATCACGTAGAACACCCTCCTCCTCCAAGTAAAGAGAATTTTTCCATTGAATCCTTCATTTGGAAAAGTCCTCCTATGTTTAGTGGATTATCTGATCCCCTAATTAGGGAATAGTAGATAAATTCCATTAAAAAGATATTATCTTTCCTCCAATGATCAGAAGAAGAGAAAGTCATACTGGCGTTCTATTGTTTTATATGGAATTTGATAAATGGTGTCCACTGATCAAGAATATGAATCCCTAGGAGGAAATTTATTCCATGGTATAAGAGTAATTCAAGAGAATGTTTTTCAATAAATATTTTCCCTAAACCCTTCATCTCAAGATGAAAATAGAGTTCCTCAGACTCAAGCAGAAGGAAGATGAATCAATCAGGGTGTATGAAGAAAACTTTACAAGGATTTCAAGGTATGCCTCTAGCTTTGTCATGAACACCAAAAGCAAGTTGGATCACTTCCTTAGCGGACTAAAGCTGAGTCTATGAAAAGTGCTGGTGATTTGAGACTTTGAAGGCTATGAAGAGATTGTTTGTGGTTACCTCAAAGTTGAAATAGAGATCAGAGACTCTCAGTGGTATCGTGGGACCAGTGACAAGAAGAGGAAAATTAGAATATCATGTGGGAAGTCCTGAAAATAAATTACATGATGGGAAGAAGCTCGATCATCCCATGTGTAATAATTTTGGGAAGAAGCATCCTGGGAACTATATAAAGGGAACCATGAATTTCTTAAAATGTGGAAAGTTGGGACATCTGGCTAAAAAATATCGATGGGATATGAATAATCCCACTAATGTGGAAGAAAAAATGAAGGTTCAGATCAACACTCAGCCTGTAGTGAAATATTACAACAACATGGAGCAAGGGAATTATGTGAACAATTTCCCTAAGCTGAGGGTTGTTAGAGGAAATCAACAACAACCTCCAAGGAAATAAGGAAGGGCTTATGTTATCACTACTACTAAGGTAGATCCATAAAATGATGTGGTTATAGGTACACTAGTTATTAATTCAATAATATCAAACGTACTATTTGATTATGGTTCTATACATTCTTTTATATATTTCAAGTTTATTAGAACTATTCAAACACCACCTCAAAATTTGAAGACAAGTTATCTATGAGAACAATGAATGGGAAAATTCTTGCATCCAAGGTTTATAAATCCTACCTAGTTAGAATTTATGAACTGAACCTCCCAGTAAAACTCTTAAAACTTCCTTTAGTATAGTTCGACACTATCTTGGGAATGGATTGGATATCTTTGTATAAAGCCAACATCAACTATTAGGAAATGGAGATCACTCTTCAAATCCCAAAGCATCCTCTAATTCTTCACAAGTGTAAGGAGGAAGATGAATCTCCTTTATAATCAGTGTCTCAAGTTTGGATATTAATTTTTTATGAGCAAGCATGTCTAGCACAAATGATTGAGACAATGGAGAGAATCATGCTTGAAGACATACCCATCATGAGGGATTACACTAATGTATTCTTTGAAGATTTTCTTGGTCTTCCTCCTGACCGAGAGGTTGAGTTCTCAATTGAACTTATTCCTGGATCTCTGACTATATCAAAGACACCTTATAGAATGGCCACTTTATAGATAAAGGAGTTTAAGAAGTAGTTACAGGATAATCTGTAGAAGGGTTTTATATGCCCGAGTTCTTCACCATGGGGTGCACCAGTCCTCTTCATCAAGAAGAAGGATGGATCAATGCACCTCTGCATTGATTATCATGATCTCAATAAAATCATGACAAAGAACATGTATCTCCTGCCACAGATAGATGAATTGTTTGATCATATTTGTGGGGATAGTTATTTGTCTAAGGTATAACTTCTGTCATGATATCACCAATTAAAGGTGAGGAAGGAAGATATTCCCAAGAATGACTTTCAATCAATCTATAAACACTATGAGTTCATAGATATTCCCTTAGGAATCACTAATGCTCTAGAATTTTTCATGGATTTAATGAATATAGTCTTTATAGATTACCTCGAAAAATTTGTGCTAGTATTTATCAATGATATTCTGATATACTCCAAGAGAAAAGAGGAACATGAGGATCATTTGAATACTATGTTAAAGACTTTGCGAAGGGATAATCCATATGAAAAGTATAGTAAATGTGAGTTCTGGAAGGAAGAAGTATCATTATTGGTGCATGTTATCACTAGAAAAGGGATATATGTAGACCCTTCCAAGAAAAAGGTTATTAAAGAGTGTCCTAGGACAACATATGTAATGGAGATCCATAGATTTCTGGGTCTATCCAGGTATTATCAATGATTTGTGAAGAACTTTTCGTGATGTTTGAACCCAATGACCAAGCTGACACGGAAGGGAGTAAAGTTTTCCTAAACTCAGGAATGTGAAGACTGTTTTAAGGAGTTAAAAAAGAGGCTAATCACTTCTCCATTAATCACACTCCCAAAAAGTGGAGAACTCATTATGGTGTAAAGTAATTCTTCAAAGAAGGTCTTAGGCTGTGTGCTGATGCAAAATGATAAAGTGACAGCCTATGACTCAAGGCAGCTGAAAATCCATGAGCAAAACTATCATACACATGATCTAGAGTTGGTGGCTGTGATCTTTGTGTTAAAAATCTGGTGGCATTATCTCTATGTGGAGAAGTTTGAGATATATAATGATCACAAGAGTCTAAAATATATATTCACACAAAAAGAGCTTAATATGTGCCAGTGAATATGGATAGAGCTCATCAAATATTATGACTGTGCAATCCACTACCATCCTGGTAAGGTAAATAAAGTGAGAGATTCTCTAAGTAGAAAGAATCATGCATCTTTATCAATGATGGGAATTGAAAAGGATCTGATCTTATTAAATTTACATAGGATATACATGGGAGTCATTAAGGGAGGAATATCATTAATCCTTTCTCAAATGATTTCTCAACCATCCCTCATGGATAAAATAAAGAATGTTCAAAGAGAAGATGCGGAAATTCTGAAAAGGGTTGAAGCTATTAGAAATGAGAAATCCTCAGATTTCATGATTTATAAGAAAGGATTTGTAATATTTGGATCATGATTATGTGTACCATCTAATCCAGAGATAAATAAGAATATTCTGAATGATGCACATAGCTCAACCTTCTCTATCCACCCAGGGAGTACAATGATGTATCGAGATCTCTGAGAGAACTTTTGATGTGATAATAATAAGGAGGAGATTGCTGAGTATACATCAAAGCGCCTGTTATGTCAACAAGGGCAGTCTGAAAGACAAAAGTCTAAGGGAATGATGAAACCATTACCCATACCAACATGGAAGTGGGAGAACATCACCATGGAATTTGTCACTGGACTTACAAGGACTTCCAGAGGAAACAATTCTATATGGGTCATTGTGGATCATCTTACAAAGACAACTCACTTTATCGTGATTCTAAAGGGCTTCTCATTGGATTACCTTTCACAGATTTATATCAAAGAAGTGTTAAAGCTTCATGGAGTACCACTATCGATTCTATCTGATCGAGATCATAGATTCACCTCAAAGTTCTTGAAAAGTCTCCAACATGCTCTAAGCACTAAAATGAACTTCAGTACATCTTATCACCCTCAAATTGGTGGTTAATCTAAGAGAACTATTCAAACATTGGAATACACGTTGAGAGCATGTTCTATGGAATTTAAAGGAGGATGAGAACAACATATTCCCCTTGTTGAATTCTTCTAAAATATTAGTTTCCACTCAAACATCCAAATGACACCATATGAAGCCCTTTATGGGAAAAGGTGTAGAACACCGACGTGTTGGGATAAAGTTGGTGAGCATAAGCTGCTAGGACCTAAAATTGTTGAAGAAATGGCGGATAAGGTGGAAACCATTCAAAAGAATATCAAGGAAGCCCAAAGTCGAAAAAAGATTTATGTAATCAGTCATCGACAAGACCTTGAGTTCAATGTTGGAGAAATGGTATTTCTATGCATATCTCCATGGAATAAGGTCATGAGGTTTGGGAAGAAAGGAAAGTTAAGTCCCTGGTACAGAGGCCCCTTCGAGAGTCTTGATCATGTCGAGGTGTGACCTATCAACTGGAACTTCTACCTACCATGTCCAAAGTACATGATGTATTTCATGTATCCCTATTAATGAAATACATACCAAACACTTTACATGTACTCTCTTCAGAGGTGGTATAGTTGGAGAATGATCTTTCTTACGAGGAGTAGCTAGTAAAGATCTTGGATCATATAGATAAAGCTATCCGTAACAATACTACTCACCAAGTCAAATTACTATGGAAGAACAGTAAGTATGAAGAGGCAACATGGGTACTGGAGGAGACAATGAAGGAAAAGTATCCGTACCTCTTTGTGTCTTAGAATGTAAAAAAATAAATTTTGATGGTGAAATTTCATAAGGGGGGAATAATGTAACAACCCAATATTTTATCAATGGAAAATACCTTCTTATAATTATTTCATATAATCATATGAAATCAAAACACAATGAACTACTAAGTACTATGTGACCTTTAAACATAATATTTTCACTTCTATGTTTTGAATTTCGAAAATCTGACATACATGGTTGTGTTCAGTAATATATTTAGAGTCTGATAGAATAAACTTGGCTTTTTATAAATAGCAACATACCCTTGTGAATAGTAACATACCCTTATAAATATTAATAAATAGTAATGAATATTAAGTTTTCCAAAAAAATAGAAACTTCACCCATAATTGTACAAATACAATTTAGACATCTTATAAGTGAAAAATGATCAAAGTATAAGTATTGGTATTTTTGCATGTCATAAATATTTTAATTACAATTTTATGATTAATTTAATAATTTAAAATGGAAATTTAGTTTCATAAAATGATATCAAAATATTATTATTTTGTTGTCTCTTTGTTATAATATTATTTTATTGGACCTTGATTAATTTTTGATGGTGTTATAAAATGAGTTATAGTTTTCATTTTGTTTTTTTCCAAATAAATTATGATTTTATTTATAAATTAAATTAATCATATTTAGAAAATTATTCTTGAAAAATAGAGTTTATTTTTGGATTATACATGCTGAAAAATGGTTAGGGTGAAATTTTGGGATTTTTCTAAAATACATGGTTTTTTTATAAATAGTAAAATACGATAATTCACAATAAATCCCAAAACCGGAATTTATACATCATTATTAAGTCATAGATGATGTAAATGGCCATTTTTTAGAACTCACATGCACTTATTAATGTTTTTTATCACAATCATAGAACACTATTTCTTGTCTTGAGCAAAATAATTAAATAATGAATTAAATATTCAAAATTCACTCATCTCCCCCACTATAAAAACTACCCACACTCCCCTCTTCTCTTCACCCCTCTCAAGCCAAGTTCTACCCAAATAACTCCCCAAGATATTCTCCCATGTCTAAAATCCCTTGGTATCCTCAAAAGACCAGATCCTCTCCCCTTAAGAGGCTCTCAAAGAAGATAAACTCAAGAGGTAAATTCCTCTTTCTGATTATTTTATTTTCAAGTTCTTTTCTTTTATTGTTTCTTTCCTCACCTACCTTCACTAAAATGGTATGATAACTCTAGTAACATACATGTACTGAAATTATATTATACTAATGGTATAGTTTTTCATAATCTCTCCCTAACCCCCATTTTATTCTATAAATAAAAATACCGTTTGAGATGTGTTGATTTATCACATTCAAGGATGATGGGTTTCCAATTTGCTTTACCATATTATTGACTAGTCATGAAACCATTTTAACGGTTTAAATGGATCATAATTTATTTATTTTATCTTATTTAATGTTTTTTTAAAACTTATAAATTCATGATGTAAAATAATAATACAAAACAAGTTAATTGTGAGCAAAATCGCCACATTAATCCAATAGTTTATCATTAATTTTTTATATAATTATTAACCTACACTCCATGTAAGAAAATTAAATTTACAACCATTTAATATTCTGTATGTTCACTAATATCATATAACTTCAATTCTGGACAACCACTCTCACCATACATGTTTATCTGTTCATGTATGTAAGTAAACCGAACATGAAACAAACGGACCTGAACAATGAAATTGAATCTCATAACCAATCAAAAAGGTTATGAATGAACTCAAAAAGTTTATAATAAATAATTTACATGTAAAATATGTTTTTGAATTATTAATTAATTAACATAATTTGATTATTCAGGTCATTAATATCAAAGGTAGAACACCATCAGACTTAAGGTAAGGCATCCTCTCTTTCTCACATTTATTCAAGAATCTCTTCTATGTTATGCCATTTTATGTATAATTAGTAAGGATGGAGTATGATTTCTCACCTTAACCATACTTCCCTCATGATATATAAAATATGATAAATCCCTTTATCTCTCATTAATAACTCCTAAGTACACCTAATACCATGCCGATATTCCGTAAGGGATTCTACCCGAACAACCTTTATTACTTTGGGTTGCTCTATCTTTCATTTTACCCAAATGAAGTTGTATTTTCATTTTATATAAAAATTATACATTCTATTTATATTCTCTAAAATCATTTTTTAAGATCCATCAGTTATTCTCTTTTGTGGATATACATGCTTTGATGTGATTCCCTCCTCGATACTTCCTAATAAGCAAAGTCATTTTAAGGGAACTTCCCAATTTTTTAACCCAATTTCAAGTTCACTCTACAATTTGTTTAAAGCCACATTTTTTGTTATAAAATCAGGATTTTTATTATGAAAACCTTCTTGACTCACTTCTAGTTTTTTATAAAATATTATTCCCTTTTTGATTTGAAATTCTCTTTATTATTTTCCTTAAAACTGCACTAAAATGTTTTAATGCTAATAATTTTCTAAATTATCTTATTACATGTTTTCACTTATATTTTACATCACTTACCATGATATATTCCTATTTTCCTTACTAATATCCATGTATGTTCTAATTACTTTCTCTCACAGACACGTTTATGATACGCCCATTCATTATGCTTTATGACATGAATGTGATACCCATTTATCTCCATGGGTTCCATTATGTTTATGTATAATTGATTATGTATGATTATTTACGTGGAAAGAATATTCATGAACACGTTAAGATGGGTGCACCCGGATAGTGATCCAATACATTGGGTAAAGTTTATTCTCATGAGATGTTATGTGCAACAGTCTTGGTGGGTAGCCTTGAATCGTGCTACCATGTGCAACGGTCTTGGTGGTTAACCTTGAATTGTGATCCTCTATGTTAAATGATCCTTGAATCATACTAAATTCATGATTTATGTTACTTCCAAAATACTATGAATTCTTTTTTATATGATCCCATGTTTATATGTTATGATTTTATATGCCATTTTATATCATTATGTCATGATACCTAACCCTTGTGATAAAGCCTTATTCTTATGTTTAATTCATTAGTGGGCTTTTATCTCATCCCTTTGTTTATGTGATCCCCATGGTACCCTATCCAGATGTAAGGGATCAAAGGAAGTTAGGATCTCTTTATGAAGATTAAATAGAGAAGTGTTTTTTTAATCCCATGTTTTTAGTGATATGTACCTGGTCTTCAAATAAACTAGACTTCATGTCACATAAATGAAATATTGTAAAGTTAAATTTTATTTAATTTCCATTCATTCTTTTTTGGGGGTTTCCCAAGCTTTTATGGAGGAATGGGTGAGTTTTAATGATTTGGGCCAAACTGTGAGCCCAATTCCAAATTTAAAAATAAATTTTTATTCCTTTATAACTCCTTTATTTTTCAACATTTTTCATCCATTCTAATTACTACATGGAATAAACTGACCCATGAACACCAAAAAATAATTTGGACCATTTAGAGATCTATAATCATGGTGGATTTGAGTTTTTATGTAAGGGATTGGGCCAGCCCAAAAGCCCATTTCCTGCATTAAAAATATTATTTAATTATTTAATAACTCATTCAATTTTTAAGTTTTTTTCAGTGATTACAACTCTCACCCAAGAAAAATTACCTAAGGTGCTCTCCCATTCTCTCTTCCAACAATTTGGAGCTCCATAGAATCGAGAAATTAGACGAAAATTTTTTGGATTTAAAAAATCTCCCATATTTGAAGAGGCAAATTCATCCTTTCATAATTCTATCTATTTTTACTATTTTATCTCATTTTAGTTTCTACATGATATTCTCAACCTTGTTACAACCTAACTTAAATTTTTAGCTGTTTTAAAATTCAGATACTAGTGGGTTTTGGGTCTTTTTCTTCAAGATTATTTTGGGTAAGTGTTTCTCTCTTCAATTTGTTCCTTCTCCTTAGGGATTCCTTTCTATTTAATGAATTTATAGAGTTTACAGAATATAGGGTTCATACCTAGGTTTTTATTTGGGGTAGTTTTGGTGAAATATTATGGTTTAGGGTTCGTTTTCACTTCCTTATGGTGCGGAGGAGGTGCGGTTGAGGTTTTGCACCAAGATTCAAGGGTTTTGACTCAAAAGGTAGGTGATTACATGTATAACCATTTTATGATGAGTTATATTGCTTGGTTTATTAATTTAGTATGTTTAAAATCTGTTTTTTGTGGTAAAAAAACTATTTTTGATGGATTTGGTTAAGTGTTTAATTCTGTAGTTGCATTTTTTCTTGGAATTGGGTGCTTTCCATGCGTGGATCTTGGGGAAATGTTTGAGTGTATTTTATAACATATGAAAGTGATTTATTAGTATTTAAAGGGGATGAAAATTCTGGTCTGTTAATGAATTAATGTCATGTGGGCCTTGTAATGGGTTTTTTTAATGGTTTTAATGTGTGAAACGATGTTATAATTCTTGAACCTGATTTGTGAAAACATGTGTTTTTCATGTGTACCTTTTGTGGTATTGTTTGAGGTATTTGTATAAAACTTTAGGGTGGTTTAATAAATGTTTATATGGCTGGAAATTCTACTTTGGATTTTTATTGGTATGGTTTTGGTCTTGAATGAGGGTTTTGAAATGGGTTTTGTATGCAAACCATGGTTGCACCTCTTCGGTTGGTTTTATGAAAATTGTAAATGATTTAATGAGTTACACAAAGTGTGAAATGGTTGCTTATGCATTGTTTTGGTGATAGTATGTTCATAAAATGATTTTATGAAACATAAATTGGTCATTTATGTTGTAAAACATTTTGGTAATGTTTTGTAAATTTTCGAGGAGATTTATGAAATTGTGATGTGGGTGTGAAACATGTTTTCGGGCTGTTTTGTGTGAGTGTGATGTGAAAAATGGACTTTGTTTATGAAATGGGTATTATGTAACATGTGAGTGGGATATTATGTGACGTTTATCATATTGGGAAATATTTTATAAAATTTTTAATGGATTTTCTGAATTGTGAAAGATGTGCAAAATGTGTTGTGGGCTATTTTTGGTGTGAGTATGATTTCAAAATTCATTTGAATGAAAAAGTGGATTTTTAGACTTGTGTGGTATACATGTGGGATGTTTGGTGAACTTGTTATGTGAAAATGATATTTTCATGTGCAAAGTATATTTATTGACTTATTGAACTTGTATGATCACAAGGGGAAAACCCAAGTATCTAGGTGGGTGGACTTGTACTAGTATGCTAGTGAATCCCTGGGGTTTGGCCTCAGTTTCACTTAGTGAGATTGATGCTTACAACTCTAACTAAACTATGATGATGTTGATTGGGGACCTCTAGGTTATGGGTATGTTCTCTACTATTGGATCATGCATTAGAATAGATATTGTGATGGTTACTCTCACTGAGATACGAGGTACCTGGGACCCAGAACGAGCTAGTGCCTAGGGGTTATTTCCTATTGCTTGTGATCATTAGATATTTTATACTTACCATTGACATATGGTATATTTGGCTGGAAAATTATGTAGATTTGGAATTTATTTTAAATTTTTTGATTATTTAAATTATCCCACTTGAATACTGATTTTTTTAAGTTGCATCTTTTAGAAATTGTAACTAGAAATTACATGTTTTTGAAAACTTTCATGCTTTTTGTCTTTGAATGTTTATCACATGGAATATCTAAGTGGTGGTATACTACTGGGAATTGGATCACACCTTAATTATACCCTTGGGTGTAAGTAGACTTGGTTTTATTTTGTTGATGCAGATTGGGTATAGTTTTTAGTGCCAGTGGTTTGGGTTTCTAGCAGGCCCTTGGTGGTGAAGTCTTGTGGAGATGGCTTGAGGGTGGTGCCCCTTGCCATGAGAGTTAATGGTCTCAGTGTTCTCGTAGAGTCTGGAAAGCCATGCGGAGAAAGGTATATTTCCCTATAATACTGTCTGTGATGGTGAAGTGATTTTAATATGGCCACCAACCATATGTCCAAGTCACCCACAGAAACTAGTTTCCTCTCGCATTGTCTTATGTTCTTTAGTTTTGAAATCTTGGAACTATGGTTTTAAAATGAATTCATTATAAGAAGCGTAAAGTTTTTGTGAAATAATTATCTAATAAAGAGGTAATGGTTAGATTTTTGAAAATTGAGAACTGAATTTTCAGAAATGTATTGGAATGGAAAATGGTGTGTTTGGACCTCTTTTGAAAGCATGAACTATATCAAGGTTGGTTTTGAAAAAGTGTTTCCAATAGAGATTTATAAACTATTGAAAGGTGTTTTAATGGGATGATATATTTTGAAATTTATGTGAATAACTTGAAAGTGAGTTTTCATTGTAATGATTGTGACTTTTTAAAAAAAATTATGCGGTAATTTTGGTTCGATTTCGTGGTTAGCGGTCTTGAGAGAAAGAAAGTATTGGTAGATTTGTTTTGGTTTTGAAAAGTGGAATGAGTTTTTATATTAAATTTTTTTATTTTTGTTAGAGACCAAATGAATGGGGTTATATGGAATTGTGAATGGTTAATGATACGACTAGATGAGTTTTATGATTGATATAAAGAGGGTGCATGGTGTGGCAGAGAAACAAGCATGTGTGAGGCCCATGGGATACCATTGGTGGATACACTAACCACTGAACCTATTATTTTAAAAAAGATGATTTTAAAAGAAAAACTTGATGTCTTGATGAATAGTTTGTAATGGTGTGTATTATGTGTTTTTAAAAATGTTGATGTGGTGGGATGTTTTGAGTCCAATAACCCCTCCTGTTTGACTTAGTTTTGGGTTTATGTTTGGTCGGTAATCTGTGTTAAAGGTCTGGTTAGTGGTCTCTTCTAAGAAATGTTTTGGGATGCCTTTACAGTGGTTCCCTTCATGTGTTTGGATCTGTTTTGTGGTATATCTTGACCAATAGACCATCTTGGTTGGGTCCTTGGGTTCAATCGTTGGATAACATACGCCCCATTAAGGGTTAGTTCATGACTGAAGTGAAACCCGGATTGTTTCACCATTGGAAAATCCTCTAGTTGATCAGTATAAGGAATATTTTATTCGATCTCTATAGATTGAGTCTACACCATTGGATTTCTTGGTTTTTATAATCCTCTTATAGCAGAAGAGTATGTGTGGAAGGTTCAAATAGGACTTGGTTTCTTAAACAACTTGGTTCATTGAAGGTGGAAGTGGTATGGGGTTGTTATCATAGATGAGTATCTGGATGGTGTCTAAGAGTCCCTCTCGGTCCTTTGTAGTCTCTTATAAGAAGTAGTTCATGTTAAACTACCAGTGTGGGAAATCTGGTCATAAGAGGATATTTTGGCCACTTTCTAGAATTGTGTGTTGTTTTGGGATGTTGCATAAGGTCCCTCTCCTTGCATTGTTTATATCAGTCACAATGGTCATGTTTGATGATGCCTTGTGATGTCATGTGATCGATTGACCATAAAGGTGAAAGTCGTGAAATCCTCTGAGAGTCTCTGTTATGTTGGGAGAATGTCTCCCTTGGAAAAACATCAAAATCTCCCATTTTAGAGGAAGCAGATTATAGGTGTTCTTTACTTCTATTGTTTCTCACCCAAAGAAACAAGGTGTGATGTGTGTGTATCTTCGAAGCCCTTGTTTCAGTGAAATATCAGGTTAGGGTAAAGGGAGTTTGGAATGTGTTATGTCTTGTTAATATTATTGGGGATTGTGGTGTAGTTTTTAGTGGCAGTGAAAGAATTATTCTTGTTTAGGGGGTTTCCAAAGCCTAACTGTGAGGCCGAATATGCTTCAATCATTTGAGCTCCAGCCATAGGTCTCGGAGAGAAGCTGGCTCATAGTCATGGGAAATCCTAGTGTCGTTTAAACCCTTGTACAAAGGCCTATCATCAGTATGAAAGATAGGAAGTGTTTAAACATATGGTGTCATCATCTTTCTTCTGTTGTTCCCATTTGGTGGAAATAGGTGGAGGGTCTTGTACCCATGTAATAACCTAATTTCATTCCCTCCCCCTTTGGTTTCCATTGAGTCTTTGGAGAATGGTTGGAAATTTGGATATACGGGCCGAGCACACATTTTGTGCATGATTAGTAGTGACCGTGTTCCAGGAATCAATGTGGATAGAATGATATTCACAGTTAGTGCACGGTTTCCCAAACCATGTGGACTAACCTTGCACCCTTCGTAAATATTTAAATTTTTTTTGGGTCTTTCTGTGTCAGCCCATGCTGGTTGGTTAATATGGTTGATTCTTATGGTGGGGAGACCCACTATGATTCTTATGTACGTTCCTTCATAAAAATTGAATGGAATTCTACCCTTTGTACCAGGGAGTCCATTCAATACTCCCCCTATTAGTGTCCTGATTCTGTCTCGGAAAAAAATATTGGTTGTCTGTTATAGTGGGGAGCGTATTTGTGTCCCCCCGTACTAGTAACTTAAATTTATCCATGGTCTTTCCTTGGAGGTAGATAGTCTCATTCAGAACTATCTAGCTACCAACATCTTCCTTGAGTAAACGTTGGGATTAGAGAGTGGCCAATGGTTTAGTTAAAGGTAAGTGTAACCTTGTTTGAAGTTGTTGTTCGTTTGGGTGACTTGCTTGAGTCTTGTTAGGATAGTGTTTGAGGAGTATTCTTTTGGGATAAAGTATTAATGTGATTGATCATTTTAGGAACATGGTTTATGTTTGTTTTGTGAGATTAATGCTTCTTTAATTGATCATTGGAGGTGTTTTGGCCTTTGGGGGTAAAACCTGGCAAGGGAGTACCTCTTGGTTTCTCAGTAGGGTTTGGTTGTTGTTTTGGCCTCGTTGTGGCTTTTCGGGTACAAAAATTTTTCTTGGTGGATAGAATTGTCAGATACATGATATATTGTAAAGGTAAATTTCATTTAATTTCCATTCATTCTTTTTTTTGTGGGTTTCCCAAGCTTTTATGGAGGAATGGGTGAGTTTTCATGATTTAGGCCAAACTGTGAGCCCAATTCCAGATTTAAAAATAAATTTTGATTAATTTATAACTCCTTCATTTTTAAATTTTTTTCATACATTCCAATTTCTACATGGAATCCACTGACCTATGAACACCACAAAATAAATTGGACCATTTATAAATCTATAATCATGGTGGATTTGAGTTTTTATGTAAGGGATTGGGCCATCCTGAAATCCCATTTCATGCATTAAAAATATTTTTTAATTATTTAATAACTCATTCCATTTTTAAGTTTTTTTCGGTTACTCCAACTCTCACCAGAGCCCACTTACATAAGGCGCACCCCAATTATCTCCTCCCCCAATTTGGAGCTCCATAGAATCACAAAATTGGGTGAAACTTCGCTGGATTTGAAAAATCACCCATATTTGAATAGGTAAATTAATATTTTCATAAATCCTTATATTTTTACTCTTTTTCCCCCATTCTAGTTGATACATGATCTCCTCATCCTTGTTATAACCTAAATTAAATGTTTATCTATATTAAAATTCAGATACTGGTGGATTTTGGGTCTTTTTCTTCAAGATTGTTTTGGGTAAGAGTTTCTCTCTTTAATTTCTTCCTCCTCCTTAGGGTTTCCTCCCTCTCTCATGAATTTATAGAGTTTCCAGAAGTTATGGTTCATACCTAGGGTTTTATTTGGGGTATTTTTGGTGAAATATTATGGTTTAGGGTTAATTTTCACTTCCTTGTGGTGTGGTGGATGTGCGGTTGAGGTTTCGCACCAAGATTCAAGGGTTTTGACTCAAAATGTAGGTGATTCTATGTATAAACATTTTATGATGAGTTAGATTGCTTGGTTTATTAATTTAGTTTGTTTTAAATCTTTTTTTTTGTGGTAATAAAACTATTTTTGATGGATTTTGTTAAGTGTTTAATTCTGTAGTTGCATTTTTTCTTGGAATTGGGTGCTTTTCATGCGTGGCTCTTGGGGAAATATTTGTGTGTATTTTATAACATATGAAAGTGATTTATTAGTATTTAAAGGGGATGAAAATTCTGGTTTGTTAATGAGTTAATGTCATGTGGGCCTTGTAATGGGGTTTTTAATGGTTTTAATGTGTAAAACCATGTTGTACTTCTTGAACCTGATTTGTGAAAACATGTGTTTTTCATGTGTACCTTTTGTGGTATTGTTTGAGGTATTTGTATAAAAATTGAGAGTGGTTTAATAAATGTTTTTAGGGCTTCCAATTCTGCTTTGGATTTTTATTGGTATGGTTTTGGTCTTGAATGAGGGTTTTGAAATGGGTTTTGTATGCAAACCATGGTTGTACCTCTTGGGTTGGTTTTATGAAAATTGTAAATGATTTAATGAGTTACAAAAAAGTGTGAAATGGTTGCTTATGTACTTTTTTGGTGATAGTATGTTCATAAAATGAGTTTTTGAAACATAAAGTGGTCATTTATGTTGTAAAAAATTTTGGTAATGATTTTTAATTTTTCGAGGTGATTTATGAAATTGTGATGTGGGTACGAAACATGTTTTCGGGCTGTTTTGCGTGAGTGTGATGTGAAAAATGGACTTTGTTTATGAAAAGGGTATTATGTAACATGTGATTGGACTGTTATGTGATTTTTAGCATCTTGGGAAGTATTTTATAAAATTTTTAATGGATTTTTTGAATTGGAAAATATGTGCAAAATGTGTTGTGGGCTATTTTTGGGGTGAGTATGATTTCAAAATTCATTTGAATGAAAAAGTGGATTTTTAGACATGTGTGGTATACATGTGGGTTGTATAGTGAACATTTGATGTGGAAATGAAATTTTCATGTGAAAATTATATTTATTGACTTTTTGAACTTGTCTGAGCACAAGGGGAAAACCCAAGTATCTAGGTGGGTGGACATGTACAAGTATGCTAGTGAATCCGTGGGGTTTGGCCTCAGTTTCACTTAGCAAGATTGAATCTTACATATATAACTAAACTATGATGATGATGATTGGGGACCACTTGGTTATGGGTATGTTCCCTACTAGTGGCTCGTGCACGAGAACAGATATTGTGATGGTTACTCTCATCGAGATACGAGGTACCTAGGACCCACAACGAGCTAGTGCCTAGGGGTTATTTTCTTTTTCTTGTGCTCATTAGATCCTTTATACTTAACATCGGCATATGGTATATTTGGATGGAAAATTAAGTAGCTTTGGAATTTATTTTAAAACTTTTGATTATTTAAATTATCCCACTTGAAAATTGATTTTTTTTAAGTTGCATCTTTTAGAAATTATAACTAGAAATTACATGTTTTTGAAAACTTGTATGCTTTTTGTCTTTGAATGTTTATCACATGGAATATATTAGTGGTGTTATCCTACTGGGAATTGGATCAAACCCTAATTACACCCTTGGGTGTAAGTAGACTTGGTTTTCTTTTGTTGTTGTGGGTTGGGTACAGTTTTTAGTGTCAGTGGTTCGGGTTTCTAGCAGGCCCTTGGTGGTGAAGTCTTGTGGGGATGGATTGAGGGAGGTGCCCCTTTCCATGATGGTTAATGGTATCAGTGTGCTCTTAGGGTCTGTAAAACCATGTGGAGAGAGGAATATTTACCTTTAACACTCTCTATGATTGTGAAGATATTGGAATATGGCTGCCAACCTTATGTCCAAGTCACCGACTGAAACTAGTTTCCTCTCGCATTGTCTTGTGTTCTTTAGTTTTGAAATATTGGAACTTTGGTTTTGAACTGACTTTATTTTAAGAAGTATAAAGTTTTTTTGAAATAATTATCTAATAAAGAGGGAATGGTTATATTTTTGAAAATTGAGAACTGAATTTTCAGAATTGTATTGGAATGGAAAATGGTGTGTTTTCACCTCTTTTGAAAGCATGAACTATGTCAAGGTTGGTTTTGAAAAAGTGTTTCCAATAGAGTTTCATAAACTATTGAAAGGAGTTTTAATGGGATGATATGTTTTGAAATTTATTTGAATAACTTGAAAGTGAGTTTTCATTGGAATGATTGTGTCTTTAAAAAAAATCATGCGGTAATTTTTTTTCGATTTCGTGGTTATCGGTCTTGAGAAAAAGGAAGTATTGGTATGTTTTTTTGGTTTTGAAAATTGGAATTAGTTTTTATAATAACCTTTGGTATTTTTGTGAGTGAATACATGCATGGGGTTATATGGGATGGTGGATGGTTAATGAAATGACTGGATGATTTTCGGGATGGATATGAGGAGGGTTCTCAGTGTGGCACAGAAACATGCATGTGTGAGGCCCATGGGATACCATTGGTGGATACGCTAACCGCTGAACTAGTTATTTTAAAAAAGATGATTCTAAAGTAAAAACTTGATGTCTTGATGACTAGTTTGGGATGGTTTATATTATGTGTTTTTTAAAATTTTGATGTTGTGGGATGTTTTGAGTCCAAGAACCCCTCCTGTTTGAACTATGTTTTGGGTTTGTGTTTGGTCGGTAATCTGTGTTGAAGGGCTGGTTAGTGGTATCTTCTAAGAAATGTTTTGGGATGCCTTTACGGTGGTTCCCTTCAGGTGTTTGGATCTGGTTTTTGGTATATCTTGACCAATGGACCATCTTGGTTAGGTCCTTGGGTTCAATCGTTGGATAAGGTACGCCCCATTAATTGTTAATTCATGACTGAAGTGCAACCCGGATTGTTTCACCATTAGAAAATCCTCTAGTTGGTCAATTTTAGGAATATTTTTTTCGAGCTCTATAGATTTAGTCTACACCATTGCCTTTATTGGTTTTTCTAAACCTCTTATAGTATAAGAGTGCACATGGAAGGTTGAAATGGGCCTTAGTTTCTTAAACTACTTGATTCTTTGAAGGTGGAAGTGGTCTGGGGTTGTTAGCATGGATGAGTATCTAGATGGTGTCTAAGAGGTCCTCTGGGTCCTTCGTTGTCTCTTAGAAGAAGGAGTTCATGTTAAACTACCAGTGTGGGAAATTTTGTCATGAGAGGATATTGTGGGCACTTTCTAGAATTGTGTGTTGTTTTGGGATGTTGTATAAGGTCCCTCTCCATGCATTGTTTATATCAGTCGTAATGGTCATGTTCGGAGACGCCTTGTGATGTCATGTGCTCGATTGACCGTAAAGGTGAAAGTCCTGAAATCCTCTGAGAGCCTCTGTTATGTTGGGAGAATGTCTCCCTTGGAAAAACTTCAAAATCTACCATTTTATAGGAAGATGATTATAGGTGTTCTTTACTTCTATTATTTCTCACGCAAAGAAAAAAGGTGTGATGTGTGTGCATCTTCTAAGCCCTTGTTTCAGTGAAATATCAGGTTAGGGTAAACTGAGTTTGGAATGTGTTATGTCTTGTAAATATTATCTGGGATTATGGTGTAGTTTTTGGTGTCACTGAAAGAATTATTCTCGTTTATGGGGTTTCCAAATCCTAACTGTGAGGTCGAAGATGCTTCAATCATTTGAGCTCTAGCCATAGGTCTCAGAGAGAAACTAGCTCATAGTCAGGGGAAATCCTAGTGTCGTTTAAACCCATGTACAAAGGACTATCATTATTATGAAATATAGGAAGTGTTTAAACATCTAGTGTCATCATATTTCTTCGGTTGTTCCCATTTGGTGGAAATAGGTGGAGGGTCTTGTACCCATGTCATCACCTAATTTCATCCCCCCCTTGGTTTCCATTGAGTCTTTGGATAATGGTTGGAAATTTGGATAGATAGGCTGATCACATGGTTTGTGCATGATTAGTAGTGACCGTGTGCCAGGAATCCATGTGGAAAGAATGATTTACACAGCTAGTTCATGGTTTCCCAAACCGTGCGGACTAAACCTGCACCCCTCACAAATCTTTAAATTTTTTTGGGTCTTTCTGTGTCAGCCCATGCTGGTCGGTTAAGAAGGTTGGTTATTATGGTGGAGAGACCCACTTTTATTATCATGTACATTACTTCCTAAAAATTGAATGGAATTCTACCCTTTGTACCAGGGAGTCCATTTAGGCCTCCCCTATTAGTGTCCTGATTCTGTCTTGGAAAAAAATATTGGTTGTCTGTTATGGTGGGGAGCATATTTGTGTCCCCCCATACCAGTAACTTAGATTTATCCATGGTATTGTCTTGGAAGTAGATAGTCTCATTTGAAACTATCTAGATACCAACATCTTCCTTGAGTAAACTTTGGGATTATAGATCACCCAATGGTTTAGTTAAAGTAAGGTAAGTGTAACCTTGTTCGAAGTTGTTATTTGTTTGAGTGAATTGCTTAAGTCTTGTTCGGATAGTATTTGAGGAGTATTCTTTTGGGATAAAGTATGAATGTGATTGATCATTTAAGGAACGTGGTGTAAGTTTGGGTTGTGAGATTAATCCTTCCTTAACTGATCATTGGAGGTGTTTTGGCCTTTGGGGATGAAACCTGGCAAGGGAGTACCTCTTGGTTTCTCAATAGGGTTTGGTTGTTGTTCTGGCCTTGCTGTGGCTTTCTGGGGACAGAAAGTTTTCTTGGTGGAGATAATTGTCACATACATGACATATTTTAAAGGTAAATTTCATTTAATTTCCATTCATTATTTTTTTGGGGTTTCCCAAGCTTTTACGGAGGAATGGGTGAGTTTTCAGGATTTGAACCAAACTATGAGCCCAATTCCGGATTAAATAATAAATTTTTATTCCTTTATAACTCCTTCATTTTTCAACATTTTTCGTCCATTACAATTACTACATTTCATCCACTGACCTATGAACTCTACAAAGTAATTTGGACTATTTATAAAATCTATAATCATGGTGGATTTGAGTTTTTATATAAGGGATTGGGCCAGCCCAAAATCCCATTTCCTGCATTAAAAATATTATTTAATTATTTAATAACTCATTAAATGTTTAAGTTTTTTTCATTTATTCCAACTCTCACCCGATACCACTTACCTAAGACGCGTCCCCATTCTCTTCTCCCCCAATTTGAAGCTCTATAGAATCGCGAAATTGGGAGAAACTTCTCTAGATTTCAAAAATCGACCAGATTTGAAGAGGTTAATTGATCCTTTCATAACTCCTTATATTTTTACTATTTTACCACCATTATAGTTCCTACATGATCTCCTCATACTTTTTAAAACCTAACTTAAATGTTTATATGCTTTAAAATTCAGATACTGGTGGATTTTGGGTCTTTTTCTTCAAGACTGTTTTGGTTTAGTGTTTATCTACTCAATTTCATCCTTATTCTTAGGGTTTCCTCCCACTTTCATGAATTTATAGAGTGTTCAGAAGTTATGATTCATAACTATGGTTTGATTTGGGGTATTTTGGTGAAATATTATGGTTTAGGGTTCATTTTCACTTTCTTGTGGTGCGGCAGATGTGCGGTTGAGGTTTCACACCAAGATTCAAGGGTTTTGACTCAAAAGGTAGGTGATTCCATGTAAAACCATTTTATGATGAGTTATATTGATTGGTTTATTAATTTATTATGTTTAAAATCTGTTGTGTGTGGTAAGAAAACTATTTTTTATGGATTTGGTTAAGTGTTTAATTCTGTAGTTCCATTTTTTCTTGGAATTGGGTGCTTTTCATGCGTGGCTCTTGGGGAAACATTTGGGCGTATTTAATAAAATATGAAAGTGATTTATTATTATTTAAAGGGTATGAAAATTCTGGTTTTTAATGCCTTAATTTCATGTGGGCCTTGTAATGGGGTTTTTTAATGGTTTTAATGTGTGAAACCATGTTGTACTTTTTGGACGTGATTTGTGAAAACATGTTTTTTTCATGTGTAACTTTTGTGGTATTGTTTGAGGTATTTGTATAAAACTTGAGGGTGGTTTAATAAATGTTTTTAGGAATTCCAATTCTGATTTTTATTGTTATTGGTATGGTTTTGGTCTTGAATGAGGGTTTTGAAATGGGTTTTGTATGCAAACCTTGGTTGCACCTCTTGGGTTGGTTTTATGAAAATTGTAAATGATTTAATGAGTTACACAAAGTGTGAAATGGTTTCTTATGTACTATTTTGGTGATAGTATGTTCATAAAATGAGTTTTTGAAACATAAAGTGGTCATTTATTTTGTAAAACATTTTGGTAATGTTTTTTAATTTGTCGAGGTGATTTATGAAATTGTTATGTGGGTACGAAACATGTTTTCGGGCTGTTTTTCCTGAGTGTGATGTGAAAAATGGACTTTGTTTATGAAAAAGGTATTATGTAACATGTGAGTGGGCTGTTATGTGATGTTTATCATCTTGGGAAATATTTTATAAAATTTTTAATGGATTTGTTGATTTGTGAAAGATGTGAAAAATGTGTTGTGGGCTATTTTTGGTGTGAGTATGATTTCAAAATTCATTTGAATGAAAAAGTTTATTTTTATACTTTTGTGGTATACATGTGGGATTTTTGGTGAACTTGTGATGGTAAAATTATATTTTCATGTGCAAAGTATATTTATTGACTTGTTGAACTTCTCTGAGCATAAGGGGAAAACCCGGGTATCTAGGTGGGTGGACGTGTACTAGTATGCTAGTGAATCTGTAGGGTTTGGACTCAGTTTCACTTATAAATTTTGAATTTTAAAACTCTAAATAAACTATGATGATGATGATTGGGGACCACTAGGTTATGGGTATGTTCCCTACTAGTGGCTCGTGCATGAGAACAGATATTGTGATGGTTACTCTCACCGAGATATGAGGTACCTGAGACCCATAATGAGCTAGTGCCTAGGGGTTATGTAGAGACCCATACTTGATGTACATATACATTACATTACTTTTTCGGAATACTTAATACATAAAAAAACAAAAACACAAGGACCGTAATAGTTTACTTTCTTTGGAAACTCAGAAAAATAATCTTCTAATCATGGTGAAATATATTCAACATCTCCCATAAAGATGTTCCCATTTTTGTTTTCTTACCTAAAACCCTTATTTATATCCTGGGGAAAAGAAAACATAAAAAGGGTGAGCTCAAATGCTCAGTAAGGGTAAACATAGAGAACATATAATGATCCATAGACATTTGAATGCAAAAACTTGAACATAAAATCTAAACATCAAAATCTTGGGCAAAGACATAAATCTTGGAAGTACGTAAGGAATATATCATAAAGGAACATCAATCATGATAAAATAGCATGGGAATAAAACATATAATTATGGAAAACCATTAAGCACATGATATGATTTCCATAGTAGCCAAGGAATTGTTTCCATGACCATCTTAGTGTACAAAGTCCCTTTCTGAATCGAGTTCACTCCTCGTTCCAGTCCTGTATCACTGAACCATATTAACTTACCATTCTAGCCATGTTTATCTCATGAGATATAAATCTTTACCCAATTCATTGGAGGGAGATATAGGTCAAACCCATCTCATAATGAAATCATTCTTTCTTGTGCCACAAAATAAACACAATCATTCATCATAACCCAAAAAATAATATGGGTTTCATAAACATCATCCCATCATAACATAATCCATATAAAACAGAGGGATATCATTTCATCATAAGAAAAATCAAACCATGTAAATAATAGAGACATTATACTTAAAACATAAACATACTAAATAATTTCATCTTAGATGGAAAATAGTTTTGATAAAACACTTTTAATGAATTCTTGAGGAAAATATCCTTTCTTCTTCAAAATAATTTTCTTTTCTCAAAATGCCATGAAATTTTAAAAGAAAAGGATTTTTTTGAAAATAATCATGAAATTTTGTATAGGAATATTCATTTAAATAAGTCATTATGAAACTGTAAAAATCCATTCACGCCGTATAAGTTAAAAAAAACATTCTCCTTATACTTTTGCCGAAAAAGTCAAAAAGTTCCTTGTATGGTAAACAAAAGAAAGATTCATTCCATAACACAATGTAAAAGTCAAATAGGGGTAAAAATGACTTTAAACATACATGGAAGAATATTAAACACTTTATAAAAAACATTTTTATGGACATGGATGAAAAATATAACCCCAGTAAATACTTATGAATAAACAATCTCGGATAAGAACGAGATTGGAATAGTTATCCCTTACCTTATGTCCAATTTCTTCTGTATGTGTCCGAGAATCTTGTATAGTGGATTTAAAAATATTATTATCTTGTAACAGTATAATAATAATATTTATGATATCATATATGATTCACTTATGACTTTATATTAACCGTTCGTTTGTCAATTCCATGTTAAAGTAGTGTTTTGGGTAAAATCGTTTCATTTATCATACGTGTTTGGACTTGTTATTTCTTGATATTATTATTACTTATATCATGGTTTACTTACTTCCAGAATGTAAATCATGATTTATATATCATATATATTCAGTATATATATATGTATAATAGATTGATAAATGAAATGAAATACACCATTCATGGAGACGGTAGGCCGTACGTACGCATGAACGTTGTTTTCTTCTCCTTATTGACTTGAATGGAAGTAAGTAGATGACATATATATATACATACATAAATAAATCAGATTTATTATGTCATATATTTCATTATTATTCATTATATATACATTATAATCATTCTTGAATGGTTATCATGGAGAATGAATCTCATCGCGTCGTGGAGACGGTAATCCGTACATACGCACGAGGGATGATATAGTTACCATATTTATTGAATGGAATTGGAGTGGATGATATAATATCTCAGAATAATTATTATGTTATAATAACCATATATAGTTATTCTTTACACCATTATACCCATCCAAGTAAGGTGGTGGTGGAAAAACAGATTACACCACGGCGTGGAGACGGTATTCCATACGTACGCACGCGCGGTGATTTCGTTTTCCGTAGGATGGATAGAAGGTGAAATGGGGTTGTTTAATATTTATAATAACATTTCAGTATATTAGTGATACTGATGTTATTACTTTATAATGAAATAACTAAATAAGAAGAAGTTTAAGAAGAAAGAAACTTGAATGAATCAGTAGAAGATATTACTTCTTCTTCGATGCACCTCTTTTAAGTTTCCTCTTAAGGCAATAGAGTTGGTCATTTGAGGAGACCAGAACCTATATAATTTTCTAGGGAATTTTATAAGGGAAATTTTCAGGGGTTTTTTGAGCTTGAAGGCTCAAAATTGTGTAAAGAGAAGAGGGAGGAGGTGCCCTTTTATAAGGGAGGAGAGGGGCACCTTAGGAAAAACTTAAAATATTATTTTATAATAAAGTCATATTCAGTTTATAATAGCTCCAAATTGATTTATTTCAAAGATAAAGTGGGTATGGGTCGACATCCTCTCAACCAATAGGTTTTAGACAAGTTTAGGTTACTATTTTAACCTTATCATTTAGATTTAACTCTAAGTTAAATAATTTAACTTTTACCATGTCTTCTTGTTTTCTTACACTATATGGTTAATAAACTTACTATAACAAACAAAAAGAACCCCAAATGGTTCATTATTAATATATATAACCTTATATAATTCATTTGGCCAAACCTTATATTTTTAGGAATATAATATCAATTAATAATATAATATTTGTTTTAAAATCTATTTTATGTAAATTTTGAGACTATTTGGTAATTGATTTTTTTTAAAACTCATAACAGAATTATTAGTTCGAAAAAAGTTAATTTAATAAATACTAACATGTCATATTAACCTATAAAATTATTTTAATTAATAAAAAGTCTCAAATTACATTTATTTGAGTATTTATAACATCAATTATGTTAACATATCATTAATAAGGTAATTACTGCATCATCATTGTGTCATAAATAAATTAAATTATTTAATGTATAAAAATTATAAATAAAATACCATTATGTATGAAATATTTGTATCTTTCTAATTAGTATTTATAGTCTAATTTATCTTATGTATAACCTTATATTAAAAATGTTTTAGTTATTAAACTTTGAGTTTAACTCTTTTAACTCTTCTTTGAATTAAATAATAATAAATGTCCTAATCTAATCCAAGTGGACCTAAATGATAATATTATATTTCTAAGGTTTTTTTTGGTCGAATTATACTTATCCAATAGAATTATGACATGTTTTAGGGTAATAATAATATTATTTTTACCCTTAATTACCCTATTTACTTTTAACCATGGTAAATAAAAGTAAAAAGTTACTATTCACCAAAAATTATTTTAATCTTATTAAACCAAATTTTACTCCTTGATATTAACCATGTTTCTCAGATTTTATAAATTCAACTCACAGAAGCAGTAAAAATATATTTTATGTACAATTGCAAATGCTCCTAAGAGGTGGGTAAAAGACGGTAAAAAGTTCAATAAAATTTTTATATATCTATATTATTATAAAATGACTCCAATGAATTACATTGAAATTATATAGGTACTATTTATCTATTTTGACAAAAAATAAATTTTAAAAAAAAAAATTATTATTTTAATAAAAAGTTGGTTTTAACCAATAACTCAGTGTTTTCACTATTCATCAAAAATTGAAAGTATTCAGAAAAATACCAAAAATTTACCCTAGGCTAAATTTGATATTCTGAATCCAAAAATGAAGTCCATTTTGAAAGATAAAATTTATAAAATTTCAAAAGTGGGTATTACTATTCATAACAGCTAGTTTATATAATATTTTAATAACATGTCGTTGTTTAGTGAAACTCGGTATTGCGTAAAACACACGCTATCATGGAAGGTCGCGATTGCGTGTAGTGTAAGATTCCTTTGTTGTTGCGTATAATATAATCCAACCATATTTCATTTATACATTGAATATATATATATATATTTATTTATACACTCAAGGTTGTGTATAATAACTTTTATCAAACGAACTTGGAATTGTGTGTAACACGATCCAAGATTAGTGTTGCATATAATGCAAGATAATAAGGTGTTGTGTATAGTGCAATATAATCTTGGTGTAGCGTACAACATAAGATATGAAAGAAATTAAAAGGAATATATCTTATAAAAACTCTGGGTGTTACATTCTACCCCCCTTAAAATGAATTTCGCCCTCGAAATTTGTCAGTGTTATAAACCGTTTACTACTTGAATGTTTCATTCATAGAAACCCACATCGTAAAAAGGAATACTAAAACTTAATTTTAAAAAGTGAAGTATGAAACATAACGGTTACCCAAATTAACTCATCACTGGGTTTCCAGATAGAATAACATAGGTGAAATATGGATATGGAAGAGAAATCTAACCATTATGTTTGGATGAAGAGTGTTGGAGAACATGGCTATGAAAAAGCCAACAATCAGAAAGCCATAAATTTGTGATAATCTAAGGTACCATCTGATTCATTAATATGAGGGCACTAGGACAACATTTTTGGTTTTCAAGATCATTTCCCTAATTTTGAATATTTTTTTAATTAAAATAAATACTTACTTGATTTTGGTACAATCTCACCATTGTTCGTGCCTTGAACAATTTCCACTTCATCTCTTAAAGAAATGAAGTTAAATTTGTCATTTGTGAAGTGTTAGCAGATCATGCGATAGAATCATTGGTCATTCTATCTGTCTCAAGCTTAAGGTTAGAAAAATTTATATACATAAGTCCATTTATAGTGAGATTAATCGTATATCATTCCTAAAATGGACTTATACTTCATCTATTATACCGCTTAATAAAATAAAACTAGTTTATACTAACCAGAGACTTCCTATAGGCCAGAGGTAGGTGATAAAGGCCTGTTGTACTTCGGTTGTGGGTTTGATTCCCGCAACCTTGTCCGACACGACGGGTTGTTTCCCATCCTGTAGATTGTCTCTTTTTCTAAAACTACATTATGATAACATTCCTTCAATAATATAAAAAAAAGTTCTATCCTTAAACAATACTATTTTATGTCTAACTTAATTCATTCCAATCTTTAGGCTTATCCAAAATACTTCGGTCCAAGCTCATAGTATAAAGAAAACGATTACTTGAAAGGTCACATAACAAGCACATGAATACCATCATTTATCCCCCATATATCAAAATATATATCTTGTCGGTCACATTCCAAACATGTGAATACCTTAATCATGTATTCTTTTGAAAAATCAATACCCATTGAACCTTAGTGAAAACATGAATGCTGTTAAAAGTTAACTCTTTCCATATACCAAAATCCCAAAATTTCTGCATACTCAATCCATGATATCACTTTGTCCTTATATCAGTCATGAGCTCCTAAATACTATCAAACATATTATTTTATACTTATCCCTTCATTATGCGCATATCACCTTCTTTCCAAAAATATTTCAATCACTTTTCATGGTTACCAGTACCATATTCTTATAGAAAACAACAATGGACTAATACATAGATATTTTTATTATACCATAAAGGTACCTCCACAAAATTATGCTTGAATTCCAGTACATAATCCCTTCAATACCTCCTCTTCAATGATTGGCATGGAATAGGTCCTTAATCGATTTATAAGTAACCTCTTAGGTCAGGGCATTGAGTTGGGTAATTCCCATGTTCTCCACAGATAAGACATTGAACTCCATAACAGTCTATCACTCTATGCCCCTTTTCCCCACATAGATAACATCTTCCTCTCCAATTGAGGCATTCCTCAAGGTTCTTCTTCCCTTCTTCTTGATATGTATAAATCTTAATCTTCCTTCCTCTATGTTCCTCATCATGGGAACAAGCATAAAAGTCCATCTTCCACTTATTTAATGACTTAGGAATACAACTAAAGTTCACTTTGTTAATCATATATCGTGATGACTAATTTGGAATAATCACAATATCTTTCCCTCTAGGAATTACACAATTTTTATGCTCATAGTCACCAATTTTTTCATCGGATTCAATGTTAACCTAATTCCTTCTGGTTCCCTCCATTAACTAAAACCAAAAACCATTGTGTAAGAAACAGTTAAAATAATGAGGAACCACATAATCATAAAAGGTCACTTATGTGATGTATAACTTATCACACATTCTTTAATCCATGACATCTTAGGTTTACCCTAGGTTGTCAACATAATTCTAGGACTGTAACCTATAGTTATACTAAAGCTTAGGGATATCCCTACACATACCTTAGAAATATCTCTAGGGATCTCACTAATGTTTTTGCATCCTAGTTTCCAAAGGTTAACTAAACCTTTCCTATGATACCATCTGTAGATACCCGTACTTGATGTACATAGACATTACATTACTTTTGCAGAATACTTAATAGATAACAAAAACATACACACAATGACCGTAATAGTTTAGTTTCTTTGAAAACTTAGAAAAATAATCTTCTAATCATGGTGAAAGATCTTCAACATCTCCCATAAAGAAGTTCCCTTTTTTTTCTTACCTAAAACCGTTATTTATATCCTGGGGAAAAGAAAACATAAAAAGGGTGAGCTCAAATGCTCAGTAAGGGTAAACATAGTAAACATATAACAATCCAAAAACATTTGAATGCAAAAACATGAACATAAAATCTAAACATCAAAATCTTGAGCAAATACATAAATATTGGAAGTACGTAAGAAATATATCATAAATAAACATCAATCATGATAAAATATCATGGGAATAAAAAAAGTAATTGTGGAAAACCATTAATCACATGATATTATTTCCATAGTAGCCGAGACATTGCTGCCATGACCATCTTGGTGGACAAAGTCCCTTTCTGAATCAAGTTCACTCCTCGTTCCAGTCCCGTTTCACTAAACCGGATTAAATTACCATTATAACCATGTCTATCTCATGAGATATAAATATTTACCCAATGAATTTTAGGGAGATATAGGTCCAACCCATATCATAATTAAATCATTCTTTCTTGTGCCACAAAATAAACATAATCATTCATCATAACCCAAAGAATAATATGGGTTTCATAAACATCATCCCATCATAACATAATCCATATAAAACAAATGGATATCATTTCATTATAATAAAAATCAAAACATGTAAATAATAGAGAAATTATACTTAAAACATAAACATAATAAATAATTTCATCTTATATGGAAAATAGTTTTGATAAAACACTTGTAATGAATTCTTGAGGAAAATATCCTTTCTTCTTCAAAATCATTTTCTTTACTCAAAATGCCATGAAATTTTAAAAGAAAAAGATTTTTTTGAAAATAATAATGAATTTTTTTATAGGAATATTCATTGAAATAAGTTGTTATGAAAAAGTAAAAATCCATTCATGCCATATAAGTTAAAAAAACATTATCCTCGTACTTTTGCCGGAAAAGTCAAAAAGTTCCTCATATGGTAAACAAAAGAAATATTACTTCCATAACACTGTGTAAAAGTCAAAGAGGGTTAAAAATGACTTTAAACATACATGGAAGAATATTAAACACTTTATGAATTTTTTTTTATTGAAATGGATGAAAAATATAACCCCAGTAAATACTTATGAATAAACAATCTCGGATAAGAACGAGATTGGAATAGTTATCCCTTACCTTATGTCCAATTTCTTCCATATGTGTCCGAGAATATTGTATAGTGGATTTAAAAATATTATTATCATGTAACAGAATAATAATAATATTTATGATATCATGTATGATTCACTTATGACTTTATATTAACCGTTCGTTTGTCAATTCCATGTTAAAGTAGTGTTTTGTGTAAAATCGTTTCATTTATCATACGTGTTTGGACTTGTTATTTATTGATATTATTATTACTTATATCATGGTTTACTTACTTCCAGAATGTAAATCATGATTTATATATCATATATATTCAGTATATATATATATATAATAGATTGATAAATGAAATGAAATACACCGTTCATGGAGACGGTAGGCCGTACGTACGCATGAACGCTGTTTTCCTCTCTTTATTGACTTGAATGGAAGTAAGTAGATGAAATATATGTATATAAATAAATCTAGAAGATTTATTATGCCATATATTTCATTATTATTCATTATATATACATTATAATAATTCTTGAATGGTTAACATGGAGAATGAATCTCATCGCGTCATGGAGACGGTAATCCGTACGTACGCACGAGCGATGATATAGTTCCCATAATTATTGAATGGAATTAGAGTGGATGATATAATATATCAGAATCATCATGATGTTATAATAACCATATATAGTTATTCTTTATACCATTATATGCATCCAGTTAAGGTGGTGGTGGAAAACTAGATTACACCACGGCGTGGAGACGATATTCCGTACGTACACACAGGCGTTGATTTCGTTTTCCGTAGGATGGATAGAAGGTGAAATGTGGTTGTTTTATATTTATAATAACATTTCAGTATATTATTTATACTGATGTTTTTAATTTATAATGAAACAACTAAAGAAGAATAAGTTGAAGAAGAAAGAAACTTGAAAGAATCGGTAGAAGAGATTACCTCTTCTTCGACGCACCTCTTTTAAGCCTCCCCTTAAGGCACTAGAGTTGGTCTTTTGAGGAGACCAGAACCTATATAATTTTATAGTTAAGTTGATAAGGGAAATTTCAGGTGTTTTCCGAGATTGAAGGCTCAAATTTGTGTAAAGAGAATAGGGAGGATGCGCCCTTTTAAAAGGGAGGAGAGGGGAACCATAGAAAAAACATAAAATATTATTTTATAATAAAGTCATATTCAGTTTATAATAGCTCAAAATTGATTTATTTCAAATTTAAAGTGGGTATGGGTCGACATAATCTCAGAAAATAGGTTTTAGACAAGTTTAGGTTACTATTTTAACCTTATCATTTATATTTAACTCTAAGTTAAATAATTTAACTTTTACCGTGTCTTCTTGTTTTCTTACACTATATGGTTAATAAACTTACTATAACAAATCAAAATAACCCCATGTGGTTCATTATTAATATATATAACCTTATATAAGTCATTTTTCTGAACCTTAGATTTTTAGGAATAGAATATCAATTGATAATATAATATTTGTTTAAAAAATTATTTTATGTCAATTTTGACACCATTTGGTAATTGATTTTTGTGAAAATTATAACATCATTATTAGTTCTAAAAAAGTTAATTTAATCAATACTAAAATGTCATATTAACCTATAAAATTAGTGTAATTCATAAAAAGTCTCAAATTACATTTATTTGGGTATTTATAACATCAATTATGTTAATATATCATTAATAATGTAATTATTACATCATCATTGTATCATAAATAAATTAAATTATTTAATGTATAAAAATTATAAATAAAATACCATTATGTATGAAATATTTTTATCTTTCTAATTAATATTTATAGTCGAATTTATCTTATGTATAACTCTATATTAAAAATGTTTTAGTTATTAAACTTTGATTTTAACTCATTTAACTCTTCTTTGAATTAAATAATAATAAATGTTCTAATCTAATCCAAGTTGACCTAAATGATGATATTATATTCCTAAGGTTGTTTTTGGTCGAATTATACTTATCCAATAGAATTAGTACATGTGTTAGGGTAATAATAATATCATTTTTACCCTTAATTACCTTATTTACTTTTAACCGTGGAAAATAAAAGTAAAAAGTTACGATTCACAAAAAATTATTTTTATCTTATTAAACCACATTTTACCCATTAATATTAACCATGTCTCTCGGATTTTTTAAATTAAACTCACAGAAGCGGTAAAATTAAGTTTTATGTACAATTGCAAATGCTCCTAGGAGGTGGGTAAAAGACTGTAAAAAGTTCAATAAAATTTTTATATATCTATATTATTATAAAATGACTCCAATGAATTACATTGAAATTATATAGGTATTATGTATCTATTTTGACCAAAAATAAATTTAAATAAAATAAATTATTATTTTAATAAAAAGTCGGTTTTAACCAATAACTCAGTGTTTTCACTATTCATCAAAAATTGAAAGTTTTCAGAAAAATACCAAAAATTTACCCTAGGCTAATTTCGATATTTCGAATCCAAAAATGAAGTCCATTTTGAAATATAAAATTTATAAAATTTCAAAAAGTGGGTATTACTATTAAAATGGCTAGTTTATATAATATTTTAATAACATATCGTTGTTTAGTGAAACTCGGTATTGCGTACAACACACGCTATCGTGGAAGGTCACAATTGCGTGTAATGCAAGCCAAGTCAGGGTTGCGTGTAGTGCAAGATTCCTTTGTTGTTTTGTATAATATAATCCAACCATATTTCATTTATACATTGAATATATATATATATATATATATTTATACACTCAATGTTGCGTAGAATAACTTCTATTAAATGAACTTGAAATTGTGTGTAACATGATCCAAGATTAGTGTTGCAGATACTGCAAGCTAATATGATGTTGCGTATAGCACAAGATAATCTTAGTGTAGAGTAAAACCGAAGATATGAAAGAAATTAAGAAGAATATATCTTATAAAATCTTGGGGTGTTACAGGTTATTTCCTATTTCTTGTGCTCATTAGATCCTTTATACTTACCATCGGCAAAAGGTATATTTGGCTGGAAAATTCAGTAGCTTTAGAATTTATTTTAAAAGTGTTGATTATTTAAATTAGCCCACTTGAAAATTGATTTTTTTAAGTTTCATCTTTTAGAAATTGTAACTAGAAATTACTTGTTTTTGAAAACTTGCATGCTTTTCATCTTTGAATGTTTATCACATGGAATATCTTAGTGGTGGTATCCTACAAGGCATTGCCTCACACCCTACTTATACCCTTGGGTGTAATTAGACTTGGTTTTATTTTGTTGTCACAGGTTGGGTACATTTTTTAGTGCTAGTGGTTCGGGTTTCTAGCAGGCCCTTGGTGGTGAAGTCTTGTGGAGATGGCTTGAGGGCAGTGCCCCTTTCCATAAGGGTTAATGGTCTCAGTGTTCTCATTGGGTATAACAAGCCATGTGGAGATAGGGATATTTCCCTAGAATACTCTCTATGATGGTGAAGTTATTGGAATATGGTCGCCAACCGTATGTCCAAGTCACCCACTGAAACTAGTTTCCTCTCGCATTGTCTTGTGTTCTTTAGTTTTGAAATCTTGGAACTTTGGTTTTAAACTGAATTCATTTTAAGAAGCGTAAAGTTTTTGTGAAATAATTATCTAATAAATATGGAATGGTTAAATTTTTTAAAATTGAGAACCGAATTTTTAGAATTGTATTGGAATGGAAAATGGTGTGCTTGCACCTCTTTTGAAAGCATGAACTATATCAAGGTTGGTTTTGAAAAAGTGTTTCCAATAGAGTTTTCTAAACTATTGAAAGGTATTTTAATGGGATGATATGTTTTGAAATTTATGTGAATAACTTGAAAGTGAGTTTTCATTGGAATGATTGTGCCTTTTTTAAAAAAAATTATGCGGTGATTTTGGTTCGATTTCGTGGTTAGCGGTCTTGAGAAAAAGGAAGTATTGGTAGATTTTTTTTGTTTAGAAAAGTGGAATGAGTTTTTATATTAACCTTTGGTATTTTCGTGAGTGACCACATGCATGGGGTTATATGGGATGGTGGATGGTTAATGATATTATTGGATGGGTTTTGGGATAGATATGAGGAGGGTGCCCGGTGTGGCATAGAAACATGCATGTGTGAGGCCCATGGGATACCATTGGTGGATACGCTAGTTGCTGAACCAGTTATTTTAAAAAAGATGATTTTAAAGGAAAAACTTGAGGTATTGATGACTTTTTTTGGATGGTGTGTATTATGTGTTTTGAAAATGTTGATGTTGTTGGATGTTTTGAGTCCAAGAACCCCTCCTGTTTGAACTGTGTTTTGGGTTTGTGTTTGGTAGGTAATCTGTGTTGAAGGGCCGGTTAGTGGTGTCTTCTAAGAAATGTTTTGGGAGACTTTATAGTGGTTCCCTTCATGTGTTTGGATCTGGTTTGTGGTATACCTTGACCAATGGACCATCTTGGTTAGGTACTTAGGTTCAATTATTGGATAAGGTACGCCCTATTGAGGGTTAGTGCACGATTGAAGTGCAACCCGGATTGTTTCACCATTGGAAAATGCTCGAGTTGATCAATATAAGGAATATTTTTTTCGAGCTCTATAGATTGAGTCTACACCATTTCCTTTCCTATTTTTTCTAATCCTCTTATAGCAGAAGAGTGCACAGAGAAGGTTGAAATGGGCCTTAGTTTCTTAAACTACTTGATTCATCGAAGGTGGAAGTGGTATAGGGTTGTTAGCACATATGAGTATCTGAATGGTGTCTAAGAGGTCCTCTCCATCCTTCGTAGTCTCTTAGAAGAAGGAGTTCACATTAAACTACTAGTGTAGGAAATCTGTTCATGAGAGTATATTCTGGCCACTTTCTAGAATTGTGTGTTGTTTTGGGATATTGTATAAGGTCCCTATCCATGCATTGTTTATATCAGTCGCAATGGTCTGGTTCGATGACGCCTTGTGATGTCATGTGCTCGATTGACTGTAAAGGTGTAAGTCATGCAATACTCTGAGAGTCTATGTTATGTTGTGAGAATGTATCCCTTGAAAAAACTTCAAAATCTCCCATTTTAGAGGAAGTTGATTATAAGTGTTATTTACTTATATTGTTTCTCACCCAAAGAAACAAGGTGTGATGTGTGTGCATCTTCTAAGCCCTTGTTTCAGTGAAATATCTGGTTAGGGTAAAGTGAGATTGGAATGTGTTATGTCTTTTCAATCTTATCGGGGATTGTGATGTAGTTTTTGGTGGCACTAAAAGAATTATTCTCGTTTAGGGGGTTTCTAAAGCCTATCTGTGAGTCCGAACATGCTTCAATCATTTTAGCTCCAACCATTGGTCTCAGAGAGAAGCTGGCTCGTAGTCAGGGGAAATTCGAGTGTCGTTTAAACCCTTGTATGAAGGCCTATCATCCGTATGAAATATAAAAAGTGTTTAAACATCTGGTGTCATAATCTTTCTTCTATTGTTCCCATTTAGTGGAAATAAGTGGAGGGTCTTGTACCCATGTCATCCCCTAATTTCATTCCCCCCCCTTTGGTTTCTATTGAGTCTTTGGAGAATGGTTCGAAATTTGGATAGACAGGCCGAGCACATGGGTTGTGCACGATTAGTAGTGATCATGTGCCAGGAAGCCATGTGGAAAGAATGATCTTCACAGTTAGTGCACAGTTTCCCAAATTGTGCGGACTAACCCTACACCCTTCACAAATCTTTAATTCTTTTTGAGTCTTTCTGTGTCAACCCATGCTGGTCAGTTAAGATGGTTGGTTCTTATGGTAGGGAGACCCACTATGATTCTCATGTACTTTACTTTTTAAACATTTAATGGAATTCAAACCTTTGTACCAGGGAGTCTGTTCAGGCCTTCCCCTATTAGTGTCCTGATTCTGTCTCGGAAAAAAATATTGGTTGTCTGTTATGGTGGAGAGCGTATTTGTGTCCCCCCGTTCTAATAACTTAGATTTATCCATGGTCTTGGCTTGACAGTAGATAGTCTCATTCAAAACTATCTAGCTACCAACATATTCCTTGAATAAATGTTGGGATTGGAGAGAACCCAATGGTTTAGTTAAAGTAAGGTAAGTGTAACCTTGTTCGAAGTTGTTGTTCATTTGGGTGAATTGCTTGAGTCTTGTTCGGATAGTGTCTGAGGAGTATTCTTTTGGGATAAAGTATGAATGTGATTGATCATTTCCGGAACGCGGTGTAAGTTTGGGTTGTGATATTAAACCTTCCTTAATTGATCATTGGAGGTGTTTTGGCCTTTGGGGGTGAAACCTGGCAAGGGAGTACCTCTTGGTTTCTCAGTAGGGTTTGGTTGTTGTTTTGGCCTTGATGTCACTTTACGGAGATGGAAAGTTTCCTTGGTGGAGATAATTGAAACATAAATGACATATTGTAAAGGTAAATTTCATTTAATTTCTAGTCATTCTTTGTTTTGGGGGTTTCCCAAGCTTTTATGGAGTAATGGGTGAGTTTTCATGATTTGGGCCAAACTGTGAGCCCAATTCCAGATTTAAAAATAAATTTTGATTCCTTTATAACTTCTTCATTTTTCAACATTTTTTGTCCATTCCAATTCCTAAAAGTAATAAACTTACCTATGAACACCAAAAAATAATTTGGACTATTTATAAATATATAATCATGGTGGATTTGAGTTTTTATATAAGGGATTGTGCCAGCCCGAAATCCCATTTCCTGCATTAAAAATATTATTTAATTTTTTAACAACTCATTAAATGTTTAAGTTTTTTTTGGTTATTACAACTCTCAACTGATCCCACTTAACTAAGACGCGCCCCAATTCTCTCCTACCCTAATTTGGAGCTCCATAGAATTGCAAAATTGGGAGAAACTTCTCTGGATTTCAAAAATCGCCTAGATTTGAAGAAGTAAATTGATCCTTTCATAACTCCTTCTATTTTTACTCTATTTCCCCCATTATAGTTCCTACATGATATCCTCATACTTTTTCTAACCTCCCTTAAATGTTTAGCTATTTTAAAATTCAGATACTGGTGGATTTTGGGTCTTTTTCTTCAAGATTGGTTTGGGTAAGTGTTTCTCTCTTCAATTTCTTCCCACTCTTTAGAGTTTCCCACCTCTTTCGTGAATTTATAGAGTGTACAGAAGTTAGGGTTCATACCTAGGGTCTTATTTGGGGTATGTTTGGTGAAATATTATGGTTTAGGGTTCATTTTTGCTTCTTTGTGGTGCGGCGAAGGTGCTGTTGAGGTTTCACACCAAGATTCAATGGTTTTGACTCAAAAAATAGGTGATTCCATGTATAACCATTTTATGATGAGTTAGCTTGCTTGGTTTATTAATTTAGTATGTTTAAAATCTATTTTTTTGGTAAGAAAACTATTTTTGATGGATTTAGTTAAGTTTTTAATTTTGTAGTTGCATTTTTGCTTGGAATTGGGTGCTTTTCATGCGTGGCTCTTGGGGAAATGTTTGGGTGTATTTTATAACATATGAAAGTGATTTTTTTAGTATTTAAAGGGGATGAAAATTCTGGTTTGTTAATGCCTTAATGTCATGTGGGCCTTGTAATGGGGTTTTTGAATGGTTTTAATATGTGAAACCATGTTGTACTTCTTGAACGTGATTTGTGAAAGCATGTGTTTTTCATGTGTACCTTTTGTAATATTGTTTGAGGTATTTGTATAAAACTTGAGGGTGGTTTAATAAATGTTTTTAGGGATTCCAATTCTTATTTGGATTGTTATTGGTATGGTTTTGGTCATGAATGAGGGTTTTGAAATGGGTTTTGTATGCAAACCATGGTTGCACCTCTTGGGTTGGTTTTATAAAAATTGTAAATGATTTAATGAGTTACACAAAGTGTGAAATGGTTCCTTATGTACTGTTTTGTTGATATTCTGTTCATAAAATGAGTTTTTGAAACATAAAGTGGTCAGTTATGTTGTAAAACATTTTGGTAATGTTTTGTAATTTGTTGAGGTGATTTATGAAATTGTGATGTGGGTGTGAAACATGTTTTCTGGCTGTTTTGCATGAGTGTGATGTGAAAAATGGAATTTGTTTATGAAAAGGGTATTATGTAACATGTTAGTGGTTTGTTATGTGATTTTTATTATCTTGGGAAATATTTTATAAAATTTTTAATGGATTTTTTAAATTGTGAAAGATGTGAAAAATGTGTTGTGGGATATTTTTGGTGAGTATGATTTCAAAATTCATTTGAATGAAAAAGTAGATTTTTAGACTTTTGTGGTATACATGTGAGATTTTTAGTGAACTTGTGATGTGAAAATCATATTTTCATGTGAAAAGTATATTTATTGACTTTTTGAACTTGTCTGAGCACAAGGGGAAAACCTGGGTATCTAGGTGGGTGGACATGTACTAGTATGCTAGTGAATCTGTGGGGTTTGACCTTAGTTTCACTTAGCAAGATTGATGCTTACAACTCTAACTAAAATATGATGATGATAATTTGGGACCATGAGGTTATGGTTATGTTCCCTACTAGTGGCTCATGCACGAGAACAAATATTGTGATGGTTACTCTCACTGAGATATGAGGTACCTGGGACCCACAATGAGCTAGTGCTTAGGGGTTATTTCCTTTTGATTGTTCTCATTAGATCCTTTATACTTACCATTAGCATATAGTATATTTGCATATAAAATTCAGTAGATTTGTAATTTATTTTTAAATTGTTGATTATTTAAATTATCCCACTTGAAAACTGTTTTTTTTAAGTTGCATCTTTTAAAAATTGTAACTAGAAATTACATGTTTTTGAAAACTTGCATGCTTTTCATCTTTGAATGTTTATCACTTGGAATATCTTAGTGGTGGTATCCTATTGGGAATTGGTTTAGACCCTAATTATACCCTTGTGTGTAATTAGACTTGATTTTCTTTTGTTGTCCCAGGTTGGGTATAGTTTTTAGTGCCAGTGGTTCGGGTTTCCAGCAGGCCCTTGGTGGTGAAGTCTTGTGGAGATGGCTTGAGGGTGGTGCCCCTTTCCATGAGGGTAAATGGTCTCAGTGTGATCATAGAGTCTGGAAAGCCATGTGGAGACAAGGATATTTTCCTAGAATACTCTTTGTGATGGTGAAGTGATTGGAATATGTCCGCCAACCATATGTCCAAGTCACCCACTAAAACTAGTTTCCTCTCGCATTGTTTTGTGTTCTTTTGTTTTGAAATCTTGGAACTTTGGTTTTAAACTAACTTCGTTTTAATAAGCGTAAAGTTTTTGTGAAATAATTATCTAATAAATAGGTAATGGTTATATTTTTGAAAATTGAGAACTGAATTTTCAGAATTGTATTGAAATGGAAAGTGGTGTGTTTGCACCTCTTTTGAAAGCATGAACTATGTCAAGGTTGGTTTTGAAGAAGTGTTTCCAATAGATTTTTAGAAACTATTTAAAGGTGTTTTAATGGGATGAGATGTTTTGAAATTTATGTGAATAACTTGAAAGTGAGTTTTCATTGGAATTATTGTTCCTTTTTAAAATTTTTATGCAATAATTTTGGTTCAATTTCATGGTTAGCGGTCTTGAGAAAAAGGAAGTATTGGTAGATTTTTTTTGGTTTTGAAAAGTGGAATGAGTTTTTATATTAACCATTGGTATTTTCATGAGAGACCACATGCATTCAGTTATATGGGATGGTGGATGGTTAATGATATGACTCGATGAGTTTTAGGATGGATATGAGGAGGGTGCCTGGTGTGGCAGAGAAACATGCATGTGTGAGGCCCATGGGATACCATTGGTGGATACGCTAACCGCTGAACCAGTTATTTTAAAAAAGATGATTTTAAAGGAAAAAATTATGACTTTATAACTAGTTTGTTATGGTGTGTATTATGTATTTTTGAAAATGTTGATGTTGTGGGAAGTTTTGAGTCCAAGAACCCCTCCTGTTTGAACTGTGTTTTGGGTTTGTGTTTGGTCGGTAATCTATGTTGAAAGGCCGGTTAGTGGTCTCTTCTAAGAAATGTTTTGGGATGCCTTAACAGAGTGGTTCCCTTCATGTGTTTGGATCTGGTTTGTGGTATATCTTGACCAATATACCATCTTGGTTGGGTCCTTGGGTTCAATAGTTGGATAAGGTACGCCCCATTAAGTGTTAGTTCACGACTGAAGTGCAACCAGGATTGTTTCACCATTGGAAAATCCTCTAGTTGATCAATATAAGGAATCTTTTTTTCAAGCTTTGTAGATTGAGTCTACACCATTTTCTTTATTGGTTTTTCTAATCCTCTTATAGCAGAAGAGTGCACATGGAAGGTTGAAATGGGCCTTAGTTTCTTAAACTACTTGATTCGTCGAAGGTGGAAGTGGTCTGGGGTTGTTAGCATGGATGAGTATCTTGATGGTGTCTAAGAGGTCCTCTCGGTCCTTTGTAGTCTCTTAGAAGAAGGAGTTTGTGTTAAACTACCGGTGTAGGAAATATGGTTCTGAGAGTATATTGTGGCCACTTTCTAGAATTGTGTGTTGTTTTGGGATGTTGTATAAGGTCCCACTCCATGCATTGTTTATATCGGCCACAATGGTCATGTTCGGTGATGCCTTGTTATGTCATGTGCTCGATTGATTGTAAAGGTGAAAGTCATGAAATCCTATGAGGGTCTCTGTTATGTTGGTAGAATGTATCCCTTGTAAAAACTTCAAAATCTCCCATTTTAGAAGATACTGATTATAGGTGTTCTTTACTTGTATTGTTTCTCACCCAAAGAAACAAGGTGTAATGTGTGTGCATCTTCTAAGCCATTGCTTCAGTGAAATATTGGGATAGGGTAAAGTGAGTTTGGAATGTGTTATGTCTTGTGAATCTTATCGAGGATTGCGGTGTAGTTTTTGGTGGCACTGAAATAATTATTCCCACTTAGGGGGTTTCCAAAGCCTAACTGTGAGGCCGAAGATGCTTCAATCATTTGAGATCCATCCATAGGTTTCAGAGAGAAGTTGGCTCGTAGTCAGGGGAAATCCTAGTGTCATTTAAACCCTTGTACAAAGGCCTATAATCTGTATGAAAGATAGGAAGTGTTTAAACATCTGGTGCCATCATCTTTCTTCCGTTGTTCCCATTTGGTGGAAATAGGTGGAGGGTCTTGTACCCATGTCATCACCTAATTTCATTCCCTCCCCCTTTGGTTTCCATTGAGTATTTGGAGAATGGTTGGAAATTTGGATAGACAGGATGAGCACACAGTTTTTGCAGAATTAGCAGTGGTCGTGTGCGAGGAACCCATATGGAAATAATGATCTGCACAGTTAGTGAACGGTTTCCCAAACCGTTAAAACTAACCCTGCACCCATCATAAATCTTTAATTTTTTTGGGTCTTTCTGTGTCGGCCCATGCTGTTTGGTTAAGATGGTTGGTTCTTATGGTGAGGAGACCCACTATGATTCTCATGTACATTCCTTCATAAACATTGAATGGAATTCTACTGTTTTTACTAGAGAGTCCGTTCAGGCCTCCCCCTATTAGTGTCCTGATTCTATCTCGGAAAAAATATTGGTTTTCTGTTATGGTGGGGATCGTATTTGTGTCCCCACAAACCAGTAACTTCGATTTATCCATGGTCTTGGCTTGGCAGTAGATAGTCTCATTAGGAACTATCTTGCTACCAAAATCTTCCTTGAGTAAACGTTGGGATTGGAGAGCGCCCAATGGTTTAGTTACAATAAGGTAAGTGTAACCTTGTTTGAAGTTATTGTTCATTTGGGTGAATTGCTTGAGTCTTGTTCAGATAGTGTTTGAGGAGTATTCTTTTGTGATAAAGTATGAATGTGATTGATCATTTCGGGAACATGTTGTAAGTTTGGGTTGTGATATTAATCCTTCCTTAATTGATCATTGGAGGTGTTTTGGCCTTTTGGGGGTGAAACCTGGCAAGGGAGTACCTCTTGGTTTCTCAGTAGATTTTGGTTGTTGTTTTGGCCTTGCTGTGGATTTCTGAGGATGGAAAGTTTTCTTGGTGGAGAGAATTGTCACTTAAATGAAATATTGTAAAGTTAAATTTCATTTAATTTTCATTCATTCTTTGTTTTGGGGGTTTCCCAAGCTTTTATGGAGGAATGGGTGAGTTTTCATGATTTGGGCCAAACTGTGAGCCCAATTCCAGATTTAAAAACAAAATTGATTCCTTTATAACTCCTTCTTTTTAAATTTTTTTTTCGTCCATTCAAATTATTTAATGGAATCCACTAACCAATGAAAACCACAAAATAATTTGGACCATTTATAAATCTATAATCATGGTGGATTTGAGTTTTTATATAAGGTATTGGGCCAGCCTGAAATCCCATTTCCTACATTAAAAATATTTTTTAATTCTTTAATAACTCATTCAATTTGAAATTTTTTTGGTGATTCCAACTCTCTCCCGATACCATTACCTAAGGTACACCCCCAATCTCTCCTCCCCCAATTTGGAGCTCCATAGAATTGCGAAATTTGGCGAAACATCTCTGGATTTCAAAAATAGACCAGATTGGAAGAGGAAAATTGATACTTTCATAACTCCTTCTATTTTTACTCTTTTTACCCCATTCTAGTTCCTACATGATCTCATCATCCTTGTTTGAACCTTCCTTAATTTTTTAGCTGTTTTAAAATTTTTATACTGGTGCATTTTGGGTATTTTTCTTCAAGATTGTTTTGTGTAAGTGTTTCTCTCTTCAATTTCTTCCTTCTCCTTAGGGTTTCCTCCCTCTTTCATGAATTTATAGAGTGTCCAGAAGTTAGGGTTAATACCTAGGGTTTTATTTGGGGTATTTTTGGTGAAATATTATGGTTTATGGTTCATTTTCACTTCCTTGTGGTGCGGCGGAGGTGCAGTTGAGGTTTCACACCAAGATTCAAGGGTTTTGACTCAAAAGGTAGATAATTCAATGTATAACCATTTTATGATGAGTTATCTTGCTTGATTTATTAATTTAGTATGTTTTAAATCTATTTTTTGTGGTAATAAAACTACTTTTTGATGTATTTGGTAAATTTTTTAATTTTGTAGTTTCATTTTTGCTTGGAATTGTGTGCTTTTCATGCGTGGATCTTGGGGAAATGTTTGGGTGTATTTTATAACATATGAAAGTAATTTATTATTATTTAAAGGGGATGAAAATTCTGGTTTGTTAATGCATTAATGTCATGTGGTCCTTGTAATGGGTTTTTTAATGGGTTTAATGTGTTAAACCATGTTTTACTTCTTGAACGTAATTTGTGAAAACAAATGTTTTCCATGTGTACCTTTTTTGGTATTTTTTGAGGTATTTGTATAAAACTTGAGGGTGGTTTAATAAATGTTTTTAGGGATACCAATTCTTCTTTGGATTTTTATTGGTATGGTTTTGGTATTGAATGAGGGTTTTGAAATGGGTTTTATATGCAAACCATGGTTGCACCTCTTGGGTTGGTTTTATGAAAATTGTAAATGATTTAATGAGTTACAAAAAGTGTGAAATGGTTTCTTATATACTATTTTGGTGATAGTATGTTCATAAAATTAGTTTTTGAAACATAAAGTGGTCAGTTATGTTGTAAAAATTTTTGTTAATGTTTTGTAATTTGTTGAGGTGATTTATGAAATTGTGATGTGGGTGCGAGACATGTTTTCGGGCTGTTTTGTGTGAGTGTGATGTGAAAAAATGGACTTTGTTTATGAAAAGGGTATTATGTAACATGTGAGTGGGATGTTATGTGATTTTTAGCATCTTGGGAAATATTTTATCAAATTTTTAATGGATTTGTTGAATTGTGAAAGATGTGAAAAATGTGTTGTGGGCTATTTTTGGTGGGAGTATGATTTCAAAATTCATTTGAATGAAAAAGTGGATTTTTAGACTTGTGTGGTATAAATGTGGGATTTTTGGTGAACTTGTGATGTAAAAATGATTTTTTCATGTGGAAAGTATATTTATTGACTTATTGAACTTGTATGAGCATGAGGGGAAAACCCGGGTATCTAGGTGGGTGGACGTGTACTAGTATGCTAGTGGATCCGTGGGGTTTGGCCTCAATTTCAATTTGCAAGATAGATGCTTAAAACTCTAACTAAACTATGATGATGATGATTGGGGACCAATAGGTTATTGGTATGTTCCCTACTAGTGGCTTGTGTACGAGAACATATATTGTGATGGTTACTCTCACCGAGATACGGGGTACCTGGGACCCACAAGGAGCTAGTGCCTTGGGGTTATTTTCTATTGCTTGTGCTTATTAGATCCTTTATACTTACCATCGAAAAATGGTATATTTGGATGGAAAATTCAGTATCTTTGGCATTTATTTTAAAAGTTTTGATTATTTAAATTATCCTACTTGAAAACTTATTTTTTTAAGTTTCATCTTTTAGAAATTGTAACTAGAAATTACATGTTTTTGAAAACTTGAATGCTTTTCATATTTTAATGTTTATCACATGGAATATCTTAGTGGTGGTATCCTACTGAGAATTGGATCACACCCTTCTTATACCCTTGGGTTTAAGTAGACTTGGTTTTCCTATGTTGTCGCAGGTTGGGTATAGTTTTTTGTGCTAGTGGTTCGGGTTTCTAGGAGGCCCTTGGTGGTGAAGTCTTGTGGAGAGGGCTTGAGGGCGGTGCCCCTTTCCATGAGGGTTCTTGGGATGTTTACTTTGGGTTTTGTAACTTTGTTATAGTCTTGTTGAGTTGTTTTAAAGTATGTAATTCAGTTCTGAATTTTTGTAAAATATTGTTTGGTTTGAAAAATCCAGATTTGTTTTATTGGATTATTTTGTTGTTTTAAGTTTATAAACTTGGGTAAATCATTCTCAATTCTAATTTTATGATACCCAAGCACTTGTGCTAGCCCATGGGGATCGAGAACGACCTTCAGGCCTTATTGCGGGCCAGGTCCGGTGCTGGTTTTGATGGCGACCAGATTTGGTTCGGGACACTTCACAATCCTTGGATTGTAGTCTTATGTACAATTATGCTTAAAATAATGTAATGTTATGTGTAAAATTTTAGGGTCGTTATAAATAAATCCTGTTTTATTATTAAAAATTGTTTTTTTCTAAAAAATGATTTTCATATAATTCTATACACATATTTTAAAATAAATTGATTCCACTTATATGTGTTTAATTTTATAAAATATATTCCATAATTGGAATTATGATTTTAAACTTTTATAAATAGTCATTTTTATTTTTGCTTATTATAAGTAGTAACCATGGTAAAATTTATGACCACGACAAAGAGTAAATTAGGTTAATATATGTTAAAACTAAGTCATAAGAACATAATTTTTCATCCTAATTATTATTGGATAAATTTAATTATACCCTTATAACCATATTATTCAAATTTAGTTTTTTAATTGATAATTTTCCATGAAAATGACTTATATATTATTTAATTCAAAAAAGTTACAAAATTTCACCCTCTTAGTTTTAAATATACTATATGTGTTCACTAAGGACAAAAACTATATTTCAATGATTATTAATAGTCATTTTGTGTATAATTAAATTATATTCATGATGATAATCTATTTATAATTTTTAGGTATTATAAAATTACCTTCAATTTTTAAACAATGCCAAAAGAGTATTTATTCAATTAATGGGAAAATAAAATAATTAATTTTTAAAATATTAAAAGTGATATAATTTGTGTTATGGTGTTCCACAAATTTTATACGTGTATATGACATATTATTTTTTTGTTAAAATATTATATTCAAATTCAAACATTGTATTTATGTTTTTTAATTCAAATTAAATGAATAGTGTCAAAATTAACAATAATGATATTTTATCAAAATAATATTGTATTAAAATTATTTAAAAATTAAAAAAGTCATGAAATAATACTATGTGAATATGATATGATCTAAAATTTCATAAATTCTACATTTATGGGCCAATTTTTACCTTATAAGTAAAAATTAAAACCCTTTAATATTGAAAATTTGTTTCCATGGTTAAAATTAAAATTGGTTGACTAATAGTTAATCAAAATGATCATATAACACCAAAAAGTGTCTAGATTATATTTGTTTATGGTATTACAGACCTATAATACCTTATATTAGAAACCTAGTCATTTTTAGGAATTTTTCTTGAGGATAAATTTATTATAATTCAATATTTTGAGATATTCCAAAAGTTCACCTCATGTCAATTATAAAAGGAAACCTCCTCCATCACTTATTTACATCGAATTGAGTATTATCTATCAACAAAAATATTAAATTTTATCTTATAAATTTCCATATACACATTATAGAGGTACTGTTTTTCCCAAAATACCAACCCTAGAGCCCTTTAGAGGAGATCTAAAGGAGTCGTTTCAAAGAAGATGTAATCCCCTTTGCCGATCACTTTCTTTTCTACTATTATTTATATCATATAAATACATAGTATTAATAATAAAATAATAATTTAATTATCCTAAATATTATAATATTTTATTATTATTATGAACACAAAATTATACAGCATCTTTCCCACAAAACAAGATTTGAAAGTATCGCTCGTGCATACGTACGTTTTACCGTCTCCACATAGTGATACAATTCATTTTTCATCACCATATTTTATAGATTGGTATTACGATGGGTTTAATATTTATATATTATATTTATGAAATAATTATATATATTTTAATTATAATATCACTTCTACCTTCTTACTGTTCAATCCTTTGGGAAACAATAACATCGTTTGTGCGTACGTGTGGATTACCACCTCCACAAAGCGATGTGATTAATTTTTAATTTATATTTTAATTAGACGGTATTGAGGAAGAATTTGATGAATATATATGATATATATGACATAATAATTATCCTATAAAGGTTAATTAATATTTACCTTTCTTTCATTCCATCCATTAAAAAATTAAAACGGTGTTTATGCATACGTTCGACCTACCGTCTCCATGAATGGTGTAATTAATTGTTCCTTATATAATTTAATGAATGAATATAAACATGTATAAAATTAATTTTTAATATATTTATATCATTATTTAAATTATGTAGATGATGTAAACATGATCAAAATATAAGGACCAAAACTTTTGAACCGGAACATATAGAAAAAATGAAGCAGATATCGCCCGAAATAGTGATTTTAATAAAGAAGTGTTAACAAACAGGTGATAAAAGGTTATAAGTAAATCATATATGGTAGGATATATATTATTATAGTTCTATAATATAGTTATAATAAATATATATTTATCATTCTAGAGGTTCCAACACATACGAAGGAATCCAGACCTAAGGTAAGGGATTTTTCGTCTCTCTTTTATTTTTGTGGGACACATGTCATATTAACCATTTATTTATTTTTTGTGGTATATATACTAAAATTTAAGGTATTTTTAATGATTATTATTAATTTTATTATAATTTACATATTTATCTAAGTTTATTAATTCATGTGTCTTATGATTCAAATGTCACCAAAGTTGCAAGAGTATTATGTTACAATTTCATTGTTTATTAAGATAGTTTATGATTAAGTTTCCAATGAAGAAATAATATAATTTATCCTAAATATAGTCATGAGTTTTATTATACTATGGTTATTTATTGAAAATAAATGTTTTTATTTCATTTTTTTACCTTTTGTACTCAACAGACAGAAAATATGTTTTTAAGGAAAATCGACTTTGTTACTGTCTTTAGTTGAAAAAAGTTTTCCCTCCATATCAATGTTTTATAAAAATATTTTTTTTTAATATTATCTAATGAATTTTTAAATTCATTTTTACCCAAGATTTAATTTTTAATTTTTTTTCAAAGGTATCTTTTTCTCATTTTCCAAATGAGGTACTTTATGAATTTACCGACAAAAGTATTGAAGGGATATTTTTTTAACTTATACATCATGAAGGGATTTTCCCACCACCATGAAGAATTTTCTATATTGAATATTTAATTATAATTTTATATGGTTCTTTTCTAATAAATTTTCTCCTTTATAATTGCACATTTTTATCTTCAGATTATTGATTTTAAAATGGAAAGTAAATTTTCTTAAATAAATTTTTAATGATATTTTAATGGTATTTTTATTCATAAAAGGAAACAAAACTTGATTTAAATTATGATTTTCTAGGGATATGATCCAAGGATACCATCCTTATTATTTATTTGTACTATTTATAAATATGAAAACTTAATTTTTATGAAACCCATTTATTTTTTGTGGTTTAAGCTGTGATGAAATGATGAAATGTTTATGAAACCCATTATTTTATATGGGTTATGCTATGATGAAATATTTATAAAATTTATTTATTTTCATGTGTTTTGATATAATGAATTATTTAAAATCTTATGAAACAAATATATATGATTTTTATTATATGATGGGTGGGGCCTATATATCCTTCTAATACATTTGGTAAATATTAACATCTCATGAGATAAACAGAATTGGAATGTATAGTGAACCTGGTTCAGTATGTTAACTATGATAGTCTTGGGAGTGAACCTTGAATACTATGATGGTTTGGGGAGTGAACTCATTCTACTATGATAGCCTTGTCAATGATCCTTGACTACTAAAGAAATTATTTTCTATACTTATGTGTATACCACAAATAAACATCTTATGCCAATATTAATCTTTTATAGTTAATGTTCTCTGATTCCTTTATGATTCATGTCTTATAAACTTCCAATATTTGTGCCTTGACTAAATATTATGATCTATGAAAATAAATCTTTTACCATCCATGTCCAGCTAGAAGCAGAGCCTCTGACCATTTATTAAAAAGAAAAGAAAAGTAAAAAAGAGGCAGACGGGGTCAAATAAACAAACATACCCTCATCCATCAAACAATAATGTTAAAAATAATAATATGACATGCCATTCCCATAATTAGAATCATCACATGTTTCCCATTCAGATTGAGACTTACCTTGATTGAAAATATTAAGGATATTTGCATCCACCTTCTTTGGTAGCTTAGAAGACGATTTGGTAGACTCAATCTTAGGAAGAGTATAACAATCCTTTCGTGGTCTCCTCTTTGGAGGAACAGAGGTAAGGCCATCACTATCAGTGATATTTATCTTGTCACTTAGGAATTCATCCTTAAAAGAGGAATGCACACCACTTCCCGAAGCCCAAATAGGGGTACCAACATGCGACCTATCATCCTTAGAGACATTACCCCATCTATTAGACAATCTCGAGGATTGAAATAATTTCTGAATTTCCTGATGACAGTCAATATTTTGTTGTGCATCATTTGGATTGGAGACATCTAGAGGGGGATCAGAAGTTACTAGTTTCGTACCTTCATGAGACCGTGTAGTAGTGTCCTCTATTATAGTAACCTCCTTGGAAAAGTCAACCCGAGTATTTGAAGGCCCACTGTTAGCTCTCACCAGCGACTCATCCACCAGCAGCCCCTTGCCTTTCAAATTAGGCTCATGAGAAGCAGATTTCTCAAAAATCAACACATCAACCACAGTGAGCAATGGCTCAGTGGGTGTATCACCATTTTTATAAATGGGATTTTATAAATCTACATCCTTAATATTTGGATTCCTTTGATAGAGATTGGCAGGATGAACTTTCATCCCACATTTCTCACATGAAACCTTCTTCCGACATAGCTCTAAAGAGTGACCAACATCCATGAATTCATTGCAAAAAGTGGGTTTCCTTCATACTCAACATCAATTTGGATGTTATCAGTAGGGGTAGAAAGAGTTACCTTATCAATCAGAGTGGAGATGAGGTCAACCTCCACTAACATCCTAGAAAAGTGTCCAAACCAAACATCCTCAGTTTCCTTATCAAGGTGAATAGGACTCCCAATTTCCATACCAATGTCATGTAAGATTTTCAGATGCAAAAGGACCCAATTGAGTCCATGAAGACGAACCCAAACCTGATAAAAGGCATTCATTGCACGAGAGAAATTAAAATTCAAAGACCATTGATGTAAATGAAGCCATCCAGGTTTTAATAACAAGGAACCAATACTCCATGCTCAAAGCTTATCTTCATCTGAAGGGAAAAGACAGTGAAAAAAACCTCGACCAAGAGAAACACACTTTCAGTTAGAGAAACCCCATAAGATAGAGATCCTATGAACCAAATTGTCAAACTTCCAAGGTTTTTCACCTTTAGGTAAAACAATGCGTGCAATCAAAGAATTTTTACCAATTGTCATTCTCTCTGCAAGCGCGGAAGGGTTCGCTTCAACGTGCGCTGATGATCCCTTACGAATGATTCTACTAGAACCGGAATCCTTGAATAGAGCCAGTGACCGGATGTCATTACCATCAGACTTCATACCAGAATTTGACAGGGAGTTTTTCACCACATCTACATACGACGTAGACCGATATCCGTGCAAAACCTCAACACCAGGCAGGACCGCATCTTCCCAAGCTTCCTGCAACGAAAAATCATCAAAGCCCTTTGCCACAACTTCATTTTCTTGAGCATCTATATCCCTCAGAACACCATGCTTTGGATCATGATTAAAAATAGAATAAGGACAAACCACCTCAGCAGACTGCTGGAACACAAATCCTTGTGAAGCATCATCATATCTGGCACCTAGACGCAGATCCAAGGCCGACCGATTACAGGCCGATATTATTTTCCCCGCAACATCAAGGGTGAGGAAACCAAAAAAAGTCCGAGAGATATCCATGGATGGTAGAGGAATAGAGGGATACAAGGACAGAGACGCACCGCTGGGAGGAAGAAGCAGATCAAACCGGAGAAAATGTCGGATCTCCATGAGAAAGGTGGAACCCTAAATGCCATTGTCGAGGGATAGAGGTTTCGTATCCCGTAGCGCCGTCTCCTACGAACGATGATCTATGATATGTAGGGTATATTTTTCAAATGTTAATATTATGTTATCATACCCTTTTTCTCATTTTATGCTTATATGATCATTGATATATCCCTTATTTACCCTTACTCAAAATTTGATCTCATATTTTTCTTATGCTTCCTTTGCCCAGTTTATGAAGAATGGTATTAAGTATGATACGTCTAATAAGGGTCCTAGTAAAGAATATCTAAGTGGGTAATGATGTTGAAATATTATGAATTAGTTTTTTATGTTTCCAAGTTTCCAATGATACAATACCTATACAATTCTATCAGGGAATTTTATGTTATGTAAATAATGTTCATCTATTTAGATGTAATATCTATAAAAGAAAACTGTGGTTTGCTACATCTATACATGAGTGAAAATCAGATCCCACATCATAAGTAACCATGTGCATATTATAATATCATTCCATTCCATGGAAGTGTAACATAATGGGTAGTGAATCCCTCATATATGGGCAATAACAAGAGAATGGGCATATAATACCATGTTAATGTAACATAATGTGACTGGTAATTACATCTCAAAAAAAATCTATAACACATTAGACATATTTTCAAATTCTCATAGTTGTTTTAATGATCACAAACACTATAATGTTTTATTACTTATTTAAAGTTTGTTTTTAGTTATTTTGTTGAGTTATAGTAATAGGAAGGTAACCAGACAAAAGAGGTGTTAAAAGTGGTATTAAAGGTCTATTTCCCAGTCCAAAACTATAGTGAAGCACCGAATAGCCACTAGGAGTGCATTGACCAACCATCATAATAATTATTCGAACCTACAGTCAACAGAACTCCATTAGCTACCCAGTAGAGGCTCACCAGTTAACTGGGGGGAGTTCTAGAACACCTTCTACACTACCTTGCACACTGACTAGATAGTGGCATCATTCCAAAATCTTATGTGGAGATTTTTAATGTTGGTAAAAATGCATCCACTCAGGATATTAAGTCTTGGCTTGACCCTAGACCACCTCAGTTCCCTAGTAGGATATAAATATAAGAAAATAGAGGAATGGATATTCATCCAAAATAAGTATGATTCTAATGAAATTATTTTTGATTACTAATAATCAAGGATTACTCTCCAATATTCAAAGATCTTCAAATTTCAAATATTTCTCATCCTTTTAAAAAGAATTCAATTCAAAGTTGAAAACTTCATTAGCAATCATTAAGCACCATTAATTTTCTTTGATATATATTTATTTTTTACCATTTTATTCTTCTTCTCATGAGCCTTTGTACTTTATTTTTATAACCCCTTGGATATCACCATTTTATTCTCTCTCTCTCACCTTATTTAATCTTCTTACATTTTAGTGAGATTAGAAATATCACATTATAATGGGTTTCCCAAAAGAAACCCATTTATCTTTTTCCTTCATTCATTATTTGGGTGATCACAACCTTAAAGTGTGGAATCTTGGTTTCTTACTTTTCCAATAAAGTTCAAGGGATTTCTTTGGTTCTTGGTTTCTTTTAAAACCAAGGGAATCTTTGTTTGGTTCTTGTTTTCCGTTGAAACCAAGGGACACTTTATTTTTTTCTTGGAGATTTTTTAGAACCAAGGGGTTAAATATAACCCTCTAAAGACTTCTTGAGAGGAGTAGATATAGTGTCACTTTGTGTGCTATTATTGAACTCCTTTATCATGTGTGAATTGTCTTTACTTTCTGTATTTATATTTACTCTATTATTATGATTATTTGTTTTATTTTTCACTATGATTTTACTTTGATAATATTTCATGCTTATATAATATTTATATATCATTTATATCATCATTTAAATTTTTTATTTTTAAGGGAAATTCACCCCCCACTCTTATAATCTTCTATAACCAGCAATATCATCCTACTCCATAGGTGTCATCAAAGTAATTGAGCATATTTTACCTAGTCATGTATGGATATCATCATAAAGGTAATATCATACCTTTCTAATAGAATCATTAGAGTGGATAGAAAAATCATCCCACCAACATAACCACAATCACTTTATAGTATAATAAAAAACATATCCAACAAAAAACAAGAAATTCACATTAAGGTTGGAATAATGTATAACTCACTTTTAAACCTGATCTAAGTTGATCCTCACATGAATGAACTATATACATATCCTAAAACCAAGGTTTAACTAACCTAGATACCAAAAATCAAAAATTGGGAGGAACACTCACCCCATACACTGGTCAAACAAACCAATAGGCTATAATGAAACACATAGGTTTCATATGGGTTAAGAACTAAGCTAGACTCTCTTTATTACACACCCATCCCCTTCATGTAAGGGGGATAAGGGAACCTATATAAGGTTCAATATATTATAATTTACCAATGGTACATACTACATGGTTCCAAATACCATAATTACCAAACTTTAAATAAACCTCATGGCACTAAGATATCTCACACAGGAATACATCCATGGACCCTAATAAATCCCCCTCGAGCTATAAATGAAATCCATTTTAATTAATTTTGGGTCAAGCATGCACAATTTTCAAGACCACATATCACACAAAGCATGGAAACATGTAAGAATTTCCAATAAATGTTAGGGACCACATACCTTGGTATAATAAAAGTCCACTCATTAAATACTAACAAATGATTTGGATTAAATAGAATACTTCATTGAAATCTAAAAAAAATACATAAATTATGGAATAACTAATGATAATTCTATAAAAATTAAGAAACCAAGAATATATGAGAGGGGAGTGTTGGCCTTACCTCATGAGATCACATGGGAAAAACTATTCATGATTATGATAATGAATAATGAATATACACACTTATAGAAGGATATAAACAAGGGGGAGAGGAGGGGGTTATAGGTTTTAGATGATTACAATGTAAATATGTGGGTGAATTTACCTTTAAAAAATTAATTTAAAATAATCTAAGTTTAAAAATTTATCTTTAAAATATGAGACAAAATAAAAAAAATGACGATAAAAGAGTCAAAGTTAAAAGTGCAGAAATAAAATAATAAAAGTAGAAGAATAAAACAAATAGCTATTAAAATCAATTAGAATATAGAAAATTGTTAATTTATTTGAATAAAAATAATTCAAATTATTAATCATTATTTGGTGTAATTAAAAAAATAATGAATAAATGAAAGAGATAAATAATTAAAATTCTGGAAATTAAAAGAGACACGATATTTGGTAAATAAGTTCTACAATAGCTCTAAAAGATCCTCTACATCTACCACCTCAATCTATTAAGGATTTAATGTATTAGTCTCTTAGATTTATTGGTATCCAATATACCAAAACCATCCCTTTATTTTTTAGGTTATATGAAGAAACTTAATACAATAAAGACTATCTCTTTAAGGCTAATTCTAGAAACATAAAAAGAAATATTCCCCTACCATTTTTAAAGGAAAATGAAAGAAAATTGTGTTACCTTACATTAATAATAATCACCAAATTTATAAGCAAGAGGAAGATAATGAGATTTCTATGAAGAAATCAATTTTTAGATTAGTCTCAATTCTCTCAAATAATATGATGAATAATAGGAGAGAACTATAATATTATAATAGAGTGAAAATTTATACATTTTTGGAACACAATATATAAGGAGAGAGAGGATTTAGAAAGAGATATATTTAAGAAAAATTGATCACGTTAGCATTGGATATCGGATGAGAAATAGAGTAGTTGAATTGTTGTGTGTAGATTTTTAAGTCCACCCAAGGTCTCCATTTATATGCTCCAAAATATTTTGTATTGCTCAAGAATACTTTGTGGGTATTTAAGTTAAATATGTCCTTTTTTGATGTATTTTTACCACATTAAATGCAATCCATAGATTAGTTTGATTGATGCCATTGTGTACTTAATAGCCTCCACCAAGTAGACAGTGGGATTATTGCCACTTGGTCCATAATACCTACTACCATCAGCAAGACATTGCACCACCACTGGCTAGCTGGTGGTCTCCTATACAAAAAATTCTTACTTTCCATTAGTGTGAGCTAATCGATACTGCTCCACCAGCTAGTTGGTGGGGTTATACTCTATGATAGAGACCTAGAGAATTCCATTGGTTGGCCGGTGGCACTAAACCGGTTGGCTAGTGGCACTACACCGATTGACCAGTGATTCCATTGGCCAAGTCCTTCAAAAAATTACTTATCCAATTCCTTATATGCTCTCCAAATATTCATCTAGTATTGTTCTAAGGCTTCAAAAATTATATTAAGATATTTCCATAGTAACTTTAAGGATTTCTATATTGGTTCTATAAAGCTAATTGTACACCATTAAAATGAAAGAATTAAACACTTTAAGAGTGTTATTATTGTTAAAATAAAATAATAGTGAAAATCATAATAATATCCACATTTTTGATGATAATAAACACTTTAATAATAATTAAATTAAAATAAGTATATAAATAAAAAGACTTAATCCAATATCAAGATACCAAGATACTGATATTTTCTTACCCTTTGTAAAATAAAGATAATTTATCCCCCCAAAACATTATTTTAAAATAAAAAATTCTCTATATATAAATTCTAATATTTCTCTATATATAAACTCAAAAATTTATCCTCCTTTGAGATCATCAAAATGGAGTAAAACAATGTTATATAATTAATATAAACTATTTAAAATCTATATTTATCATTATTAATGATCTTTAGAGAGATATAAAAACAATGTTTTGAAATATGTTATAATAATTTTTTAATTAAGATCAATATAAAAGAAAATAAACCATTTTATTAAAACAGGTTTTAAAAATTATATAAAACTTTGAAAAAGGTTTATTTAAAAAAGATAAATAAATTTCTGAAAATTAAAATAAAATTTCAATTTTGGAAAAAGAAAATCTATCTTCTAGGATCATTTTTGTATTAACAATATTATCCCCCCTAAAATAATGCATCACAAGAGTTAAATAGATTATCAACATTAAAAAATACTAAAATAAAGAGATAAAAGGATTATATTTTTTTTTAAAAACATTTCATCATTATGTATATAGTAATTATTGTATTAATAAATCATAAGAAATTCTCCAGGAGTATCAAACCATGTGTGAAGTAAAGTCCCACTCACCATGCATTAGATGAAAAAATGGTTAAACACCCAATAAAAACTTTTAGGATAAATCCATAGGAGCATATGTGCCATAACAACATCCAGTTGTTTTTATCTATACATGAATGATTTTCTTGAAGTATCATGCTCACTTTACTATTCCAAAATTATGAAAAGTTTTTATTTTTTTATTAATTTTAAATCGATTTTAAAAAAAGTTTTGAATTTTTTTTGAAATAAATAACTTCTCAAGATTACTGTGATTAATAGATAAGTATAGTAAGATAATAATACCCAACTCACCTTTGATGAATTCAAATAATTTAAGATAAAGGGGTTTGGTGAAGATATTGACAAGTTAAATATTGGTGTAAAAAAAGTCAAGAATGACACCACCTTTTCAAAATAGTTCTTTTAGAAAATTGTGTCTTAAGTCAATGTGCTTAGTGTGAGAGTTTTAGATATTATTTTTAGAAATAATAATCTCACTAGTTCTGTCACGCTTGATAGGTATAGAAGAATATGTTATCCTAAAGTTCAAAAGAGAATGTTTTATCCCCATAACTCACAAGCAATGACTCCCAGTGGCTATATATTTTACTTCAGTTATAGAAAGGAAAATAATAAAATTTTCTCTTACTACTCTAAGAGATAAGGTATTTTCTTATTATATGAAAAGTTCCACAAGTAATTTTCCTATCTAGTTGGAATCCTCCAAAATCAGAATAAAAAAAACAACAAAGTTCAAAAGAGGTTTCCTTTGGATAAAATAATCCATGGTTTTCAGTTCCATTAAAAATACTAAAAATTATTTTGGGGGATTTAAAATGTGACTCATTTATATTGTATTGATAATGATCTCAAATGAATTAACTAAACATGATATCCAAATAGGTCACTGTAAGGTAAAGTTGACATCCAATCATACTTAGATAAATCTGGCTGTTGAGTGATTGACTAACTTCATCCAAAGTTATATTATATGCCATACTCATGGGAATTCATATTTCCCTATCATGATCCATTTCAAACTTCTTTATATTTTCATTATTGTATTTAAATTGGTTTTAAAAGGTTCTATCTTAATTTTGTGAAATTTTAAAACCAAGTAAGAATTTCAGTTCTCTAATTAATCTCATTTAAAACTCTTTATTCATTAAATTGAAAAATAAATTAAAAATATTTTCTATATTTAATCTAAAAATAACATATTCAACATAATTTTGAATAATTAATAAATCATTTGAAAAGGTTTTGAGGAAAAGGGTGTAATCATTTTATCCCATTTTGAAATCATTTGATAAAAAAATTACATTTAACCACTTATACCAAGCCATAGGGGCGTGTTTTAAACTATATATAGATTTGGTTAAATTGAAAATAGAATTTGGAAATTTATAATTTCCAAAATTGGGTGGTTGGTCCAAAATAACATTTCATAAATAAAACCATTTAGAAAATAACTTTTGACATCCATTTGAAAAAGTTTGAAATGAAAATGAGTGGTAAATGCCAACAAGATTCTAATGGTTTTGAGTCAAATGATGGGATAAAAGGTTTCAAAATAATCAAAACCTTGTTCTTGATTATATCCTTTAGCAATAAGTATATCCTTTTTAGGAATAATATTTCCTTGTTCATCATGTTTGTTTCAAAAAATCCACTTAGTTCCAATAATCAGATGATAATCAGGACATTCCAAGAGAGTCCAAACATTATTAATTTTAAATTGGTTTAACTCCTATTTTGTGTAAAGTATATAATTTTAATTATTAATAGAATCATAAAGGTAATTATGATCAAGGAATGAGAGAAAATATTGATGTTCAACTTCATTTAATACCGACCTTATAGTACAAGTTACAAATTATAATTATCCAATAACATTCTTAAGAGGATGATATTTGGATTGAATACAAGATTTGGGTAAAGGGGAGGATGATGATTCCTGATAATAAATAATTAATTTAGAAGATTGAGGTTTAGGAAGGTTCAAAATAGGTTGGTCAATATCATATCATTTTTTGGATGTGATTTAGGAAGATTCTCATCAAATTTGATGTGAATTGACTCTTCTAGGGTCGTGGTCCTCTTATTTAAGACACAAAAGGCTTTACTTGAGTTTGAGCACCAAAGTAAAATTACTTTATCAGATTTAGTTTAAAAATTTCCTAATTTATCCATGGTATTAAGGATAAATCATTTATAATCGAAGACTCCAAATAATCCAAAATTTTAAATTTCACCTTTTCAAATTTCATAGGGAGTTTTTTCATAAGATAGATATTATGAGAACACGATTAAGGAAAAATCAAAATATATTAACCACCTCGACCCAGAAATATTAATTAAGGGTAAACTCATTTCGGAGAGTCCTAGAAATTTCATGGAGGGTCTTATTTCACCATTTTAAAAACCCCATTTTTTTAGGTGTTATAGGGGAGGGAAAGAGTGATTATGACCATGAGAAACACAAAAGTCATCAAAGTCATTGTTATAAAAGTACCCACCATTGTCACTTATAAGGGAAAATATTTTGTAGCCTTTTAATTTTTTAATTTCCTTGAAAATTTGATCAATATATTTCAATCCTCATTCTTATGGTATAAGAATAAAACCCATATAAATATAGTAATGTCATTGATAATTACCAATGTTTAATTTTTACCTCTAATAATAGAAACTTGTGTTGGTATAAAAAAATCATGGTGGCCTAGTTTTAGGGATTTAGAATAGGAAATAATATTTTTTTGATGGTAAGAGGATTTTTGTTTCTTTCTAAGTTGTCAAGTTTCACAAAAAAGTTATCTTAAAAATAAAATTTTGGTAAATCTCATACATATCAATTATGGATGATCTTTAAAAGAGAATGAATATTAAAATGGAAAAGGCACTGATTCCAATTCAAATAAAAATTACTTTATAAACTTAAGATTTTTTTTTAATTTCTATATATTTTAAATCAATAATATAAATATTTTTAAAAGAGGTTGTAGTAAATAATAAATTTCCTTAGAAATTAAAAAATTACTAAAATAATTTTCAAAAGTAATTTTATTACCGCTATCACATAATTGAATAATAATGAGTAAATTATGTTTTAAACTTTAAAAAATAAAGCATATATAATTAGAGTAGAGTTATAGAAACTAGTCATACCTATACTAATAATTTTTCCTTTTGAATCGACACTGAATGTGACACATCCTCTGTTAAAATATTCAATATGATTATATTCTGAAGGATCACATATTCCTTGAGAATCCATTATCCATATACCATTTCACTTATTGGGGTTTTATCTTGTTTAAAAAAATATTAAGAATCTATATCTTTTGGTACTCATATCTTGGATCTACTTAGGTTAGATAATAAATATTTTTGAATCCACACTTGTTTAGAGAATGTTTTTACATTTAAAAAATGAGAAGATAGTTGAATTATTTTTGGTTTTAAATATATATACTTTTTAAAATTTCATTCATAAACCGTATTATAATGATTAGTATAATAATTAAAAAATTTATTTTGAGATATTCCCTTTAAAGAAGTATACTTTTTAGAATGGTTTGAAAATCTATATTGTTTTGAAAAATCAATCCCATTATTACTTTTAATAATTAATTGAGATTCAAAAATGTTATTTAAATATTTTTCCACTTGGATAAAATAATAAATAGAGTTTTGAGATATTTAATTTTAAAATTCCAAATTCTCAACATTTGGATGATCATTAAATTTTAAAATCAAACCCTCCTTTTCTTTTAAAAGTTGATATTTTTCATAAACAACAATATTGTGTTTATTTTTGAGATATTTTAATTTTCAATGATGATCAAAAAAACCATTTTGAATTTAATTTTTAGCATTGAGAATATATTCATAATTTATATAATAAGAAGAATAAGTAGAAGAACAATAACTAGAACATGTGGAATTTACATTGTTACATAACTTGACATTGGCCATTAAGACTGACTAAAAATTATTTTTTTTATTATCAAAAACACTTTTAAGGGAAATGTGTAAAACCACAATGTTCAAACACTAAATATATAATAATTCCATTAGAAAAACTTAATCATACCAGAATCATTATCCATACATAATTTCTAGGAGAGAGTGTTTACCTAGGTATCTAGATCATCGTATAAAAGGCCTTTGAAATGATATTCTAGCTTGTCTAAAGACTATATTTACTCCTCTTGATTGATCTTACCTTCATTTAATCCCCTTATTAGTAAAAGATTTTTATTTTAAATACATGTAATCTACTCACCATTGGTATCTACTCTTAATGGAATTCCCATCATCTTGTCAGCATCTTCTTTAGAAGCATTAATCACCAGAAAATCTTACACCATTTCTTCATGTGAATGTATAAGAAACTATAATGATTATTCATGAGTTGTTCCCATATCATGTTACTGTCCAGTCAGATCATCCATGGAGGAAACATTCCCATGATCAACAACATCATCCCGAAAAATAATTCTTAGATCCTTAGGATCATTGTGCATCATTTTGAATTTTCACTTCTTGGTAGATCATGTTTCCATTGGTAGTGGTATATATGAGTGGTATTTTCCCTCTTTTATGTTTTATCTATGACTCTTCCTCCTCCTCAGACTAGGACTCCTACTACCCAAAAAATAATCTGAAGAATCACCTGAAAATGACTAGAAGACTCATCGTTGGGATCATTCCTAGGGACCCCATACTCATCATTCGAGTTCACTACCTGAGATACTACATACTCTTGATCTAGTTATTCATTCACTAATCCTTCAAAGAGGTTTCCAAGATCAACATTTGGAACCTCCCTTATTGGTCTTGTACCGATCAAATCCCCAGTCCCTTTTTCATGTTCTAGAGCCTTACCACCTAAGGGTTCACCCTCTATTGACGCATTAGGAACCATTGCCTATCCCATCAGTTCCTCGGTCCCCTGAGATCCCTATATGAAATTGGTTCCAATCCCTGAATAGACTTTCTCAGCATAGGATACAACCATGGGAGTCCTATAACCTCCCTCTTCTGTCATTTGTAACTCCACTTTAAGATTGTTATCACTATATGTCGATAACTTTAGAGGTTTCTTACCTTGTTTCTTATATTTTGGATTTTCTTATTCAAGGGGTAATATGGTTTGATGTGGTCCTTATTTTTACAACTAAAGAAAGATACCTTGAATTATTGATTTTTAATTTTTGATGTTTTAAGTGGATCTGTTATTTTTATTGTACTTGTTCACCATATTGGTAAAGTTTTCAATGTTAGAGTTACTTTCAGTTGAATATTTATTATTTTCATTGAAACCAATTTTCTTTTTGTTATCTTTGACTTTCTTATCTTACTTTTTGCTTCATACTCTCATAGTAATCTGATATGTCATGATAGAACCAATGAGTTCCTTAACCACCAATTTTTTCACATCTTTATCTTCTTGGATTGTTGTGACTTTAGGTACCCAATTACTTGGTTACACTCTAAGGATTTTCTTAACTATTTTTTATAGAAAGATAATCACTAAGATATTTTCACCCATTAAAAATATCAGTAAATTGGGTAACTGTTTTAGTGATATATTCACTAAGATGGAAGGAGAAACTCTCAAAGTCTTGTATAAACATATCTAAATGGGTATCTTTACCTTTTTTAGTTCCTTCATGACTTACTTATAATAGATTCTAAATTTAATGATCTATTTTTCATTTTTAAATTTGATTGAATTAATTTTATTCTAATCCAAAATGAAAGGAATTCACAACTTTACCATCTAATTTAAAATAAGAAATATCATTTAGGGATCATTTATATTCCTTTTCAATTATAGGAGTATAACCATGTATAAAAATTCTATAAACATAATATACAATATATCTAAGAAAATTAGATTTGTGATCTTTCTAATAACCATAATTACTACCATAAAAAATAGAGCATGAACCAAGTATTTTACTTCTAGGCCACCATGAGTGTTTAAAAATGTCATTTTAAAAAGAGATATTTATTTGAAAAAATAGTTAATGTTAAAAATAATCTTTGAATGATTTTTTTTAAAAATTAAAATAAAAACCCCTTTGATACCAAATGTGGGTCATGCGTTAGTAAAATGAAAATAAGAGGAGTGAATTTCCTTTTAAAAAATCAAAGAGAAACAATCCAAGTTTAAAAACTTCGCTTTAAAATATTGAAGAAAATAAAATCTTTTTGAAGATAAAAGAATCAAAGTGGAAATAAAAATATGAAAATAATATAAGTGGAGGAATAAAACAAATAGATATTTAAAGCCATTTGAATATAAAAAAACAATTAAGTGATTTGAAAAAAATGATTTAAGAGATTAATAATTATTTGATATAATTAAACAAATAATAAATAAATGAAATTGATAAATAATTAAAATCATGGAAGGTAAAATAGATAAGATGTTTGGTAAGGAAGTTTTGAAATAGCTCTAAAAAGATCCCCAACATCTACCACCTCAAACTCTTGAGGATTTAATGTATTGGTCTCTTGTATTTATTAATATCCAAGATAACCCCCCTTAAAATTTTAGGTTATAGCAAGAAACCAGATGTAATATACACTAGCTCTTTAATTACTATTTTTAATTTCCCCTTCCTTTTTAGTTAGTTAAATGAGGTTTTATTATGTATCTATGTCTACTTTTATTGTCTTATTTATTACTCAGGCTTTCTCCTAGACTTACATAGGTCTTTTAAAGTTTATGGAACCCTTACGCAAGTCCCTAATTAAACTTACATGGGTTGGTTTAGTAACTTTACCCTTACATAAGTTTTGGGTATTCGTAAGTGAGGTCCCTTGACCTTTATGTATCTCTAGGTCTACCCTTACGTGGTTGTCCCTTGACCCTTATGTAGCCTCAATAAAATCTGGGTTTCCCTTGTGTATGTTTAGGGTTATTATTATGTAGCCTGTGTATCAGTTGTCTTACCTTTACAAAATGGATATTGACCCTTACATGGGAGTTATGTACCCTAACACAGTATGGGTTTAACTTTTTGAACACTTATATAAGTTTTTGGTACCCTTATGTGGTTCCCTTCTGTAGTCGTATGACCCTTATTCCATAGCCAGATACCCTTATGTGGTACCCTTACGTAGTTCTTGGTACCCTTACACGATCTCATTAGCCCTTACGTAAGTGGTTTTTACCCTTATGAAGCTAGCATTCAAACCTTACATAGTGGATGACCCTTTCAAACTGGGGTTTCGACCCTTTAACAGTAGGTTTGTGACCCTTACATGGGAAATACCCTTACATAGCATTTTAAAATAACTTTTATAAGGGTTTTTGTAATTTATATTTCACTGATTTCATGATACTAGGGCTTGAGGATTTGTAGTAATCCATTCTCATATATGTTGAGTCATTATAACAACCTCATTGCACTCTGATAGGTATTTCTACCCTTGATTATCCATATTGAAGTGAGATTGATCATTCATTGGCATAGCGATTGTTCTAAGAGAAAGACGAGTCGACGATAACAAGGGCCACTAGAGCTGTGTAAAGGAGATAAGCTACTGGTTTTAATTTCCAATGGTGAAAAAAGGTATCTATGACTATTTGACGGCAATGAAGCCAAAGGTTAACTTGCACGCAGAGGAGGTAAGATGATTAGGGTTGGTGGGTGGTGGTTTGTGTGAGCCTGATCATTGTGCATTGAAGGCACATAGATTTTGATTTGGCTAGCTTGTGGTTTTTGGACCTTTACATCATATTAATCTTCTTGTGGTATTAGAGGATTGGATATGAGTTCTTGGTAAAAGAACTTAGTAATTCAAGTGGTTTTTTCCTTCTATTTATTTCTACTTGAACAGATTGTATTTGGTCTATTGCTCCGTGTTTTTTTGTACTTATCATGTATTCCTTGTAATGTGCTCATGTTATTTCATAGTGAAAACCCAAATACCCCTACCGCATGCACGTGGGTCACTTTGACTATAGCACATAAATCGTTGTGTTCATTTAACACTTTATTTTACCACTTTCATTCTATTCTTGTGTATTGTTTCTACCCATTTCTTGTATTTCTAGATTTTTTAATCTGGTATTATTTTAATTAAAATTTTGGAATTTTTTTACATTCCTTTTTTTGTTTAAATAATTTTCTTTCTATTATAATTAAACTTAAATTGAATTTTTGTTTTGTTTGTTTTTTAACAATAGTTATATTTACCCATTTCAAATTTTATGTTTTTTGCAAACTATCTCCTAAATCAATAATCCCTTAAGCTATTGAATACATACTTCCCCACAACTTATAGTACTAAAAACCGGGCCTTTAACAGCACTAGTAAAATGGATTTGTTAGCAGTATAGAAGTGCTGATAATGTAAGTGACGTTAAAGGGTTAGTATTAACAGTGCTCGTAAAAATCCACCACTACAATAAAGGTGTTTAACATCGCTGGTATTTATCAGCACTAGAAAAAAGCGCTAATAAATGGCATCTTTAATAGTGCTAAAGAAAGCACCGATAAATTTAACCCTTTATCAGTGCTTTATTTTTAGTGCTGATAAAAGGCACCCTTTATCAACACTATATTTTCAGTGCTCATAAAGGAATCCTTTATCTGCTCTTTTTTAGCACTGATAAAGTTCTGAATAAATAAAATGAAATAATTAAATATAAAATAAAAAATGAGTTTATTAAAAAAATATTACAAATTTTATTAATTAAATAATTATTGATAAAAATGAATAAATTGATTATACTATATAAAAATTATAAATACTAATAAATAGTATGTATTAAATATATAGATATATGCAAAATAAAGATTAAACAAATTAAAACTACAAAATAAGTAAATTGAGAGAAATAGTACACGTTTTATTAATTAGATGATTATTAATAATGTTAATAAATAGAATATATTAAATATATATATTTATATTAATGTATATAAATATGATTTATATAATACAAAATATTACTCATGCTTCACATTAAATAGTAATATATTTAGTGAATAATAGTTTATAATTAAAAATTAATATGAATTAAATATACTAACTAATTTCATTAAGTAATAGACATAATTGAATATCATTTTATTTTTCAATTTATAACATAGATAAAATTTATTATATTGATTTTACATATATGTAATTAATGTATTTTTATATATACACACACACAAATATTTCTTTTTGGAATTTAATCAATTCAGATTATTTATTTTATAAATATTTATTTACTATGTTTTATTATTTTCAATATTTATTCATCTTTATTTCAATATATATTTATTTTCAATGATTTATATTAATCAAACTTATCCAAATTTCTCAATATTGTACTCATTTTTAATTAATCAATTTTACTCATTTCTAGCATGCATGAACTTTAGATTAAATATTCATTAATAATGTTAAAAATACATTTTTTAAAAAATATTTATAAATAAATATATTTAAAAATGTATATTTACTATTTTTATACATTTATAATTATAAATAAATAAATAATATTTGTTTAAAAAGTATTTGTATAATTATAAATAAATAATTATAAAATTATAATAAATTTATTTAAATAATGAATATATTTACTTTGTTTATATATATATATAATTATATAAATATATATAATGATATAAATATATTTTTTTAACTAATTTATATAATTATAAATAAATAATTATATATTCAAATAATTATAAAATTATTATTTTATTAAAATTATTATTATAAGTATTATAATTATAAAAAATAACTATACTATTTTTAAAAAGTATTTTTTTTAAAGTATTATAATATTTATCAGCGCTAAAAAAAGAACTGATAAATATTTATTTTATCATCACTTTTTAACTTAGCACTCATAAAAGGTATCTTTATCAGCTCTTTTTTTAAGCATTGTTAAAAGTGTCACAATCTATTTTAAGAACCCTAACCATCGTGAACCTATTCGTGATATCTGAAGCTCTCCGTGAAAGAGACTAGCTTTTGGGGCTCCTCATTGTCGAATCCAAGCTTGAATATAGGATATAATCAAAGCTTCAAATATTCCATGGCTCAAATCCAAGTCTTGAGTGATTCAATGGTTGAACGCAACCACAAATCAAATGAAATCCAAGTTTTTTGATATCTCTAATTTCACCCAGTTATACACTAAACCTTCTCATCCCACATATGTGCATCCCAACAAGTCTAGTTGCACTATCATATAGTAAAACAACCCAAAATTCCTTATTTTTTAGATATATTGAAGTATCTTCTTCCCTGATATCATGTGGGTCTCCTTGGGACAACATTGGTATTGTGCGATTTAAAATATATCAAACCCAATGTTGGGTCATGTTGTTGTGAGGTATAATAGGCTTCTGATACCTATATTCCATTACATCTAGCACTTTTAAATCATGAAATTTTAAAAAATTCATTCATATAGCTGTCAGTGTTGTCATTTGTTTGTAATATTATATTGTAAATCACTTGGATAATGAAATATCTGACATAATTGGGGTATTATATTATGGAATGAAGAAATTGACACTGACAGGGTTGATTGTGGAGGAACTGAAATATAAGGTTATCCCCTTCTATTTCAAATGTAAATCTAGAAGTTATTTCCAAAAAATGGAAGATGAAATATCTAACACATGGGAACAACTATATAATAATTTTTCAATGAATTTTTTCCCTAGGATAATGAGAACTGAAATATGGTGTTAAGTTAAAGGATTTATTTACGATGATTGTAAACTATTTCATTAATCTTGGGATAGATTCACTTATGAAATGTAACAATCAAATAATTATGATGAATTTGTAAAATCAGATGAGAAAAACATTATATATGTTTGTTTTTTTGTCTTATTTATTTAAATAATTCTTTAAAAAATATAATGTTTTCGGTTTTTGTTTTTGAAATATTTCAATTTGAATTTAAATAATATGATTCAAATACTATAAAAATAAAAATCAAAGAGGTTTAAGGTTCTATAATCCTTGAACAATATTATACAGTAAAAACCGATTTTGAGATAAAATTTAATTGATATTTTTATTTTGGTTGTTGAAATATAGGCAGAAAATAAACAATTAGATTGAGTAATTTCCTAGGAAAAACATCAGAATCGTAGTGTTTTAAGAAAAAAATAATGTTTCATTACATGGTGTAGAAGAAGGGTACATTATTGATAGAATTTATTGTTCTCAATCCTTTAGGATTGATCATAATTTTTATAAATTTTATATTTTCTTTGATAGGTAACTTATTTAATTAGAAAATGTTTCTATTTTAAAAATTTTAATGAATATTTTAAAGCATTCAAGAATAAATCTTATACCACTAGATTTAACTAATTTTGTTAAAGTAAAATATTAGCATTTATTAATGTAAATTTAATAAATAAGTTTTAATAAAATTTATTAAGTTGAAATAAAAATTATTTTTCATGGATAAAATCATTACACCTTTAGAATCCCACTTCAAGTCAACTTTGTTAGTTTAGATTTAATAATTTAATGACATGATATGTTCACTGTGGATTCTTAATTCTATTAAATTTTTAGGTTTACTAACATAAACTTAAATCCATTTTTATGTCCTTCTAGTGGTAATATGATGACCAATAGATGTTACCATCTAAATTACATGACATAAAAAAATGTTTTATTACAATACATTACCATGACCTTTTATCTTAAGAGTTTTACATAATTATGAATAAAACTAACTAAAAAGGAATGTATTTTTAAACTAATAGACATTTTTTGGAACAATAAATGAAAAAACTTGATCCATAAGAAGCCTTCATTGTTTTTATTAGGATCAAGCTCCTCATGCCACATTTTTCTTATTTGGATCAAACTATGCATGCATATATTTGATTCAATTATCATCCTTGTCAGCCTCTCCAAATGATTTAGGATCTACTTGGTGAAAAATGAGTTTTTTTGTAGAGTCTTACACCTTTAATTTTTCATCTAAACTTTCTGATCACCAATGAAACTTTATTCATTTATTTTTGAATTTCTTGTATTTATTGCAGTTGATAAAAATATTTCCATCTTTGAAATGATAACCCACTCATTAATACTTCTTAAAACTACTTCATTTTATTTCATCAAACATCTAATAAACATTATGTATTTTTTACTTTAATCTATCTAAAAACGTATCATTATTTAACATCACCTTTTGGTTCCACCCTTAGGAATCTCTTATTTCCATCCCTGTAATTCTCACAAATGGGAGACATTCACCTTTGATAATGAATATCATATGTGTATTAATTTATTTATCATACAAAATGAATATTTTGTGAACCCAATAGTATATATTTTCTTTCTCTCAAATGAATCAAATCTATAATCCAATGTATCTTATTTTCTCCTCATCCTCCTCACTCATTGTTTTATTGTTTGGTGAGATCTATTTACGTTTTTATCACCATTATTGATTTATCGTCAGTATATCTCTATGGTCAACAATATTTTCATAGTAAAATCATTATCTATAGAATTAATTTATTATTTAATATTTATGTTTAATTTATCTCTTTTTATTATTACTCATATTATTATTTCTTTCTTATCCAAGTGTATTCTTTTTTTTTCGAGTTAGGGTGGTTTGTTCAAAGCTGCTCATGCTCATGAGGGATTGGACTTTGAGCCTGCAACTGAGATAATGACAATAAGAAAATGCATCAAGAATGCACAAAACCATAAGGAAAAGGTGAATTAATACTAATTATTTAAATAATTTTTTCATCATTTTATCTACTATTTATAAGTTAATTTTCTTATCAATTTTATCTAATACTTATTTTGTTTTTTCACAGATCTTTTAGGAAGTTATATTTTTCTTTCAACTATCTATAAAAAGCCAAAAAAGAGATAAAATTATTCTTTCTTCCAATGTTACCACATTTTCCATTTTCATTTACATTCTTTTTTTACCTTCCAATACTATATATTTATTCAATGTTATTAGCTAAAAACCCTTTTGTTGTTGTTGAAAGCCTCTGCTCTTCTAACTTTTAATAATGAGAAAGGTTTTTCAGCTAAGAACATCAATTCAATATGAAATGTTGACAGTTTGACCTAGAAAGTCAAGGTAAACGTAGTAAAATTGTTGGTTATGATTTTGTTGAGACTTTGGGAAGTGTAGGAATAAACCACAGCTCAATCTGACACAAGGTATGAACAGTATAACTTCAAGTGATTCTTTTTATACAAAATTGACAATAATTTTTGTAAAAAGGACAACTGAAATAATCAAAACTAAGAAAAAATATTATTATTATCTTGATAATTTAGGTAAATTATAGATAAGTCATTTGAGATGTGTAGGAATCAGCCTCACCTCAAAAAATCAACAGTTTAGTTCAAAAAATCAACAGTTTAAAATACACAATAGTTTAAAATCAACAGTTTAAAATCAACAGTTTATGACTCAATGTGTCCGTTATCAGTTTAAAATCAACAGTTTAAAATCAATATTTTATGACTCAATGTGTCTGTTATTAGTTTAAAATCAACAGTTTAGTTCAAAAAATGTCACTCACTGAAAAATAAAGAAAATACACTTGAATTTTCTTGATAATTTATGACATTGCTTCATAATTAATTTATGACGTGTAGGAATTAGTATCACATAAAACTGGTACATGATGTGATCAGTATAGGACAAAGTGTATATTTCTAGTTGAAAATGACATTTTAGTAAAAAAACAAGTGATATACTCAAAACCAAGTAAATAAATTCATATTTTTTTAATAATTATAAAAACTATCCATAAGTCATTTGAGATGTGTAGAAATCATCTGTACCTCAATACGATGCACAGTGTGACCGGTATGACTCCAGGTGCATATTTTTATTTAAAAATGACATCAATTTTAATAAAAAGGAAAAATGGATTACTCAAAACTACATTCATATTGTTTTTATAATTTATGAAAATGATCCATAATTCATTTCAGATGTGTAGGATTCATCCGTACCTCAATCTGACGCATGGTGTGACCGGTATTACTCCAAGTGCATCTTTTTATTTAAAAATGACATCAATTTTAATAAAAAGTTAAAATGACCTACTCAAAAACAGAGCAAACACATTCATATTGTTTTGATACTTTAGGGAAATTATCCAAAGTAATTTGTTAATTATATAAATTAGTAACACCTCAGTCTGATACATGATATGCTCGATATGACTCAATCTGTCTGTTATCAGTTTAAAATCTACATTTAGTTCAAAAAATATTCACTCACTAAAAACTGAGAAAACATGTTCATATTTTCTTGATAATTTATCACATTGATTCCTAAGTAATTTTTGAAGTGTATGAATAGTTATCTTGTCAAACTGATACATTATGTGATTGGTATGAGTCAAAGTGTGTGATTCTAGTTTAGAATGACATTTTAGTAAAAAATAAAAGTGATGTACTCAAAATTGAGTAAATGCATTCATATTGTTTTGATAATTTATGAAAACAATCCATAAGACCATTGAGACATTTAAGAATTTTATCCACCTCAATATGATGCATGGTGTGACCAATATGACTCCAAGTGCGTCTTTTTATTTAAAATCGACATCAATTTTAGTAAAAAGGAAAATTCACCTACTCAAAACTGAGAAAACACATTCGGATTGTTTTGGAACTTTAGGAAAATGAACCATAAGTCATTTTTGATATGTAGGAATCATATTCACCTCAATTTGATACACCATATGTCTGGTATGACTCAATGTGTTCATTATCAGTTTAAAATCAACATTTTACTTCAAAAAGTGTCACTCACTGAAAACTACAAAAACACACTCAGATAGTCTTTATAATTTAGTACAATGATTAATAAGTCATTTGTGACATATAGGAATCAGTATCATGTTAAACTGATACACAATGTGACATGTATGAATCAAATTTCATGTTTCCAGTTTAAAATAACATTTTAGTAAAAATGGAAAGCGACATACTCAAAACTAAGAAAAAACATTTTTATTGTTTTGATAATTTAGGAAAATGATCCATAAGTCATTTGAGACATGTTAGAATCAGTATCACCTTAATCCGACACATGGTGTGATCGGTTTTACTCCAAGTGTATTTTTTCAATATATAAGTATCATTTTTATTTAGAATGCACATCCCATCGCCAAAATAAAGAAAATAAGCCTAGATTTTTTTCTATTCATTTTAAATTCTGTATTTGTACTTGATTTTTCTTATTTTTTGGTGTTTTTTATGTGGTGTGCTATTAAAACACATTAAAATATTCCCCTTTATCAACACTTCTATAAGTTTTGATAAAGGACCCCTTTATCTGTGCTTTTTTAGTGATGATAAAAGTCTCAGTCTTTTAATCTCACTCTAGTGGTCAGTTCTTGTCTAGAACTGATAAAGGCCATTTTTAGTACTGTTAAAGGCCTATTTTATAGTAGTGAGAGATGATAAAGGCCCACTTTAATAGTACTAAAAAAAGTATTGATAAACACCTCTCTAATAAATGGGATTTTTTTGTTCACGCCGCCCATTATCCCCCCCTATCAGCACTTCCCCAACCCTTTATCATCACTTTAGATAATCCCACCTTCCCATATACACCCCTGCCTCCAGCGAGTTTCGAACCTGTGACCTCCAACTTATACACCAACACATTTTCCACTCCCCTATATTTTTTTGTTTTACATTGTATGATATATATATATATATATATATTCACATATATTTCAACTCATTTTTATCCATATATTTATATATATGTTTATATATATATTTATATATATATATATATGTTTACACACACACACACATATTTAAATATATATATAAAATATTTTGTGTGTGTATTTGTGTGTGTTTATAAATACATAAAAACAGACATATATCATTTATATATATATATATATATGCATCTATAAATATAATTATAAATCTTTATATTTATTTACATATATTATATATTAATATTTCTATACATATATTATAATATATAGATAAATATATATATGTTTGTCAATTCAGACACACACACACACATATGTATATTATATATTTATATATACACATTAATTTTATAGATATATAAATATTCATACATTTTTATTTTAAATAAAATGGATATTATTTTTTATATAGATAAGGTTTACATATTGAGAAATATAATTTATATGTAAATATTTTTAATTATTTATTTATAAACAATTTTTTATGTGTAAATATATATAAAAATATTTATATATTGTTATATATTAGATTATAAATAACAGTAAATTATGAAAAATGATAAAATTTTAAAGCCATAATATCAATATGAATATAATCCCTAGGATTAAATTCAATCCCCACTGAAAAAGGAACCACCCTAAAAGAGGCTAAAAATCCATCAAATTTTAAAAAATTTGGGTACTATGACTAAAAATTTAGTTTTGGAGGCCTTATAGTCCTTTTTTTCCTCAAAACAATAGTAACCAGGGTCCCCTAATTCAAAACCATGTATAGATTGTTGTAATCTTTGATTTGATATGTGATAGAGTACAAACAAACACTCAGATCAAAAGTTGTGGTTGTTTGAAGTTAGAGTTATGTTTTCAATGTATTTTAGATATTTTATTAATTTTTTGATTTTTTTATCTTCAAATTGTTATTAAATGAATATTAATCAATAATAATTTGCAAATTATTAATTAAAAATGTTTTTTAAATTATTTTATAGTCCATTTTCACTAAATATCTTATATATTATATGTAAATGCCTATTTATCCTTATCTAAAACATATTTAAAAAATATATATTATATTTATATAAATATAAATATATAAATATATTATTTTTAATGATTTTTTTGAAATATACCTTTCATTAGTGATTTTTTAGAAGTATTGATAAAATCCCATTTTATCAGTGCTTTTTTTACTAGTGCTGATAAAGGGGGCCTTTATTAACTTTTTTTACAAGCAATAATAAATTACCCCCTTTAGCAGTGCTTTTTCTAGCACAAACAATGATTTTATTAATATTTTTTTAGCTAGCACTCTTAAAAATCTAGCATTGGATAAACCCAATTTTGTAGTAGTGATAGCCTGTAACAAATTGGTATTAGGGCCTAATTGATATTAGTGATGGAATCATCAAAAATATAAATTGATAAATTTAATGGTGAAAATGATTTTAGTTTATACAGAATTGTTTTCTTTGTTAATCCAACATGGTTTAATTGAAATCCTATGTGTTCCCAAGAAAAAGGTGACCATGTTGTCTACCGATGAACAACCTGTTACCTATGAAGATGTTCTCACTGATGTGTTAGTTAAGGCCTATAGTTTTATTTTATTATTTTTGGGTGATAGTGTGCTATGTGATCTCTCATATGAAACAATTTATGCAAATATATGGATTTATCTTGAAAACATTTGTATGAAAAAATCTCTTATTGGAAGGATTTATAAAAAAAGTGAGACTTTTTACTTTTAAGATACAACCTGGGACATTCATCTGGGCTCACATAGCTAAATTTAATAAAGTTATTCTAGACCTAGGGAAAATTGGTATCAAGATTATAGATGAGGATCAAACCATCATCCTTTTGACTTCTTTAGATAGTTCTTATCAGAATATATGTGATTCCATGTTTTATGACAATATGTGATGCTATGATGTATGACAATGAGTCTTCAATGTTAAAATAGGTAAGGTCAACTCTTACTTCAAAAGAATTATAAACTAAGAATGGGTTGAGATCAGAGAGAGGGGCTCAATGTCATGGGTGGAGTAGATCGTAGGGGTCAATGTAATAATAATGGTAAGGATAAAAGGAAGGGTAAGAGTCAGTTTAAGACTTTGAAGTTCTATCAATGTGGTAAACTGGGTCACTTTAAGAAGTATTGTCCTAAGAAAATTGGTTTAAAGGGTAATGGGGATCAATATAATGTAATTAAGTCTGGTTCGATGATGTTGATGTTTTATTGTCTGTTTAGTGTGATATAGGGGAACTAGTTGTAGGTTTCAACTATGGGTGTTGTTTCTTTATTTGTGTCCTAAAAGGGTTGGTTTTATCACGAGGTAATCAAGTGTGTGAATAGTGAGATCTTGGGTAGTGGTTAGAGAAGTGGTTTCATGGGTAGATGCTTATCTGATCACCAAGCTTCAGAATGGGGTTGCTGGTATCTCTTTGAAGACAATGGAAGGGTATATGAGAATTTGGTGATTGATGTAATTGGTTATCTATATTTAATGGTTTCTCCTTAGGTTAGTATTCGGCTGCCCTTGCTTGCTGGTTTTGTTTTCTCGTTCTTTTGAGTTGGATTTTTGGAACAGGTTTGTGTAGATTTTACAGAAATCTAGGTTAGGATGCTGGACTCCATATTGTATGGTTCTAGGTAGTTTCTTCTCTTTAAGAGGATAGTTTTCTAGGTCCATTTTAGATTCAAGTGGAGTGAGTGGTTTGATTACTCTGACTCTTATAATGTAGGCTGTCTTTGTTTGTTTTTTCTTTTTTTTTCATATTCTTTTTCCTTTTTTTCTATTATTTGCATATGAAATATTTCACTTTGATTTTATATTCATACCCTTGGTTTTTTGGTGTTCTACATGCACTGGAGTTTTCCTAGGATCCTCTATTTGGAATGTGATCAGCAGGGAGTAGAGGTATGTGAAGTGGGAAACTCAGGTATGTGAAGGTGAGTTCATTTTATGAATTATGTTTAGAAGCTTTAATTTTGAGCATATTGTAGTGGTATCCTAGAAGGAATTAATGGGGTTGGGTGATTTTCACATTAATAAACATTTTGGACATAACCAGTGCATAGTTTGATAGAAATTTTTTGATGTTGGTTTTGTTTTGCTAGTTTTGTTAGTTTTTTTAGCCTGATTTCCTAATTAAATTGATAGGTTAGGTTGTGCAGGGATGTTGGGTGTGTAATTTTATGTTTTTAGTTTACAAGTTGGAGATGTGTAATGTTGTTGCAAAGTAATTCCCTTCAACATTAAATTTCTATGGTAGATATTTGTGGTTTTTAATTTTACCTTCCTTTGTGTTGTTAATTAAATGCGGTTTTATTATGTTTTTATGCATGTTTTTCTTGTATTATTCATTTTCTGGGATTTCTCATACCCTTATGTAGATCTTTTTAAGTTTCTGGTACCCTTACACAAGTCCCACATTACCCTTATGTGGGGTTTGGTACAGTATTGTTTTTTGTAAGTTTTGGGTATCCTTACGTGAGGTCCCTTAACCTTTATGTATCTATGGGTGTACCCTTTTATGGGTATCCTTGACCCTTATGTAGCCTCAGTAAAATTGGGGTTACCCTTACATAGCCTATGTGTCAGGTGTATTAACTTTACACAAATGGATGTTGGACCTTATGTGGAAGTTGTGTACCATTACGTAGTAAGGGTTCATCCTGTTGAACTCTTACGCAAGTGCTGAGTACCCTTACATGGTACCCTTATGTAGTGGTATGACCCTTACGCCACAGTTGGATACCATTACGTGGTACCCTTACGTAGCCCTTGGTACCCTTACATAAGTGTCGTGGTACCCTGAGCCAATTGACCCTTATATAAGTGGTTTGTACCCTTATGTAGCAGTAATTTGACCCTTACATAAAGGCTGACACTTACGCAGTGGGGGCCTAACCCTTATGAAGTGGGTTTGTGATCCCACTACTACAAATCCATACTTTAAAAATGCTAGCTAAAAGTACTGATAAAGGGAACTTTTATCAGCTCTGTTAAAAAAGAACTGATAAAGTGATTCCCTTTATCAGTGCTAACAAAAAAGCATTGATAAAGGGGGGAATTTATCAATGCAAGAAAAAAATCACTAAAAATGGGGGAATTTATCAGTGCTAGAAAAAAACATTAATAAAGGGTATATTTAGTAAAAAAATTACATTTCATTAAAAATATTATATTAATATTTTAATATATTTATATTGATATAAAGATAATATATTTTTTAAAATATGATTTAGAAAAGTCTAAATATGAATTTACATTTAGTATATATAATATTTAGCAAAAATGGATTATAAAATAATTAAAAAATAATATTGATTAATAATATGCTAATTATTATCATGTAATAGTCATTTAATAATAGATGGATGAGATAAAAAGTAAATGAATTAATAAACGGTCTAAGATAAGTTGAAAACATGGCTTGAACTTCAAAGAGACATAAATTTTGATCTCGATGTATGTTAGGGCTCTACAATATATCAAATTGAATACTGCAACGAGCTCTATGACCTTATGATTGTGGATATCCCCCAATCACATTTTTTAAGGCCAAAAAAATCTTATAAGACCTCCAAAATTGAATTTTTAGTCAGGATATCCTAATTTTTTAACATTAAATGGAATTCCAGGCTCGTTTAAAGGGGCCTTATTGTCTTTTTTAACAGAGACTAAATTTATTCCTAGGTCTAGTATTCTTATTGATATTATGGTTCTAATGTTTTGCCATTTTTCATATTTTATTTTCATTTATAATTAAATATATGCTTATTTTCTTATATTTACTTATAATAAATCAATTGTATAAATACATATTTAAACATATTTAAATAAAAATGTGTTTTTAAGTATATAAACCAAATAGAAATAAATTTTTATTATTAATTTTATTTAAAGTATAAAATTATCCATTCTATTTACATAAAAAAATACATTAATATGTATATATAATATTCATATATACATATGTGTGTGTATTAATAAATAAATATATAAATATATTTATATTCAAGTATATATAAATGAATATTAATATATAATATATTTAGATAAATATAATTGTATATATATATCACACATTTATAAATTTATACAAATAAATAGAAATGTCATAAAATATAAAACAAAAACTCATAATCGAGTGGTAAAAGGAATCCGGTCTCATAAGGGAGATCTTGAGATCAAATCTAGGCATGTAAGGGTATTTTGAGGAGATTTCTAGTGCTGAGGAAATAGGGTGGGGGCATGTGATAATGGTTGGGGAGTGTAAAGCACTAAGAATGGGGGCTTGGAAGCGCTAAGAAAGGGGGTGTGGGTGTGTGAAAACAATAATTTTTTTAACAGTGCTAACAAAATGCTGTTAAAGGGTTCCTTTAACAATTCTTTTTTTAGCACTGATAAAAGAACCCTTTATGTGTGCTTTTTTAGTATTGATCATGGTTGTTTTTTAACATCTCTGACGTTATCATTGCTTTTTAAGCTCTTATAAATCCCTTTTACTAGCACCGTTAAAGGCCTAATTTGTAGTAGTGTCCTTACATGGGTGATTCCCTTTCATAATGTTTTAAAACAACCTTTATGTGGGTTTTTTGTTTTCTATTTCTCTGATTTTGGGTTGTTAGGTATCAAGGATTTGTAACCATTCATTCTCATTTTATTTGATCCATTTAAAAATACTACTTCAACTCTTGTGGGTAATTCAACCATAGATCTTCCATAATGAAGTAATATTGATCATTTTTTAGCACAATTATTGTTATAAGAGAAAGATTAGTTAATGAGAGAAAGGGATACTAGGGTTTTTCAAGGGATACATGCTTCTCATTTGGGTATTTCATTGGAGAAAAAGGGGGCTCTCTAACTGTTCAGCGATGAGGAAACTAGGGGTGTGCTTACATGCGGAGGAGGTGAGACGATTGGGGATGATGTGATGGTGGTTCATGCATGCCCGATCCTTGTAGATTGAAGGAGAACATACTAGATTTGAATATATTGTAGTTTGGATACCTGAACATCATCTTCATATTTACACAGTCCCTGAGGCTTAGATTTTAGTTTTTGGTAAAAGATCTTAGTAGTGTAAGTTATTTTGCCTTTAATTTCTTTCCCCTTGAACAGAGTGTATTTGGTCAGTTTCTCCATGTGTCTTTTTGTTCTTCTCTAATTTTTCTTATAACCTTCTCTTGATTTTTTATAGTGAAAACCTCAATTCCCATGCCCCATGAACGTAAGTCACTTTATCTGAATCACATAAATCATTGTGTTAATTTACCACTTTCTTTTACTACTTTCATTTTGTTCTTGTGTATTGTTACTTACCATTTCATGTATTTATAGAGTTTTTGTTTTGGTATTTTTGGAATTTAAATTCTATAATTTCTTTACATTTCCACTATTGTTGAAATCATTTTCTTGCTACTGTAATTGAACTTAAATTTAATTTCTATTCTATTTATTTTTTAATAACAATGTCATTTAACTATTTTGAATTTTATGTTTTTCAAAAACCATGTCTTAAATCAATACTCCCTTAGTCTATTGAATGTTTTATTCCCCATAATATAGCTTGAAACATTAATGGTAAATCTATAAACCTTAAAAGAAATATACTCTTTCCATTTTTAAAGTAAATGGAAAGAAAATCATGATCTCTTACTTTAATGGTAGTAAGCACCAAATTTAGAAGAAATAATAATATGAGAGGATTCCTAGGAATCAATCACTTTGTAGATTAGTCTTGATTATCTCAAAGAATCTGATGAATTCTAGAAGATAATGAGAATATTGTAAGTGAGGGAAAACATATACAAATTTGGCACACACTCTAAAAGGAGAGAGAATATTTTGAAAGAGAGAGCTTTGAGAGAAATTGAGCGCGTTGGAATTGGATATTAGATGAGAAATAGAGTAGTTGTGACATTGTGTGTAGATTTTAAAGGCCCACCATGATCTCTATTTATAAGATTAAAAATATTCAATAATGTTCTAGAATCCTTTGGGGGTATTTAAGTCGAAAATGTCCATGTATAATGTATTTACACCACATTAAATACAATACTTGGATTAGTTTGGATGATGTCATGTGGTACCTAGTAGCCTCCATTGGGTAGCCGGTGGGATTCTTGCTAATTAGTACTTGCTTCCTGCTACCACCGACAGGTTGATGCACCTCCACTGGCTAGATGCTAGTCTCCTGTACAAAACATGATCACTATTCATTAGCATCAGCTAGTCAATGGGGTTATATTTTACGAGAGAGATCCTAGGCACGCCACAGATTGGTCAGTGGCATTGCACTAGATGGTTGATGCTGCTTTTAACCAATTCCTTCAAAAAGTTACTTCTCCACTTCCTTCTATGATCCTCCAAGGTTCTTCTAGAGTCAAAACTTCCATTAATATATGTTCGATATTCCTTCAAGGAGTTCTATCATGATGTCTTTATGCCAACTTCACATTGTTTAAATGAAATAATTAAACATCCTAGGAGTGTTTGTGATCATTAAAATCAAATAACGGTGAGAAACACAACATGAGTTATGTAGTACTTTCGGAAAAAAATGTGGAGATCCTCATTTAATAACCATTTAATCAAATTAATAAAAATAAATAAAATTTTAAAAAAACTACATAGAAATCCACTGGGTACCCAACCTGCAACAACCGAGTACCCGTAATAGGGGCACTATATGGTCAGTGTCCCTTGTAGAACCAGACCTTCTTACCCAGATCCGTCAGGTTGGTACTAGGCCACTTGGTACTTGATGTTGTTTTTTATCAAATGAAAGCCTTCTGTGTTAGGCCCGATGTTCCAAATACCGACCACGAGCCTCTATTAACTCCTATAATAGTCTAAAAACATTAAAATACATGTTGTTTGGAATAAATTTAAAAAAATTCATACCTCTAGATAGGCAGGGTGTTACATCAGTCAAACTATCATAGTTTCATAGAGAATGGTTGGAAAACCCAAAATTATCATAAGCACACACTATATTCACACTACCCAACTGCAAGAGAGAATAAGTAAAACATGATTCATATATAAATCCATTATATATGATAATACGTGATTTTTTTAAATTTTTAATTTGAATTTCATTTTAAATATTCCCATCTTTCATGTTAATGTCTTGGGTAAAATGTATTTTGTGCGATTTTAGTGATTTTTAGTGTTTTAGGCTGAATAAATATATTTAGTCCAAATTTTTAAATGTTAATGATGAAAATTCTCATGAAATTTGATGGTTCACATTTGACGTAAAATCCCTTTAGAACAAGGCTCGTTTAAAATCCCTTTAGACCATGCCTAGCCTTCAAATAAGGGGGTGGCCCAGATAAATTTCCATCGTTGAATCACACAAAGAGGAAGTCAAAACCCTACTATCCCAAGGGGAGATGAGTTCAGTTTGGTGCCATTGTAATTCACTAAAGATCAACCCTACTGGTGGGTGTTCTTCACAAGGTTTAGGGTTGTTCGGGGTTCGGTGTTGTGATGTGCTGTGGTGATATAAGGGGATACTCAAACTTGGTTGATTGCTTGGATTTGGAACTTGATTTTGGCATTAGTCTATTCATTTATGGCCAATCTAGGCGAGATGGAGGTTTGTGTGTTTTCGGACCAGTGACGTTGTGAGATAGAAATCTACCTAGTTCCACCCCTAATTTTTTCACCAATAAATAAGGATTGTAGCAGGTTCATGCTGGAGGATAGGAAGTGTGTGAATTTGTTCATTAAAAGAAAAGGTGGAAAATCCTAGGGTTTTCCACTGTTGCAGGTTCCCAAAATGGATATTACACTACGAGTCTGAGAATTAATTTTGAAGCTCGAGCATAGTGTTCACTACTATGATAGTGTCTCATGTTGTAGATTCAATTGAAGGCTCGGTTGAGATGATTATGTCAAGTTTCCAAGCTTCCATGTAAAATTTAGTACGGATTGTTATAGTGTTTACAAACCCAAGTCCAACATCATATTTTAACAAGGATATTGTCTCACATATAAGCTTGGATGGACAATTCCTCCTATCACCCATGGGTTTTAGGATTAAACCCTAGAAGAGATTATGTGTTATGCCTAGAAGGCCTAAGGCTGGAAGAAATAGATCCTGATATATAGTTGGTTCACAAATTTTTGATGCATGATGGGTGTTTGATTGAATGCCTAGTACACTTTTATCACTTAGCATCTTGTAGTTGAAACCCAAACAAGAAGGTTTCAGCCACACAAACCCCAATCCAACTCTTATTTAAATGGGGTCAAGCAGGTGCATTTCTACTTCCAATTTATTATACCCAATAAATCCTTCTTGCAGTTTTTCATTTTAATCAAGACTCATACATGGAGCCCAGTATTTCCAATCCAGGTGTAATATTATGATATTTTAAACAAAACACTATATTCAATACCATACAAAATATTCCACATCGAACTTACACAAACGACTTATTATTATTATTTAAATGAGATATTTATCACCTACCTATTGGAATGATGAGAATGAATGAGATTTAATAAATTATGAAAATATAGTTTACACATGTTTATAAAATGAATTCATTGGTTACCAATTAATTAGAAATTAAAATAAAACCCAATTAAATATAAAGTAATTGTTTTTTAAAAATAATTTTTATGTGCCAAAGATGTTTTATTTTAATAAATTAAATTAATAAATATTAGTGAAAAATATTAATGAAATTTATATTTTATATATTCAATTTTTTTAAATTCATCCAATAAGTTTGATAGATTTAAGATATGAAAAAAATCTAATTTTAAAATTAAATAAATAAATTCTTCTAAAAGGTAATTTTGCTGTCATTTAATGGTGTACCTATTTTAAATCTAAATTTTGAAATTTCTATAAAGTTTATTTGAAAAAATAAACTTCATTTCTTAAAGTTCAACATCAAAATTATCTTAGGGTAAAATTTTGGTATTTTTCAAAGAAATTTCATTTTTTGATGAATAGTGAAAAATAGTGAATTTAAATTAAAAACTATATTTTTGTATAATTTATTTGTATAGTTAGATTATATTTTAATTTTTTATTACAGTATAATTAATTAAATTATACATATATAAATACAATTTAGGTCATTGTAATCAATTTCAGATTGAAATTGGTTATAAAAAATTTGTAGGCATTTGAACTTTTTCACTTTGAAAACCCTTTTTTATTGTGTTTACAGGTTCATTTTTAAATATAATTTTTCAAATTATATGAATTGCATTTGGTAAAATTTATTCCATATTTATAATAATAAGGTCTAAATTAGGTTGTAATAAAAAAAATTACCATGGTAAAAAAATATTTACCGCAGTATAGGTAAAATAATGAAACAGGATAAAGTTAAAAGGTAAAGGATTAAATACCTAAAAATCACAATGTTAAATGGGTTGTTGATGTTTTTCTTGATCATAACCAGAATTTACAGCATTAAGTATCATCAAAAGTCATGGAAATTAATGTCACCTCAATGTGGTTGGCTTTAAATGTAAAATAATCATTATTTAATCACTTAAAACCAACACTCCTCAAGTATAAATACCACCCCTCCTAACACCATTTCTTCTCACAAGATTTTAATCTCTTTAAATATCTTCCAAAAACTCCCCTAATAAATCTCACCACATAATATTGTTTATGTTCTCATATAAATACAAAATTCAAGGTCCTTAAGGGGTCTTTCAAGGAGGTGATATCCAAGAGTTAATTTTCTCAAATCACCTCTCTTATTTTCTTTTATTCATCTATTTTCACCTCAACTCCTTAATCCATCAAGTCATGATAAATCCATAATCATGAATATACTGGAGTGTTATATTTATTATGTAATGTCTTATAGTCATTCTTTTTGTTACCTCCTTTTACTAAAATAAATGAAATAATTGTCCAAATTATAATGGTTAACCGTCTCCATAGATAATGATTTTTTATTTTCCATTACCACCTACATGGATGGTTATAAAAGTATAATTGTGGTTAAATAAGATTTAAATAGTTATATTATAACCTATTTCAAGTTATGTGACTAATATATACTCATAATATTAAATAAAATGAAACTAGTTTGTGGTGTTCAAAAAAACCTCCAAACTAAACAAAACATTTATCATTAACATTATATCAGATGGATCATCCTCTTACAAGAAATAAAAATGATAAATGAGACCATTAATACTTTTTTACATTTATTAATAATATTTCATTACACTTAAAGAGTTTTAATCCCATTTTACTAGAACATCCATAATTATACACAAATTAACCAATCATTCCTTTAGGATTTTGTAAAAATAGTTTAAAGAGTAACTTTAAAAGAGGATTTTTTAAATAAAATCCTTATAAATATCATATCAATGAAGTGACCATTAATAAAATGAATAAATTGTGTGTATTCACTATAAATACACATAAAATAAGTGGAAATAAAATATAAGGGATTTTCTTTAAAGAAAATCCCTTATGAATTAAAGTGAGCTGTTTATAGATCTCCAATGCATTGGGTAATGGGATGGAGTAAACTGATTAGGTTTCTTCAAATATATTATAAGTAAAATACTTTGGTGATTATTCTAAATGTAACTTTGTTGGTTACTCTTTATGTAGTTGAGAGTGCGCCAATATTTGTAAGAGTGATACAGAAAATGATTTCATGAGTTTCCTACTTATATTTTAGATTCATTCAATTGTGTTTTCATAAAAAATTATTGATTTTCAAAAGGTAAGATATTGATCTTTTTGAAAAAAGGATTCCTTTTTCAAAAGAATAAGGTATTTTTTCTAAAAATGTTTTCATGGATTTTCACCGGACTAATGTTTTCCCTTATTTTATGTCCCTTTCTAATATTTTTATACACATTTCAAGTTTTTTAAATTTTTTTCATTGGGTAAAGGATGAGTAGGGATTTATATAAGGACATGATAAAAATTGTGAAGATATGTCATTAAAAAAACATGTTTTGTTTTAAAATAGTTTCCTTTGGTGGAAAAAATTGGACACTAAGTATAAATTCCCACTTGTAATTTATGGGTTTACTATGTAAGGGTTTTTACTAATTATATAAAACTCTTAACCCAAAATATTCTTAGAAATTTAATAATTTAGATTCTAGTTTAAAATCACTTGAATATGTAATGTTTATAGTTAGTATCAGAGTAGGGTTTAAATAACTTTAGATGTTACGATATCATTTGAGCATAATTTAAAGATCTTCTATAACCAAAAGGGTTATTATTATATGGATAATTTTGGAGGTTTATAAAAATTTAAGTGGATTTCAAAAAAATCTGAATTAAGTGAGATATAATGGGTTTAAAGGATTAGAGTATTAGAAAATTTTTATGGTATTATATTTACCTAATAGATTATTTTTACATTAATAATAATTTCATGTTTAAATGAGGTTATTTTCAATTGACTAAGGATCTTTTGTCAAGATGGAATGGAAGATATCTTAAAAAACCTTTGTATCCCTCCCAGATGATTTGATCAACTCTATTATTACAAAAAAAATTCAAATTATTTTGATATCTTCTTGAGTATTCAAATCACCTATAAGAAATTGTTTGATTTTTTAAACACCTATTCTTTTCTACAAAAAGTATATGGTTCATAGTAACTTTTTAATTTTATCTCACGATATCAACTATTATAACTATCCCAAAATGTGAAATACCAAAAGTGTCTTGAACATATACTTTTTGAAAGTTGTAAAACATGCTGAAAGATAAAGGAAATATTAATAAGATCATGAAATCTAGATTTAAGGTATGAATTATTTTCTTATGTTCTTAGTATGCAATATTTTTGTGTTGATATTGATGAATCATGAGGATATAATTAATATGTTTTATTGTAGGAATAAATTATGGTGGAATAAGATGACGAAGCATAGTTAATGATTTAAAAAGTAAGTTGAATGAATGATGTGTTTATGTATTGAGTTTTAAAATTTATGATATAGTGGTGTTTTTTAAATATTATAGGAATAATGGAATGCCTATGGATTTTTTAATAGTATGTTCCATTTTCATAAAATTTTAAACATATGTTAGATTGAATCAATACTTATAAAATTGGTAAATAAGTGATAATTTTTAAGGTTCATGTAAACCTTAAGCCTATGATTTGAAAAATATTATTTTAGGAACAATTCCTTTACTTTTAGTGGACATAATTTTGAAGTTATTGATAGTGTTTTTGGTTTATATGATCTTTAGATTTGAGGTAATTATGGGTTATTACTTTTTGGGATGAAAAATGATAGGTATGAGATAACCTTTGAGGATAAATATATTAAGGATTATTTTGAGGATGTTTCCAACATTTCTAAAATATTATAAGGATTATATGAATATGGTTTTATAAAAAAGAAAACCCATAAGATGGGTGACAACTTGAAGTGTCTGGAAAGTCTGTGGGGATCGAACCAAAAACCAAAGGGCGATAAGGGTGAATCGCCTTCCACTAGCCTAAGTGATGTCCTGGTTAGTATGAAATTGTTTTTCTTTATTTTAATTATCTAACGGATAAAGTTTATGTTCATTTTAGGAACATATTTTTTATCATATTTATAATCATGGGATTGTAATTTCATTTGGTGATTAAGTGAACAATGTAATTTAGAAAGATGTTAAATATTTTTTAAACCCTATATGATCATGGTAAAAATAATATTAAGTAATTTTCTTTGAGTAAAAAAGGTTGAATTGGATTTTAGATAATATATGATTTTATTGTGGATTTATAGTGATTCAAGAATAATTAGAATATCTTGGAGATTATGAAATTTGGCCAATTACATTTTTGGTATGAGACTTTAAGAGAGATGGATATTATTTGATGATAAATATTAAATTTAACTTTGAAGACTACATGATCAAATACTTCTATTTTTTGGCTTTCAAATTTTTTTCAATAATATTTTGAGGAATTTTAAAGATAGTTATTTGTTGAATAATATATTACAATATAATATTGGTGATTAAAGTATTTTTTCATCATATAAAGGTTTATTATTTTTGTGAAATTAACTTATCTTGTAATAACCACTTTGGTTTTGGTAAATTTCTAAAGACAGGGGGAATATATAGTTATAATTTTTTGGATTTTTTGATCCCTAGAAGTTGATTTTGATTCTTCAGGTGTGGAAATTCATCTTTAATACTCATCGTTTGGAGAAAATATGAGGATGTAATTATACTTTTCAAGTAATTATTTTTCCTTATATTCTTATTCTAGGTATCAAAAGAATTATTCAACACTATTAAAATAATCTTGAAACAAAAATATTATCTATTTACTTTTATTACCAAGAAATCAATGACCATTTAAACCATCACAAATTTACAGTTTTGTGATGGTCTACTCCCTCTGGACCATGTTCTCTATCACTATCCGTTAGAACTTGATAGTAATTTTTTTATTGCATGTATATGTTTTTCCACATGGAATCCTAGAATGTATTATCTCAAGTGACATTTTCACTTTCTTATCTCTCTTATTAAGTGAAGGTTTTATTGACCCTTTTTCTGATGTGGAATTTTAACAAAGGTATTTTGAAAATTCAAACACCTAGTTTTTGAATCCCAAGTTCAAATTAAGAGGACACAATTTATTAGGGGGGTGGATAATATCACATACTGAGATTTTAAATGAAACACTATGTTCAATATCATACAAGATACGCCACATCGAGCTTAAATAAATGACTAAATATTAATATTTAAATGTGGTAGTTATCACGTAGTCATGGGAATAAAGGGAATGAATGATATTAACTAAATAATTTAAATATAGTTTACACATGTTTATAAAATTAATTCATTGGTTACCAATTATTTAGAAATTAAAATAAAACCCAAATGAATATAAAGTAAACATTTTTATAAAAAAACAATTTTTATGCACCAAAGGAGTTTTATCTTAATAAATTAAATTAATCATTATTAGTAGAAGATCTTAATGATTTTTTTTCAATATTTAAGAAAATATTTTTAAATTCATCCAATAAGTTTTATATGCTTAAGATTGGAATAAATCCTATTTTAGGCATAAAAACTATATTTTTCTAAAAGGCAATTTTCCCGCCTTTTAACGGCATATGTATTTTAAATATAAATTTTGAAACTTCTACAAATATTATATGAAAAACTAAACTTAATTTTTGAAATCATAATTTAAAAATTATATTAGGGTGAAATTTTGGTATTTTTCAGAGAAGTTTCACTTTTTGATGAATAGTGAAAAATACTGAATTTTAATTGAAAACTATATTTTCATATAATTTATTTATATAGTTTCATTAAGTTTAAATTTTGTTTTAAAGAATAATTATTTAAATTATATATCAATCAATAAAATTTAGTCATTTTAATCAATTTTATATTGAAATTGGATATAAAAACATTGTATACATTTGAACTTTTTCACATTAAAAACCCTCTTTTTCACAGTGTTTAAGAGTATAGTTTTAAATATATTTATTCCAATTATATGAATTGAATTTTTTAAAATGGAATAAATATTTGGAATAAGAAGGCACAAATTATTTTTTAAGGTTGTTTTAATTTTTATTTATGAAAAAGTTTTCGAGGTTAGAAAAATATTTACCGTGATATAGGTAAAATAATTAAACAGGTTAAAGTTAAAAGTCAAAGGCCTAAATAGATAAAAACAACAAAATTAAATGGGTTTTGGATGATTTTATTAACCCTAAAAATATTTAAAACATTAATTACCATCCTAATTCATGGAAATTATTTCCACCTCAACGTGGTTGGCTTTAAATATAAAACACTCATTATTTAATTACTTAAAACCACCCCTTCTCAAGTATTAATACCACTCCTCCCAACCCCATTTCTCCTCAAAATCCTTGAATATACTCAAATATCTTCCAAAAAATATCATCCCCACTCTACCTATATCCAAGTGATGTTGTACTCACCAAAATTTCAAATCCAATTTCCTCAAGGGGTCCTTCAAGGAGGTGATATCCCAAAGGCAATTTTCTCAAAGAACCACTCTTATTTTCTTTTATTATACTATTTCCTTATAAAATACTTCATCCATAAAGTCATAATAACTCCATAATAATGTATATCCTGGATTTTTATTTTTCTTATGGTATATCTTATATTCATCCTTTTTCCCCCTCGTATTAAAATAAATGAAACAATTGTCCAAATTATGACGGTTAATCATCTTCATGGATAATGATTTTTCATTTTCCATTTCCCCCTTCATGGATGGTCATAAAAGTATCATTATGGTTAAATAATATTAAAATAGGTATATTTTAACGCATTAAAAATATTTAACTAATACATACACCTAATATTAAATAAAATGAAACTAGTTCTTGGTGTTCGGAAAAACCGTCAAAATAAACTAAATATTTATCATTAACATTCTATCAAATGAAATATACTCACACAAAAAAAATGATATTTGGTACCATTAATAATTATGGAAGTTAATTAATACTATATAATTAAAAATATAGAATTTTAATCCTATTTTATGAGAACATCCATAATTATACACAAATTAACCGATCATGAAACCATGAAAGGAACACACCTAAAACCATGAAAATATTAAAATATTATTAATGAATGGATCAGAAGTTGTTTTAAAATAATCAAATAAGGTACTATAAATATGAATATAGTTCTGGAATGAGTAAATTGAATTATTCAAACCATTATACATGAGGTTAATGTATGAAAAACTAAAGAGAAGTAAGGGGTAAGTGTTTCTCATCTCAGTTTTTACTTCTGTGAGATATATGACTTATTCACCACTAATTTATTTTGTGGGGTGTATATAATTTAATTTTATATATAATATCATGAATATAATTATATTCATGGTATTAAATGTTTCATTTTATAATTATTACTTTTATGGTGCATACGATTTGACTGATAAAAAATCTAAGGGGATTCTTAACCCAATTTTCCATTCTCTGGGTTAAACTTCTACTTCTTGATTATGTCGTGATAATATTATATGTGAAATGAATTTTTAAGATCTTATGTTGTATTTAAATTTTTTATGCATATTTATAGTGAATTAACATAATTTATTCATTTTATTAACACTCACTTCATTGATATGATATTTATAAGGGATATTCTTATAAAAAAATCATATTTTAAAGTTAATCTTTCAACTATTTTTACAAAATCCTAATGGAACGTTTTTAACTTATATGGAATGAGTTAAATTTTCCATTTTTATTTTGTATAACTGTTTTCAATCTTCATTTACAATTTTACAACTTTATTTTCAAATAAATGTTTTAATTTATGATTGCATGTCTTTGTAAGAATGAAAAGTGATTTAAAAATGGAAAATTTATTTTTTCTCAAGAATGTTTCTTTTATGAAATATTTATGTGTTATGAGTATGTTATGGTTAGTGGTAATTTTTTATGAGTAAGGGTGGTTCTATGATAAAATAAGGGTGGGTGAGCTCGTTATAGCACTATAATGCATTGGGTAATGAGATAGAGTTAACCGATTAGGTTTCTCCTAAGAGATTATAGGAATAATACTACAGTGATCATTATGAATGTAACTATGATGGTCACTCCCTATGTAGCTGAGATAGCTAAAATAATTTTAAGAGTGATATGGAAAATGATTTCCTAAATAACATACTTTTTTTAGATGCTGCAAATTATTTTTCAAGAAAACTGATTGATTTTTAAAAGGTATGATATTAATCTTTTTTAAAAGTTGATTCATTTTTTGGAATAAGAAGGTAAGTTTTTATGATTTTTTTTATATATTTTCATTGGACTAACATTTTCCCTTCTATCATGTCCCTTAATGATCTTTTTATTCTAATTCCAAGTTTTTAAATTTTTTCAGAGGGTAAACGGTGTGTAAGGATAAAGATAAGGACCTAATTAAAATTGTAAAGATATGTCATGAATAGAAAACATGTTTTATTTTAAAAGGGTTTCCTTTGGTGAGAAAATTAATACTAAGTATAAGTTCCCACTTGTAATTTATGGGTATACTATGTAAGGGTTTTTCCTAATTCTCTAAAACTATATACTGAAAAGATTCTTGGAAATGTAATAATGTGGATTCTAGTATAAAATCACTAGAATATATACTTTTTAAGGTTGAGTCCTTATAGTTGGTATCAGAGCAGTGTTTAGAAAACTTTATATGTTAGGATGTTATTTGTGCATAAGTTAAAAAACCTCTATACCCAAAAGAGTTATTATAAGATAGATAATTTTGGAGGTTTAAGGAAGTTTCGGTGGATTGTATAAAAACCTAAATCAACTGAGATATAAAGGGGTTCAAGTATTAGAGTATTTTCAATTTTTTATAGAATTATATTTACCCTATAGATTATTTTTACTTTAATAATTCATTTCATGTTTAAATTATGTTGTTTTCAAAAGATTAAGGATCGTTTTTCAATATTGAATGAAAGAGATCTTATACAACCTTATTATCCCTACCAAATTATTTGATCATCACTATCATTACAAAATCTTATTCAAATTATTTTGACAGCTTCTTGAGTATTCAAATCACCGAAAAAAAATTGTTTGAGTTATCAAAAACCTATTATTTTTTTAAACAAAATTATGGGACATGGTATCATTTTCATTTTATTTCAAGATCTCAAGTCTTACAGCTCTCCTGAAATTTGAAATACCAGAATTGGCATTAACATCTACTTTTTTAATATAGGAAAACATGCCAAAAGATAAAGGGAATATCAAAAAGATCTTGAAGTCTGGATTTAAGGTATAAATTTTCTTATGATGTTCTTGGTTTGAAACATTTTTTTGTTGAAATTGATGAATCATAGGGATATAATTCATATATTTGATCATAGGAATAAGCATTATGGAATAACATGATAAATCATGGTTAATGGTTTAAGAAGGAAGTTGAATGAAGGATGTGTTTATGTATTGAGTTTTCAAATTTATGATATAATGCTATTTTTTAAATATTAAATAAATCATGGAATGCCTATTTTTTTTTCTATAGTATTTTTCCTTTTCATAAATTTATAAACATATGTTAGATGGAATCTATACCTTTGAAAAGTGCTAAAAAGGTGATAGATTTTAAGGTACGTGTAACTGTTAAGCCTATGATATGAAAATAGTTATTTTAGGAATAATTAATTTATGTTTGGTGGACATAATTTTGAAGCATATGAGCCTTAGCCCGGTTGGTAAGGACCCTGTAAGTGCATCCAAGTGACCAGGGATCAAATCTAGGCGGAGACAGAATTTCTGGGGGTACTGTAGCAGTACTGTAGCAGGTATTGTAGCAGTACTATAGTGGGAGTTGTGCAGTACTGTAGCAGGTACTGTAGCGGGAACTATAGCAGGCACTATTTGGCACTGTAACAGCCGGGAATATGCCCCCATTTGGGCCTTCAGGCCACCGATTTGGTCCCTGAGTCCATTAAGGCCTTCGAGCCACCCTGGCCTTCGGGTCATTAAGGCATTTGGGCCACCTCAAGGCCTTCGGGCCACCTTAAGTGCAGATGCAAACCAGACAACCTATAAGGAACAAGCTCTACAAGGAGGATGAGCAAGGAGCTTTCACCATAGTAGAAGCTAAACGGATTGCAAGAATGAGAGGGTATGGAACCTTTCATCAGGACAAGCCTGTGCATGCATAAGAATGCCAAGCCGAACAACCATGTGAAGGTGGAGAGCTGATTTCATGATGAAGATGCTGGGAGGAGCAGTTCCAAGTAGTTAGTCTGGGTTGTATGTAATGTTTGAAGCCTACGGGAAATGAATTCTTCTAAGGCCTACGTTCCATGTAATAATTACACCTATAGACCTTTTAAGGGTTCCACCTCACCCCTTGAAATGTGGATTATCAAAATCAATAAAAAATGAAGGCCTTCGGGCCATTGGAGGTGGACATAATTTTGAACGTATTAACAATATTTTTGGTTTATATGATCTCAAATTTGACATAATTACGGGTTCTTAATTATTGGGTTGAAAAATTAAAGGTATGAGATAACCTTTGAGGTTAAATATATTAAGGATTATTTTGAAGATATTTCTAAAATTTATAGAGTTTTATAAGGATTATATTAACATATTTTTAGAAAAAGGAAAAGCTACAGGATGAGTGACAACATGTCGAGTCCGGAAAGATTGTGGGGATCAGACCCACAACCGAAGGGCGACAAGGGTGCATCCTCTATATAGAGACCCAGAGCTTGATGTACATCGACATTACATTACTTTTTCGGAATACTTAATAAATAACAAAAACAGACACCAAAGGACTGTAATAGTTTAGTGTCTTTGGAAACTCAGAACGTAATCTTCTAATCTTAGTGAAAGATCTTCAACATCTCCCATAAAGATCTTCACATTTTGGTTTTCTTACCTAAAACCTTTCTTTATATCCTGGGGAAAAGAAAACATAAAAAGGGTGAGCTCAAATTCTCAGTAAGGGTAAACATCAAGAACATAAAACAATCCATAAACATTTGAATGCAAAAGCTTGAACATAAAATCTAAACATCAAAATATTGAGCAAAGACATTAATCTTGGAAGTACATAAGGAATATATCATAAAGGAACATAAATCATGATAAAATAGCATGGGAATAAAACATGTGATTGTGGAAACCATTAAGCACATGATATGATTTCCATAGCAGCCAAGGCATTGCTGCCAAGACCATCTTAGTGGACAAAGTCCCCTTTTGAATTGAGTTCACTCCTCGTTCCAGTTCTGTATTACTGAACCTAATTAACTTACCTTTCCATCCATGTATTTCTCATGAGATATAAATATTTACCCAATGCATTGGAGGGAGATATAGGTCCCAACCATCTCATAATGAAGTCATTCTTTCGTGTGCCACAAAATCATAAATCATACATCATAGCATAACCCATGTAATAAAATGGGATTCTTAAACATCATGCCATCATAACATAATCTATATAAATAAAATGGATATCATTTAATCGTAAGAAAAATAAAACCATGTAAATAATATAAACATTATACTTGAAACATAATCATAATGTCATATTAGATGGAAAATAGTTTTGACAAAACCCTTAAAACGAGTTTTTGAGTAAAATATCCTTTCTTCTTCAAAATCATTTTATTTTCTCAAAATGCCTTGAAATTTTAAAATAAATGGATTTTGTTTAAATTAATCATGAAATATTATACATGAATCTTTATGAAAATAATTAGTTATGAAACTGTAAAAATCCATATATACCGTATAAGTTAAAAATAACATTCTTCTCGTATTTTTGTCGGAAAAGTCAAAAAGTTCCTCGTATGGTAAACAAAAGAAAGATTCCTTCCATAACACAAATTAAAATTCAAAGAGGGGTAAACATGACATTAAACATACATGGAAGAATATTAAACACTTTATAAAAAACATTTTATGGGCATGAATAAAAAATATAACCCTAGTAAATACTTATGTAGAAGCAATCTCGGATAAAAATGAGATTTGAAAAATTATCCCTTACCTTATGTTCGATATGCTTCGTATGTATCCAAACTTCCTGTATAATGATTTAAATAGTATCATTGACTTATTAAAGAATAATATTAGTTGTTATGATATCATATATAGTTTACTTATGACTTTATATTACCCGTTCTTTTGTAAATTCGATGTAAAAGCAGCAATTTCGGTTAAATCGTTTCATTTATTGTACGTGTTTCGACTTGTTGTTCTTGATATTATTACTTATATCCTGATTTACTTAATTTCAGAATGTAAAACATGATTTATATATAATATATATTCAGCATATACATATATATATGATAGATCGATAAATGGAATGAAATACACTGTTCATGGAGACGGTAGGCCGTACGTACGCATGAACGCTGTTTTCATTTCCTTATTGAATTGAATGGAATTAAGTAGATGACATATATATATATATATATATATATATTCATAAATCAAGTATCATTATTATGTCATATATCTCATTATTATTCATTATACATACTTTATAATCATTAATAAATGGTTAACATGGAGAATGAATCTCATCGCGTCGTGGAGACGATAGTCCGTATGTACGCACGAGCGATGATATCATTCCCATGATCGTGGAATTGTATTAAAGCGTATTTATAATATTTCAGAATCAATATCACTTTACAATAATCATAAATAGTTATTTATTTACACCAATATACCCATCCAAGTAAGGTGGTGGTCGAAAACAGATTACACCACGGCGTGGAGATGGTATTCCGTACGTACGCACGCGCGGTGATTTCGTTTTCCACAGGACAGATAGAAATAGGGTTGTTTCATATTTATAATAATATAACAGTATATGTGTGATACTGATGTTATTAATTTATAATGAAACAACTAAATAATAGAAAGTAGAAGAAGAAATAAATTTGAATGAATCGGTAACAGAGATTACCTCTTCTTCGACACGCCTCTTTGAAACCTCCTCTTAGGGAACTAAAATTGGTCCTTGAAGAAGACCAAGACCTCTAGAATATTACTAGGGAAGTGGAGAAGAGAAATTGTCAGGGTTTTTCTGAGCTTGAAGGCTCAAAGTGGTGTGATGAGAAGAGGGAGGAGGTGCCCTTTTATAAGGGAGGAGAGGGGCACCTTAGGAAAAACTTAAAATATTATTTTATAATAAAGTCATATTCAGTTTTTAATATCTCCAAATTGATTTATTTTGAATCTAAAGTGGGTATGGGTATAAATACTCTCAATCAATAGATTTTAGACAGGTTTTGGTCATTATATTAACCTTATCTTTTAGTTTTAACTCATAGTTAATTAGATTGACATTTACCATGTCACTTTGTATTTTTATATTATATAGTTAATAAACTTACCATATACATCCAAGAGACCACCCAAGTGGTCCATTAATGATAATCCTATCATTATATAATTATCTTTTCCTAATATTAGATTTTTAGTAATATAATAACAATTAATAATATAATATTTGTTTTAAAAACTATTTTATGTCAATTTTGACACTATTTGGTAATTGATTTTTTTTGAAAATCATAACACCATGATTAGTTCTAAAACATTTCTTTAAATCAATAATAACATGTCATGTTAACCTAAAAAATTATTGTAATTCATAAAAAGTCTCAAACTACATTTATTTGGGTATTTATTACATCAATTATGTTAATATTTCATTAATAAGATAATTTCTGCATCATCATTGTGTCATAAATAAATTAAATTATTTAATGTATAAAAATTATAAATAAAATACCATTATGTAGGAAATCGTTTTAGATTTCTAATAAATATTTATAGTCGAATTTATCTTATGTATAACCCTATATTAAAAATGATTTAGTTATTATACTTTGATTTTAACTATTTTAACCCTTCTTTAAATAAATTAATAATAAATGTCCTAATCTAATCCAAGTGAACCTAAATGGTCATATTTTATTCCTAATGTTTTTTTGGTCGAATTACACTTATCCAATAGAATTAGGACATGTTTTAGGGTAATAATAATATCATTTTTACCCTTAATTACCCTATTTACTTTTAACCGCGGTAAATAAAAGTAAAAAGTTACTACTCAAAAAAAATTATTTTCATCTCATTGAACCACATTTTAGTCCTTGATGTTAACCGTTTCTCTCATATTTTTAAAATTCCACTCACAGAAGCGATAAAATTAAGTTTTATGTAAGTTTGCAAAAAGCTCCTAGGAGGTAGGTAAACGACGGTGAAAAGTTCAATAAAATTTTTATATATAAAAAATTATTATAAAATGACTCCAATGAATTATATTGAACTTATATAGGTATTATGTATCATTTTTGACCTAAAATAAATTTAAATAAAATAAATAATTATTTAAATAAAAAGTCGGTTTTTAAATAGTAACCCAGTGTTTTCACTATTCATAAAAATTGAAAGTTTTCATAAAAATACCAAAAATTCACCCTAGGCTAATTTCGATATTCTGAATCCAAAAATGAAGTCCGTTTTGAAAGATAAAATTTATAAAATTTCAAAAAGTGGGTATTACTATTCATAACGGCTAGTTCATAATAATATTATAATAATATCTCATTTAGTGAAACTCGTTATTGCGTACTACACACGCTATCGAGGAAGGTCTTGATTGCGTGTAATGCAAGCTAAGTTAGGGCTGTGTGTAGTGAAAGCTCTATTTGGTGTTGCGTATAACATAATCAAAACATATTTCATTTATACATTAAACAAAATCTATACTTAATGTTTCGTAGAATAATTTCCACAAAACTAACTTGAAATTGTGTGTAACACGAGCCAATAATAGTGTTGCGTATACTACAAGCTAATATGGTGTTGCGTATAATACAAGATAATTTTGGTGTAGCATACAACACAAGACATCAATGAAATTAAAAAGAATAATTCTCATAAAATCTCGGGTTGTTACATTCTACCCCCCTTAAAATGAATTTCACCCTCGAAATTCGTCAGGGTTAAAAGTGGTTTACTAATTGAAAGTTTCTTTAATATAAACCCACATCGTAAAAAGGAATACCAAAACTTTACTTTAAAATCTAAAGTATGAAACATAACGGTTACCCAAATTAATTAATCATTAGGTTTCTACATAATAGAACATAGGTGAAAATATGGATATGGAAGAGAAATATAACCATCAACTTCTGATGAAGAGTGGTAGAGGACATGGCTATGAAAAATCCAACAATCACAAAGCAATAAATTTGTGATGATCTAAGGTACCATCCGATTCATCAGATATGAGAGCACTCGGACAACATTTTTTTTTCAAGATCATTTCCCTAAAGTTGAAGAATTGTTTAATTAAAAGAAATACTTACTTGATTTTGGTAAAATCTCATTGTTTCTCATGCCTTGAACAATTTCCACTTCATCTCTTAAAGAAATGAAGTTGAATTTGTCTTCTATGAAGTGTTAGCAGGTTATGCGATAGAATGATAAGTCATTCCATCTATTTCTATCACAAAAAGTTTAGCACAATTTATTAAATATACAGAAGTCCATCTATGCTGAGATTAATCATATATGGTTGCTAAAATGGACTTATATTTCAGATATCATAGAACTTAATAAAATAAAACTATTTTCTACTAACCAGGGACTTCTTATAGGCTAGTGTTAGGCGATAAAGGCCTGTCACACTTTGGTTGTGGGTTTGATTCCCGCATCCTTGTCCGACGCGACGAGTTTTCGCCCATCCTGCAGGTTGTCCTTTTTCTAAAACTACATTATTATAAAATTCCATCAATAATATTGAAAAATTTATATCCTTAAATAATACTAACTTATGTCCAACATAATCCATTCTAATCTTTAGGCTTATCCAAAATACTTCTGTCTGAGCTCATAGTATAAAGAAAACAATTACTAGAAATGTCATCAACCAAGCATGTGAATACCTCATTTATCCCCCATATAAGATATATCTTGTTGGCCACATTCCAAACATGTGAATACATTAATCATGTATTATCTTGAAAAATTAATACCCATTTAATCTTAGTTAAAACATGAACTCTGTCAAAAGTTAACTCTTTCCACATACCAAAATCCAAAAATTCTATATACTCAAACCATGATATAACTTTTTCCTTATATCAGTCATGAGCTCATGAATATTGTCAAATATTTCATTTTCTCCTTATCCCTTTATTATGCGCATATCATCTTCTTTCCAAAAATATCTCAATCACTTTCCATGGTTAGCGGTACCATAAAATTATTGAAAACCACAATAGATCAATACGTAAATATTCCAATATTCCATGATACTATATACAACATTATTTTGGAATCACATTACATAAACACTTAATCATTCCACCACATCATTGTCATATTCAACATCATCAATAGTGATCACATGTGACTTTCCATTGTCCTTTGCCTTAAGTGGTTGCTCATGTCTATCATCATTAACCCTTGAATTAGGGCATTGATTAGCATAATGACCCATTTCATTGCACTTGAAGCATTGAAGTGTTGGTGGTGTGTTCTCTACAGTCTTTTCTTTATTCACATCATTAGCAACCCTTTTTCCATTACTTCGACACTCATCTGCTCGATGACCTTCTTTTCCACACTTAAAACATTTTCTAGTCCCTTTAAGACAATCTCCACCATGCTTCTTTCCACACTTTGATCATAAAGAAACATTCATCTTCTTTTCACCATTATTCTGAGATTTATCCTTGAACTCCATCTTTCGTTTCTTGTCAAAACCATGATATGGATATGTTACACTAACTTCTAGTTCTACCTTGATAGCAGAACGCACAATTTCTTCATAGCTACTGAAGTCTCTTATAGCTAATGCCCTTCGAAGACTTGGTTTTAAGCCATTGAAGAATCTATTAACTTTACTTTCAGGTTGGATGATAAAGCCAGATGCATACCTTGAAAGCTTTGTAAAATTCACTTTGTATATACCAACAGATTCATCATCCTTTTGCTTAAGCTCATGGAACTCCTTTTCCATCTTTGTTCGAAGAATAAGAGGGAAGTACTTACTGAAAAACAAGTTCTTGAACTCATCCCATTCCATTGATTCAATTTCATATTGGGGCCTTGTATTCTTAATTAGAGTCCACCACTGGTCTGCTTCACCTTCTAAACAGTAAATAGGTAGAATGACTTTATCATGTTCCAAACAGCGAAGTATGGAAAATATCTTTTCAATGGTACTGATCCATTGTTCAGCAACAAGTGGATCAGAAGACCCATTGAAAGAAGGTGGACGTTGCCTCATGAAGGACTCAATAGAATATTGTTCCCTTCTCTGCTCATTCGGAAGTCCAGAATGATTCAAAGCTTGTGTAAGTATAAAAATAAGATTTTTCACTCCATCTCCCAAAACATTGGTTTGTTTAGGAGAACAATCATTGCATTTCCCATTACATTGATCGACATAGTTCTTTCGGGTTCCAGCCATCATCTAAAACCCAAAAAGAATAGTGTAAGATGAAAAAATTATGCTAGGAAATCAACATAATAAAGGGGGAGTACCTTCAACATCTAACATCTTAGGTTAAATTCTAAGATCGTTACTGTAATTCTAGTACTATAACCTATACGTATACTGAACCTTTGGGACATCCCCAGAAATACCTTCGAAATATCTCTAGGGATTTCACTAAAGTTTTCACATCCTAGTTTCCAAAGTTTAACTAAACCTTTCCTCTGATACCAACTATAGAGACCCATAGTTTGACGTACATCGATATTACATTACTTTTGCAGAATACTTAATACATAACAAAAACAGACACCAAAGGACTGTAATAGTTTAGTGTCTTTGGAAACTCGGAACGTAATCTTCTAATCTTGGTGAAAGATCTTCAACATCTCCCATAAAAATCTTCCCCTTTTGGTTTTCTTATCTAAAACATTTCTTTATATCCTGGGGAAAAGAAAACATAAAAAGGGTGAGCTCAAATGCTTAGTAAGGGTAAACATCGAGAACATAAAACAGTCCATAAACATTTGAATGAAAAATCTTGAACATAAAATCTAAATATCAAAATCTTAAGCAAAGACATAAATCTTGGAAGTATGTAAGGAATATATCATAAAGGGACATCAATAATGATAAAATAGCAAGGGAATAAAACATGTTATTGTGACAACCATTAATCACATGATATGATTTCCATAGTAGCCAAGGCATTGCTGCCAAGACCATCTTAGCGGACAAAGTCCCTTTCTGAATCGAGTTCACTCCTAATTCTAGTCCTATATTACTGAACCAGATTAACTTACCGTTCTAGACATGTCTATCTCATGAGATATAAATCTTTACCCAATGAATTGGAGGGAGATATAGGTCCCACCCATCTCATAATGAAATCATTCTTTTGCATGCTACAAAATCATAAATCATACATCATAGCATAACCCATGTAATAAAATGGGATTCTTAAACATATTGCCATCATAACATAATCCATATAAATAAAATGGATATCATTTCATCATAAGAAAAATTAAACCATGTAAATAATATAGACATTATACTTGAAACATAATCATAATGTCATCTTATATGGAAAATAGTTTTGACAAAACACTTAAAATGAATTCTTGAGTAAAATATCCTTTCTTCTTTAAAATCATTTTATTTTATCAAAATGCCTTGAAATTTTAAAAGAAATGGATTTTGTTTAAATTAATCATGAAATCTTATACAGAAAGATTCATGAAAATAATGAGTTATGAAACTGTAAAAATCCATTCATGTCGTATTAGTTAAAAATAACATTCTTCTCATATTTTTGTCAGAAAAGTCAAAAAGTTACTCGTATGGTAAAAAAAAGAAATATTCCTTCCATAACACAATGTAAAAGTCAAAGAGGGGTAAACATGAAATTAAACATACATGGAAGAATATTAAACACTTTATGAAAAACATTTTATGGTAATTGATGAAAAATATAACCCTTGTAAATACTTATGTATAAACAATCTCGGATAAAAATGAGATTTGTAAAATTATCCCTTACCTTATGTCTGATATGCTTCGTATGTATCCGAACCTCCTGTATAATGATTTAAATAATGTTATTGACTTATTACAGAATCATATTCATTGTTATGATATCATATATAGTTTACTTATGGCTTTATATTACCCGTTCTTTTGTAAATTCGATGTAAAAGCAGCGATTTGGGTAAAATCGTTTCATTTATTGTACGTGTTTCGACTTGTTGTTCTTGATATTATTACTTATATCGTGATTTAATTAATTACAGAATGTAAAACATGATTTATATATAATATATATTCATCATATATATATATATGATAGATCGATAAATGGAATGAAATACACAGTTCATGGAGACGGTAGGCCGTACGTACGCATGAACGCTGTTTTCATTTCCTTATTGAATTGAATGGAATTAAGTAGATGACATATATATATATATATACATAAACCCAGTAACATTATTATGTAATATATCTCATTATTATTCATTATACATACTTTATAATCATTCATGAATGGTTAACATGGAGAATGAATCTCATCGTGTCGAGGAGACGGTAGTCCGTACGTACGCACGAGCGATGATTTCATTCCCATGATCGTGGAATTGTATTGAAGAGTATATATAATATTTCAAGATCAATATCACTTTAAAATAATCATATATAGTTATTTATTTACACCATTATACCCATCCAAGTAAGGTGGTGGTCGAAAACAGATTACATCACGGCGTGGAGATGATATTCCGTACATACGCACGTGCGATGATTTCATTTTCCATAGGATCGATAGAAGGTGAAATAGGGTTGGTTTATATTTATAATAACATACTGGTATATGAGTAATAGTGATGTTATTACTTCATAATGAAACAACTAAAGAAGAGGAAGTAGAAGAAGAAATAAATTTGAAAGAATCGGTAATGGATATTACCTCTTCTTCGACACGCCTCTTTGAAACCTCATCTTAGGGCACTAAAATTGGTCTTTGAAGAAGACCAAGACCTATAGAATATTACCATGGAAGTGTAGAAGAGAAATGTTCAGGGTTTTTATGAGCTTGAAGGCTCAAAGTGGTGTGAGGAGAAGAGGGAGGAGGTGCCCTTTTATAAGGGAGGAGAGGGGCACCTTAGGAAAAACATAAAATATTATTTTATAATAAAGTCATATTCGATTTTTAATAGATCCAAATTAATTTATTTTGAATATAAAGTGGGGATGGGTTGAAATTCTCTCAACCAATAGATTTTAGACAGGTTTGGGTCATTATATTAACCTTATCTTTTAGTTTTAACTCTTAGTTAATTAGATTGACATTTACCATGTAACTTTGTATTTTTATATTATATAGTTAATAAACATACCATATACATACAAGAGACCCAAAAGTGGTCCATTAATGATACACCTATCATGATATAAGTATCTTGGCCTAACCTTAGATTTTTAGGAATATAATAACAATTAATAATATAATATTTGTTTTAAAAACTATTTTATGTCAATTTTGACACTATTTGGTAATTGATTTTTTGTGAAAATAATAACAACATGATTAGTTAAAAAAAAGTTAATTAAATCAATAATAACATGTCATATTAACCTATAAAATTAGTTTAATTCATAAAAAGTCTCAAATTTCATTTATTTGGGTATTTATAACATCAATTATGTTAATATTTCATTAATAAGATAATTACTACATCATCAATGTGTCATAAATAAATTAAATTATTTAATGTCTAAAAATTATAAATAAAATACCATTACGTAGGAAATATTTTTATATTTCTAATGAATATTTATAGTCTAATTTATCTTATGTATAACCCTATATTAAAAATTATTTTGTTATTATACTTTGATTTTAACTATTTTAACCCTTCTTTAAATAAATTAATAATAAATGTCCTAATCTAATCCAAGTGGACCTAAATGGTCATATTTTATTCCTAAGGTTGTTTTTGGTCTAATTACACTTATCCAATAGAATTATAACATGTGTTAGGGTAATAATAATATCATTTTTACCCTTAATTACCCTATTTTACTTTTAACCGTGGTAAATAAAAGTAAAAAGTTACTATTCACAAAAAATTATTTTCATCTCATTGAACCAAATTTTAGTCCTTGATATTAATTGCGTCTCTCAGATATTTGAAATTATACTCATAGAAGCGGTAAAATTAAGTTTTATGTAAGTTTGCAAAAAGCTCCTTGAAGGTAGGTAAAGGACAGTGAAAAGTTCAATAAAATATTTATATATCGAAAATTATTATAAAATAACTCCAATGAATTACATTGAACTTATATAGGTATTATGTATCATTTTTGACCTAAAATAAATTTAAATAAAATAAATAATTATTTAAATAAAAAGTTGGTTTTTAAATAGTAACCCGGTGTTTTCACTATTCATTAAAAATTGAAAGTTTTCAGAAAAATACCAAAAATTCACCCAAGGCTAATTTCGATATTCTGAATCCAAAAATGAAGTCCATTTTGAAAGAAAAAATTTATAAAATTTCAAAAAGTGGTTATTACTATTCATAACGGCTAGTTCATAATAATATTATAATAATATCTCATTTAGTGAAACTCGGTATTGCGTATTACACACGCTATCGAGGAAGGTCTTGATTGCATGTAATGTAAGCCAAGTCAGGGCTGCATGTAGTGAAAGCTCCATTTGGTTTTGCGTATGACATAATCAAAACTTATTTCATTTATACTTTAAACAAAATCTATACTTAATGTTTCATAGAATAATTTCCACAAAACAAACTTGAAATTGTGTGTAACACGAGCCAAGAATAGTGTTGCGTATACTGCAAGATAATACGGTGTTGCTTATAATACAAGATAATTTTGGTGTAGCGTACAACACAAGACATCAATGAAATTGAAAAGAATAATTCTTATAAAATATTGGGTTGTTACACTCTACCATTGGCCTATGTGATGTCATGGTTAATATGATTTTTTTCTTTATTTGAGCTATATGATAGATAAAGGTTATGTTCATTTTGGGAACATATGTTTTATCATATTTATAACCATGGGACAGGAATTTTATTTGGTGATTAATTGAATAGTGTAATTTTGGAAGATGTTCACTACTTTAGAAACCCTATATGATTTAGGTAAAAAGAATATTAAGAAAATTTATTTGAGTAAAAAAGGATAAATTATATTTTAGAGAATATGTTATTTTATTGTGGATTTATGGTTATTCAGAAACAATTAGCCTATCTTGGAGATTATGAGATTTGGGAAATTAAATTTTTGGTATGAGACTTTAAGAGTGACTGAAAATTCCATTTTTATATTTTCAGAATTCCACTTTTTGGTTGAGAGGTAACCCAAACTAAGAAAAAGATAAGAACCATAACAATGCATATTCAAAATTCAAAAATAAAAAAACACCAGTCACAAAACCTGAAGAGACATCAAATGAGGAGGAACCGACATCTTCTGGTTGGATGCCTACCATCATCCTCATAATTCACAGATATTGTCATTACCATCCAATCACCACCATCATCATCACCGTCCCTCCCCACACTAGTACACCAGAGATTAGTCCATAGCCACCACAAACATCATGAAAAAGCGATGACCGCCACCATAAGAAAAATTAACTCACCACTTCATCAAATAACCATCATAGAAGAACTAACCTCATCAAAACACCACCTTCATCAACTCATCACCATTGATACAACTCTGATGGCCACCACCATAACCTAAAACTTTTCCATGGTGTGGCTGTTTCTATATATTAACATCGCTATCATCAAGGGGCCGCACTAGGAATGTCAGTGACTTCCAAACCACACATCACAAAACCTCTTCATTACCACCTCTCCTGAACCACATTAGAGAGGAATAAAAGAATATGAGATTAGAGCAGGGAAAGAGTGATCGAATAATCCAAACGATGATAATTTCTAAAAGGAAGAAGAATAATACCCAACGAAGAAAAGGTATCCGACTTAGAAAGTGTAAAAAATCCCTCGACTTCCAAACCATAGAACCTAAAACCTTTTTGTTTACCACCTATTCATCTCTAACTTAAAGAGATGTAGAGGAGTGTGATGTCAGAGTAGGGGATGAGAGTCCAAGGTAATTGACAATAAAAAACCTTTTTCAGGACCCCAAAACCATATTAGAAAGAAGTTGAGGATTACAAAACCAGAACACCTTTATACGAGCCTAAAAAGAGGCTGCCATTGAAGATGATACAAATAAAAATATGAAAAAACAGGTTCGGACAAGCTGTGAAAGAGGAAAAAAAGGAAGATCCCACAAAGAAGATACACTAACTAGGTAAGAATAAGGAAAAATGAGGTGAAAATAGGGGAATAAATGAATAAAAGGAAGAGTCATGATGATCATACGAACCATCAACCCCATAGTGAAGGGTTTTTATAAGAAACCCTAGGTGGAGATGTGAGCGGGAGGGGGAGATCTGAGAGAGAAAGGATAGTTATTTTTTGAATAATTTATTACTTTAGAATTTTGGATATTAAAGTAGTTTTACTTCATATAAAGGTTTATTATTTTTTGGGAAATTAACTTATCTTGTACTAACCACTTTGGTTTTGGTAAATTCCTAATGTTATGGGGTATAGATAGTTATAAATATATGGATTTTTTTGTTATGAAGAAGTTTAATTTGATGTTTCAGGTATAAAAAATTCATCTTTAATACTCATTGTTTAGAGAAAATATGAGGATGAAATTATAATTTTTAAGTAATTATGTTTTCTTCTATTATTAGTCAAGGTATTAAAATAATTCCACAAAACTATGAAAAGGATATTGAAATAAAAACTTTATATTTTTACTTTTCTTACTAACAAATCAATGACCTTTTAAAACATCACATATTTATAGTTTTGTGATGGTATACTTCCTCATGACCATGTTATCTATCACTCTCTATCAGAACTTGATAGTAGGGTTTTTTCTTCCATGTATATGTTTTCATACATGGAATCCTAGATTGCGTTGTCTTAGGTTACCTTCATTCTTTATTTTCTCTCTTATTAAGTGGAGGTTTTATAGGCCTTTTTCCAATATGGGATTTCAAAAAAGGTATTTTGGAAAGTAAAACACCTATTTTTTTTTATCCCAAGTTCAAATTGCGAGGATGAAATTTATTAATGTGGAGGGTGGGGGGAGAACATAACATCTTGTGATTTTAAACAAAATACTATTTTCAATATCATACAAGATATGCCACATCATGCTTAAAAAAATGACTAAAAATTATTATTTAAATGTGATAGTTATCACCTGGATATTAGAATGGTGGTAATTAATGTGAATAAATAAATTAAGAAGATATAGTTTAATTTTTTTATAAAATTAATTCATTGGTTAAAAATTAATTATAAATTAAAATAAAATTCAATTGAATATAAAGTAAATGTTTTTATCAAAAAAAAAATTTATGCACCAAAGGTGTTTTATCTTAATAAATTAAATTAATCACTATTATTGAAATATTTTAATGAAATTTATATGTTATATATTCAATCAAATGTTTTTAAATTAATCCAATAAGATTTATAGGCTTAATATATGATTAAATCTAATTTTAAGCATAAAAGCTACATTTTTCTAAAAGGTATTTTTGTCACCTTTAAATGGTGCACCTATTTTAAATATAAATTTTTAAAATTTTAAAAAATTTATTTTAAAAAATTAACTTAATTTTTGAAAGTGTTCTATCTAAATTATCTTAGGGTGAAATTTTGGTATTGTTTTAGAGAAGTTTTATTTTTTGATGAATAATGAAAAATACCGAATTTTAATTAAAAACAAAATTTTTGTCTAATTTATTTATATGGTTATATTATATTTTAATTTGGTTTTAAAGTATGATTAGTTTAATTATAAATCAATATTCCAATTTATTTCATTGTAATCAATTTCACATTGAAATTGGATATAAAAACTTTGTAGACATTTGAACTTTTTCACTTTAAAAACACTCTTTTTTTTGTTGTGTTTATGAGTTTTTTTTTAAATATAGAATTCTAAATTATGTGAATTGAGTTTGGAAAAATGTATTCCATATTTGTAATTAGAATGTTAAAATTCGTTTTTAAGATCATTTTCATTTTTAGGCATAAAAATTTATCGTCGAAAAAAAATAATTTACCGCCATATAGGTAAAATAATGAAACAGGTTAAAGTTAAAAGGTAATGGATTAAATTCCAAAACTTTACAATATTAAATGGGTATTATATGTGTTTAACAACCCTAAAAATAATTTAAAACTTTAATTATCATCCAAAGTCTTGAAAATTAATTCCAACTCAATGTGGTTGGCTTTAAATGTAAAATAATCATTATTTAATCATTAAAACTACCACTCCTAAAGTGTAAATACCACCCCTTACAACCCTTTTTATCCTCAAAAGATTTTAACATCCTCAAATATCTACCAAAAAATCTCCTCATCACTCTACCTATGTCTTAGTTCTAAGTTTCTCACAAAAAATAACAAATATGAGGTCCTTAAGGGGTCCATTAAAGAGGTGACATCCAAGAGGTAATTCTCTCAAAGCACCTCTCTTATTTTATTTTCTTCTTATATTTTCTCCTCAACTCCTTAATAAATCAAGTCATGATAACTCCATAATACTTTATATACTATAGTGTTATTTTTTATGGAATAGCTTATATTCAAACATTTTATTACGTCCACTAATTCAAATAAACAAAACTATTTTCCAAAATTTGGAGGTTAGCCATCTCCATGGATAATGATTTTTTTCCATTACTACCTTCATAGATGGTCATAAACATATAATTCTGGTTAAATAAGATTTTAATAGGTATATTATAACCCATTTCATGTTTTTTGACTAATACATACACATAATAATAAATAAAATGAAACTAGTTCATAGTGTTCAAAAAAAACCACAAAACAAAACAAAACATTTATCATTAACATTCTATCAGATGAATCATCATCATACAAGAAATAAAAATGATATATAGGGACATTAATAAATTTTTAAGTTCATTAATACTATTTTTTTAAAATTCTTTAGTTTTTTTCCCATTTTACAATAACGTCCATAATTATACAGAAATTTACCTATCATGAAACCATGAAATGAACACACCTAAAACCATGAAAATAATGAAATATTATTAATAATTGGATCATAAGATGTTATAAAATCATCACATAAGGTATTATAAATATTAATATAGTTATATAATGAGTTAATAACATTATTTAAACCATTTTACATGAGGTTAAAGTATGGAAAACTAAAGGGGGGCAATAAGTAAGGGTTTCTCCTCTCACTTTTTACTTCTATGAGATGTATGCCTTATTCACCACTAATTTCTTTTATATGGTGTATATAATTTAATTTGATATTTAATATCATTAATATCATTATATTAATTGTATTAAATGTTTCATTTGATAATTATTAATTTTATGGTTCATACGATTCAATTTATTGAAAACTGTAAGGGAATTCTTAACTTAATTTCCATTATTTAGGTTAAACTTCTACTTCTTGATTATGTAGTGCTAATATTATGTGTGAAATTAATTTTTAATATATTATGTTGTATTTACACTTTTTTTATGTTAATTTATATCAAATACAAAAAAATTTATTCATTTTATTAATGTTCACTTCATTGATATGTTATTTATAAGGGACTTTCTTTTAAAAAATCATCTTTTAAAGTTACTCTTTCAAAAATTTTTACAAAATACTAAATGAATGTTTTCTAAATATATGAAATGAATGGAATTTTATTATTTAATTTATCTTAATTTTTAAGCTTTATTTACAAGTTTACATATTTATTCTCAAATAAAATGTTTTCATTTATGAGTGCGCAACTTCGTAAAAATGAAATGTCATTTCAAAATGGAAAAGTTATTTTTCCTCAAGAATGTTTCTTTTATGAAAGATTTTTGTGTTATGAATATCATATGGTTCTTGGGAATTTTTTATGATGATGATTTGTTATGTGATAAACCAAGGGTGAGTGATCTCATTATAGTTCTCCAATTCATTGGGTAATGGGACGGAGTCAACCGATTAGGTTTCTACTAAGATATTATAGGAATAATACTACAGTGATTATTCCAAATGTAACTATGATGGTTAATCTCTATGTAACCAAGATAGATCCAATATTTGTAATATTGATATGTAAAATGACGTTTCAAGTTACCTAATTATATTTTAGATGATTTCAAATGAGTTTTCATGAAAATAGTCTGATTTTCAAAAGGTAAGATATTGATCTTTTTGAAAAGATGATTACTTTTTCAAAAGAATAAGGTATTTTTTTGAAAATGTTTTTATGGATTTCACTGGACTAATATTTTCCATTATTTTATGTCCCTAAGTGATATTTTTATGCTCATTTGATGTTTTCAAATGTTTTTCATAGGTTAAAGGATGAGTAGGGATGAAGATTAGGACATGACGAAAATTGTGAAGATATTTCATAAAAAACATGTTTTATTTTAAAAGGGTTTCCTTTTGTGAAAAAAAATGATACTGAGTATAAGTTTCCACTTGTAATTTATGGGTTTACTATGTAAGGGTTTATCCTAATTCTGTGAAACACTAAACCAAAAAGATTCATGGGAATGTAATAATGTGGATTCTAGTTTAAAATCACTAGAATATGTAATGTTTAAATCCAAGTCCTTAAAGTTAGTATCAAATTAGGTTTTAGATAACTTTAGAGGTTAGTATTTCAATTGAGCATAATTTAGGGATCCTATATAACCACAAGGGTTATTATTAGATGGATAATTTTGGAGGTTTATGTAAATTTAGGAAGATTTTATAAAAACCTATATCAACTGAGATATAAGGGGATTCAATGATTATAGTATTCGAAAATTCTTATGGTATTATCTTTACCCTATAGATAATATTTCCATTAATAATAATTTCATGTTTAACTGATGTTATTTTCAACATAAGAAGGATCACTTGTCAATATGTAAGGAAATAGATCTTACACAACGTTTTTATCCCTCCCAGATGATTTGATAATCACTATTATTACAAAATCTTATTCAAATGATTTTTACAACTTTTTAAGTATTCAAATCACCTACAAGAAATTGATTGATTTGTCAAACACCCATTATTTTCTACAAAAATTCTATGGTTCATGGTATCTTTTTAATTTTATTGCACGATCTCAACTCTTACAACTCTCATAAAATGTGAAATACCATAAGTAGATTGAACATATACTTTTTAAAGTCGGAAAAGAGGATAAAAGATAAAGGGAATATCAAGAAGATACTTAAATATGAATTTAAGGTACAACTTATTTTCTCATATTCTTAGTATGAAACATTTTTTGTTGATATTGATGAATTATAAGGATAAAATTCATATGTTTTATTGTAGCTATAAAGTATGAATGAATAAGACGATGAATCATGGTTAATAGTTTAATAAGTAAGTTGAATGAATGGTGTGTTTTTGTATTGAGTTTTCAAATTTATGATATAGTCATATTTTATAAATATTAGTAGAATCATGGAATGCTTAAGTATTATCTATATCATGTTTTGTTTTTATAAGATTGGAAACATATGTTAGATTGAATCAATACCTTTGAAAAGTAGAAAAAAGATGATAATTTTTAAGTTACATGTAAACCTTAAGCCTATGATATGAAAAATTTTATTTTAGGAACAATGCCTTTAATTTTGGCGGACATAAGTTTGAAGGTATTAGTAGGCCTTTTGTTTTATATGATCTTTGGGTTTGAGGTAATTTTGGGTTTTTACTTTTTGGGATGAAAGATGTGAGGTATGAGATAACCTTTGAGGTTAAATGTATTTAGGATTATTTTGAAGATATTTTATACATTTATAAAATTTTATAAGTATTATATTAATATAGATTTAGAAAAAGGAGAAGTCATAGGATGGGTGACAACCCATCATGTTAGTTAAGGATATGGAGATCAAACCCACAACCGAAGGGCGACAAGGGTGCATCACCTACCACTAACCTACATGATCTCCTTGTTATTATGAAATTGTTTTTCTTTATTTGAACTATCATATAGATAAAGGTTATATTTATTTTGGGAATATAAATTTTATCATATTTACAATCATGGGATTGTAATTTCATTTGGGGATTAAGGGAACAATGTAATTTCGGAAGATGTTCACTATTTTGGAAGCCCTATAAAATTAAGGTAAAAAGAATATTAAGGAATTTAAATTTATTAAAAAAGGTTGAATTGGATTTTATAGAATATAATATTTTATTGTGGATTTATGGAAATTCAAGAATAAATAGCATATCTTAAAGATTATGAGATTTGGGCAATTATATTTTTGTTACGAGGCTTTAAGAGAGATGGATATTATTTAATGATAAATATTAAATTTATCTTGTAAGACTAGGTGATAAAATACTTCTATTTTTTGAGTTTCAAATTTTACTCTAGAATATTTTGAATAATTATAAGGATAGTAATTTTTTGAATAATCTATTAATATATAATTTTGGATATTAAAGTAGTTTTTCATTATATAAAGTTAATTATTTTTTGTAAATTAACTTATCTTGTACTAACCACTTTATTTTTGGTAAATTATTAAAGATAGGGGGAATAAATAGTTATAATGTTTTGGATATTTTGATCCCTAGAAGTTGATTCTGATTATTCAAGTATGAAAATTCATATTGAATACTCATATTTCGGTGAAAATATGAGGATGGAATTCTACTTTTCAAGTGAGTATGTTCCCTTATGTTCTTAGTTCTAGTAGAAAAATAATTCTTCAACACTATGAAAAGGATCTTGAAACAAAAACATTATCCGTTTACTTTTCTTACCAAGAAATCAATGAAATTTTAAACCATCACAAATTTAAGGTTTTGTGATGGTCTACTTCCTCATGACCATGTTATCTATCAAACTCCATCATAACTTGATAGTAATTCTTTTCTTCTATGTCTATGTTTTCCCACATGGAATCCTAGAATGTGTTATCTCAGGTGACATTTCCACTTTCTTTTCTCTCTTATTAAGTGAAGGTTTTATTGAATCTTCTGATACGACATTTCAACAAAGGTATTTTGAAAATTAAAATACCTAATTTTTCAATCCCAAGTTCAAATTTAGAGGAAAGATTTTATTAAAGGTTTGGATAATGTCACATCCTGATATTTTAAATGAAACATTATGTTCAAAATCATACAAGATATGCCATATCGAGCTTAAACAAATGACTAAATATTATTATTTAAATGTGATACTTATCTCATAGTCATTGAAATAAATGGAACTAATAAGATTAATTAAATTCTAAAAATACAGTCTAAACATGTTTATAAAAGTTATTCATTGGTTACCAATTATTTATAAAGGAAAATACAACCCAATTGAATATAAAGTAAACATTTTTATAAAAAACAATTTTTAAACACCAAAGGTATTTTATCTTAATAAATTTAATTAATCACTATTATTGAAACATATTAATGATATTTATATTTTATATATTAAATAAAATTTCCTTAAATTTATCCAATAAGTTTTATATGTTTAAGATAGGAATAAATCCAATTTTAATCATAAAATTCTATGTTTTTCTAAAAGGCAATTTTGTCGTCTTTTAACGGCGCACCTATTTTAAATCTAAATTTTGAAAATTTTATAAAAATTATTTGAAAAAATAATTTTTTTAAAATAATAATTTAAAAATTATATTAGGGTGAAATTGTTGTATTTTTTTGAAGAAGTTTTATTTTTTGATGAATAGTGAAAAAATCTGTATTTTAATTGAAAACTGCATTTTCATATAATTTATTTATATAGTTATATTATTTTTTAGTTTTTATTTTAAGTACAATTAGTTAAATTATATATAAATTAATCCAATTCAGGTCATTAGAATCAGTTTTCCATTGAAATTGGATGTTAAAACATTGTAGACATTTGAACTTTTTCACTTTAAAAACTCTCTTTCACTGTGTTAACGGGTTTAGTTTTAAATATATTTTTTCCAATTATATGGATTTAATTTAGTAAAATTGGTTCCATATTTGGAATAATATGGCTTAAATTATATTTTAGTTTTATTTTCATTTTTAGGCATAAAACTTTTACCATGTTAAGAAAAAGAATTACCGTAGTATAGGCAAAATAATAAAACTAGTTAAATTTAAAAGATAAGGATTAAATACCTAAAAATTACAACATTAAATTGGTGTTTGATTTGTTAATGTACCATAAAAATATTTACAACTTTAATTATCATCCAAATTCATGGAAATTAATGCCACCGCAATGTGGTTGACTTTAAATATAAAATAATCATTATTTAATCACTTAAAACCACCCCCTCTCAAGTATAAATACAACCGCTCCCAATACCATTTTTACTCATAATCCTTGAATATACTACAATATCTTCAAAATACTATCTTAATCACTCTCCAAATATCCATGTAATTCATTTCTCTCTAAAATACCAAATCCAAGTTCCTCAAGGGGTTCTTCAAGGAGGTAATATCCAAGAGGCAATTTTCTCAAAGCACCTCTCTTATATTATTTTCTTCTTCTATTTTCTCCTCAACTCCTTCATCCATAGATTAATTATAACTCTATAATAATTAATATAATAGATTTTTATTTTTATTATGGGATGTCTTATATTCGTCCATCTTATTACCACCTATTATTCAAAGAAATGAAACCATTGTCCAAATTATGACGGTTAATCATCTCTGTGGATAATGATTTTTTGTTTCCCATTACCGCCTTGATAGATGGTCATAAAAGTATAATTATGGTAAAATAAGACTTAAATGGTTATATTATAACCGATTTAATGTTTTATAAATAATTCATTGACTTAATATTAAATAAAATTAAACTAGTTTGTGATCTTCGAAAAAAGTCAAAATAAACTAAATATTTATCATTAATATTCTATCAGATGAATCATCCTCATAAAAAAATAAAAAAAAATGTATGGGACCATTAATAATTATTTAATTTTATTAATACTATTTCATTACACTTCTTTAGTTTTAATCCCATTTTATAAGAACATCCATAATTATACAAAAATTAACGGACCATGAAACCATGAAATGAACACTCCCAAAACCATGAAAATAATGAAATATTATTAATGAATGGATCATAATTTGTTTTAAAATTATCATATAAGGTATTAAAAATATTAATATAGTTATTTAATATGTTAATAATATTATTTAAACCATTACACATAAGGTTGAAGTATGAAAAACTAAAGGGAATCAAGGGATAAGGGTTTCTCGTCTCACTTTTTACATCTGTGAGATATATACTGTATTCACCAAAAATTTATTTTGTGTGTGGTATATAATTAAATTAGATATATCATATCATTAATATAATCAACATCATGGTATTAAATGTTTTATTTGATAATTATTACTTTTATAGTGAATACTATTCGACTAATTACAAACTGTAAGTGAATCTTAACCGAATTTCCATTCTCTAGGTTAAACTTATACTTCTTGATTATGTCGTGATAGTATTATATTTGAAATTACTTTTGAATATATTATGTTGTATTTAAATTTATTTTATGTGTATTTATAGTGGATAAACCTAATTTATTCATTTTATTAACGCTTACTTCATTGATATGATATTTATAAGGGACTTTTTTAAGAAAATCATCTTTTGAAGTTACTCTTTCAAATATTTTTTCAAAAGTATAAAGGATTGTTTTTAACATATATTGAATGAAAAAAATCTCCCAATTTAATATTTATTAAATATTTTTAAGCTTTATTTACAAGTTTACAATTTTATTTTCAAATATATTTTTTCATTTATGAGTGCACTACTTTGTAAAAATGAAATGTGATTTCAAAATGGAAAAGTTATTTTTCCTCACGAATGTTTATTTTATAAAATATTTATATGTTATGATTATGTTATGGTTATTGGTAATTTTTTATGAGGAAGGGTGGTTCTGTGATAAACTGAGGTAGGATGAGCTTGTTATAGCTTTCTAATGCATTGAGTAATGAGACAGAGTTAATCAATTAGGTTTCTCCTAAGAAATTATAGGAATAATGATGTAGTGATTATTAAAAATTTATCTATGATGGTTACCCCGTATATATCAGAGAGAGATAAAATATTTTTAATATTGATATGGAAAATTTTGTCTCAAGTTACCTACTTGTTTTAGATACTTTCAAATGAGTTTTCAAGAAAATTGATTGATTTTCAATAGGTAAGATATTGATCTTTTTTAAAAGGCGATTAATTTTTCCAAATAAGAAGGTATGTATTTATGAAAATGTTTTTATAGATTTTAAATGAACTAACATTTTCCCTTATTTTATGTCTCTTATTTATCTTTTTATACTAATTTCAAGTTTTTAAATGTTTTCATAGGGTAAAATATGGGCATAGATGAAGATGAGGACATGATGAAAATTTTAAATATATTTCGTGATAAGAAAATGTGTTTTATTTTAAAGGGGTTTCATTTGGTGGAAAAAATAGATATTGAGTATAAGTGTCAACTTTTAATTTACGGTTTTACTATGTAAGGGTTTTCCCAAATTCTTAAAAAATCTAAATTGAAAATAATCTAAGAAATGTAATAATGTGGAATCTAGTTTCAAATCACTAGAATATAGAATTTTTAAGTTTAGGTCCATATAGTTGGTATTAGAATAGTGTTTATATTACATTAGAGGTTATGATGTTGTTTGAGCATAAGTTAAAGATCCTATATAACCACAATAGTTATTATCAGATAGAGAATTTTTGAGTTTTATGGGAATTTAGCTGAATTTTAGAAAAACCTAAATCAACTGAGATATAAGGGGGATGAAGGATTAGAGTATTTTAAATTTTTTATGATATTATATTTAGACTATAGATTAATTTCCTTTAATTATTCATTTCAGGTTTAAATAATGTTATTTTCAAAAGATTAAGGATCATTTTTCAATATGGAAGGAAATATATCTTACATAAACTTATTATCCCTACCATATGATTTGATCATCACTATTATTAAAAAAGCGTGTTCAAATGATTTTGATAGATTCTTGAGAATTCAAATCACCCCTAAGAAATTGTTTGAGTTATCAAACACCTATTATTTTCTAAAAAAATTATGTTTCATGGTATCATTTTTATTTTATTTCAAGATATCAACTCTTCCAACTCTATCGAAATGTGAAATACTAGAAGTGGTGTGAACATATACTTTTTGATAGTATTACAACATTCCAAAATATAAAGGCAATATCAAGAAGATAATGAAATATATATTTAAGGTATGCATTTTTTTTATAATGTTCTTAGTATGCAACATTTTTGTGTTGATATTGATGAATCATTGGGATATAATTTATAATAAGAATAAAGGAATAACATGCTGAATCATTGTTAATGGTTTAATAATGAAGTTGAATGAAGGATGTGTTTATGTATTGAGATTTTAAATTTATTATATAGTGGTGTTTTATAAATATTAAAAAAATCATGGAATACGTAAGGATTTTTTATAGTATGTTTTGTTTTCATAAATTTAGAAACATGCGTTGGATGGAATAGATACCTTTGAAAAGTGATAAAAATTTGATAATTTTTAAGGTACACGTAACCCTTAAGCCTATGGTATGAAAAAGGTTATTTTAGTAACAATGCCTTTATTTTTTGTGGATATAAGTTTGAAGGTATTGATAGTATTTTTGGTTTATATGATCTTTAAATTTGAGGTAATTATGGGTTCTTAATTTTTGGGATGAAAAAAGAAAGTTATGAGATAACCTTTGAGGATAAACATATTAATTATTATTTTGATGATGTTTCTAAAATATATAGAATTTTATAAGGATTATATTAATATATTTTTAGAAAAAGGAAAACCCATAGGATGAGTGACAACCCATCACTTCCAGTAAGACAGTGGTGATTAGACTGACAACCGAAGGGAGATAAGGGTGCATCGCCTACCACTGGCCCATGTGATGTCCTGGTTAATATGAAATTGTTTTTCTTTATTTGATATATCTGATAGATAAATGTTATGTTCATTTTTAGAATATATGTTTTATCATATTTATAACCATGGGATTAGAATTTCATTTGGTGATTAAGTGAATAGTGTAATTTTCGAAGACATTCACTATTTTGGAAACCCAATATGATTAAGGTAAAAAGAATATTAAGGAAATTTATTTGAGTAAACAAGTTTTAATTTTATTTTAAAGAATATATTATTTTATTGTGAGTTTATGGTTATTCAGAAATAATTAGCATATCTTGGAGATTATGAGATTAGGGCAATGGCACTTTGGTATGAGACTTTAAGACTGACTGAAAATTCTATTTTTTTTAATTTTCAAAATGATTCTTTTTGGTATAGTAGTAACTAAAACTAAGAATGAGATAAAAAAAATAACAATATATATTCAATATTCAAAAATAAAAGAACACCAGTCACAAAACTACTGAGACATCAAATCGGGAGGAACCAACATCAACCTGTAGGATTCCTACCAACATCCTCATTAGTCAAACTCATCATCATCACCATCTAATCACCACCATCATCATTTTCATCCACCACCACACTAGTACACTTGAGATTACTCCCCAGCCACTATGACTATCATGAACAACTGATGACCACCACCATAACCATAAATGAACTCACTGCTTCATCAAATCACTATCATAGAAGAACCAACCTCATCAAAATACCACCTTCATAAACTATTCATTGTTGAGATAACTCTGAAGGACACCACCAAAAATAGAAATTTCTCCATGGAATTTTCATTTCTATCTCCAAACATCACTATTTTCGAAGGGCTGTAGTAGGACTTCCAATGACCACAAAACCACACATCCCAAAACCTCATCATTACCATAACTCTCAATCCACCTTGGAAAGACATAAAAGAACATGTGATCAAAGAATTGAAAGAGAAACCAAGGAATTTTAAGGATGACAATGTCGATGAGGTAGAAGACCAGTATCCAACAAAACAATGGCAATCTATCTCAGGAAGTTTTTAAAAGCCTTCGATTTCCAAACTGCAGAACCCAAAACATCTTTTTTCCACCACTTTAGCTCTGAATTAGAGAGATGCAGAGGATCATGGGGTTAGATTAGGGGATGAGTGTCCAAGTTTATTGATATAAAATAACCTTTTACAAGACCCCAAAACCACCCTTGAAATAAGATGATGATTCCAAAACCAAAACACCTTCACCCGAGCCAGCATAGTGGTCACCTCTGAAGATGATACAAAAAGAAAGATGAAAAACCAGAAACATACAATCTATGAAAGAGAAAATGGGAGAATATCCCATGAATAAGTCACACTTATGGGGTAGGAAGAAGGAAGGATGAGATTAAAAGAGAGGAAGAAATGAATAAAAGGAAGAGGCATGAGGCTCAGACACACTACCGACCCTACGTTGAAGGCTTTTAGGAGGAAACCTTAGGCTGATCCAAGAGTGGGAGGGGGAGATTCGAGAGAGAAAGGAAAAATATTTTTTGAATAAACAATTGATTTATAATTTTTTAGATTAAAGTAATTTTTCATAATATAAAGGTTTTAATTTTGGGAAATTAATTTATCTTATACTAACCACTTTGGTTTTGATAAATTCTTAAAGACCATGGGAATAGATAGTTATATATTTGTGGATTTCATGATCTTTAGAAGTTGTTTTTGATGATTCAGGTACAAAAATTCATCTTTAATACTCATCATTTAGAGAAAAGATAAGGATGAAATTCTAATTTTGAAGTAAGTATGTTTCCTTATGTTCTTAGTCCAGGTAGTAAAATAATTTCTCGACACTATGAAAATTATCTTGAAATAAAAACATTATCTTTCTTACTTTTATTACCAAGAAATAAATGACCATTTAAAATATCACAAATTTATGGTATAATGATTGTCTACTTCCTCATGAACATGTTCTCTGTCACTTACCATCAAAACTTGATAGTAATTTTTTTCTTCCACGTCCATGTTTTCTTACATAAAATCCTAGACTGTGTTATTTTAGGTGACCATCGTACTTTCATTATCTCTTATTAAGTAGAGGTTTTATTGATCCTTTTTCTGATATGGGATTTCAACAAAGGTATTTTGAAAATTAAAACACCTAGTTTTTTTTATCCCGAGTTCAAATTGTGAGGACATAATTTATTAAAGGAGGTAATGTAACATCTCAATATTTCAAATGAAATACTATGTTCAATATCATACAAGATACACCACATCATTCTTAAACAAGTGACTAAATATTATTATTTAAATGTGATAGTTATCACCTGGCCATTGGAATGGTAGGAATGAATATGATTAAATAAATTATGAATATATAGTTTACACTTGTTTATAAAATTAACTCATTGGTTACTAATTAATTATAAATTAAAATAAAACACAATTGAATATAAAGTAAATGTTTTTATAAAAAAACAATTTTTATGAGACAAATGTGTTTTATATTAATAAATTAAATTAATCACTATTATTGAAAGATATTAATGTAATTTATATTTTATATATTCAAGAAATTTTTTTAAATTCATCCAATAATTTTGATAGGCTTAAGATAGAAATAAATTCAATTTTAAGCATAAAAGCTTTATTTTTTTAAAGGTTATTTTGCCACCTTTTAATGGCGCACCTCTTTTAAATCTAAATTTTGACAATTTTATAAATTTTATTTGGAAAATTAAAGTTCAGTTTTGAAATTTGAATATCAAAATTATCTTAGGGTGAAATTTTGGTATATTTCATAAAGGTTTAATTTTTTTTATGAATAGTGAAAAATATTAAATTTTAATAGAAAAAAACATTTTTTTCTAATTTATTTATATAGTTATATTATATTTTAATTTGGTTTTGAAGTATAATTAGTTCAATAATACATAAATAAATCCAATTTAGGTCACTGGAATCAATTTCACATTGAAATTGGATATAAAAACATTATAGACATTTAAACTTTTTGGGTGGTACGGATGGAGTGGTTGGTGAGTGATTTTGTTTGAATTTTATTTGGGTGGTTTTAATTTATTTAGGTTCTCACTTAACCATAAAATTTATTCTTTTAAAATATAAAAATATGTAATTGGACTTTAAAAACCCTCTTTTTCATTGTGTTTACAGGTTTTGTTTTAAATATAATTTTTTCAATTATGTGAATTGAATTTGGAGAAATGGATTCCATATTTGTAATAAGAGGGTACAAATTAGTTTTTAAGGTAATTTTAAATTATATTCATAAAAAGTTTTCTTGGTAAAAAAATATTTACCGCTGTATAGGTAAAAGAATGAAAGAGTTAAAGTTAAAAGGTAATGGATTAAATACCTAAAAATTACAATATTAAATGGGTGGTTGATGTGTTTCTAAAACCTAAACATACTTTAAAACATTAATTACAATCAAAATTTATGGAAATTAATTCCACATCAAAGTGTTTGGCTTTAAAAGTAAAATAATCATTATTTAATCACTTAAAACCACCCCTCATCAAGTATAAATACCACCCCTCCCAACCCCATTTATCCTTACAAGCTTTGATTCTCCTCAAATATTTACCAAAAGATTTCCTCATCACTATCCCCACGTTATAGTTCTTATTTTCTCACAAAAAAACCAAATCCAAGGTCCTTAAGTGGTCCTTCAAGTAGGTTATATCCAAGAGGTAATTTTCTCAAAACACCCCTCTTATTTTACTTTCTTCTTCTATTTTATCCTTAACTACTTAATCCATAAATTCATGATAACTCTAGAATAATGTACATACTAGAGTTTTATTTTTCTTATGTAATATCTTATATTCATCATTTTTATTAGATCCTCTTTGTAAAATAAATGAAACTATTTTCCAAATTATGAAGGTTAATCGTCACCAGGGATATTGACTTTTTCCTTACCATTACCACCTTCTTGGATGGTCATAAAAGTATAAATTTGGTTAAATAATATTTAAATAGGTATATTATAATCTATTTCATGTTTTGGTACTAATACATACTCATAATATTAAATAAAATGAAACTATTTCATGGTGTTCAGAAAAACCGCCAAACAAAACAAAACATTTGTCATTAAAATTCTATCAGATAAATCATCCTTATAAAAGAAATAAAAATGATACATGGGACCATTAATAAATATGTAAGTTAATTAATAATATTTCATTACACTTTTGGATTTTTTATCCCATTTTACAAGAACATCCATAATTACACACAAATTAACTGATCATGAAACCATAAACCGAACACACCATAAATAATGAAAATAATGAAATATTATTAGTAAATGGATCATAAGATGTTATAAAATCATTAAATAAGGTTTTATAAATATTAATATAGTTATATAATGAGTTAATAACATTCTTTAAACTATTATACTAGAGGTTAAATTATTCAAAACTAAGGGAGAGCAAGAGGAAGGGTTTATGATCACATTTTTTTCTTCTGTGAGATGTATGCCCTATTCACCACTAATTTATTTTATGTGGTGTATATAATTACATTTGATATAAAATATCATGAATATAATTATATTCATGTTATTAAATGTTTCATTTGATAAATATTTATTTTATGGTTCATACGATTCGACTTATTATAAACTGTATGGGAATTCTTAACTCAATTTCCATTCTTTGGGGTAAACTCCCACTTCTTGATTTTGTCATGCTAATATTATGTCTGAAATAAATTTTTAATGTCTTATGTTGTATTTACACTTGTTTTATATTAATTTAAAGTGAATTCACATAATTAATTCATTTTAGTAATTCTCACTTCATTGATATGATATTTATAAGGGACGTTATTTTAAAAAAATCATCTTTTAAAGTTACCCTTTTAACTATATTTATAAAAGACTAAAGCAATGTTTTTTTACATATATAGAATAAATGTAATTTTACACTTTAATTTATCTTAATTTTTTTTTTATTTAAAATTTTATAATTTTATTTCTAAATAAAAGATTTTCATTTATGAGTGCGCGACTTTGTAAAAATGAAAAGTGATTTCAGAATGGAAAAGTTATTTTTCCTCAAGAATGTTTCTTTTATGAAATATTTATATGTTATGATTATGTTATAGTTATTTGGTATAGTTTATGAGTATGAGTGGTTCTATGATAAACCAAGGGTGAGAGAGCCTATTATATCTCTCCAATGCATTGGGTAATGGGACAAAGTTAACTGATTAGGTTTCTCCTAAGATATTATAGGAATAATACTATAGTGATTATCCAAAATGTAACTATGACGGTTACTCCCTATACAACCGAGAGAGATCCAATATTTGTAAGATTGATATATAAAATGATGTCCTAAGTTACCTACTTACATTTTAGATTCTTGAAAATGAGTTTTCAGGAAAATTGATTGATTTTCAAAAGGTAATATATCTATCTTTTTGAAAAGATGATTCCTTTTTTTAAAAAATGTATTTTTTACGAACATGTTTTTATGAATTTTCACTGGAATAAAATTTTCCATTCTTTTATGTCCCTTTATGATATTTTTATGCTCATTCCATGTTTTCAAAAAAATCATAGGGTAAAGGATGAGTTGGGATGAAGATGAGGACATGATGAAAATTGTGATGATATGTCATAAAAAGAAGACATGTTTTACTTTTAAAGTCTTTCCTTTGGTGAAAAAAATGGATACTGATTATAAGTGTCCACTTGTAATTTATGGGTTTACTATGTAAGGTATTATACTTATTCTCCAAAACTCTAAACTGAAAAGATTCTTGGGAATCTAAAAATGTGGATTCTAATTTAAAATCTCTAGAACATATAATGTTTAAAGACGGGTCCTTACACCAAGCCTATGAATTCCATATCAACACAAAGTCAACACACATCCATATTTCAATACCAAGTCTACCCAGTATATTCAAGACCACCTATAATAATCCCAAAACCAAGGATGACACTTGGAAGCCTATATAACAGAGTTAGATATAGAGGAATATTATTGGAAATTGGTTACATTTCACTTTTTTCTATTGAAAGTGGTGAATCAGATGCTTCCACTTGAAGGTATATAAATTAATATCTATCTCTCTTCCTTTGAATTTTGATAATAATTTATTGTAAAAAAATAATCCCCTTTAGGTAATCCTCTCCTACTATTATTTTCTCTCTAATTATCTATATAATTCCATTATATAGACAATTCTGCACTTGTTTACTCTTATAATTTCTTAAAAATTCCACACTAATTCAGTCAATTTTGTGGTTCTAGTGATGTGTTTCTATTTATTCCTCAATTGTTATGATTCATCTATATTTTCATTGTATTGATCTTATCTTATTGCTTGTATTCTTTACCCTATACTAAATTATATTTTTTTCAATGTGTTTTGTGTGTTCCCATGTTCCTCCATGATATATTCTTCTCCTTCGAAGTTTTGTTATTTTATTTTTTTAATAAAGTGTAGTTTCTTCCTCTATTTGGTGTGCTATATTTTCTTCTTCTCTTTATGTATTGTGATATCTCATATCCATTTATGGAGATCCAACTAGCTTCTCCAGTTCAATGGAGATAATCTAAAAATTAATTTTTGAGTTTGAATATTACTTGTGTTATTTTTCTTCAATTATTTATCTGAGATTACTTTAGTTGGGATTATCAATAAGGTGAACGCATATGAATTACCTTCCATAATTTTTCTTTAACTTCAATTTAATCCAAAACTTTATTAATAAAACAACACATAAGAACCTAATTAATAAATATAGAGGTCAAAATTCTTTATATTTAACTAGAAATAAAGAAAAATCAAAAATATAAGTGGGAGGGAAGAGAAAAATAGATAGTGAAGAAGAAACTATAGAGTTCCCTAGGAAGCTCTTGCCCATGTCCAGCTGGCCATCTCCTTAAATAGAGTAAATACATCCCCATGTAGTTTCTCTTTACTCCTTTTATAACCTCTTTACATCCCACGTCTAACCACTTGGTCTCTATGGAATATTCTTCGTCTGACTACATCCCAACTACTCTAGATAACCCAGCAAACCCCATTAAGGAATAAAAATACTTCCTCTGGACTCAGTACCCCCTGAATTCTGATCACTATCACCACCTCAAAAAAACACCTTGTCCTAAAGGTGGTGGATCTCACATGAAATCCATGTGATCTCCCATATGGCCTTTACTATATTCGGGTCTTGTAAATTATCTCTCTCTCTATCTATCTCCATCTCTCTCTATATCCCTCTCTCTCTCTCTCTCTTGCCTCTGGACATGTATTGGGAGTGCCCTAAAATTTATGAGTTTGGTAGTTTTCCACTTCATGAATTAATTTCACCATATCTACTGGTAATTGAGTTAATAATGGATGGTTAATTTTTACCAGAGAAAGATCATTGTTTTCTAGGGTATAATTTTCTATAGGGATTGTTGTTTTTGTTGTAATAACCTCCAATGCTCATTTTATTTTATCAAATCTATCACCATAATTGGAAATTTATATGGTTAGGTAGTTTTTTCATCACCATAAAGAGTTGGGAGAGGATTTATATCATCTTTCCTTTAAAAAATAAAAGTATTATCTATGCACAGTCTAGAAATAATTGGATTTGTGCCTCTCTCTTTAGGTTTATATTGTGTCCCAACCACCTTAGTACCTTCCCTCTTTCCCATTGAGTGGTCAGGAGCGACCATCAACATCAACCCCGTTAGTGTCGCAACATTGTGATCCTACACTTCAATTGTGCCAGATGTCAGACAATTCATCCTAGGCAGTGGGGTCATTTGATAAGGTAGATTGGCCTTGTATTGTGGAATATATATTGGAGAAAGATCATTGTGCATGTTACCAAGAATGATGGACCAAAAAACTATTTATCTCCCCTACTCTTGAATGAGTAGAGCTAGGTCTTCATGCTCTTAGATCACTATCCCCTCTATTCCATTTGGTTCTAAAGTATCCTGGTCTAGATACAACACCAAACCCTTTGTTGAGACTATAGCTCCACCATATGCACATGTGACAACTGGTCGAGGGGGAGCATGATGGATGGTTTGTCTATAAAAGTGATAGGACCATGTTCTATTATTTATATAGACTCTTTTATCTATGTTTTAGTCCCTTTAATTGTTAATGAATTCCCCTTCTCAAATACCTCAGACCCCAAACTATGTTGGTCCACATTGGGGTACAACATCTGCAGGCGTTGTTGTGACAGAATGAGAGTGTGATGAAATTTGCACTGCTTGAGTTCAAATTGTGAAACTCATACACAATCTTGATATAGCTATTTTTTCTGAAGAAAATCAAGTTGATGTGCCACCTTATTCAATATCATTGCTAGTATCTTAATCCTCTAAGTTGAATCTAGCTTTGTGATCCTTTTATTCGTGCGTAGTGCTGCTGCTAGGAGATGTGTCATTAGGGGATTTAGATGCACTGGTTACAGAAATTTAGTATGTTTTCACCATCATAGAAATCCTGATAGAAGTGAGCTATCTATATAAATTAAGTAACAACAACAAGACCAATAGTGTGCTTGTGTGATTGACTATTGTTAATAGTAAGGATGAAGTACCAAGTGTCATTTAGGTGTGCACATCGTTGCTGAACAGAACGGTGCATGCTGGAAGGTCGAACCAATTGATGAATAAAAATATAGGAAAACCTTATTTATATTTAACTAGAGATAAAGGTATAGAAAAAATATATGTGGGATAAAGGATAAGAATATATAATGGATAATAAACTCAAGATTTTCCTAGTAATCTCTTTCTTAAGCCCAACTGGCCTCCTCATTAAACAGAATTATCTCCCCCTATGTAGTTCTTTTTTCCCTTTTATAACCAATTTTCATCCCACCTATAACCAATTGTACCACACAAAATATTCCCCCTCTATCCACTTCTCAAAAAATTAGCTAACCCAAAAAACCCATCTTAAGGAATAAAAATACTTCCCCTAGACCCAGTACCCTCTACATTCCTATCAGTGCTAGTCTAACATATCATATATGATATACTATGAGATCATGCTTATGTTTATTACACTTTTAGGAGTTTTTTTAAATTGATAACATATCTAGGTAATTATTGCTATATTTTTGTATGATCATTTGATAATACTCTTCCAATAAACTCTTTAATGAGTAATATCTATGGAGTAGAATAGTTTGAATAGTGGTGAGACTTATAAATCATACTCATAATGTTTATATCCTTATATATTTAAGCTCCTTAACTCTACAACATTTAATTTTATAATGTTAATAATTTTTGTTGTCTACATAGAACCCATTCAAAGTACATCGTCATCATCATAATTCGTAGAACCATTTCCATCAAACTTTTTCCTTAAAATATAATGTAACCATTTACAATATATCTTAAAGTATTTTAGGATATAATGAAATAAACTTTATATTTTTACTGTAATAATCATTCATTTTTTATATTTTAACTTATTAAGTCTAAATATAATCTCAATTTCCTTTTAGTCACTATATTCTCTTAAGAATGTCATGCTAAGATACACAATATATTTTTTGTTTAAGATATAATACTTACCTCTTTAATTCAAATTTTTAATAAACTATTGTATCCATATCCTATATGAAATTTTTTTTGTTTGGAGAATTATTCTAAAAATAAGAGTTTATTCTTTTAAATATGTCATTAATGGTGGTAGAATCAATTCCTTATATTTTAATAAATTGGGTAAATTCCTTTATCCTTGATAAAACATTTTCAACCTTATCTTCTTCTCAAAGCATGTCATAGAATACAATGAATTATAAACCATGTGTAACATCTCGTGTTTTCCAAAAATATTTGTTTATAGTATACATTTGGTTTCACATACACTTAAAAATTAAAGAATTAATTTCTATAATATTGATACTTAACATGGGATTTCCATAAAGTTTCTCAAAACCCCTTCAGATATTCTAGAAAATTCCATTCTATGGAATTATGAATTATTACTGAAATATCTAGGTTTAAATTACCTTTACTAGATATGAGGAGAAAAATTATTGGACTTTCCAACTTGAATTTATTCTTTAGGTTTAAACTTTTACCCACTTGTAAAGTCGATACAGTACCAAAAACTAGACATATCATGCTCTATTATTCTTTTCTCAACACTTTAAAAAACTAGGGTAAATTTTTTTTTGTGGATATATCCCCATTTTTAGAACATTTATATAAAAGGAAACATAATGAATTTATAAATAAGAACAATCCTTAAGGAAACCTATAGTGAATAATTATATTCTTTTATAAGTATCTGGATTTATTTTCTAAACCACTTCAATGGTTGATTATTTTGGAAGGGGTTTCTCTAAAAAATAGAATCTCTCCTTAATAATTTTTCATAAGTTACCGGTCTTAATATTTTATTATATTAATCTTCTACCTTTCAAGGATTGATCTCAAAGACAAGATAGATGATGATGATGTTATTCATTAATAATAGGAGATTTAATCAGATGAGTATAATGTTTCACATTCATTTAATAAGGAATTATATTAAATGTACTCCCTCTAAAATGATGACCCCTTTGAATTAATCATATCCATTAGTGGTCCAAGATCCAAATTTCACTAAGAAATGATTCTGATTTTAAGTTGCTCTCAACACTTAGTTATTTAGGTAGATCATCTTCTCAATCATATCATATACGAATCACAGATAATTCATTAGAAAATACTTTCTCTAATCCATCATATGAATAAAACCAACTTCTTTCCTTTATTATATTAACTCTTAGGGTTTCCCATTTATGTGTAACATGAATCCCACATCAAGATTAGGTTACCTAACTCTCATGGTTATCATTTCTATCATGTCTTATAAAAGATAATGCATGAGTACCCTACTTTGACATGTGTTTTATTTGAAAGAAATATAACACTCAATTTTTTAAAATGGGATTAAATTCTCACCATATTATCTCATGTTATTATATTTACAATTATGGATGATTCTGATTATTTAACTTGTAATATTATTCATTCCACAAAATCAATATATTCAAGAAATATTGATGTGTAACACTTTACAAAACTCATAAATTATGTTATCAATTAAAATTAAAATCTAACTTTTTTCATACATATTGATGCATGACCATTTGTCTCCTATTGAATATCAAATAATAGGTTCTCTACTATAATGTACAGAGGGTAACTCAGGTTGAATCATTGGCGATGATACTTTTCATGACCCATCCCAATGGGGCCCGTACCACAACTACCCCAAGATTGCCTCCACTAGGACAAGGGATGGAGAGCAGTGCTAAGAATTAATATCACACACATGGTAGGCCTTAGGCTAATGAACTTGTATACACACACACATCTCCAAGCCCATACAATGCTAAAATGTAAAACAACTGATAACCATTCATGCATACATCTAAAATCTCACCATTATTGTATGACAACAAGTACTGGAAAGAAAAGGGAAAAAATATCATCCCACTACAAAGAAATTGAAAACAAGTCCAACCTATAAAGTGGGTGAGGACTACAATTAAGGTGATCATAAGAACACACCTCAGTGTATCTAGTTCACTAAGCTCCATCTAATCCTGGTCCCTCTAGGACTTCATCCAAAGGCTATTCATCTGCATAGCATCAAAAATAATAGTTAACTCATCATAGATATATGTCAAAAACATATATAAAAAGAATATCCAAATATACTCATTATAGACACATTGTCTCAAGGTAAAGTCCCAACTGTAATTTCCACCCTTGGATTCATGCTCGAAGGTTCCACATAACACTAATTCAGGATAACACACTCCATGAGTCAAATAGAACTAATGGAATTCATCTGATATGTCATGATCATCAGATCTTTCCATAAGAAGTACACACTAGAAGTCTGAACAGAAAAATACATAGATTAACCAAGAACCCCAATATAGATTAATCCACTAAGTTGGGGATCAGCGCCCAAGTAGTGTTGGTTACGAAAATACCAAGCACCCCACCTAGGGAAATGATGATCACAGAGGATCTCACTATGTGTCTCATGGAAGGATTCCAAAAACTCTATCCAAGACTGTAGTTTCTCAAAGGGTATCACCATCCTCTGCATAGAATGTGACTCTATACTAAACCCTCAGGGAATTGGATCGAGGGAATGTACCCTAACAAATAATTCCCAAGATGAAGAGGATAAGGGCTATAAGACATCATTGAAGGAGTATATTTTGTGTAATAGCAGTATATGGAATGTCCCTTTACCACCCTATCCTACCTATGTATTACAACACATTCCCATTTCCAAGTCCATTTTTGAGTACCTAGAATGTCTAAGATAGTGTACTCACGATCCTATCCAATTACATATAATTTCCCATGTACACATGGCCTATCCATATATATGCCTGAGTACAAGGAATGTTTGATCCCCTATTCTCCTAGCTGTGTTTCTGTGCCCACCGAGTTACACACTGATCCACCAGGTAAGGGTCATACACCGAGTGACATCTGTCACACACTGTGTAATATTTATCATCTCTGTAGAAACCCCAATGTTGTAGCCATATCCCCACACAATGTGTCTCTCGGATTACATGTAGTGTATATTGGGATTTTTCAGAACCCATGGATCCATTTCACTCATCTTCACACACTCCTATGATCTCAAATCCGGTCATAAATCTTGCTGTAAAACAGGGATCTGGTATGGCTAAGCATTTTCATCACTGAAGTCTAGATTCTTACTATCCAATTTTCTCAGAAAATGTCCTATATCACCTCACTATCATCACAATGTGTAACCATGAGAAAAATGACTATCTTCCAGTCCTAATCCATTGATGTTCTTTAATTCTATCTTTGATCAAATCCAAGATCGGTGATATCAAATCATTTTCACCAAGAGAAGATTGCACAATAATTGATTATCTGTTATTTTGTCAAACTAAAGGTAAAAAAACTGATTATAAACGCATGATTAATGGTGTGAGAAAACCAAGAAAGATGAAAAATTGGAACAAACCTTGACCATATTTGGGTTGTCCTTGACACAATTTCATTAGAACAAAGAACAAATATCTAAACAAAAATAAACAATTCTCCCAAATTCCCCACAAATAATCCTTCACCCGCAATACGATCAACCCGTAAATCAATCCATTAGTCAATTTATTTGAGTTTGTCATAGGAGAAATAAAATGGGGATGAATCCATATAAAAAATTCCTACCTTGATTTTGATCAATCATTGTAAAAGAATGATTGCACGTCACTATCATTAGCAAGATTCACACGTTCCATTGTCACATCGATCCTCGATTGCAATCTGATCTGATGTCACCCGCCAAGATATCCCTCAACGATCTCTCCCAATTTGTATGTTTATATAGATAACCCTGCAAATTAGTCATAGTAGAATATTTATAGAAATATATTAGGCTTCTGCATCACATTAAATAAAATAAATAAATAAATAATTTATTTTAATTTATTCACTAGTGACTGTACTTTATAAAAAATCTTGTTACATAAAAAGGTTATGTTTAACATAGGGTAAAACTAATACTCTTAACTAAACTAAAACCTCGTATTTCTAATCTGAGAATCTGTTTCAAATTTATTCCACATTTTCAATAAAACTAACAACATGTGACGTTTAATATATTTTAAAAATTAATTTCGGGCACACCAGGCCTCAGAATCTCACATTGTCTTCGCACCTAGCACCAAAAATGATCTATACAATATTATAAAGTAATATATAGAAAAATTAGATTAATTAAATTCTCATCATCTTGGGGATTTACATCCCAAAATGACAAAACAAAAGGCTACACAAAGAGATGTGGGCACTAAGCACGCATATGGGTCTCCCACTCCTAGGTGCTCTCTTAAAGATTCTCATCTTTCCACTAAACACGCTCTAGGGGAATAAATCACCCATAAAGGATACTCTCCTTCCAATCCTTGATCTCTACCAGGTAATCAACTAAGGCATCTCTGTACTCGATGTCCAGCTCACCTTAGTCAATAATATGTGAGGGGTAATGCATGTAGCTCCTCATCTGCGACACGTAGAGGAAATCATGTGCTGGGTCTAACTACAGTGGTAGATCTAAGCGGTATGCCACCTCTCTAACTATACATAGTATTTTAAATTGCCAATGAATCTTGAAGAGAGTATTCCACACAGAACAAATCTATATAACCCACATTGTGGTGAGACCCTCAAGAATGAATTCCCTCCATCTCGCACTCCAATGGACTCCATCATCAGTCTTCATAGGACTTCTTATGGATCTATGTAGTCCTCATCCACTCCTGGATGATCTTCACCTTCTATGCAGTGGATCACACCAACTCTAGACCTAGAAGTGCTGATTCTCCTAGATCAGTCTGGCATAGTGGTGACCTACAGGGTCACTCGTACAAGGCCTTGAATGGTTCAATACCAATGGTGGTATGATAGTTTCCATTTTAGGAAAAATACACTAATGGTAGGTGATCCTCCTAACTATGGAAAAGTTATAACATGAAATACTGCAACATTACCTCTAAGATTGGAATGGTCCACTCAGTCTGGTCTAGTCTGGAGGTAAAATACTATGATCAAACTAAACTGATCCCCAAAGGGATCCTATAATCCATTCCATAACCAAGATGTGAAAGGATCATCATGGCCAGAAATGATCATTAAGAGAACTCCATAGATCCAGACTATCTTCTTCACATATTGGACTCCCAAGATCTCTACTGAACTATGCTCTTGAATATCTTGTAAGTGGGATGAATAGATGAGTCAGTCTATAAAAAACCTAATGGAATTGTGTCCTATGGATGTACATGTTAAACCCATCACTCTTGATACATATATTCAATCCCGCTTCCACTATGGCACATCAAGGGGTGGAGCTAAACCCGCTAGAACTTGGTGATCACCCTTTACTTGCAAACAAGTACGGAATCAAGAGACAAACTCTGAAACTCTCTTCTTCATCCTTGGAAACCAAAACTGACGTCGGAGGTCCTGGTACATCTTTTACACACCTGGATATACCGCCAAGAGAGATGTATGAAACTCTCTCAGAACATCCTCTCATAACATCCCTGGTATCATCATGCCTCCTCTAAAAATAATGAAATGCTACCTACCTTTATAAAATCTATCAGGAGAATGTCCAGTGGATATCTAAGTACATAGGGTATCAAAGTTAGTATTCACAAGTTGTACCTCGTTTAATCACTATAAAAGATGATGGGTGAAAACCATCAACTGAACATAAATTGCTCCATCTATATCCACAAATGATAATTGTTACTAGGCCAAATTCTCTGACACCTCACACAAAAACTTCAAATAAGATATCCTACTATGATCATCTTCTACCACATTCCCATTCCCAAGATTATAGATAATCTTTAAGTCATAGTCTTGGAGTACTTTCATCCATCACTTCTATCTCAAGTTAAGTCATTTTGAGAGAATATATAATTCAGTCTCTTTTGTTCATAATAGATGATAAACTGCTCGCCCATCAGGTAGTGTCACCATATATTAAGTGTGAAGACTACAGTTTCTAACTTAAGATTAAGGGTCTCAAAGTTATGCTCTTGTGGTTTCAACTAACGTAAATCATATGCAATCACCGCCTACCTATGCATCATAACAAAACCAAGACCATTACCTAATGCATCGTAGAACACTATGTACTCAACACCCTCCTTTGGAAATATCAATAAGGGATCATTCACCAATATCTTCCTAAACTCCTCAAAAGCATGTTGTAAACTCTCTATCCACAAGAAAGGGATCCCCTTTTAGGTCAAAGCTATCAATAGAGATGATATCATGAAGAAATCAGGTAAAAATATTTGATAGTAACCTACCAAACCAAGGAAGCTCTACACCTCCATCACACTCTTGGGTGGATCCCAAGTTAATACCACCTTGACCTTTATTGGGTCCACTACCACTCCATCTGTTGATATAACATGTCCTAGAAAGTGGACCTCCTGAATCCAAAACTGGAACTTCCAGATCTTCTTGTAAAGATGGTGCTCTCGAAGTATGTCCATAACCATACTCAAGTCTCTCATGTTCTCCTCCTTGGACACAAAGTACACTAGGATATCACAGATTAAGATTATCACAAAACAGTCTAAAAAATTCTAAAAGGCTTGGTTCATGAGCCCCATGAACATTTCTAGGGTGATCTTCTTGACAAAGGGAATCACCAAGTACTCAAAGTGATAGAAATGATATTTTAAATCCATCTTTAGTATATCCTCGTTCCATACTCGTAACTGGTGGTAGCCAGATCTGAAGTTAATCTTTGAGAACCATCACACCCCTCTCAACTTAACGAAGAGGTCACCGATCATATGTATTGGATACTTGTTCTTTATGATCACCTAGTTTAGGCGACGGTAATCCACACACAACATCAAGCTCCCATACATCTTCTTGGCTAAAAAAACTGGGGCTGCAAAGAGTGAAACCCTGGGTCTGACAAAACCTTTCCTCTAAAAGTCCTATAACTACACCCTTATCTTGTGAAGATCTGTGGGATCCATCTAATATAAATGAATAGATATCATATCCATATCAGGGTGTAGGTAAATGTATAATTCAATCTATCAGTAGGTAGTTAATCCTTACACATCCTTAGGAAAGATTTTATCATACTCTACCACCACTACAAGAAACTAAAAACTCATAACATCCACTACACTAAGGGTCATGCTAGCCAACTTATGAGTAATCAGAGGGTCCCTCCTATGCATGATTCCATATTTCTATGTTTGGGTTTCCTTTTCACTCATAAAATACCTCATTATATCACTATAGTCACACCACATCCTCTTCCTGAAACAGTATATCTGGGCATGAATTTTAGATATCTAGTTTGTACCTATGATGAAATCGTAGGACCTTATCACTATTAGAAATAGATTCCAAAAAAAACTATTACCTCCAAAAGTCAGGTCATATAATTGGAACAAGTGTGTGATTGTTGAGTCACCTCCTGTAGGAGTCTACATGCGTATGGTTCGAACCAAAGGATCAACCAGAATCTCTCAATATCAAATGAGATAAGTAGAAATAAAGGAATGACTCACACAAGTGTGTATCAGTACTAAAACTAAATTAAAAAAATACACATATCATACCTCATGTCATCCCTAGAGCTTCTAGGTCAAAATCCTCAACTTCCTACAGCTTCCCTTTCCCTTGCCCCCCACCTCCCTGAGCCTGGTAGGGACCACTTAGGGGTGTTGGTGACAACAAGTCATAATTTCTACCACCTCCAGCTGCTCTCCTAGCTCCTTTTCCATGTACTCCACACTACAAACCTACCTACTCCTTACACTACCTTTTCTTGGCCAACCCATATGATATCTATCTATTAGACATATAAAATTTCAGAAAATATTGGGAAAGATGTCCCCAACTGTCAGAAGAGTATCACTGCCTCTCCTTGGGTTGACTAGATCCTTCCTGTGAGCCCTGAACCACATACCCTCTATCCTGGGACTATCTCTTGAAACATCTCACATGACCAGGTCTCTGTGTTTGATGTCATCTACCTATCATCAAAGTCTTAGATCCTATGTACCCACTGTCGGCACAAACTAATTTTGTGTGCTTATCCATAAAATATTGACCATCAAAGCATTCTCTAGCACTCCAACATAGGTAGGGATTCATAGAGGTTTCACATTGGCTCATATATCTCGGCATAGTCCTTCCTAAAATGTTTGAGCCTAAAATAAATTATCATGTACAATATATATCAAGTATCTAGAGAGGTTGGTGAACCATGATGTACACTCATCCAAAGTTGTACTGATGTACTGAAGATATTGAATCTCTTGGATGCACATAGTCCTCAATGTATTCGGAGAGAAATCCTCTCTAAATAGGTGCTCAAAAGATGACCATGATATAGTCACTTTGTCATATGAATCGGTCACTAAGCTCCATCATTATCCTATAGAACCATAGAGAAGGCTCGTTTCTAGGACCACCATATGTTTTGAAGGTGTCCTGACAAGATGGAAGGCTCATTTCGCCACCTCAAGCTAGTCTGCAACTGCCTATGGGTCATGGTCACATCAGAACTTGAGGGGTCACTATCGCTAAAACTCATGAAGGTCGCCCAACATATGTACCTCATATGATCATACTACTGATACCATATACTACTCAAAAGGTAGTGGTAAGACTAGTGCACCACCTGGAGGTAACACCTCCTAAATAGCTTCATGTATCAAATCCTCATTAGTGAGGGGATCATCCTCATTATCTTGGTGCTAAATCTTAGCTGGAAAATATCATAGAGACATCCTGAAATAAATAAGATGTATCACAGTCAATGAGTATATCTGAAGAGATGAATCTAAAAGGATATGGAATCCACAACACATTATTATATGATACAAGTACCAATGGTTTTCCCTACAACTTGTTTCTATATGTACCAATTCAACCATCCTGTTATCAGAGTCTTGGTGTATGGATATGTTGGCTTCTGCACCAATACTAGATTCTATGGATTGAGATCCAAACTAGAAACACTTAACACTATTTATCCATACCAATATCAAGGACTCTAGTCCTAAGGTAGAAATGATTTCCTTTAACATCACTCTATCATGACACATCCCAATAGAGCTCGTGCCACAACTACCCCAAGCCACATCTAATAGGTCAGGGGATTGAGACTAGTGTTGAGTAGGTATATCACACACATGGGAGGCCTTAGCCTATTGTACATATACACATGCACACATATTCAAGATCATACAATACTAAAATGTAAAATAATTGATAACCATGCATGCATACATCTAAAATACCACAATCAGAGTATGACAACAAGTATTGGAAAGAAAAAGGGACAAATACAAGCCCACCAAAAAGAAACTAAAAACACGTCCAACATGTAAAGTGGGTGAGGACCACTGTCAATGTAACCATATGAATACACCTCAATCAATCTAGATCACTAAGATCCTCCTAGTCCTAGTCCCTCTAGGACTCTGTCAAAAGGTCGTTAGTCTGTATAAGCCATGACACATGTGTGAAAATCCCATGTAGTGGTGAGTATAAAAATACCTAGTAGGACAACCCGAAATCACTAAGAATATAACATCAACAATAATAGTTAGTTTATCATAGGTATATGTAAAAAACATATATAACAAGAATATCTAGATATACTCAATATAGACACACAGTCTCAAGTTAAATCCACAACTGTAATTTCTAGTATTGAATTCCAGATCAAAGGTACAACAAAACACTCATATGGGAGAACACACTCAATAAGTCAAATATCACTGATGATGTTCATCCAAGATATCATTCTCATCAGATATCACCATAATAAGCACACACTAGAATTTTGAATATAATGATACACATATGGGGATCATACCCAATGACACGGGGTATACCAACAACCGAATGTAGATTTATATTCAAATAGGGGATTGTAACCCACATTTTGTTGGCCACAACGATACCAAGAACCCCACCTATAATAATGATTATCATAGAGGATCCCACTCTTGGTCTCATGGAAGGATTCCAACGAATCTATAAAGGATTGAAGTTCCTTCGAGGGGATCACCATACTATACATAGGATGTGACTCTATACTAAACCCTCATGGAATTAGATCAAGGAAACATACCATAACGAATCTTGTCCAAGTTAAAGAGGAAAAGAGATCCAAGCCATCATTAAAGGATTACAAGATGTGCATTAGTAGTACATTATGTGTCCCTTTGGCAATGGTTCATACCCATGTATTACGACCCATGCTCGTGTCCTTATCCATGTTTAATTACATGACATCTCCAAGCTTGTGTGATCCTGACTGTGTACAAGTACATGGATCTGACCACGGGTACCTATCTTGGCCATTTCTTTTCCTGGGTACAGGACATTTCTGAGTCTCTGTACTCCTGGCCATGTCTGTGTACCCTCCAAGGTACATTCTGAGCCTCTAGGTAAGGGTCACATGTTGTGTGATATTTATATTCTCCTTAGAAACCCCAGTTCCACAACCAGAGGCCCACATAGCATGTACCCTCAAATTACATGTTGTGTATATCAGAATTATTTAGAACCTTTAGATTTGTTTCACGAATCGTCTCCTACTCCTCTGATCTCCAATCTATCCATGAATATCACCAGAAAACATGGATCTGGTCCAACTAAGTCCCTTTGTCATCCGAATCCAGATACCAAACATTAAGTTTTCATGGAACACTCCCCATAGTACCTCTCCATCATCACAATTACCAACCATACACAAATGAATCTCGTTCAATCCTGATTCATTGATGTGGCATGATTCTGTTATCAGCCCATTCTCGGATCTATGATATCAAATCATTGTGCTAAGAAACGGTTGTGAAATGATTTATTATTTAGTATTTTGTTGAACCATCAGTCAAACAAAATACCAATGATGAACATACAATGAACGGTGATAGAAAACCAAGAAACATACAAAAGAGGAATGAACCTTGTCCATGTTCGGGTTGGCGTTGATCCGTTGTCGTTAGAACGATGAATAGAGATCCAAACAAAAATAAAAAATTCTACCAAATTCCCCACAAATAATCCCTTACCTATAATACGATAAATCCAAAAGTCAATCCATTATTATATTGATTCTCATTATTTATAGGACAAATAAAATGGGGATGAATCCAAATAAGAAACCATTCCTTGATTTTTATCAATCGCTGGTGAAGAATGATCGCACATCAATGTCATTGGCGAGATGAACTTGTTTTGTTGGGTCTCTAATCATCGATCGTGATCCGAACAAATATTGCTACCCAAGATATTCTTCAATGCTCTCTCCCAATTTTCAGGGTTATTCAGATAACCCCACAAATAAGTCATAATAGTGTATTTATAGAAAAATATTAGGTCAATACATCATGTTAAATAAAATAAATAAATAATTGATTTAGTTTATTTTATTCACCCACAATTGAAATTTATAAAAACTTCTGATGCTGAAAAAGTTTATGTCATGCATAGGGTAAAACCCATGCTCTGAACTCAATGAAGGCCTTTGATTTCCAATTCAATCATCTTTTTCTAAGTTATTTCACTTTTTTAGAAAAAATACCCAAACTTGATATTTTATGTATTTAATATATTTCAAAAATTAATTACGAGCACAAAGGTCCTTGGTATCTCACACTGTCTTAGTGCCTAACTTTAAAAATAATCCATAAAATATTATAAAGTAATATATGGAAAAATTATAGTAATTACAATACTAATATTCTGGGACCAATTGTAGTTGTTTGTCATGGTGGGATGTTTTTTTGTAGACCTTTAAAAAGAATGACATAATTTAATTTGAATGAAACTATTTATAAGAATTTTTTCTGATAATAATGTATTGGTTATTATTGTATTTATTTCATTAATCATTGAAAAATATCATGTCAAATTATAATTCACAACACAATATGTGAAGGATTGTGTTTTTACAAAGTTTAAGATATAATCCACGCCTCAAATTGAGAAGAAATCAATGCAAACATATTGTCGATGAATGGTTAAATAATCCATAAAACATTATGTTCCAAGAGATTCGATAATCCAAGGAACCATAAAATCTATCAAGCATATCAATATTCCATGATACATTAGACAGAGACACACAATGTCAATTTGACAATCATGAAGTGTGATTGTTATCAATTAATCTGTCATCACTAGCCAAGGTATTGACCCGAAATAATGATTAATCAGAAATATAAATGGAGAGAAATGTGTCTAGGGATGTATATGATGGTTGAAAAATGAAATGAAAAGAGAAAGGGATAAGACATGATTCAAACTAAACAAACTCACACACACAAACAAAATGAAAACAATATGCACTTGTGATTGAATTGAAAGGGGACTAAGGGTAGGGATCCCAAAAGAATTTAAACTACTTTAAAATCATAAAAATAGATCTATATATGGTGATTATATTTAAGGGAAGTTGAAAAATCTTTTGTTAACATTAAACTTGAAATTGAAATAATACTTACTAGGCTACAACAAAGAAAAGAGGAACACAATGAAGTAATAAGAGAGGTGGAGGGGTATCACTATTTTCAAATAGAGAGTGGAATCTCTTTAAGACTTGAATCAAGGTTTGGGCATTAAAAATCTCATTCCTTTACTTATTAAAATTCTAACATCTTTAATAGAATCAGAGACACCATTTTATTGGAAAGAGGGGTGGCTGGTTTCCCTCCACAATTATCGTTCCAAAGTTGACACCATTTTGAACCATCATATGAAAGAATTTCATAAACCAATAAACTATAATTTTTTTCCTCTATATATTAATGATCTGAACATAAAATTTCAATTCTATTGTACATGTTTGGATAAGGTTATGGTTTTAATAGTAAATTTGAATTTTCGGACTGGGTAGACTCTTTAAATTCAATAATTCCATCTTCTCATGCATTTATAAACTTGAAAATGAAGGAATATCTATATATTTAAGTTAATGAATATGTCCCTCTTGATATTATATATATTAATGTGAAATTATAGACAATTTAGACTGATTTTTTGGAAGATATGATAGAACCACTAAACATGATCTAATATGTTAATGGATTTTGGGTCTTAAGTAAGTGTTTCGGTTGGGATACTAAATGGATGAATTGAGTCCTCCTTTTTTTAAAAAATTGAGTCCCAAATGTTCTCATGAAATAAATTAATTTTAAAGTCATTTATGCTTCTTTTTTGTTTCTAGTAACAAAATATTCACATCTGATCCATAATTCTTGATAAAAAAGTTGGGTCTTATTAAACGACCAAATTCCATTCCAAATGAATGATCTAGATTCATCTCTAGTTGAATGATTTACAGAAAAATATTTATAGGAATCCTATAAAATAATAATTACCCAAATTGGATTAGTATATGGAAAGTTATGATAAAAATAAAAAACTACTATCAAAATGGATGAATTCAAACAATGCTCTCATGTTGCATTCAATATCAAAGCATGAAAATTTGAATAAAAAATGAGATTCCATTATGATCAAATTAGTGTTGGAATTTCTTTAAAAATATTTAATGAATTCGAATTATAAACCTCTCACACTTATGATATTGAACATACTTAGGCACAACAAAATACAAAAAAACATGAAAAACCATGATCACCCATTATCTGATCTTAACACTTTGTTTCCACCAATGAGGGGATTTTAACACATATGATCATCCACCATTCATCTCAAAACCACTTTATTCCTATTTTTTTCATAATCCATTTTAATTTTTCTTTCATAAATTTGGAAATAGAAAATATTCTTGCACATGATTCACTCATCTCATAATGATGTAACTTTTTAGTAGAGTTCACTCATTCACCAACAGAGAGTGTTAATCTATGAGTTTGTTAGAGATCTCACCTTACATTACCATATTAATTCAAACATTTATCAATAAGTCTTTTTGAAGGTGTTTTTCTACGGCTTATGGGAAGTCATGAAAGATGAAAAAAGTGGGAAAAAGGATAAAACATTAACATGGAAAAAACCATGAAAGACTAATGAAAGGGGAAATGAAAGGACTTACAATTTTTTTTAAAAGAGAACACACACTGGGGAGGAAAAAATAAGGGGTGTACTTTAGTGGGAATGAGAGAGATAAATAAATAAAACTATCATAAGAAAATAATGATGAGGCAAATAGAAGTGTTACTCTCTTTTTTTACTCAATATTTTATCTTTTCTTTTCTTGATTTTTTTGGTTTCATTTTTGTTTTTTTAAGCTTTATGAATGATATGTCTTGAAATATGTGACATAATATGAACATGAAATTGGTTTTTTAATTCTTCTAACAATCCAACCTCTCCTCCATAACAAATATGATTCCTTTCCCTAAGAAACAGAAGACCGGATGATGATTAATGAATGAAAATCCTAAATTAAAAACACCCCCCACACACACACACTTAAATTTAATTAATTCATGAATTCAATATCTAATTGAATTTTAGGTGGGACAAGTTATGAGCTTGTAATGTGGTTATAAAAAATGGGGTATACATTGGGTTAAAGGGGATTTTAAAAGGAGGTTCAAAGTAAGCCTATGATATGTTCTTTATCTAAAGAAATTATCATATGGATATAAAATTGTCTCTATCATTTTTATGCTCATAAAAGATTGTAGATTCAGCTTAAATGTCAACAAAATAAATATTCACAATCAGTGGTCAAAAAAATAAATGGAAAATATTATCATAAATAGACTTGGGATGAAATCTTAATCTATACCTCATAGGTAGGAGAAAATTCACTTTACAATCCAAATTTGGGAACTCAAAATATAGTGTGATTTTCAAAAAATGTATTGGTCTAAAAATATTATGAAAAAACCAAATGTTTGAGATAAACAATACTTTTGACTTTCACAAAATGGCTGGAAATAATATTAAAATTTGTGATGAGTAAGAATGTATTTTTTTTATATTTTATAAACATACACACTAAGGGGAAAAGTGAAGATGGTTAATAGAGAAGAATATTGAAAGATAGAGGGGGGAGGGAGGGGGAGAGGGAGAGGTAGAGGGGGAGAGAGGGATAGAGAGATAGAAAGAGGGAGGGAGAGAATTATATGGAGATATGAATATAGAGAGGGAGAGGGAGGGAGGGTGGGTGTGGGAGAGGGGGGAGATAGTAATTGAGAGAGAGGGAATGAGAGAGAGTGTGTTTGTGTGTGAGAGTGGGAGTGAGAGTGAGTGAGTGAGAGAGAGTGAGTGAGATATAGAGAGAGAGATAGGGATAGGGAGGTAGGGAGGGAGGGAGGGAGAGCACGAGAGGAAGAGAGATAGGGATATAGAGAGAGAGGGATAGGGAGAGAGGGTGAGTGAAAGGGACAGAGAGGGAGATAGTGGGAGAGAGAAGGAGGGAGGGAGAGTGGGAGAGAGTGGGAGCGTGAGACCAGGTGGGAGAGAGATAGAGAGGGAGAGTTTGAGAGAGTGAGCGGGCGAGAGAGAGAGAGTGCAAGAGTCTGAGAGGAAGAAGGAGTGCGAGATAGGGAGAGAAAGAGAGAGAGGATGAGAGGGAGTGATATGGAGAGTGAGTGATAGTGGTTGGGAAATTTGGAGTGAGTGAGAGGGTGGGTGGGCGGGAGTGAATGAGAGAGATGGAGTGAGTGAGAGAGTGGGAGACAGGGAGCGAGCAAGCGGAGAGGAGCAAGCATGTGATGGGATAAAATGAGAGAGAGAGAGAGAGAGAACGTGGGAGAGGAAGAGGGTGGGTGGGAGATGGATATAGGGAGAGAGAGTGATAGAATGGGATAGGTAAAGAGTGGGAGAGAGTGGGAGATCAAGAAAGAAAGTAACAAAAGCAGGTGGGCGGGAGCAAGTGGGTAGGAGAGAATGAGCGGGCGGGGAGAGAGAGAGATTGGGAGAGTGAGAGAGTAGGGGAGAGAATACAGGCGGGTGAGTGGGAGAGATCAAGCAGGAATGATAGATAAAGTGTGAGAGATAGAGATAGTATAAGAGAGAGATATATATAGAGAGAGTGAAGTAGAGAGAGAGAGTTGGAGAGAGAGAGTGGGAGAGATTTTAAGTGAAAGGGGTGATTCCATGTTTGGATTGGGTGGGTATCCTTCTCCATTCAATGGAAAAATTGTAATAAGTTACTCATATAATAAGATTCTATCTTAACTATAATAAAAAATATTCATTGTTCATTGAAAGGATATATATATATTGTGAAAGGGGTGCTTCCTGGTTTGGATTAGGTGGGTCTCCTTCTACATTCAATGGACAACTTAGAAGAAGTTACTAATCTAATAAGATTCTATCTTACCTATAAGAAAAAAAGATTAATTACTCATTTAAAGGAAAATGATAAATAAATGAAAGATTGAAAATAGTTAATGAAAAATTTGTTTGTCTCCTAACAAGAGTTTCATTTATTCTTTATAAAACTTGATAATTGTAGCGGACTACCCATAGTTTAATGGTGGATGTGATTTCCTTAGTTTAAACCACCACATTTTATTAGCTCTAGTATTATTCCAGAAATACTTTTCATTTTGGAGGTCCCATTGTTCATTTAATAATTTATCTCCTTCTATGTAGACGCACATGTAATTTAGTGGTAGTGGGAAAAGAATGTAAATATTATCTCTTTGGTTTTTAACTTGATGAGATATCAAGTTCACTGAGAATTGGACTTTTATGATAGGAAGAGTATTTTGTTCTTAATCATCTTGAGTAATGGATTATTCTTAAATGTTCGGTTTAGTGTTTGCATTCTCATGTACATAAATGAGATTCAAAACAGGCTCCTCAATATTCTCTTCAAAACAAACCAATCTAGTTGTGGTATATTCTTCATCCCCATCATCTTGAGAATACAAGAAAGATGTTGATTCTATAATACTAAAAAAAATTATTTATTTTGTAGTTCAATCATAAAATATTCAAATGAAATTGAATCTAAATTACAATCAACTCATTTAATGGTTAAATTTTTAATTTGAGTTCCTCATAGAGCGCCTCTTGAAATACACTAGAATTATTTGGAAATGGATTGTAACTTTCTCATAATTATTCAATATCCTCAACAAAATATTTAGTAAATGTTGGGAAATATAGTGCTTTAGATTTTTCTTTTACCTCATTTTCATGAAACCTAAGAAAGTTTTTAGATAACTCAATAATTTCATCCGATAGGGACTTAAGGCACTCATGTTAAAGATACCCCTTGAATAATTCACCAAAAACATTCTCCACACAATTGGAGTTACAGATTACTCTCACTTTTTGGGTGAAAAATAATTAATATTTTATTAAAATAAAATGGGGTATCAAAACCATTTTTTAATTTTAATTTTTTTAATTTTTTTTTCATTTTTTCAGCACAAACAAGAACAATTAACTGTTTATAGCACCATCTTTGACAAAAAAAATACAATTTCATGCATGACTGATTTTCACCAATAAAAATTCAAATAATCAGTGCTCTTATATTATGTATATAGTGACACTTTGATAAAATCCTTGAAGATTTTATTAATATTTTGGAACCAATTGAAGTTGTTTTTCAGTGAAAGGGGGATTATTTTTGCAGAGATTTAAAAAGAATGACACAATTTACTTTGAATGAAACTATTTATGAGAAAAATAGGGTGAAAAAAATGGATGTGTTATTAAGGGATTTATTTCATCAAGAATTGAAAAATATCATTCCAAATTAACATTCACAACTCAGTATGTGAAGGATCGAGTTTCAATATAGTTTAAACTATAATCCAAGACTCAACTTGAGATCCAATCAGTTCCAACATGTTTTTAATGAATGGTTCAATAATCCATGAACCTTTATGTTCCACAAGATCCAATAATAAGTGGAACCCTAAAATCTATAAAGCATTTCAATAGTCTATGAAAAATTTGACAGAGACACACAATGTCAATTTTAAAATCATGAAGTGTGGTTTCTCTTGATCAATCCACAATCCTTATCCAAGATATCACCCCAAAGGAATGTTTACTCCACCATATAAATGGACAGTAATAAATCTAAGGATATATATGATGGATGAAAAATGAGATGAAAATATAAAAGAACAAGAAAATATATAAACTAACCAAACTCACTCACATGAATAAAATGAAAATAACACATATTTTCAAATGAATTGAAAGTGGATTGATGGAATGGAATCCAAAAAAAACTAATTCAAAAGTATAAAAATAGATCTAGATATGTAAATTGAATTTAAAATAAATTGAAAAATATTATATTAACATTAAACTTTAAATTGAAATGAAACTTACTTGGTTGCAACAAAGAAAATAGTAAAATAGTAAAGAAAGAAGAGATGAAGGGTTTATCTTGATAGAAATAGAGTTTAGAATCCATTCAAGACCTGAATAAAGGTGTGGAAATTATAAATCTAATTCCTTCACATATGAAAATTATAACCACTTGAATGGAAGTGGATACACCATTTTATAGGAAAAATGGGCGGCTAGGTTCCCTTAAAATTTATCCTTTGAAATATGAGACAAGTTTGAACCACCACAAAGAAAGATCTAGAAAACTGATCAAATAGAAGTTTTTTACTCTATATATTAATGATCCAAAAACAATTAAGTTTATTGGAAACATTTATCCAATGTTATGGATAAAAAGGTAATGTTTACTTTCCTGGCCAAAACAACTCTTCAAATTCCATAAGTCTATCTTACCATGCATTTATGACCACGAAAATGAGGGTATCTTGGAAACTTATAGTTAATGAAGTTTTTTCCTGTGATATCATCTATATTCATTAGAAATTTTATACAATTTATATTTATATTGTGGAATATGTGATCCCATGAATAAAAGTGATCCAACATATTGTCATATTTTGAGGTCTTTAGTAAGTTCTTTAGCTGGGCCACTACATGAAGAAATTGGACCCTGGTTTATTTTACAAAATTTAGGCACAAATTGTTTCACACAATTCATGGAGTTTCAAGTTATTTGGGATTTTGGATTTTTCCAAATAAAAAAATCTTCACAGTTAGTCTGTAATGCTTGATAAAAATGTTGGGTCGTTTTAAATAACCAAAGTTCCCTTCCTAATGAATGATATAAATTCATCTCTAGCTGAATGATTTGTAAGAAAATATACCAAGAATACTAAAAATAATAATTGCATGAATTGGATTAGCATATAAGAACTCATGATCACAATATAAAACTGCTATCAAAATGGATGAATTCAAGAAACTCTCTCATATTGCATTCAATATAAAAGTATGAACATTTGTATGAAAAAATGTGATTTTTTTATGATAAAATTTGCGTAGGAAGTTATTTAAAAATATTGAATGAATGTGAATTATCACATATCCAAATGCATCCCATGCATAAGGCGCAAAAAACCAGTTCATCAAAAGGTTTAAAATTATATGAAGTCATTCATCCCCATATAAGTAAGTCTAGATCCATCAATAATAAACTATCACTTTTTTATACAAGGTATAATCTCTTAGGATAGTGAGTAGTTCGACCCAAATTATCTTTACCTATGAATACTTTAATCTAGAGAGACTTCAATTACATTAAAATTCTTACACCTAATATGTATAGCCTATAATTAGATACTTAATTAAAGTTCATAACCCTATAAATTTAAAATTATAACACATAATATGTATAAACTATAATTAAATACTTAATTGAAGCCCATAACCAAATACAATCCAAAGTTAAGGTATAAGAAAACTAAGTCCATTATCATACATAGAATGTAACTACTAATATACATGTATGATAATATCTATAAGTGGTTTAACAATTTAAACTAAAACATATAGATATATTCATAATATAAACATTTATACCCATTAATAATGTAGAGAAAAAATCTTAAATAAATAAAAAATTCACATATTTAACATGAGATAAACAATTGAGAAAAAATTCATAAATTAAAGAAATTATAAACTCTTTATAATTGAGCAAATCAATTATTGAAAACTCATAATTAAATAAATATAAACACTTTATATTTATTATCAATATGAACTCTTTAATATTTTTCATTATATGGAATTTACTTTAAATATATGATATTTAATGAATTATAAAAAATTTATAATCTATATCTATTATGTGAAAATTTTATATAATCTAAACTTATCATATTGTTGAACCCCTAAGGTTTTGTATTGATTTTTTAAAAATATGTGATTGAGCTCAAGGATTTGTTAACAATCTATGAATATTGTACTTGTTAGAGTGGTGATTCTTATAGGATTTCTGAATATAACTTTAAGTGTTTGGTCGTTAAGGATGAAATTATTTTAGATTATATCATTGAACAAATTCATTAGATGCTTGACATAGTTCCTTAGATGTTTAATGAAAATTGAAGGAGTTATGGATTATTTTTGGAATGTCTATAGATAAATATAGACATAACACAACCTATGTTAAAGTAAATCCATATGTGTAAGGGTTAACCACTACTGCATAAAGTCAGAAGGAAAATTTTAATAAAGGTCCAGTTGTGGATGAACAAACAGGTTGCGAAAAGATTTTATAGTTATTGCATTGTGCATGTAATTGTTCTTCAAGGTGATTTTATTTGCGTAAAGGTACACCAAAAAAACTACGTATGGGTCATCTCTAGATATCCACCAATGCATAAAGGTAATTTACTATTGTGATTTTTTTATCACAAATATAGAATAATAGGGGAAGGAACGGGTCTTTATTTCATAATAAATAAAGATTACAAAACGCATCACTACACCTCTCTTTCACAAACATAAAACTCTATTGGATCCCACATCAGATATAGAATCTCTATTAGATCAATTGAAATATCCATGGTGGGAGGTTTCAAGTTTAAAACAACTCCCCCCAATCCCCCACCTACCATGGACTTCACCCATGGATGCCACCTACCATGGTGGGTGGAGTTGGTGCATCAACCACCTTTGACAACAATAGTGGGAAGCAACTGGATATCTCTATAAATTCTCCCCAACTAGTTGCAATCTACTAGAGAATCTACAAAAGTTTAGTTTCTCCTAAGAAACCACACTTTTCAACATATCTACTAGGTTTTCCTTTGTATGGATCTTCACAAGTCATAACAACTGTTCATCCATCACATCACAAATCCAATGATAGAGAATGCCAATGTTATTCATTTGAGAATGGTATATTGAGTTATTACTCAATTATAAATCACTTTTACTATCAAAATGACCCTTTTACTCATTCTAAATGAATCTGAGATCTTGGAAAAAACATTTTATCCACAACATCACTTTTCCAGCTTCTGAGGCAGCAATGTACTCTGCTTCTGTCATGGATAAAGAAACACACTTATGCAACCTTGATTGTCATGATACAACAACTCCTACAAATTTATAGATGTATCCTGATGTATAATTCCTAAGGTTGGGATATCCAGGAATATCTACATCTATATATCCATTTAAGAGAGGTTAATCTCCCCCGTAGCACAAACATATCTTGGAAATACCTTTAAGATACCTCATAATCCACTTAACTTCATCACAGTGCTACTTACTGATATTGGAGATAAATTGAATCATGATCACCACTACATGGGAAATTTCTGGTCTCATACTCACCATATTATACATCAAGCTTCCAACTACTGAAGATTATGGTATCATCTCTATCACCTCAATCGCTTCCTTGGATGAAGGCAATGAACTTTTTCTGAACTTCAAATGACTAGGAAGAGGAATCCTTACTGGTTTAGATTTTTACATATTGAAATGTATCAGAAAATTTTCATCATAATTCTTCTGAGATAGACATAACAACCACCTCTTTCTATCAAAAATGATCTACATTCCCAAAATCTATTGAGATGATCCTAAGTCCTTCACATCAAAATCCTTATATAACTCCTTCAACTGGATAATCTTCATTGCATCCTTACCAATGATCAACATGTCAACCAAATAATCTAGAAGATCAAAAAAGTTACCATCCTAAAATCTCTTGATGTAAATACACAAATCTTCCCATTTCCTCTTGTATCCATGAACCACCATGAACGATTCAAACTTCTTGTACCACTTCCAGGGATCTTGCTTCAGTCCGTAAAAGATATTGTTCAATTTTTAGATGTTTTTTTCTTGTCCATAAACCTAAAAACCTTTAGTCTTATTCATATAGATCTCCTTGGAGAGGTCACCATGAAGAAAATTTGGATTCACATCCATCTATTTAAGCTCCAAGTTTAATCTAGAAACCAATCTGAAAATCACTCAGATTGAAGCTATATTCACCTTGGGTGATAATTTCTCATCAAAGTCAACTCCTTTCTTCTAAAGTAATACCTTGAAAACTAACCGATATTTTTGGTTAAACTCATTTTTTATTCCATCCTTCTTTAACTTCAATGCCCATTTGTTCCTTAGTGACTACCTATTTTTGGGTAGTTCCACCAAACCATATGTTTGGTTATTCATCAAATACTCCCTCTCATCCTCAATTGCATGAAACCACTTAAGTTTGTCAGGATGAGATACTATTTCCTGGTATCCTTATAGATCCCCCTCATCAGTCAACAACAGGCACTCCGACTCTGAATATTTTGAGGAAAAAATCCTTTCTCGCGAAGATCTTCAAACCTGTAAAATGTTAGGTTCAGGAGGCATAACATCACCTAACTCCTATGAAAGTTTTTTTAACTTATTGTAGAGAGGATTTGGCCTCACCCTACTCAATATCCTCCTCCAATATATCCTGGACTATAACCTATGAGTCTTCTTTCACCTCCTCTTCATTAGCTAGTGGTGCTGGTACAGGTGTTGGATCATGAATTGATTCCTAAAAACATTCCCTTTGAGACATTATAGGATTTTGAATGTACTTAGTCACCTAGTTATCTTAGAATATAACATATCTAACTTTTATCACCTTCTTCTTCTTCGGGTCCCAAAACTTGTATCTGAACTCCTCATCTCCATATCTAATAATGATGCATGGAGTTGATCTCCCACCTATCTTCTGTCTGAGCTCCTTGGATACATGTACAAATTTCAAATATCCAAATACTCATAAATGAGAGTAAGAGGCACGTTTACTACACCATATATTCTGTGGAATCTCAAAATTCAGTGGGACCAATCGTGATCTGTTGATGAGATAACATGAAACCTGAACCAGATTCTCCCCAAAATGTCTTAGAGAGTTTAACCAAACTCGTCATACTTCTAACCTTATCCATGATGGTTCTGTTCATACTTTATGTAACTTCGTTGTGTTGTGGGGTATGTGGGAATTTCCTCTCATTTTCGATTCCTTAACTCCTTCAATAGGCATAAAATTCCTTGGATGTGTACACTCCTCTATTGTCTGAACAATGACACTTCAACTACTCTCTAGTTTCATGCTCCACCATGGCATGAAACATCTTGAAGTAGTATAGTACTTGGTATTTCTTCATCAAGAAGAACACCCAAACCTTTCGAGATTCATCATCAATAAAGGATAGGAAATATTTTTTACCTCCTAGTGAATCCACCTCTTAGGATCCGCATACATCAGAGTGCACCAAATCTAGTAACTCTGATCTCCTTGATGAAGTAGTATTGAATGAGACTTTATGATTCTTCCCATACAAGTAGTATTTTCAAGGATCAAGTGATGAATCCTTATTAATAAGTATGTACTACTTCTTCGTCAGGGTAGATAACCCTCTTTCGCTCATGTGACCAAGTCCTGTAAGACACATATTAGATGATGTCTCTCCTTCCACCATGTTTAGGTTGTATGCACATATCTTCACATGAGTTTTGTACAAAATACCGCATATATGTCCACAGACGATGTCAATGGATCCTTTTTTCATCTTCCATGCTCCATTACTGAAGATGTTGTCATAACCTTATATATCAAAGGATATACTTGATAACAGGTTGAGTCGAAGGCTTGGAAGATGATGAACTTCCTTCAGAGTTATTGTGTATCCAATTTTTAACTTGACATGGATATCACCCATGCCAACAATCTCTTCCAAACTAGTATTTCCCATCTTGACTGCACCAAAGTCACCATCATGATAAGTAAATAAATACTCATGATGCGGAGTGGTGTGGTACGATGCTGCAGTATCGACAACCCATTCTGTGTCTTGGCTTGATATATGATAGCATGTGTCTTCTTTTTCTTTGGAGGAAACAACAACTTCTCTTGTGATTCTCACATGTGTGTCTCCATTTCTTCTTTACTAGTTTCTACTTTTACCCTTTTCTTGTAGAAACTTTCGACAGTTCTTCTTCATGTGCCCCTCCATCCCAAAATGGTAGCATTGTTATGTTGGCCTCCTTTCATCTGTGGACCTTCCTCTAATTTTTCTTAGGCCTCTACTTCCTTTCCCACAAACTCATCCTCATTTTCTCCCTCACTTCTCCAAGATGAGAGCTTGTGTCTAGTTGTAACTTGTATCCTTCCTTCGAGCCTCCATGTTGAAAAGTGTAAATTTTACCATCGCCATGGTAAGTTTGACACTGGGTGACAAATTGATAAGTGATATGATAAGTGTATCCTAGCTATCAGGAAATGTGTAGAGAAGGTGGTTCACATGATATTCATCATTCAGAGTCTTACTTGCAGCCACCAATTAGTTCACCATGATTTCAAATTCATTAGTGTGCTCAGATACAGAGCTTCCACTTTGTAGTCAAAGATTTATCAACTACTTCAACAAGGGGATATTTTTCCAATGGTTCTATGACTGATACATATTTTCCAACATCATCCAAAGTTCATACGTTTCAGTCTCTTGTGCAATATGGTGGTAGACACTATGATCGATCCATTGGTGTATTTGACCGATCATATTATTATTCAGATTTTTACACTCTATTTCTTTGGTGACATCTGGATTTAATCCCTTCTTCTCAATGGATCAAAAATATATTTCACATAAATAAGATCTTCCATTAGAGACTTCCAAATGGAGTAGTTCAAAGAAGTTAACATGATCATCCCTCTTGTGGATGGTCTCTCCATTTAATTTAAATTATGTAAAAACTAATCTATAATCTTGAAAAATGGAGCTCTCTTTTGCGTCAAAAATGGTTGAAATGGTGTAATTGACTCCTAGATCATTGAAATTAGACACTAATTGATCAAGATATAAACAAATCAGTATCAACAGCTAACATCGACCGATGATGTGGGGATGACGTGGTGATGATGTGATGATGATGTGGCATGGTGGAGAAGCTTCTAGAATCTTGCCGAAAATATTTCTGGCACCAAAACAGTATCTTCTTCTCCGGAAAGAAGTACTGTAGAACCCAAAGTTTGACCAAACTTTGACTGGGCCTAGGAAGCTCGTTTTGGATCCATTTTTTGATGCCATCTGGGTCATTGGAATTATCTCACCATGAAATTTAAGAATATGCCCTCAAAACAAAATTTAGAGCAACAAGAATTTTTTGGTCACTGGAAAATCTCCACTACTTTCCGTCGTTTCATCAGAACCTCCTCTGATACCACTTGTTGTGATTTTCTAATCATGAATAGAGAAGAATGGAGGAAGAAACTGGTCTTTATTTCACAATGAATAAAGATTACAAAACTCCTCACTACACCTATCTTTCACAAACCTAGATCTCTCTGGACTATCCCATTGGATATAGAATCTCTCTTAGATCAACTGAAATAGCCATGGTAGGATGTGTCAAGTTTGAAACAAATCCCACCAATCCCCCACCTACTGTGGACTTCTCCGATGGATGCCACCTACCATAGTGGGTGGAGTTGGTACACCAGCCACCTTTGAGAACAATGTTGGGTAGAATATAGATATCTTCGTCATTTACAAGGATGCATAAAGGTATATAGAGGTCTGGGAATGTTATGTTAGCGTACATACAAAATCTTGAAGGTTGTGTCAAGGTAATGGATAAGTTGTGTATAGGAACAAGAAATATATGGAAGCTTGTGTAAGGGTAGAATGACCAACATGTAAGGGTAAATGAACAATATTTATCTCCATGTAAAGATAACCATGACTTTCATGGAGTCGTGTAAAGTTAACTGATTGTGGTATGTAAAGGCCATCATTGAATTATATGAGATACTAAAGGGTTAGTAATCTATGCATGTAAAGATAATGTGATATATACATAAGTTTCATAGGTATATCATGAATTTTATAAAAAGTTTATCTATATGAGACATAATAAAGATATCAATGGTCATTTCAGTGATCATACATTCACAGTTGATTCATTTTCCATAGTGAAGTGGTGGTAGGTCTGCATGGTCGTTGCAGTGACCATGCAAGCGGGTGTTAAAATAAAAACACGTGGTATATCCAATGGTTGTGGAAGTGTTATTTCATAGTGATGAATTGTAGCCTACTATGTGCATGTGTTTTGAGTCATGTGAGTTGTAACTGATTCTATAAAACTGTAAATTCTCAAATATTGAAAGAGAGAGATTTGTAGAGAATTAAAAGATAAGTATTTTACTGCATTTAAAAGATGAATAAGTAGGATATAAATATAAAAACTAGCTTGAATTAAAAGTATGATAAAATATAGCTTCTAATAAAGTATATTATAGTGAGATATGAAGGTTTAAATAATTAATATTTTGGAAAACACAATGACATATTATCACAACTTTCATTTTTTGAATACAAAAAAGATCATCATACAAAGAATTAAACAAGATATATGGAGGTTCCATATTTGGAAATATTTTCATAACAGTGAGATCAAGGATTTGTAGTGTTGGTATCATGAGGGTTTCATATTTTCAAATATGAAAATATTATTTTGAAAGAAACACAACACTATTAAAGGAATAGGATCCCAATAGGAAGAGATATAGAAAGTTTTACAGAACATGAAAATACCTATAGATAGAAAGAGTTCTCCATTGAGACATCTGTATATAGAAGAGAGAGGAGGAGTTTGAATATGCAATACCATCATACAACCTGCATTTCAAATGGGGGTTTTACTTTATTGCAGTAAGGTGTGCATTACTGGTTACATCTAATAAAGTGAATAAGGGAAGTTGTTTCATCTAGCAAAGTGAATATATTCTGGTATTATTTTGGAAAGAGTAAGACTTGGAATCTCATGAATATGTTTCCAATGGAGATGTAGTTTCAATGAACTCTCATGGAAAGGATATGATCGAGGTTATGTTCATATAAAACCTATAAAGGATCAAGTGAGAATTTAGAGGTCACCAAACTGCACTCAGTGCAACCTCTCCAACAATAGGTGATATTATTTTTTAGATTTCATTCCAATTATTTTTCATTTAAAGTAGTGAGAGTAAGAGGGAAGTGTAATGGAAGTGATCCTAGGGAGACATTGTATTTACCAAAAACCATTATAAGAGTAGTGATCCTAAGAAAAAGTGACATAACCTCAATTCCCACAAGTAGTGATCTTAGTGATTTTGGTGAAGCAACACACTATTGGTTTCATGCTACTTGGTTTATCCCATAGTGGTAAACCAAGTAAAAATTCTCAAGTCCATGTGATTTATTTTATTTACTTTCTATATAAAATTATATGATTAAGTTGGTAAATAATTATCATAAGTAAAAAATTTAAAGGATGTAGGCCATGTAATTGAATAAGCACTAATTATAGAGAAAAATTATCTTCCCTTTTAGTTAAGAGGTTGAGATCCACTATGAAAATGTGAGAATAATGAAAGGAGATAAAATTTGGACAAAGTTACATACTCTGATTCACTATCCCTCTCAGGTTATTTCTCACTTAAACCCCTTCCAAACCTAATAATTGGTGTTAGAGCACAATTTTATATTATTGGATTTGTTTTTCTGTAACTTAATTTGAAGTTTTTGATAGGTATGAAATCCATAATGAAATATCCATTGTTTGAAGGAAATAAATTCCCAAAATGGAAAAAGGTGTTAATTACATACCTAAAAGAAAAATTTGGTGTTCCTCATGAAGTTTTTTTGGATGAAATTGTTCTTTTGATTTGGAAAGGAATTACTTTTGAAACAGTTCTTTTATTGGAAATTGATGCATGTAAAAAAAGTCATTAAAGGATTCTATAAAATAAGATGCATTTAATAATATTTATCCCTACAAGTTCCCAAAGGATATGTGGATGTTGTTGGAAGACTCATTTGGAAAAGAACAAAATCTAAATGATAATTATCTTATATCAAAATGAAAAAAGGTGAAAAATAAAATACCTAATGGAATTCCACATTGTAGGGCTGTTCATGGAAAGAGTAAAATTCTATAAAGGTAATCCAATATCTTGTAAAAGGAAGGTATGAATGAACTTGAAGGTGAATATCTTTATTCATTTAATGGTGATGCATGTATGTGTTTGGTACTTTATTTTCCATGTGAGTTGGGACTACTGATGCGGAGGAGGTCCCAAGTATACCAAAAGTGGAAGATCTCCAGTTATTAGATGAGATAGATTAGTAGTTGAAAGAAGAAAATATGAAGTTGAAAGAAGAAATAAAGTATCAAGAAATATGGATCAGTGTGAAAGAAATTGAGATCAACTAGATTAAAGGTTTGAAAAAATACTTATTGAAGTGGTAGTCGACTTAAGGGATGAAAATAACTCTCAAACCGGAGAGTTGAAGGACATGTCAATAAAGGTCAAAAAGATCAAGACTGGCTCAAAAGGAATGAATCTGTACTCAAATGAAGTTCAGAATTTGAAATCTAATAAGAATAAACTCACTGTCATCTAATAGAATTGATGGAAGAGAAGAAAACGCTATAGTAAGAAAATGTATGTCTTAAAGATTTTATTGTTCAAATGACTTCTTAGATGAAGGATCAAAGTGAAATTCTGGAAAAAATCTCAGGTGTTGGAAGATGATATGTCTAGTGGGATGAATCTCAAGGAATAACTCAATTCTCAACTTAAATAAAGGGTAATAAAGATTCAATAGTTGGAAGAAGAGTTGGAATCAACCAAGAAATAGTTGGATTCCAAGTGTAAGCCCAAACTTAAAGATAATTTTTATTTATTATTTGACCACTCTTAAATAGGTGATGATGAAAGGAAGGAGAACTATGCTATATATAAATAAAATAATGATGGTATTCCCTTATCCCAAAGACTGAAATCTATGGGAAAGTCAAGAATTGGTCTTGATGGAACGCCTTAAATGATTCAAAAGAAAAATTCCATGAAAATTCACAAGAAGAGGTAAAATCTTGGAGGTACTATAAATAGATCTAAAAGGATCCCAATAAGATGTAATGAAAACTGGAAGAGCCCCATAGGAAGTTATGAAAAATATGTGCTATTATCATGGGATGTATGAACAAATTTCTAATTTCTATTCTGATGCATGAGAATACATTAAATACTACAAAGATTGAGGAAATTTGAAAGGTTGAGTCACCGATCCCAAAAAAAGTAATGGTTACCATTCCAACAATTCTTATCATTCTAATCATGCCTTACACGGAAATTAAATAGGGTTTAAAGGAAGAAATCAACATACAGAGAATGAAAAAAAATCTATTAATTTATTTTAGAGCCTATATGAAGAGGATTCTTATTCTAAAAGTAATATTAAAGAGAACTCCAAAATTTATACCAAAGCTACCACTAAACCAAAACTATCAAGGAAAAATTAAAAGAAGAATTGGAAACATGAGATATCTTTTAAAAATTAGAAAGGATCACATGGAAGAGGAATCCCAATAAAATTTCTGTATTGAGGAATCTTATAATTTTTATAGGGATAGATTAAGTGGAAAGAAAGTTTGGAGAAATAAATACTTACATGTTTTGAAAGGATAAATCCTTGGTGGGGAAACTGGATAAGGAAGAAAATGTTGTGACTAGGGTTGTGTATAAGAGAACAATCCCAAAGAAGTGGTGAAGGAATTACATTCCATTAAAATTGATTCAGACCTCAAAGTGGATCTCAAATAGAAGGATAAATAGAAAATAGTGGACCATAGTGACCTTTCATCATCGTCAACTATAAACAAATAGAAGGTAACCCTTAATACTTAATATTTAAATGGTTCCAACTTTTTTAAAGAGGTGAAATACTTAGGGGGAGATACAATCCATGGGGTTAGTGTTCTCTAAAGAATACGAAAAGAATTTGAAATCAGATATGAAATTATACTGTAAATTACATGTAGTAAGTGGTATTTAAAGTATTTAAGGTCTATCTTTGTGTCAAACATGAAGGTGTATGAAATGTTCATGATTATTGTGGAAATAGATAAGGAAATTATTGTTTTATATGTAATGTAGTATATAGGATACAAATGGAATTATTTTTTCAGTATCTACAAGTGGAATAACTAATGTTGTAAATGGTATTTCATTCACCCCCTATGCATTAAAATTTGTGTTCTAACAGTTCGGTGTAACTTTGTATCACAAGAAGTGTTGAGAAAATGGAATTCAAAGGTTACTATAAATTTAATAGTCCTAGTGACTAATGTGGACAACCTTGTAGATGTTAGATAAGACTCTTGTTTTATATACCTATCCCTGTCTCAATATACATATAGAATTTTTTGACATCACATGTGCTAAGTAGTAAGTTTCTATACTATATTTCTTATAATATTGAAGCAGTTATTTTTGAACAAACTATTTCAAAAGTATAATAGGTGAAGGATTCTAGATTTGGAAATTTCAACTAGAAAATTTTATCAATCGGTATCAATTAATGATGAAAATAAATTATTGAAAAGGGGGGGGCATTGGAAAAAGACAAATAGAGATCACCTTATAAAATTTAAGCATGAATGGGGAGAAATTAATATACTTTTCTCAAGGAAATGGAGTTTTGTGGTTAATTTTATCATGTAAAATCTAAAAAATATTTTTGATTTTACTAAGTGCGACATAGTGGTTGACCTAGGTTATTCTATTAAAGATGAATTTAATTAAACAACAACTAATAGTCTTGGAGAAGAAAATAAAAGAGTTAAAAATAATGACAAAAGTTTGGGGGGGTTTTCTTGAGTAATTTTAGAACAAAAATAGAAGAAATCAAGGACACTATTTCTATAAAAACACCAACATGATAAGACGTAATTTATCTAATATGCTCCTTCACCATTCAATCATTATTATCAAATGTGATTAAAATTCATTTAATTGTGATCCCCTAATCTTGTCAACCAAATAATCAAACGGAAATTAACATGGCCATAAATATTGGAAGAAATTAACCCCAGGTTAAATTTAGGACATCGAATCATAGAACCCTAAATTGATTGTTAACCAAAATCCAACATATAGTCAATTTTCAATTAGAGAAGAATATCCTCCCTATAAATGAGTATTATTTTAGTTTTGGGATTAACCTTTAATGCTTTAATTATATCCTAATTTGATTATATTTGGTGATTAAAATTTCTCTCTCATGATTCATACAAGTCTGATCTCATGGTCAAAGTGAAAATCAATCAATTCCAATAGAAATTAAGAGTCAATTAATTGATAAAAATTTAAGAATTATAGTTTTTTCTTGGATTCAAAACAAATAAAGGGTGTATGGATTAGATCAACTATTAATTAAATTTACACATCCATGTGTGGAGTTGTCATCATGGAGACGATTTACATAAGAAAATGATTGAAAGAGAAACACACAATATCATCTCCACTTTTATATTCTAGCAACAAGAATAAAAATAAAAATAGGAAGAAATATTAGTATATAAGTTTTATTGAATAAATAGATGATTTATAAGTGAAAAAGTAACACTACTAGTTATTTTACCTATACCAACTCTTTTATACCAACAGTTTGTAAAAATCATTGGTATAGGTCCCCTTTCCCAATGGTTTTTCCAAACCATTGGGAAAATCCCACTTTTAGACCACTCTTACCAATTTTTTTTCAAAATTGTTGGTAAAATCCCACTTTTAGACCTTTTTTCCCAATGGTTTGGCCAAATCATTGGGAAAGGGTATGGATTTCCCAACGGTTTTTCCAAACTGTTGGGAAAAGCCCACTTTTAGACCACTTTTTTCAATGGTTTTGCTAAACCATTAAGAAATGGTATGGATTTCCCAATGGTTTTTCCATAACCTTGGGAAAATCCCAATTTTAGACCCTTTTTCTCAATGGTTTGTCCAAAATGTTGAGAAAGGGTATGTCTTTCCCAATGGTTTTTCCAAACTGTTGGGAAAAGCCCACTTTTAGACCACTTTTCCCAATGTTTTTTCTAGTCCATTGGGAAAGGGTATGGATTTCCCAACTGTTTTACCAAACCATTGGGAATAGCCAAATTTGACACCACTTTTCCAAGGGTTTGGAATTTTTTTTTGGAAATCCAGGAAAGGGTGGGTATCTATCCCAATAGTTATGAAAGTCATTGGGATACGCCTATCCCAATGGTTTTTAGAACCGTTGGAATAGGTACCCTTATTTTTTATGAATTATTTTTTTAAATATAATAAAATAAATCAATATATAAATTACATATAAATATATATTTATATATTTATCCAAATATATTCACAAAGTTAATTTTAGGATAGTGGTAAAGGATTTGATATGTAACCCACGGGTTGTGGGTTCAAACCTCTGCTGTAATTTTTTTTAATTTACCTATACCAACGGTTTGGGAATCCATTGGGTGATTTGGTGTGGGGATAGACCTATCCCAATGGTTTGGGTAAAAAATTGGTAAAACCTATCCCAATAGTTTGAAAACTATTGGTATAGGTCTATAAAAACGGTTTTCAAACCATTAGGGTAGGTCTTTCCCAACAGTTTTCCCCAAACTGTTGGGAAAGGTCTATCTCCATGCCAAATCACCCAATGGCTGACCAAACCATTGGTATAGGCTATAACAATAGTTTGGGGACCTATACTAATGGTTCCAAACAATTGGTATATGTAATTTTTCTATTAGTGTAAAAAAAAAGTAGAAGCGGGTAAGGATCACCTTCTTGGAAGGGATCTTTTCATAAAGACTAAATTCATAAAAGTGTTTTTAAATGGTTCATGGAACCAACCATTAAGATTAAACTTCCCAATTCTTCTACCCCCCCCCCCCCAAGAGTAAAAATTTCATTTAAAGTGTGTGATAGGGTTAGGGTTTGAAATTTCAATAAGGGTACATGAGAAATTCTTCCTCCAAATATTAATCCATCTTGAGACACCTTTTTCGACCAAGTTCCCACAATAAAATAACCCTTTACTATAGTTGAATGAAATTTTAGTAATTTAAACATTTAACAGGTGGAAATATTTCAGCCCTTTCCATTCTTGGAAAAACATTTATGGAAAAAATAGTGAAGCAAGGTCCAATATATCAAATCCCGCCCACCTTTACATTAATATCCATTTTCATACTTCCAAATGTGCGATCCAGCTTACATGGTATAAATAAAAAATGTATAAAAATTAGTGAAGAATATGAAAATAATATTTAAAATAAAAAACCTTCACTTAAAACATATTATAGAAAAAGTACTATGGTTTAAAAGGGGTAAAACAAAATTTTCATGGAATTTTCAATTACAAGATCAAAACACATATTTCTATTAAATCTTCAAATGATGATAAATGTGCAGAAATTATATCAATTATTATCAAAAAAATATTAAAAAAATATATCTTATCAACTGCCCTGCATTTACCCTTTTGCAGTCCCGGAAAAAACCTCATGTCTTGCAATCCAAAAATTAAATCATATTGATTCTTCTAAATTAATAAGGGCAATATGTGTAGGGATATAATCAAAAAAATATGTAAATATCAACAAATTAGTAATTAATTATGTAAAAATTGTATCAAAATAAAAACCAATGAGTTTAATGACACTAATCATGTGGAACTAAGTAATGATTCAATCATGCCACTAATTTCTCATGTTTGTGTGTGTGACAACCATTTAAAGCTCACCTCTCCACCATTTATCCTTTATATATAGTTCAAGTAAAACTTTTTTGATTACCTGATTCAATTCCACTGAACCTTTTCAACATTCTTGGTAACAAATTTCCAAAACCCACTCATTTAAGAATTCCAAGAAGTCAAACCTTAAGATCTCGACTTAGATATCTTTACATGTTGTACATCTCACCACTCCCCAATTTATTGATTTTTTAATTTTTTTGATTGATTTTTTAGGGTGAAAACTATTTAGATATCAAGTATACATTCATAGGTCAATCTTATATAATAATGGAACTTACCGAAAGAGAAATAGACATACTGAAATACCATTTTATAAGCCGAAAAATATTACTTAACATAATTATACCTTTAATTGGGTATGAGAAAATCACAAGTCATAATTGTGTGTGAAGTTTTGTGGGGATATTAAATGAAACAATTTTCCCACGTAATTCCCATGATGAATGATATTAAAAATATTAAATTCTTCATAAATAAACAATCAAACATATCATAAAAAAATTCCATTTTCACTAAAATAGGCCACAAATGATGAAAACATTACAATTCTTAACATGATTACCATGAGGTTGAAAAATTAAACATGCATTATCAATAAGTTCCATAGAAGTAAGGATCTTGTGAAATGACTATGTTTTTTTTTTAATTTTTTTTTAAATTTTAAAATAACAACAATTTAAATAAGAATCACACAAAAAGAAAAATCCAAAAGAAGCTACCCAAAATTTCACCCCTCACACTTAAATGAAACTACCCATATGAATTGATGCATAAGAAACAAGTGAGGGCATGAATCAAATAAAAAGAATATATACAACCTATTTTTTTATTTGGTGACTTTTAGTTAAGGTCATAATTACCACCTTCTACACCCTACAATATAATATAATCAAATCACTAAAAATTAAAGAAATATGTAAATATGAAAATGTAAATATAAATATGGGTTATCCCCTAATAGGTTTTCTGTTTATACTGCATACAACCAAATAGTTACAATTGATGATCCTTGATCTAAAGGTGGATTGAGTTTTTATGGAGGGAAGCACCACATATTAGTTATCACAATTTTAATAAGTCATTACCAAGAGAGGATACCTCCAAGAAAAGTGAAAAATTATCCCAACCCTAGAATAGGAAAATGAAAGAAGTAAGCATTGGGGGAGGGTAAAGAAATAATGGGTACTCCCTATTAACTTTTATGGTGTCCTCCTCTAATATATGTGAATGTGTATGTAGAGGAGGAAATTGCATCACCATAGGCTTCTTGAGTTCTTTTAATTCTTCAAGAACCATAACTTGTGTGGTTTCCTTGAAAACATCCTGAGTTGGTTTCAAAATTCCTAATTCTATATAAATATCATGAGGAAAATATTTTAATAGTTTCAATTGATAATTATTAAAATAGGAATAATTAAAATATTCTCGATCTCATTCACTATTATCAGCTTTAATGTTAGCTTGAAAACCCCCTATAACTTCTTAATCGTTGAAATACAACACCATCCTCTCCTTAATGGTGGTCACTACATCCTCCCCATCAACACTTATCAAGGAAATCATAAGGGCTGATTTTGTAAAATAAAAATGGGGGGTAGTGAATTTGATTTGATAATAATGAAAAACAAAAAACAAGTGAATCAAAAGTTAAGACCACACCATTTATTTGACCAAAATCATGTGCCTGTTCTTATTGGAGGGACATTGGGAGAAAGTCTAAGAGTTGTTGGAGAGAAGAAATCTTCAATGTACTTATTAACCCTTTAATGTCTTCATCAAATCCAAGTATCTCTTTTTGATATTTGGCCTCATTTTTATGGAATTTAGGAAAATATTTTGAAAAATATGTGAGTTAATTGGATAAGGATCCAATATATTGGTACTCAAGATCTTATTTGTGGTCTCTAATGAAATCAATAAACACATCACCCCTCCAAGCTAACTTGTAAAACCCTATTACCTGTTTTTCTAAAATTTTAACATTTTCACTCAAGTTTTATCAACAAAAAATTCCATTTTTTAATATATTTTCAATGAAAATAATAGTTTAATCACATCCACAAATAGGTTGAAGAAAACACTTTCCTCTTGGGAAACTATTCAAATTTGATGAGAATTTTCATGCACACTCTCAAAAATATCTTTGATTTTACTAAGTGCATCATAGTGGTTGACCTAGGTTGTTATATTAAGAAGTATGTGAATTAAAAAAACCCTAAAAGGAATAAATAATAAAAAAAGAGGTGAAAACAAGTGGAAAAATTGGGATGTGGTTCTGGTTGTGTGATTTTGGAACAAAAAAGAATTAATCAAGGACATAATTAAATTAAAATCACAAATATAAAAAACATTAAATTTATCTAATATACCTATTTACCATTCATTCTTCATTATCGCATGTGATTCAAATTCATTTAATTGTGATTCCTTAATCTTATCAACCATTGAACCTTATAGAAATTAACATGATCACAAAGATCAGAAGAAATGAACTCTATGTTAACATCGAGACTTCGAATCATATCACCCTACTTTTATTGTGATCCAAATTCTAACATATGGTTAATAGATAATTAGAGAAACATGTTCTATATATAAAGGATAATTATTTGGGTTTGAGGATTAAACTTGAACTCTACAATTCTATCCCAAGTTGATTAGATTTGATGATTAATGTTTCTCTCTCATGATTTACACAAATTCAACCTTGGGGTTAAAGTGAAAATTGATCGATTTATGTATAAATAGAGATTAAATTAATTGATAAAAATTTATGAATTACATTTTTTTCATGGATTAAAAATATATAAATGTTTTCCTAGATAATGACTATATAAAAACTCAAGAGGGGGTGAATTGAGTTTCTAAAAAATTTCTTTGCAGAAAAACTCCCTCTTTAAGGTCTGTGAGTTAAAATATTTTCCTTAATATTAATTAGTAGTGTAAATATAAAAAAATAATAGAAATGTATTTAACACCGGATATTTATAGTGGTTCAGGGATCATAAATCCTCTATTCCACTCCACCAACACTCTACCCTATGAGTTTGGTGATTTTCACTATAAAAACATTTTTTATGGGGATCTTAATTGAGTAAAAAAACTATAACTTATTAAAAAGGTCCAAGAACTTTTATCCAGGATCTCCATTTACAAGACCCATCCACGACCTTAACACACACTCTTACAATGAGTGTGAACAAAAAAGAGATGAATATACTTTTGAACAACTATTGCAGCACATAGTTGCAAAAAGTAACTGATAATAGTTGAAGATATATTCAGATAAGATGATATTCTTCAAGATATATCTTAGGATGGTCTTTAGTGCAACTGATAAACTTGTAGGCACAACAAGAGCATTTATGTTTTATATTTTCCATGTATAATATTTCTTTGTTACTCTTATCAGATTATTTGTATGTATGTGCATTATATCCCTTATTATTATCCATATATCCTTTTCATGTAGTGGAAAACTCTTCCTTTTATATCACATCTTTAATTTTTAACTTAAGCATTGAGATACATTCAAGTTGGTAATCCATTTAAAATTTGACATGAAATGATATTAATGGAATTTATCTATTATTTCTGAATATGGAAGAAGCTTCTATAGCAACATTGTCAGAGATCTTCTTCTTCGGATCCTTCCACTCTTGGAAACATGACACTTTGTACAAATCGATATTTCTTTAAATGGAGAATTAATTTTCTGATATGTTTTAAAAAAATTAAAAGACTTATCAAGAGATTAGAAAAAGTAATCATGACATTATGTATAATAACTAATTCTTCATAAGATATCCAACCGGTAGTACTATTCTTGTAACAGAAAATTTTGAGAGAATTTGTAAGATAAAATAGATCTTTTTCTTCTTTAAATATTAAGATAAAAAAATTCAATCATTTTGTAGAATAATTATTAATTTTAAGATAATTTTTTTTCTAAGGTGTGATACTTAACTTTCACACCTTCTTCTAACATTCATAAGATCATATTTTTTTAACAAAATTTTCATAAGATAAATGTAATACCCGAGACTTTTATGAGAAATATTTTTGTTTTTATAAATAATAAAAGGAATCTTTCACTACACACAACACTAGCTTGGCTTACTTTACACGCAATCACGACCTTCCTCGATAGCTTGCGTTGTACACAATACCGAGTTTCACTAAACAAAGATATGCTATTAAAATATTATTAAAACTAACCGTTATGAATAGTAATAACCAATTTTTGAAATTTTATAAATTTTATTTTTCAAAATGGACTTCATTTTTGGATTCGGAATATCAAAATTAGCCTAGGGTGAAATTTTGGTATTTTTCTGAAAACTTTCAATTTTTGATGGATAGTGAAACCACTAAGTGGTAGTTAAAAAAACTGAATTTTTCATAAAACTTAATTTTACCGCTTCTGTGAGTGGAATTTCAAAAATCCGAGAGAGACGGTTGATGTCAGTAAGTAAAATGTGGTTCAATGAGATGAAAATAATTTTTGGTGAATAGTAACTTTTTACCTTTATTTACCACGGTTAAAAGTAAATAGGGTAATTAAGGGTAAAAATGATATTATTATTACCCTAACACATGTCCTAATTCTATTGGATAAGTGTAATTCGATCAAAAACAAACTTAGGAAAAAAATATGACCATTTAGGCCCACTTGGATTAGATTAGGACATTTATTATTAATTTATTTAAAGAAGGGTTAAAATAGTTGAAATCAAAGTTTAATAAGTAAATAATTTTTAATATAAGGTTATACATAAGATAAATTCGACTATAAAAATTCATTAGAAAGATAAAAATATTTCCTACATAATGGTATTTTATTTGTAATTTTTAGACATTAAATAATTTAATTTATTTATGACACAAAGATGATGCAGTAATTATCTTATTAATGAAATATTGACATAATTGATGTTATAAATACCAAAATAAATGTAATTTGAGACTTTTTATGAATTCCACTAATTTTATAGGTTAATATGACATGTTAGTATTTATTTAATTAACTTTGTTCGAACTAATCGTTCGATGTGCTATCAAAGTCGAGATGGAGATTTGAGTAACCCATCAGTCATATGGGTTTGATAAGAAGAGGAAAATGGAATTCAAAGGAAAATCTAAAGATCACAATGAAAAGAAGATGAGCTTTCCCTTATGCTCAAAGTGTGGAAAGAAACATGGAGGGAGTTGTCTTAAAGGGACAAGTAAATGTTTCAAATGTGGAAAGGAAGGTCATAGGTCATTTGAATGCCACAATGATGGGAAGAGGATGTATAATGATGCAAACAAAGGAAGGGGTACACAGAATGAACCTACTACACTTCAATGTTTCAAGTGCAAGGACATGGGTCATTATGCCAATCAATGCCCAAATCCAAGGGTTGATGATGATGGTCGACGTCAAAAATCTCTTAAGGCTAAAGACAAAGTAAAGTCACATGCAATTTCTATCAGCGATGTGGATTACGATAACGATGTGGTGAAAGGTACACTTACCATCCACTCTAAAGTAGAAAATGTTTTATTTGATTCTGGATCCACCCACTCTTTTATTTTTGAAGAATTTTCTAAGGATATCACCATATTACCTCAACAATTAGATGTTGAGTTAGCTGTGACAACCCCTAATGGCACAACAGTCGTGTCAAAAGTTTATAATTCTTCTCCGATCGAAGTTTGTGGGAAAGTGCTTCCTGCAAATCTTGTGATCCTTCCTATAGTGGAATTTGATGTGATTCTTGGCATGGATTGGCTTTCTTTATATGGAGCTCATATTAATTTCCAAAGAAGGGAAGTCACATTTCATATTCCAGATCAATCTATGATCGTTTATCAATGCAAGGATGAACATAACCTTCCAGTGGAAATTTCCTCCATCTTATGGGTCTTGATTCCACTAAATGAAGGTTATTTATCTCAAATGGTTGGTGAGAAACTCACGATTAATAATATTCCCATTGTAAGGGAGTTTGATGATGTCTTTCCGGAGGAATTACCGGGTCTTCCACCAAATCGTGAAGTTGAGTTTTCAATAGAACTCGGATCGGGTGTTTTGCCTATTTCAAAGACACCTTATAGAATGGCCCCAATTGAGTTGCAGTAATTAAAGAAGCAACTCCAAGATAATCTTGATAAGGGGTTCATACGCCCTAGTGAGTCACCTTGGGAAGCACCTGTTCTGTTTGTTAAGAAGAAAGATGGATCAATGAGACTCTCCATTGATTATCGAGAACTTAACAAGATCACTATCAAGAACAAATACCCTCTCCCATGCATTGATGACCTATTTGACCAACTACGCGGAGCTCAATACTTTCCCAAGATTGATCTTCGTTCAGGGTATCATCAATTAAGGGTCAAAAGGGAGGATATACCAAAGACGACTTTCCGTACAAGGTATGGACACTATGAATTTATAGTGATGTCATTTGGTCTTACTAATTCCCCTTCTATCTTCATGGATATGATGAATAGAGTCTTTAGAGACTATCTTGATCAGTTTGTGGTAGTCTTTATAGACGATATTCTTGTCTATTCAAAGAGCAAGGAAGAACATGAAGATCACTTGAGAATTATATTGAAGACCCTGAGAAAGGAAAAGATTTATGCCAAATTTACTAAGTGTGAATTTTGGCTTCAAAAAGTTTCATTTTTGGGTCACATAATCTCAAAAGAGGGGATATCTGTGGATCCAGCAAAAACAGAGGTTATCGAAAGATGTTCGAGACCAACAACAGTAACTGAGATCCGAAGTTTTCTTGGTTTGGCTGGATATTATCGATGTTTTGTGAAATAATTTTCAAGATTATCTAATCCACTCATCAAGTTGACTCGGAAAGGAGTTAAGTTTGTTTGGATGGAGGAATGTGAAGATAATTTCATGGAGTTGAAAAGAAGGTTATCCAGTGCACTTGTGCTCACACTGCCTTGTAGTGGAGAAAGGTTTGTGATCTACAGTGATGCATCCAAGAAGGGATTGGGGTGTGTTCTTATGCAAAATGATATGGTGATAGCTTATGCCTCACGACAATTGAAAATACATGAGAAAAATTACCCAGCTCATGATTTGGAGTTAGCTGTGGTAATCTTTGCATTAAAGATTTGGAGGCATTATCTTTATGGAGAAAGGTCTGACATTTATACTGATCATAAAAGTTTAAAGTATATTTTCACACAAAAGGAGCTGAATATGTGCCAAAGAAGATGGTTGGAGCTAATTAAGGATTACGACTTCTCAATCTATTACCACCCTGGGAAAGAAAACAAGGTGGAAGATGCATTAAGTCAACAAGACCATTCTAGTTTATCCATGATGAGGATCACAAAAGATCCAATATTTATGGATTTACAAAGGATGGATCTTGGAATTATAATGAAAGGGTAAAATCGTATCTTTCTCAAATGAATGTTCAACCATCTATACATTTGAAGATTAAAGAGGCACAGAAAGAAGATGTCGAGTTACAAAAGAAGGTGAGAAATGTTCCTGAATTCAACCTTGATTGTGATGGGATAATAAAGTTTAGGAATTGGGTTTGTGTTCCTCCCATCCCCGAATTAAAGAAGGAGCTTCTGGATGAGGCTCATAGTTTTTCATTCTCCATTCTTCCTGGAAGCACGAAGATGTATAGGGACCTGAAAGAGTACTTCTGGTGGGATGGCATGAAAAGAGATGTTGCTGATTATGTCTCTCGATGCTTGGTTTGTCAGCAAGTTAAAGCTGAGAGACAGAAGTCTAAGGGGATGTTACAACCATTAACCATACCCGAATGGAAATGGGAAAACATCACTATGGACTTTTTCACCGGACTTCCAAAACATCCAAAGGCAATAATTTTATCTGGGTCATAGTTGATCGTCTTACAAAGTCTGCACACTTCATCGCTATTAGAGAGGATTTCTCTCTGGATCAGCTTTCCAGGATATATGTGAAGGAAGTGGTAAGATTACATGGAGTAGCACTTTCTATTATATCTGATCGGGATCCGAGGTTTACCTCAAAGTACTGGAGAAGTCTTCAGCATACTCTGGATACAGAGTTGAGTTTCAGCACTGCTTATCATCCTCAGACAGACGGTCAGTCTGAGAGGATGATTCAAACTCTAGAAGATATGTTGAGAGCTTGCTCTATGGATTTCAAAGGTGGTTGGGATCAACACCTACCTTTGGTGGAATTTTCTTATAATAATAGCTTTCACTCCAGTATTCAGATGGCTCCTTATGAATCTCTCTATGGAAAGAAATGTCGGACTCTAACTTGCTGGGATGAAATTGGGGAAAGAAATCTATTAAGCCCCGATCTCGTTGATGAAATGGAAGAAAAGTTCAGATCTATTAAACAACACATAAGAGCAGCTCAGAGTCGACAGAAAAGTTATGCTGACAACCGAAAAAAAGACCTAGAGTTTGAAGTGGGTGATAAAGTGTTCTTACGAATATCTCCCTGGAAGAGGGTCATGAGATTTGGAAAGAAGGGGAAGTTGAGCTCTAGATATATCGGTCCTTTCGAAATACTCGATCGTGTGGGGAAGGTAGCTTACCGATTGGCGCTTCCACCGAATCCCTCTCAAGTTCATGATGTGTTCCATGTATCTCTCCTGAGAAAGTACATACATGATCCTTCACATGTACTCAGCTCAGAAGTTGTACCGCTGGAGCAAGATCTTTCTTATGAAGAACAGCCGATAGAGATTTTGGATCGTAGCAAAAAAGTCCTACGAAACAAGACCACTCGATTGGTGAAAGTTTTATGGAAGAACCACCAATTAGAAGAAGCTACATGGGAGATTGAGGATATGATGAGGGAGAGGTATCCTCATCTGTTTATTACAAAGTGACGAATTTCGAGGGTGAAATTCATTTTAAGGGGGGTAGAATGTAACACCCGAGACTTTTATGAGAAATATTTTTGTTTTTATAAATCATAAAAGCAATCTTTCACTACACACAAAACTATCTTGGCTTTCTTTACACACAATCGCAACCTTCCTCGATAGCTTTCCTTGTACGCAATATCGAGTTTCACAAAACAATGATATGCTATTAAAATATTATTAAAACTAGCCGTTATGAATAGTAATAACCACTTTTTGAAATTTTATAAATTTTATTTTTCAAAATGGACTTCATTTTTGGATTTGAAATATCGAAATTATCCTAGGGTGAAATTTTGGTATTTTTCTGAAAACTTTCAATTTTTGATGAATAGTGAAACCACTAAGTGGTAGTTAAAAAAACTGAATTTTTCATAAAACTTAATTTTACCACTTCTGTGAGTGGAATTTCAAAAATCTGAGAGACACGGTTGATGTCAGTAAGTAAAATGTGGTTCAATGAGATGAAAATAATTTTTGGTGAATAGTAACTTTTTACTTTTATTTACCACTGTTAAAAGTAAATAGGGTAATTAAGGGTAAAAATGATATTATTATTACCCTAACACATGTCATAATTATATTGGATAAGTTTAATTCGACCAAAAACAAACTTAGAAATAAAATATGACCATTTAGGCCCACTTGGATTAGATTAGGACATTTATTATTAATTTATTTAAAGAATGGTTAAAATAGTTGAAATCAAAGTTTAATAAGTAAATAATTTTTAATATAAGGTTATACATAAGATAAATTCGACTATAAAAATTCATTATAAATCTAAAAAGATTTCCTACATAATGGTATTTTATTTGTAATTTTTAGACATTAAATAATTTAATTTATTTATGACACAAAGATGATGCAGTAATTATCTTATTAGTGAAATATTGACATAATTGATGTTATAAATACTAAAATAAATGTAATTTGAGACTTTTTATGAATTCCACTAATTTTATAGGTTAATATGACATGTTATTATTGATTTAATTAACTATTTTTGAACTAATCATTCTGTTATGATTTTCACAAAAATCAATTACTAAATAGTGTCAAAATTGACATAAAATAGTTTTTAAAACAAATATTTTATTATTAATTGTAATTTTATTCCTAAAAATCTAAGGTTCGGCCAAATTACTTATATAAGGTTATATATATTAATAATAAACAACTTGGGGTTCGTTTGGCTTCTTATAGTAAGTTTATTAACCTTATAATATAAGAACACAAGAAGACACGGTAAAAGTAAAATTATTTAACTTAATGTTAAATCTAAATGATAAGGTTAAAATAGGAACCTAAACTTGTCTAAATTATATTGGATGAGAGGATTTCTACCCATACCCACCTTATCTTCGAAATAAATTAATTTGGAGCTATTTAAAACCGAACTTGACTTTATAATAAAATAATATTTTTAGTTTTTCCAAAGGAGCCCCTCTCCTCCCTTATAAAAGGGCACCTCCTCCCCCTCTTCCTCACACCACTTTGAGCCTTAAAGCTCGGCCAACACCTGCCAATTTATCCTCTCCACTTCCCTAGAGACATCCTAGAGGTCCTGGTCTTCTTCAAAGACCAATTTTAGTGCCCTAAAAGGAGGTCTCAAAGAAGCACTTTAGAGAAGAGGTAATGTCCATTACCGATTCTTTCATATTTATTTCTTCTTCCACTTCTTCTTATTTAGTTGTTTCATTATGAAGTAAAAACATCAGTATCACTCATATAATGATATGTTATTATAAGTATTAAACAACCCTATTTCACCATCTATCCATCCTACGGAAAATGAAATCACCGTGCTTGCGTACGTACGGAATACCGTCTCCACGCCGTGGTGTAATCTATTTTCCACCACCACCTTACTTGGATGGGTATAATGGTGTAAATAATTACTATATATGATTATTGTAAAGTGATATTGATTCTGAAATAGTATACATACACTCCAATACAATTCCATGATCATGGGAACGATATCATCGCTTGTGCGTACGTACGGAGTACCGTCTCCACGATGTGATGCAACTCGTTCTACATGATCTTCATTGCATAATGATTATATAAATGAATTGAATGAATTAATATTATATATATTACACTAATAAAATTCTGTAAATGAGGTATCTATAACCTAAAGATAAGAATAAGAATTTATTCGACAAAACACGCATAAGAACAAAAAGTAATAAACACCCGAATAACAAGTTGTAATGAAATATTACTAATAAGAAGCTAAGAATATGACCATATGTGATATCATAACAATGAGTATGATTCTGTAATAATTCAATAACATTATTTAAATCATTATACAGTAGTTTTGGACATGTATAAAGCATATCGAACCTAAGGTAAGGGAAATATCACAATCTCATTTTTATCCGAGATTGTTTATACTTCGGTATTTACTGGGGTGTATTTTATCATCCACATCCATGTTTCCTCAATATGTAATATTATTTCCATCCACCTACAATTTTTTAAATCCAATTTTACCCTTCGGTGAGTTTTTAGTAAAAGATATGAAAGGAATCTTTTGTCATTTTTCGTACGAGGTACTTTTTGACTTTTCCGACAAAAGTACGATAAAAATGTTTTTTTTTAACTTATACGACATGAATGGATTTTTAAAACAAAATTCCCAAGAATCTTCCTTTACAAGTTTTCAAGTTTATTTTTAATCAACTTCTTTTAGTTTAAAATTTTATGACATGTTAAGAAAGGAAAAAAAATTTGAAGTAGAAAGGATATTTTTCTCAAGAATGGAGTTCAAGTGTTTTATCAAAATTATTTTCCATATAAGATAATAAAGGGATCTGTTTATATCCCTATTATTACATGGATTTGATTATGTTTTGATGGAAATATTTTTATGAATTCTTTTATCTTATATGAATTGTTTTATGATGTCACGATGTTTAAAGATTCCCATTTTTATTACATGGGTTATGCTATGATGTATGATTTATGATTTTGTGGCACACATAAGAATGGTATCATTATGAGTTGGGTGGGACCTATATCTACCTCCAATGCATTGGGTAAAGATTTTATATCTCATGAGATAGACATTGCTGGAATGGCAGGTTAAACCGGTTCAGTGAAATAGGACTGAAACGAGGAGTGAACTCGGTTCAGAAATGGACTTTGTCCACTAAGATAGTCTTGGAAATGGTTCTTGACTAATAAGAAATGATTCTCTATGATTATGTGTGTATGCCACAAAGTTTCATGTTTTAAGTTATTATTATTGGGATTATATTTCACTACTATGATTTATCCCATGTTATGAAATTATGATTTCTTTTGCAGGTTAAGATTTCCAAAAGTTATGTTCTTATGTATATGATGTGATTGATATTTCTTTTATTTACCCTTACTGAGCATTTGAGCTCACCCTTTTGTATGTTTTCTTTCCCCAGGTCAGGAACAAGGTTATTAAGTAATATATGTCAAAAGGGACTATAGATATGATGAAATAAATGGGAGACAATGTAGACGCTTTATGAACCAGTTGTTTATGTTTCCCAGTTTCTAAAGACACTATACCTATACGGTCTTTTCCAGGTTTTGTTATATGTTGTAATAAGTGTGCTTCAATTCTGAAGTAATAACAATGTATGTAAAGTATGGGTCGTTATAATAAACACTTTATATAACTTCATTCTAACTGAAGTATCTAACTTTGAATCATTCTGTAACTCAATAATTATCTTTTCAAGATCATATCTTATGTAGTAAGATAAACTTATAACATGGATTTTTCTCGTTCTAAGTATATAGAAGATATTGTTTCAAAACTTCAATTCTCATAAGATGAAATACATTGTCATATAATAAATACTTCACACATCATAAGATAATCTCTTATAGATTATACATAAGATAAATTAATTTGATAAAGATATAATTGGAAACACATAATATAAACTCATTAGAATAAATATAGGAATTTTTTGAATCATCAAAACACAAAAAAAACTAAGATATGTTATAACAACGGTAGTTTATCCAATAATATCACACTTTTTGATGATTATAAACCCATTGAATAAAAAATACAATAAGAGATTTAAAACAATATTTTATGTTTTTTATTATTCTATCCTTAAGATAAAAATTTCAAATTATGTATTCTTCCCTTTTCTTCTCCCCCTTTAAAATAAATTTTGATTTCCCCCAAAAAAAATATTTAAAACTTTAAATTTTTATATTCTCGTTTTCTTCTACCAAAATAATTTTTTTAGGACTTTAAGATTTTGTATTATCTATTTATTCTCCCCATTTTTATGATATAAAAATAAAGTAGAATAAAGTAATTCAATCAATATTTCACAAGAACTATTTTAAATAGTTAATAGTACTAATTGGGAATAGATTTTATCATAGATTTTTGTTAAAAACAATAAGGAGGAGAGATCATTAAGTAATTAAGGAAACTCAAACATAATATATTAATATAAAATATATATTAAGATTAAAATAGAAACATATTGGCAGAATAAAAAAATAGATCCAAAAATGGTATAATATAAAGGAAATATAAAAAATTATAAAACAAGATTTATGAAAAAATAGTAAAAACAAGATAGATTCATATTGGAAACATATTCATGAACACTTCAGAAAAATAATAAAAAAAATAAAACTGAGTATGAAATCATTTAAATGTTCTAGAAAAACCATTCAACCACCCATGATTCAAATTTTTATAAAATGCCCATCCAAAAGGACAACCAATCATGAAAATTGGGAAAGTGTAGGTGTATCAACTATGGAACATGAAATGATTCTTTGGAGGTTATTTATTTAAAAATAGAGGGTAGAAAGAGGATAAAGGTAGAGGAGAATCATATTTTTCTCCAACAACATCACCCAACATCAATAAAGATGCTCCAAGTATTTCTCGATCACTCTGAGCGATCCTTACAATAGTGGATTGGATATTGATAGTAGCTTACTCATCTCTCACCATATCAAAGATATCTTCAGGTACAAAGTATATTTTAGATGATGATTCAAGTATAGGAAAAGAGACTTATTCAGCAAACCTAAGATTTTCCATTTGATAAATTTTAGTGGGGTCAAATATTTCCTTTATACATTGCAAAGAAGAAGCATGGTGATCAATGATGGGAGGTCCGAGGAGATGTCTCCCTCTAATCTGAAATAACTCATCTGTGTAAGTGTCAATCCATTTTACCATTTCATTATTATGGTAATCAAAGAGAATTGTTAAAATATTCCATATCTTCTATGAGAAATTTTCAAAAGAGATTTTATACATCTACCTTCTTGGTGCTACCAACTATTAACTTCTTCAATGCTTCATACTGGTTATCAAATAATCCAAAAGAATGATCAACTAAAACAATTTATTTTTATCTTATATACACTGTTTTTTCTAAGGCTCAAAAAATTCATCAACCTATTCTTCTTCTTCTTTATCTTTTGTGGATTCCAAATTCAAAATGTTTACAACTAACTGGTATAAATCTTCAAACTTATTTTCCAAAACTTAAATGTTATTGATCAGGGATCTAACCATATTTTGGAATCTAATAATAATAAAAATAACATATTTTTTGTACTTGAGATGTAAGATGTTGAACTTCTGGAACATTTTCATGTAACAAGGAGTTTATTTCCTTCTTGGACTAATCAATTTACATAAGGGGGTTTTGAGGAAACATAGGAAACCTTCTGATTTTAGCTATTACATCCCTTTGGAGGTATTTAATTACTTATTTGGGTAGAAGGTCACACTCTATTGAGTAAATTATAGAATTCACTGTGTCTATTTTTAGGACCAAGCTGAAGGAAGAGATGGTTTTCATGGATTTTCTTTTGTTGATCTTGAGGAAGTTTTCATAAAAAAAGACACCTGGAATTTCTAAGAATTAGGAAGCTGGAAGTTTGAAGATTTGGAACTGAGAATATTGAACATTCAGAACCTGGTGTTCGAAGAATTTGGAGTCTGGAATTTGATGTCTGGAAATTGAGAAGTTCGGAACTGGGAAATTGAAAATTCATGAAAGATGGCTGATAGTATATGTGAAGGCCCTGATTGTGATGATACTTTGCTGTTTTGTAACTCTAATTTGTGAGTATATGCAAGTACTCATAATGCAAGAAAAAGTTGGGTGGTGAAGTCATACCGAGATCTGGAGGAGTCATTCCGAGAATTCAAAATATCCGGTATCGATGATTAAAGAAGTTGTATCGATAACCAAGAGTCGTTCCGAGACTCTGGAAGACTCGTTCCAAAAACCTGATGTTCATAGAGAGATGTTCGGAGTCGACTTGATGAAGAAGAAGTTCGTAGCGGGAATTTCGGAGTCGACTTGCTGAAGAATAAGTTCGTAGCGGAAAGTTCGAAGTCGACTTGCTGAAGAATAAGTCATAGCGGGAAGTTTGGAGTCGACTTACTGAAGAAGAAGTTTGTAGCGGAAAGTTCAGAGTCAAATTTCTGAAGAAGAAGTTCTTAGTGAGAAGTTCGGAGTTGACTTCTAGAGTCAGAAGTTCGTAGAGGGAAGTTCGGAGTCGACTTCCTGAGTCAGAAGTTCGTAGAGAGAAGTTCGGAGTCAACTTCATGAACCTGAAGTTAGTATCCAGAAGTTCGGAGTCATGACGAGAATTGGTGAAGTGTTAACGAGAAGCCATACCGAGAATTGGTGAAGTCGTAACCTGAAGTCGCACCGAGAATGGAGAAGTCGTGCCGAGAAGCGATGAAGAGTCATGTCGATAATTGAAAGTGATACTGAAGACTCAAGAAGAGTGGATCCGATAATTTTATACCAAGAAACTTGTGTAACAAGGTCCAATCTAGAAAAGGCCAAAGCTCTAAATCAAGTTAAGGGGAAGAAGATTCGAGAATATTCTAGAAGCGTTGAAAAAGTCTTAATTACTCAGAGACTTTAGGAGAAATTAAGATTTGGGTGAATTTAAGTGAGCGGGAAAATATTTTGGTTTCCCACCTAAGCACACTTTGGATAACCTATAAAAGGAGATCAGGGTGCTAAGTAAGGGAGTGATGATGAATTAGAGAGAGAAGCTCTAATAACCTAGAGAGAAGAAGAAGTGTTTGGTCGACCGATTTTCATTGTAGTCTCAATTGAAATGAGAATTTGATACTGGTTGACACCGTATTGAGTTTCTCATATTGAGAAAATTCGGAGTGAAGAAGAGAATTCAGAGTGGAGATTCAGAATGGGGAATCAGTACTGGCTGTCCCCGTATTGAGTTTCTCAGACTGAGGAAGACTCGAATTGAAGAATCAGAGTGAAGAAGAAAGTTTGGAGTGAAGAATTTGAAGTGAAGAATTCGGAGTGGAGATTCGGAATGGGTAATCAGTACTGGTTGTCCCCGTATTGAGTTTCTCAGACTGAAGAAGATTCAGATTGAAGAATCAGATTGGGAAAATTTGGAATAGAGATTCGGAATGGGAATTTCGGACTGTAATTGATCTATCTCAAGTCCAAGGAGTCCTTGCCTTTCTTCTGGGTAAGGAAGTGGATATTTGTGCTGAAATTTCTTACACTTGTGTATTTGAAAGGAAGTGCAGGTAACATAAGTTGTTTCAAGAAAAGAGACTTTGCCCTATTGTGCTAAGAGGGTGCACACGCACTGGAGTGATTGTTTCACAGTGTTTCACAAGTGTAAGGGTATATCCTACTCATTGTAATCCAAGGATTGTTTTCTTAGTGGATTGTATGGTGATGGATTGTTTCCAATCATACCAAGGACGTAACTATTCTTATTGAATAGTGAACCTTGTAAATTGATGTATTCCTTTGGATGTGTGATTGTTTGTTTCTCAGCAGGGAAGTATATCTTTAACAGGAGAAAAAGGTTGTTCTCATTTTAAGGGAATTTAAAAGAAGAAAAGGGGGTACCACTGATTCACCCCCACCCCCTCTCAGTGGTTCATTACTCCAACTAGGTCCTTTTAAGTGGTATCAGAGGGAGGTTGCCTTTGTTTTCCTTGCTGATAGAGAATCTGAATTGTGTGAACAATAAAGGCATTTTGGTATTCGATGGGAAGAACTATCACATTTGGAAGGATAGAATGCTACCCTATCTCATGTCTATTAGTTATGAAGTTCTTGAAGCTACAACAGTTGGGTTTCCCCCCATTGAAGACAATGTTCCACTTACACCTGTTGACAAGAAGTTTCTTGATAATGATGGAAGAGCCAAGAATTCTATATTGTCTTCACTTTCTGAAAGTGAATTCTTAAGAGTAAAAGGAGTGTCCACAACCAAAGGTATATGGGACAAACTGAAAAAAATATACGAAGTCAATACAAAAGTCAAGAAGGAAAAACTTCAAATCTGGAGATTGAAGTATGAAGACTTGAAGATGGGAGAGCATGAATCTTTTGGGGATTTATTCACCAGGGTAAATGATATTGTTAGTAATATCAGATGTCTTGGTGAAGAGATGAAAGACCCTACTTTGGTGGAAAAAATCTTGAGGATTCTTCTTGATAAATTTGATGCGAAGGAATCTTCATTAGAAGACAGAGACTCAGAGACTCTATCTCTTGATGATTTGCATAGCACACACATTACTTATGAGATAAGAGGGGAAAAGGCTATGAAGACCAAGACAAAGGTTGACAGAGAATTATCTTTCAAAGCCATGAAGAAGGAGAATTCTAAGAAGATCTTGATTAAAGAATATGGTGGTGGATCTGACTCTGAAAGTGAGGTATGTAAAAATATTAACAATATTTTATCCTTGTTTTCAAAAAATGTTAAAAGAGGCATAGGTAAATACAAGGGAAAACTTCCCTTGAAGTGTTTTGACTGTAGAGGCATTGGCCACTTTGCGGCTAACTGTCCTCGAAGGGAGAATGAAGAAGAAAGAAATCCAAGAAAGTTATGGAAGAAGAAGGGTGGTAAAGGAAAGTCGGGGAAAGAAAAGATGTTATTCAAATCCAAGAGAAAAAGCTTCATATCCATAAATGAAGAAGATGAAGAAAGTGATGCTGAATCCGAAAAATTAGTTGAGAAAGGTGTTGAGAATACTTTCATTGCAACAGTGAATGATGAGGATTTTGGAAGCAGCATCTCGGAAGAAGAAGAAACTCAGCTTGAGATGCATCTGAAAGAAGAATTCAAGGAATGTTTAAGGAAGATCAGAAGGGTGTAGAATCTTAACAAAAAGTTATAAGATGAATTTTTCTCAGCATCCAATCAAGACAATGATAAAGAAAAACTTGAGAAAGAGCTTGAAGACTTGAAGAAGTCTCTTGAAGATGATAAAAATCAAAATGAGCACATGAGAGTTGAGCTGAAGGCAAAAGAAGAAGAATTAGAACTCGTTCAAAATAATCTCTCTGAAGTTGAATAAAAAAACATTTGTTTTCAAAACTCAACTACTGATGCTGGTGAAGGGTCTCAACAAGCACATTCTGAGAAAATTAAATAGAAGAATAAGGTGGTTGCTATGAAGAAGAAAGCTGAGAAAGTTACTTATGTGGCCAAGACCAGTGTTGCTGGGAACTATGAAGTTTCAAGGAAACCTAAGTCTAACACTGGTGAAAAACAAGAAAAATCAGAGAAGGCAAAATTCCAGCCAAGCAATATTACTAACAAAAGAATGGTTGGTGGGGCTGAGAAAGAGAAACAAAGAAGTATCGGAACAAAACCTTTAGAGGAAGGTACTCCTTCTATGGGTACTGTTGGTATTGTAGTTGATTCGGGCATACAACAAATATGTGTTGGTTCAATCAACATTATTACCATCACCCCATGAGTTATGAAAAGAATAGATTGAAGGGGAGTCAATATCCTCAAAGGAAAATGAGTGAGAATGTTTTCTTGAAGAAAGTTGAGAAGAATGAAGTCAAGACAGAAAATAGGTTCTAGACTCTGGAGACCATTTGTGAACGGTGTGAACAACCTGGACACCTTGCAAAAGGATGTCTTGTGTTGTTATCGATTCAACAAAAAGATCTTAATTTTCAGAAGCCGAAGGTGAAGAAATAAGTGAAAGAAGAAAAAGCTCTTGTTGTTGAAACTGCTCAAAAAGTTACAAAGCAAGAACAACCTTGGATACTTGATAGTGGGTGTTCTTCACATATGACAGGAGACTTGAAGTTGCTAAAGAATATGAAGAAGTTTAAAGAAGGCACAGTGACATTTGGAAATGATGAATCTTTAAAAATCAAAGGTGTTGGATCAACCATCATTGGAAAGGAAAAATTAAAGTCCAAGAAAACTCTGTATGTTGATGGGCTAAAGCACAACTTTCTGAGTGTATCACAATTGTGTGATGAGGGTAACAAAGTTATCTTCAAGAAAGATGGATTTATTGTGAAAAGTGAAGAAGATGGGAAGATTGTTACAAGAGGACAGTGAACCAAAGGAAATCTGTTTCAAGTTGGAAATTCAAAAAACTATTGTTACATGAGCTTAGTGAAAGAAAATTAGTTGTGGCACAGAAGACTTGGACACATGTGTCAGAGAAATATGAGAAAGTTATCTCAAAGAGACAGTGTTTGATATATTCCAGATTTGACAAGAAGAAGAGATTGGTGTTGTACTACCTGTCATAAATGAAAGATTACAAGTGTTGTGCATAATAAGGTTGACATTTGTTCTAAAAAACCCCTTGAACTAATACATTCTGATATATGTGGGCCGATGAGAAAACAATCAAAAAATGGAGACAAGTACATCATCACTTTCATTGATGATTTTACTCTCATTACATATGTTATGTTTATGAAGCACAAGTTAGACGCCCTGAAAATGTTTAAAAGCTTCATAAGGAAAGCTGAGAAGGAATGTGAGTACTTTGTGAAGAAGTTGAGAACAGATAATGGTGGTGAGTATAGAAGTGAAGAATTTGAAGACTATATTGAGAAGCATGGGATTCAGCATGAATATAGTTCTCCATATACACCTCAACAAAATGGGGTTTTTGAAAGGAATAACATAAGCTTGGTAGAAATGGGAAGAACCATGTTGCTTAAACATGGCCGTACTCATTACTTTTTTAGGCAAGCAACAAGTACAACTGTTTATATTCAAAATCAATGTTTCTATAGGCCTCAATCAAACAAGACTCCATATGAACTTTTCTATGGCATTACTCCAAGTATGAAGCATGCTAAAGTTTTTGGGAGCCCATACATTATAAATAAGAAAGGTGGAATTAGTGGAAAATTTGAGCAAAAAGAAGAAGACGGAATTTTTCTTGGATATGCACCAGAAGGAAGAGGCTATAGATTCTTTAACAAAGAAACAGGAATAATTATGGATGTCGTTGATGTAAAAGTCATTGAAACTCTGGGAAAAGATAAGCATGTCCAGACAGACAATGAAGATGAAGAATATGAAGTTAACGATTCTGATAAGGATGCAATGAATTGTAATCCTAATCAAGATGAAGAATCAGATTCATCCATATCAAGTGATGAGGAAGGCACATGAAAAACTTATCCAAGGCTGATGAAACAATTGCAAGATCAGAATATTATTGGTGATCAATTTCACATGGTTCAAACAAGAAGAACAAGTAATTCTATATCACATACTTCCTTGTATTCCAAAGTGGAACCAAATGATGTTAAAGATGCCTTTGAGAATCCGGAATGGGTTCAAGCCATGAATGAAGAATTGGATCAGATTGAAAAGAATTACACATGGGAACTCATACCCAATCCTGAAAGTAAGAACATTATTGGCACCAAATGGGTCTTCCAGAACAATTTGAATGAATAATGTGAAGTTATTAGAAATAAAGCAAAATTGGTTTGCAAAGGCTACTCTCAGATTAAAGGAATTGACTTTGAAGAAACCTTTTCTCTAGTAGCCAGATTAGAAACTATCTGAATCTTTCTTGCTATTTCTGCACAACAAGGCTACAAAATCTTTCAAATGGATGTTAAATCCGCATTTATTAATGGTGATCTCAAAGAAGAAGTTTATATTGAGCAACCATGTGGCTTTGTTGTTAGGAATAATGAAAGTTATGTGTGTAGGTTGAAGAAATCCTTTTATGGGATAAAGCAAGCTCCAAGAGCATGGTATTCCAAACTGGATACTTTCTTAAAGGAGATGAACTTCAAGAAAGGAATAGTTGACAACAATCTATACATCAAGGAAATCCAAGATCTTTCTCTCATTGTGATTGTCTATGTTGACAACATTATTTTTGCTGGGAATGATGAAAGAAGCTATGAAAGGTTTGATGAAGAAATGAAGAATGTATTTGAGTTGTCTATGTTGGGTGAAATGAGATACTTTCTTGGGTTATAAATTTTCCAACAGAAAGAATTCATTTTTCTCTCCCAAGAAAAGTATGCTAAAGAACTTCTTAATAAGTATGGGATGGAAAACTCAAAACCTGTATCAACTCCTATCTCAGTGGTAACGAAGCTAAGAAAAGATAATTAAGGAAAAGAAGTTGATGAGAAAGAATATCGAAATCTGATTGGAAGTTTGTTATACTTGACTGAATCAAGACCAGATATTGTTTTTGTTGTTACCTTATGTGAAAGATTTCAGAGTGCTCCTAAAGAATCACATCTTATTGCTAGAAAAATAATTCTCAGATACATAAAAGGCATAGCAGAATTAGGAATCAAATATAGTGGCTCAAATAAAATTTATTTATTTGGCTATTTAGATGTAGATTGGGCAGGAAATATTGATGATAGAAGATCCACATCTGGTGGAGTGATCTTTATAGGGAAAAGTTATGTTGGCTGGCACTCGAAGAAGAAAAATTTTGTGACACTTAGTACGGATGAAGCTGAATATGTTGCTGAAACCATGGTTGCCACTCAACTTATCTAGATAAAGACATAGTTGGAAGATTTGTTAGTTGAAGTGAAGCTGCCCTTGCTCTTGGGCTGTGATAATCAAAGCACAATTAATCTTACCAAGAATCCAGTCCAACATTCTCAATCGAAGCATATTGACATCAAATATCATTTCATCAAAGAGCATGTGGAAAAGAATGAACTGAAACTTTAATATGTTTCATCTGCTGAACAAGTTGCTGATATTTTCACAAAACCCTTGCTGAAGGAATCATTCTCAATATTGAGGTTGAACATGGGTGTCCAACCTCTTACTATTCAAGGCTAATGTATGTTGTTATGTCCCCTCTCTCTTCTTACCTTTGGATTGTTTTGTCAAGGTGGAGAAGTTTTTTGTATCACAAATCTATTTGTTTAAAGAGAGAGTTGTGGGTAAGCTGTGAACTCAGCACTGCTTTTGTATGTGAACTATTCTAACTGTTTGTTGGAGTGGTTGTAGGAAAGAACTTTAGTTGTTTGCAGGATGTATGAAGCTGAAGATGTATGAAGTTGAAGATGTCATTTTCACTACCTATAGACAGCATGGTTTTGTTGTCAATGATTCTTATTTCCTATAATTAGTTAGCTCATGTAGGCTTAGAATTGTTGATAAGTAATCCATTTCTTGGGGTTACAAAGTTTGGTAATTTATGAAAACTTGGTTGCAAACAAAATCCAAAGGGGGAGATTGTTAGGACCAAGATGAAGGAAGAAATGGTTTACATGGATTATCTTTTTTTGATCTTGAGAAATTTTTCATAAAGGAAATACACCTTGAATTTCTAAGAATTCGGAAGCTGGAAGTTTGAAGATTCGGAACCGAGAATATTGAACATTCGGAACCTGGTGTTCGAAGAATTCGGAGTCTGGAATTCGGAGTCTGGAAATTGAGAAGTTTGGAACCGGGGAATTGTAAATTCTTGAAAGCTAAATAATAGGATATGTGAAGGCCCTAATTGTGATGGTGCTTTTATGTTTTGTAACTCTAATTTGTGAGTATATGAAAGTACTCATAATGCAAGCAAAAGTTGGGTGGTGAAGTCATACTGAGATATGAAGGAGTCATTCCGAGAATTCAAAATCTCCGGTATCAATGATTGAAGAAGTCATATCGAGAACCAAGAGTCGTTCCGAGACTCTGGAAGAGCCATTCCGAGAACCTGAAGTTCATAGCGAGATGTTCGGAGTCAACTTTCTGAAGAAGAAGTTCATAGCGGGAAGTTTGGAGTCGACTTGCTGAAGAAGAAGTTTGTAGAGGAAAGTTCAGAGTCGACTTGCTGAAGAATAAGTTCATAGCGGGAAGTTTGGAGTCGAATTTCTAAAGAATAAGTTTGTAGCGGAAAGTTCGGAGTCGACTTTCTGAAGAAGAAGTTCGTAGCGAGAAGTTCGGAGTTGACTTCCTAAGTCAGAAGTTCGTAGTGGGAAGTTCGGAGTTGACTTCTTGAGTCAGAAGTTCGTAGCAAGAAGTTCGAAGTCAACTTCCTGAACCTAAAGTTCGTATCCAGAAGTGAAAAGTCATGCCAAGAATTGGTGAAGTGGTAACGAGAATCCATACCGAGTATTGGTGAAGTCGTAACCTGAAGTTGCACCGAGAATGGAGAAGTCGTGCCGAGAAGCGATGAAGAGTAATGCCGAGAATTGAAAGTGATGTCGAAGACTCAAGAAGAGTGGATCCGAGAATGTGATACCCAGAAACTTGTGTAACAAGGTCGGATCCGGAAAAGGCCAAAGCTCTAAATCAAGTGAAGGGGAAGAAGATTCGAGAAGATTCTAGAAGCGTTGTCAAAGTCTTAAATACTCCGATATTTCAGTAGAAATTAATATTTGGGTGAATTTATGTGAGCGGGAAAATATTTTGGTTTCCCGTCTAAGCACACTTTGGAGCACCTATAAAAGGAGATCAGGGTGCTAAGTAAGGGAGTGATGATGAAGTAGAGAGAGAAGCTCTGATAACCTAGAGAGAAGAAGAAGTGTTTGGTCGACCGATTTTCATTGTAGTCTCAATTGAAACGAGAATTTGATACTGGTTGAAACTGTATTGAGTTTCTCGGATTGAGAAAATTTGGAGTGAAGAAGAGAATTAGGAGTGGAGATTTGGAATGGGGAATCAGTGCTGGATTTCACCGTATTGAGTTTCTCAGACTAAGGAAGACTCAAATTGAAGGATCAGAGTGAAGAAGAAAGTTCGGAGTGAAGAATTTGGAGTGAATAATTCGGAGTGGAGATTCAGAATGGGGAATTATTACTGTCTGTCACCGTATTGAGTTTCTCAGACTGAAGAAGATTCAGATTAAAGAATCGGATTCGGAAAATTCGGAATGGAGATTCGGAAAATTCGGAATGGAGATTCGGAATGGGAAGTTCGGACTGTAATTGATCTATCTCAAGTCCAAGGATTCCTTGCCTTTCTTCTGGGTAAGGAAGTGAAGATTTGTGCTGAACTTGATTACACTTGTGTATTTGAAAGGAAGTGCAGGTAACATAAGTTGTTACAAGAAAAGAGACTTTACCCTATTGTGCTAAGAGGGTGCACACGCACTGGAGTGATTGTTTCACAGTGTTTCACGAGTGTAAGGGTATATCCTACTCATTGTAATCCAAGGATTGTTTTCTTAGTGGATTGTATGGTGCTGGATTTTTTCCAACCATACCAAGGACGTAGCTATTCTTACTGAATAGTCAAACTTGTAAATTGTTGTGTTCCTTTGGATGTGTGATTGTTTGTTTCTCAGTAGGGAAGTATATATTTAACAGGATACAAATTATGTTCTTGTTTTAAGGGAACTTAAAAGAAGCAAAAGGTGTACCACTGATTCACCCCCCCTGTCAGTGGTCCATTACTCCAACTGGGTCCTTTCATCTATCACCAATGAAAATCCTTATAACCTTGAGCAAACATCCACTTGATTCAAGGTTTCTATAGAGAGTTCCACTAATATCTTTTCAAACAAAGACTAAACTAAAAACTTTACTTATTTAATGTCATCTCTTAAGATGAAATGATCATGGAGATTCCTAATTTCATTTCTAGACTCCATCAATTTAACTTTTAAATATTCCACTTCCAACGTCAACTTTGAGCATCTTTCTATAGCTCTCTCTCATCAGCTGTATTCAACTCAACTATAGGAATTTTTGATCATGTATGTTGAGCACGAAAAGGAAAAAAGTTTCTTGATGTACTTATATACTTCTAGTTTCATCATCTTGTTGGTTTATATCAACATTTAGTTTTCTCTATTGTGAAGGTTATCCAGACTCTAATCTTACTCTTCCACTTTCAACTAATTGAGTTGCATTTTTTTATTCTTGTTCTTCTTCTTTACCAATTTTTTTTTTGACTAACCTAGTTAATAGATTCAGATATAATTCTTGTACTTGTATCAGTTAGTGTAGATATTTAAACCAATGGAATTGTACCCAACACGATTGATGTTTTACACCCTTTTCTAACACATAATAATCTTATGATAGTTGAGACCAACTCATGTTTACTAAAAGAAATAGTTTAACACTAGGTCCAACTGATGCAGAAGTAGTGGATGAACTGATTATAGCAGAATATTATCCTCTAGAATGAATGAAAACTCTTACTCATATTATTTTTTCCACAAGAGTATCATTATCAATAACATATCCTATATCAATAGATTGAACTGACCTTTCTACTGAAACAAGAAAAACTATATGAACTACAACATCACGAGAAAAACTCATTCAAGATGGCTCCCCCAAAGTCAAAGTAGGGTCTACTCTGATGTATTCTTTATAAATTACTAGTACTAACTTGTTTAAATGATAATTCCTATAAAACCCACTAATACTTAAAATACTTGTGCTCAATATTGTTAGTCCATGATAACAGGTTGCGATATTATCATCCAAACAAATACCAACTTTACAAAAAACTAATGTTAACATCCTTCCAAAAGGATAGAAATTTACTAACTTATTATTTACATGACACATGTATCTCATAATGTAACATTATAGATTAATGATCTTCTTAATCATACACAAATATAATAAAGTAACATCTTTAAATAAAACTTTTTCAAACTCACCATCGCTCTATACGATGGAGGATTGAATAAATTTTATAATAACTTTTCTTTCTGGTGGTAGGTCCTCCGCTGGATTCTTCTCAAATTCTATAGATATGAAAAAGGAATTCATGATATTAGGTGGGCTGGCTTCACCTACCACATGCAATGTTGTACTAAAATATGCATGTCCTTTATAAGGGAACTTGAACACTTCATCCATTACCAATGAGGTTATCAAGAAACTTTTATGGTTCACAGTTGTAGTGACCAAGTCATCACTATCACCAAAGTGAAAAAATCTAGACTCGTAGAACTCATTATTTCCTTCTCAAACACAAACTTGGTTCTTATTTCATTAAAGAAAAACTCCCACCCTATATGATTGATAACTTTCTTAAACAACATGTTTGTTCCATCCATCCAGGTAAAATATATTTCTCATCCACTTATAACTTGACTTGGTTTTCTTTATTTCTTAAATATACTTGAGGAATATCCATTATTTATCTTAGTTTTTACCATCTTTTATAAGATTTTTAAAATTGGGGAGTTATGGAAACAAGGTTCAGATAGCAAAGAGAATAAGGGTTTGAAGGTTTGCAAAGGTTTCACATGTAGAGATGATACACTTTATTTTGTTTTATGATAATCTAGGGGTCACATAGTGATAAATAGAGTAATAATTATAAAATATAGATGACATTTCTAATTTGATGTGACTAATATTTCAAATAGAGACACCAAAATTTAAATTTCACAAGGTAAATAAAATATTTACTCAAATAAAAAACTGTTCTATTAAAAATTAAAATAAAATCAACTAAAATTAAATAAACTAAATTTTTATTTAATAAAATAAAATTTTTCAGCTGGAAAGAGTTTAATAAAAATTTATGCTAACTTATTTTCTATGAAAAAAAAATTCTAAGAGCTATCACGTTTTTATACACAATCTCTTAATGAATTTTGTCTCAAATCAATGAGCTATTCTCTTGAATGGTTAATTGAATTTTTTGAAATTTTTATAGAATTGGTGTTATAAAATTTGTTTGTAAAATAATTAAAATTAAATCCAAAATCCATTAAGGTGTGCTTCATCCACAACACTTCTACAAAACAACTTCATGGTGCTATATATTCATCTTTAATAGTCAATAATGCTACAAAGTGTTGTTTCTCATGTAACCAAGATACTATAAATTTTATAATAAATTTATAGGTTCTTAGGGTTATTTTTCAATCTAATTTACGTCCAGAAAAATCTGTATCAAATTGTGATGTTAAATTAAAATCAGAATTTTTCGAAAAAAATAGACAGATAAATAGTTCCTTTTAAATATATTAATATTCTTTTGGAATAATTTAAATGAGATAATTTAGGATGGGATTGAAATATTTCACAAAGAAATACTGAAAACATAAATCCTTTTATACTAGAACTAAGATACAATAAAATTTCATTGATTTCTCTATATAACTTTTTGTCAACTGGTTTTCTAGTCTCATTCATATCAAGTTTCATATCGGAGCTCATAGGAGTTGAGTAAGTCTTATCGTTTTCAAGTCCAAACTTAATAACTAAATCAAGTATTTATTTTCTTTAGTTTAAAACATTTCCAAAATATTTTTGGTATATTTTAAATTCTATAAAATAGTTTAACTCTCTCATCACACTCATTTCAAATTTATTTTTCATAAGTTATGAAAAATCATTTCATAGTTTTTGATTTATTGAACCAAAAAATAACATCATCAACATATATCATTACTAAAAAAATATTAGAGGATGAAGTTTCCTTAAATAATATAATATCATCCATTCCCATTGTAAAACTATTTGATAAAATGAAAACTATTAATCCTTCATACCATGCCTTTGGTTCTTGTTTAACTCCATATATATATTTTCTAAGTTTAAAAGCAGAATATTGAAAGTGTGGGTGTTTAAAACTATGAGGTTGTTCAAAATAAAATTCCTCCATTAAAAATTTATTTATAAAATAATATTTAACATCCATCTAATATAATTTAAAATTCATATAAGATGCATATTATATAAGAATTATAATTTATTCTAGTCTAGATATAGGTGAAAAGGTGTCTTCATAGTTTATTCCTTCTTCCTGATTGTATCCTTTTTCATTTAATATAAATTTATTTCTAGTGATTACACTATGATCATCTTGTTTGATTCCAAAAACCAATTTTTCCAATTACAAGATAATCAGAGGTTCTAATAACTAATTCTCATAATTTGTTTCTTTTGAACTGATTTAAATCTTCTTACATAGCTAAAAACCAACTTTCATCAGATAAGGATTATTATAAATATTTAGGTTCTAGTTGGGATAAAAAGGCAAATAATTCTACTTGGTTCCCTATATTTCTTCTATTTCTAACTCCTTCATATAATCTTCCTCTAACTATTTCTAAAGGATGGTCTTTAATTTTTTTAGGTAATCTAGGAAGCACACTTTTCGGTTCACTAGTATCAACCCTTACTAGATTTGGTTTAAAATTATCAAATTACAAATCATCATCCTTGTTGTCGTCAAAAACTCTATAAGCATTAGAAGTAGTATAATAACCTAGTAAAATACATTCAAAAAATTTTGGATCAAACTTGATAATATTATCCTTGGTGTTAAATATATAAACCTTATAACCAAATACTTTGAAGTATCCCACCTTCAGTTTTCTATCATTATATAACCCATAGGTTGTTTTATTTAAGATAGATCTTATTAAAACTATTTTAATGACATAACATGTTGTGTTAACAGCTTTTGCCCAAAAATTAGTGGGCATGTTATATTCACACAACATGGTTCTAGTAATTTCTTACAAAGTATCATTAATCCTTTCAAAAACACCATTCTATTGAGGTTTCCTAGGGGAATAAAAAATTGATTTTAATACCTTATTTTGGGAAATATGAATTAAATTCGTGATTCTCAAATTCACCTCCATGATCACTTCACAAAGTCATAATTTTAGAAACTTTTTCATTTTATACAAGCTTACAGAAATTGATTAAAATAGAAAAATATTAACTCTTAAGTATTAAAAATTAAACCCATCTAAATATTGAAAAATCATTAACCAACACATTAAAAATGATTTACCATCAATACTTTCAGTTCTAGTCTGTCCGAATGGATCTATATGGATAATCTCTAGAGGTATAGTTGTAGAAAAACATTTAATTGGTTTAAAATATGACTTGTGTTTATTTATCATTTTATATGAATCACATAGTTTCTTTTTATCCAATTTAAGGTTAGTCAAGGGAGAAATTATTTATTTCTTAGACAAATTTTTTAAGGAGTGAACAATATAATGTCTAAGACTTCTATGAAAAATCTATGATTCATCAATTTTAATACTCAAAAAATTTACATTTTATCTACAAAAATAATTAGGATCTAATTTATAGACATTATCTGTTCTAGGTTCTTTGAAAATGAGGGATTTAATTTTTAAACTAAACATGAATTGTTAGAAAAATCAACTGAATAACCAACATCACAAAGTTGAGAAATACTTATCATTTAGTGCTTTAAGCATTCAACATAAATAAATTTGTTGATAATAATTGAATTAGTATTTCCAAAAGATCCAATTCCAATAATTTTTCCATTTTCATTGTCTACAAATGTGGCATAGCCTTCATCGATCATGGTCAGTGAGTGAAAGTTTGATAAATCTCCACTCATATTTCTTGAACAACCACTATCCATAAACCATTTTCCATTGTTTTAAATGTGGTTTATTCCCTACAATTGTAGATCAAAAAACATAATTATTTGGTACCCAAACTCTTTTGGGTCTAGAAATGTTGTCAATAAGAGAATTAGGGATCCAAATCTATTTTTTATTTGGAGAAAAATTAATAGCCAATTTTGAAAAACCTTTTGTAATGAAATCGTTTTAGATTCTACAAAATTGAGGATTTTTTAGATTACAGATTTCAACATAATTTCTAACTTTTTCGCAATGAAAATAGATGACTTTAGAAAGGTTTTTGTTTTTAAAATTAGGCACAAAATATTTCCTATAAAAAAATTTCCTTTCACCCCAACTTCTTTTTCCAAATGTTTCCTTTATTGAGTTGATTCTGATAAATAATTTTGTTTAGATAATACCCCTTTTAGTGAAAACACTTTTAGAATGAATAAATTTTTGAACCTATGACTGTAGGTTCTCTATTTACTTAAATGTTTTCTTATATTAAGAAGTATACTTTTCCAATTGGTTTTTCAAATCTGATTTTTTTAAAGTCCTTCTATTCATTGACAATTTATTATAGCAGTTCTTAACCACTTTTTTTTCTTCTTTAAGATTTCATACTTAGTTTATAACATGGTACAACATTCATTTAGTTCTTCATATGAGAAATTTGAATTTTCTAATTCACTATCATGCTCATAAGATTAGTAGGAATGTACCTAATCTGAATTTTCCATAAAGTATATGTTGGCCTTTTTATTAATAGCTTTAACTTTTAATTTTGATGAAGTACACTCACTTGAATCTTCAGAAGCACTCCAGGCATCCTTCATTGATTTTTTATATTTCTTCTTGTATAAAACCTTCTTGAATTATTTATTTTATGAATTTTTATCATCATTAAGTTGTGTAAAATAAATCTTGATGTTCCCTAGATTCTTGAACTCATATCATCTTAATTATTTAGAGTTGTCTCCATTCTTATTGTATATTTTGAAAGGTCTTATGAAACCTTTTCTCTTGTTATATATTTTTCTAAACATTTTATAAAACTATGAAAGTTCATCATTCAATACAGAATATATTGAGGAGTCTTATTCTTGAGATGTTTCAAAGATTTGTATGCCTTTGTTCTTCTTGTTATCCTTAGAAGTAGTAACCTTCAAGGTAGTATTTTCTTTCTTGATCCTTATATATTCTTCAGGTTTAGCTTCTATTTCTGCTTTCTAAATTATAAGAGTTCCAATGATATATTTTATCTTGATAATTTTGACTTTTGTAGATTTTTTGATAGCTTCTAATATTCACTAAACTTGCGTAGTAAACTCAAAGAACTTTCAATTATTGTTTGGGCTTAGTGATAGGTTCTTCTAGAGCAGTAATATTATTAACAATCTCCATGAGTATTTTATTCAACTGATTGATTCTTTCTCCATCATCCATTTTGAATATATCAAACTTAAGTTTGGTAGTATCATATCTCAGATCCTTCCCATTTCCTATACCTTCATAATCAACTACTATAGTGGTCCAAGTTTCACGAGATATTTGAAACTGAGAAACTCGATTGAACTCATATTTTCCAAATCCATATATTATAGTGTTCATGGTTTTTTATTTCAGATAATAGTCTACTTTATTGTACCATCCCATGTTTCAAGTTCTAACTTTGGTAATTCATAGGGCTTTACTTCTTTAAGATATAATTTTAATCCAACATTCTTCAAATAGTGGTAATGAGAGCCTTTAAGAAACCACAATTTTCTCCATTAAAGTAAGGATCTATAACTATTTACATACATTATCAGTTATCATCCATAATATCCATTTAAAAAAAAGATATTTAAAATTCAACGTTTAAAAGTTTTGAACTAAAGAGTCATGAGTTATGACACCAATTGTTTTCCAAGATAATGGCTAGTTGAAAATTCAAGAGGGAGGTGAATTGATTTCATAAAAATTTTCTTTGCAGAAAACCTCCCTCTTCAGGGTATGTGAGTTCAACTATTTTATTTAATATAAATCAGTATATGAAGTATAAAAAATTAATGTAAATATATTGAACAAAGGAGATTTATAGTGGTTGGGGGAACAAAAATATTTTAATCCACTACACCATCACTCTACTCCACATGTTTGGTGATTTTCACAATAACAACCCTTTTTCTAGGGGCTCCTAGTTGACTATAAGAAACTTTCACTTATTACAAAGGTCCAAGAACTTTCAACCAGTATATCCCTTTATAATACATATCCATGTCCTTAACAAACAATCTTACAATGAGTGTAAAAAAATATATGAATATACTTTTGAATAACTATTTCAGCTCACAGTTGCAAGTAGCAACTGACAGTGGTTAAAGATACATCCTAAGAAGATGATAGTCTTCAAGATGCAGCTCAGGATGATCTTCAGTGTAATTGTTAATTTTTTTTAAAAACACAATCATTTATGTTTGATATTATCTATGTACAAGAGTTATTTATTATGGTTATCAGATTATTTGTATGTACATGCATGATGTCCCTTGTTCTTATCCATCCATCCTTTTTATGAAGCAAATAACTCTTTTTTTATATCTCCTCTTTAATTTTGAACTTAAGTATAAAGATAATCATAATGGTCAGGTTATAAATCCATTGAAAATTTTACATGATAGGATATTAATGGAATGCATCCATTCTTTCCAAATATAGAATAAGCTTCTATAGTAGAACTATCACAGATCTTATTCTTCAAAACTTTCCACTCTTAGCAACATGACACTTTGTACAAATCGATCTTTCCTTAAATAGACAATCCCTTTTATGATACATTTTAAAATCATGAAATTAATTATCAAGAGATTAAAAAAGTAATCATAAAATTATGTATACAATATAATTCTTCATAATATATCCATCTAGTAGTACTATTCTCATAAGATAATATTGTTAGAGACTTCGTAAGATAAAACAAATAATTTTCCTCTTCAGAGTGTAAGATAAACTGAATTCATTCTTTACATAAGATAACTCTTCAGTTTAAGATAAATATATTACGTAGGTGTGATACTTAGCTTTCAAAAATTCTTTTAACATTCGTAAGATAATATTTTATGAACAATATTTTTTGTAAGGTAAAAATTTCTTATAACTTCATTCTGACTGAAGTACCTGACTTTGAATCATTCAACAACTCAATAATTCTCTTCGTAAGATAATATCTAATGAAATAAGATAAACTTATGACACAAAGTTTTGTAGTTTTGATTAAATGTAATATATTATTTCAAAACATCAATTCTCATAAGATGAAATGCTTTTTCATAGAATGAATACTTCACACATTGTGAGATAATCACTTATAGAGTCATCGTAAGATAAATTCCTTTAATAAAAATATATTATGAAACACTTATGATAAACTCATTAGAATAAAAATAGGGATTTTATGAATCATAAAAACATATAAAGTTTGAGATATATTGGAACAAAATAATTATATCTAGTAATTATTGAAGTTAATATGGATTAGATTGATTATGAATGAAATCTACTCTTCCATGGGTAGAGTTTTCATCATGGAGATAGTTTGAATAAGAAAAGGATTGAAAGGGAAACACCCAATCTATTCACCACTCTTATATTATAGAAAAAATAATCAAAATAAAAAAGAGTAAAAGTGAATAAGAAAAAAATTATTGAATAAAAAGATAAGTTACAAGAACAAAAGTAAAAAAACACAAAGTAGAAGCAGACGAGGAACACCTTCTTGGAAGAGATCTTTTAAAAAATCCTTACTTATTCAAATTGTTTAGAGATGTTTTATAAAAATAAACTTTTATCCAAACCATACCAAAGCTTTTAATAACCCTCCCAAAGAGTGATAATCTCATTTAAATATAGTGTAGGAGGGTTAGAGTTTGAAATTTCATCAAGGGAACATGTAGAATTCTGCATCCAAAAGTTACTCTATATTGAGCCACCTTTAATACTAAGTTACCACATGAATTAGTCTTTAATCTAATTTAATTAAATGAAAATAATTGATATTTCTAATAGATTGAAAAATTTAATCCCATTACAATATAGGATAAAAAATTTATATCCCAAATAGGGAAGCATGGTCCAATTTGTTGAATCTAGACCATGTCTACATTATTGTCCATTTTTTGACCCTCCAAATGTGAGATCAATCTTGCATGGTCTCAATGAAAATGTAAAAAAAATTATTTTATAATACTTACATGAATTTCAAATCAAATGTTTTTACATAAAATTTTTTATGAAAAAATTACTATGGTAAATCTAAAAGGGAAAAATAGAATTTTCATGGAATTTTCAATTTCAAGCTCCAAACACATATTTTTATTAAATATTCTAATAAGGATCAATTTTTGAAAATTATATCAATTATTATCAACAAAATATTAAAAAAATATTATCATTTTATTAGGGATGACCCTTTTATTTCATTAACAATAGGGGGATGTAGTTGGCTTTAAGGGGTTACTATCAACAAATTCCAAAGGGGTTGATTATTGATCCTTTAAGGTTTTATATTGGATTTATTGGAAATATGTAATTGATATTATGAAGTTGTTGATAGTATGTGAAGATTTATCTTTTTAAAATTGTGATTATTGGAGGATTTTGGAAGATTAGCTTGAAGTATTTGGTTGTGAAGGATAAAATGGGTTCAGATGCTATCATTGTAGAAATTCATTGGATGATTGGCATAGTTCCTTAGATTTTTAGTGAAATTTGAAGAAGTTTTGGAGAATTTTAGAATGTATATAGATAAATATGTAAATCACACTACTACATAAAGGAAAACCCACTTGCATAAGTGTAAACCCCTACTATGTAAAAGAAGAAGGAATACTTTTGTAAAGGTTTTATCACGGATGAACAAACAGGTTGTGTAATGGTTGTTTAGTAGTTAAATTATGCATGTAAAGGTGCCTTAATATGAAATTACCTACATAAATTTACTTCAAAAAACCTGCATATGGGTCAACTCAATATATCAAATAATGATTAAAGGTAATTGAAAAGGTTTTTGGAAAGGTATACAGAGGTGTAGGAGGCTACATAAGGGTTTATACAAAATCTTTAAGGCTACATAAAGGTAATGGATAAGCTATGTATATGTAAAATTAATATCTTGAATCCTACATAAGGGTAGTATTCCCAATACGTAAAGGTAAATCAAAAATCATTATCTCCATGTAAAGTTAAACACTGCATGCAAGGTGTCATGTAAGGGTAATTGGGAATGGTACATATATGTTATAAAGGAATTATATGAGATACATATGGTTCGGTACTCTATGCACATAAGGAATTGTGATATTTGTGTAAGGGTCATTAAAATATCATGAAGTTTTAATAAAGTTCATATCTTTGTAAAATAATGAATACCTCCATGATTTTTCCTGTGACCATGCATCCAAGATCAAATCAATTCCCATTGTAGAGTGGCGGTAAGTCTGTATAGTCAATCTAGTGACCATGGCCATAAAATTTCATATAAAAACACATGGTTGATCCAGTGACTGTGGTGGAGTTATTTCATAGGGATGAAGTTTGGCTTGTTGGACGCATGATTTTATAGTCATTTGAGGCATACCCAATGCTATCTAACCAGACGTTCTCCAATATTGTGAAGTGCCTAGGGAGATGTTATGCCATTGAGATAGGAGGTTGAATTAGTGGTGGTTTTTACACCTTTTATTTATTATAAAATTAAATTTTTTGAATTATTAATATTTGATCCACTTGGTTGATTGCATGACCTTTCCCGAATGTGGTAAAATAAAATAACACAGGAACACAAAATTTTTACAAGGTTCAGTCTCAAAGTGAGCCTACTCTTTATTGTGATTGGTTAAAAACCCCAATCACATATTCTTCATTATAATTTCAAGTGGTTATAACTTAAAATTCTTAAATAAAATAGAATCTAACTATGCATTCTAGAGCCCCAATGAAACAACAACTTCACACTATCTAAACCAAATACGAACAAAAATAACACAAGAAATACCTATTATGAATATTTCTTTCTCTTAAAACTATTGATGAAGATATTTATTTAGAGCCTTAAAGATAATTCAAAAAGAAAATTCAAACCATCTTCCAAAACTTGTCACAACCCATAATGCTTCATGCACAGTCTGTCCACTTTGCGCAAGAATCTAATATCTCATGCAAAGCGCATGATCTGTCAATGGTTATGAACAAAATGTCTCAAGCTCCCTTTTTAAGCTTCATATTGATTTTTTCTTCCAAACATTTGAAGTTTAATAGAAATTTTATGTAGGGTGTATGGATTTCATGAGTTTCATGCAATGATTATTAATAACTCCCTTAGTGTGATGAAATAGGAATCTCATGAATTATATTCCTTCAACTACACAGTTCTCTTGATATCTTAGAAAGGTGTGTGAGTGAAACTCTTACTTAACATGAATAGATCATGTAATGTCCACTATTATTTATAATATTCCTTCAAAAGATCTTAATACATTGTGTTATGGTCCTTCATGCAACCCTGGTTTGTCTACAGATGTCTCATGTGAATAAGAGGTGTTTTTCGTGAGATAGATTTATACAAACCACTTCTATTTTCCCAAGATATTGAAGTCATGTGGGTTGATTCATGATAACTTTGTGTGAAACTGGGTGTTTCAACATATTTATCTCAAACACTCCATAATACTTTGTTGTCTCATGGGTTCCTCCCTTGAAATACAATGTCTTACTATAGAACCATTCTCAAATGTTTTCATGTAAGATGAAGTTTCTTCGCATATATGCTTTGTGTGACAAGAGGTTTCCATGGGTTATTGTCTTAGCCTCTTCACAAGACCTATATATTGTGGGATTATTTTCATTCACAATAAGGGATCTCATGAGTTCTTTTTTTAATGAGAGCTCTCTCAATTTCTTAAAATTCAGCAACACCAACTCTTAGATAAACCTAGATTTATATAGTAAGTATAGCTATGATTTTTAAGGTGTTACAATACTGCTTAAAATGTTTAAATATCTTTGGGTGTCTCATAAAATCCAAGGATTTAAGCTTCTATATGTAGTGGTGGAGTGATTATGTGAATCGTGTGAATGTTTCACATGATCACTTCATTGATAATGTGAGGGATAGGTGAGATTATTACTATGCCATGATGAATTTCTGAAATCCTTCATGTGATGTCACTCAGTAGCTTGGTTGGTTTTCAACTTACTATCGCGTGATCCATCGATATTCATGCTATATCATTGTGTTTTTTTATTTCATTCATGTTATTAATATGGATCTTTCAATGGATTCTTCTTCATGTGATAACATTTATTATCCTCATCCAAGTCTCTATGTCTTGTGCTGGAGAGTTTTCTCGAGCTCACCTGAAAAGTTTCCTCATTGATAGGAAGAAGTTGACGACACTTTTAAATGTGTATGGCTGATTCAAAAATCCCTACATGGGAGATCGGGTGACACCTCATTTAAAATATGTGATACATGTGTTATTGGATAGAATAGATCAAATAGATTATATAGTGTTAAATAAATCTAACATTTTAAGTGTGGGGTATAGTAATCAGCCATCAGCCATACCACATTGAATTCTCATAGTGGCTTCACTCCAATTTATAAGAAATGTTGTGACCATCATTCGGTCAAGCTGGCTACGGGGTTCGACACCCATTCCACATGCACACACCCACCACCAAGTTCTGTCCTTGTGGGATTCTATCCCACACTATGCACTCTTATAGGCATGCACACTCCATGAGCTTTACACATGGTCCTACCTACAGTTAGTGGGAACTATACCTCATGCCACCCATGGGATTTCTATGGAAGGCCTTCCTACGGGGGTTGACTCCTTGGGTCCCCCTACATTTGGTAAAGGTCTAGCCTTGGGGTATCCTATGAGTTGCCCATATTTTTTAAGTGAGGCACATTCAATACTTTGAAATAATCTATGTATAAATGAAATTAGAATCCTTCTCAAATATATTGCCAATCCAAAACCTTCTCAGTTCCCCTTCTCTTATCAAATATCTTCTTCATGAAAAATATAAATTTCATAGTACAAGGGATTATTTACTCTTCCTAACATTGTTGTAAACAATGTGTCCTTATTAACACATGTCTTGGGCATTTAAGATCATCACAAAGTGAAAAAAGTATTTTCTTACCCTTATTGACATTCAATATACAAAGGGAAAATGGGGTTTTCTCAACTCATTTTAGTTATAAAAAAACACATTTTCCACACTTTAAAGATTATTTCTTGAAAAAATATAAGAATAGAAAGATATCACATGGTTCTCTTTACAAAGTGACTTTATTTAATCGACTCTAAGTCTACATTGGCTAACCCAATATATAAAACAAGAGAGATGTAACAAAGGATGTATAAGATATCCATAAACAACCATACATGTGTAATTATGCTCAAAAATATTAATTTGGAAAATAATCAGATTCATCAATGAACTATTAATCTTGTACACACTTTAACAAACACATCATACTGGTTAATTGAAAAAGGTATATTTCCCCTTTTATCTCATCATCAGTTCGTGAAAGATCCCCTCGAGGGGTGAACCCATTTTTATCATCATGGAACTTAATGAATCCCATGATGAAAAACACTTCTCTGTAAATTAACTACAAGTTAGATCAAGATGCATAAAATAATAAGAAATAAGTGGGGACCTTTTAGTATTTATCAAGTGATAGGAGAAGTATGAACATGAATTTTCAGCCTGAGTTCCACAAACCTCTCTCTTGTAAAAACTTTAGTCAAAATATATGAAACTTGAATTTTGTAGAAATGTATTCTAGGTTGATATCTCCACTAGGAACATTTTCTTTGATAAAGTGATATATGATATCAATATTCTTGGATCTTGAATGTTGGACTAGATTTTTTGATAACCCTATAGCACTCTGATTATAACATTAAATTTTTAGTGGTTTCTCAGTTTCTATTTTCAAATCTTCAAAATACAATCTAATCCAAATCATCTGTGTAAAAGCATGTGTAACTACTAAATATTTTTCCCTAGCCATGATCAATGTCACTAAATTCTATTTATTTCTATACCAACTAACACAAACCTCTCCTAGAAAGAAAGTTCCACTTGAATTTGATCTTCTGTCTGTACAATCACCTACCCAATGTGCATCAGTAAAACCCAATAGTTCAAATATTCACTATGTTTGTAGAGTATCCTATAGTTAAATGTTCCTTTAACATATCTCGAAACTCTCTTAGACAACAAAAAGTGAGAATCTTTAGGATCACAATGAAATTTGTCACATAGTATCATTGCATAAGTTATATCTAGACTTGAAGTCTTTAGATAGATAAGTCTTCTAATTATTCCTGTGAATTATTTCTCATTAACACTACTTATTGAATCATCTTTGCACAATTTGGTCCCAATGGAAATGGGAGTTGAAAGTTACTTTTCATTTTCCATTCCAAGCCTTTTCATAAATTTCAATACAAATTTTTCTTGATATAGAAATATGAAATTTGGTTTCTACTCAATCTGAAATTCCATTAAGTATGTCATCTGACCAAGCATGGAAATCTCAAAATTATTTTTCATATTCTCAAAAAATTAATCACATAGACATTTCCTATCACCAGAAAATATGATGTCATCCACATAAACAATGACTATGAGAGTTCCTTTTGAAATTTCTCCCACATAAAGGTTATTATCAAATTTACCTTTTATAAACTTCATATCCATTAAATAACCGTCTAATTTGTAATATCGAGCTCTAGGGGCCTATTTAAAACTATATAAGGATTTCTTTAGTCTACAAACCATGTTTCCATCATTTTCTAAGACAAAACCATTAAGATGTTGAATATAGGCTTCTTCCTCAAGGTCTCTATTTAGGAAGGAAGATTTTACATCCATTTGATAAACTTTATAATTTTTGTGTTCTTACACTAACAAGAACATTATAATAGTTTCCAGAACTTCTACTTGTACAAAAGTTTCTTAAAATTCAATTCCTTTCATTTGAGAGCATCCTTTGCACACTATCCTTTATTTTTTTCTTTATAATTCACCTTTCTCATTCAGCTTATTTTTGAAAACCCGCATGGGGATAATAAAATTTTTATTTTTAGGTATTGGAATAAGATCCCAAGTAGAGTTATTCTCAATTTGAACAAGTTACTCATTCATAGAATGTATCCAATACTCATTTTCAACTAATTCTTCTACTATAAGAGGTTCAATTTAAGAAATAAGTGTAGTTTTATTTTCAATTCTCAATATTCTTTTATTTTGAATAGGATCATGTTAGCTGCCGAAACTATTTTCGGTTTCAACATGTTTCTTCAATTTGTTTTACATTTTTCTCTTACTTCCATCAGCTTCATATTTATCATTGGTCTATTCATAATCAATATCAGTAGTGTTTGGATCTTTCTTAGTAACTTCATGTTTTTTATATCCATTTGTATACCATTTTATATCAATTATTCTAAATCGTTATCAAATGATCTATCTGATTTGTTCTTATTTTCAATAATTTTTACATCACTACAGTTAACTTTCATGTGAAGGAATTTGTTCCAGCATCTGCAGCCACTTCCATGAGATATATAGTCCATGAAAATTCCTTCCTATAAGTTTTCTTCAAATTTTCACAGATTGATATTACTGATTTTTATAATGAAAGGTCTTAAAAAAATCTAAAGTATTTAAATGTTTTCTATTTATTGTAACACATTTCATATTCTATCTTTTATGTTTATATTCTTAGATGTCATCTGTTTTGTATATGTATTATAGTGTATATATCTTCTCTCCCTCAATACTTTGAAATGTTTTTTATCTAAAATAGTTCTTACCATTTATACTATACTTCTATTATTTCTTTTAACTACCCCATTTTCCTATGAAGTATATGGTGTTCTATACTAATGATTGATCCCATGGTTGGAAATACAACTTTCAAAATCATCACAAATAAACTCCTTACCATTATCAGATCTAATTTTCATGATATAAAGATCCATCTCCTTCTCAATTTTCTTTCTAATTTTTTTTAAACATTTAAATTTCCTCTGTCTTGTGTTTTATAAATATTAAATTAGTCAAATAAGTATAATCATAAATAAAAGAGTTGAAATACAGATATCCTCTAGTATAACTTTGTCTCATTTGACCACATTAGTCAGTATGAATAAGTTCAAGGGGTCTAGAGGAAACAATTTCCACCCCATTGTGTGAACTTTGAGCCAATTTCCCTTTTTTTCATGTTTCATGGATTTCATCTCTTTCTCAATTTAGCTTATTAAAATCTCTCATAGTATCATGCTTCAAGATTTTATTTATTAATATTTGACTAAGATGTATAATCTTTCTATTCTATGGGTTTTTTCATCTTTGGAACTCAAGTAGTAGTAATTTATAGAGTCACTGATTTAAAATAGATCAATATTGGTTATTTTACCTTGAGGGATAGTTATTTAATCCTTTTTTTGATGATACATGAATCCTTTTTGAAAAAAAAACCTCATTTAAATCATCACAAAGTTGGATTACACAAAAAAATTGCTTTAGCCCTTCAAAAAATAACACATTATTAGACTTTAGATTTCAGGATTCAATCTCTGGTTTATCAACTCCTTTAATTTTCCGAGAACAATCATTTCCAAAAGATGATTATCCTCCTTTGTGACTCTCAATGTTTCCCACAATTTTTGTCTCACCAGTCATGTTTGATGAACATAAACTATCAACAATCCATGACTTGGTTTTTATGCTGCCTTCCAAATAAACTTCAGCGAAACATGATTTTTCTTCATTAATTTTTTGAACTCCCTTTAATTTCTCAACATTAGATGTTTTTTAGGGAGAATAGTCATAAAATGTTTAGAAATGTGGCCTTAATGATCACATATTCCTAAAATTTCTTAAAAAATTCATTTTTTTGGAAGATAGGATGAAATCCTAATAACTATTTGCTTTGAAAATTTTCTCCCCTTTTCTCAAAATAGATCCCCCTTGGTCCATGTCTCATCTCTGGTAGGGACATGTTATACCAGCATAAAATTGATTTGTTCCCAAAAATTCCATAACACCATAATAATCCTCTGAACCTTGATCTTTCTAATTGATAATAACCTTATCTTGAAGATTTTTGTTGTTATCTTTGAATATACTGAGATTGTCTCTGCTCTCAGGGAAAATGATCTTCTTGATAATTTATTTTTTTCCTTTGAATTAAAAGTTTATTTATAACTAGTCTTCCTTATCTGCATTTTACTAGAATTTATTTTTGGGCCTTTGTTGTTAGAGATAACTGATTTATTTTAAAATTAGTAGAGTTCTGAATTAATATGCTTCTTTGAACCCCTTTCTTCACTAGTTTGTGATAATTCTTCCTTGACCTCAATGTATTTTCTAAAATATTCTCTAATATTTATCATGTAATTCTATGATAAAATACATTTAGACAGAGTCTTAAACTATTCTTCTTCTTTGAGATAAAGTTTTTCTTCAAGTTCATTTACCATATTTTCCATTTCATCTACTTTTAATTTGTTTCTTTTGATTTATTCCATGTAAATAATCTCTTTATTTTCACATTATTCCCTTTCTTTAGTTATATTTTATTTTTATTTCAATAATAGTCTCTTTTACTTATTGATATTTGTGTTTAGATCTAAATAGGTTTTTAATTCATTATTCAACATGTGATCTAGCTCTATTCATTCATTTTCATCATCTTCACTGCCATAGGTATCAAACCATTTTTCTATATGATCTATGAAGTTAGTTTCATCTTTTGATTGGTTGTTTAGTGTGGATTTATCTTACTCTTCTTTTCTCACAAAAATTATTCTTTTACTTTTAAAAATTTTCTTCTTTATCCCATAAAATTTGGTTGTTCCTTTTGATATCTTTCCCCATTTATTTTTTTGTGGTTTCTAATTATCTATTTTAGGTTCCACATACTTCTTTTTAGAAAAATTTATAGTAAAATGACCAATTTCATTATAGTCATATCACCTTGGTGGAAATTTAAATTTACCCTTAAACTTTACCTTCTTCAATATCTTTGATACAATAATAATGATTCTGTTATAATATTTATCTTCATCATCATCATCAGATTCAATTGATGCAGACATTTCATCATCTTTGATTTTGAGTTTTCTCATGGTCTAAAAATCCATCTTATCTTTAATATTCTTCTTGAAGACAAAGATCTTCCTCATTTCATAAGAAATGATTATGTTATGTAATTTATCAAGAGTATTATTATCTCTATCTTCCAAAGATAATACTTTAGGATCAATTCTATTTGGAAAAAAAAAATTCATCATTTTTTTACAATAGTTGAATAATATATCTTTTCTCCAAAACCCCAAATATTACTGAAAATTTCATAGACTATTTCAAAGTAGTCATCAAAATTATATTCTTCACCCATCTGGATATATTCAAATTTTCTCCTCCAAATTTTCAATTTTTCCTCCTTGAATTTCATGTTTCCTTCATAACTCTTTTCAAATTTATTCAAAATTTCCTTATCATTTTTGCGTCCCATAAACATTGTGTAAAATTTTTCTAAAAGAGACATAAAAATTGAATTCTAAGCATTTACATCAACTTCTATATTTCTCATATCGGTAAAAGTAAAAAATAGAAACTTTGGTGATTGGTGTTTATCCCACAATAAATACATATTTAACTTAAATGAAAAGAGATAGAAGATATGAAAACATCATATTATTCCAACTGTGATAGTTCTTTCCATTGAAAGTATGAACACTCAAACTATTGATAGAAATAATATTATCCATCTTTAATACTTAGTGGATCCTAATAGAGGGAACCTCCCTCTGATACCAATTGAAGTGCCTAGGGAGATGTAACCCCACTGTGAAGGGGGGTTGAATCAATGGTGGTTTTAGAAATTTTCTTTCTTATTAAATTAAAATATGTTGACATGTTATGATCTGATCCAATTTCATGACATCCTGACCATTCCTAAATGTAGTAAAAGAAAATAACATAATAACATATAATCTTTATAAGGTTTGGTCTTAAAGTGAGCTTATCTTTATTGTGACTGGTTAAACACCATAATCATAGATTATCCATAATAATTGCAATAATTTACAACTTATTATTCTTCAATAGCATAAAATCACACTACGTATTCCAGAGTCCCACAAAAACAACAGCTCCACACTATCTAAACCAAATAAAAACACAAATAACATAATAAATTCCTCTTCTGAATATTTCCTGCTCTTATAAATATTGATGAAGATGTTTCTTTGAATACTTGAAGATAATTCAAATAGAAAATGCTCATTGTCTCCAAATTTCTCACAACCCATAATTCTTCTTTCACTATTTGTCCAAATTATACAATAATTTATTATCTCATGCGAAGCACATGATCTATGAATGGTTATGCGATCACAATATCACAAAATGTCTCAATCTCCCTTTTTGGTCATCTTATTTCTTTTTTTTCTCCCAACACTATGAAGTTTAATAGAATTGGTATGTATGGTGTATGTCTTGCATGATCTTCATGGAATTCTTATCAAAATATCCATTCATATGAGAAAATAATAATCTCATGAATTATCTTCTTTTTACTTCACTATTCTTGTGAAATCTGGGAAAAGTCTCACAAGTGAAAATAATCCTTCACATGGTGATATCATATAATTTAAACTATTCTTCACAATAGGACTTTTCAAGATCTTAATAAATTGTGTGGGGGTCATTTTCATGACCCTGGTTTGTCCACTGATGTCTCGCATGAACAAGAGGTGTTATCTATGAGATGGATTTGTGAAAACCTCTTCTCTTTTTTCAATACCTTGAAGGCCCACGATTTATATCTTGATACCTATAATTGAGACTGGTTGTGTCCACATATCTTTCTCAAATACTCTACAATACCTAGTTTTCTTGAGGGATCCTTATTTGTGAGACAATCATTGTCCATGGAACCCTTTTTAAATGTTTTCACATAAGAAAAATTTTCTTCACTTATATTCTTCATGTGAAAAGAGGTGTATGCGGGTTGTTATCTCTTCATATTCGCAAGACTAGTGTCTTGTGGGCTTCTTTTCCTTCACAAGAATGGGTCCTATGAGTTCTTTGTTTTAATTAGAGCTCTCTTGATTTCTAAAAATTCACCAGAACCAACTCTCGAATGAGCCTCGATTTATATAGGTAGTATTGCTCTAATTTTTAAGGTGTGTTGAGGACTACTTAAAACATACAAATATATCATCATATCTCATAAATGTTGAGGATTTTGGACTCTCCACACACCACTAGAGTGATCATGTGAATCGTGTGAATATTTCGCATGGTCACTTCATTGATCATGCGATCTCTAGGTGAGATTCTTATAGTGTCGTGATGAACGCCTGCATGCCTTCATACAACACCACTCAGTATCTTGGTTTGTTTTTACCTTACTATCATGGGATACATCGATCTACATGAGATGTCACTTAGGTTTTTCCTTTCATTCATGAGATGAATATGGATCTTGCGACAGATTATCCTTAATGTGACAACATTTATTATCTTCAGTTGAGTATGGATGTCTTATTGTGGCCAGTTGACATGAGATCATGAAAACAGTTTCTTTGTCAATAGGATGAAGATGATGAAACTGTTTGAAATATGCACATATAATTTGAAATTTTTTTCATGGTATATCGGACGACACATCATTTCAAATATGAAATATTCCTGTGATTAGATTATGTGGATGAAATAGATCATGAAGCGTTCATTAAATATTCCATTTTAAGTGCATTGAATAGTAACTGGGCATTTTCCATCCCATTTCTAATTCTCACAATGCCTTCACTCCTCTTTATAAGAAAAATTGTGATTGTCATTTATTCAAGATATCTATGGGGTTTAGTATAACATCCCGAATTGGGAGCCACTAAATAGTTCCCCAAGCTGGTGGGTCAAATGGTCTCAAGCTCTCATCTTCCTATGATAGAGGTTATTTATTAGTAGTGAGGGATAAGGGTGTGTTTGCGGGGAGACTATGCCCTCATGTCAGAGTGTAGCACATTGGTAGTAATCATAACAATCGAATAGTGGAAAAAAGATAAAATAAATGAATATAAGATAGAAGATAAAAATATAGAAGACTAAAATAATAAATAATCCAAAGCTAGTGTCATGTACAATATGATGATCATGTCATGTCTCTATAAAAAATGTCAAGAAGTATATGGAAACAAATAACTAATACAATACATGTATCAAAAGTTCAAAAATAACAAAAAGGACTATCTCCAAATAGCATCACGATCCTAGATTAGTCTTGTGCTCCCTTTCTCCTAAGAAATAATCATATCAAGCATCATACAATGGGATCTTGCCCTGATACCTACCTACATCCATGAATTTTATCCAGGCACCCAATGGTGGCCTGAACAGGGCGTTAGATAACACTCAGAAGGCCACCACCAATGATGTCTATAACAAATCCATATTGTGTATAAATAATAAAGTAGAGTGCATTATATAATAGGTCTAACATTACTAAAAGTAAGGTGTCAAATGAAAATGTGATCCTTTCCAGAAAAACATGCCTCTCTGTGAACAACAGTCAAGCTCTTATAAACAACAGAAACTTTAAATCATAAATAAATAGGTGTGATACTTTCTACTTTAATAACTAAAATCGAATACCCATACCAGGTCTATTTATAAGAATAGAAAATATCTGTAATATCCACATTATGTAATCAAGTGTAGAACATCCACAATGACATGTGCCATGTAATCGAGTGTCAGTCCATGAAGGTCCAGATCTGAGGTATAAAAGACCAATTAATCCTCATAGATTCCATGGAGAATCTCTATGGAAACTCATTAACAACTTGGGTGGAGTCAAAGGAGCATATCCACATAGCATTTCCGATTCAAGTCTAAGTAATATGGATCCAAGGGTTAGTAATTCCATCATTATCTGATGGAATTGAGATCCTTGGAGTATAAAATTACAAGTCATCCACTACCATAATCAATACATGTCCATGGAGTAGAATTGTACATGGAGTCCAATAGAATCAGGATCTTATTATATCTTCTAAGGAATCCACTACCATTATCAATTCATCAATTAATCCATTAATCATTTCATAACTACTCACAAACCATGAGTTCATCCAACCCATTCAACAATTTAATCAGTTTAACATCAAGTGATTGCAATTTAAAGGATGTGTAACCCTCTCCCAATCATTCATTAGATTCTCATTCAATTGATTAAGGCTCCAAAAACAAGTGATGAGCCCACACACACCCAGTGGAGTGGTATAACATAGGGAAGAAGAAAGGGAACACCCCATGGGTGGCCTAGGTCGAGGCTAACACCCTCCAACCATAAAATGGTACTCAAGGGAAACCTAAAAGGTTCCAAAAATTATATAAAGTCTTCCAATTAATTTTAGGGAAACAATGAAAGGTACAGAAAGTGTCATAATGGCATCAAGTCATATAAACACCAAACTTAAAGGTAATGTTATATACCACCTATCATAGGTTTTTGGTAGAACACTCATCCAGTATAAAATTTTGATTCTATCTAGATTAGAAGAAAGAATAATAATGGATGAAATACCTAGAAATAGGGATTGTTAGCTTTCCCCAAAAAAACTCTATCGATATGAAAAAATTTAATAATGGAATAATAGGAACTTAGAAATTACCGATGTTGATACAACAAGATGAACAAATCTTGAATTGAACATCTTACGAATGAATCGGATCAAATACTAGGAGAAGGTTTAAATAATGTCTAAAAATAGTGAGTGGTATATCTACCATAGTAAGAGAGAAAATTATTATAAGTTATGTGAAATTTTAATGTAATTTTGATCATTTTACCCAAAAACACTAGGTTGCATGGTTTGGCTTCACTATTGGATAAACCATGTGCCAAATGTGCACCTCTCACTACCTCAATAGAGAACCCACATAGTTCATGTGAATGGTTTGTAAAAATATATGTAAACCAATCTATATGACTCTATCCACTATCAACCCTCGCACGGTTATGGTACACAGTTAGAAAAACTGTGAACCACACATGTTTTTATACTCTACTAAAAACTTCAGGTGGCCATGTATAGATGTGAATCACTGGGTGCACTATTAGGGTGAACCATTCACCTTATGATTACATAAAAAAATGACCTTTATAGTTTCCTATAAACATGCGTACTAGATTGTATGATTTATATTAATCGTGTTGAATAGTTGATTTTTCCAAAAGGCGGGGCATCAGTATTTAAATAAGCCTCAGACACCCCCTGAAACTCCCATAACCCCATTCAGAATTCATATTAGGTAAAAACCATGCATTTAAACTAAAAAACAAAACATATATACCTCATAGAAAAATAAGGGATCTTTCAATATTACCCCCTAAAGAAATTTATCCCTAAATTCCCCTTCTAAGGGAGTCAAGATTTTCCTAAGAATAAATCCAGCCAATGAGCACGTATGTTAGCCTCCCACTCTAAATTCTCATCCTATAAATGGTTGTAATGCCATACAACCCATACTATAGGAACTAAACATCCTTAGATAGACTTCATGATTCTTTCAATGATATGAATAAGATGTACCTAGAAGGATTCTTCTACCTATAGCTCAACCTCATCTCGTTGTAGAGTATGAGATGGGTCTGAGTGATAACAGTGCATCTGAGATACATGGAAGAAATCATGCAAGGATTAGTACCTATGAGGTAATTGTAACTAATAATCTAACAACCCAACTCTCTCCAGAATCTCGAATGTCCTGACATATCATGGTGAAAGATTACCCTATCTCCTAATTCATCTATGTCCCAACCTCTATGAGATACATAAAAAGACATGATTCCTGGCCATGAACTCTAGAGGTTGTCGATGATGATCGGTGTACGATTTATATCTAGACCATGAAGTATCCATCCAATTTCTAATCAACTAGACATAATCTAAAGTCTCCTAAACATGTTGAGGTCTGAGTAAGTTTTCCTCTCTTGCCTTTAACTAGCATAGAGGTGATCATCATGGCCTACTATAAAAAACCTCGTAAACTTCCATCTGTATAGTCACCAAATAGCTATTGTTATAGGGAAAATCAACCAGGGGTATATTACACTCCCAAGAACCCAAAAATTCAAGATATCATTCTCTAATAATTTCCTCTATAACATTTATAGTGTGCTATGACTGGCCATAAGTCTAAGGGTGGTATTCCATGCTTAGAAGCACCTATGTACCCAACACCCTCTACAAGACTTTCCAAAACTGAGATGTAAAGTGAGTTTCCTAATCTAATACCATGTTATGTGTTGTAACAGATTTTTCCTCACAGCTCATTACTTTGCGGGTTTTGGTAGTGGGAGGTGTTCTGGGGACTTTTTGGAAGTTTTTGTGGGAGTTGGAGGTGTAGCAGAGCTACTATAGGAAATACCTACCATGTAAGTGTATTTAATGACATGAAAGTTTATTTCATGGATTTTATAGGGCTAGTTCACAACATGTAAATTTTCAGGGTTAAATAATAAAAAGGTGATTCCTTTTTTAGAAAAACCTAACTCAGAGGATTATACGACATGAAAGGAGATTATACATCATGTGAACCCCTGATCTAGTGTAGTTTTAAAATAATTTTCCGGCCAAATTTTCATTTATTTGGACATGGATTATTCTTCCACTCATTTTAGGAAAACCCTAGATGCCCCAAATATTTATTCAATCCCTCTTCCTTCCTCTTTGATTCGTTGATTCCGGTGGTTGTTTGTTGTAAATCCATGGTTGATCTGTGGAAGGTTCTTCTCCCTTATTGGTGGTTTTTCTTCTATTCTTCTCTTGAGGATTCACTACGGCGATGTTTTTATGGTTTGGGGTGTGTTTTGGGTTATATTTTTATGGAATTTAGTTTTGGTGTAGGTTGATATGTGATTCCTATGGTTTGGTTTTGGTTTTTGAGCATTCTTCTTCTCTCTGCGGTGTAGAGAGAGTCGGAAAACTTATTTGAGGAAGGGATTTCATCATTTCTTCTTATTGTGTATCATGCAGGATGGGTTTATTTTTATTTATCTATAGGTTATGGGTTTTCCAGATTAATCAAAGATAAATAATTAGTTAGTTGAATTGAAATGTAAAAATTGGTTTTCTTTTGCATGCTTTTATAGATTTGATAATATTTGTGATATTGTGCATTGTACGGGCTTAATGACCCACTAAAAATTGTGTTCTTTGGATGATTTGTTTGCACTGGATATATTTATTGAGAATTTTGTGATTATCTTGACTGTTTTTATTGATGTGATTATTTTGATATCACCCTAAAATGGAAATTTATTAACCACTTATATTTGGTTAATGAAATGGTTGCCCCGAGATTTTGGCATGTATGATAACACCCCTAAAATAAATAGGAATGTGATAAAATTCCATTTATAAATATATAAAAATGATCTTGATCTATTGTGATGTGTGTCTATGCTTGTGGGATGACAATTTGTAGTTGCAATGGGGTGTGGGGTGATGTGTGGTTTGTTTGGCTAAGGATTTTGGGGCGGTGAGGAGGTGGTTGTTTGGCCATGCTTTTGGGGAATCAAGGAGGTGGTTTTTTTGGACGTGCTTTTGGGGTGATGGGGTGGTGTGTGTTTTTGTCGTGATTTTGGCACGGTGAGGTGTTGGTTTGTTTTTCCATGATTTTGGGGCAGTGAGGTGGTGGTTTCTTTGTGTTATATTTCAAATTAGTGGTGGAATAAATAAATAACTATTCAATAATGTTTGGAATGGCTTGGTTTGGTTTGGTTAATGGAATGGAAATGGTTAATGGATAATTAAATGGTGGGTTGTGTGGTTAAATGTGTTTGATTCTTAATAATGAAATGAATGGGGTGATTAAATGAAATTGCTTAGAAATGTGAAGTGGGATTTTTGGCTTGATGTGTGGTGTTATGCATTTTGAGGTGGGAGTAAAAGTGAAGGTGTTGTGAGTTGGTTTGTTTATTTTTGAACCATATGTTGGTCTTGAGTGTTTGATATTTTATATATATATATATATACTTGTACATTCTTTCTAATTCTATACGCACCCCACCCGCATCGAGCACTATGTGTTGACGCCCACATAGTCTGGTGGGGGGTGTTATTCCCAACCTCTGGTGAGGAGTACAGATGGCTGCGTACCCACCTTTCCCACTCTCTCTTCTAGGAGAGGTAGGTACTACACAGGCAGTGATGGATGTAGGTTTTTTAATGCATTAGATAGTGGTTGTGGCCCAAGTGTTTTCAAGCAAGATGTGATAGCCCAGGTGTTTTCAGGCGATATGTTACCATGATTATGGAATAGCTTTTGGTGGGGGTCATGCATGGTAGGAGGAGGGCTTGAGGTTTATGTCCCACATGTTAATGATACCCTACTACTCTGGTTTTGGTAGTGGTTGTGTTTTTCCCAGGTGTTTCTAGGAAATATGTGACATGGTCGTGCTTGTGGGGTGGTGAGCCCAGGTGTCTACGGGCGAGGTGTGTTGTAACCATTCTTGTGGGGTAGTGTGGTATGCAGAAGGGATGGGAGCGTCATGACATATAGTGTTGGGTGTGATAGAATCATACCGAAGGGAAAGTAGTGTGGGGTACACTTATCAATGTGATTCTTATTATAATATATTACTTGGTTTTCATTATTTGGTGAGTTTTCCTTGATGAGGTTGGGATGGTTAGTATACCTTGATAGGTGTTGTTTGGTTCTGTTATTTTCTCACATGGGCATTAGTATGCTTCTTTAACATGTGCATGAGAGACTTTGATTTTTCTGTTGAGTATACTTGTATTCACACCCTATGTATATAAAATTATTTTCAAGTTTCCAAGAGGATTATGTCAACCGTGCTGGGAATTACTAGCTTAGACCTTTAGATAACTGATGTGCCACTACTTTACTTTGGGTATTTACTTTGGATACTTTATTATATCTATATCAGTTTTATTTATACATTCATGTGGGGTGGTTTTTGGTTTTATTTTTATATTTTATCATGGAGTTTTTTTTATGATCCATCTTATCTTCCGATCCTATTTATATTATAGAGGGTAATGCCTCCCATATATGATATTTTTATACCCTCAGTGCTAGTCACCACCTAGAGCCTATTGAAGGTGGGACTTGGGGGTCATTATCTCTCTCCCTTTATTATGGTACATTTGGAGGGAGGGGGTCATGAAAGAGTGGTATCAAAGTTGATTATTGATAGATAGGATAGAGTTTGGAGTTAGGTATAGTGAGTATTGCACGGGGTGGTATGGAAATAGTTCCAGTTGACCTTGGTGTGTGATGTAGCCCAAAGAGACCAGCTAGGACATGGGATTTTAGGTCCTCTAAAGATCCAGTGCACGGACTCTGAGATTATTGAATGGCCTAGTGAGATGGACCTAGTTGTAGGGTAGAGACCTATGAGAGGTAAATACATCTTAATTACTTTCATTCTTGTTTGAATTGGGTTGTTATGGGATATTTTAAATGAATAAAAAATGAATTAAATGAGTAAAAATGAATCTTAAATGAAATTCCATACTACTCAGTCATAGGAAATCAGTGTTTTCCTTTCATCTATGGCTCATGTTCATCATTCATATATGGATCAGGCAGTTGAGGTTCAATAGGCTGATCCAGTTGATCATTATAGGGTTGATCCAATTTATTAGGATGATCAGTGGAAGAGGACATTGTGTACTTTCCAATTGAAGTATTTGGGAAAGTGTGAAGGTAGTGTTTCATATGTGGACACAGAGGGTTGGCTGGAGGACCTAAAGATCAATTTTAGTTCGATCTAGGCCACTATGGAGTACTAGGTTTCATTAGAAGTTAGTCAGATTTGGGGAGTTGTGCGTAAGTATTTGATGTTTTATCTAGGATAGCTGAATGAGGAAAATATTTTGTGGGTTGACTTCTAGAAGTATTTTTGGTCAGAGCTCCTTTTTTCAACCATGAGGGTAGTAAAGAGGCAGGAGATTATTTCTCTTCATCAGGGGAGCATGTCATTATGGGAGTTGGGAATCAAGTTCAAGGTCATTTTGGGTTTTTACCTAGATCTTTTTACTAATGAGGAGTTACGTTCAAGGCATCTTGATGAGGAACTCCATCCTTATATCTAGTATACAATAACTCCTTTTACGTTACAAAATTATCTGGAGGTTCATAAGAAGGTATAGATGATCAAGTGGACGCACTCATGAGGAGTTTTTTCATGATATGGGGACCAATAGAGTTCTGTGAGGGGTAGGGTTTTCAGTGGAAGGTCTCAGGTGTCAGGGCCTTTGAGGTTTCGACTCATAGGGATTCGACCTCAAAATATTTTTTTCCCTTCTAGGGTTAGTGGTTTTTATACTTTTACATGGAGTTTTTTGAAAGTGTGTTTTTTGTGGGGTTCATAGAAATCCCAAAAATTAGTGGCTAGTGGTTCCCCATTCTCAGTTTAGTGGAAGTGGATAGGTTCAATGTCAGCCTCAGCAGTAGTTTCTAGTGAGCCTATTTCAAAAGTAGGGGAAGGTGGTTTTTATTCTTTCAAGGGGGAGATGGATCAGGTAGAGTTTGGCCTCAGGATGTTCCTCGTGTTCAGGGATTACAACCCAAGAATGGTCTTGTAGGTGTTCATCAGCAAAAAGGAAGAGGATTTGGGCATGGCCAGTTTCACACAATGGAGGTAGCAGTTCTAGAGGGGATAGAGATCATCAGAGGTACAGTTGGTTTATTTAGTACCCTTGTTTGTGACTTGTTTTATTCAAGATATTTTCAATCCTTTATTTCACTCTCTCTAGCTCATGCTCTAGGACTAGACATAGATAGGATTCATGTACCCCTGGTGTTTACTATGCCAGCCAAAGGCCAGACCATTTTGGTTGGTGTGTTTCATGGTTATAGACTGGTGATGGGGATACATCAGTCATGTGGGGATATTTTCTGGCTATATATGTATCTATACAATGTCATCCTCATCATCGGTTATTTTTATTCCATATGTGATATTATCAACTGATTCTATAGGAGGTTCATGTTTTCAGATGTGGATGTCCAACGAGTAGTTTCTAGTGGCGATCAGGGTTGTCGGGTGGGTAGTCGATGTGTGGTCCTCTTCTTTTCTTTTTGAATGATTTGTTAGTGGAATCAGTGGATGTTGAGATGGTAGAGTTTCCTAGGGTCATTGGATAGTTACTATATATTTTACCTAATAAGGTTGTGATGCTACCCCATCGACGTGATGTTGAGTTTAGGATAGAATAGCATCCTGGTGCTTCTCTGATTTTGATGACTCCTTATCGGATGACACCTTCCAAGTTGTTGTAGTTGAGGATTTACATAGAATATATGATGAAAAGGGTTTTTATCTAGCCTAGTGTGTCACCTATTGGTGCTCCAATGTTGTTCTCAAGGAAGGCGGTAGGTACTTTGAGGTTGTGCATAGACTACTAGAGGTTGAGTTAGTTGAAAATCAAAAACTATTTCCCTATTATGAGGATAGATGATCTTTTTGACCAGAAAAGAAGGGTGAGTTGTTTTTATAAGATCGATATGTGGTCTGGATATGGCCAGTTTAGGGTGAAGGAGGGATATATCCTGATGACTACCTTCAGATGCAGGTGTGGCTACTTTGAGTTTGTAGTCATTCCATTCGGTGTTACAAATGCACCAGTCATGTTCATGGGGCTTATGAACTATTTGTTCTATGAGTTCCTAGACCATTTCATCATCATATTCATCGATGATATCTTAATATACTCAAAATTATAGGATGATCATGTCAAGAAACTCATAACTTCCTTGCATATTCTTCAATGCCTACATATCTATGTAAATTTTCCAAGTGTATGTTTTGGACACGATATGTGCATTTACTTGGGCATGTGGGGTCTTATAAGGGTTTTTATGTAAGAGTATAAAAGATTGAAGTAGTTTTTTCTTGGGAATAACCCAAGAACATGGCAGAGGTTTGCAGTTTCCTTGGTCTTGCAGGCTATTATTGGAGGTTTGTACCTGATTTATCTTGATTTATAGCCCCATTGAAAGATTTGATTAGGAAGGACCAATATTTTGTGTGGAGTGATCAGTACTAGGTAGTGTTCAGTGACCTAAAGGGGAATTTAATCAGTGATCTAGTGCCTTAATTATTGGAGGAGGGTGTGTTGTTCGAGGAGTTTTGTGATTCTTCCCATTTGGTCTTGGTATACATGTTGATGTAGTAGTGAGTAGTGATATATTATGGGTCTAGAAATTTATGTCCCCATAAGTGTAACTATTCCACCCATGATCTGAATCTAGCAGTGTTGTGTTTGCACTAAATTTGTGGTGACATTACCCTAATGGGGAGTACTTTGTGGTCTTTAAAGATCACAAAATTTTGAGGTATGTCATTTCCCATTATGATCTGAACTTGCGATAGTAGAGGTGGATGGATTTTCCTAAGTATTATGATTTTGAGATCTCTTACACCTCAAGAAAGGGGATTTTTTGGCCAATTCTTTGAATAGGAAGTCATGGAATGGATTTATTCAAGAGTCTAAGGATTCTTGGAGAGAAATAGAGGAGTGGGAAGACTTGCACTTATATGAAAGATTGGATGGTGGTAGAGGATATTTGTTTCAGATTATGATACATTCTTCTCTGATGTAGCAGGTGGAGGATTCTTAGTGGGGGTACTCAGAGGTATCGGTTATTCGCGGTCATGTTGGCCATGGTGATGCTCTAAAGGGATGGTTGGAGGATGGATGGAACTAGATATTTTTTGTATAAGGTTATTTGTTCTTATTGTAATGCATGATGGATTCCTTCATGTGTTTCATAAATCACCTTTTTTGGTACACCCAAGAGTTTCCAAGATGTATCATAGCTTGAGGGTGTAGTTTTAGTGGTACGGGGTGAAACGGGTAATGGTAGAGTTTGTGGAAAAGTGCTTGGTTTTCTAGTAAGTAAATTTCAAACATCATGTTCCTGGTGGTTTGTTATAGCCCTTGGATGTTCCTGAGTGTAAATGGAATGAAATCTCATTGGATTTTTTCACAAGGTTACCCAGATCCCAAATATTTTGTGATATTATCTGGGTGATAGTGGATCGGTTAATGAAATCAGTCCACTTCTTAGCAATCAATGAATTGGGCATAGTGGATTCCTTGGCTACATGGTTAGTGGATAAGGTAGTGTGGTTTTATTGTGTTATAAGTTCTATTATATTAGATCAACGCACACATTTTACCTCATGAGTTTGGAGGTGATTTCAGCGTCCTTTTAGCACTTAGTTACGCCTCAGCACTACTTTCCACCCTCAGAAAGATGGGAAAACGGAATGGACTATCAAGAAGTTGGAGGATATATTGTGAGTGTGAATCTTGGACTTTGGTGGATCTTGGGTACGACATCTACCTTTGGTAGAGTTTACTTATAATAATAGTTTTCACTCTTCCATTCACATGGCTTTGTTTGAGGATTTTTACAGGAGATTGTTTCGTTCTCCATTTTGCTGGATAGAGGTTGGGGAGATAGCCCATCTAGGTCCCGATGTGGTGAAAATAACGATAGATAAAGTTCAGCTTGTTCATGAGAGGATGAAAGAAGATTAGGACCAGTATAAGTATTTTTTCGATCACAGGAGGAGTCCCTTGGAGTTCATGGTTAGGGGCCATGTATTCTTGAGGGTTTAAACTTGATGTGGGTACTAGAGGTTTGTTAGAGGAAGTGATATTTCTCCTAGGTTTGTCGGTCCCTTTGAGGTATTGAGGTGAGTTGGTGAGGTGGCATATTGATTGGATTTTCCACCATGATTTGAGAAGATCCACAAAATATTTCGCGTCTATCAACTCCATCAATATATTCACAATGACTCACATTTCATTGAATGGGTAGAGTTAGATATTGAGGATGACATGACATTTTTAGAATTACTAGTAGAGATCCAGGATCTCTAAGAGAAAGAGCTGCATGGATGGACCATTTATTCAGTTCTTGTGTTGTGGAGGAATTGTGGCTTGGAGGAGAGTACTTGGAGAATTTATTGTATCTGTATCGGTTATATTTATACATTCATGTGTGATGGTTTTTTGGATTTATTTTTATATTGTGTCTTGGATTTACTTTTGGATGATCCATCTTATCTCCAAATACTATTTATATTATAGAGGGTAATGCCTCCCATATATGATATTTTTATACCCTCAGTACTAGTCTCCAACCTGAGGCCTATTGGAGGTAGTATTTGGGGGCTATTTTCTTTCTCCCTTCATTGTGGTATCTTTGTAGGGAGGGGTTCATGACCTGAGTAGCCCCTTGAAGGTGCACAATTGCAGAGATATAAATTCTCCCAATCTCTTCTACTAAGGTCTCACGAATCAGTAGGAAATGGGAGACCTTTTTGAGCCTATCCACAACAACCTAAACCACATCACTACCTCAAGGTGACCTTAGTAACACGGTAACAAAATCAACTGAAACATCGTCTCATTTCCACTCAGTAATAGACAACTATAGTAAAGAAAAAGTTGGTCACTAGTGCTCTACCACACTCTCCCATGGTACTAAGCCCTCAGCATCAGATAACTAACTTATAATCACCGTATCATGAAGAGTAGAAGTAAATACCAACGATGAGAGAAAATTATACCATAGACTATACTGCACCTCTAATTGCATCTTTAAAAAAAAGGACATAAGTTTCTACTCGCTATTGTCCTCCTATACTACATGTATTTGTGTCCTCCTACATAGTGCATCAGCAACTAAATTTCCCTTACCAGGCATATATGCAATCTTGAATTCAAAATATTTTAGATAATCAACCCACCTTCATTGAATAAAATTCAATTCAAACTATGTAAATATATTCTTAAGGCTATTTTGGTCCGTGTACACCACAAAATTCTCTCTTAGTAAATAATGCCTCCAAAAACACAAGTAATGAACAATAGTGGCTAACTAGAGATCATGTGTCTGTTAGTTCCTCTCGTTTGGTCTCGACTGATGAGAATAATATTCTATAACTCACTCCTCCTACATCAGAATTGATCTAATATTAATGTTGATGCATCACAATACACATTGTAGTTCCTACCTTGCTCTGGAAGAATCAAGACTGATGCTGAAGTCAGTCTCCCTTTCATCTTCTGAAAGTCTGTCTCATAGGTATCTGACCATACAAACTTCACACCCTTCTTAGTCAAGCTCATAAGAGGTTATTCTAATAATGAGAATTCATGTATGAAATTTATGTAATATCCAACTATCCCCAAGAAACTTCATATATCAAATACGTTCTTAGTCTTCTCTCAGTAAAGTATAGATCTCACCTTCTCTAGGTCAACTAATACTCCTATCTCTGGGATGATATGGCCTAGGAAGTAAATATTATCCATATAGAAGTGGAAATTTGTAATATTAGAATATAAATGATTCCCTATTGGTGTATCCAAACTGATCTCATGATATTTTTAATGGTCATATAGATTGTGAGAATACAATAATATATCATCCATAAATACCACCACAAATGAATCCAGATTAGTATAGAAAATTCAATTCATCAGTTCCATGAAAACTGATGGTGTGTTCATGAGACTGGATGACATAACTAGATAATCATATAGACCATACATGTTATGAAAAGATTTATGAGGTATGTCTACTATTTGAACAAACACCTAATGATATCCCAAACTCATATCAATTTTTGAGAACACTCGATCTCCTAAAATCTAGTCAAATAGATGAATTATCTGTGACAGGGAATACCAATTCTTAAACATCAACTAGTTCATCTTCTAGTAATCCATGCATAAACGAAGAGTTCTATATTAATTTTTTTAAGGATTGGAGAAACCCATAGAGAATTATTGGGTTATATAAATCCCTTTTCTTCCAAATCCTTTAGCTATCTCTTAAGATCTTGCAGCTCAGAAGTAGACATCCTGTAAGGAGGAATAGATACTGGTGCAGCTCTTAGAACCAGCTCAATAGAGAACTCAACCTCTTTTTTAGGAGGTAAAATAGAAAATTCATTTGGGAAAACATCCTTGAAATTATCAACCACTTGAGGAAAGTCTTCTTAATGAAATCCCTGATCATTTACATATAAACTAGAAATCCGGGTTGTCATCCCACCTAGACCACGATGCTCTGGTCCATCTCTACCTTCCTAAACATCCCACTCACCCTTGTAAACAAAAACTCCACCCTATTGTGATGTGAAGGTCACATTTAGGTGATAACAGTCGATATGGGAATGATAAGAAACTATAAAGTCCATCCTGAGTATGAAATAAAACCCTATCATCTCGAGGAAAAAAAGATCCCATAAAAAGTGACACCTATCAATATCAAGGGGGAACTCCATACACAATCATATATCCTCTGATTTGATTCCCAATGCAGTATCAAGTGTCATGATTCCATCAGAAAACTGAACAACAAGCCCAAGGATCTCCATAATAGGTAAAAATATGAAGCTATGAGATGCACCTATACTAAAAAGAATAGAAACTAGAGTAGAGGTTAATAAAATCATACCTCTCACCGTATATGGACCGATGCTCTGCTCCTATGGTGTAGGTAGTACAAAAATATATTTGTCTTTAACTGTGTTCTTGTGAAACAACCTCATTACCTATAGTAGACCCATTTTGCTATCTAGGTACAACTGGTGCTTGGCTTCCCCAAACATGACCACCACCTTGGTCTGAAAAACCAGAACTACTCCAGCTCCCAAATTGATATAGATCTATGACTCCCACTCTTGAACCTGGAGTTGGAGTCGATCCCCTTCCACTGATTACTAGAGGGAATAACCTACAGAATCATTGTACATGGACCATACTACTACATTCTTAACACTCAAATGAGTCTCTATCACATTGGTTTCTTATATGTACCTATCTCTCACATTGATGATAGCAGATGGAACCACTAGAACTAATAGGTTGGCTGGTAATACCCTCACAAGAATCCTCAAAATGGTGCTTTCTTCCAGCTAACACTAAACCCCTGGGTTGAGAGGCTGAACGTCCCTACTCTGTGCCCCCAGCTTCCCTTAGGTTCTGCTCAGCAATAGGTTCCTGATTCACTATCTTTGTAATAGTTTTCAACCAAAACACATTGGCATATTATTGAATGACATGCTTGGGACCTTCCTCAAAGTGTCTCTCTCTTGATGGATCATCAACAAGATAAATTAGTGAAAACACTAAAGTTCTGTGAAGTGTGATTAATATTCCATAACGGTCATCACACCTTGCTCCAGACACATAAAATCACTGACCCTTTTAGCTATCCGGGTCTTAGGAAATAAGTAATCATAAAACCTTGATTGTAAATCCCTCTAGACCATATCTCAAAGTGTATCAACCTGGTTCAAAACATCCCACCAGCACTTAGCTACTTCTTTAAGCATATATATCACGAGATTTAATCACTTATCTGGAGGTTTCTATAGATACTTGATGATAGAAAGGATAGGATCAATTCATATCTTAGAAGTCTACGAACTTTCATCCCCTAAAAACATGGGTGGATACTTATGCTAGAACACATGCATCAGATCTTCCATAGTTTTGGTGGGCCTTGGGGATCCCTGAACAGTCTGTATATAGCATAATAAACCCTCATAGGATTGGGAATCAACACCCATATCTGGTATAATATCTGGTGCTGCAACTGGAACTACAGGTGGTTTTATTGGTATCCCAAGACCCACCACCTTCAGAGCATAGTCATCACCACCCTCCTAGCATGAGATTGGAGGTCATGGTGGTGGCATGTCTAGAAAATTCCAAACACATGCCTTAGAAAAGAATTTATTAGTGAATAATTCATAGATATAAAATCATAGGAAGGGTCGATGCCTTCCAAAAAAAATTCATACCCATATTCATGCTCCTAAATCCAGAACTGGGTAATAGGAACTATCATAAAAATCACCAGAGAAACTACTTACTTCCCACACTAAAATTGGGTATGGTTCAAGTTCCATGTTTAACAATTTTAAGTCATTTTAAATTCAAATTCATATTAAAATTATCTTTAAATGGTTAAACCAAATGGGTCACAACTTCTAATCCATAATTACACATACACCTCATAAACCGAAGTGTGTATTCCACTTAATCCAAACCATAACACGTTCTAGTCCATGAGACCAATATTACATGAATCAACAGGACATAATTGACTACTTAGGGTGTTTGTTGTATCCTATGTAGGAATATACTATTTAGGTTATGGAATGAACTCTAATTAACATCTATATTTCTAAATTCCCTACACAAATAATTTATCAAACAATAGTTTTATCACTCAAATCACACATAATAAATGTCACATAGTCAAGAAATGCATCCAAAATGGCATGGCATGTAAATTCTAACAGGTGGATAAACTGATTAATGATATAGAATGTCGTCATTTCATTGGGCCAAGTATAAAAATTCATAATCACAATAAACATCAAACCTCAAGTGAGTCACCCAATGGTGGAATGAAATCAACTGTAATAGAAAAAACATAGAAAATAGCATTTTCCTATCTTAAGAAATTTGGATTTTTCTTGTATGTGGGTTAGATAATCCTAGTAATAGCTCATAACTAAATTATAATTCATTCATAATATCTGATATATTGTCTAAAAATAGTAAATATATAAAATAAAACCCCTTTGATATTACTTTGTAACATCTAGAACTGGGAGACACAAAATGGTTCCCCAAGCCAGTGGGTCACATGGCCTTAAGCACGCCAGAGGATTCTAAAGAACAGCGAGGTCCTAAGGTGTTTCTTTGGGAAGACTATGCCCTAATGTCAGATTGTAGAATAATATTAGTAATCATAATAATCCAATAATGGAAGGAGATAAAATAAGAAAACAATAGACAAAATATAAACATCCAAAATACTATAATAATAAATAAGACAAATGTAGTGTTATGTAAAATATGATGATCATGTCATGTCTCTATACAAAATGGTAGCTAATACATAGAAATAGGCAAACAATAAAGTACATTTATTAAAAGTAAAAAGAGACCAAAAAGGGATTTCTTCGAATAGCATCATGAGCTTAGCTCAGTCTTATACACCCCTACTCCTATGTAATGATCATATCAAGAATCATACAGTGGGATCCTTCCTTGGTCCCCACCTATATACATGAAGTCTCTCTGGGCACCCAATGACAACCTGAATAGGGTGTGAGATAACACTCAGTATTCCACCACCAATGGTGTCTATAAAAAATCCAGTCTATGTATAAATAATGAATGAGTTTATAGTATATCATAGGTATAATAGTACTAAAAGTAAAGTGTCAAATGAAAATGTGATCCTATCCAGAAAAACATGGCTCCCTATGAATAATAGTCAAGCTCCCATAAATAAGGGAAATTTGAAAATCATAAATAAATAGGTGTGGTACCTTATAGTCTAACAACTGAAATTAGATACCCATACTAGGTATATTTGTAAGAACAAAAAATATCCAAAATGGGCATGTCATGTAATCAAGTGTATAACATCTTCAATAGACTATGCCATGTATTCCAGTGTTATATCTTAAAGGGTTGAGTCCAAGGTATAAAATACCAAGGCATCCTCATCGAGACCATGAATATTCTCGATGTAAACTCAACAATAACTTGGGTGGAGTCCAAGGAGCATTCCCACAGATCATATCCAATGTGAGTCCAAGAAATCCAAATTCAAGGGGAAGTAATTCCCTTGGAATCCTATGGAATTACGAACCTAGGAGTAGAAAATTCCAAGGAATCCACTACCATAATCAATATGGATCCATGGAGTAGAAATTTCCATGGTATTCAATGGAATTAGGATCCAAGGAGCTTGTACAAGGCATACACTACCATTATCAATTCATCAATCAATCCACTAATCATTTCATAACCAATCACAATAAATTATTTCATCTAATATATTCAAAAATTTAATCATATTAACATCATGTGATCATAATTAAAATGAGTCATGTCCATATCCTAATCATTATTTCAATTATAATTCATTTTATTAAGGCTCCCAAAAAAAGTGGTGAGCTCACATACACCCATAGGGGTGGTATAACATAGGGAAGATGAAAGGGCACACCCCAAGGGTTCCCTAGGTTGAGTCTAACACCATAAAACTTTAAAATGGTATTCAAGGGGATCCTAATAGGTTACAAACAATTATATCAAAGATTTAAATTAATTTTAGGGGAAACACTGGAAGGTCGGGTTTTTGAAACAACAACATTAACTTAAAGGGAAAGGTATAGACCACCTATTGTAGGTTCGTCGTAGAATAATCATCCAGTATCAACTTTTCATTCAGTCCAGATCATGAAAAATAAGAAGAAAAGATGAAAACATTGAAAATAGGGAATATTAGCTTAAACCAAAATAACTCCATTGATATGAAGACAAACAAAGAACGGTACAAGAGGAACATAGAACTTACCGGTATGAATTCAACAAGACAAATGAATATTAAATTAGACATCGTATAAAAAATGAATTGAAGACTGGGTGAAGCATTTGAAGAAGCTCTCAAAATAGTGAGGGTTCTGTCCACTGGAGGAAGAGAGAAAAGTATTTTCGGTTATAATAAATTTTAAGGTTATTTTTTTATTTTACCTAAAAACACTAGGTCACGCGATTTGGCTGCACAGTTGGCCAAACCATGTGCCAACTGTGCACCCCTTACTACCTCAATAGGGAACTCACACGATTCATTCACATGGTTTAGAAAACCATGCATAAACCATTCCACATTCATCAATCCCCTATCACTCCTCGAATGGTCATGGTGCATAATTAGACAATCTTTACACTAACCATACATTTATCCTCTACTAAAAATTATAGGTGTCCACACACATGCATGAGGCCCTGGGAATACAGTTAGGGTGAACTATGCACCCTCTACTAAATTACAAAATTCCCCACCTGATTTATTCAAACTGTTCAGACTGGGTCATATAGTTTATACTAATCGTGTGGCCCAGCTAATTTTTCCAAAAATCGGGGCTCTAGGCCTTAAACAAGCCCCATACACCCCTAAAACTCCCATGCCTCATTAGGAATTCACATTAAGTCAAAAAATAGGCAATTAAACTAGAAAAATAAGATCCCTACCTTATAGAAAAACCTAGGATCTTACATTTAGAACCTGTTCCACAAAAACACACCGACCACCAAGCTTCAGTCCTATGAAATTATGGACCACACTATGTGCACCTGAGGGAACAAAAACTCCATGGGCCTTACACAAGGTCCCAGCTACACCTAGTGGGAACTACGTATCCAACTTCCCATGGGATTCTTATGTAAGGCCTTCCCATGGGGATTGACTCCTTGGGTCCCCCTACATGTGTTAGAAGGCTAGCCTTGAGGGATCACATGGGTTGGACTAATTTTTAAGTGAGGCCCATTCAAAAATTAGAAATAATATACATATAAATGAAATTAAAATCCATCTCAATTGTATTTCCATGAAAAAAACTTCTCAATTACCCTTATCTTATCAAATGTATTCTTCATGAAAACTATGAATTTCATAGTGTATAGGCTTCTTTACTCTTCTAAAGATTATTATAAACAATATTTCTTTATTAACACATGTCTTAAAAATTTATGATCAGAACAAACAATTATCATAATTCACAAGGATATTTTTCCAAGTGTGAAATCTAATGAAAATAGATGAATCCATAATAATTATCTAAGCATCTCCACTTCATCCACGAACACATGTTAACTTATTGGTAACAAATGCAATTAAGTCTCAACATATTGAAATAGATTGATTTATGGAGGACTAAAAGATAAGTATTTTACTGTGTTCAAGAGATGAACAATAAGTATATGAAGATGGAAATTGGCTTGAATCCTAAGGTCGAAAAAAGAATGATTTTAATGAAGGATGTCATAGTGAGATTCATAGATTTAGATAATTCATATTAAGTAAATCATAATGCCAAATTCTAAGGGCTTTCATATTTTCAAATATAAAAATATTACCATGAAAATAATTAAACAAGATGTGAGGGGTTCCATATTTGCAGATATAGAAATATTTCCATAATAGTGAGATCCAAGATTTGAAGTGATGATTTATTGGGGTTTCATATTTTCTAACATTAAAATATTCCATCACCAGCGGTAAAAAAATATTAAATGAAGAAGATAACAAGAGGAATATAGATAAAGTTTTATAACACCTGAAAATACCTATAGAAGAAAAGAGTGGTCCATTGAGACATCTACATACATGATGTAGAGGATGAGTTTGACCATGAAATAAAACTTGCATGTTGATGGGTAGTTTTACTAAATTGAATTAAGGTGTGACTTCCCTGTTACATTTGAGACAGTGAAGAAGAGAAGTTGTTGCTTCCAGTAAAATAGAGGAATTCCAGTATTATTATGGAAAGAGGAAGACTTGACATCTCTTAAAGATCATTCCAAAAAAGTATTATCCATATACTCACACGGAAAGGAGATGCTCAAGGTGATGTTCACTATGAACCTATGAAAGATAAATTGGAGATTTAAAGAGCAACAAACTACACTCAACGCAACCCATCAAAAAATGGGTTAAATTTCTCTTTGGTCTATGTGCCAATCATTTTCCCTTATAAAGCAGTGATCATAAGAGGGAAGCATGATAGATGTAATCCCTAGTAGATAGTTCATCTACCCTAAACCATTATAAGGGTAGTGAGCCCCAAAAGGAGTAAACTAGTCTAAATTCCCACAAGTACTAGTCTTAGTGATTTTGTTTCACAAACACACTACTTGTTTCATGATCCATGGATTAGTCTATAGTGGTGAACCTAATAAAAATTGGCGTGTCCTTATACTTCCTTTTCTTTACTTTCTGCATAAAATTATATGATTAAGTGGGTAAAGAACTATCACAATAAAAACTTTTAAAGGTGTAAATCTAGGTAATTGAATTAACACAAATTAGAGAGAAAATGTAGTATCCCTTTTAATTAAAAGGACAAGATCCACTAGGACAGTGTGAGTATAAGGAAAAGAGATAAAATTTGTACAAAGTTCCATATCCTGATCCAACCCCCCCCCCCCCTCAAGGTATTTCTCACCTAAACCCCTTTTTATCATAACACATATTTATCATTATTTAAACCCTAATCAAATCAACCATCAAAACTCATTTTGACATGGTCTAAATAATACACAAATAAATCCTTTTAATTTGAACAATTCAAATTAAATATTATGAATAATTCATAATATTAATATAAAATCTTATATTAAGCCTTATTTTTATAATTTATAAATATTTCATAAATCACACCTATAATTTCAATATTAAGACTTTATATCTAAATTATAAGTCATTGTATATAAATTAAAAAAAGGTATTTTAAATATTAACATTTAATATTATAAGATATTTAATAAATGTGTCAAAAATATTTAAACAATTAATTATAAACTTTTTATAATTAATTAACTTAAAAACAACTTTATAAATTCATAAATATCCCAAAATACCCTTTTCTATAATTTATAAACAATTTATAAATTATACAATCCTATTCATAAATTAATTTTTAAGAATTTTTTTTCTTAAGTATATAGTATTTTTAGATATAACCATATCATATTCTATGATTAATAGATAATTCGTAAAGTGATATCATCACATGCTAGCTATCACACCTTATGATATGCAGTTGGCATAAGGTAAATCCGTTAGTTCCTGGTATGTCTTACCCTGCACAACCCTATCACTAGATATGGATGCCAATATATCATATGTTATGATACACTAAAAACCAAATAATTACTCTATGTCACATCCTACAATATCAGATATTATATGCTACAACCTGATTTCATGTTACTTTATCACGTAACGTAATATCATCCATTCCTACTGCAGGTTACATTATCACTAATGTAATATTATCTATGCTCGGTGCAATATATGTTATCACATAAAATATTCTCCAACCCTAACTGTAGGTTACATTATTATATAACATACACTATGACACCAACCATTGACTACAATATCATATGACATAATCTATTACCCCTACCACATGATACATTATCACATAACATATGTTGTGATCCTCAACCATAGATTACGTTATTACATAATGTATTCTACAATCCACCCTCAAAATAAATTATCAAATAATTTAATATTAGCTTCAGTTCAATTAATCGTTCATTTTTATGATATAGATCATATTTTATATAAATACAAGGCTATGTTTTTATAGAAACATTCACAACTCTGTTTTAAGCACTATTTTATGATTCAAATATCATGGAAAGTCATTGATACCAATACTATAGAAGAATCTCATTTCCTAATATGAATAAATCCATCATGAAATCCATATAAACCTATCAAATCACTTCATTACCCCAACACTTTGGCTATGAAACTAATTTCATCATTATTGGATTCCCTGTGTGGAGAGTCCCACTTCATCACCAATCATCCTTGAGAGTTACCAAGAATCATATAACCCTTTAATCTTTTCTCATATTCCATTGATGGATTTATTAGGCTCTAAAGACATCCATTAAAAAAAATAAAATCAATAAACCATAAACCTAATATCATCATGGATAAAACCCAAAACCATGAACTTTAAATGAAGAACTCATGTGCATGTACTTTAAATTGTAGCGTTGTTTCTATAGTCTTCGTCATATGTGGTTGATGAAGATCACTATGTGGAATCCAAATTACATTACTCCTCCATGGTGTATCCATGGGTAAGTTTAATAACACAATACTGGTGAAGAACTCTCTTGAAACCCATGACATTCTAGTGCCTCATATGTGAAAAAGGGTGAGAGAGAAGAGACCTTATGGGGAAAGGTATTTTTAGCTTGTTTCTTAGAAAGAAGAGCCAAACAAAATTATGGAATTTATCCTTATTTATATAACCACTCAAGGATGATCCCTGATTTCTTACATTAACTCATGTGTTATAACACATGTGTAAATGGAATTTGACAATTCAATAATTCATACAATGAATGTATCTTCCATATGTTTCATCCTATGGAATAACTTATATTCAATAATAGTTGGTGGAAGATGATTCAAACATTAACACTTAACATTTTACCACCATATCTATCATGGATATTGGCATGGTATCATATACCATGACTTATGATTTAGTAAGTCATAAAATTCAAATTACATGGGAAACATTCATGATAAAATTATATAATTATATTATGATATTTCATAGCCTTAGTAAATCATATGAAAGTAGGATTTATATAATATCTCCTTTAGTACTAATCACTATCCCCTAGACTATTGGAGATGATATTGGGGTGACACGTAGTTTTTTCTAACCTAGTTGGGGTTGTGTTAGAGTGGGTTTTTCTTAGGGGAGAATTTTGGGGTTTGGTTTCATGTGAATATTGGTTTGATAATTTAGGGAGATAGTGTCAAGGGGTCTTGAGTTCAGCTTTAAAGGGTTGGAAACCAATGTTTGTGGGATAACCAATATATCCATTCACTAGGATTCTGATAACCTACTTGTCAACTCAGAGCTCTAAAGCATTAGTTGTAGGGAAAATTTAACTTTTAAAAACATGTTATAGATGTAGGTATTTTATTTCATTTTAAATATTGATTTATATCCACAAATATGATTTAATTTTATTGGTATATATTTTAAATTATATGATTCCTCAATATTGATAACCATCTATAGTACTGAGGTAGGGTTGTGATAAGCATGCTCCATAGATGGAGCCTCCCATCATCGATCAGCTAAGCAATGAGGACTTTATTCCAGGATTGGATCATGAAATTTCCCCACTGGGTATGTAGAGAAAAGTTCCTTTGTTTATTGTGGGGTGAGAATACCCACCTCATGTGGTGTCACCAGACATTCCTCTACCTTTTGAGTATCATATCATTCCAGAGGGAAAATATTATAATTCACATAGTATGAGTGTGCTTCATGACTTACAAAGATATAGACCACCCATATTTCAAGGTGAGACTAACCCTCAGGAATTTTAAGACTAGCTTGTGGTTGTGATATAGGGGTTCTTCCTAGTCCATATTCCTACCAATCAAATAGTGGTGCTATCTTACAAACTTCTTCAAGAAACAATGAATCTCTAGTGGAACTTGATCATCCAAACCTATGAATACGTGACTCTTCCAAATTCATAGTTTTAGAACCTCTTCTATGAGGATTACTACTTAGCTACGTTGAGGTCCATACACATCTAGAATCTATTGGATTCACAACATGGTAGCATGCCTTTCATAGATTATATGTTGAGGTTCAATAACCTCACATAGAACTCTATAGACATGACTCATGATGAGTTATTTCAAGCCTGAAAATTTGATAATACCCTCCATATAAATATTTGGGATAAATTTTTCTTACTTTTCACCTACACCAACATTGGGGTTCTAGAGAGAGACATGGAGATCGATAGTTTTTTAGTAGAGGTATTACATGAAACATGTGATGGGGGTAGTTATATGGGAGTATATTCATTGGTTGTGGATGGAAAATGATAGGCATCATGATCCTGACAATGGACGAATTCACTTGTGTGGTTATAGTCTCAAGGATCAATAGTTCAAGAGTCACATAAAGTATCTAGTTAGCAATGAGATAGGGTTTACTATGACTATAGAGAATAAGGTAATTTTTCTCATGACTTCTTGACCCAACATGTTGTAGAAGGAAGTATGGTATTTGATAGAACACTATGTCATAGGTTGTGGCACTATTAGGGACCTTATCATGGTGAACAGGGTGGTCCCTAGAGAGTCAACTGCGAAAGGAGAGATATAAGTGCACTGGGAGGAGGATCTATAAGTGGATTCCACTAAGATTTTCTTCCACCACCACCATCCCTAAGTGGTCCATGTTAGGTTAAAGGAGCTAAATACTAGATAGACAACCTGATTCAGGCGATGGGGTGCTATGGCCAAGCAATGACCGATGATACCCTAGGTATAATTTTTTTCTTTTATACAATGGAAAGTATACTCATAGATACTAGTACCATCCATTACTTTGTTGTTGTGTCCAAATTTAAAGATCTAGAAAACCTGTTAGATCCCATAACCTGACCTAAGTATCTAGATAATCCTATAATAAGAGATCTCATGATAGCCTATATCTTCAAAAAATGCAAGATTGTTCTTAGTGTAGAGTGTTTTTATTGTACCTCATAGTGGCTATGATGATTCCTTATTACATATCCTTAGTATGGACTAGTTATCCTCATTATATGCCTGAATAGTTTACTATTATTATAAATTGGTATGTTTATTAGTGTAAGGATTGATATTTTCTTCCATGAGATAGTGTAACATTTAGTTGAGATGAGCAGGGCCTATTCATTAAGAGTTATAGTTGGTCACTTGTTAGTTGGATATTTTATCTCTATGTGCAGTGGATACTTCAGATAATTATCTTCCTACAGTCATGGAAGTGTATATGGATGTATTTCCCAAGTATTTACATGGATTTTCCACTCACCAAAAGATTGAATTTTGTATTCATTTTCACCCCAGGATCACCCTGATATCTAATGAAATGTATTAGATAACCTCAACTAAGATTATGAATCTAAAAGTGTAGTTAAAGACCCTTATGTGGAAATGTTTCACTAGACCCAATGTGTCCACTTGGATAGATCTGGTGTTGTTCTTTGAGAAAGCGGATGATATCTTGAGGTTTTTTATTGATTATTGCTACTTGGATCAGGTGAAAATAATGAAAACAATACTCTCTATCAAGGATATATGACCTATTAAACCAGTTGAATGGATTGAAGTGGTTCTCAAAGATCTATCTTAGGTATTATTATCACCAAGTTCAGGTTGTTGAGTAGGATATCCCTTAGACAACATTACAATACCACTATAACCATTATGAGTTTCTAGTTATGTCTTTCATTGTGATAAACACCACAGTTATGTTCATGGGACTCATGAACTGGACCTTTTATCCCCTCTTAGATTGGTTTTTAGTTTCATTAATTAATGATATTCATGTTTATTCAACGTTGGAGGTTTAGCACTCTAAACAACTCAAGATTGGTTTAGACTTACTCTGAGAGCACCGGTTGTATAGAAATCTCTCGAAGTGTCTATTTTATATTCAATAGTTCCACTTATTAGGACATGTCATCTTAGAGGGTGGATTAACTATGGACTGAGTGAAGATTGAGGCAATGTTAGCTTGGAAGCCACCCAAGAGTGTGTTTGAGGTGCATTGTTTCGTTGGGTTAGCTAGGTACCACCATAGATTCATAGAATACCTCTATGGGATTAAAAATCCCATGAATTACCCTACCCAAAATGGAAATCCCTTTGTTTGGATCAAGTTATGCCAACTATTTTTTAAGGATATAAGGAGAAGGTTGATGAGTGCTCAAGTTTTAAGACTGTAAGAGGAAGTAATAAAGTATGTGGTGTTCTACAATGCCTTTAAAAATAAGTTTGGTCATGTTTTTATGAAAAGTAATACATTGATTTATTATGGGCCCATAAAATTGATACCTGATGAGTAAAACTACATGAACCATGATTTAGAGCTGAAAATAGTAGCACTCACCTTGAAAACTAGGAGACAGTATCTTCTCAGTGAGTGTTTCATAGCCTACATTAACCATTAGAGTCTTAGATACATCTTCACTCAGAGATATATTAACTTGAGGGAGAGGAATTATTTAGAGTTCCTATAAGACTATGACTTTGATATTTTTGTTACACCAAAGAATGGAAATGTGGTGGCATATTCCCTTAATAGGAAGTCCTCGCCTTAGTTGTTAGCAGGAGGTATCCAAATAAATAGCCTCAATACAGTAATCCTTAGTGGATTAAAAATATACATATTATCATTGATCAATGGTGGTGGCCCCTTTTCTTATTTTGTGTCGATGAACCATATGGATTTTACAAAGATGGGGAGAACATTATTCTATTATGAGGATGAACAATGGTTCTAGTCACGTTGAATAAGGAGGTTCCAAGGGAGTTCTAGACTTCACCTATAACACCCCAATCCGAATAACCATGTTTGATCCAGAATTCCACACGACCTCATGTGTGCCTCCCCATATACAAGATCCTGCTGACTAGCAGTGAGTGCTAAAGGGGCATCATGGGGACACTATTCCCTCATTATAAGGTAAACAACGGATTATGATAAAGAAAGAAATAAAAACTAAATAAAAAAATAATGAATTAATAAATAATCACCATATAATAAGTATAGTCAATAGGTATCATACCATTCAATATCAATAAGGAATTTTAGACACATCTACCAAAACTATGGAAAATGGATCACCACAGGAAGTGGATCAAGGTATGAGGTAAAGTAACTAAATAGGAAAAACAAAAAATTTCAAGCCCAAGTATATACTATAATTCCTACATCCTTCTGCTAAACCTACTTAAATATACACCATGGGTCCCTTTCCCTTCACTAGATCCTTTATCATAAAATCTATAAGTACAATGAAATTCTTGAGTATAGTGTGAGTAAAAGACTCGGTAGGGAACCACCAACACCCCTTAATATAAGTACATAAGATATATTGGTGAATTACATGAAAGTAAATAGGACATATGTAAGTATAAAGTATACTATATAAACATAAAATATATATATTGAGTCCTTAGAGACTCCTTGTTTAGATCCATTATAGAAGGAACATTAACCGACCACCTAACATATCCCCATTGATTGGATAGTCTAAAAACATGCTTGAAACATCCCTTGTGAATAGATAACCCAAATTAATGTTGACCAAATTTATGAAAAATAACTTCGAGGGATAGTCCATGAGTCTCAACTTGTACATTAAACTACAGAAAATGGGGTAACAACACATGTGATACAAGATACGAATTAAAGATCAAATTTCACATCTTATTAAGTAAGAATCATAACCATAAGAATCCACATGTGATAAATAATAAGCATAGGTATCATAGGTATATACACACACACACACCTCATGTGATCAATATTCAAACATAGGTATTAGGGGGATACACATACATGCCCACAATCATTCTAAGAACTCATATAAAATATACGCTAAATTCAAGGGATTACTAGCTTAGGTAAAATGATGATCGATGGAAATGGTCATCATCTGAGTCTAACTACGCCACTAAATCCTAGAAACATTCCTGAAATAACATGGTTTAGAATTATAGGATCAAGTTTGAGGAGAAAAAACACCCAAAATTTGTTTCAATATCAAAAATACCTATGTAGATCTACTACCGATAATAATTTAGGTCTAATCAAGGCATAGATATCAATTCCCCAAATTAGGTTGTCAATTATATCAACAATCAATAAATACATTGTTAGATTATGTCAAAAGCTCTATATCTAATCATGAAATATAATATCTAATCAATTTTGTTCAAGTAGAAGATGATGTGATTGATCTAGGACAAAGTAGAACTCATCAAATTTGAAGTGCATGATTGAACTATTGTTTAAGCATCAAATGGAGGAGATAAAAGGGAGGATAGGTACCCAAAATCACCAGATAGGGTTCCTATAGTGATAGAGGTTGTAGATGGACTTATATAATGAGAGAAATTAATATTGGGATAGGTTTTAAAAAAATCATTAAAAATATACATCCCTACTAGGCTCCGAATGATGCCACCAGAATACCGGTAGCTGTTGGGTAGAACAGGTTATGCCAAGGATCCCCATCGGCTGGCCAGAGGTCATTGAGAAAAATGGGCTCTACCTAGGAACACCACAAACTAGTTGGTGGAATCTATATTCAACTTGTAGATACTGAAGACTCCACTAGCTGGCTAATTGATCCCACCAGCTAGTTGGTAGAGCTATTGTAGCATCTTCAAGCTACACCAAGATCACCTTCCTAGCCCCTCTCCCTTTTTATCCTCCTGAACACCTCTAACCAGAATCATCAATAGTCAAAACATATAAAAATATATATACTATCTTAGATAAGGAATAACTTAAATAGAGGATTTCATAATCTTCCCCCTCTTATAATTTATCATCCTTAAGAAGTATTCCCATAGTTTTGTACAAAAAAACTTGGACCACTACACTTGAAAATCAGTCTCTCGCTCCCACATCTCTTCCTAAATATTCCCATGTTTTCATTGAACTTGGACAAGAGGAACAATATTCCCCTGTAGAAACTTATCCCTATAGTATACTATCTAAAAAGGTCACTCTACAAAAGATGTTCATGATTATAGATCAATATACTCATATTTGAGCACATATGCAGGATTGGGCTCATACCTCCAAATCTAAAACACATGGAACACATTATGTATTCCTTGATACTATGGAGGAATATCTAAACAATATTCCACTATCCTGATATGTTTGAAAATCTCAAATAGTCCAACCTATCATGGTGACAAATTTCCTTGCTTCCTCAAATGACTTTGCCCTAATCGAGAGGACACCTACAAGAAAACCTTGTCTACCATAGTGAAATTCAAGGTTCGTATCCTTCAGTGATCATAAGATCATTCCTATTTTGATTTAAAACTATCCATTTCCAAATCAACTACACTGATATGAGGTAATTTGTTCCATACTCATCCCAATAATTAAAGATTCACCTACCTCATGCCAGTATAGTGGTGAATGAGATGGCCTCCCATACAAATCCTGAAACAAAGCCATAAAAATTAATTTCTGGAAGCTATTATTGTAGAAAAACTCTAATAGGGACAATTGATCATCTTAAGATCCTTTAAAATCTATAACACATACTCAAATAATATCCTCTAAATTTTAGATCATTCTCTATAAATTCTCATCAGTCTTAGGATTAAATTTCATTCTTATCTTCAATTGAGTCTCCATCACCTTATGCAATACATTCTAAAACCATGATGTAAACTAGGATTCTATATTAGATACCATTATCTAAGTCACTCTTTACTAGAGTAGGATCTCCAAAACATATATATTTCTTAACTCATCCACATATTTAGTCTCTCAAATTAGTAAGTGAGCCTCATTGGTCAACTGATCCACCATAACCCAAATAGTATCTCAACCTTTCATGGACCTAGGAAACCTTATCATGAAGTTTGTGGTCATCTCATCCCACTTCCACATAGGCACTAGAAGTGGTTGGAGTAACCCTCAAAGCCTCAGATGCTCTGACTTGATCTTCTAAGAAGTTAGACATTGGGATACAAAGCCTGCAAAGTCTCTATTTATGTCAGGCCTCCAAAACTATCATCTGACATCATAGTAAATATTGGTTGATCTTGGTTTCACTTTTCACCACATAAAATGAAAATATTTCATAATATCTTCTCTCATAGAATAAAGAACCACCACTCTACCATGAACTAGAAACAAACCATTCCCATCAAAGACCTAACCTAGAATAGATCCATTTACTACAAACCTCTAATGCATTGTGACACACTCTCGATCAATCTCTTAACTGGTCTTCACTCATTCTATAAACAAGGATGTGATCACTAAGGGTGCATAAACCATTTCCCCTCAATCCTCAACTAACCCACCTGTCTATCTACCAACAAGTCCATGATCTTACACCCAATTTCTAACATTCACTACCCAACCTCATACATATTCATACTCAACACATCCACAAATACATTTTCTTTCCTAAGAGTATACTCTATCTCAATGTCAAATGTATGAAACTATTCTATCCAATGCCTCTAATGAATATTCAGGTGATGTTGGGATAAAATATACCACAGAATCTTGTGGTCTATATATATGAAAAATATCTTCCTGAATATTTATTATCACCAATATTTCAACACATTAACCAAAGATTAAAACTCTAAGACATGACTAGGATAATTACACTCATGGGGTCACAACTAATGAGACTTGTAAGCAGCTGCCTTATAACCATGCATCAAAAAATATCCCAGGATAATGACGAACATGTCACAATACAATGTATCCCCAAATCTAGGGTTGGGAAGAATTAGGTTTCGTGATGATATCAACCTCTTATTTAACTCTAAGAAGGAATCCTCACACTTCTCTATCCATTAAAACATGACTCCCTTATTTTTAATCACAATCATAGGAACTTACATGTGATAAAAGTCCTAAATGAACCTCCTGTAGTACACAATTAACTTGAAGAAACTCTAAATCTTGAATAAATTATTTGATTGTTCCCAATACATAATTGAATCTACCTTCTTTGGATCAATTGATATTCCTGTATGATAAATCAATTTCCCAATAAAGTGCACCTCCTGTATCCAAAAGTGACACTTCGAATACTTGGAATAAATCATGTGTGATTAAAGTGTACTCAATATGATATATAGGTGTCTAGAATGTGATTTTGATGTATTAGAATATATAAGTATGTCATCAACAGACATAGTAATGAAGGAGTCCAAGTATCAGTGAAATTTATTTCTCATGAGATCCATGAACACTACTAGAGCATTATTCAGTTCAAAAGTTATAACAAGATACTCAAAAACCTATACCTTCTCCTAAACTCTATATTTGGTATGTCATCCTCTCCAATCAAAAACTTATAGTGGATAGAACATAGAACAGTCTTAGAAAACCACCAAGCTCACCTCAATTGACCAAACAAGTTTTTAGTTCTTGGAAATAGGTACATATTATTTACAATGATATCATTTGACATCCAGCAAACCACAAAAATACAAATACTACCATATGACTTGTTAGAAAACAACACCAGATCACTCAAAGGGGAGGTTATCAGTATGATGAATTATTTAGCTTCAAGATCACCCAGTTGTGCCCTGAGTTATTTTAACTCATTCAGTGGAATGAGATATAATGGAATCAATATATATCATGCATCGGGCATAACCTTGATCTCAAACTCAACTCCCCTATGTAGAGGTAACCCTAAGAAATCCTATAGAAATAAATCTTGAGACAAGTATAAAAAAGGAGGAAAATATGATGGAGACACTATTTGGTCCACTGTAAGGATCATGCTGGTCTCCTATGCTAAAAAGACATCTCTTTGACATGGGTTAGGTCCCAATCTTCCTGACTTAATGTTCTATTCACTAGTCAATAAGAACTTACCCCTTTATGTGATGTAAAATCACTCATCTTTGATAATAATCGATGTGTTCATGATATATGGTCAACCATACCATACTGGGAATCACATCCAACCATTTCACTTCTAGAATTTTGAAGCTCCACACATGCTTGAAGGTAGAAACAACCATCAGACATTTTTTTTAGATATGATGACAATCCACCCTCTTTATTAGGGATGTATCGATGTACACCAACTCAGAAGAGTATTTCACAAGTAAATCCAACCCAAAAAAACTTGAGTATATATGAATGAATGAGAAGTCCCTATATCAAACAATGCAACATAGAGAGTAGAAAAAATTAGTACCATACCTCGAATCGTTGAGGGTCCCTCTCCACCATCAGCTAATATCTGATCAACCACATAGTCCCTACCAAAAACCACTCCATGAAACCCTAGAGGCTTATGAGTCACCCAATTCATCTACCCTTGAGGGTTCTAAACCTGATACAGAGTTCCGACACTTTCATCATATCCTGACTTTTTTGTGTGCATTTGTAAATACTTAGAGAAAAACTGCTTCTGATGATCGTCTTTGCTACAATCATGGAAAGTCTTAAGAGAGACAATATATTCCTTGAGATAGATCCCTTTCTCCCCAAAACAATAGCACATAGAAATGATATTCCCTACAGAAGTAGTTTAGGAACCACTTCTCTTCTCTGACCATCACCACCACCCTAGCATCCATCCTTTGACTTATTTTTCATGCTCTCAGAATGAGTAAATAAAACTACATTAGATAAATTTCCTTCTGATCCACTAATAGTGGGGATGGGACCTATAGATCTATCTTCCTTGATGAATTTTTCTATAGTTAGCACCTTAAGAAGCACTGTATAATAGGTTTTCATATCAAAGTTCTTGACTTGGTGTTTCATCTCTTGATAAAGACTAATTTTAAACATTTTATCTTTCTTTGTCGTGTTCCCTACCAAAAGAGGAGTAAATAGAATCAACTCAGTGAAGTGTAAGGATTAGGTAGACACTAACATTTTCCCCTACTAGTGATCCATGAAAACCTACGCATGGTCCATCTTTTGTGCTTCTAAAAAAACCATTTGAAGAAGAGATCCTTGAAGGTCACTCAAGTCATCCCTTTATGTCTACCAGCCTGTAACATGACATCCCACCATCATACAACAGTTCCCGAAAGCATGAAGGTCACAAGATTAACCTTCTAATCTGATGGGGTCTTTATGGGGTCAAAAATCCTCTCAATGACCCGTATCTACTCCTCTACATCCTAAAGGCATCTTGTGCCATGTAAGGATGAGTGATGTTGGAGTTGGTATTCATGCACATAATCAACCATTGTTGGACCGCCCCTATGTGCTCCTCTTACCTAAATAGTTACTAGCTAAAAGAGTCATGACTAGATCAGTTCAATAACTTGACATGCTAGAGAAAATGATGTGACTTTTATTTCACACTATTTTCCACATCATTTTATTAGTATTTTGAGGATTTAATTAAATAATTGTGCTTTGAATGTTAAATAATTGAACTCTGGTAAAAAAAATTAAATTGTTAATTTAATAATTTTATGTTTAAATTTTTGTTTTTACATTTAAATTATTAATTTTTTCTTTCCTAAATTTTTGATTTATTTTACTTATAATTTTATTTTTTATTTATATTTTAATCATAGTGTTAAGTAAATTAAACTTTCAGTTTTTATGTTTTTGTTAATATTCAATTGATGGAACTTGAATTTAATTTATGATATTATGTTTCACTATTTTAACTTGTTTGAATTTTAATTTTAAAATTTTAATATTTAATTTTATTTTAAATTTTAATTATAGAATTTGAAAATATATTTTCAAATTCTATTTATTTGATTTAATATTTTGTTTTGGTAACATATAATTTTCATATTAAATAATTTAATTGAATTGGTTTTAATTTTTAATCTTATGTTTTTTATTCTTTAATATTTATAATAATTTTAATTTATAGTTTTAAATATGTTTATTTATTTTGTGGGAATTCTGCTTGTTGTAGTTCCCTACTACTATTCGATATGCTACCGCCAATATAAATCTTGCTACCACTAGGGACATGATTCTATTGTCACAAGGTCAGTACTACTGCTAAAAGTAGTTTATTCTACTGCTCCATATTTTTTTGTTAAAATTTAATAGATGGAACTTGAATTTAATTTAAGATATTTTTTTGGTATGTTTATATATCATAATTTTAATTTATAAATTTTAATGTTTTGAAATTTGAATATATTTTTTAAAATTTCATTTTGTTGATTTAATATTTTATTTTTTAACTTATAATTTGGGTATTAAAAATTAATTGAATTGGTTTTTAATTTTTAATAATCTTTTTTTAATGTTTTAGTACTTATAATAATATTAATATACAGTTTTAAATAAGTTTTATTTATTATGTGGTAAGTCATCTTGCTATTATTCACTGCTATAGTTTGGTGTGTTGTTTCCAGTGGAAATATTTCCACCTCAGGGGAAATGATTACATTTCCATAAGGGCAGTGTTATCACCAAAAATCAATTTATGCTACCACTCCACGTTTTTTTTCCTATCTAACATTCACCAATGGTACCATCCTGCTACCGTGTGAAGAAAATCCTACTTCCATGCGACTTGCCTTTAACAATTTTCTGCTACCATATAACTCTCTTACTACTGCCATACTACTATGACTAGGAGATTGAGGTTGTCCAAACTCGATTGAGTGAGGAAGGAGGTCCTGATCTCGATTCATTTGAAGGAGAATAAGGAACTTATTTCTTCATTGTGAGAGATATATAGAGGATAAAACCAAATTAAAGAACATCTGAATATGGGTAATGATGAATTAAGGAATAACCCTATATGTATGTTCCCCAACTGAAGATCGAGTTCTACAGAGAAGTTGAACAAATATTTGAGTCTCATTGCCTCAAAAAATTGATTCAATCAGGAATGAATCTAATTCTAGGTTTGATCGCATCACCAACTAACTTAAGGTTATTTTGAAGCTCAAAAAATACAACTATTTGGCACCATCATTTGTGAATATTGATTCATCTATGATGAAGGGAGATCAAAGCCTGGTACTTACACTGAATCTAAAAGATTATGACTCGATTTAACTATCACCAATTTAATTTTTTGGAATTTGAATAGTGACCCATTCGCCGATGAAGATGAGATTCACCTTTGTGTATTGAAGTTTAACTGATTCTGACTATTTTGAAGTTATATAGGGTTTTTTTCTAATTACATATAGAAGAATTTAAAGGGGAATATAGGAATTGATAATCGAAAATACATTGTTGTGAGTTTAAAGAGAGTTTTATGTAGGTTGTTAATCAAAATTCATGTATGAAGATGCTATTGAGTGATTTGGGATTCCTAAGTTTGTGTCGTACTGAACTGACGATACCATTGTTGATAAATTAGATCTAAACCAATGCATGATTTGATGATTCATTTTCAACATCGGTTCACAGATAGAATGAACACTACATGAAGAAGACCGAGATTCATTAAAGATCCTATAAAGGTTGAGGTTACAATATGTTGAATAGAGGAAGAGTATGAGTTTTAAATTTTTGAGCTTGGTATTCCATTGTCAATAGCTACAAGTTGGATTGAATCATTGAAGCTAATGTTTGACTTCTAAAGTGAGGTAGAGATTATTTCAAGACGGAGTTACGTCCAGATTTTTTAATATTTCTACCAAATTCAGGTGCACATGGATTTTTTCGAGTTTAGTTTGAGATCACTGCTTGTGTCACATGTAGGATATAGTGGTCTATGAATGAAGACATGTGGTCAATGAGGAGAAAATTCCAAGAATTAAGTCAGTGAAATCATCTCATTAAATCAAAACTTTTAGACACATTCTCCATATCCCTAATTCTATATTTCTCTAAATAGTATACTTGAGACTGAATTCTTAGAGACCCTAACCAAAAAAAATCTAGGGACCTTTGGAGTAGATGGAAATCAAGTAATTTCATGAAAAACACAGGCATAAGCTTCAAAATTGGTAAATATAGAGTATGAATGGAGGAAGGATGTGCATCTTTGTCAAGATAGAAGATACTTTATTTCTTCTTCCTTTTTATTTCTCTGTATCACAATTTTATTTTCCTATGTTGTATTTATATTTTGATACATACTATACTTAATGTTTTAGGGAGTTATAATTGAATAAGTTCTTTTTCAATTCATGTTCTTGAAAATTCCTTATATTCTCCAACTTTATCTTTTTGACAAAAAATCTTGAGAAAGATTATGATTTTTATTAGAAGTGACCCTAATCATCAAGAGATATTTGATCATCTTTAACAATTCAGTTGCAAGAAGGGTAAAAAATTATTATCTTGAATATCTCATATATTTTATCTACTTCAGTGAGATTCCCTTAATTTCTGTCCATGTTCCTCTTTTCCTTAACATAGTTAGTATTAACACTACTAATGTTTCATTTCTCACTTTCTTCGCATATTGAACACCCAATCTCCTATCATTTATATTCCCTATTTTCTTAGTTTATAGAAAGAATATTCCCTTTGAATCACTCACCCACCTTCCCTTAGGTTCAAACTTTCACTGATATTCTAGTGTAAGTATTTAAATTGACATTTTGATAGCCATGGAGAACTCTAAATCCATTCATAAACCAATGGAGCATACTCAATTGAATCCTCCTATACAATAGGTGGTGCGAATGTCTATGAAATATGTCTACAATGTGACATTTCCTAAAATTCCATATCAAAATTTAGAGAAAGATAACTACTTAAACAAGAATACCATTACAAGATCACGAGCACACACAAGAGTCTACAATAAGGTTAAACCTAAAATTCTACCCATAAGAACAAGTCCAAATACCCTAAGCACTACCCATGATATAACAACTCATATCTTTCATACGCATTATTTCATGATTTATTGTATAAAGATACACTTAATACATCCCCATAATATCATGAGGCCTAGTGTATTTGGGTAATTAGGTATATATATTATAATAAATTGAAATAGAAATATAAACACATAAACTAAAACTCCATAACATGCCCTTAAATTTCCTCAATATTCTAAAACTACATGGGATAACCTGGGGATGTACATAAGAAAGGGGTGAGCTATAAATCCTAGTAAAGTAATAACAAAAGAAAAACATGATAAAAGTAATACATGCAATTCAATAGGCATGTCAAGGAAACATAATAGGGGAGAAATCATAATCTTGAATATTAAATCGTGATAAAATATGATAGCATAAAGACAACATGGGAATTTATAAACAACATGAAACACGAAATAATAAGAATAAATCAAGTCTAACCACAAATACATCATAACATAGTGTTCTTGGGATAAACATTTATTCACTATACATGAAATCTCATGAGATAAAAAAAATACCCAATTAATTGGAGGGCTATATAATTTTAGTCCCACCCACCACATTCATATCATGTACATGCATAAGTGTGTGATATAGATCATACAACATAAGAACATATTTCATCACTTTTAACCCCATGATTAAGGAGTGTGGGGTACATATGCATAATTCTCCGATCTATGATAATTACATATAGGTGAATAACATTGATTGGAAATGGATATGGGTATTCACTAAACAAATGTTTGGCATGGAAAATAATAGGATGATTTTGACAGCATAATTCAGGTACATAAAGATTCATATAATGTTTTAATGAGAGTTAAATGAAGTATCTAATTACATGAAAATCACGTGTAAAATAAAAATGATGTGTAAAAACATATTAAAACATGAACAATTGGGAATAAATGGGCATAATATAAAGGAAGTTCTTGAATAAAGAACAGAAATAGAGGATCCCTTACCTTGAGAGGGAACTTATAAAAGATTGGGAAGGGATTATTAGAAGTTTGTGTGCACCTTAGGAGGGATATAAAAAGGTAAATATACTATCAAATTATGATCACGGGGTTTTGAGTGAAGTGTAATGGGAGGTTGGGTGGGTTTTTATAGCAAAAGTGAGGAGAATTATTTATTAATTTCTAAACTTGGGTTTTGGACTCTATATGATAAATTAATCCAAAACACCAACTATTCCATGGTTTTTCCTATAGTATCTACCAAAGAGGATTGGGTTGAATTATTTTATATGTATAAGAACCTGACTCCTTAAAATAATATCCTTGGTGATTTGGAAGTAAGGCATGTTTATGAAGAATTGATTTTAAAACTTTTAAATATAATATAGGTATTTAAGGATTAATTAAGGGTTTATAAAATTAATAAAATTACTAAAAAACACATTATTTTCAATTGGAAACATAATTTGGGTCATGTATACTCTTTATAATATTTATTGTATTACTTTTGGGCTTTTATGATGTCATAATGCATACCATACTTAATTTTTACCAAAAAAAATTGACTATCTTAGAAAATTATGAAAAAATTACCATTGGATAATATTTACATGATGATTTCAAAAATAATATTAATTTTATAAAATTAATTCTTTAAATATTAGAATTTAAAATTTAAAATTATAAATACCCATTTATTAAAAAAAACTAGTTTTTTAACAATAACAGTTTTTTAAAACTTATGAAAATTACCTTTGACTCTGTAAAATTATATTATTATTTATATTTATAAAATATTATTTAATAATAATATTTTATTAAAATATCATTTATTTCAAAAAATTCTTGAATTCATCAAAAATAGTGCCATTACTAAAACTATATATTTCCCAAAAATGTAATTTGTGTTTCGTTGTATCAAAATATAATTTTTATAAAAATTATTATTTAATAAATATAAAGTAATAATAAAAGATAAATATAGTCATTATTTTATTAAAAATAAAAAATATAAAAATTCATACTATTAAGGTCTAGCTAATAACCCTTTATTACCCCCCCCCCCAATGAATTCCCTAAGTGTAAGGCGTGTCGTGGTTATATTTTCTTATGGTGGTTCGATTAACATGGTTTGGGTCATGATCTCAAGGAGCTTGAACTTCTACCACAAATGGTTTAAATCATGCTTTATTTTTTTAACATGGGCTTTAGATTGGTCAAGGTAAAATACCAATGATGTTATCTCTATTAGAATATCTAATAAATGGGATCAATAGGGCATGATCCTACCAGTTGAGGTCATCACTTCCTTTGTCTATGTCAATTGGATTTATCATAAACCTATATATATACTAATCAAACGATCACTATATAAATAATATAATATGAATGATTATTATGTTTAATGGTATTTTAAATCTGATAGGATATAAATTATAATGATCTAAAATAACCAAATTAATTCATGTGTTTTATATAATTTCATATCTTAATAGGGATTTCACACATTTAAAAAGGTAATTTCATTTATAAATATTTGGGTTGTTACATTATTCCTAACTTTTGAAATATCACCCTCTAAATTTCATTCATATGATAAAATAGATAATGTTATTTATATTTAATTACAACTTTTGGTTCCCAAGACGCTTCCTCAAACTTATGGCTCCACCACAACACTTTGACTAGGTGATTTGTCTTGTTTCATAGAACCTTATATCTATGATCAAAGGTCTTCAATGGACACTCCTAATATGAAATGTCATTCTCAAATGGTACCACATTTAGATTCAGTACATGTGAGGGTTTGCGTATGTGCTTCCTCAAGAGGGATATGTGGAACACATCATGTACTTGATATAGTTCAGATGAGAGTGTTAGTCGATAGACCACCACTCTAATGTGATTAAGGATATCTAAGTGGTTGATGTATCTTATAAAAATATTTCTATTCTTACCAAAACTCATGAATTTCTTCCAAAACAATATAAAAAGGAACACAATATCTCTAACCTTAAATTGTAGGTGTTTTTTATGATTATCTACATATTATTATTATCAACATTTTATGGATTTCATATGAAGATGAATGATTAGAACCTTCTCTTTCATCTCTTGGATAAGTTCAGGTCCCATCATCTTCCACTATCCAAATTCATCCCAATATGTTGGAGTATAACACTTATTTTTATAAATAATATCATATGGTTTTCTTTTAATTCTATAATGTAAACTATTGTTATATGATAGCTCCACCAGAGGGAGGTGTTTGAAGACACTTTGTGATGTTTTTCTAACAAAGTTTTGTTTTTTTTAACAACTAATTTTTTAAAATAATTTCTTTGTAAAATAGGTGTGAAATAAGGTGTTGGATGTTTGTAAAGTTCTATTATAAAGGTGTTGTAGGAAGTTGTAAGTTTGTTAATAAAGTTTTTTAAATAACTTTCTAAAAAAGTTAGATGATTCAGTGATGTTAATTCAAAGTTTTTTATATCATAGAAAAAACTCATGATACAATATTTTTTTCAAAGGGAGAGTTTAAGTTCTTTAGATGAATTTTTTTTAATAAAGTATGCTATGTTTCTAGAAAAACATTCCATTTGGAGAGTTTTTAAGAAATTATGTGAATAAAAAATTTCTGAAGTTTTTATAAAGGCATCATATGTATAAGTGAAATAATTTCCAGAGTTGAGTTTCTAAATAAAAAAAATATTGGTTACTGAATAACGTTTTTGTAATAAAAACTAAATTAAAAAAGTTTCAGATTATATGGTCTATTTTTTACAATAAAGTCAAAGTAAGTTAATGAGTTTATATTCATAAAAGTATTACACAGTGTTTTTAGATGTATAATATGAAAACCCTTCTCTTTATTGCACTTTATTTAATTATTAATTACATAATATTACACATAATAAAACCCAAAATATCGACAAGACTAGTGTTTTTTGGAATTATATACATTACATAACAATTTAAAATAGGAAATAAATCATCTTTATTGAAAACATATTTAACATTCTTGTACTTAAAATTGCATGGGATAACCTGGGGACATACATAAGAAAGGGGTGAGTTATAAATCCTATTAAGGGAATAAACATGGAATAACATGAAGAAATTAATACATGTTAGACAATAAGAATATTAATGGGACATAAAAGGGGTGAGAATCATAAACATGAACAACGAATCATGATATATCATGATAACATAAAGACAACATGGGAAATGTGGCAATAACTTAAAACACTGCATTATAAACATAGGTCAAGGATAACTGACAAGAAATCATAGTGGAAAAGTTCCCATGATGGATTAGGTTAAATCCATAATTCCTTGTATGATTCCTCATGAGACTAAAAAATTACTCACTGCATTGGAGCACTATATAATTCTAGGTGCACCCATCATATTCATTTCTTTCTCATTTTTAAGCGTGCCACATAGATCATAAAATATGGAATCATTTATCATCATGTTTTATTCCATGACCAAGGATTGTATAATTAATACATGTAAGTATCCAATAAAATAATTATAAGTGAGTTAAGGTGAACACCCTTGATAAGAAATGGGTATGAGTATTCACTACATAATTTTTTGGTATGGAAAATCGAGGTGAAATTTCAACAGCATAACGGGGGAATAGGAATGTTCATGTGTGGTCTTGATGAGACTGAAAGGGTTATATCATCATTTAGAAATAAAATGGATAGTAATGGGGATATTTAATAACATATCCCAACATCAGTAAATGATGATAAACTATATATGATAAAGAATTCACTTGAATAAAGAGGAGGAGGGGATCCCTTACTAAATTTTGGCATGGTAACAGATGTACATAAAGGTTCATAAGAGGGATTAATGGGAGTAAAAGGGATATCTCATTATTTATACATCAAATTGATAGTATGGGTGATATGTAAGAACATATCCCAACATCAAAAATTGAAAATTAAGAATCATAACATAAAAGAGGTGCTTGAATGGAAATGATAAGAGAGAAATACCTTACCTTGAGAGGGTGATTCCAAATACTTGGGAGGAGCTTCTTGAGAGATTAGGGGAACCTTGGGAGGACTATTGATATGGGAGGTTAGATTAATGATTTGTTAAAATTATTTTTAATGAAGATAAATGGGAGTTTTTGTGGGTTAATATATGAAAGGATAGGGTAGTTCTTTATTATTTCCCAAACTTGGGTTTTGGAATCTATATAATAAAATAACCAAAACCACTAAGATTCCAATGGTTTTTCCCATGGTTTATGAAAAATAGGGGTTTATTTAATTATTTTATTAGTCCAAGTTCTGAAATTATTAAAATAATACCCTTGGTGATGTAGATGTGAGGCATACCCTTAAAAAAATTATTTTAAAACATTAAAATATATTATAGGTTTTGGAGGATTCATAAAAGATTTGTAAAATAAATAAAATAAATATAAAATCACATTATTTTAAATTTAAAACATATATTTGTTCGTGGATACCATTTATAGTATTTATTATATCACATTTTTTCATTTTTATGTCATAATACACATCGTGTATTTATACGGTACTAATTTTTACCCGAAAATTCACCAGTTTCAAAAAATCATGAACAATTTACCATTAGATAAATTTGATGTTATGATTCCAAAAATAATATTCATTTTATCTAAATAATTTTCTAAATATATGAATTTTAACTTTTAATATCAAATTTATATTTATTGAGAAATGTTTAGTTTTTTTACAATATAAGTTTTTTAAACTAGTATAGAAATTACATTTGACATCATGAAAATTATATTATTATTTACATTTAAAAAACATAATTAAATAATAATTTTTTATTAAAATATCATATATTTTTAAAAAATCATTAATTCGATACAAATAATGTGTCGATTGAAATTTTATATTACTCAAAAATATAATTTGTGTTTTATCGTATCATAATATAATTTTTATCAAAATGATTACTCAATCATTTATCAAGTAAAAACCAAGGAAAAAATATAATAATTATTTAAATTAAAATTAAATATTAATATTAATACTATTAGGTTTACTTTATTTCATAGTATTTTCTAAATTATTTTTACCCTTAATTAACCTATTTTCCTTTTATAATGGTAATAAATATTTACTACAGTTACTTTTCATATTGTCCAAAAATTAATTTAAACATATAAATAAATATTAATTATTATGATTCCAAATATGGAATCCATCTTATAAAATTAAATCACATAGGTGTACCACTTTAATTTAAAATAAAACCATCAAGCATGATGGAAAGTAGTTTTTTGAAAAATACATTTTTCAAAGAAATTATAATTTTACTTTAACTCTATAACTTGTAATATTCATTATATTAAATTCAATTCAAAAAATACATATTTAATATAAAAAATTACTTTATATAATTTCTCATTAGGTGTTATTTTAATTAATTATAATAGAAAAACATTATGTATTTTTAAACAGTTTTCAGAAAAATTTCGTTTTTAATCATAAAAATAAACTTCTATTAAAATATGGTATAAATATTATTTAAATATAATTAATTGAATTAAATATAATTAAATATTACTTATATTACCTTGAAATGAAATTTTAATAATAATTATACTTTTGAATTAATTCATTTATCAAAATAAATGAAAATTTTACATAAAACTTTATTTCTTACTATTCATGAAAAATCTATATTTTTTCAAAACTTCCAAATTTTTACCCTAATTTAATTTTTATATTATTATATAAAAAATGGAGTTCATTATATGTAATAAATATTATAATTTTTCTAATAATATACTTGAATTTAATGAAGTTTTAAAATGACCATACTTAAATAATCATTGTTTGGTTGGGTTCAGAGTTGTATATCGTATATGCTATCGAACATAGTTTTCTCTTAAAAAACTCAGGGTGTTACATTCTTCCAACTTTAATAAAAGTTTTCCTCAAAAATTAATCTTGAACTCATTAATAAATGTTTTTACACTTGAAAATATCTTCATTGAAAAATCACATTGTAAAAAGAGTTAATAAAACAACCTCTTGGAAAGAGAGAAAATAAAGTTTGAAGGTTATCACATAACCAAGTTTTATAGTAGGATAACTTTAGTGGGAAGATATAAACATGTAAATGGAAGAGAAAACTAACACCAAAGGACTAATTGAGTGTGATAAAGAATATATTTAGGATAAATTCAATGAACACAAAACTATAAATCTATTATGGGTAAAAATAATATTAATTCATTATAAATGATCTTAAAGGGATAACTTATAAATGACATTTAATCCTTATCTTATAAATTTATAGGATTTAATCTATGTTATCCATGATCTATTTCCTAACATATATTCTTATGTGAATTTTTGTTCCCTTAATAATGGTTTGAAATGATATTGTGAATTTACTAAAGTATATCCCTAAGAGTATCAAACTAGGTGTGTATCAAGGCTTGTTATTGTGCACCAGTTCCTGGACAATTTTAGCTAAATGCATTGTTTTTGAGTTTTACCCCTCTATGAATTTTTGGTAGAGACAAATCCAGTTTTATTATCAATACATGGATGTTTTTTCTTGATAAAACACTAACTCTATACTTACAAAAATTTAGGGATTTTTTATTATACTTAGTCTTATACCTAAGTATTTCACTAGAGTTTTCTAATCCTATTCATGAAAATAACTAAAATTTTCCTTTGATACCAACTATGACAACTCTACTCTTTATTACACTTTATTTCATGATTAATTACATAAGATTACAAAAAATACAACCCAAAATATTTATAATTATAGTGTATTTGGGAATTAGGTACATTAAATAACAATTTAAAATAGGAAATAAATCATATTTATTGAAAAATTCCTTAACATGTTTGTACTTAAAACTGCATGAGATAACCTGGGGACATACCTAAGAAAGGGGTGAGCTGTAAAGACCAGTAAGGGAATAAACATGGAATAACATGGAGAAATTAATACATGTTATAAAATAGGCATATAAATAGGACATAAAAGGGGTGAGAATCATAAACATGAACAATGAGGCATGATATAGCATGATAACATAAAGGAAATAAGGGAAATGTAGAAACAACTTAAAATAATGCATCATAAACTTAGGTCAAGGATAATTGCCAAGACATAATGATGTAAAAATTATCGTGATGTATTGGGTTCACTCCCTAATCCCATGAATAATATCTTATGAGACTAAAACATTACCCAGTTCATTATATCACTATATAATTTCAGGAACACCCATCATATTTATTTCATTCTCATGCTTAAGTGTGCCACATAGATCATAAAACATGGAATCATTTATCATCCCATTTTGTTCCATAATAAATGAGTTTGGAATACATACATTTAAGTCTCTGATCAAATATTTACAAGTTTATGAAGGTGAACACTCTTGATAGGAAATGGGTACGCGTATTCACTACATAGTTGTTTGGCATGGAAAATCGTAGTTAAATTTCAACAGCATAATGGGGGTGTATGAATATTCACAGGAGGGCTTGATGAGAGTGAAAGGGGTATTCCATCATTTATAAATAAAATTTACTATAAAGGTGGTATGGAAGAACATATCCCAACATTATGAAATAATGATAAAATACATAAGATAAATAAGACACTTAAATAAAGAAGGGATGGAGGGGATCCCTTAATAAATTTCGGTATGGTAATAGGTGTATATAAAGGTTAATAGGTGGGATTAATGAGATTAAAAGGGGTATATCATTATTTATACATAAAATGGATAGTAAGGGTGCTAATTAAGAGCATATCCCAACATGAACAATTGGAAATTAAGAGGCATAACATAAAAGAGGTGATTCAATGGAAATGAGAAGAGAGAAGTCCTTTACCTTTAGAGGGTGATTCCAAATGCTTGGGAGGAGCTTCTTTATAGATTGAGGGAACCTTTGGAGGACTATAGGGATGTTATGTTAGATTAAGGACATGTTTCAATGATTTTTAGTGATGAGAAATGGGATCTAGGGTGGGTTTATATAGGAAAATATGGGGGAGTTCTTTATTATTTCTCAAACTTAGGTTTTGGAATCTATATAATAAAATAACCAAAACCAAAAACTTTACACTCATTTTTTCTCTCATGGATTCTAAAAAAGGGGGTTTATTGAATTATTTTATTATTAAAAGGGCTTAAAGTATTAAAATATTACCCTTGGTGATGTGGAGGTGGGTCATACTCTTAAAGAAATGATTTTAAAACCTTAAAATATAATATAGGTTTTAGAGGACCCATAAAGGCTTTATAAAATTAATAAAATAAAAATAAAATGACATTTTTTTAAGGGAATTTTTTTTCCATTTATAGTATTTATTACATCACTATTGGGTCATTATTATGTCATAATACACACTATATATTTATATGATATTAATTTTTACCCAAAAATTTGAGTCTCAAAAAAATATGAAAAATTCAATGTCAGATAATTTTGACATTATGGTTCCAAAAAATAATATTATTTTTTCTAAATAATTTTCTAAATATATTAATTTTTACTTTTAATATCAAATTTGACATTTATTGAAAAATGATGTGTTTTTTTACAATAACAATTTTTTAAACCTTTATAGAAATTACATTTGACATTATGAAAATTATATTATAAATTACATTTAAGAAAAATATATAAATAATAATATTTTATTAAAACATAATTTATTTAAAAAATACATTAATTCAATACAAGGAATGTGTTAATTGTAATTTCATATTAATCAAAAATACAATTTGTGTTTTATCGTATCAAAATATAATTTTTATCAAATTGATTACTCATTCATTTATAAAGTAAAAAACAATAAGGAATAAATATAATAATTATTTAAATTAAAAGTAAATATAAATATTCATACTATTATGGTTAATTTTTATAATAATTTTTATATTATTTTTATACTTAATTAACCTAATTTCCTTTTATCATGGTAATAAATATTTACTACAGTTACTATTGATATTGTCTAAAAATTAAGTTGAACTTGTTAACTAATATTAATTATTATAATTAAAAATATCAAATACATTTTATCAAAATAAAATCACATATATGGACCAATTTAATTTAAAATAAAACCCACAAGCATGATGGAAAGAGGTTTTCCGAAAAATGCATTTTTCAAAGAAAATATGGTTTCACTTTAACTCTATAACTAGTAATATTCATTATATTAATTTCAATTCATAAATATATATATAATCTAAAATTTTACTTTAAAATATTTCACATTCATGGTTATTTTGATTAGTTATAATAGAGAAACATTATCTATTTTGAAACAGTTTTCAGAAAAAAAATGTGTTTTTAATCATAAAAATAAACATCTATTAAAATCTGGTATAAATATGATCTAAATATAATTAATTAAATTAAATATAACTAAAGAACACTTATGTTACCTTGAAATAAAATTTAAATAATAATTTTACTTTTAAATTAATGTATTTATCATAGTAAATGACAATTTTACATAAAAACAATATTTTTCACTATTCACAGAAAAATCTATATTTTTTGAAAAATCCCAAATTTTCACCCAAAGTAAATTTTTATAAGATGATATCAAAAATTAATTTTTTTTATGTAATAAATATGTTAACCGTACTATAAAAGAATTATAATATTTATAAAGAGAAATAAAAAATATTTTTGAAGAAAACATATTTTGAAGAATAAAAAGAATTTACCAAAAATCGATTGATTATTTACTAATAATTTATCAATATATATAAGATATATATATATATATATATTTCATAAATTAGTTAATCCTACTAATATCCATGAATTTAATAAAAGGTTAAAAAGGTCATATTTAAATAATCATTGTTTGTTTGGGTTCGATGTTGTGTATCTCATACGCTATCGAACATAGTTTTATCTTAAAAAAACTTAGGGCATTACATATAAAGTGTAAGTTACTTGAAAATCTTCCATATAGGATTCTTGTAAGAATATTTTCTAACAATGTATATTTTATGATGTTTTTACAAAGAGAAAGTAGCATACAACTTTGGTAAAACTTTTTGTAAGTAGTTTTTACATTATCATTAGACATACAAAAGACTGAAAAAAGTAGAAACACTTGAGTAGATGAAGATACAGTAGTATGAAAATCAGGGAGAGAAATAAAAAATGTTAATAATGGACACATAACACTGAACATAGAAAATTTCATATGATTGAATTCTATATAAGTCACAACAATTTAGTCAATAATATTCAGTTAATCGAGAGTAACAGACAATGGCAGATGTCATTATTTTTCAATAGGTCAAGAGAAATAGAGAGAGAAAAATTGAGATTCCAAACATACAATTTTTATGAAGTTTTAAGTACACAATTTTGTTAAAATATGAGTAATGTTCATAGTTACAATGTTATAGAGTGACTTTCTTCTTTGAATGTAAGAAAATCATAAAAACACCAGATAAACATTCATGATTTTACTGGGATTTTTTTTTTGAAACAGTCATATAAAGTTATGATATGAGGCAAGATGATCAGACAAAAAATAATTGGATGAAGAATTTTTTATAAAGTAATCAGAAAAAAAATCCTCTAGATAAATCAATATCAAGAAGTGGAGTTTTTGTGATCAAATGAAATGTACTTAAAAGGTTTTCAGATAAATATTTTACAGAAAAAGTTTTTTCAAGATACTTTTCATATCTTTGTGAAGTACAAAAGTAAGATTATGCAGGTAATGGATTGTTTAATTGATTTATTATCAAGTTTAAATGAGATAGTTTTTTGAATTTCATTAATGTCTAAAGTTAATCAAGTTTTTAAAAGGTTGAATTTATAAATAATTCATAAAGTTTCAATAAGATTTGGGAATACACTAGAATACTTGAGAAGAATTCAATGAACTTGTTTGAGTGAGAAAATTAAAAGGGCTTCCTACCGTTTTCATTCTGGGAGCACCAATATAAAAGGGTGAAAATTAAATCATAGGATAAGTTTTTCACCCAGTAAAAAAAATATAAATGGTTAATATTTAGTGGTATATTTGAGTTTCCAATAAAATTTCTTTTGATTTGAATAAAAGTATGGGACATAGATTTTGATCACAAAATCATACAGAGTTTCAGTTCTGATTACAAGACCGAGAAATCAGATGAATATTTCAAGTAGAGTTTGTTGTGTGGTGATTTTATTAATAGAACATAATACATGTTATAAAAGTCACAAATTTTTGTGGGGTGCATCAAATGGAATTTAACTGGATGTATGAAGAGCACACTAGATGGATAAATTAGACAAAATTTACAAAAAAAAATATGGAGCAGAATTAAAAAGGTTTTATACTTTTCATTATGTATCATTTTTTAAATAAATATGTGTAAACTAATGATAGTAAGTATAATCAAAACTATCAGGAGATAGAAGGATACTAATGGGAGTTGGATCAAAAAATTTATTTTCACTTCTTTCTAAAAGTAAATTTTCATAGACACATGGGAGTGGCCATGGAAAGGATATAAGTTCACACACTAAGGCCAAACCTTAAAAATATTGTATGCATTGTTTACTCTATCATATTTTCATTTTTTCAAGTTTGTTATAAAACTCAATAAGGAAAGTAACTTTAACAAGTAGTCGGGGTTAAATTTTATAAATTTTGATATTTTTTAAAATGAAACCACTGATTCAACCCCACCCCCCACCCGTAGTGGTTCAATGATATGAAAAAAGTTTAATTGGTATCAGAGAACAAGTTACCCTATTAAATTATTATCATAGAAAATATCAAATCAGTCAACAATATAGGTATTTCTATTTTTGATGGCCAAAATTATCATGGTTGGAAAACAGAATGACACCCAATCTTTTGTATCTTGTCTTCGAGGTAATTTATGTAGTCACACATGGTTTCTTACTTGTTGAGAAATATGTTCCTATAAAATTAATTAATAAAAAGAATATTGAGTTAGATGGGAAAGATAGAAATTTTATTCGCATATATTTGTCAGAAAATGTCTTCATGAAGGTTATGGGTCTCAAAACCAAGAAAACAACTTGGGATAAACTTGAAAGTATTTTTGAGAGAAACTTGAAAGTGAAGGAAGCAAATTTAAAATTTTGGTGAAGCAAGTTTGACTACACCAAAATTAAATATGAAGAAACTACTTTTTAGTACATAAGAAAAGTAAACGAAGTTTTGTGAAATATTAAAGGATTAATATATGACTTTGAAGATTCCACCATTGTTAAGAAACTCATGAGAAACCTACCTGAAAGGTTTGATTCTAAAAATTCCTCCTTAGAAGATAAATATGATTTATCCCTTAATGAATTATGCAACTTTCTTGTTGCTTGTGAGATGAGGAAATCTACAACATTCAAAAATAAGATCAGGGATGAAATATATTTTGAAGCAATGAGAAAAATGAAAACCAAAGATATTGGGAATGTTGATCTCATTGATTTCAAAGAAAAATAATATGATGAAATGAAAGAAAAGACTATGTCCCTTATCTCTAAAAATTATAGGATAGTGAGAGGAAAGTACGGATGAAAACTTCCACACAAATTCTTCAACTGTGAAAGAATTGGTAAATTTCCTATGAATTTCGCTAAGAAGAAAGTTTAAGAATATAAATATCATTCTTATGGAAAACCTTGGTGGATGAAGTTCAACAATACTTCTAAAGAAGATAAGAAATCCACTAGTGATAAGAACAGTTCACTAGAAACAGAAGAATTATGTTGAGTAAGAAATTTTAGTATGAATCTAATGATAAAAATTCATCATAAATTGAATGAATAGAAAATTTTAAAAATTTATTTACTAATTTTGAGAACATTAAATATTCCTAAAATAGTGAAGAAGGAGGAGGAGGAGAATAAAGTAACAAAGAGTATAAAATGAGATCATAACTTGTTACTTATATTGAGAAAAATACTAAAATAAAGTAAGATATAATATTGATTCTGATAGAAAGAGTAAATGATATTTAAGGAATTAAATATGTCCTTAAATAGGAATATGAGTATATCTGGGAGATTATAAAAAAAATTAGAGTTGTTTGATAGGGAAAATGGTGGAAGATCTCAGTAAGAAACTTTCTATCAAGGATGATAATGTTTGTAAAACATAACAAAAAATATTATAGTTGAAAATATATTAAGAAATATGAATGAAAATTTTAAAAAATCATCAGAGGTTAAATTAGAAACTTCTCAAGAATATGAAAAGCTCATCCCTATAATCAGGTAAAATTCCCACCCACTAAAAGTAAAATTTCATCTGATTTTTCTGACATTTTAGGTGTTAAGAAAAATTTTGGGAAAAATTAGGTTGATAAAGGATTTGAGAAAACTACCACATTTTAAAAAGTTGAAAATAAACTTTTTAAGAAAGCTTCCCAATGTCAAAAGGATAAAAAAGTATAAATATGTTGCGAACCTTGGTAAACTGATTATAGAGAAAGATCATATTTCTACAGAAGTCTGAGATTTAGTGGATATTATTGGACTCGTGGTATATTTTTTCATAAATATTATATTTATTGGAACAACATGTATCTTCTAGGAAGAATTTATGAAATAATGGGGAACAATAACAGAAAAAAAAAGTGAGTAACTTTCTTAAGCTGTAAGAAAATGGAAAACCAAAATCTCAAGATGTTAAAAAATTTATAACTCCTCCTACATGGAAAAATTACACTTACTAGAATTATTAAGTCTATAAACTTGTTATAATATCTCTATTTATCCACTCTCCATTAAAAATAACGAAGTTTAACTCAACTTCATACCTCTATTTTGATCTTCTAACTCTCATACATCTTCATAATTCAGCTTGTGAATCTACCCTTTCCCAAATTGAAACCTCTGTAATCTCATCCTTTGTAAATCTAGATCGAACATAAATAGTCCTGATATTTCTAGAATATATTCTAATAGTATCATCCTAGAACCTTCTTTGTTTCCCTTTGAAATCTTCTCTATAATTTGCAAACATTTGGAATACTCAAATCCATCTAACCTCTCTAGAATTTATGAACATTGGGTGATTCTATTCAAATAAAATTGAACTAAAGTTGATTTACTACCTCCAAATTATTTTACCTTTAAGTTAATTTCATTATAACGGACTTCCTCATTAAATAGAAAATTTATAATTCTGATGATTTGTATCTTATCATCTTCTGAAATTCGAAATCCAAGTTCTTCTACTCCTTAATCCACAAAAAAACATCCAAGATGTCTTTCTTTTATCTTATCTTTATATTTGGCATCTACATGTGTGAAGTATATACATCTAAAGACTTTAAGGTGAGATAAATATAGTTCCTTTCCTATCTACAGTGCTTCTATAAATTTCTATCTCATTAGTGTTGAGGTCCTATGATTTATTTGGTATACCAAAATATTCATTACTTATGCCTAGAAAATCTTGGGAATTCTTTAATGAAACTACTCTACACCATTTTCATCAAATTATAATTCATATGTTTAGTTATTCAATTTTTTTCAGGTATTCTAGATATAATATTTTCATGGTTAATTTCGTTGTGTCTATATAAGTTTAGGAAACTTCTTCTGATGTGCTCACCTCTATTGTCTAATCTCAAGCATTTCAGATTATATCATGTTTCCATTTAAACTACATCTTTCCATTATATAAACACTTCAAAGATTTCATATTTGTATTTTAGGAAGTATACCTACACTTTATTCATGTATTTGTTAATAAACATCACAAAATATTGTGAACATCTATTAGATTTAACTGGGGAAGTTCTCAAGACATTTGTATATACTAGATCCCTCTTCCTACATTTTTTTGTTATTCTGCTCAAGTAAAATACCACTTTTTATTACTTTCCAAGTATGAAAATATCATAGCTTCTAATGTCTGAATAATCCATCATCAGTATCCTTTTTTCTCCTAAAACATTCATATGTTTCCCACTAAGGTTCCCAAGATGGAATTGCCACATATATGCATTTCTTACTATAGAAGTTCTAGTTGGTGTAGCTCCCACTTCTCTTCCAGTCAGATATAGTGTGTCATCCTTTAAAACTCTATCCATGACAATGAATACCTTGAGTGATTTTATACACTCCACTTGTAAATGTAATTCTATATCTAACTTCATCAAATCGACCAACTGAGATCAAATTCTTTTGAAGTACTGGTATATGTCTAACTTCCATTAACCCAAGGAAAATTTTATTCTTCAAATGAATTTTTACATCTCCCTTCCCCACAATATCAATATCTTTATCATTAACTATATGAACTATTATAAATATTTTGGACACATAATTTTTAATGTGTTTATTTTCACCAATGGTTTTATAAGATACTCTTGAATCTATAATCTAAGATTCCACCAGTATATTGACACTTAGAAGTAGATTTTCACTAATTTTGCTAGTTGATCCAATAAAACTTAAACCTAAAAAATTTGTTCTTCTAGAATTTCCATTATTTTTACAATAATACTTCCTAAGGTGACCCCTTTTACCATAATTCCAATAAGCTAGCATGGGTCTGGTAGATTTACCTCTACTCATATCTCTTAAATTCTCTTCTGATCATCTTTGACTTATTCAGTGAGGGGAGAACCCCATTCTATCTATATTCAGTAAGTCATATAAAGTTTCAAGAATCTCCCTTATCTAAAGCTATTCATTTAAAATCAAGTTACACACAATATAACACTGAATTTATCCATGAAATTCTCCTTTATCAGCTTGATATCATCTCTGATCATGTTTAAGTCATTCATATAATCAGTATCATATATCCCTTATGATAGCCTCATGGTGAACAACTATCACATTAAGCACACTATATTTAATATTATAGTATTTTCATAAATATATTTCAATGCAATCATCTACTATATTATAGTATTCCTCTTTTAGATGTTGAACGATACATTTCATGACAATGATATCCTAACCAAACCTAAATCCTTAAAATTTATCTTGTACTATTCTCCTTTCTCTATTTCCTTTGGCTTAACCCCTTTAAATGGAACTTCCAGGCCCTTATGGATGAGGTAATATTCCAACCACATCCACCAGAATCCAAAATCCATTATATAAATTTTTTTAAATTATCCCTTGATATCTTATAATTCCATCACCTTAAAACAAAATAAATCCCATTAAACCAAGAAATGTATGAGAAATTAATAATTTTACATTATCTATTCCAAAGAAAACTATCGAGACTTTGAGAAAATATCATTCTTCTTTGATATAAATTATTGAGAAAATTGTATGAAAAAATTCACATCATATGGAAATTAATAGAAGAATTCTCTCAAGAAAAATAGTCTCCAGAAATAATCCTCACAAGTTCAATGTATCAAAACTAGAAAAAAAACATTACACTAATCACCACACAAAATTTTAATTACTCAATCTTGTTAACTCTAACTCACATAAAAATTCAACTATATTTATAAAAGATAAATAAAATCATGTAAAGGACACACCAAGGTTTTACAAGTTTTATAATTTTGTCCTACATCCATGGAGAGAAACATTGCAATATTTTATTTCATCAAAAGTAAAAAAGTTACAATCACTTGTAAATAAGTGTCCACATAGAACACTAACACATATGAATAATATACACATCCACAATTTAGTACCTCGCTATCAATATAGAGGGTCACAACTATTCATCAGGTTTCATTGACTTCCTACAACTAAGGGCATCTATCCATTTCACTATGAAACTGCCAACTCCTATTGCTTTTCTTGATCTGATCACCAGTCATCAGAAATTAAACAGTTCTCTACAAGATTCAATTATTTATTGAAAAATCTATATTGAGATAAATTCTAATGTAGATACTAACTCCTACTGGTGATCACAACAGTCACTGAAATTTAAGTGATTTTACTATCATGTTACATCCATTGAAAATACTTAAATTCTAACAAACTCACTACCAGCCACTGAAGATGATCACCACTAATCTGACAAGGTAAAAGAGTTATCTACATTTTCTCCTTCTGGTGAACTTACTCCCACTCTTGAAGTAAATTCATATAATCCCAATAGAGTAGGGATGTTGTATTTCCACTATAGATACTATTGTTTTTATTATAGTAGTATCACTATACAATAGTTGTTATTATAGTTGTATAGTCTCTGCTATGGATATAGTTAGTTATTATAGTCAGGTATACTATTATTATATTTGTGGTTAGTGTGAGGTGATGATTATAACATTTTTTATGGCATTGTGGTTGTGGTGATGTGGATGAGATGGTGGATTACATGAAGTGTTGGTCCATTAAACTATTATTCCCATGATTTTTTATGCTTAAATGATTGATATCTATATATATCATTCAATGAGTCTATACTATACCATTTCACTTGACATAATATTAGTTAGAGAAGTAATGTACTAAGTATACATATATGCTCACCCTATTATTATTTATTACTTTTCATATTTTTTGGATTGTGTGTAGGGTGATTTAATATGAATTTAGTTTGAGAATGAGTGACCTAGATGGAAGTACCTGGAGTCACATGTTCATTCTTGCTAGTCTCTCTATTTTAATTATTTATTAACATACTCATGCATATATTTATTCACTTATATGGGAACTGGTTATCATATTTATGGCTATGATGATTATTGGATCATTTTTTTTATAATAAAAAGGGTCATTACTCACATATATATTGTTTTATAACCATTTTGGTAATTTTATCCTACTGACCAATAGGAGGTTGACTTTTAGGATCACTGTTTTTATCATTATCTAATTAGGAGGATTCATAGATATGTTGGGTTGTGATATAATATTATCAATGTAAGTGTTATAGGATGGAGTTTGGAGCACACACTGGTGAGGATTTCATGGGTTGTTAGGGTGTTCATGTTACTTGATTCTAGTTTGTAAAATATATTCAGTAAAATATATAAGGGCATAAAAGGACCATGCGATTTAAAGTAAAACCTTTGATTATATATGAATAATTTCAAGAGGAATGATTTATTTTTAACTAGGTAGTACATATATGTGGGATTATGCAACATGTTAAATCAGTGTATAATAATTATGTGTATTCTACATTGAATTTTTTATTTTTTATTGATTTTTAAGTTTTGTAAGTATGAACATATACATTTTCAATGGGATAATATGTTTTTTTCCTTTAATTTATGCCTAATGTGCATTGAAATCGTGGATTAAAGTTAGAGAGTTTATAAGGGGAAACCATGGTTTAATTATAAAGGGTTTAATTGACTATATCAAAAGAATGGAGAGTTAATTTATATGAGTTATAGTGGAATAAATTAAAAAGGTATGAGAAATCTATTACTGGTAAAAAAATAGGGCAATAGATAAAGGAAGAGAAAATAGATTTGTGGATTATTCAGGTTATAAAAGAGCATTAGATTCCAATAATAGTGATTTTATTGCATTAATCCACATAGTAGTGTCATACCTTTTACTTGGGTGATTTTAATGTATCAATAAGGATATATAGAAATTTTTTGGATTAGTTAAGGAAGGAATTAATGACTTTTACCCTTTATTCAAACTAATAATATAAAATATTATCTATTCAGTAGAGGAACTATAGTGTTAGTGAGTATGGAGTGAATTTCATGATCTTTTTGTGATACTCCATTAACATTCTAGCTAATGAAGAGTGGTGATCTCTTTACTTACATAGGGACAAATAAATTGGTACATAGAGTGGTATGAGGTGGAGGAAAATAGTGTAAGGTGTTTAGTGGAGCAAGATAGAGGATCCTATCAATTTTAAGGTAGTTTGGTAAGTAATTTATAACCCCTTATCCATGAATATCTAGATCTATTAGTTATCACACCTTGGGCATGGGTAGCAATGTGATTTATTATTTATGTGGAGGTATAGGAAATAGGTTGTTTATATGTTCATCCTATTAAAAAGGTCAATGTGATCTAAATCATAGTATGATAGTGGAAAAGATACTCTATAAACCATAACATACACCTTTATAATTTCATAAATAGTTACATTAGTGACCAAACAAACCCCTAGAATAGGGTGTGGTGGAATAGGGTAGCCCAGGAATATTCCTTCACCTATATAATAGGTAATCATCATGTGAGAGGAGGTTGATAAGTAGAACAGTGAGGTAGAAGACTTGGTCATAATCATGGTTGACATCACACTGTAGAGGTGAATGAGATGGGAGGATTTTATTTGGTGAGATGTATAATATATATCTTCTTTAATCTATCAACTATTTTATTTTATTTTAGTTACTTTCATTCCTTTTTATGTTTAGATTTTTAAGAGGGTTTTGATCTATCCATTAATAAGTTTATTTAACCACTTGATTTATCTACTCCAATGGGATATCATTTTAAATTATATGAGTTGATTCATGGGTATTAATTGATGATTAAAGGATGTTATATGAGGTGAGACTTACTCTTACAAAATATCAAACCATACATTGTCATACATAGAATATATTTTCTTTCTTCAGTGTGAGCCTAATCAATTATTATTGGAGGATGGAGACGTACTCTAGTGTGGATGGATATCAAGTGGTGTTCATTTGTGAGAGGGATAGAATAAAGGGTTTATTACATGTTGAACCTCAAATCATTACTTCCCAGCTTACAAATTTAACACTTGGTGCATTAGAGATGAAGGTGAAGGAATTTCCTAAAATGGTGGGAAATTTTTTGAGGTATTCCCTAAGGAGATAATGAGTTTTTCACCTAGGTAAGAGATAAATTTTTTCATAGATTTATGTCCATATAAATCTCTAATATCAATGGTTTCTTATCATATAGAACCTATAAATCATTGGTAATTAAAAATACACATTAACATCATATTTAAAAGGGGTTTTACCTATCCTAGTGTGTCTCAATGGGGTGTTGTAGGGTTTTTCTCTAAGGTCACTAGAAGTTTGAGGTTATGTATCAATTATCAGTAGTTGAATCAAGTGATGATGAAAAATAGATAAATTTTTATGAGGATTGATGATTTATTTGATCAAATAAGTGGATCTATTTATCTATCAAATATAGACTTATGGTTTGTGTACCATCAGATGATAGTGAAAGAGGAGGATATTCAGAATACCACATTCAAATGATGCTATAGATATTTTGAGTTCATCATGATTCCCTTTGGATTTATCAATACGCTGATATTTATTATATGATTTATGCATTAGGTAATTAAACCTATTTTGATCTTTTTTTGGTATGTATTGATGATATATTGAGTTACTTTAGAACTGAGTGGGAACATAATTAGCATTTATAGATGATATTAGGACATCAACACCAAAACTAGTTGTATGTAAATATGTTTAAGTGTAAGTTCAACCAACACATTTCATTTCCTTGGGAATTTCATTTCTTATCATCAAGTAATTATAGATATATCTAAGATAAAATCATGTATTTGAGGTCTATAGTTTTCTAAACATATCTATATATTTTTTAAGGATTTTATCTAGTTTTTATTAGATTTATGTACCCTTATTAGTATTGATTAATAAATATAAATCCTTTAATTGGATTCCACAATGTCAGTTGGAATTTTAGTGCTTAGAATAAAAGTTTACTAGTGAACCAATCCTTCATTTACCAGAGGAAGGAGTCATGTTTTAGGTTTACTATAATACTTTACATCATATCCTGAGGTGTGTATTGATTCAATAGAGGAAAGTTATATATTATGGGTCTTAATAGTTGTGAACTTATGAACTTAAATATGTAAAATATGATCTTGAGTTGTCATTGATAGTGTTTTAATTGAATCTATGAAGACAAAACCCCTTTTTGGAACACTTTTTGGTCATTATTAACTATAATAGCTTACCCTATATATTACTATAGATAAATTTTAACCTTCATCAACATAGATGGGTAGATCATCTATAGGGTTATTATTTTGAAATATATTATACTTTGGGAAAGGTGAATATATTATTCAATGCATTAAGTATAAATATTAATGGAAATTTTATTTAGAAAGTAGGTTATTAATGGAGGATAATGGAATAACTCATAACTTTGTATTTAGATTTTGAATAAAGTTGGTGATGGATACTATTTATATCAGATAATTGTCAATTTCCATTTGTTTTAGAAAATATAATAATGTCATTTGGAAGATACTAAGGTAGAGGTTTAGAGATATTATATTATTTATCATGATTCTATTAATTAATAGACAAAGGATAGTAATCATCAGGTTTTATTTCATGGGAAACTGTTTGTTCCATAGGTAATGAGAGAAGATGTTTTTCAAGTGCTTCATAGCTCACCTATAGTATTACATCTTAGTATTTAAAATATGTATCAGTACATGAAGGAGAAATTGTATCCCTATATGAATAGGTTAGTGAAAAATTCATTTCTTAATATCATGTTTGTTGGTAGATTAATTTTAATCATCGAGTTTCAGCAGGTCCATTAGAGATAACTGATTTATTTTAAAATTAGTAGAGTGCTGAATTAATATGATTCTTTGAACCCCTTTCTTCACTAGTTTGTGATAATTCTACCTTGACCTCAATGTATTTTCTAAAATATTCTCTAATATTTATCATGTTATTCTATGATAAAATACATTTAGACAGAGTCTTATACTATTCTTCTTCTTTGAGATAAAGTTTTTCTTCAAGTTCATTTACCATATTTTCCATTTCATCTACTTTTAATTTGTTTCTTTTGATTTATTCCATGTAAATAATCTCTTTATTTTCACATTCTTCCCTTTCTTTAGTTATATTTTATTTTTATTTCAATAATAGTCTCTTTTACTTATTGATATTTGTGTTTAGATCTAAATAGGTTTTTAATTCATTATTCAACATTTGATCTAGCTCTGTTCATTCATTTTCATCATCTTCACTGCCATAGGTATCAAACCATTTTTCTATATGATCTATGAAGTTAGTTTCATCTTTTGATTGGTTGTTTAGTGTGGATTTAGCTTAATCTTCTTTTCTCACAAAACTTATTCTTTTACTTTTAAAAATTTTCTTCTTTATCCCATAAAATTTGGTTGTTCCTTTTGATATCTTTCCCCATTTATTTTTTTGTGGTTTCTAATTATCTATTTTAGGTTCCACATACTTCTTTTTAGAAAAATTTATAGTAAAATGACCAATTTCATTATAGTCATATCACCTTGGTGGCAATTTAAATTTACCCTTAAACTTTACCTTCTTCAATATCTTTGATATAATAATAATGATTCTGTTATAATATTTATCTTCATCATCATCATCAGATTCAATTGATGCAGACATTTCATCATCTTTGATTTTGAGTTTTCTCATGGTCTAAAAATCCATCTATCTTTAATATTCTTCTTGAAGACAAAGATCTTCCTCATTTCATAAGAAATTATTATGTTATGTAATTTATCAAGAGTATTATTATCTCTATCTTCCAAAGCTAATACTTTAGGATCAATTCTATTTGGAAAAAAAAATTCATCATTTTTTTACAATAGTTGAATAATATATCTTTTCTACAAAACCCCAAATATTACTAAAAATTTCATAGACTATTTCAAAGTAGTCATCAAAATTATATTCTTCACCCATCTGGATATATTCAAATTTTCTCCTCCAAATTTTTAATTTTTCCTCCTTGAATTTCATGTTTCCTTCATAACTCTTTTAAAATTTATTCAAAATTTCCTTATCATTTTTGCGTCCCATAAACATTGTGTAAAATTTTTCTAAAAGAGACATAAAAATTGAATTCTAAGCATTTACATCAACTTCCATATTTCTCATATCGGTAAAAGTAAAAAATAGAAACTTTGGTGATTGGTGTTTATCCCACAATAAATGCATCTTTAACTTAAATGAAAAGAGATAGAAGATATGAAAACATCATATTATTCCAACTGTGATAGTTCTTTCCATTAAAAGTATGAACACTCAAACTATTGATAGAAATCATATTATCCATCTTTAATACTTAGTGGATCCTAATAGAGGGAACCTCCCTCTGATACCAATTGAAGTGCCTAGGGAGATGTAACCCCACTGTGAAGGGGGGGTTGAATCAATGGTGGTTTTATAAATTTTATTTCTTATTAAATTGAAATATGTTGACATGTTATGATCTGATCCAATTTAATGACATCCTGACCATTCCTAAATGTAGTAAAATAAAATAACATAATAACATATAATCTTTATAAGGTTTGGTCTTAAAGTGAGCTTATCTTTATTGTTACTGGTTAAACACCCTAATCATAGATTATCCATAATAATTGAAATAATTTACAACTTATTATTCTTCAATAGCATAAAATCACACTACTTATTCCAGAGTCCCACTAAAACAATAGCTCCACACTATCTAAACCAAATAAAAACACAAATAACATAATAAATTCCTCTTCTGAATATTTCCTGCTCTTATAAATATTGATGAAGATGTTTCTTTGAATACTTGATGATAATTCAAATAGAAAATTCTCATTGTCTCCAAATTTCTCACAACCCATAATTCTTCTTTCACTATTTGTCCAAATTATACAATAATTTATTATCTCATGCGAAGCACATGATCTATGAATGGTTATGCGATCACAATATCACAAAATGTCTCAATCTCCCTTTTTGTTCATCTTATTTCTTTTTTTTCTCCCAACACTATGAAGTTTAATAGAATTGGTATGTATGGTGTATGTCTTGCATGAGCTTCATGGAATTCTTATCAAAATATCCCTTCATATGAGAAAATAATAATCTCATGAATTATCTTCTTTTTACTGCACTATTCTTGTGAAATCTGGGAAAGTCTCACAAGTGAAAATAATCCTTCACATGGTGATATCATATAATTTAAACTATTCTTCACAATAGGACTTTGCAAGATCTTAATAAATAGTGTGGGGGTCATTTTCATGACCCTGGTTTGTCCACCGATGTCTCACGTGAACAAGAGGCGTTATCTATGAGATGGATTTGTGAAAACCTCTTCTCTTTTTTCAATACCTTGAAGGCCCATGAGTTATATCTTGATACCTATACTTGAGACTGGTTGTGTCCACATATCTTTCTCAAATACTCTACAATACCTGGTTTTCTTGAGGGATCCTTATTTGTGAGACAATCATTGTCCATGGAACCCTTTTTAAATGTTTTCACATAAGAAAAATTTTCTTCACTTATATTCTTCATGTGAAAAGAGGTGTATGCGGGTTGTTATCTCTTCATCTTCGCAAGACTCGTGTCTTGTGGGCTTATTTTCCTTCACAAGAAGGGGTCCTATGAGTTCTTTGTTTTAAATAGAGCTCTCTTGATTTCTAAAAATTCACCAGAACCAACTCTCGGATGAGCCTCGATTTATAGATGTAGTATTTCTCTAATTTTTAAGGTGTGTTGAGGACTACTTAAAACATACAAATATATCATCATATCTCATAAATGTTGAGGATTTTGGACTCTCCACACACCGCTAGAGTGATCATGTGAATCGTGTGAATATTTCGCATGTTCACTTCATTGATCATGCGATCTCTAGGTGAGATTCTTGTAGTGTCGTGATGAATTCCTGCATGCCTTCATACAACACCACTCAGTATCTTGGTTTGTTTTTACCTTACTATCATGGGATACATCGATCTACATGATATGTCACTTAGGTTTTTCATTTCATTCATGAGATGAATATGGATCTTGTGACAGATTATCCTTAATGTGACAACATTTATTATCTTCAGTTGAGTATGGATGTCTTATTGTGGCCAGTTGACATGAGATCATGAAAACAGTTTCTTTGTCAATAGGAAGAAGATGATGAAACTATTTGAAATATGCACATATAATTTGAAAATTTTTTCATGGTATATCGGACGACACCTCATTTCAAATATGAAATATTCATGTGATTAGATTATGTGGATGAAATAGATCATGAAGAATTCATTAAATATTCCATTTTAAGTGCATTGAATAGTAACTGGGCATTTTCCATCCCATTTCTAATTCTCACAATGCCTTCACTCCTCTTTATAAGAAAAATTTTGATTGTCATTTAGTCAAGATATCTATGGGGTTTAGTATAACATCCCAAATTGGGAGCCACTAAATAGTTCCCCAAGCTGGTGGGTCAAATGGTCTCAAGCTCTCATCTTCCTATGATAGAGGTTATTGATTAGTAGTGAGGGATAAGGGTGTGTTTGTGGGGAGACTATGCCCTCATGTCAGAGTGTATCACATTGGTAGTAATCATAACAATCCAATAGTGGAAAAAGATAAAATAAATGAATATAAGATAGAAGATAAAAATCTAGAAGACTAAAATAATAAATAATCCAAAGCAAGTGTCATGTACAATATGATGATCATGTCATGTCTCTATAAAAAATGTCAAGAAGTATATGGAAACAAATAACTAATACAATACATGTATCAAAAGTTCAAAAAGACCAAAAAGGACTATCTCCAAATAGCATCACGATCCTAGATTAGTCTTGTGCTCCCTTTCTCCTAAGAAATAATCATATCAAGCATCATACAGTGGGATCTTGCCCTGATACCTACCTACATCCATGAATTTTATCCAGGCACTCAATGGTGGCCTGAACAGGGCGTTAGATAACACTCAAAAGGCCACCACCAATGATGTCTATAACAAATCCATATTGTGTATAAATAATAAAGTAGAGTGCAGTATATAATAGGTCTAACATTACTAAAAGTAAGGTGTCAAATGAAAATGTGATCCTTTCCAGAAAAACATGCCTTTCTGTGAACAACAGTCAAGCTCTTATAAACAAAAGAAACTTTAAATCATAAATAAATAGGTGTGATACTTTCTACTTTAATAACTAAAATCAAATACCCATACCAGGTCTATTTATAAGAATAGAAAATATCTGTAATATCCACATTATGTAATCAAGTGTAGAACATCCACAATGACATGTGTCATGTAATCGAGTGTCAGGCCATGAAGGTCCAGATCTGAGGTATAAAAGACCAATTAATCCTCATCGATTCCATGGAGAATCTCTATGGAAACTCATTAAAAACTTGGGTGGAGTCAAAGGAGCATATCCACATAGCATTTCCGATTCAAGTCTAAGTAATATGGATCCAAGGGTTAGTAATTCCATCATCATCTGATGGAATTGAGATCCTTGGAGTATAAAATTACAAGTCATCCACTACCATAATCAATAAATATCCATGGAGTAGAATTGTACATGGAGTCCAATAGAATCAGGATCTAATTATATCTTCTAAGGAATCCACTACCATTATCAATTCATCAATTAATCCATTAATCATTTCATAACTACTCACAAACCATGAGTTCATCCAACCCATTCAACAATTTAATCAGTTTAACATCAAGTGATTGCAATTTAAAGGATGTGTAACCCTCTCCCAATCATTCATTAAATTCTCATTCAATTGATTAAGGCTCCAAAAACAAGTGATGAGCCCACACACACCCAGTGGATTGGTATAACATAGGGAAGAAGAAAGGGAACACCCCATGGGTGGCCTAGGTCGAGGCTAACACCCTCCAACCATAAAATGGTACTCAAGGGAAACCTAAAAGGTTCCAAAAATTATATAAAGTCTTCCAATTAATTTTAGGGAAACAATGAAAGGTACAGAAAGTGGTATAATGGCATCAAGTCATATAAACACCAAACTTAAAGGTAATGTTATATACAACCTATCATAGGTTTTTGGTAGAACACTCATCCAGTATAAAATTTTGATTCTATCTAGATTAGAAGAAAGAATAATAATGGATGAAATACCTAGAAATAGGGAATATTAGCTTTCCCCAAAAAAACTCTATCGATATGAAAAAATTTAATAATGGAATAATAGGAACTTATAAATTACCGAAGTTGATACAACAAGATGAACAACTCTTTAATTGAACATCTTACGAATGAATCGGATCAAATCCTAGGAGAAGGTTTAAATAATGTCTAAAAATAGTGAGTGGTATATCTACCATAGTAAGAGAGAAAATTATTATAAGTTATGTGAAATTTTAATGTAATTTTGATCATTTTACCCAAAAACACTAGGTCGCATGGTTTGGCTTCACTATTGGATAAACCATGTGCCAAATGTGCACCCCTCACTACCTCAATAGAGAACCCACATAGTTCATGTGAATGGTTTGTAAAAATATATGTAAACCAATCTATATGACTCTATCCACTATCAACCCTCACACGGTTATGGTACACAGTTAGAAAAACTGTGAACCGCACATGTTTTTATACTCTACTAAAAACTCCAGGTGGCCATGTATAGATGTGAATCACTGGGTTCACTATTAGGGTGAACCATTCACCTTATGATTCCATAAAAAATTACCTTTATAGTTTCCTATAAACATGCGTACTAGATTGTATGATTTATATTAATTGTGTGGAATAGTTTATTTTTCCAAAAGGCGGGGCATCAGTATTTAAACAAGCCTCAGACACCCCCTGAAACTCCCATAACCCCATTCATCATTCATATTAGGTAAAAACCATGCATTTAAACTAAAAAAAACATATATACCTCATAGAAAAATAAGGTATCTTTCAATATTACCCCCTAAAGAAATTTATCCCTAAATTCCCCTTCTAAGGGAGTCAAGATTTTCCTAAGAATAAATCCAGCCAATGAGCACATATGTTAGCCTCCCGCTCTAAATTCTCATCCTATAAATGGTTGTAATTCCATACCAACCATACTAGAGGAACTAAACATCCTTAGATAGACTTCATGATTCTTTCAATGATATGAATAAGATGTACCTAGAAGGATGCTTCTACCTATAGCTCAACCTCATCTCGTTGTAGAGTATGAGATGGGTCTGAGTGATAACAGTGCATCTGAGATACATGGAAGACATCATGCATGGATTAGTACCTATGAGGTAATTGTAACTAATAATCTAACAACCCAAATCTCTCCAGAATCTCAAATGGCCTGACATATCATGGTGAAAGATTACCCTATCTCCCAATTCATCTATGTCCCAACCTCTATGAGATACATAAAAAGACATGATTCCTGACCATGAACTCTAGAGGTTTTCGATGATGATCGGTGTAGGATTAATATCTAGACCATGAAGTATCCATCAAATTTCTAATCAACTAGACATAATCTAAAGTCTCCTAAACATGTTGAGTTCTGAGTAAGTTTTCCTCTCTTGCCTTTAACTAGCATAGAGGTGATCATCATGGCCTACTATAAAAAACCTCGTAAGTTTCCATCTGTATAGTCACCAAATAGCTATTGTTATAGAGAAAATCAATCAGGGGTATATTACACTCCCAAGAACCCAAAAATTCAAGATATCATTCTCTAATAATTTCCTCTATAACATTTATAGTGTGCTATGACTGGCCATAAGTCTAAGGGTGGTATTCCATGCTTAGAAGCACCTATGTACCCAACACCCTCTACAAGACTTTCCAAAACTGAGATGTAAAGTGAGTTTCCTAATCTAATACCATGTTATGTGTTGTAACAGATTTTTCCTCACAGTTCATTAATTTGCAGGTTTTGGTAGTGGGAGGTGTTCTGGGGACTTTTCGGAAGTTTTTGTGGGAGTTGGAGGTGTAGCAGAGCTACTATAGGAAATACCTACCATGTAAGTGTATTTAATGACATGAAAGTTGATTTCATGGATTTTCTAGGGCTAGTTCACAACATGTAAATTTTTAGGGTTAAATAATAAAAAGGTGATTCCTTTTTTAGAAAAACCTAACTCAGAGGATTATACGACATGAAAGGAGATTATACATCATGTGAACCCCTGATCTAGTGTAGTTTTAAAATAATTTTCCGGCCAAATTTTCATTTATTTGGACATGGATTATTCTTCCACTCATTTTAGGAAAACCCTAGATGCCCCAAATATTTATTCAATCCCTCTTCCTTCCTCTTTGATTCTTTGATTCTGGTGGCTGTTTGTTGTAAATCCATGGTTGGTCTGTGGAAGGTTCTTCTCCCTTATTGGTGCTTTTTCTTCTGTTCTTCTCTTGAGGATTCACTACGGCGATGTTTTTATGGTTTGGGGTGTGTTTTGGGTTATATTTTTATGGAATTTAGTTTTGGTGTAGGTTGATATGTGATTCCCATGGTTTGGTTTTGGTTTTTGAGCATTCTTCTTCTCTCTACGGTGTAGAGAGAGTCGGAAAACTTATTTGAGGAAGGGATTTCATCATTTCTTCTTATTGTGTATCATGCAGGATGGGTTTATTTTTATTTATCTATAGGTTATGGTTTTTCCAGATTAATCAAAGATAAATAATTAGTTAGCTGAATTTAAATGGAAAAATTGGTTTTCTTTTGCATTCTTTTATAGATTTGATAATATTTTTGATATTGTGCATTGTACGGGCTTAATGACCCACTAAAAATTGTGTTCTTTGGATGATTTGTTTGCACTGGATATATTTATTGAGAATTTTGTGATTATCTTGACTGTTATTATTGATGTGATTATTTTGATATCACCCTAAAATGGAAATTTATTAACCACTTATATTTGGTTAATGAAATGGTTGCCCTGAGATTTTGGCATGTGTGATAACACCCCTAAAATAAATAGGAATGTGATAAAATTCCATTTATAAATATATAAAAATGATCTTGATCTATTGTGATGTGTGTCTATGCTTGTGGGATGACAATTTGTAGTTGCAATGGGGTGTGGGGTGATGTGTGGTTTGTTTGGCTAAGGATTTTGGGGCGGTGAGGAGGTGGTTGTTTGGCCATGCTTTTGGGGCATCAAGGAGGTGGTTTTTTTGGACGTGCTTTTGGGGTGATGGGGTGGTGTGTGTTTTTGTCATGATTTTGGAACGGTGTGGTGTTGGTTTGTTTTTCCATGCTTTTGGGGCAGTGAGGTGGTGGATTCTTTGTGTTATATTTCCAATTAGTGGTGGAATAAATAAATAACTATTCAATAATGTTTGGAATGGATTGGGTTGGTTTGGTTAATGGAATGGAAATGGTTAATGGATAATTAAATGGTGGGTTGTGTGGTTAAATGTGTTTGATTCTTAATAATGAAATGAATGGGGTGATTAAATGAAATTTCTTATAAATGTGAAGTGGGATTTTTGGCTTGATGTGTGGTGTTATGCATTTTGAGGTGGGAGTAAAAGTGAAGGTGTTGTGAGTTGGTTTGTTTATTTTTGAACCATATGTTGGTCTTGAGTGTTTGATATTATATATATATATATATATATATACTTGTACATTCTTTCTAATTCTATACGCACCCCACCCGCATCGAGCACTATGTGTTGACGCCCACATAGTCTGGTGGGGGGTGTTATTCCCAACCTCTGGTGAGGAGTACAGATGGCTGCGTACCCACCTTTCCCACTCTCTCTTCTAGGAGAGGTAGGTACTACACAGGCAGTGATGGATGTAGGTCTGTTAATGCATTAGATAGTGGTTATGGCCCAAGTGTTTTCAAGAGAGATGTGATAGCCCAGGTGTTTTCAGGCGATATGTTACCATGATTATGGAATAGCTTTTGGTGGGGGTCATGCATGGTAGGAGGAGGTCTTGAGGTTGATGTCCCACATGTTAATGATACCCTAATACTCTGGTTTTAGTAGTGGTTGTGTTTTTTCCCAGGTGTTTCTAGGAAATATGTGACATGGTCGTTCTTGTGGGGTGGTGAGCCTAGGTGTCTTCGGGCGAGGTGTGTTGTAACCATTATTGTGGGGTAGTGTGGTATGCAGAAGGGATGGGAGTGTCATGACATATAGTGTTGGGTGTGATAGAATCATACCGAAGGGAAATTAGTGTGGGGTACACTTATCAATGTTATTCTTATTATAATATATTACATGGTTTTCATTATTTGTTGAGTTTTCCTTGATGAGGTTGGGATGGTTAGTATACCTTGATAGGTGTTGTTTGGTTCTGTTATTTTCTCACATGGGCATTAGTATGCTTCTTTAACATGTGCATGAGAGACTTTGATTTTTCTGTTGAGTATACTTGTATTCACACCCTATGTATATAAAATTATTTTCAAGTTTCCAAGAGGATTATGTCAACCGTGCTGGGAATTACTAGCTTAGACCTTTAGATAACTGATATTCCACTACTTTACTTTGGGTATTTACTTTGGATACTTTATTATATCTATATCAGTTTTATTTATACATTCATGTGGGGTGGTTTTTGGTTTTATTTTTATATTTTATCATGGAGTTTTTTTTATGATCCATCTTATCTCCCGATCCTATTTATATTATAGAGGGTAATGCCTCCCATATATGATATTTTTATACCCTCAGCGCTAGTCACCACCTAGAGCCTATTGTAGGTGGGACTTGGGGGTCATTATCTCTCTCCCTTTATTACGGTACATTTGGAGGGAGGGGGTCATGAAAGAGTGGTATCAAAGTTGATTATTGATAGATAGGATAGAGTTTGGATTTAGGTATAGTGAGTATTGCACGGGGTGGTATGGAAATAGTTCCAGTTGACCTTGGTGTGTGATGTAGCCCAAAGAGACCAGCTAGGACATGGGATTTTAGGTCCTCCAAATATCCAGTGCACGGACTCTGAGATTATTGAATGGCCTAGTGAGATGGACCTAGTTGTAGGGTAGAGACCTATGAGAGGTAAATACATCTTAATTACTTGCATTCTTGTTTGAATTGGGTTGTTATGGGATATTTTAAATGAATAAAAAATGAATTAAATGAGTAAAAATGAATCTTAAATGAAATTCCATACTACTCAGTCATAGGAAATCAGTGTTTTCCTTTCATCTATGGGTCATGTTCATCATTCATATATGGATCAGGCAGTTGAGGTTCAATAGGCTGATCCAGTTGATCATTATAGGGTTGATCCAATTTATTAGGATGATCAGTGGAAGAGGACATTGTGTACTTTCCAATTGAAGTATTTGGGAAAGTTTGAATGTAGTGTTTCATATGTGGACACAGAGGGTTGGCTGGAGGACCTAAAGATCAATTTTAGTTTGATCTAGGCTGCTATGGAGTACTAGGTTTCATTAGAAGTTAGTCAGATTTGGGGAGTTGTGCGTAAGTATTTGATGTTTTATCTAGGATATATGAATGAGGAAAATATTTTGTGGGTTGACTTCTAGAAGTATTTTTGGTCAGAGCTCCTTTTTTCAACCATGAGGGTAGTAAAGAGGCAGGAGATTATTTCTCTTCATCAGGGGAGCATGTCATTATGGGAGTTGGGAATCAAGTTCAAGGTCATTTTGGGTTTTTACCTAGATCTTTTTACTAATGAGGAGTTACGTTCAAGGCATCTTGATGAGGAACTCCATCCTTATATCTAGTATAAAATAACTCCTTTTACGTTACAAAATTATCTGGAGGTTCATAAGAAGGTATAGATGATCAAGTGGACGCACTCATGAGGAGTTTTTTCATGATATGGGGACCAATAGAGTTCTGTGAGGGGTAGGGTTTTTAGTGGAAGGTCTCAGGTGTCAGGGCCTTTGAGGTTTCGACTCGTAGGGATTCGACCACAAAATATTTTTTTCCCTTCTAGGGTTAGTGGTTTTTATACTTTTACATGGAGTTTTTTGAAAGTGTGTTTTTTTGTGGGGTTCATAGAAATCCCAAAAATTAGTGGCTAGTGGTTCCCCATTCTCATTTTAGTGGAAGTGGATAGGTTCAATGTCAGCCTCAGCAGTAGTTTCTAGTGAGCCTATTTCAAAAGTAGGGGAAGGTGGTTTTTATTCTTCCAAGGGGGAGATGGATCAGGTAGAGTTTGGCCTCAGGATGTTCCTCGTGTTCAGGGATTACAACCCAAGAATGGTCTTGTAGGTGTTCATCAGCAAAAAGGAAGAGGATTTGGGCATGGCCAGTTTCACACAATGGAGGTAGCAGTTCTAGAGGGGATAGAGATCATCAGAGGTACGGTTGGTTTATTTAGTACCCTTGTTTGTGACTTGTTTGATTCAAGATATTTTCAATCCTTTATTTCACTCTCTCTAGCCCATGCTCTTGGACTAGACATAGATAGGATTCATGTACCCCTGGTGTTTACTATGCCAGCCAGAGGCCAGACCATTTTGTTTGGTGTGTTTCATGGTTATAGACTAGTGATGGGGATACATCAGTCATGTGGGGATATTTTCTGGCTATATATGTATCTATACAATGTCATACTCATCATCGATTATTTTTATTCCATATGTGATATTATCAACTGATTCTATAGGAGGGTCATGTTTTCAGATGTGGATGTCCAACGAGTGGTTTCTAGTGGCGATCAGGGTTGTCAGGTGGGTAGTCGATGTGTGGATCCTCTTCTTTTCTTTTTGAATGAGTTGTTAGTGGAATCAGTGGATGTTGAGATGGTAGAGTTTCCTAGGGTCATTGGATAGTTACTATATATTTTACCTAATAAGGTTGTGATGCTACCCCATCGACGTGATGTTGAGTTTAGGATAGAATAGCATCCTGGTGCTTCTCTGATTTTGATGGCTCCTTATCGGATGACACCTTCCAAGTTGCTGTAGTTGAGGATTTACATAGAATATATGATGAAAAGGGTTTTTATCTAGCCTAGTGTGTCACCTATTGGTGCTCCAATGTTGTTCTCAAGGAAGGCGGTAGGTACTTTGAGGTTGTGCATAGACTACTGGAGGTTGAGTTAGTTGAAAATCAAAAACTATTTCCCTATTATGAGGATAGATGATCTTTTTTACCAGAAAAGAAGGGTGAGTTGTTTTTATAAGATCGATATGTGGTCTGGATATGACCAGTTTAGGGTGAAGGAGGGATATATCCTGATGACTACCTTCAGATGCAGGTGTGGTTACTTTGAGTTTGTAGTCATTCCATTCGATGTTACAAATGCACCAGTCATGTTCATGGGGCTTATGAACTATTTGTTCTATGAGTTCCTAGACCATTTCATCATCATATTCATCGATGATATCTTAATCTACTCAAAATTATAGGATGATCATGTCAAGAATCTCATAACTTCCTTGCATATTCTTCAATGCCTCCATATCTATGTAAATTTTCCAAGTGTATGTTTTGGACACGATATGTGCATTTACTTGGGAATGTGGGGTCTTATAAGGGTTTTTATGTAAGAGTATAAAAGATTGAAGTAGTTTTTTCTTGGTAATAACCCAAGAACATGGCAGAGGTTTGCAGTTTCCTTGGTCTTGTAGGCTATTATTGGAGGTTTGTACCTGATTTATCTTGATTTATAGCCCCATTGAAAGATTTGACTAGGAAGGACCAATATTTTTTGTGGAGTGATCAGTACTAGGTAGTGTTCAGTGACCTAAAGGGGAATTTAATCAGTGATCTAGTGCCTTAATTATTGGAGGAGGGTGTGTTGTTCGAGGAGTTTTGTGATTCTTCCCATTTGGTCTTTGTATACATGTTGATGTAGTAGTGAGTAGTGATATATTATGGGTCTAGAAATTTATGTCCCCATAAGTGTAACTATTCCACCCATGATCTGAATCTAGCAGTGTTGTGTTTGCACTAAATTTGTGGTGACATTACCTTAATGGGGAGTGCTTTGTGGTCTTTAAAGATCACAAAATTTTGAGGTATGTCTTTTCCCATTATGATCTGAACTTGCGATAGTAGAGGTGGATGGATTTTCCTAAGTATTATGATTTTGAGATCTCCTACACCTCAAGAAAGGGGAATTTTTTTGCCAATGCTTTGAATAGGAAGTCATGGAAGGGAGTTATTCAAGAGTCTAAGGATTCTTGGAGAGAAATAGAGGAGTGGGAAGACTTGCACTTATATGCAAGATTGGATGGTGGTAGAGGATATTTGTTTCAGATTATGATACATTCTTCTCTGATGTAGCAGGTGGAGGATTCTTAGTGGGGGTACTCAGAGGTATAGGTTATTCGCGGTCATGTTGGCCATGGTGATGCTCTAAAGGGATGGTTGGAGGATGGATGGAACTAGATATTTTTTGTATAAGGTTATTTGTTCTTATTGTAATGCATGATGTATTCCTTCATGTGTTTCATAAATCACCTTTTTTGGTACACCCAAGAGTTTCCAAGATGTATCATAGCTTGAGGGTGTAGTTTTAGTGGTACGAGGTGAAACGGGTAATGGTAGAGTTTGTGGAAAAGTGCTTGGTTTTCTAGTAAGTAAATTTCAAACATCATGTTCTTGGTGGTTTTTTATAGCCCTTGGATGTTCCTGAGTGTAAATGGAATGAAATCTCATTAGATTTTTTCACAAGGTTACCCAGATCCCAAATATTTTGTGATATTATCTGGGTGATAGTGGATCGGTTAATGAAATCAGTCCACTTCTTAGCAATCAATGAATTGGGCATAGTGGATTCCTTGGCTACATGGTAGGTGGATAAGGTAGTGTGGTTTTATTGTGTTATAAGTTCTATTATATAAGATCAACACACACATTTTACCTCATGAGTTTGGAGGTGATTTCAGCGTCCTTTTAGCACTTAGTTACGCCTCAGTACTACTTTCCACCCTCAGAAAGATGGGAAAACGGAATGGACTATCTAGAAGTTGGAGGATATATTGTGAGTGTGAATCTTGGACTTTGGTGGATCTTGGGTATGACATCTACCTTTGGTAGAGTTTACTTATAATAATAGTTTTCACTCTTCCATTCACATGGATTTGTTTGAGGATTTTTACAGGAGATTGTTTCTTTCTCCATTTTGCTGGATAGAGGTTGGGGAGATAGCCCATCTAGGTCCCGATGTGGTGAAAATAACGATAGATAAAGTTCAGCTTGTTCATGAGAGGATGAAAGAAGATTAGGACCAGTATAAGTATTTTTTCGATCACAGGAGGAGTCCCTTGGAGTTCATGGTTAGGGGCCATGTATTCTTGAGGGTTTAAACTTGATGTGGGTACTAGAGGTTTGGTAGAGGAAGTGATATTTCTCCTAGGTTTGTTGGTCCCTTTGAGGTATTGAGGTGAGTTGGTGAGGTGTCATATCAATTGGATTTTCCACCATGATTTGAGAAGATCCACAAAATATTTCGCGTCTATCAACTCCATCAATATATTCACAATGACTCACATTTCATTGAATGGGTAGAGTTAGATATTGAGGATGACATGACATTTTTAGAATTACTAGTAGAGATCCAGGATCTCCAAGAGAAAGAGCTGCATGGATGGACCATTTATTCAGTTCTTGTGTTGTGGAGGAATTGTGGCTTGGAGGAGAGTACTTGGAGACTTTATTGTATCTGTATCGGTTATATTTATACATTCATGTGTGATGGTTTTTTGGATTTATTTTTATATTGTGTCTTGGATTTACTTTTGGATGATCCATCTTATCTCCAAATACTATTTATATTATAGAGGGTAATTCCTCCCATATATGATATTTTTATACCCTCAGTACTAGTCTCCAACCTGAGGCCTATTGGAGGTAGTATTTGGGGGCTATTTTCTTTCTCCCTTCATTGTGGTATCTTTGTAGGGAGGGGTTCATGACCTGAGTAGCCCCTTGAAGGTGCACAATTGCAGAGATATAAATTCTCCCAATCTCTTCTACTAAGGTCTCACGAATCAGTAGGAAATGGGAGACCTTTTTGAGCCTATCCACAACAACCTAAACCACATCACTACCTCAAGGTGACCTTAGTAACATGGTCACAAAATCAACTGAAACATCGTCTCATTTCCACTCAGTAATAGACAACTATAGTAAAGACAAAGTTGGTCACTAGTGCTCTACCACACTCTCCCATGGTACTAAGCCCTCAGCATCAGATAACTAACTTATAATCACCGTATCATGAAGAGTAGAATTAAATACCAACGATGAGAGAAAATTATACCATATACTATACTGCACCTCTAATTGCATCTCTAAAAACAAGGACATAAGTTTCTACTCGCTATTGGCCTCCTATACTACATGTATCTGTGTCCTCCTACTTAGTGCATCAGCAACTAAATTTCCCTTACCATGCATATATGCAAGCTTGAATTCAAAATATTTTATATAATCAACCCACCTTCATTGAATAAAATTCAATTCAAACTATGTAAATATATTCTTAAGGCTATTTTGGTCCGTGTACACCACAAAATTCTCTCTCAGTAAATAATGCCTCCAAAAACACAATTAATGAACAATAGTGGCTAACTAGAGATCATGTGTCTGTTAGTTCCTCTCGTTTGGTCTCGACTGATGAGAATAATATTCTATAACTCACTCCTCCTACATCAGAATTGATCTAATATTAATGTTGATGCATCACAATACACATTGTAGTTCCTACCTTGCTCTGGAATAATCAAGACTGATGCTGAAGTCAGTCTCCCTTTCATCTTCTGAAAGTCTGTCTCATAGGTATCTGACCATACAAACTTCACACCCTTCTTAGTCAAGATCATAAGAGGTTATTCTAATAATGAGAATTCATGTATGAAATTTATGTAATATCCAACTATCCCCAAGAAAGTTCATATATCAAATACGTTCTTAGTCTTCTCTCAGGAAAGTATAGCTCTCACCTTCTCTAGGTCAACTGATACTCCTATCTCTGGGATGATATGGCCTAGGAAGTAAATATTATCCATATAGAAGTGGAAATTTGTAATATTAGAATATAAATGATGCCCTATTGGTGTATCCAAACCGATCTCATGATATTTTAATGGTCATATAGATTGTGAGAATACAATAATATATCATCCATAAATACCACCACAAATGAATCCAGATTAGTATAGAAAATTCAATTCATCAGTTCCATGAAAACTGATGGTGTGTTCATGAGACTGGATAACATAACTAGATAATCATATAGACCATACATGTTATGAAAAGATTTATGAGGTATGTCTACTATTTGAAAAAACACCTAATGATATCCCAAACTCATATCAATTTTTGAGAACACTCGATCTCCTAAAATCTAGTCAAATAGATGAATTATCTGTGACAGGGGATACCAATTCTTAAACATCAACTAGTTCATCTTCTAGTAATCCATGCCTAAACGAAGAGTTCTATATTATTATTTTTAAGGATTGGAGAAACCCATAGAGAATTATTAGGTTATATAAATACCTTTTCTTCCAAATCCTTTAGCTATCTCTTAAGATCTTGCAGCTCAGTAGTAGACATCCTATAAGGAGGAATAGATACTGGTGCAGCTCTTAGAACCAGCTCAATAGAGAACTCAACCTCTTTATTAGGAGGTAAAATAGAAAATTCATTTGGGAAAACATCCTTGAAATTATCAACCACTTGAGGAAAGTCTTCTTAATGAAATACCTAATCATTTACATATAAACTAGAAATCCGGGTTGTCATCCCACCTAGACCACGATTCTCTGGTCCATCTCTACCTTCCTAAACATCCCACTCACCCTTGTAAACAAAAACTCCACCCTATTGTGATGTGAAGGTCACATTTAGGTGATAACAGTCGATATGGGAATGATAAGAAACTATAAAGTCCATCCTGAGTATGAAATAAAACCCTATCATCTCGAGGAAAAAAAGATCCCATAAAAAGTGACACCTATCAATATCAAGGGGGAACTCCCTACACAATCATATATCCTCTGATTTGATTCCCAATGCAGTATCAAGTGTCATGATTCCATCAGAAAACTGAACAACAATCCCAAGGATCTCCATAATAGGTAAAAATATGAAGCTATGAGATGCACCTATACTAAAAAGACTAGACACTAGAGTAGAGGTTAATAAAATCGTATCTCTCACCGTATATGGACCGATGATCTGCTCCTATGGTGTAGGTAGTACAGAATATATTTGTCTTTAACTGTGTTCTTTTGAAACAACCTCATTTCCTATAGTAGACCCATTTTGCTGTCTAGGTACAACTGGTGCTTGGCTTCCCCAAAACATGACCACCACCTTGGTCTGAAAAACCAGAAGTACTCCAGCTCCCAAATTGATATAGATCTATGACTCCCACTCTTGAACCTAGAGTTGGAGTCGATCCCCTTCCACTGATTACTAGAGGGAAGAACCTACAGAATCATTGTACATGGACCATACTACTACATTCTCAACACTCAAATGAGTCTCTATCACATTGGTTTCTTATATGTACCTATCTCTCACACTGATGATAGCAGATGGAACCACTAGAACTAATAGGTTGGCTGGTAATACCCTCACAAGAATCCTCAAAATGGTGCTTTCTTCCAGCTAACACTAAACCCATGGGTTGAGAGGCTGAACGTCCCTACTCTGTGCCCCCAGCTTCCCTTAGGTTCTGCTCAGCAATAGGTTCCTGATTCACTGTCTTTGTAATAGTTTTCAACCAAAACACATTGGCATATTATTGAATGACATGCTTGGGACCTTCCTCAAAGTGTCTCTCTCTTGATGGATCATCAACAAGATAAATTAGTGAAAACACTAAAGTTCTGTGAAGCGTGATTAATATTCCATAACGGTCATCACACCTTGCTCCAGACACATAAAATCACTAACCCTTTTAGCTATCCGGGTCTTAGGAAATAAGTAATCATAAAACCTTGATTGTAAATCCCTCCAGACCATATCTCAAAGTGTATCAACCTGGTTCAAAACATCCCACCAGCACTTAGCTACTCCTTTAAGCATATATATCACGATATTTAATCACTTATCTGGAGGTTTATATAGATACTTGATGATAGAAAGGATAGGATCAATTCATATCTTAGAAGTCTATGAACTTTCATCCCCTAAAAAAATGGGTGGATACTTATGCTAGAACACACGCATCAGATCTTCCATAGTTTTGGTGGGCCTTGGGGATCCCTGAACAGTCTGTATATAGCATAAGAAACCCTCATAGGATTGGGAATCAACACCCATATCTGGTATAATATCTGGTGCTGCAACTGGAACTACAGGTGGTTTTATTGGTATCCCAAGACCCACCACCTTCAGAGCATAGTCATCACCACCCTCCTAGCATGAGATTAGAGGTCATGGTGGTGGCATGTCTAGAAAATTCCAAACACATGCCTTAGAAAATAATTGAGTAGTGAATAATTCATAGATATAAAATCATAGGAAGGGTCGATGCCTTCCAAAAAAAATTCATACCCATATTCATGCTCTTAAATCCAGAACTGGGTAATAGGAACTATCATAAAAATCACCAGAGAAACTACTTACTTCCCACACTAAAATTGGGTATGGTTCAAGTTCCATGTTTAACAATTTTAAGTCATTTTAAATTCAAATTCATATTAAAATTATCTTTAAATGGTTAAACCAAATGGGTCACCACTTTTAATCCATAATTACACATACACCTCATAAACCGAAGTGTGTATTCCACTTAATCCAAACCATAACACGTTCTAGTCCATGAGACCAATAGTACATGAATCAACAGGACATAATTGACTACTTAGGGTGTTTGTTGTATCCTATGTAGGAAGACACTATTTAGGTTATGGAATGAACTCTAATTAACATCTATATTTCTAAATTCCCTGCACAAATAATTTATCAAACAATAGTTTTATCACTCAAATCACACATAATAAATGTCACGTAGTCAAGAAATGCATCCAAAATGGCATGGCATGTAAATTCTAACAGGTGGCTAAACTGATTAATGATATAGAATGTTGTCAATTCATTGGGCCAAGTATAAAAATTCATAATCACAATAAACATCAAACCTCAAGTGAGTCACCCAATGGTGGAATGAAATCAACTGTAATAGAAAAAACATAGAAAATATCATTTTCCTATCTTAAGAAATTTGGATTTTTCTTGTATGTGGGTTAGATAATCCTAGTAATAACTCATAACTAAATTATAATTCATTCATAATATCTGATATATTGTCTAAAAATAGTAAATATATAAAATAAAACCCCTTTTATATTACTTTGTAACATCTAGAACTGGGAGACACAAAATGGTTCCCCAAGCCAGTGGGTCACATGGCCTTAAGCACGCCAGAGGATTCTAAAGAACAGCGAGGTCCTAAGGTGTTTCTTTGGGAAGACTATGCCCTAATGTCAGATTGTAGAATAATAGTAGTAATCATAATAATCCAATAATGGAAGGAGATAAAATAAGAAAACAATAGACAAAATATAAACATCCAAAATACTATAATAATAAATAAGACAAATGTAGTGTTATGTAAAATATGATGATCATGTCATGTCTCTATACAAAATGGTAGCTAATACATAGAAATAGGCAAACAATAAAGTACATTTATTAAAAGTAAAAAGAGACCAAAAAGGGATTTCTTCGAATAGCATCATGAGCTTAGCTCGGTCTTATACACCCCTACTCCTATGTAATGATCATATCAAGAATCATACAGTGGGATCCTTCCTTGGTCCCCACCTATATACATGAAGTCTCTCTAGGCACCCAATGACAACCTGAATAGGGTGTGAGATAACACTCAGTATTCCACCACCAATGGTGTCTATAAAAAATCCAGTCTATGTATAAATAATGAATGAGTTTATAGTATATCATAGGTATAATAGTACTAAAAGTAAAGTGTCAAATGAAAATGTGATCCTATCCAGAAAAACATGGCTCCCTATGAATAATAGTCAAGCTCCCATAAATAAGGGAAATTTGAAAATCATAAATAAATTGGTGTGGTACCTTATAGTCTAACAACTGAAATTAGATACCCATACTAGGTATATTTGTAAGAACAAAAAATATCCAAAATGGGCATGTCATGTAATCAAGTGTATAACATCTTCAATAGACTATGCCATGTATTCCAGTGTTATATCCTAAAGGGTTGAGTCCAAGATATAAAATACCAAGGCATCCTCATCGAGACCATGAATATTCTCAATGTAAACTCAACAATAACTTGGGTGGAGTCCAAGGAGCATTCCCACAGATCATATCCAATGTGATTCCAAGAAATCCAAATTCAAGGGGAAGTAATTCCCTTGGAATCCTATGGAATTACGAACCTAGGAGTAGAAAATTCCAAGGAATCCACTACCATAATCAATATAGATCCATGGAGTAGAAATTTCCATGGTATTCAATGGAATTAGGATCCAAGGATCTTGTACAAGGCATACACTACCATTATCAATTCATCAATCAATCCACTAATCATTTCATAACCAATCACAATAAATTATTTCATCCAATATATTCAAAAATTTAATCATATTAACATCATGTGATCATAATTAAAATGAGTCATGTCCCTATCCTAATCATTATTTCAATTATAATTCATTTTATTAAGGCTCCCAAAAAAAAGTGGTGAGCTCACATACACCCATAGGGGTGGTATAACATAGGGAAGATGAAAGGGCACACCCCAAGGGTTCCCTAGGTTGAGTCTAACACCCTAAAACTTTAAAATGGTATTCAAGGGGATCCTAATAGGTTACAACCAATTATATCAAAGATTTAAATTAATTTTAGGGGAAACACTGGAAGGTCGGGTTTTTGAAACAACAACATTAACTTAAAGGGAAAGGTATAGACCACCTATTGTAGGTTCGTGGTAGAATAATCATCCAGTATCAACTTTTCATTCAGTCCAGATCATGAAAAATAAGAAGAAAAGATGAAAACATTGAAAATAGGGAATATTAGCTTAAACCAAAATAACTCCATTGATATGAAGACAAACAAAGAACGGTACAAGAGGAACATAGAACTTACCGGTATGAATTCAACAAGACAAATGAATATTAAATTAGACATCATATAAAAAATGAATTGAAGACTGGGTGAAGCATTTGAAGAAGCTCTCAAAATAGTGAGGGTTCTGTCCACTAGAGGAAGAGAGAAAAGTATTTTCGGTTATAATAAATTTTAAGGTAATTTTTTTATTTTACTTAAAAACACTAGGTCACGCGATTTGGCTGCACAGTTGGCCAAACCATGTGCCAACTGTGCTCCCCTTACTACCTCAATAGGGAACTCACACGATTCATTCACATGGTTTAGAAAACCATGCATAAACCATTCCACATTCATCAATCCCCTATCACTCCTCGAATGGTCATGGTGCATAATTAGACAATCTTTACACTAACCATACATTTATCCTCTGCTAAAAATTATAGGTGGCCACACACATGCATGAGGCCCTGGGAATAAAGTTAGGGTGAACAATGCACCCTCTACTAAATTACAAAATTCCCCACCTGATTTATTCAAACTGTTCAGACTGGGCCATATAGTTTATACTAACCGTGTGGCCCAGCTAATTTTTCCAAAAATCGGGGCTCCAGGCCTTAAACAAGCCCCATACACCCCTAAAACTCCCATTCCTCATTAGGCATTCACATTAAGTCAAAAAATAGGCAATTAAACTAGAAAAATAAGATCCTTAACTTATAGAAAAAACTAGGATCTTACATTTAGAACCTGTTCCACATAAACACACCGACCACCAAGATTCAGTCCTATGAAATTATGGACCACACTATGTGCACCTGAGGGAACAAAAACTCCATGGGCCTTACACAAGGTCCCAGCCATACCTTGTGGGAACTACGTATCCAACTTCCCATGGGATTATTATGTAAGGACTTCCCATGGAGATTGACTCCTTGGGTCCCCCTACATGTGTTAGAAGGCTAGCCTTGAGGGCTCACATGGGTTGGACTAATTTTTTAAGTGAGGCCCATTCAAAAATTAGAAATAATATACATATAAATGAAATTAAAATCCATCTCAATTGTATTTCCATGAAAAAAACTTCTCAGTTACCCTTATCTTATCAAATGTATTCTTCATGAAAACTATGAATTTCATAGTGTATAGGCTTCTTTACTCTTCTAAAGATTATTATAAACAATATTTCTTTATTAACACATGTCTTAAAAATTTATGATCAGAACAAACAATTATCATAATTCACAAGGAGATTTTTCCAAGTGTGAAATCTAATGAAAATAGATGAATCCATAACAATTATCTAAGAATCTACACTTCATCCACCAACACATGTTAACTTATTGGTAACAAATGCAATTAAGTCTCAACATATTGAAATAGATTGATTTATGGAGGACTAAAAGATAAGTATTTTACTGTGTTCAAGATATGAACAATAAGTATATGAAGATGGAAATTGGCTTGAATCCTAAGGTCGAAAAAAGAATGATTTTAATGAAGGATGTCATAGTGAGATTCATAGATTTAGATAATTCATATTAAGTAAATCATAATGCAAAATTCTAAGGGCTTTCATATTTTCAAATATAAAAATATTACCATGAAAATAATTAAACAAGATGTGAGGGGTTCCATATTTGCAGATATAGAAATATTTCCATAATAGTGAGATCCAAGATTTGAAGTGATGATTTATTGGGGTTTCATATTTTCTAACATGAAAATATTCCATCACCAGCGGTAAAAAAAATATTAAATGAAGAAGATAACAAGAGGAATATAGATAAAGTTTTATAACACCTGAAAATAACTATAGAAGAAAAGAGTGGTCCATTGAGACATATACATACATGATGTAGAGGATGAGTTTGAACATGAAATAAAACTTTCATGTTGATGGGTAGTTTTACTAAATTGAATTAAGGTGTGACTTCCCTGTTACATTTGAGACAGTGAAGAAGAGAAGTTGTTGCTTCCAGTAAAATAGAGGAATTCCAGTATTATTATGGAAAGAGGAAGACTTGACATCTCTTAAAGATCATTCCAAAGAAGTATTATCCATATACTCACACGGAAAGGAGATTCTCAAGGTGATTTTCACTATGAACCTATGAAAGATAAATTGGATATTTAAAGAGCAACAAACTACACTCAACGCAACCCATCAAAAAATGGGTTAAATTTCTCTTTGGTCTATGTGCCAATCATTTTCCCTTATAAAGCAGTGAGCATAAGAGGGAAGCGTGATAGATGTAATCCCTAGTAGATAGTTCATCTACCCTAAACCATTATAAGGGTAGTGAGCCCCAAAAGGAGTAAACTAGTCTAAATTCCCACAAGTACTAGTCTTAGTGATTTTGTTTCACAAACACACTACTTGTTTCATGATCCATGGATTAGTCTATAGTGGTGAACCTAATAAAAATTGACGTGTCCTTATACTTCCTTTTCTTTACTTTTTGCATAAAATTATATGATTAAGTGGGTAAAGAACTATCACAATAAAAACTTTTAAAGGTGTAAATCTAGGTAATTGAATTAACACAAATTAGAGAGAAAATGTAGTGTCCCTTTTAATTAAAAGGACAAGATCCACTAGGACAGTGTGAGTATAAGGAAAAGAGATAAAATTTGTACAAAGTTCCATATCCTGATCCAACCCCCCCCCCCCCCTCAAGGTATTTCTCACCTAAACCCCTTTTTATCATAACACATATTTATCATTATTTAAACCCTAATCAAATCAACCATCAAAACTCATTTTGACAAGGTCTAAATAATACACATATAAATCTTTTTAATTTGAACAATTCAAATTAAATATTATGAATAATTCATAATATTAATATAAAATCTTATATTAAGCCTTATTTTTATAATTTATAAATATTTCATAAATCACACCTATAATTTCAATATTAAGACTTTATATCTAAATTATAATTCATTGTATATAAATTAAAAAAAAGGTATTTTAAATATTAACATTTAATATTATAAGATATTTAATAAATGTGTCAAAAATATTTAAACAATTAATTATAAACTTTTTATAATTAATTAACTTAAAAACAACTTTATAAATTCATAAATATCCCAAAATACCCTTTTCTATAATTTATAAACAATTTATAAATTATACAATCCTATTCATAAATTAATTTTTAAGAATTTTTTTTTCTTCAGTATATAGTATTTTTAGATATAACCATATCATATTCTATGATTAATAGATAATTCGTAAAGTGATAACATCACATGCTAGCTATCACACCTTATGATATGCAGTTGGCATAAGGTAAATCAGTTAGTTCCTGGTATGTCTTACCCTGCACAACCCTATCACTAGATATGGATACCAGTATATCATATGTTATGATACACTAAAAACCAAATAATTACTCTATGTCACATCCTACAATATCAGATATTATATGCTACAACCTGATTTCATGTTACTTTATCACGTAACGTAATATCATCCATTCCTGCTGCAGGTTACATTATCACTAATGTAATATTATCTATGCTCGGTGCAATATATGTTATCACATAAAATATTCTCCAACCCTAACTGTAGGTTACATTATTATATAACATACACTATGACACCAACCATTGACTACAATATCATATGACATAATCTATTACCCCTACCACATGATACATTATCACATAACATATGTTGTGATCCTCAACCATAGATTACGTTATTACATAATGTATTCTACAATCCACCCTCAAAATAAATTATCAAATAATTTAATATTAGCTTCAGTTCAATTAATCGTTCATTTTTATGATATAGATCATATTTTATATAAATACAAGGCTATGTTTTTATAGAAACATTCACAACTCTGTTTTAAGCACTATTTTATGATTCAAATCTCATGGAAAGTCATTGATACCAATACTATAGAAGAATATCATTTCCTCATATGAATAAATCCAACATGAAATCCATATAAACCTATCAAATCACTTCATTACCCCAACACTTTGGCTATGAAACTAATTTCATCATTATTGGATTACCTGTGTGGAGAGTCACACTTCATCACCAATCATCCTTGAGAGTTACCAAGAATCATATAACCCTTTAATCTTTTCTCATATTCCATTGATGGATTTATTAGGCTATAAATACATCCATTAAAAACAATAAAATCAATAAACCATAAACCTAATATCATCATGGATAAAACCCAAAACCATGAACTTTAAATGAAGAACTCATGTGCATGTACTTTAAATTATAGCGTTGTTTCTATAGTCTTCGTCATATGTGGTTGATGAAGATCACTATGTGGAATCCAAATTACATTACTCCTCCATGGTGTATCCATGGGTCAGTTTAATAACACAATACTGGTGAAGAACTCTCTTGAAACCCATGACATTCTAGTGCCTCATATGTGAAAAAGGGTGAGAGAGAAGAGAGCTTATGGGGAAAGGGATTTTTAGCTTGTTTCTTAGAAAGAAGAGACAAACAAAATTATGGAATTTATCCTTATTTATATAACCACTCAAGGATGATCCCTGATTTCTTACATTTACTCATGTGTTATAACACATGTGTAAATGGAATTTGACCATTCAATAATTCATACAATGAATGTATCTTCCATATGTTTCATCCTATGGAATAACTTATATTCAATAATAGTTGGTGGAAGATGATTCAAACATTAACACTTAACATTTTACCACCATATCTATCATGGATATTGGCATGGTATCCTATACCATGCCTTATGATTTAGTAAGTCATAAATTCAAATTACATGGGAAACATTCATGATAAAATTATATAATTATATTATGATATTTCATAGCCTTAGTAAATCATATGAAAGTAGGATTTATATAATATCTCCTTTAGTACTAATCACTATCCCCTAGACTATTGGAGATGATATTAGGGTGACACGTAGTTTTTTCTAACCTAGTTGGGGTTGTGTTAGAGTGGGTTTTTCTTAGGGGAGAATTTTGGGGTTAGGTTTCATGTGAATATTGGTTTGAGAATTTAGGTAGATAGTGTCAAGGGGTCTTGAGTTCATCTTTAAAGGGTTGGAAACCAATGTTTGTGGGATAACCAACATATCCATTCACTAGGATTCTGATAACCTACTTGTCAACTCAGAGCTCTAAAGCATTAGTTGTAGGGAAAATTTAACTTTTAAAAACATGTTATAGATGTAGGTATTTTATTTCATTGTAAATATTGATTTATATCCACAAATATGATTTAATTTTCTTGGTATATATTTTAAATTATAGGATTCCTCAATATAGATAACCATCTATAGTACTGAGGTAGGGTTGTGATAAGCATGCTCCATAGATGGAGCCTCCCATCATCGATCAGCTAAGCAATGAGGACTTTATTCCAGGATTGGATCATGAAATTTCTCCACTGGGTATGTAGAGAAAAGTGCCTTTTTTTATTGTGGGGTGAGAATACCCACCTCATGTGGTGTCACCAGACATTCCTCTACCTTTTGAGTATCATATCATTCCAGTGGGAAAATATTATAATTCACATAGGATGAGTGTCCTTCATGACTTACAAAGATATAGACCACCCATATTTCAAGGTGAGACTAACCCTCAGGAATTTTAGGACTAGCTTGTGGTTGTGATATAGGGGTTCTTCCTAGTCCATATTCCTACCAATCAAATAGTGGTGCTATCTTACAAACTTCTTCAAGAAACAATGAATCTCTAGTGGAACTTGATCATCCAAACCTATGAATACGTGACTCTTCCAAATTCATAGTTTTAGCACCTCTTCTATGAGGATTACTACATAACTACGTTGAGGTCCATACACATCTAGAATCTATTGGATTCACAACATGGTAGCATGCCTTTCATAGATTATATGTTGAGGTTCAATAACCTCACATGGAACTCTATATACATGACTCATGATGAGTTATTTCAAGCCTGAAAATTTGATAATACCCTCCATATAAATATTTGGGATAAATTTTTCTTACTTTTCACCTACACCAACATTGGGGTTCTAGAGAGAGACATGGAGATCGATAGTTTTTTAGTAGAGGAATTACATGAAACATGTGATGGGGGCAGTTATATGGGAGTATATTCATTGGTTGTGGATGGAAAATGATAGGCATCATGATCCTGACAATGGACGAATTCACTTGTGTGGTTATAGTCTCAAGGATCAATAGTTCAAGAGTCACATAAAGTATCTAGTCAGCCATGAGATAGGGTTTACTATGACTATAGAGGATAAGGTAATTTTTCTCATGACTTCTTGACCAAACATGCTGTAGAGGGAAGTATGGTAGTTGATAGAACACTATGTCATAGGTTGTGGCATTATTAGGGACCTTATCAAGGTGAACAGGGTGGTCCCTAGAGAGTCAACTGCGAAAGGAGAGATATAAGTGCACTGGGAGGAGGATCTATAAGTGGATTCCACTAAGATTTTCTTCCACCACCACCATCCCTAAGTGGTCCATGTTAGGTTAAAGGAGCTAAATACTAGATAGACAACCTGATTCAGGCGATGGGGTGCTATGGCCAAGCAATGACCGATGATACCCTAGGTATAATTTTTTTCTTTTATACAATGGAAAGTATACTCATAGATACTAGTACCATCCATTACTTTGTTGTTGTGTCCAAATTTAAAGATCTAGAAAACCTGTTAGATCCCATAACCTGACCTAAGTATCTAGATAATCCTATAATAAGAGATCACATGATAGCCTATATCTTCAAAAAATGCAAGATTGTTCTTAGTGTAGAGTGTTTTTATTGGACCTCATAGTGGCTAGGATGATTCCTTATTACATATCCTTAGTATGGACTAGTTATCCTCATTATATGCCTGAATAGTTTACTATTATTATAAATTGGTATGTTTATTAGTGTAAGGATTGATATTTTCTTCCATGAGATAGTGTAACATTTAGTTGAGATGAGCAGGTCCTATTCATTAGAAGTTATAGTTGGTCACTTGTTAGTTGGAGATTTTATCTCTATGTGCATTGGATACTTTAGATAATTATCTTCCTACAGTCATGGAAGTGTATATGGATGTATTTCCCAAGTATTTACATGGATTTTCCACTCACCAAAAGATTGAATTTTGTATTCATTTTCACCCCAGGATCACCCTGATATCTAATGAAATGTATTAGATAACCTCAACTAAGATTATGAATCTAAAAGTGTAGTTAAAGACCCTTATGTGGAAATGTTTCACTAGACCCAATGTGTCCACTTGGATAGATCTGGTGTTGTTCTTTGAGAAAGCGGATGATATCTTGAGGTTTTTTATTGATTATTGCTGCTTGGATCAGGTGAAAATAATGAAAAAATACTCTCTATCAAGGATCTATGACCTATTAAACAGTTGAATGGATTGAAGTGGTTCTCAAAGATCTATCTTGTTGGGTCGGAAGAAGGCCCCAAGGAGGGAATGATGGCAAGAGGGGGGGTGAATTGCCTTTTAAAAAATTGATTAACAAATTAAAATCAAAGTGAAAGATGCAACGGAAATAAAGAAGGCAAAACACAAGAACTTGATAACGGAGTTCGGCCAAAACCCGGCCTACGTCTCCGCTCCCAACTCAACCGTTGAGAGATTCCTACCGCTTGCTTTTCAATGGTTTTAGCAAGAAACCCACTAGGCTTTAAGGTAGCACTAGGACCTATTACAGCTTGCTTTTATTGGTTTAGCAAGAACCCACTTGCTTTTAATGGTTTAGCAAGAACCCACTAGTCTTTTTACGGGTGAAGACTAGCTCACCGAGACACAAGCCTTTTAAAGGAAAAGCTTGAGAGAACCTCTTCACACCTTAGTGGTGGTGTGAGAACCCAAAGAAGGGGAGATGAGAAAAGAGTTGGGGTTTGTAGGCACAAACCCAATTTTAAAGCTCAAAAAGAGATAAACAATAAAACCCGTAATGGAGAAGCCTTGGGCGCCTTTGATTGATTGATGATGTTTGAGGGCCGCTTCCAAGCTTCTATGGAGGTGCTCTTGGATGTGGAAGTTGTTGGAGCACTTTGGGTTCCCTTGGAACAATCCGTCGGAGCTTCGCCAAAGATGTAAAAATGTGTCCGGTGGCTTGTATATTGTTCCGGGGCTTCCTAGGCCTTTATTTATAGGCTAGGAACCTTCAAGTATCCGTTGGAGGGCTTTGGAGCCGTTGGAAAAGGCCTCGGAGCCGTTGGGAGGCTTTTGGAGTTGACTGGTCAAAGCCAACGGCTAGTTTGACCAGTGCTACCGGCTGGCCGGTACAGCTCCACCGGCTGGCCGGTGCCTTGGCAGTGGAGGAGAAGTCTGGTCCAGGGGCCACCGGTCGACCGGTACATCTCCACCGGCTGGCCGGTGCCTTGGTAGAGAAGAAGAGTCTTGATCCAGGCTCCACCGGTCGACCGGTGAGGAGCCACCGGCTGGCCGGTGGAAAGACAGTAGATTGCACTGTTTGGGCTGGATGCCACAGGTCGACCGGTGGGAAGCCACCGGTCGACCGGTGGGAAGGCAGTAGCTTCCACTGTTTGGTCTGGATGCCACCGGCTGGCCGGTGGTGAAGCCACCGGTCGGCCGGTGGACTGACTTTCAGTCCATTTCTGCCTCTTCCTTGGTCAACTTCTTGGCAATCAAATGCCTATCAACACAAACACTTAAAACACAATGTTAGAAACATAAGAGGGTGATTGTGATCATGAAAATCAAACCTCGAGGGGTTCGAGAGGTACAACAATCTCCCCCTATTTTGATGATCACAATCACCAAAACAATTAAAGTAAAAATGAAATTAAAAGGAAATGCAAAGCATGATGAAAAAGGATTCTCCCCCAATCAATCAAGAAAATTCTCCCCCTTTGTGATTATCAAAATAGAATGGGGCATAAAACTTGATTGAGGGAAATTTTGAAAAACAAGGGATGAGATTTGAAAATCAATTGAGATTTTTGAAATTGAAATGAAAATTTGAATAACAGTTTGAATTGAAAGTTTTGAATCAAGAATCAATTGAATTTTGAAATTTGAAACTAAATGAAATTTTGGAATCAAAAAATGAATAACAGTTTGAATTGAAAGTTTTGAATAGAAAACAAATTCGATACCAACTGTTGGAAATTTAGAAATGAAAATTTAAAAGAAAATTTTGAATTGAAAAAAGAATTGAAACAAAGAGTTGAAAAAGAAAAATTTGAATACACAACAAGGCTAAAAGATCCTAACTCCCCCTAAATAAAAACAATAAGTTACCGGGGAGAGGGATTTTGAAAAGAAACAATTTTAGGCCCGGAGAGACTCGCAAGGAGGGATTTTTCAATCCAAACTTGTTTCATGGCGGGTCTTCTCCTATAGAATTCATCGGAAAAGAAAAAAGATTTGGGTTGACCGTACCGGGCATTTTTACAATTACATTCATATAGCATGTGCCCGGGTTTTTTGCAATAATTACAGAATTTAAAGCTAGAGCTCCCCCTTACAAAAACAGTGGGTGCATGGGAGGAGGAGGCTTGGTTGGTATAGCCAAGTCCATTGGAGGTTCGGGAAACCCTTTGTGAACCAAGCAAATTGTTCAAATTTTGTTCACCTTGGGTGAACTTGGCTAGGGTCTTTCTAAGGTCCTTGATGGTTGATTCCATGGAATCAACATTTGGAAAATTTTGGATTTTAAGGGTGAGTTCCTCCTTCTCTTTAAGAAGTTGTTCTTTTTCGGAGGAGAGTTTTTTGAAAGATTTTTTTAAAGCAACAAATTTTGAGGATAAAGTATGAAAACCATTTTCCAATTGATCTCTTGCATATTGGAGATCCTCATAAGACATATGATTGAAAGAGTTTGAATTTGAAGAACAAGAGGAGGATGAGTCGAAAGATGTTACCTCGTGAAATGCCATTAGGCATTTGTTACCGTTGTCGCTCGAGGAGGTGGAGGAGGATGATGAAGAGGAGGTGTCACTCCATGTGGCCTTGAGGACCTTCTTCTTTCCTTTTTCCTTTGGCGTGGCCCGTTTCTTGTTGAGTGGGCAATCGGGCTTGTAATGGCCCTTTTCGCCGCACCCGTAGCATTTCACCTTGGGCTCGACTTTTGCGGTGGGTTCTTGCTTTCGTGCCTTGCGAGATTTCTTCTTCTTCTTGTGCTTCTTCATGAACTTATGCATTTGGCGGGCGAGATACTCCATTTCCGAGTCGCCGCTTGAAGATGAAGTAGATGAGGAAGATGAGGATGAGGAGGAGCTTACTTCTTTTTGAACCTTGAGGGCGATGTTCTTTGGAGTTTTGATAGGGGTGCCCTCCTTTTGTGCTTGCCTCCTCATCGTGATCTCATAGGTCATTAGGGATCCGATGAGCTCCTCGACCGGCATATTTTTGACGTCCTTAGCTTCTTGGATCGCCGTCACTTTAGGTGCCCATGAGCTCGGAAGGACCCATAGGATCTTCTTGACCATCGTCTCGGCTGAAACATTATCACCAAGAGATTTCCTTCCATTGCACACGTCAGTAAAGCGAGTAAACATATCGGAAATAGACTCATTTGGATGCATTGAAAATGACTCAAAATCTTGCCTATACATGTCCAATCTAGTGTCTTTGACTTTATTAGTGCCCTCATGAGTTACTTCTAAAAGTTTCCAAATTTCATGTGAGGAGGTGCAAGTAGACACTCGATTGAACTCATTTCTATCTAAGCCGCAATGTAGAGCGTTCATGGCTTTGCCATCAAGCTCGAAATTCTTTATATCGGCTTGGGTCCATTTGGATTCATCGGGAGAGGAGAGGGTGTAACCTTGCATGACAATTTTATATATGGGATACCCTATACTTCTAAGAAAGGTAGTCATGCGGGTTTTCCAATAATTATAGTCGGTCCCATCAAAAAATGGAGCCCGACCCAATGAGAGGCCCTCGGGGGCGAAAGAGGTTGATGCCATCTTAATGGATCTTAAAATTTGTAACCGGTTAGGGTATTACACAAACTTCCCTTTGATACCAATTGTTGGATCGGAAGAAGGCCCCAAGGAGGGAATGATGGCAAGAGGGGGGGTGAATTGCCTTTTAAAAAATTGATTAACAAATTAAAATCAAAGTGAAAGATGCAACGGAAATAAAGAAGGCAAAACACAAGAACTTGATAACGGAGTTCGGCCAAAACCCGGCCTACGTCTCCGCTCCCAACTCAACCGTTGAGAGATTCCTACCGCTTGCTTTTCAATGGTTTTAGCAAGAAACCCACTAGGCTTTAAGGTAGCACTAGGACCTATTACAGCTTGCTTTTATTGGTTTAGCAAGAACCCACTTGCTTTTAATGGTTTAGCAAGAACCCACTAGTCTTTTTACGGGTGAAGACTAGCTCACCGAGACACAAGCCTTTTAAAGGAAAAGCTTGAGAGAACCTCTTCACACCTTAGTGGTGGTGTGAGAACCCAAAGAAGGGGAGATGAGAAAAGAGTTGGGGTTTGTAGGCACAAACCCAATTTTAAAGCTCAAAAAGAGATAAACAATAAAACCCGTAATGGAGAAGCCTTGGGCGCCTTTGATTGATTGATGATGTTTGAGGGCCGCTTCCAAGCTTCTATGGAGGTGCTCTTGGATGTGGAAGTTGTTGGAGCACTTTGGGTTCCCTTGGAACAATCCGTCGGAGCTTCGCCAAAGATGTAAAAATGTGTCCGGTGGCTTGTATATTGTTCCGGGGCTTCCTAGGCCTTTATTTATAGGCTAGGAACCTTCAAGTATCCGTTGGAGGGCTTTGGAGCCGTTGGAAAAGGCCTCGGAGCCGTTGGGAGGCTTTTGGAGTTGACTGGTCAAAGCCAACGGCTAGTTTGACCAGTGCTACCGGCTGGCCGGTACAGCTCCACCGGCTGGCCGGTGCCTTGGCAGTGGAGGAGAAGTCTGGTCCAGGGGCCACCGGTCGACCGGTACATCTCCACCGGCTGGCCGGTGCCTTGGTAGAGAAGAAGAGTCTTGATCCAGGCTCCACCGGTCGACCGGTGAGGAGCCACCGGCTGGCCGGTGGAAAGACAGTAGATTGCACTGTTTGGGCTGGATGCCACAGGTCGACCGGTGGGAAGCCACCGGTCGACCGGTGGGAAGGCAGTAGCTTCCACTGTTTGGTCTGGATGCCACCGGCTGGCCGGTGGTGAAGCCACCGGTCGGCCGGTGGACTGACTTTCAGTCCATTTCTGCCTCTTCCTTGGTCAACTTCTTGGCAATCAAATGCCTATCAACACAAACACTTAAAACACAATGTTAGAAACATAAGAGGGTGATTGTGATCATGAAAATCAAACCTCGAGGGGTTCGAGAGGTACAACATATCTTAGGTATTATTATCACCAAGTTCAGGTTGTTGAGTAGGATATCCCTTAGACAACATTACAATACCACTATAACCATTATGAGTTTCTAGTTATGTCTTTCATTGTGATAAACACCACAGTTATGTTCATGGGACTCATGAACTGGACCTTTTATCCCCTCTTAGATTGGTTTTTAGTTTCATTAATTAATGATATTCATGTTTATTCAACGTTGGAGGTTGAGCACTCTAAACAACTCAAGATTGGTTTAGACTTACTCTGAGAGCACCGGTTGTATAGAAATCTCTCGAAGTGTCTATTTTATATTCAATAGTTCCGCTTATTAGGACATTTCATCTTAGAGGGTGGATTAACTATGGACTGAGTGAAGATTGAGGCAATGTTATCTTGGAAGCCACCCAAGAGTGTGTTTGAGGTGCATTGTTTCATTGGGTTAGCTAGATACCACCATAGATTCATAGAATACCTCTATGGGATTAAAAATCCCATGAATTACCCTACCCAAAATGGAAATCCCTTTGTTTGGATCAAGTTATGCCAACTATTTTTTAAGGATATAAGGAGAAGGTTGATGAGTGCTCAAGTTTTAAGACTGTAAGAGGAAGTAATAAAGTATGTGGTGTTCTACAATGCCTTTAAAAATAAGTTTGGTCATGTTTTTATGAAAAGTAATACATTGATTTATTATGGGCCCATAAAATTGATACCTGATGAGTAAAACTACATGAACCATGATTTAGAGCTGAAAATAGTAGCACTCACCTTGAAAACTAGGAGACAGTATCTTCTCAGTGAGTGTTTTATAGCCTACGTTAACCATTAGAGTCTTAGATACATCTTCACTCAGAGATATATTAACTTGAGGGAGAGGAATTATTTAGAGTTCCTATAAGACTATGACTTTGATATTTTTGTTACACCAAAGAATGGAAATGTGGTGGCATATTCCCTTAGTAGGAAGTCCTCGACTTAGTTGTTAGTAGGAGGTATCCAAATAAATAGCCTCAATACAGTAATCCTTAGTGGATTAAAAATATACATATTATCATTGATCAATGGTGGTGGCCCCTTTTCTTATTTTGTGTCGATGAACCATATGGATTCTAAAAAGTTGGGGAGAACATTATTCTATTATGAGGATGAACAATGGTTCTAGTCACGTTGAATAAGGAGGTTCCAAGGGAGTTCTAGACTTCACCTATAACACCCCAACCCGAATAACCATGTCTGATCCAGAATTCCACACGACCTCATGTGTGCCTCCCCATATACAAGATCCTGCTGACTAGTATTGAGTGCTAAAGGGGCATCATGGGGACACTATTCCCTCATTATAAGGTAAACAACAGATTATGATAAAGAAAGAAATACAAACTAAATAAAAATAATAATGAATTAATAAATAATCACCATATAATAAGTATAGTCAATAGGTATCATCCCATTCAATATCAATAAGGAATGTTAGACACATCTACCAAAACTATGGAAAATGGATCACCACAGGAAGTGGATCAAGGTATGAGGTAAAGTAACTAAATAGGAAAAACAAAAAAATTCAAGCCCAAGTATATCCTATAATTCCTACATCCTTCTGCTAAACCTACTTAAATATACACCATGGGTCCCTTTCCCTTCACTAGATCCTTTATCATAAAATCTATAAGTACAATGAAATTCTTGAGTATAGTGTGGGTAAAAGACTCGGTAGGGAACCACCAACACCCCTTAATATAAGTACATAAGATATATTGGTGAATTACATGAAAGTAAATAGGACATATGTAAGTATAAATTATACTATATAAGCATAAAATATATATATTGAGTCCTTAGAGACTCCTTGTTTAGATCCATTATAGAAGGAACATTAACCGACCACCTAACATATCCCCATTGATTGGATAGTCTAAAAACATGCTTGAAACATCCCTTGTGAATAGATAACCCAAATTTATGTTGACCAAATTTATGAAAAATAACTTCGAGGGATAGTCCATGAGTCTCAACCTGTACATTCAACTACAGAAAATGGGGGAACAACACATGTGATACAAGATACGAATTAAATATCAAATTTCACATCTTATTAAGTAAGAATCATAACCATAAGAATCCACATGTGGGAAATAATAAGCATAGGTATCATAGTTATATACACACACACACACCTCATGTGATCAATATTCAAACATAGGTATTAGGGGGATACACATACATGCCCACAATCATTCTAAGAACTCATATAAAATATACGCTAAATTCAAGGGATTACTAGCTTAGGTACAATGATGATTGATGGAAATGGTCATCATCTGAGTCCAACTACACCACTAAATCCTAGAACCATTCCTGAAATAACATGGTTTAGAATTATAGGATCAAGTTTGAGGAGAAACAACACCCAAAATTTGTTTCAATATCAAAAATACCTATGTAGATCTACTACCGATAATTATTTAGGTCTAATCAATGCATAGATATCAATTCCCCAAATTAGGTTGTCAATTATATCAACAATCAATAAATCCATTGTTAGATTATGTCAAAAACTCTATATCTAATCATGAAATATAATATCTAATCAATTTTTTTCAAGTAGAAGATGATGTGATTGATCTAGGACAAAGTAGAACTCATAAAATTTGAAGCGCATGATTGAACTATTGTTTAAGCATCAAATGGAGGAGATAAAAGGGAGGATAGGTACCCAAAATCCCCAGATAGGGTTCCTATAGTGATAGAGGTTGTAAATGGACTTATATAATGAGAGAAATTAATATTGGGCTAGGTTTTAAAAAAATCATTAAAAATATACATCCCTACTAGGCTCCGAATGATGCCACCAGAATACCGGTAGCTGTTGGGTAGAACAGGTTATGCCAAGGATCCCCATCGGCTGGCTAGAGGTCATTGAGAAAAATGGGCTCTACCTAGGAACACCACAAACTAGTTGGTGGAATCTATATTCAACTTGTAGATACTGAAGACTCCACCAGCTGGCTAATTGATCCCACCAGCTAGTTGGTAGAGCTATTGTAGCATCTTCAAGCTACACCAAGATCACCTTCTTAGCCCCTCTCCCTTTTTATCCTCCTGAACACCTCTAACCAGAATCATCAATAGTCAAAACATATAAAAATATATATACTATCTTAGATAAGGAATAACTTAAATAGAGGATTTCATAATCTTCCCCCTCTTATAATTTATCATCCTTAAGAAGTATTCCCATAGTTTTGTACAAAAAAACTTGGACCACTAAACTTGAAAATCAGTCTCTCGCTCCCACATCTCTTCCTAAATATTCCCATGTTTTCATTGAACTTGGACAAGAGGAACAATAATCCCCGGTAGAAACTTATCCCTATAGTATACTATCTAAAAAGGTCACTCTACAAAAGATGTTCATGATTATAGATCAATATACTCATATTTGAGCACATATGCAGGATTGGGCTCATACCTCCAAATCTAAAACACATGGAACACATTATGCATTCCTTGATACTATGGAGGAATATCTAAACAATATTCCACTATTCTGATATGTTTGAAAATCTCAAATAGTCCAACCTATCATGGTGAAAAATTTCCTTGCTTCCTCAAATGCCTTTTCCCTAATCGAGAGGACACCTACAAGAAAACCTTGTCTCCCATAGTGAAATTCAAGGGTCGTATCCTTCAGTGATCATAAGATCATTCCTATTTTGATTTGAAACTATCCATTTTCAAATCAACTACACTGATATGAGGTAATTTGTTCCATACTCATCCCAATAATTAAATATTCACCTACCTCATGCCAGTATAGTGGTGAATGAGATGGTCTCCCATACAAATCCTAAAACAAAGCCATAAAAATTAATTTCTGGAAGCTATTATTGTAGAAAAACTCTAATAGGGACAATTGATCATCTTAAGATCCTTTAAAATCTATAACACATACTCAAATAATATCCTCTAAATTTTAGATCATTCTCTATAAATTCTCATCAGTCTTAGGATTAAATTTCATTCTTATCTTCAATTGAGTCTCCATCACCTTATGCAATACATTCTAAAACCATGATGTAAACTAGGATTCTATATTAGATACCATTATCTAAGTCACTCTTTACTAGCATAGGATCTCCAAAACATATATATTTCTTAACTCAACCACATATTTAGTCTCTCAAATTAGTAAGTGAGCCTCATTGGTCAACTGATCCACCATAACCCAAATAGTATCTCAACATTTCATGGACCTAGGAAACCTTATCATGAATTTTGTGGTCATCTCATCCCACTTCCACATAGGCACTAGAAGTGGTTGGAGTAACCCTCAAAGCCTCTGATGCTCTGACTTGATCTTCTAAGAAGTTAGACATTGGGATACAAAGCCTGCAAAGTCTCTATTTATGTCAGGCCTCCAAAACTATCATCTGACATCATAGTAAATATTGGTTGATCTTGGTTTCACTTTTCACCACATAAAATGAAAATATTTCATAATATCTTCTCACATAGAATAAAGAACCACCACTCTACCATGAACTAGAAACAAACCATGCCCATCAAAGACCTAACCTAGAATAGATCCATTTACTACAAACCTCTAATGCATTGTGACACACTCTCGATCAATCTCTTAACTGGTATTCACTCATTCTATAAACAAGGACGTGATCACTAAGGGTGCATAAACCATTTCCCCTCAATCCTCAACTAACCCACTTGTCTATCTACCAACAAGTCCATGATCTTCCACCCAATTTCTAACATTCACTACCCAACCTCATACATCTTCATACTCAACACATCCATAAATACATTTCCTTTCCTAAGAGTATACTCTATCTCAATGTCAAATGTATGAAACTATTCTATCCAATGCCTCTAATGAATATTCAGGTGATGTTGGGATAAAATATACCACAGAATCTTGTGGTCTATATATATGAAAAATATCTTTCTGAATATTTATTATCACCAATATTTCAACACATTAACCAAAGATTAAAACTCTAATACATGACTAGGATAATTACACTCATGGGGTCACAACTAATGAGACTCGTTAGCAGCTGCCTTATAACCATGCATCAAAAAATATCCCAGGATAATGACGAACATGTCACAATACAATGTATCCCCAAATCTAGGGTTGGGAAGAATTAGGTTTCGTGATGATATCAACCTCTTATTTAACTCTAAGAAGGAATCCTCACACTTCTCTATCCATTCAAACATGACTCCCTTATTTTTAATCACAATCATAGGAACTTACATGTGATAAAAGTCCTAAATGAACCTCCTGTAGTACACAATTAACTTGAAGAAACTCTAAATCTTGAATAAATTATTTGATTGTTCCCAATACATAATTGAATCTACCTTCTTTGGATCAATTGATATTCCTGTATGATAAATCAGTTTCCCAATAAAGTGCACCTCCTGTATCCAAAAGTGACACTTCGAATACTTGGAATAAATCATGTGTGATTAAAGTGTACTCAATATGATCTATAGGTGTCTAGAATGTGATTTTGATGTATTAGAATATATAAGTATGTCATCAACAGACATAGTAATGAAGGAGTCCAAGTATCAGTGAAATTTATTTCTCATGAGATCCATGAACACTAATAGAGCATTATTCAGTTCAAAAGTTATAACAAGATACTCAAAAACCTATACCTTCTCCTAAACTCTATATTTGGTATGTCATCCTCTCCAATCAAAAACTTATAGTGGATAGAACATAGAACACTCTTAGAAAACCACCAAGCTCACCTCAATTGACCAAACAAGTTTTTAGTTCTTGGAAATAGGTACATATTATTTACAATGATCTCATTTGACTTCCAGCAAACCAAAAAAATACAAATACTACCATATGACTTGTTAGAAAACAACACCAGATCACTCAAAGGGGAGGTTATCAGTATGATGAATTATTTAGCTTCAAGATCACCCAGTTGTTCCCTGAGTTATTTTAACTCATTCAGTGGAATGAGATATAATGGAATCAATATATATCATGCATCGGGCATAACCTTGATCTCAAACTCAACTCCCCTATGTGGAGGTAACCCTAAGAAATCCTCTAGAAATAAATCTTGAGACAAGTATAAAAAAGGAGGAAAATATGATGGAGACACTATTTGGTCCACTGTAAGGATCATGCTGGTCTCCTGTGCTAAAAAGACATCTCTTTGACATGGGTTAGGTCCCAATCTTCCTGACTTAATGTTCTATTCACTAGTCAATAAGAACTTACCCCTTTATGTGGTGTAAAATCACTCATCTTTGACAATAATCGATGTGTTCATGATATATGGTCAACCATACCATACTGGGAATCACATCCAACCTTTTCACTTCTAGAATTTTGAAGCTCCACACATGCTTGAAGGTAGAAACAACCATCAGACATTTTTTTAGATATGATGACAATCCACCCTCTTTACTAGGGATGTATCGATGTATACCAACTCAGAAGAGTATTTCACAAGTAAATCCAACCCAAAAAAACTTCAGTATATATGAATGAATGAGAAGTCCCTATATCAAACAATGCAACATAGAGAGTATAAAAAATTAGTACCATACCTCAAATAGTTGAGGGTCCCTATCCACCATCAGCTAATGTCTGATCAACCACATAGTCCCTACCAAAAACCACTCCATGAAACCCTAGAGGCTTATGAGTCACCCAATTCATCTACCCTTGAGGGTTCTAAACCTGATACAGAGTTCCGAAACTTTCATCATATCCTGACTTTTTTTTGTGCATTAGTAAATACTTAGAGAAAAACTGCTTCTGATGATTGTCTTTGCTACAATCATGGAAAGTCTTAAGAGAGACATTATATTCCTTGAGATAGATCCATTTCGCCCCAAAACAATAGCACATAGAAATGATATTCCCTACAGAAGTAGTTTAGGAACCACTTCTCTTCTCGGACCATCACCACCACCCTAGTATCCATCCTTTGACTTATTTTTCATGCTCTCAGAATGAGTAAATAAAACTACATTAGATAAATTTCCTTCTGATCCACTAATAGTGGGGATGGGACCTATATATCTATCTTCCTTGATGAATTTGTCTATAGTTAGCACCTTAAGAAGCACTGTATAATAGGTTTTCATATCAAAGTTCTTGACTTGGTGTTTCATCTCTTGATAAAGACTAATTTTAAACATTTTATCTTTCTATGTCGTGTTCCCTACCAAAAGAGGAGTAAATAGAATCAAATCAGTGAAGTGTAATGATTAGGTAGACACTAACATTTTCCCCTACTAGTGATCCATGAAAACCTACGCATGGTCCATCTTTAGTGCTTCTAAAAAAACTATTTGAAGAAGAGATCCTTGAAGCTCACCCGAGTCATCCCTTTATGTCTACCAGCCTGTAACATGACATCCCACCATCATACAACAGTTCCCTAAAGCATGAAGGTCACAAGATTAACCTTCCAATCTGATGGGGTCTTTATGGGGTCAAAAATCCTCTCAATGACCCGTATCTACTCCTCTACACCCTAAAGGCATCTTGTGCCATGTAAGGATGAGTGATGTTGGAGTTGGTATTCATGCACATAATTAAACATTGTTGGGCCGCCCCTATGTGCTCCTCTTACCTAAATAGTTACTAGCTAAAAGATTCATGACTAGATCAGTTCAATAACTTGACATGCTAGAGCAAATGATGTGACTTTTATTTCACACTATTTTCCACATCATTTTATTAGTATTTTGAGGATTTAATTAAATAATTGTGCTTTGAATGTTAAATAATTGAACTCTGGTAAAAAAAATTAAATTTTTAATTTAATAATTTTATGTTTAAATTTTTGTTTTTACATTTAAATTATTAATTTTTTCTTTCCTAATTTTTTGATTTATTTTACTTATAATTTTATTTTTTATTTATATTTTAATCATAGTGTTAAGTAAATTAAACTTTCAGTTTTTATGTTTTTGTTAATATTCAATTGATGGAACTTGAATTTGATTTATGATATTATGTTTCACTATTTTAACCTGTTTGAATTTTAATTTTAAAGTTTTAATATTTAATTTTATTTTAAATTTTAATTATAGAATTTGAAAATATATTTTCAAATTATATTTATTTGATTTAATATTTTGTTTTGGTAACATATAATTTTCATATTAAATAATTTAATTGAATTGGTTTTAATTTTTAATCTAATGTTTTTTATTCTTTAATATTTATAATGATTTTAATTTATAGTTTTAAATATGTTTATTTATTTTGTGGGAATTCTGCTTGTTATAGTTCCCTACTACTATTCGATATGCTACCGCCAATCGAAATCTTGCTACCACTAGGGACATGATTCTATTGTCACAAGGTCAGTACTACTTCCAAAAGTAGTTTATTCTACTGCTCCATATTTTTTTGTTAACATTTAATAGATGGAACTTGAATTTAATTTAAGATATTTTTTTGGTATGTTTATATGTCATAATTTTAATTTATAAATTTTAATGTTTTGAAATTTGAATATATTTTTTAAAATTTCATTTAGTTGATTTAATATTTTATTTTTTAACTTATAATTTGGGTATTAAAAATTAATTGAATTGGTTTTTAATTTTTAATAATCTTTTTTTAATGTTTTAGTACTTATAATAATATTAATATACAGTTTTAAATAAGTTTTATTTATTATGTGGTAAGTCATCTTGCTATTATTCACTGCTATAGTTTGGTGTGTTGTTTCCAGTGGAAATATTTCCACCTCAGGGGAAATGATTACATTTCCATGAGGGCAGTGTTATCACCAAAAATCAATTTATGCTACCACTCCACGTTTTTTTTCCTATCTACCATTCACCAATGGTACCATCCTGCTACCGTGTGAAGAAAATCCTACTTCCATGCGACTTGCCTTTAACAATTTTCTGCTACCATATAACTCTCTTACTACCGCCATACTACTATGACTAGAAGATTGAGGTTGTCCAAACTCGATTGAGTGAGGAAGGAGGTCCTGATCTCGATTCATTTGAAGGAGAATAAGGAACTTATTTCTTCATTGTGAGAGATATATAGAGGATAAAACCAAATTAAAGAACATCTGAATATGGGTAAAGATGAATTAAGGAATAACCCTGTATGTATGTTCCCCAACTGAAGATCGAGTTCTACAGAGAAGTTGAACAAATATTTGAGTCTCATTGCCTCAAAAAATTGATTCAATCTGGAATGAATCTAATTCTAGGTTTGATCACATCACCGACTAACTTAAGGTTATTTTGAAGCTCAAAAAATACAACTAGTTGGCACCATCATTTGTGAATATTGATCCATCTATGATGAAGGGAGATCAAAGCCTGGTACTTAAACTGAATCTAAGAGATTATGACTCGATTTAACTATCACCAATTTAATTTTTTGGAATTTGAATAGTGACCCATTCGCCGATGAAGATGAGATTCACCTTTGTGTATTGAAGTTTAACTGATTCTGACTATTTTGAAGTTATATAGGGTTTTTTTCTAATTACATATAGAAGAATTTAAAGGGGAATATAAGAATTGATAATCGAAAATACATTATTGTGAGTTTAAAGAGAGTTTTATGTAGGTTGTTAATCAAAATTCATGTATGAAGATGCTATTGAGTGATTTGGGATTCCAAAGTTTGTGTTGTACTGAACCGACGATACCATTGTTGATAAATTAGATCTAAACCAATGCATGATTTGATGATTCATTTTCAACATCAGTTCACAGATAGAATGACCACTACATGAAGAAGACCGAGATTCATTAAAGATCCTATAAAGGTTGAGGTTACAATATGTTGAATAGAGGAAGAGTATGTGTTTTAAATTTTTTAGCTTGGTATTCCATTGTCAATAGCTACAAGTTGGATTGAATCATTGAAGCTAATGTTTGACTTCTAAAGTGAGGTAGAGATTATTTCAAGACAGAGTTACGTCTAGATTTTTTAATATTTCTACCAAATTCAGGTGCACATGGATTTTTTTGAGTTTAGTTTGAGATCACTGCTTGTGTCACATGTAGGATATAGTGGCCTATGAATGAAGACATGTGGTCAATGAGGAGAAAATTCCAAGAATTAAGTCAGTGAAATCATCTCATTAAATCAAAACTTTTAGACACATTCTCCATATCCCTAATTCTATATTTCTCTAAATAGTAGACTTGAGACTGAATTCTTAGAGACCCTAACCAAAAAAAATCTAGGGACCTTTGGAGTAGATGGAAATCAAGTAATTTCATGAAAAACACAGGCATAAGCTTCAAAATTGGTAAATATAGAGTATGAATGGAGGAAGGATGTGCATATTTGTCAAGATATAAGATACTTTATTTCTTATTCCTTTTTATTTCTCTGTATCACAATTTTATTTTCCTATGTTGTATTTATATTTTGATACATACTATACTTAATGTTTTAGGGACTTATAATTGAATAAGTTCTTTTTCAATTCATGTTCTTGAAAATTCCTTATATTCTCCAACTTTATCTTTTTGACCAAAAATATTGAGAAAGATTATGATTTTTATTAGAAGTGACCCTAATCATCAAGAGATATTTGATCATCTTTAACAATTCAGTTGCAAGAAGGGTAAAAAATTATTATCTTTAATATCTCATATATTTTATCTACTTCAGTGAGATTCCCTTAATTTCTGTTCATGTTCTTCTTTTCCTTAACATAGTTAGTATTAACACTACTAATGTTTCATTTCTCACTTTCTTCGCATATTGAACACCCAATCTCCTATCATTTATATTCCCTATTTTCTTAGTTTATAGAAAGAATATGCCCTTTGAATCACTCACCCACCTTCCCTTAGGTTCAAACTTTCACTGATATGCTAGTGTAAGTATTTAAATTGACATTTTGATAGCCATGGAGAACTCTAGATCCATTCATAAACCAATGGAGCATACTCAATTGAATCCTCCTATACAATAGGTGGTGCAAATGGCTATGAAATATGTCTACAATGTGACATTTCCTAAAATTCCATATCAAAATTTAGATAAAGATAACTACTTAAACAAGAAGACCATTACAAGATCACGAGCACACACAAGAGTCTACAATAAGGTTAAACCTAAAAGTCTACCCATAAGAACAAGTCCACATCCCCTAAGCACTACCCATGATATAACAACTCATATCTTTAATACGCATTATTTCATGATTTATTGTATAAAGATACACTTAATACATCCCCATAATATCATTAGGCCTAGTGTATTTGGGTAATTAGGTATATATTATAATAAATTGAAATAGAAATATAAACACATAAACTAAAACTCCATAACATGACCTTAAATTTCCTCAATATTCTAAAACTGCATGGGATAACCTGGGGATGTACATAAGAAAGGGGTGAGCTATAAATCCTGGTAAAGTAATAACAAAAGAACAACATGATAAAAGTAATACATGCAATTCAATAGGCATGTCAAGGAAACATAATAGGGGAGAAATCATAATCTTGAATATTAAATCGTGATAAAATATGATAGCATAAAGACAACATGGGAATTTGTAAACAACATAAAACATGAAATAATAAGAATAAATCAAGTCTAACCACAAATACATCATAACATAGTGTTCTTGGGATAAACATTTATTCACTATACATGAAATCTCATGAGATAAAAAAAATACCCAATTAATTGGAGGGCTATATAATTTCAGTCCCACCCACCACATTCATATCATGTACATGCATAAGTGTGTGATATAGATCATACAACATAAGAACATATTTCATCACTTTTAACCCCATGATTAAGGAGTGTGGGGTACATATGCATAATTCTCCGATCTATGATAATTACATATAGGTGAATAACGTTGATTGGAAATGGATATGGGTATTCACTAAACAAATGTTTGGCATGGAAAATAATAGGATGATTTTGACAACATAACGCAGGTACATAAAGATTCATATAATGTTTTAATGAGAGTTAAATGAGGTATCTAATTACATGAAAATCATGTGTAAAATAAAAATGATGTGTAAAAACATATTAAAACATGAACAATTGGGAATAAATGGGCATAATATAAAGGAAGTTCTTGAATAAAGAATAGAAATAGAGGATCCCTTACCTTGAGAGGGAACTTATAAAAGATTGGGAAGGGATTATTAGAAGTTTGTGTGCACCTTAGGAGGGATATAAAGAGGTAAATATACTGTCAATTTATGATCACGGGGTTTTGAGTGAAGTGTAATGGGAGGTTGGGTGGGTTTTTATAGCAAAAGTGAGGAGAATTATTTATTAATTTCTAAACTTGGGTTTTGGACTCTATATGATAAATTAATCCAAAACACCAACTATTCCATGGTTTTTCCTATAGTATCTACCAAAGAGGATTGGGTTGAATTATTTTATATGTATAAGAACCTGACTCCTTAAAATAATATCCTTGGTGATTTGGAAGTGAGGCATGTTTATGAAGAATTGATTTTAAAACTTTTAAATATAATATAGGTATTTAAGGATTAATTAAGGGTTTATAAAATTAATAAAATTACTAAAAAACACATTATTTTCAATTGGAAACATAATTTGGGTCATGTATACTCTTTATAATATTTATTGTATTACTTTTGGGCTTTTATGATGTCATAATGCATACCATACTTAATTTTTACCAAAAAAAATTGACTATCTTAGAAAATTATGAAAAAATTACCATTGGATAATATTTACATGATGATTTCAAAAATAATATTAATTTTATAAAATTAATTCTTTAAATATTAGAATTTAAAATTTTAAATTATAAATACCCATTTATTAAAAAAAACTAGTTTTTTAACAATAACAGTTTTTTAAAACTTATGAAAAGTACCTTTGACTCTGTAAAATTATATTATTATTTATATTTATAAAATATTATTTAATAATAATATTTTATTAAAATATCATTTATTTCAAAAAATTCTTGAATTCATCAAAAATAGTGCCATTACTAAAACTATATATTTCCCAAAAATGTAATTTGTGTTTCATTGTATCAAAATATAATTTTTATAAAAATTATTATTTAATAAATATAAAGTAATAATAAAAGATAAATATAGTCATTATTTTATTAAAAATAAAAAATATAAAAATTCATACTATTAAGGTCTAGATAATAACCCTTTATTACCCCCCCCCCAATGAATTCCCTAAGTGTAAGGCGTGTCTTGGTTATATTTTCTTATGGTGGTTCGATTAACATGGTTTGGGTCGTGATCTCAAGGAGCTTGAACTTCTACCACAAATGGTTTAAATCATGCTTTATTTTTTTAACATGGGCTTTGGATTAGTCAAGGTAAAATACCAATGATGTTATCTCTATTAGAATATCTAATAAATGGGATCAATAGGGCATGATCCTACCAGTTGAGGTCATCACTTCCTTTGTCTATGTCAATTGGATTTATCATAAACCTATATATATACTAATCAAACAATCACTATATAAATAATATAATATGAATGATTATTATGCTTAATGGTATTTTAAATTTGATAGGATATAAATTATAATGATCTAAAATAACCAAATTAATTCATGTGTTTTATATAATTTCATATCTTAATAGGGATTTCACACATTTAAAAAGGTAATTTCATTTATAAATATTTGGGTTGTTACATTATTCCTAACTTCTGAAATATCACCCTCTAAATTTCATTAATATGATAAAATAGATAATGTTATTTATATTTCATTGCCACTTTTGGTTCCCAAGATGCTTCCTCAAACTTATGGCTCCACCACAACACTTTGACTAGGTGATTTGTCTTGTTTCATAGAACCTTATATCTATGATCAAAGGTCTTCAATGGACACTCCTAATATGAAATGTCATTCTCAAATGGTACCACATTTAGATTCAGTACATGTGAGGGTTTGTGTATGTGCTTCCTCAAGAGGGATATGTGGAACACATCATGTACTTGATATAGTTCAGATGAGAGTGTTAGTCGATAGACCACCACTCTAATGTGATTAAAGATATCTAAGTGGTTGATGTATCTTATAAAAATATTTCTATTCTTACCAAAACTCATGAATTTATTCCAAAACGATATAAAAAGGAACACAATATCTCTAACCTCAAATTGTAGGTGTTTTTTATGATTATCTACATATTATTATTATCAACATTTTATGGATTTCATATGAAGATGAATGATTAGAACCTTATCTTTCATCTCTTGGATAAGTTCAGGTCCCATCATCTTCCACTCTCCAAATTCATCCCAATATGTTGGAGTATAACACCTATTTTTATAAAGAATATCATATGGTTTTCTTTTAATTCTATAATGTAAACTATTTTTATATGATAGCTCCACCAGAGGGAGGTGTTTGAAGACACTTTGTGATGTTTTTCTAAAAAAGTTTTGTATTTGTTAACAACTAATTTTTTAAAATAATTTCTTTGTAAAATAGGTGTGAAATAAGGTGTTGGATGTTTGTAAAGTTCTATTATAAAGGTGTTGTAGGAATTTGTAAGTTTGTTAAGAAAGTTTTTTAAATAACTTTCTAACAAAGTTAGATGATTCAGTGATGTTCATTCAAAGTTTTTTATATCATAGAAAAAACTCATGATACAATATTTTTTTTCAAAGAAAGAGTTTAAGTTCTTTAGATGAATTTTTTTTAATAAAGTATGCTATGTTTCTAGAAAAACATTCCATTTGGAGAGTTTTTAAGAAATTATGTGAATAAAAATTTTCTGAAGTTTTTATAAAGGAATCATATGTATAAGTGAAATAATTTCCAGAGTTGAGTTTCCAAATAAAAAAAATATTGGTTACTGAATAAAGTTTTTGTAATAAAAACTAAATTAAAAAAGTTTCAGATTATATGGAATATTTTTTACCATAAAGTCAAAGTAAGTTAATGAGTTTATATTCATAAAAGTATTACACGGTGTTTTTAGATGTATAATATGAAAACCCTTCTCTTTATTTCACTTTATTTAATTATTAATTACATAATATTACACATAATAAAACCCAAAATATCGACAAGACTAGTGTTTTTTGGAATTATATACATTACATAACAATTTAAAATAGGAAATAAATCATCTTTATTGAAAACATATTTAACATTCTTGTACTTAAAATTGCATGGGATAACCTGGGGACATACATAAGAAAGGGGTGAGTTATAAATCCCATTAAGGGAATAAACATGGAATAACATGAAGAAATTAATACATGTTAGACAATAAGAATATTAATGGGACATAAAAGGGGTGAGAATCATAAACATGAACAATGAATCATGATATATCATGATAACATAAATACAACATGGGAAATGTGGCAATAACTTAAAACACTGCATTATAAACATAGGTCAAGGATAACTGACAAGAAATCATAGTGGAAAAGTTACCATGATGGATTAGGTTAAATCCATAATTCCTTGTATGATTCCTCATGAGACTAAAAAATTACTCACTGCATTGGAGCACTATATAATTCTAGGTGCACCCATCATATTCATTTCTTTCTCATTTTTAAGTGTGCCACATAGATCATAAAATATGGAATCATTTATCATCATGTTTTATTCCATGACCAAGGATTGTATAATTAATACATGTAAGTATCCAATAAAATAATTATAAGTGCATTAAGGTGAACACCCTTGATAAGAAATGGGTATGAGTATTCACTACATAATTTTTTGGTATGGAAAATCGAGGTGAAATTTTGACAGCATAACGGGGGCATAGGAATGTTCATGGGTGGTCTTGATGAGACTGAAAGGGGTATATCATCATTTAGAAATAAAATGGATAGTAATGGGGATATTTAATAACATATCCCAACATCAGTAAATGATGATAAACTATATATGATAAAGAATTCACTTGAATAAAGAGGAGGAGGGGATCCCTTACTAAATTTTGGCATAGTAACAGATGTACATAAAGGTTCATAAGAGGGATTAATGAGAGTGAAAGGGATATCTCATTATTTATACATAAAATTGATAGTATGGGTGATATGTAAGAACATATCCCAACATCAAAAATTTAAAATTAAGAATCATAACATAAAAGAGGTGCTTGAATGGAAATGAGAAGAGAGAAATGCCTTACCTTGAGAGGGTGATTCCAAATACTTGGGAGGAGCTTCTTGAGAGATTAGGGGAACCTCGGGAGGACTATTGATATGGGAGGTTAGATTAATGATGTGTTAAAATTATTTTTAATGAAGACAAATGGGAGTTTTTGTGGGTTAATATATGAAAGGAGAGGGTAGTTATTTATTATTTCCTAAACTTGGGTTTTGGAATCTATATAATAAAATAACCAAAACCACTAAGATTCCAATGGTTTTTCCCATGGTTTATGAAAAATAGGGGTTTATTTAATTATTTTATTAGTCCAAGTTCTGAAATTATTAAAACATTACCCTTGGTGATGTAGATGTGAGTCATACCCTTAAAAAAATTATTTTAAAACATTAAAATATATTATAGGTTTTGGAGGATTCATAAAAGATTTGTAAAATAAATATAAAATCACATTATTTTAAATTTAAAACATATATTTGTTCGTGGATACCATTTATAGTATTTATTATATCACATTTTTTCATTTTTATGTCATAATACACATCGTGTATTTATACGGTACTAATTTTTACCCGAAAATTCACCAGTTTCAAAAAATCATGAAAAATTTACCATTAGATAAATTTGATGTTATGATTCCAAAAATAATATTCATTTTATCTAAATAATTTTCTAAATATATGAATTTTAACTTTTAATATCAAATTTACATTTATTGAGAAATGTTGGGTTTTTTTACAATATAAGTTTTTTAAACTAGTATAGAAATTACATTTGACATCATGAAAATTATATTATTATTTACATTTAAAAAACATAATTAAATAATAATTTTTTATTAAAATATCATATATTTTTAAAAAATCATTAATTCGATACAAATAATGTGTCGATTGAAATTTTATATTACTCAAAAATATAATTTGTGTTTTATCGTATCATAATATAATTTTTATCAAAATGATTACTCAATCATTTATCAAGTTAAAACCAAGGAATAAATATAATAATTATTTAAATTAAAATTAAATATTAATATTAATACTATTAGGTTTACTTTATTTCATAGTATTTTCTAAATTATTTTTACCCTTAATTAACCTATTTTCCTTTTATCATGGTAATAAATATTTACTAGAGTTACTTTTCATATTGTCCAAAAATTAATTTAAACATATTAATAAATATTAATTATTATGATTCCAAATATGGAATCCATCTTATAAAATTAAATCACATAGGTGTAACACTTTAATTTAAAATAAAACCATCAAGCATGATGGAAAGTAGTTTTTTGAAAAATACATTTTTCAAAGAAATTATAATTTTACTTTAACTCTATAACTTGTAATATTCATTATATTAAATTCAATTCAAAAAGATACATATTTAATATAAAAAATTACTTTATATAATTTCTCATTAGGTGTTATTTTAATTAATTATAATAGAAAAACATTATGTATTTTTAAACAGTTTTCAGAAAAAATTCGTTTTTAATCATAAAAATAAACTTCTATTAAAATATTGTATAAATATTATTTAAATATAATTAATTGAATTAAATATAATTAAATATTACTTATATTACCTTGAAATAAAATTTTAATAATAATTATACTTTTGAATTAATTCATTTATCAAAATAAATGAAAATTTTACATAAAACTTTATTTCTTACTATTCATGAAAAATCTATATTTTTTCAAAACTTCCAAATTTTTACCCTAATTTAATTTTTATATTATTATATAAAAAATGGATTTCATTATATGTAATAAATATTATAATTTTTCTAATAATATACTTGAATTTAATGAAGTTTTAAAATGACCATACTTAAATAATCATTGTTTGGTTGGGTTCAGTGTTGTATATCGTATATGCTATCGAACATAGTTTTCTCTTAAAAAACTCAGGGTGTTACATTCTTCCAACTTTAATAAAAGTTTTCCTCAAAAATTAATCTTGAACTCATTAAGAAATGTTTTTACACTTGAAAATATCTTCATTGAAAACTCACATTGTAAAAAGAGTTAATAAAACAACCTCTTGGAAAGAGAGAAAATAAAGTTTGAAGGTTATCACATAACCAAGTTTTATAGTAGGATAACTTTAGTGGGAATATATAAACATGTAAATGGAAGAGAAAACTAACACCAAAGGACTAATTGAGTGTGATAAAGAATATATTTAGGATAATTTCAATGAACACAAAACTATAAATCTATGATGGGTAAAAATAATATTAATTCATTATAAATGATCTTGAAGGGATAACTTATAAATGACATTTATTCCTTATCTTATAAATTTATAGGATTTAATCTATGTTATCCATGATCTATTTCCTAACATATATTCTTATGTGAATTTTTGTTCCCTTAATAATGGTTTGAAATGATATTGTGAATTTACTAAAGTATATCCCTAAGAGTATCAAACTAGGTGTGTATCAAGGCCTGTTGTTGTGCACCAGTTCCTGGCCAATTTTAGCTAAATGCATTGTTTTTGAGTTTTACCCCTCTATGAATTTTTGGTAGAGACAAATCCAATTTTATTATCAATACATGGATGTTTTTTCTTGATAAAACACTAACTCCATACTTACAAAAATTTAGGGATTTTTTATTATACTTAGTCTTATCCCTAAGTATTTCACTAGAGTTTTCTAATCCTATTCATGAAAATAACTAAAATTTTCCTTTGATACCAACTATGACAACTCTACTCTTTATTACACTTTATTTCATGATTAATTACATAAGATTACAAAAAATACAACCCAAAATATTTATAATTATAGTGTATTTGGGAATTAGGTACATTAAATAACAATTTAAAATAGGAAATAAATCATATTTATTAAAAAATTCCTTAACATGTTTGTACTTAAAACTGCATGAGATAACCTGGGGACATACCTAAGAAAGGGGTGAGCTGTAAAGACCAGTAAGGGAATAAACATGGAATAACATGGAGAAATTAATACATGTTATAAAATAGGCATATAAATAGGACATAAAAGGGGTGATAATCATAAACATGAACAATGAGGCATGATATAGCATGATAACATAAAGGAAATAAGGGAAATGTAGCAACAACTTAAAATAATGCATCATAAACTTAGGTCAAGGATAATTGCCAAGACATAATGATGTAAAAATTATCGTGATGGATTGGGTTCACTCCCTAATCCCATGAATAACATCTTATGAGACTAAAACATTACCCAGTTCATTATATCACTATATAATTTCAGGAACACCCATCATATTTATTTCATTCCCATGCTTAAGTGTGCCACATAGATCATAAAACATGGAATCATTTATCATCCCATTTTATTCCATAATCAATGAGTTTAGAATACATACATTTAAGTCTCTGATCAAATATTTACAAGTTTATGAAGGTGAACACTCTTGATAGGAAATGGGTACGCGTATTCACTACATAGTTGTTTGGCATGGAAAATCGTAGTTAAATTTCAACAGCATAATGGGGGTGTATGAATATTCACAGGAGGTCTTGATGAGAGTGAAAGGGGTATTCCATCATTTATAAATAAAATTTACTATAAAGGTGGTATGGAAGAACATATCCCAACATTATGAAATAATGATAAAATACATAAGATAAATAAGACACTTGAATAAAGAAGGGATGGAGGGGATCCCTTAATAAATTTCGGTATGGTTACAGGTGTATATAAAGGTTAATAGGTGGGATTAATGAGATTAAAAGGGGTATATCATTATTTATACATAAAATGGATAGTAAGGGTGCTAATTAAGAGCATATCCCAACATGAACAATTGGAAATTAAGAGGCATAACATAAAAGAGGTGATTCAATGGAAATGAGAAGAGAGAAATCCTTTACCTTTAGAGGGTGATTCCAAATGCTTGGGAGGAGCTTCTTTATAGATTGAGGGAACCTTTGGAGGACTATAGGGATGTTATGTTAGATTAAGGACATGTTTCAATGATTTTTAGTGATGAGAAATGGGATCTAGGGTGTGTTTATATAGGAAAATATAGGGGAGTTCTTTATTATTTCTCAAACTTAGGTTTTGGAATCTATATAATAAAATAACCAAAACCAAAAACTTTACACTCATTTTTTCTCTCATGGATTCTAAAAAAGGGGGTTTATTGAATTATTTTATTATTAAAAGGGCTTAAATTATTAAAATATTACCCTTGGTGATGTGGAGGTTGGTCATACTCTTAAAGAAATGATTTTAAAACCTTAAAATATAATATAGGTTTTAGAGGACCCATAAAGGCTTTATAAAATTAATAAAATAAAAATAAAATGAAATTTTTTTAAGGGAATTTTTTTCCATTTATAGTATTTATTACATCACTATTGGGTCATTATTATGTCATAATACACACTATATATTTATATGATATTAATTTTTACCCGAAAATTTGAGTCTCAAAAAAATATGAAAAATTCAATGTCAGATAATTTGGACATTATGGTTCCAAAAAATAATATTATTTTTTCTAAATAATTTTCTAAATATATTAATTTTTACTTTTAATATAAAATTTGACATTTATTGAAAAATGATGTGTTTTTTTACAATAACAATTTTTTAAACCTTTATAGAAATTACATTTGACATTATGAAAATTATATTATAAATTACATTTAAGAAAAATATTTAAATAATAATATTTTATTAAAACATAATTTATTTAAAAAATACATTAATTCAATACAAGGAATGTGTTAATTGTAATTTCATATTAATCAAAAATACAATTTGTGTTTTATCGTATCAAAATATAATTTTTATCAAATTGATTACTCATTCATTTATAAAGTAAAAAACAATAAGGAATAAATATAATAATTATTTAAATTAAAAGTAAATATAAATATTCATACTATTATGGTTACTTTTTATAATAATTTTTAAATTATTTTTATACTTAATTAACCTAATTTCCTTTTATCATGGTAATAAATATTTACTACAGTTACTATTCATATTGTCTAAAAATTAAGTTGAACTTGTAAACTAATATTAATTATTATAATTAAAAATATCAAATCCATTTTATCAAAATAAAATCACATAGATGGACCAATTTAATTTAAAATAAAACCCACAAGCATGATGGAAAGAGGTTTTCCCAAAAATGCATTTTTCAAAGAAAATATGATTTCACTTTAACTCTATAACTAGTAATATTCATTATATTAATTTCAATTCATAAATATATATATATATAATCTAAAATTTTACTTTAAAATATTTCACATTCATGGTTATTTTGATTAGTTATAATAGAGAAACATTATCTATTTTGAAACAGTTTTCAGAAAAAAAAATGTGTTTTTAATCATAAAAATAAACATCTATTAAAATCTGGTATAAATATGATCTAAATATAATTAATTAAATTAAATATAACTAAAGAACACTTATGTTACCTTGAAATAAAATTTAAATAATAATTTTACTTTTAAATTAATTTATTTATCATAGTAAATGACAATTTTACATAAAAACAATATTTTTCACTATTCACAGAAAAATCTATATTTTTTGAAAAATCCCAAATTTTCACCCAAAGTAAATTTTTATAAGATGATATAAAAAATTAATTTTTTTTATGTAATAAATATTTTAACCGTACTATAAAATAATTATAATATTTATAAAGATAAATAAAAAATATTTTTGAAGAAAACATATTTTGAAGAATAAAAAGAATTTACCAAAAATCGATTGATTATTTACTAATAATTTATCAATATATATAAGATATATATATATATATATTTCATAAATTAGTTAATCCTACTAATATCCATGAATTTAATAAAAGGTTAAAAAGGTCATATTTAAATAATCATTGTTTGTTTGGGTTCGATGTTGCGTATCGCATACGATATCGAACATAGTTTTATCTTAAAAAAACTTAGGGCATTACATATAAAGTGTAAGTTACTTGAAAAACCTTCCAGATAGGATTCTTGTAATAATATTTTCTAACAATGTATATTTTATGATGTTTTTACAAAGAGAAAGTAGCATACAACTTTGGTAAAACTTTTTGTAAGTAGTTTTTACATTATCATTAGACATACAAAAGACTGAAAAAAGTAGAAACACTTGAGTAGATGAAGATACAGTAGTATAAAAATCAGGGAGAGAAATAAAAAATGTTAATAATGGACACATAACACTGAACATAGAAAATTTCATATGATTGAATTCTATAGAAGTCACAACAATTTAGTCAATAATATTCAGTTAATCGAGAGTAACAGACAATAGCAGATGTCATTATTTTTCAATAGGTCAAGAGAAATAGAGAGAGAAAAATTGAGATTCCAAACAGACAATTTTTATAAAGTTTTAAGTACACAATTTTGTTAAAATATGAGTAATGTTCATAGTTACAATGTTATAGAGTGATCTGCTTCTTTGAATGTAAGAAAATCATAAAAAACATCAGATAAACATTCATGATTTTACTAGTATTTTTTTTTTGAAAGATTCATATAAAGTTATGATATGAGGCAAGATGATCAGACAAAAAATAATTGGATGAAGAATTTTTTATAAAGTAATCAGAAAAACAATTCCTCTAGATAAATCAATATCAAGAAGTGGAGTTTTTGTGATCAAATGAAATGTACTTAAAAGGTTTTCAGATAAATATTTTACAGAAAAAGTTTTTTCAAGATACTTTTCATATCTTTGTGAAGTACAAAAGTAAGATTATGCAGGTAATGGATTGTTTAATTGATTTATTATCAAGTTTAAATGAGATAGTTTTTTGAATTTCATTAATGTATAAAGTTAATCAAGTATTTAAAAGGTTGAATTTATAAATAATTCATAAAGTTTCAATAAGATTTGGGAATACACTAGAATACTTGAGAAGAATTCAATGAACTTGTTTGAGTGAGAAAATTAAAAGGGCTTCCTATCGTTTTCATTCTGGGAGCACCAATATAAAAGGGTGAAAAGTAAATCATAGGATAAGTTTTTCACCCAGTAAAAAAAATATAAATGGTTAATATTTAGTGGTATATTTGAGTTTCCAATAAAATTTATTTTGATTTGAATAAAAGTATGGGACATAGATTTTGATCACAAAATCATACAGAGTTTCAGTTCTGATTACAAGACTGAGAAATCAGATGAATATTTCAAGTAGAGTTTGTGGTGTGGTGATTTTATTAATAGAACATAATACATGTTATAAAAGTCACATATTTTTGTGGGGTGCATCAAATGGAATTTAACTGGATGGATGAAGAGCACACTAGATGGATAAATTAGACAAAATTTCCAAAAAAAAATATGGAGCAGAATTAAAAAGGTTTTATACTTTTCATTATGTATCATTTTTTAAATAAATATGTGTAAACTAATGATAGTAAGTATAATCAAAACTATCAGGAGATAGAAGGATACTAATGGGAGTTGGATCAAAAAATTTATTTTCACTTCTTTCTAAAATTAAATTTTCATAGACACATGGGAGTGGCCATGGAAAGGATATAAGTTCACACACTAAGGCCAAACCTTAAAAATATTGTATGCATTGTTTACTCTATCATATTTTTATTTTTTCAAGTTTTTTATAAAACTCAATAAGGAAAGTAACTTTAACAAGTAGTCGGGGTTAAATTTTATAAATTTTGATATTTTTTAAAATGAAACCACTGATTCAACCCCACCCCCACCCGTAGTGGTTCAATGATATGAAAAAAGTTTAATTGGTATTAGAGAACAAGTTACCCTATTAAATTATTATCATAGAAAATATCAAATCAGTCAACAATATAGGTATTTCTACTTTTGATGGCCAAAATTAACATGGTTGGAAAAACAGAATGACACCCAATCTTTTGTATCTTGTCTTCGAGGTAATTTATGTAGTCACACATGGTTTCCTACTTGTTGAGAAAGATGTTCCTATAAAATTAATTAATAAAAAGAATATTGAGTTAGATGGGAAAGATAGAAATTTTATTCGGATATATTTGTCAGAAAATGTCTTCATGAAGGTTATGGGTCTCAAAACAAAGAAAACAACTTGGGATAAACTTGAAAGTATTTTTGAGAGAAAATTGAAAGTGAAGGAAGCAAATTTAAAATTTTGGTGAAGCAAGTTTGACTACACCAAAATTGAAGATGAAGAAACTACTTTTTAGTACTTAAGAAAAGTAAACGAAGTTTTGTGAAATATTAAAGGATTAATATATGACTTTGAATATTCCACCATTGTTAAGAAACTCATGAGAAACCTACCTAAAAGTTTTGATTCTAAAAATTCCTCCTTAGAAGATAAATATGATTTATCCCTTAATGAATTATTCAACTTTCTTGTTGCTTGTGAGATGAGGAAATCTACAACATTCAAAAATAAGATCAGGGATTAAATATATTTTGAAGCAATGAGAAAAATGAAAACCAAAGATATTGGGAATGTTGATCTCATTGATTTCAAAGAAAAATAATATGATGAAATGAATGAAAAGACTATTTCCCTTATCTCTAAAAATTATAGGATAGTGAGAGGAAAGTACGGATGAAAACTTCCACTCAAATTATTCAACTGTGAAAGAATTGGTAAATTTCCTATGAATTTCGCTAAGAAGAAAGTTTAAGAATATAAATATCATTCTTATGGAAAACCTTGGTGGATGAAGTTCAACAATACTTCTAAAGAAGATAAGAAATCCACTAGTGATAAGAACAGTTCACTAGAAACATGATAATTATGTTGAGTAAGAAATTTTAGTATGAATCTAATGATAAAAATTCATCATAAATTGAATGAATAGAAAATTTTAAAAATTTATTTACTAATTTTGAGAAGATTAAATATTCCTAAAATAGTGAAGAAGGAGGAGGAGGATAATAAAGTAACAAAGAGTATAAAATGAGATCATAACTTGTTACTTATATTGAGAAAAATACTAAAATAAAGTAAGATATAATATTGATTCTGATAGAAAGTGTAAATGATATTTAAGGAATTAAATATGTCCTTAAATAGGAATATGAGTATATCTGGGAGATTATAAAAAAAATTAGAGTTGTTTGATAGGGAAAATGGTGGAAGATCTCAGTAAGAAACTTTCTATCAAGGATGATGATGTTTGTAAAACATAACAAAAAATATTATAGTTGAAAATATATTAAGAAATATGAATGAAAATTTTAAAAATCATCATAGGTTAAATTAGAAACTTCTCAAGAATATGAAAAGCTCATCCCTATAATCAGGTGAAATTCCCACCCACTAAAAGTAAAATTTCATCTGATTTTACTGACATTTTAGGTGTTAAGAAAAATTTTGGGAAAAATTAGGTTGATAAAGGATTTGAGAAAACTACCACATTTTAAAAAGTTGAAAATAAACTTTTTAAGAAAGCTTCCCAATGTCAAAAGGATAAAAAAGTATAAATATGTTACGAACCTTGGTAAACTGATTATAGAGAAAGATCATATTTCTACAGAAGTCTGAGATTTAGTGGATATTATTGGAATTGTGGTATATTTTTTCATAAATATTATATTTATTAGAACAACATGTATCTTCTAGGAAGAAGTTATGAAATAATGGGGAACAATAACATAAAAAAAAAGTGAGTAACTTTCTTAAGCTATAAGAAAATGGAAAACCAAAATCTCAAGATGTTAAAAAATTTATAACTCCTCCTACATAGAAAAATTCCACTTACTAGAATTATTAAGTCTATAAACTTCTTATAATATCTCTATTTATCCACTCTCCATTAAAAATAATGAAGTTTAACTCAACTTCATACCTCTATTTTGATCTTCTAACTCTCATACATCTTCATAATTCAGCTTGTGAATCTACCCTTTCCCAAATTGAAACCTTTGTAATCTCATCCTTTGTAAATCTAGATCGAGCATAAATAGTCCTGATATTTCTAGAATATATTCTAATAGTATCATCCTAGAACCTTCTTTGTTTCCCTTTGAAATCTTCTCTATAATTTGCAAACATTCGGAATACTCAAATCCATCTAACCTCTCTATAATTTATGAACATTGGGTGCTTCTATTCAAATAAAATTGAACTAAAGTTGATTTACTACATCCAAATTATTTTACCTTTAAGTTAATTTCATTATAAGGGAATTCCTCATTAAATAGAAAATTTATAATTCTGATGATTTTTATCTTATCATCTTCTCAAATTCGAAATCCAAGTTCTTCTACTCCTTAATCCACAAAAAAACATCCAAGATATCTTTCTTTTATCTTATCTTTATATTTGGAATCTACATGTGTGAAGTATATACATCTAAAGACTTTAAGGTGAGATAAATATGGTTCCTTTCCTATCTACAGTGCTTCTATAAATTTCTATCTCATTAGTGTTGAGGTCCTATGATTTATTTGGTATACCAAAATATTCATTACTTATGCCTATAAAATCTTGGGAATTCTTTAATGAAACTACACTACACCATTTTCATCAAATTATAATTCATATGTTTAGTTATTCAATTTTTTTCAGGTATTCTAGATATAATATTTTCATGGTTAATTTCGTTGTGTCTATATAAGTTTAGGAAACTTCTTCTGATGTGCTCACCTCTATTGTCTAATCTCAAGCATTTCAGATTATATCATGTTTCCATTTAAACTACATCTTTCCATTATATAAACACTTCAAAGATTTCATATTTGTATTTTAGGAAGTATACCTACACTTTATTCATGGATTTGTTAATAAACATCACAAAATATTGTGAACATCTATTAGATTTAACTGGGGAAGTTCTCAAGACATTTGTATATATTAGATCCCTCTTCCTACATTTTTGTGTTATTCTGCTCAAATAAAATACCACTTTTTATTACTTTCCAAGTATGAAAATTTCATAGATTCTAATGTCTGAATAATCCATCATCAGTATCCTTTTTTCTCCTAAAACATTCATATGTTTCCCACTAAGGTTCCCAAGATGGAAGTGCCACATATATGCATTTCTTACTATAGAAGTTCAAGTTGGTGTAGCTCCCACTTCTCTTCCAGTCAGATATAGTGTGTCATCCTTTAAACCTCTATCCATGATATTGAATACCTTGAGTGATTTTATACACTCCACTTGTAAATGTAATTCTATATCCAACTTCATCAAATCTACCAACTGAGATCAAATTCTTTTGAAGTACTGGTATATGTTGAACTTCCATTAACCCAAGGAAAATTTTATTCTTCAAATGAATTTTTACATCTCCCTTCCCCACAATATCAATATCTTTATCATTAACTATATGAACTATTATAAATATTTTGGACACATAATTTTTAATGTGTTTATTTTCACCAATGGTTTGATAAGATACTCTTGAATCTATAATCTAAGATTCCACTAGTATATTGACACTTAGAAGTAGATTTTCACTAATTTTTCTAGTTGATCCAATAAAACTTAAACCTAGAAAATTTGGTCTTCTAGAATTTCCATTATTTTTACAATAATACTTCCTAAGGTGACCCCTTTTACCATAATTCCAATAAGCTAGCATGGGTCTAGTAGATTTACCTCTACTCATATCTCTTAAATTCTCTTCTGATCATCTTTGACTTATTCAGTGAGGGGAGAACCCCATTCTATCTATATTCAATGAGTCATATAAAGTTTCAAGAATCTCCCTTATCTAAAGATATTCATTTAAAATCAAGTTACATACATATTTGATTATTAAGTAAGTTTTTTCACTAGAGTTACTTGTTTTTTTTACTATTGCATCCAAATATACTCATAATGAAGATAACAACAATATAACACTGAATTCATCCATGAAATTCTACTTTATCAGCTTGATATCATCTCTGATCATGTTTAATTCATTCATATAATCAGTATCATATATCCCTTATGATAGCCTCATGGTGAACAACTATCACATTAAGCACACTATATTTAATATTATAGTATTTTCATAAATATATTTCAATGCAACCATCTACTATATTATAGTATTCCTCTTTTAGATGTTGAAGGACACATTTCATGACAATGATATCCTAACCAAACCTAAATCCTTAAAATTTATCTTGTACTATTCTCCTTTCTCTATTTACTTTGGCTTAACCCCTTTAAATGGAACTTCCAGGCCCTTATGGATGAGGTAATATTCCAACCGCATCCACCAGAATCCAAAATCCATTCTATAGATTTTTTTAAATTATCCCTTGATATCTTATAATTACATCACCTTAAAACAAAATAAATCCCATTAAACCAAGAAATGTATGAGAAATTAATAATTTTACATTATCTATTCCAAAGAAAACTATCAATACTTTGAGAAAATATCTTTCTTCTTTGATATAAATTATTGATAAAATTGTATGAAACAATTCACATCATATGGAAATTACTAGAAGAATGCTCTCAAGAAAAATAGTCTCCGGAAATAATCCTCACAAGTTCGATGTATCAAAACTAGAAAAAAAACATTACACTAATCACCACACAAAATTTTAATTACTCAATCTTGTTAACTCTAACTCACATAAAAATTCAACTATATTTATAAAAGATAAATAAAATCATGTAAAGGACACACCAAGGTTTTACAAGTTTTATAATTTTGTCCTACATCCATGGAGAGAAACATTGCAATATTTTATTTCATCAAAAGTAAAAAAGTTACAATCACTTGTAAATAAGTGTCCACATAGAACACTAACACATATGAATAATATACACATCCACAATTTAGTACCTCGCTATCAATATAGAGGGTCACAAATATTCATCAGGTTTCATTGACTTCCTACAACTAAGGGCATCTATCCATTTCACTATGAAACTGCCAACTCCTATTGCTTTTCTTGATCTGATCACCAGTCATCAGAAAGTAAACAGTTCTCTACATGATTCAATTATTTATTGAAAAATATATATTGAGATAAATTCTAATGTAGATACTAACTCCTACTGGTGATCACAACAGTCACTGAAATTTAAGTGATTTTACTATCATGTTACATCCATTGAAAATACTTAAATTCTGACAAACTCACTACCAGCCACTGAATATCTTCACCACTAATCTGACAAGGTAAAATAGTTATCTACATTTTCTCCTTCTGGTGAACTTACTCCCACTCTTGAAGTAAATTCATATAATCCCAATAGAGTAGGGATGTTGTATTTCCACTATAGATACTATTGTTTTTATTATAGTAGTATCACTATACAATAGTTGTTATTATAGTTGTATAGTCTCTGCTATGGATATAGTTAGTTATTATAGTCAGGTATACTATTATTATATTTGTGGTTAGTGTGAGTTGATGATTATAACATTTTTTATGGAATTGTGGTTGTGGTGATGTGGATGAGATGGTGGATTACATGAAGTGTTGGTCCATTAAACTATTATTCCCATGATTTTTTATGCTTAAATGATTGATATCTATATATATCATTCAATGAGTCTATACTATACCATTTCACTTGACATAATATTAGTTAGAGAAGTAATGTACTAAGTATACATATATGCTCACCCTATTATTATTTATTACTTTTCATATTTTTTGTATTGTGTGTAGGGTGATTTAATATGAATTTAGTTTGGGAATGAGTGACCTAGATGGAAGTACCTGGAGTCACATGTTCATTCTTGCTAGTTTCTCTATTTTAATTATTTATTAACATACTCATGCATATATTTATTCACTTATATGGGAACTGGTTATCATATTTATGGCTATGATGATTATTGGATCATTTTTTTATAATAAAAAGGGTCATTACTCACATATATATTGTTTTATAACCATTTTGGTAATTTTATCCTACTGACCAATAGGAGGTTGACTTTTAGGATCACTGTTTTTATCATTATCTAATTAGGAGGAATCATAGATATGTTGGGTTGTGATATAATATTATCAATGTAAGTGTTATAGGATGGAGTTTGGAGCACACACTGGTGAGGATTTCATGGGTTGTTAGGGTGTTCATGTTACTTGATTCTAGTTTGTAAAATATATTCAGTAAAATATATAAGGGCATAAAAGGACCATGCGATTTAAAGTAAAACCTTTGATTATATATGAATCATTTCAAGAGGAATGATTTATTTTTAACTAGGTAGTATATATATGTGGGATCATGCAACATGTTAAATCAGTGTATAATAATTATGTGTATTGTACATTGAATTTTTTATTTTTTATTGATTTTTAAGTTTTGTAAGTATGAACATATACATTTTCAATGGGATAATATGTTTTTTCCTTTAATTTATGCCTAATGTGCATTGAAATCGTGGATTAAAGTTAGAGAGGTTATAAGGGGAAACCATGGTTGAATTATAAAGGGTTTAATTGACTATATCAAAAGAATGGAGAGTTAATTTATATGAGTTATAGTGGAATAAATTAAAAAGGTATGAGAAATATATTACTGGTAAAAAAATAGGGCAATAGATAAAGGAAGAGAAAATAGATTTGTGGATTATTCAGGTTATAAAAGAGCATTAGATTCCAATAATAGTGATTTTATTGCATTAATCCACATAGTAGTGTCATACCTTTTACTTAGGTGATTTTAATGTATCAATAAGGATATATAGAAATTTTTTGGATTAGTTCAGGAAGAAATTAATGACTTTTACCCTTTATTCAAACTAACAATATGAAATATTATCTATTCAGTAGAGGAACTATAGTGTTAGAGAGTATGGAGTGAATTTCATGATCTTTTTGTGATACTCCATTAACATTCTAGCTAATGAAGAGTGGTGATCTCTTTACTTACATAGGGACAAATAAATTGGTACATAGAGTGGTATGAGGTGGAGGAAAATAGTGTAAGGTGTTTAGTGGAGCAAGATAGAGGAGCCTATCAATTTTAAGGTAGTTTGGTAAGTAATTTATAACCCCTTATCCATGAATATCTAGAGCTATTAGTTATCACACCTTGGTCATGGGTAGAAATGTGATTTATTATTTATGTGGAGGTATAGGAAATAGGTTGTTTATATGTTCGTCCTATTAAAAAGGTCAATGTGATCTAAATCATAGTATGATAGTGGAAAAGATACTCTATAAACCATAACATACACCTTTATAATTTCATAAATAGTTACATTAGTGACCAAACAAACCCCTAGAATAGGGTGTGGTGGAATACGGTAGCCCAGGAATATTCCTTCACCTATATAATAGGGAATCATCATGTGAGAGGAGGTTGATAAGTAGAACAGTGAGGTAGAAGACTTGGTCATAATCATGGTTGACATCACACTGTAGAGGTGAATGAGATGGGAGGATTTTATTTGGTGAGATGTATAATATATATCTTCTTTAATCTATCAACTATTTTATTTTATTTTAGTTACTTTCATTCATTTTTATGTTTAGATTTTTAAGAGGGTTTTGATCTATCCATTAATAAGTTTATTTAACCACTTGAGTTATCTACTCCAATGGGATATCATTTTAAATTATATGAGTTCATTCATGGGTATCAATTGATGATTAAAGGATGTTATATGAGGTGAGACTTACTCTTACAAAATATCAAACCATACATTGTCATACATAGAATATATTTTCTTTCTTCAGTGTGAGCCTAATCAATTATTATTGGAGGATGGAGACGTACTCTAGTGTGGATGGATATCATGTGGTGTTCATTTGTGAGAGGGATAGAATAAAGGGTTTATTACATGTTGAACCTCAAATCATTACTTCCCAGCTTACAAATTTAAAACTTGGTGCATTAGAGATGAAGGTGAAGGAATTTCCTAAAATGGTGGGAAATTTTTTGAGGTATTCCCTAAGGAGATAATGAGTTTTTCACCTAGGTAAGAGATAAATTTTTTCATAGATTTATGTCCATATAAATCTCTAATATCAATGGTTTCTTATCATATAGAACCTATAAATCATTGGTAATTAAAAATACACATTAACATCATATTTAAAAGGGGTTTTACCTATCCTAGTGTGTCTCAATGGGGTGTTGTAGGGTTTTTCTCTAAGCTCACTAGAAGTTTGAGGTTATGTATCAATTATCAGTAGTTGAATCAAGTGATGATGAAAAATAGATATATTTTTATGAAGATTGATGATTTATTTGATCAAATAAGTGGATCTATTTATCTATAAAATATAGACTTATGGTTTGTGTACCATCAGATGATAGTGAAAGAGGAGGATATTCAGAATACCACATTCAAATGATGCTATAGAAATTTTGAGTTCATCATGATTCCCTTTGGATTTATCAATACGCTGATATTTATTATATGATTTATGCATTAGGTAATTAAACCTATTTTGATCTTTTTTGGTATGTATTGATGATATATTGAGTAACTTTAGAACTGAGTGGGAACATAATTAGCATTTATAGATGATATTAGGACATCAACACCAAAACTAGTTGTATGTAAATATGTTTAAGTGTAAGTTCAACCAACACATTTCATTTCCTTGGGAATTTCATTTATTATCATCAAGTAATTGTAGATATATCTAAGATAAAATCATGTATTTGAGGTCTATAGTTTTCTAAACATATCTATATATTTTTTAAGGATTTTATATAGTTTTTATTAGATTTATGTACCCTTATTAGTATTGATTAATAAATATAAATCCTTTAATTGGATTCCACAATGTCAGTTGGAATTTTAGTGCTTAGAATAAAAGTTTACTAGTGAACCAATCCTTCATTTACCAGAGGAAGGAGTCATGTTTTAGGTTTACTATAGTACTTTACATCATATCCTGAGGTGTGTATTGATTCAATAGAGGGAAGTTATATATTATGGGTCTTAATATTTGTGAACTTATGAACTTAAATATGTAAAATATGATCTTTAGTTGTCATTGATAGTGTTTTAATTGAATCTATGAAGACAAAACCCCTTTTTGGAACACTTTTTGGTCATTATTAACTATAATAGCTTACCCTATATATTACTATAGATAAATTTTAACCTTCATCAGCATAGATGGGTAGATCATCTATAGGGTTATTATTTTGAAATATCTTATACTTTGGGAAAGGTGAATATATTATTCAATGCATTAAGTATAAATATTAATGGAAATTTTATTTAGAAAGTAGGTTATTAATGGAGGATAATGGAATAACTCATAACTTTGCATGTAGATTTGAATAAAGTTGGTGATGGAAACTATTTATATCAGATAATTGTCAATTTCAATTTGTTTTAGAAAATATAATAATGTCATTTGGAGGATACTAAGGTAGAGGTTTAGAGATATTATATTATTTATCATGATTCTATTAATTGATAGACAAAGGATAGTAATCATCAGGTTTTATTTCATGGGAAACTGTTTGTTCCATAGGTAATGAGAGAAGATGTTTTTCAAGTGCTTCATAGCTCACCTATAGTATTACATCTTAGTATTTAAAATATGTATCAGTACATGAAGGAGAAATTATATCCCTATATGAATAGGTTAGTGAAAAATTCATTTCATAATATCATGTTTGTTGGTAGATTAATTTTAATCATCGAGTTTCAGCAGATCCATTACAGTCTCTAGTGTTTCCTTGGTGGAAGTGGGAGGATATGTTTATGGAATGTGTGAAAATTTTATTTGTACATTGGGGGATATGATTTAATATGGGTGATTATGGATCTTTTGATGATGTTGGATTATTTTTCAAAAATTAACTAGTTGAGTGTAGTGGATGGGTTGGTGACACTGTACGTAGAGGAAGTAGTGAGAATTTATAGAGTCTCAATTATGATCATCTCTAACCAAGATTTTCATTTTACTTTGTGGGAATATAGAGGATTAAAACATGATTTTTACTCCCATTTAATTATTAACATGAAATTTATGGGAAAATATGGTGGTTGATCTAGACATGGGTGGGTATGTTGTGTGAATGTGTTGTTGATTTTAAGGGTTCTTGGGTAAAACCTTTGTATTAGGATAAGTTTTTATATAATAATATCTATCACTCATCCATTAGTATGAAATTGTTTGATGTACTATATAAAAAATCATGTACATCACCTCTTTATTTGACTAAGGTTATAGATTTAGTGATTATTAGATCAAACCTATCATAGAGTTTGAAAAATAAGGTATAGGTGATTTTTGAATAGATGAAGACTTATGAGGATTGATAAAAGTATTATGAGGATTGATGGAGGGAAACCATGGATTTTGGGGTTGGTTATTATGTGTTCTTAATTTCTTTCCTCAAAATGAAATTTGGAGGTTTTTAAGAGTTTTAAAACTTTCTATGTGGTTTATTAGGCTTTTTTAGGTGTTAGATTTGATAGGAAATATAGTGTCATGATTAGTGATTCTACCTATGATGGATAGGGTTCATGATGTTTTCAATATATCACATCTTTAAAAATATCTTATTGATGAATCTTATGAAATTAACTAGGGTGAGTTGGATATTGAGTAGGATGCAACCTTCATGGAATAAACTATGGTAATCTAGGTTTTTTAGGAGTAGGTTCTATAAGGACGTTCCATTCCTTTAGTGTATATCTTATATAGGATTAGAGTTTTGAAGGAATATAAATAGGAGTAAAAGTTTTAGTTATGGGTTAAATACCCCTTTTAGTGAGGTTTAATTTTTAGTTCAAATGATTGATGGTAAATTTTATCCATTTTATTAAGACTTCTATGTTTGAGCCTTTTTATGGTGAGAATTATGTTCAAGAGGTATCTCACACTATGATTTAGTTTTAAGGTTTTTTTTCTATTAATCATAGGTTTTGTTATTGATTATCAAGGATGATAATCATTAGAGAGGTTTCCAATATAGAGTCTCAATAATTCAAAGTCATATACTTCATGAATTATTGGTTGTTGGATATAGAAGGGGTGAGTTTGAAGGTGAATTATAGGGATTGATTAAAAATACTATGTTATGATATAAACTTCACAATGGTATAATATTTTCTATGACATGGTTTACTAAACATTATTATTTTTTATGATCTCATAATGTTAATTTGGTTCTAATTTTGGGAGAGAGTTCTATAAGAGCTATTTATCATCATGATGTGAAAATTACATCATGGTATTTCCCACCATGATGTGGTTTATGAAAAATAATCATAATAAATATCATGGTTTGGAAGTATATTTTGTGGTAGCTTCTATTGTAAATGGTTATAAACATATCTCAGTTTGTAATCATGATTTTCAAAATTACATAATCATGTGATGGAAAACATGGTTTCCATATCAAGGTTTAGATGCTAATTAAGGAAAACACATTATGGTTTCTTTTTCATGTCTTTGTTCCCATCAATCATGTGGTTAAAAAATGAAACATTCTGAGAAATTTATGAAGATTTAATGGTTTGAATTCCATGGTTTTCATATTAGGATTGGCTGATCCAAACTATGATTTGGTTTCAGTCACCATGTCATGGTTTGGTCAAATCAATTTTAATTAAAAAATTTGGATATTTCTCTCTTATCTATCAGTTTTACCTCATCATTGGTGGCCCTAGTTAACATAGGAGACTTATTTATTTATTTTGAGTGATCTTTGGTAGATCATGGTATTTTTTTCTCATAGGATCAAATTAATGCAAGTTAAGGCATTATTTCCTTAATTCCCTATCCCATTTTTATATTCTCTTGTATTCATGAGGTTTGTGTTCAACTGTTTTGTATTTATTTTAAGAATGATTAATATGAGTTTTATGGAATATAAGTTATTTTGAGTTATTCATGAGGACATGGAATATTAAATTCTTTTTTAATGAAATTGTGGTTGGGGATTCAAATATTTATTCTTTTACATATTAAGTGAATTATTATAGTTTTTTTTTTGATATAGTGATATGTACTCATTATTATTTTTATAAAATAGTTATTAGATAAAATTTTTGGATGATTCATATATGGAAGAGATAATTTAGTTTGACATGCAATAATGAATCTAATGAAAATATATTGAATATGGTAAGACATGGGATGTTAAATGGTATTGTATAATAATATATATAAATAAAAGATAAAATATGGTAGATATGAAAAAATGATGATTTTGATTGTTTTTTTATTGTGTTTTTCTTATATAGTGATTCAGTGTGAATCATGATTTATAACACTGTGAGATAATACTGTAAATCTAGATAATTATTATTATAACACTGGGAATTTTTACTGTGATGTAGTCAGTTGGTTGAAAAGTCAAAGACTTATAAATGGGGTTTTTGGATTTGATTATTAATAGTTTATATATATATTTTGGGGCTTGTGGATGATTGAGTGAGGTTAGTTTGGAAGGATTGAGTTTACATAGTTTTGTGGATGTAGTGGTGAGAATATTGTTATGTTTCAGAATGTGGTTTTGTGTTACTTTTACTGTATTGATTTGTTATACTTTATAGATTATATAATGATCATGTTGTATTATATAAATTATTCTAACCTTTCTTGTAAGGTTCATGATATGGTTGTAGTAGGTATGTGTCATTCCCATATGTGGATATAGAGGAGGGATATTGGATTCCCACAACAAATATTATTGTTTTTATTGTATTTGTATCACAATATAGTTATTGGTATAGATTTATAGTTAGTGTTATTGTATCATATATTGGTTTTAGTAAGATCTACTTTCATTATAGGTGTAGTTATTGTGAGGTTGGGATTATAGTTTTTCCTATGGTATTATGGTTTTGGTGATGAGCATGAGGTGGAAGATGAAATATGGTAGTGTTCCTTTGAGCCATTATTACTTTTATTTTTTGTGATAAATGATTATATCATTCACTAAGGCCCTAAAATGTATTTTCTCTTGGTATAAGAGAAGTTATATGAGTAACCAACTAAGTATATTTGTATGCTCACCTTATTATTTTCTATTTCTATACAAAATTTTAGGATCATGTGAGGGGTGGTGTCAAACAACATTATTTTGGACATGATAGATATAAATTGGAATGGGTGGAGTCACATGTTCATGATTATTCAGTACTTTTGATAGATGGTTTTATAGTTTGGTTGTTTTTTACATACTCATGCATGGGTTTATTTGCTTTTGTGATAATTATTGAGTTTTTTTATAATAGAAATGTAAATGCCACCCATATTCATTGTTTTATACCCTCACTCATAGTTTCCACTGCATGACTTGTTAGAGGTAGGATTCGTGTGTCACCCTTAATCTCATTGCTAGATGTGGAGGAGTCCTAGTAGGTTCGGGTCCTGAAAACCCCCTCTAAATATCCTTCTCATTTATTATTGCTAAAAATATTATAAAAAAACTTCATCAAGATGAATTTACAATATAAAGGATTTATTAAAGTCTTACTCAATATCTTAGGCCCCATTTAAAGCTCATCATATATCTTCATCTCTATGATTGTTTTCAAAATATGATCATGGACGTCCACATCAAAAATATTTTTTAACCCAAAACACTACCTTGAGATATATAAATAACCCAAAGGAAGATATTTTTGTATTTCACTCAAGAAAATAGACAAATCATCATTCTTAAAATTTTCTCAGCTTGAGTTTTCAACAAATAATGTACCCAAAAGTTTAACATTTCAAAAAATACCTTCAAATGATCCCAATGGAATTGAAAATATCATTGTCACAATTTACATGTAAAAATGATTAAAAAATGTTATTTAGTTGTTTAAATTTTTCATCGGATAAAAATTACATATATAATTTATTTTTTGAAATGAAGAGGCTACATGGTACCCTCTTGGTGCACCTTATGGTACAAAAAGGGAGGGATCCCCAACCCCAAGGTCTTAAATTATAGGGGATCATTCATGGTCATCTATGTGGATTCACTCATGGGTTGCACCACCATAGATCAATCGATTAGGTTGGACCAAAACATGAAATTCATGGAATTTATCCTTCACATTTTCTAACCCACTCAGTATTTAGGTCAAGATAGATTATTTTACTGATCCATGCCTTTGGTCTAATGATTTTACTAGTCCCTTATCCCTTTACCAAAATCACTAACCCAAAATAGTTTTCATTAGATGAATTGGTTTATTTGAGTTACACTTATTTTATATCTATATGGGCACTACGTGGACCCATGTTTTGAATAACTAAGATTAGTATCCCTTAGTTAATATAATAATTGAGGGTATTCTCACTAAAAGGGATAAATATTGAAACCTTAGGTCCACCACCTGATTGGTCTTAACTTCACCACTGCATTCCCATCCCCAACACCACTTCCACTAGGATCTTCCTCAGGTTGTGTTTTATTTAAACTATGATATCATTATTCTCTTATCCTTATGCTGGTCAAAAATATTCCTCATAATGGTTCAAAGACTAACTGTTTGGTAGATCTAAGGATGTAAAGTTCCTTTGGAACCCCCTTATTTTCACTATTCATGTCACCCAAAATCAATTACTACCATGGATGACTAAAAAGTGGTGGTAAAGGAGGGTTTTTCCAATCCCGAGTCATCACATTGTGATAGCTGGTCCATGGACCATGACACTTAAACACCATAGACCATAGTTTGGGTAAAAAAATAATCTTTATTTAGGTATAGGGGATTACAAATCACAAACATGAACCCACCCACCCAAGTGGGTCATGCCTTATCCCTCCCCACAAGGATTGAAAAGCATCAAAAAGTACCATATTATATATATTATTATATATATATATATATATATATTCTAAATATCCTTTAAAAGGTCCATATATAGAAAAATTCTTAATTATTCAATGGAACAAAATCCGAATCTAAGGCCATTATTCTTATTTTATCCTTTCCACCTGGTATCTATACTTAATGTAGGGTACAATAAGTAGTGGGTCACGGGTAGTCACAGGGCATGGGAAAAGGACATACAACAATTGATGGAGTAAAAGATATGGTGTTGGAAATGCAATGACAGGGAGAAAGAGTATAGTGGTGGAACTTGAGGCTCGAGTGGAGGGTAGAAGTGGGTCACATGGCATAGATAGAGTGTTTTGGAGAAGCATCGACATGGGTTTCAAAAAATTATTTCTTTCCTTTATCTAGAACATATTTAAATTAAGAACATCTATGGGAAGTTATTTTACCTACAGTATTATAATAAATCCCTTTAATACTTTATGTTTCATTGGTTGATTAATATACTCTTGAATTAGTGAATTACCTTGAAGAAAATCACCATGTGAGTCAATCCCCATAGTATCAAATGAAACTTGTAAATTAGATTGATTAGACTAAACATACTCTATGTTGTAAGCTATCATGTACCCCTTATATTTCTCGTTATCCTACCTATTCCCCTGTCTCATCTCCACCTATCCCTAGTTTTTCCTCATACACTCCTAGTCTCATAAGATTGTATAACATATTCCCCTATTATAGATTCCAACGTATTTCCCTTCCCTTAAATATGTCAAACACACAGTGATAGCCTAATATACTTATCCCACTCACAAACACCCTGCATGGATTTATTCCTTTATATATTAGCTCATATATATTCAATTTCATCATTAAGATACACTACTAGTGGAAATATTTCCCCTTATGATCTATAATTACCCTACAATGTATCAACATTCCTATCTACAATCATATAAACACAATGTATCCCCTACCCCCACTTCCCCCTAAACCACCACTCCTAGATCCTCATTAATAAGTATTCTATTCCACACATTCTCCTTCCTCATCTTACACAAATTCTCATATTACCTATCAATGATCATTTCTATAAACTATATATTATTACACTTGTAGTAGAATTCCCAATTATACTGCATTGAGAACAAAAAAGTGGTATCTTCTCATTTTCAATCCTCAATAGAATCTCATAAGTTGGAGTGTAAAGAGACACATTCTCTACCAAAGAAACACCTAGAACAATTTCAACAAGAACCCAATAAAAATTCACAAATCTAACCTCAACCATTCCAGATTCCATATTAATTGGTATACCAATTGAAGATGAAATTTTAGGAATGATTCTTGGATGAAATAGAATCCAAATTAAACCATAGATCCTAACCAAAACTTAGTAAAGTATTTTTTTGAATTTGTAAGGATTAAAACTAAGGTTTAATTCTTAAATTAGAAGAAACCTAGAATTAAGGGAGACACAACCAAACCTCCAAGATCTCCTCTTCAAAACATCATAACAAAAATGATAATGATAAAACCTGCATTTAATTGAAATGCATCTCCAATTGTAAAATCCCAAACAAAAGAGATATTACTCAACAAACAGTCAAGATTCCATGGATTATGACCCTTTAGTATTGAAACCCGTTCAAGGATAAAATGATTACATGTCTCAATTCTTTCATTGATCACCTCCCAATTAGAAACCACATGTGTTAATCTTCCTTATTGAAAATTCATTATACACCTCCATATAGAATATACACACATAAACGCACCCACTAGACCTAATTGGACCAATCCAATATCCCCCCTCCAAAGGGATGACTCAAAACCATTCAAATCTAGTTAAGGACCCACAGTTCAATGCCTAATAAATAAAAGTTACCCAAATCCACTGATATAATACCACACAATTCACTATGATAGTTTTCTTCATAGTATAGCTATAATTTCCCACCAGAATCAAAATTTAAATTTTCATTCTAAAGAGAACTTACAGTAGTATTACTATAGTGCCAAACTATAATACATACACAATAAACTCGGAAAATTTTTCACCACTAAGAATCGAATCCTAGACCTCTGGGATACAATACATAATCCATACAGGATTTACTTATATAATAATAATAATATTATATATTAAAATAATTCATTATAAATTTTATATATTTAATTAAATCAATCAAATGGATCAGAAATTCCATAATGAGGGTTCCAAAATTGCCTAATATAGAATCTTTTAATTTCTACCACCTTGAATTTCATGTAAAATAAATACAATTAGAGAATTAACTACCAATTTATAGAGAAAAAAGATTCACTAAGGGTCTAAAATCCCAAAATAAAAAATCTTAACCCTAAGTAAAACAAATTATTATAGGCAATTATATGCTGAAATGGTTTCAATTCACGGTCTTGTTTGCAAGATATTTCAAATTTTCCATTGGGGCCCTAATTTAAGGGAAAACTCATTTTTCATATTTTTTTTATAGAATTATTAAAGTTCTTAATCAAATCATACAAAATAAAAATTTAGTGAATATGGGAACCAAAAAATCTAATAGAATCAAAAGGGGGTCCAAATTAAGAACACAAGATATTCCATTCTTAAAGAAACCTATGACATTACATGAAAAAAGAGATAAATTGAGTAATCTAATGTCTACATTTAAACGACAGTAATTAGTGTTTAGTCTATTACTGAAGAAAAAAGATAAGGGTAACATTTTTAAGGTCTATTTTTTATTAATGGTTTTTTACTATTTTAAATTTAGGGTTTGTAATTATTTCAAGGGTATATTTTGTTTTGTGGTATTTGTTTCTGTTTAATTTTTTGATATATATATATATATATATATATTATTTTTATTTATTATTTTCCATTTTTTGTCTTTTTAAGACAATTATCAATGATATATCACCACATAACCTAGAAAAATAATTCTTTATTTTTATAAAAATCTATTTTTTTTGTTTAGCAAAGAGGGTCCTCAAAAAAATCAAAAAAATATATAAATAATAGAAAAAATTGTTCTCAAACATCACAAAAGGAACAACACTCATATAAGTAGAATTTGTGTTAAAAAAATTATGAATTTTTATGATATTTTATTTGATATCCTTAAAGTATTTTTGAAATATATATATATATATAAAAATAATTTTGATATAATTTTTAAGATTCTAATTCTTCACTATTATAAATACGAGCTTTATTAGTCGTATAAATGGCCTTCATCAACTCTTAAAAACAACTGATGTTGTAAGCACTCTTAAAATTTGGTGGCTTTTATGAATGCTAAAAATAGAAATGATAAAATCTCCTTTCATCAATGCTAAAAAAAGTTGATAAAGTGGGACCTTTATTAGTTTTTTTAACACTTATCAAGGTTACCCTTATCAATGAATTTTTTAGCAATAATGAATGAAACTTTTATCAATGAAATTTATAGAATTGATAAAGGATACTTTTATCAGTTCTAGAGATATCATTAATAAAAGCTCGGTTGTAATAGTGTGGTGCAACAATTTACAACAAACTGCACCAAAAAATATATAATTTAATTTAAATTAAATTTACATCGCAATACAAAAATAACACTATAAAATGATTAAAATAATTTAAAACATTAGTATTTTCAATTACATTGGTATGCATTGTTTATTAGAAACATAAAAAATTCAAAAACATTGTTCTATTGTCTTTAGAACCCTTCCAAAAGAGCCATATCATGTTACCAATTTCCAAACAAACCACCCCAACTCAAGAAAAATAATGTAAATATATAAAAAAATCTACATTAATATTATCAAGAAATAAATTAAACATAAATATGATATAATGAATTAATAAATTGTCATTATTAAGTTGAAAACACACACTTTGAGTCATACCAGTCACACATGTGTTAGATTAATGTGTGGTGGATTCATACAAATCAAAAATAATTTATTAATCATTTTCATATAAGTTTATTTTCTTAGTTTTGAGCATGTGATGTGTTTTTTGAGCTAAAATGTCAATTTTAAATAAATACATGCAATTTGATTCATATCGGACACACTGTGTGACAAATTTACATATGGTTGATTCCTACACATCATAGATTATTTATGGATCATTTTACTTAAAATTAAGGTAATTCATGTTTTTTTACTCATTTTTTTAGTGAGAAACACATGTTTTTAACTAAAATTACATTTTTAAACTAAAACCGCACACTTTTGGTCATATCGGTCACATCATGTATCAGATTGATGTTCGTATGATTCCTACAAATAAAAATGATTTATGGATCATTTTACTAAAGTATAAAGACCATCTAAGTGTGTTTCCAAGTTTTTAGTGAGTGGCACTTGTTTTTAACTAAAATGTTACTTTTAAACTAAAAACACACACTTCAAGTCATATAGGTCACATTGTGTATCAGATCTAGGTGAGGATGATTACTACATGTCACAAATAAAATATAGATCATTAACTTAAATTATCACAACAATATGAATGTGTTTTCTCAATTTTAAGTATGTCATGCATCTTTTAAACTAAAAAGTTAAATTTATTAAAAACACCCACTTTGAGTCAAACTGGACATATTGTGTGTCTAATTGATGTTTTTATGATTCCTACACATCAAAAATGACTTGTAGATAATTTTTCTAAATTAAAAAGACAATATGACTATGTTTTCTTGGTTTTTAGTGAGTGTCATAAGTTTTTAACTAAAAATACATTTTTAAAATTAAAATAAACACTTTGAGTAATATTAGTTAGACTATGTATTAGATTTATATACAGATAATTCATACTCATCAAAAATGACTTATGTATCACTTTATCAAAATAGAAAGATAATATAAGTGTCTTTTATATAGTTTTAAATGAGTAAACAAATTAACTAAAATGTCATTTTCAAATAGAAAACACACACTTTGAGTTATATTAGTCAAATCATGTGTCATTTTGATTTGTGGATAGTTCCTATACATCACAAATGAATTATGGATTATTTTTCTAAATTATCAATACCATTCAAGTGTGTTTTATGGGTTTTCAATGAGTGATGTGTGTTTTTATCTAAAATATCAATGTTTAACAAAAAAACATGCACTTTAAGTCATACCAGCCACACTATGTAGAAAATTAAGGTTTGGTTGATTACTATACATAAAAAATGGATAAAAGATCATTATCATAAAGTGTCAAAATTATATGAATGTGTTTTTATAGTTTTTAGTGAGTGATTCATGTTTTTAATTAAAATTTCAATTTTAAACTAAAATCCCACACTTTGAGTCATATCGGACATATCATGTGCTGGATTAATGAGAGATTGTTTACTACATGTCAAAAATAATTTATGGAACAATTTAATAAAATATCAAGACACTTTAATATTGTTTTATTTTTATTTTTTTTGAGTATGCCACATATGTTATGAATTAAAATGTCAAATTTAAATAAAAACATGCACTTTTAGTCATACTGGGAACATCCTATGTCAGATTGATGTGCAGTTAATTCCTATAATTTAAAATGAATTATAGATCATTATAAAAAAATTATCAAGATAATAAAAGGGCGTATTATAGGTTTTCAGTGAGTGACACATGTTTTGAACTAAAATATTACTTTTAAACTAAAAACATACACTTTGATTCATACCAAGTAAACCATGGGTCTGGTTTATGTGCGACTGATTCTTAACTATCACAAATGAAAAATGGATTTTTTTCCTAAATTATCATGAAAATATGGGAATTTTTTACATATCTTCATTGAATGGAATGTGTTTTGATCTAAAATTTCACTTTTAAACTGAAAAACATACACTCTAAGTCACACTTGGAACTCCATGTGTCAGATTAACGTATGGTTGATTCCTACATGTCACAAATGAGTTATATATCTTTGTACTAAAATATCAAGACAATAAAAGTGAGTTTTCTTGGTTTTCAGTGAGTAACATGTATTTTTTACTAAAATTTCATTTTTTAAATTGAAAACATGAACTTTTATTCATACCAATCACATCGTGTATCAGATTGATGTTTAAATGATTTATACACATCAAAAATGACTTATGTATCATTATTCAAAGGTGTAAAAATAATCGGAATTTGTTTTCTCGGTTTCCAATGAGTGACACATGTTTTAAACTAAAACTTCACTTTTAAAATGAAAACATTCACTTTGAGTGTCACTAGTCACACTTTGTATCAGATTGATGTGTGGTTTATTCTCATTAGAACATTATTAAAAAATATTAAACCAAAAAGAGAATTCATGTCATCACTACTAAACATAAACAAATAAAATAAATAACCAAAAAATCAATATGGAAAACATTAAACAATACCTTAATGGATCATACTTACTAAATCCTTCATAGGGAATTAATTTTTCTACATGCATTTTGTGTTTATAAATAGAAAAAATGCCTATACACAGTTTATGGTCCTTCTTGAAAAATAACATATCATTTTATCCTTTAAGAAGGACTTTGAACTCTATATCAATGCATTTTTTGTTCTTTATAGGCACAAAATTCTTAGAGAAAAATAAAATATAAATCACCACTCTATTAAAATGTTTTTATCCTTAAATAAGGATCTTGAAATTTTTATTGAGGCCTTTCATATTCCACATAGGCAAAAAATTCTTAGATAAAAATTAGTAGTAAATAACCTATTCATGGACTCTGTAAAAAATAACTAAGTTAGAAAAAGATAAAAATGATAATAAAATTAACTAAATAAGAATAAGATAAAATTATAATAAAATTAAATAAATAATCAGTAGATAAACCAACTATTCATGATATCTATGAAATAAAAAAATTACAAACGTGATAGGAAATCATCTCTTCAGGATGTCTGCAAACATTCTATCACCATGTATTCTGAACACTCATTTCTAAAAAACTCTATATCCTCTTTTAAATAAATGAACTAGATATTGTCTTAGTAATATTGGAAAAATATAAATAAAAAATTATTAATAAATATTTTAAATGAAATATTAATTATCATTTGAAATACCTCTTCAGGGTTGCTAGTTTGTTGATGAAATATGATATCTTTCATAAATTTTCAAATGTAATAACCACAATCATTGTCATTATTTTATTTTGTGAACTACATAAACATTGAGTAAAATAATTAATTTTTTTATATATATTTTTATAGTTAAATAATATTATATATCCTAATAAGTTTTTAATTATATAAATTAATAAACTTATTATCCTCATAGACATTCCTCATATCATGATTTTTATTATATTTAATTACTTCCCTATCATAAAAAATCATAAAACATAATATACAATGTATAACTTGAAGTTTATTTGTAAAATTTTGAATGTAGTCTACTAAAAAGTTATAAATTTAATCATTTTTGGTTAATATATTGGGAATACATGATTTGAATATAATAAATAAATATTTGGAGTATCCATACTGATTAAAATGAGAAACTAATGCTTCATAAAAACTAAAAGGAATAAGTAATGAACAAAATGAAAATATATTTGATATGATTATATTATAGACTTTTACCCCTTTATTATGGGTATTAAGAAGAGATTATCATTTATAATTTTCTTTTTAAACATTATAGAATGTTGGTACACTATTATTGAATATTTATTTTCTTCCAGTGACTATTTTTTATATAGAAGTTGTGTGAGGACTAATGACTCAAAAAAAATCACAGGGTTTTCCCTTCACATAGTACTAAAATATATGCCTGAAAAATATGAATAGATTTTAACATTAGTTAACATCGTAGATAAACTATTGGAAAAATATATTATAAAAATCCCCTACATGTATAAATTTACATCCGAGGCTGCCATTCATCTATGCTTGAGGATTTCCTCTATATTCTACCAACAAATATATCCTTTAACAACCTATCTATACATTTATTCTTAAAAATCAATGAAGGATGTATTATTATCTTTTAATATTATATCCAAATAAAATTGTAATATTAGTAAATTTAGAAATTAAACTAGTGGTTAAAAGGCACTATCATAAGGTCTTTTTAATTTATAAGTTAATACTTTATATTATTTTGGTTTGACGTTTTTTTCTCTTCATTTTCTCCATTTTTAAAAAATTTCCTCAATTGAGGCATTTTTTCATTAAGTGTTAATGTTTTTTTATAAAAATATAAATTATAAATGGAATTACTCATTATTGAAAATAATTTTTCAATATAAAACAACTATTATACAAAAGTTTCAATAGAAATTTTGACCATGTGGATATCTAGACAATCAAGGGTAATAGGTAGCTCGGTTCTCTACACATGAGCTACATAAATCCCTACACTCATAAGAACTTTTGGAAGTTGTTTTTTGTGTACAATATATCCTTAGATATTTTACATTGTACCCCTCACAAAAAGGTGATGGGTGGGTTCTGATAGATATAAATAAAAAAATCACCTTATAGAATATTGGTATGGTAAAGGTATTAGTTTCTATCTGATTTAAATTTCATAGAAACAGTTATGAAAAAGTCGATTAACTCTAGAAAGACAAGCCTTTGAGGGGAATGGCTAGCCTCAAATCAGGGGGTGGATCTTCATGTAGTGGTTTCTATTATTATTTTTATTATCCTTGATTCCTTCACATAATAGTCTCTAAAAATCAGTATTCCAATTAAGTTTTTATTTTATATCATCTATCTATGCTTGAATCTCATCCATTTTCTTATATTTATCACCTTGTGTCTTTAATTTCTCAAAATATGTTCAAGGTGACACTCCAAAAATCACACCTTGGACATAGACATATTTTTTTTATGCTTCAAGGCCCATGAAATTTGTCATTCATCAGATGCAATCGATGATGATTCTTGTGTCTATACCAGATAATAAATATAGAAAAATAGGTAGTCATTGTTATGTAATAATAATTTAAATTAGAATAAATGTTTATTGTGGAATACTTACACTTGATTCCCATAATCTTTGTGTTTTTTCATACACTAGTATTTAAACTTTATTTACATGATACTCCTTCCATATCACATGATATTGGATAGAAGTGGATTTGTATTTTTATTCATCAATCTACATATAAAAAAAGGAACAATGTTATTATTTTATTTCATATAAAATTAGTACTGTAAATTTAAAATACAATCCAATTTTTTAAGTGAAATTACCCCATAATTTATTTTTGGTAAGGGTATGTTGGTTTTGGTGCACACTTCTTATTTTCATCACCAATTTTCAGTTTCATAAATTAACAATTCTTAATCAAAGTGATTAATATATGTATCTCTAACTAAAATATTACCAATCATAATGTATCTAAAACGATACCTACTCATGATGTCAAATAAATTCATTTCATGTTTATTGGTTTATCATTCATTCATATATATATATATAGTGGTTGGGGATTTACTTTCCTCTCAACAATCCTAAAATATTTCTTTTTAATAGTTGTCTGAAAGGTTTTATGAGCCTTTCTTGTGACCTTTAATACAAATTTCATTCAACATTCATCTAAAAAAATCACTTTGTAAGGGATGATGAAGATTAAATAAATATTTAATTATTTTTTTAATAAAATAGAGAAATTATATCATAATGTTACCTTATTCTCTTCCCAAATTAGTTCCTTCAATTATAGTTCAATATTTTACCATAAATCTACATCAATCGGCACATTCTTTCGAGTGGTGACCCCAATGTAACTAATGAAAATAGGCTTGTTAAGGTCAACAGGTTGGTCAGAATAATTCTATCCAACCTTAAATTTTTTGCCTTTACTTATCACCATAATAATTTTTATTATGATTTTCATGCTATAACGCTGTTTTTTTCTCAAACATGGGTTGTCCACCTTCTTCCATTTCCTCAGTTTCAAAATTATCAATATGTTGTTCCTAAATATTGGTAGTATAAACATGTGTTGAACCCATTTTTCCTTAGGATTGAGAGAATCCACATGTGGAGAATCCATTATCTATAGAATTATTTTAACATTTAATTTAGATTACCTAAATGTAGTAGGGAACACATAATAATATGAGGTAACCCAATGTGCATTTAAAAAATTTAACCTAATTATTGAACTCTCTTATTTTATTTAAAGGTTGTAGGGATTTGACCCCTCAATCAACTATCCAAATACCCTAATTATGATCCCCTATAACATTTAAGACCCCATCTACATTGGTACCACCATGAAATGATTATGACACCCTAATGTATAGGTCATCCTTGATTGAATTTTCATTTGAACCTGTAATGGTTTTGGTTAATAAAAAACACTTGAATGCTTTCTGTTTGTAGGGTCCAAGACATAAATACTTTTACTGATTTTTATTCCATTATAAATGTTTTGTCCTTGTACCCTCCATTACTGAAATCCATTTTCACAAATCACAATTCATTTATTTTAACTACACTTATATTATATACCCATTTATATTAAAAAATTGGCACTTAGAATGTTGTACAATCCAACTCTGATGTTTTTTCATTGATGCCAAAGTATGAAATATTTATATAAATTGGAATTCTTTCCTTGGTACCAAATACATGCATCACATCCATAATAAGAGTAACAACACTATTTTCATGGTACTTTATTCATCGTGATCCTTTATATTGAAAGTTAAACCATTAATTATATAACCATTAAAAGATATTACATGAAAAATTGGTCCCATGACCACCCCTCATATTTATTTTGAAATTTAATTTGGATTTGCAGAAAACTCTTTGAAAATATGGTTTTAAAACAATCTTATAAACTATCAATTATATGTATTTGATATCCAACTTTCAGAAATTGATGGATTTAAATGCTTATGAATTACTTTTTGGGTTTCAATATATGGAAAAACCTATAAAATGTTATGTAAAATGTAAATTTGATCATATACCCACTTGATAATGGTAATTGTGACAATAACTATTCTAGAAATTCCTTTACCCACAAGACACCCATTGTTATCAAATTTTGTAAGACTAACGATATCCACAGCGAACATATAATTATTGGGCTTTTTAAATTTTTCTTTAGGTTTAATCATACATAGGTTTATAGATGGATTTTATTAGACATGGAACTTTAGGCAGACCAAATAGATGCTTCATACTATAGTGAGCATTTGGGCAGAATGGTTTGTGACCAGATAGAACATCCATCAGACAGAGGTTAGTGGACATAGATTCATTGAACTAAGGGTTTTTGTAGAGAAATTTAGATGATCATATAGAGATATTTAGATAGATCTATTCTTATATGATGTTCATAGGTTACCCTTATATGGGTACCCTTTCACAGTAGCAAATTTACCATTATATGGGTAGATTAAACTTGTTACTACCATTATAAAACTGTCTATTTACCCTTACATAGGTTTTCATTGTTTCTTGAAAGATGAAATGGAATATAACCATGGTTATCAGTAGTTTTTCAAGTCAATGAAAGGTTGGCTGTGAAGGTCGGAGGTCAATGAAAACTTTTTGACCGGAGAAATTCCTCTATAAAGAGGTTGTGTCCTAACTATCTAGAAGTATGTATGATAACTATATGAATATTTCATATTTCAAACAAAATTTTATAAGATAGAAAAGTGGATAGGAATCGAGTGAGAGTAGTGTACTCATTTGTATCTCCCTTAATGAAAATGTTTACATTGTTCCCCTTTGGATGCAAGACTTTGTCTCAACCATGTTAAATATTTTTTTTATTTTTCCTTTTACTTTTTTGTGTAAAGTTTGATCATTTATATTTATGTTTTGATTAGGTTAGTTATTCTCTTCATAGTTCTAGGGAATATAACTCAGGAGATGGAAGTTATCAGATAAAATCTTTGTACGATAAAACTTGGTGGAGTATTTATATTATACATGGTGAAACAGTGAGATAGATGACTACATATAGTGAATATTGTCTCTCAAAGTCCTTATATTGAATAAAATGGTTAGATTTTTTTTCTCAAGGGGTTATCCAATTCCAAAAAGTGGTATCAAAGGTGACTACTCTAATGGTATGATGGTTGATTATACTTCACTCACAACATCCAAGTGATATTTTCCCCCCTTAAGTTATTTGATTTCATTTGGTTTACTATAATCGAAAGAATGAATTCAAAGGAAGGAAAATTTTGTATCAATAATCTCTATGTAATATATTTTCCTTTTGGATAATTAATTTGTAAGATAATCTAATATAGAATGATCCTTATGCTCCTTTTTCTAGAAATAATCTTGAAACAAAGGAAGGAGTAGAATGGGGACTGTTGGAATGGAATGATTTATACTTAATTTGGATGTCACTTTCTATAAATTTTTCATTCAACGGTAGAGAGAAGAAAACTACTGTATAGGTTATGAAATAATTGGATGAAATGTCTGAAAATACAAAAAATCTTAACAAAGTTTTCATTTTGTGTAGATTATTCAACTTGAGATTGTTGGATGGAATGCTTACTTCTGATCATGTGAATGACTTAAATATGATCTGAGGGATGATTGAATCTATGATGATCATATTAGAAGATGATGTTTGGTATTTTATTCTTCTTTATTCACTTGTAGAGGGTTGGAATTCCATGATTATAGTGGTGATAAACTCTAGTGTGAAGGTAGATATTGTGTTTAAAGATATTCAAAACATAGTCTTGAATGGATAGATGAGGCAGAAGGAATTTTAGACACCATCCATAAGTACTCTCAATACTAACAGATGGAGATATCTAGTTCATCTAATAGACAGTTAAAAAAAGAAATATTCATAGGATAATTCCTATAGAATAAGTGGAAGTGAGTCAATAGGTTTTGGTCCTACATTATAGATTTTTTGTAAGAAGGTACATATTAAGAAATATTACAGGAATTGTTCAGAGGAATCAACTTTTGGATAGAAAAAAATGATCAATACAATGGATGGAGGGTCTAACTTGGTACTATGTATGATCATTCTAGAGGATTCATCGTTTATTGACTCAGGGTAATATTTTCATTCAACTGGTGGAAGAGGGTTCATGGTTGTTTATGTACCTAGAATCTTTGGTAGAGTACATCTAGAAGATGAAGAAGTTATATATATAGTTTGGAAAACTGATGTGAACATTTGGATGAAAAGTGGTATTGTATTGAAAATTGAAGATGTTATATACATTCCAGGTCTCTAGAAGAACCTCATATCAGTGGGACAGCTTGATGATGTAGGTTTTGGAATAAAATTTTTGAATGTTGTTTAGAAGATTATTAAAGGTTCTATGGTGATTTATTATAGAGTAAAAAATAGTACCCTATATCTTATCAGATAGAGTGATGAAGTTGAAACTATCAAAATGACTTCATCAGATAGTATGGAAAAGTGGAACTACATGTTTGGTCACTTTAGTGAGAAAAATCTTAAAGATCTAATGACTAAATAAATACAAAAACTTTATCACATGGAATATCACAAATTGCCTCAGATACCCTAGTACTCTGATACCTAAGCTGACACTAACATGGTCTAAAGGGAATTTATGATCCCCAGGGGATTATGACTAGCACTTGGAATCATATAATATAAAATTGGGAAGGAATTTTCTTCAAACACAATGGAAGAAACAAATACATACCAGTATGCTTGAAAACTCCAAATAGAGATAGTTCCCAAAAAATAGGTATACCAAAAACCCAAACATTACTTCATTAAAGTACCATAAGTCTAACAACACAACTCCATGTCCCTAAGGACACATCATTAAAATTCCAAGGGATCAAGAAAATCCACCTCCTCCAAGAGGCGCCTTCCCTTTACTTAGACTTAGTAGGAGAAAATCTATAAATTCCTAAAGGAAAAGGTAGGGTGTGAGCTAAAAATCCTAGAAGGGTATCAGTAAGTGTTCCATAATAATATTCCATAATAATAATAAACCAAATCACGCTTTAAATTTTTATCAAAATAATCATGGAAGTACATTTCCATATTTAAAAAAAATATGTTTTTCATTTCAAATAATGGAAAACATTTAAAACATGGCTTAAATAAACACTTTATATAAAACAATTTACATAAATCATTAAGCATGAGTAAAAAAGTTCCATAATCAAAGGTATATACATCAAAGTAATCAAAACAAGCACCATGGTCATCTGCCATGTGGTACGATAGTTCCAAGTTATGGTATCCTCACACATCTCATATTAGTGATCACATAACTTATATGTACACACATCCCTCAGGATCATGCCGAATAGGACCTCTCAACATACCATCAAGGATAAGATATGTTGAACTAGGTTTCTGTTAAAGTTTTAAATCATCAATCTGTTGCTACGGCATTACCATCCTAGTGTGCTTTTCCAAAATAACCCACTAACAACCCAAGATCACATGTGATCATTCAATCAGTGTAAAAAGAGGAAATCATTTCATTTCAAAATACTTCACAATCACCCACTTTTCCTTTTCAAAATTTCAGTTCAAATTCAAAACCAAAACATAGGTTTTTCTTCATTTCATTACTTTTCAATTAAAACCCAATCATAGATTTTTATCAAATCAATTTAAGACATTTTCCAAAATCAATTCATGAATTCCATCAATTTCAGGTTACACCCCATATTCTAATTCCATCATAATTGGGGGTTCTTCTCAAAATACATACCATCTCAATTTCAATTCCAATTCACATCATGGGTTTTTACAATTCAATTGAAATCAATTTCAAACAATAAGCAATTAAAGGTTTGATCAATTAGAAAATCATAAAAGGAATCACCTACCTTTCTCACGGAATCATAACACCATTAACAGTACTTTCCAGCAAATAACAAAAGTGCATAAGATCTAGAAACTATACCTAGAAAAAATATTCAACAACACAGATTTTAGATCCACCAATCCCAATATGATATATCAAACTACAAGGAGGGAAAGAGAGAGATGGAAGAGACCAGGAGACTACTTACCCAAAGAGAATAACTACAACCAAAACGATGATCAATCACCAAATGGATGGTCTATAAGGGTTGTAGAGATCCAAAATTTCATAGGGATGGATCTAGGATGAGATAAATCAAACCTAAAGGAAGGTAAACAATATTTTCAACTGAACAGGCTGTTTAAAACCAGCACTCAGGATTTTACATGGTGTGTAACCCAATTTTGTGTCATTTAATTGTCGAGTCCCATATATTCTGAAAAACCCAACACCTTTTATTAAAAATATAAATATTTATATTTTCATAGTGTGTAAACTATACATGGAATGTAATCAATCACACTGTGTACCAATTTTATAACATCTTCTAGGGAAAGATTATATGTTGTGTAAACCCATTATACAGTGTGTAAATCCCTAGCAGACTGTAGAAACCATATGTTTTATACTAAAAATTCAAAAAAATCCATGAGTTCACCATTATAGGTATCCTCCCAATTCCTTCTTGGAATTACCTAGCCAAAAAAAGGAAAATCACCACAAAGGTTTAGAACATACCTGTTAGAATAGTAATGGGATGTTACAACCTCCCCAACATAAAAACTTTATGTCCCTAGAAATCTTGTCAAGAAGCTTCCATATAAAAAATGTGAGGCCAATTATATCTCATTTTTTCATCATGCTCTTAGGTCTAATGGGAATTGTAACCATGATTCCATAGCACTCAAACCAAATGTGTCATCCTCCAATGAAGTACCTAGTCTCAGAATTAACTATCCTAACTACATGCTTAATCATAGATAAACCATGCTCAATATCAAGATCACTCTAGATAAAAATATGAGATAGACTAGAAAGATTATTTCATATCTGCGATACATAAAAAACTTTATGTATCGATGTCAACTATAGTGGAAGTGATAAATGGTAATCCACTTTCCCCATGTACTCAACAACCTCAAAAGGTCCCATAAAATGAGGAGTAAGATTCCCTTACCTCTCAAGTTGTTGATGACCCAAATGGGGTGAAATTTCAAGAACACCTGATCACCAACTAAAAATCCAATGGTCTATGACATTTATCAGCATAAGATTTATATAGGCTTATCTTCATAAACAACCTCTGACAAATCAATTGAATTATTATTGTCGTCTCTTAAACCAAGCTCAGTCAAACCAAATAACTTTCACAGATCTCTTACCAACACAATAGATATTTACATGCCCTACCATATAAGACCTCAAAAGGATCCATTCTAATCACAAATTGATAACTATTATTATAAGAAAAATCAAATAGTCCCAAATGGTCATCCCAAGCTCCACCAAAATAAAAAATGTAGGCATGAATCATATCCACAACAACCTATATATACCTCTTTATTTAGACATCCGTATGTGGATGGTATGCCATACTTAAATGAACCTAACATCCCAATGCCTCTTGAAGGCCTCCCCAAAAAGAGAAGTAAAGTGGGGATCTATATCAAGTAGATAGAACTTTGTGAAAATAAACAATCTCCCTCACGTAGATATTTTCCAGCTCCTTAAATTTGGTTGAATCTCAAATGGGTATAAAGTTATCTGATTGGGTTAGCCTATCAATCACAACCCATATCGCATTATTATTTCTCTGGGTATGTGTCAACCCAACCATAAATTCCATAGAAATATCATCCCACTTCCAAGTTGGAACTGGAAGTGGCTATAGAAAACCTGAAGGTCTCTGATGCTCATTCATGACCTATTGGAAAGTATAGCAATGAGAAACAAAGTCAGCAATGTCTCATCTCATACCCGACCACCGAAATTGTCACCGCATATCTTAGAACATCTTTTTGGTTCTTGGGTGCACTACCCAGTAGGAATTATGGAAATACCCAATCATATATTTCCTTACAGGAAAAGGTATAACGTATTAGTTTTAGAAACATAATATACACTATGTGGAGAATAACCACTCAACATAAATTTCCCCACTATAAAGAGAGTTCCTAATGCTGAATAATTCATCATCAAGCTATTTTTCCTGAACAACCATATCAAGAAGAGTGTAGGTCAACTAAACATTGGCCAAGACAACCTAAACCCGTATTTCCAAAACTCCAATATGAAACTATGAAAAAATAACCATCAGGATACACTATTCTGGGGATTCTTTCACAACCTAGATTAGAATTTTCCTACTCAAAGCATCTGCAATGACATTCCCTTTCCCTAGATTATAGGCAATATTAAAATAAAAATATTACAAGTATTCCACCCAAAGCCTATGGAAAAGATTCAAATATTTTTGAGAGAAGATATAAATCAATATCTTGTGGTCAGAATTTGGGATAAAACTTTCATTAAAAAGGCAATGTTTTCAACTCTTGATTCCATGAATTACAATTGCAAGTTCAAGGTCAAGGGTTTGATAATTCTTCTCACGTGGCCTAAGCTGTAGAGATCCATAGGAAATGATATAACCACCCTTCATAATAATATAACCCAAACCCAAACCTGATGCATTGTAAAATACCGCATAGCCCTACCCATCCCCTAGAAGAGTCAATACCAGTGGAGAAGTCTAAAGACAGATCAAATCAATAAAAGAACTTGTACATTTATCATCCCTATAAAACTTTACACCCTTTCGATTTAGAGTATTCATCATAGAGGAAAACATTGATAAATACTTTACTAACCAAAAATAATATATTTCTAAACCCAAGAAGCTCTGAATCTCAAAAACATTATGCAGTTTCTCCCATGTCATAACATATTTCACCTTATCAGGATCAACTGAAATACCATGTTCTGAGATCACGTGTCCCAAGAACTTTACTTCCTAAATTTATAAATTACATTTCAATAGATCAGCATAAAGTTTTTGATTTCTAAAAAATTAAAAAACTATCCTCAAATGATGCACATGATCCTCCTAAAACTTATAGTAAACTAGGATGTCATCCAAAATGGCCACCATGAATGTATCAAGATATTTTTGAAAAATATTTTTCATAAAATCCATAAAGTTTTAAAGAGAATTGTTCAGACCAAAAGGAATGACATGATACTCATAATAGCCATACCTACTCTGAAAGGTGGGTTTTTGAATGGAATATTCTTTTATTCTCAACTGGTGATAACTAGATTGAAGATCAATCTTAAATAACCACTTAGCCCCTTTAAACTAGTCAAAAATATCATCAATATAGAGTAAATGATACTTATTATTTACCGTTACTTGATTAAACTTTCGATAATCAACACATAGTTAAAGCGTTCCATCAGATTTCTTAGAAAATAGAACAGGCATCACCCAAGGTGACACACTCAAGCATATAAATCCTTTATCTAATAGATTATCCAACAAAGTCTTCAAATTTTTCATTTCATCTGGTTCCATAACGTAATAAGGAATAAATATCGGCAAAGTAACCATTAAAAAATCAATAGAAAACTCAAACTGCCTTTGATACCACTTTTTGACGAACTGACTCAGATACCCTGGTACTCTGATACCTAATCTGGCACTAACATAACCTAAAGGGAATTCCTAATCCCCATGGGTTGGAAACTAGCACCTGGTATCATATAACATAAAAGTGGGAATGAATTTTCCTTAAATACAGTGGAAGAAACAGATACATATCAGTATACTTAAAAACTCTAAAGGAATATAGTACCAAAAATGAAACATGTATATCAAAATCCCAAACAGTACATCATCAAAGTACCAAAATTATAATAAGAAAAATCCATGTCCCTAAGGACACATCACTCTAAGCCCCAAGGGATCAAGAACACTCACTTATTCTAAGAGGCACCTTCCCTTTACATAGACCTAGTAGGAGAAAATATATAAAGTTCAGAAGCAAAAGGTAGGGTGTTTTCTAAAAATACCAGTAGGGTCTCACCAAGTGTTTCATAATAAGATTTCATAATAATAATAAACCAAATAATTATTTTAATTTTAATCAAAATATGCATGAAAGTACATTTTCATATTTAAAAAAACATTCTTTTCATTTCAAATGATGGAAAACATTTCAAACATAGATTAAATAAAAAATTTATATAAAATAGTATATATAACACATTAGGCATGAGTAAAATAGTTTCATAATAAATGGAATTTACATCAAAGTAATCACAAAAAGCACCATAGAAATCTGACATGTGGTATGATTGTTCTAAGTTATGGTATCCTCATACATCTCATATCAATGATCACGAAAATTATGTGTACACAAGTCCATTACAATCACACTAAATAGTACCCATAAATATCCTATTGAGGATAAGATATGGCGAAACTATGTTTTTTTTAGAGTTGTAAATCTTCAATATATTTTAAGTTCATTACCATCCTAGCATTTTTTTTCAAATAACCCACTAACTAACCAAGCTTGCATGTTATCAATCAATAAATCGAAAAACATAAAATCATTTCATTTCAAAATACTTTACAATCTCCCACTTTTCTTTCTCAAAATGCCAATTCATGTACAAAACCAAAACGTAGTTTTTTCATCATTTAATGCCTATTTAATTCAAAACCAATCATAGGCTTTTATCAAATCAATTTAAGATAATTTCCAAAATCAATTCTCAAATTAATTCACAAATTCCATTAATTTCAAATTACACCCCAAATTCCAATTCCATCTGAATTGGGGGGTTTTTCCAAAATCCATACCATCTCAATTTAAATTCCAATTCACATCAAGGATTTTCACAATTAAATTGAAATCAATTTCAAACAATAATAAATTCAAGGTTTAATCAATCAAAAAATCTTAAACAGAACCACCTACCTTTTTTAAGGAATCACAATGCCCGCAATGGAATATCCAATAAAGAAAAAAAGAAAAAATGATCTAGGAACTCAACCTAGAAACAAGATTCAGCAACACAAAGTTTAGATACATCAATCCCACTACGATCTATCAAACTCCAAGGAGGTAAATATAGAGAGACAGAAGATATGGGGAGACTACTTATCTAGAGAGAAGAATTGTAACCAATGCGATGATCAATTGTCAAAAGTATGATCCAAAAGGGATTAAGGGCTCTAAAATCACCTAGGTATGGCTCTAGGATAAGAGCAAAGAAACCTGGAAGAATGGAAATAATATTTTCAGCTGAACCACCTTCTTAAAATTGTTACTCAGTATTTTACATGGCGTGTAACCCAATTTCACATCGTGTAATTTTTTAGTCCCACTTATGCTAAAAACCCATCGAATTTTATTAAAAAATATTATTTTTAATATTTACACAATGTGTAAACAGTACACGGCATATAATCATTTATTTTGTGTAACGATTTCATAATATCTTTCAGGTGATAATCACACATCATGTAAACCCATTACACAGTGTGTAAATCCACAGAATAATGCAGAAAATATAGATTTTATGTAGAAAATTTAAAAAAAATCCATAAATTAAGCATTACAGGTATCCTCCCAATTTATTCTCAGTATTATCGAGCTAAAAAAGGAAAACCACAACAATGTTTTAGAAAATACTTATCAGAATGGTGATGGTATGTTACAAGGACCTTAGAAGATTTAATAGTTTTATGTTAGGAAAACAAAAGAGAGTTTCCTTCAACTTGGATAGTAGAAATCTAAGGAGTTAAATGTTAAAACTTATTCATTATGATATTTGGGATTTATCCCTTGTTCGCTCATATAGAAGATTATTTTACTTTATGACATTAATTAATGTTTCTACTCATAAGGTATGTGTTTATTTCTTAAATAATATATCTGATGTTTTTTAGGATTTTATTCAGTGGAAAGTTATTTCCAAGAAAGAGTGTTAAAGAAAGTTTAAATCTCTCTAGACAGAAAATGGTAGAGAATACACCAAACAAAAATTTTCTAACCTCTATAAGAATAAGGGAATTATGTAAGAGAATAATTTTCTAGGGACTACAAAAAAATGGAATAAATGAGATAATGAATCAAACAATGATAGAAAAAGATATAATTAAAAGGATTCACTCAAGAATTACTCAGGGAATTTTGAAAGAATCATTGAATATAGAAACTTACATGGTGAAAAGAAGTATGTATTTAGCTATAGGGAAACAAACTCCCAAGGAACTTTGGTCTGGTAGGAGACCAAAAGTTATCCATATAAATATCTTTATAATTATTGCATATATTCATATCAATGATAAAGATAGAGATAATTTGGAGGTGAAATACAAAGTTTGTTTTATTATCGGATATGGGGATGATAAATTTGGTTATAACCTATGGAATGATGAAAAGAAATAATTCATCTAGAGTCAATATGTTATTTTCAATGAGGAACTTACATGGGAAGATCATAATATGGCTGAGAAGGAAGTTTATAATAGATAAATTATCAATGTTCAAAGTGATCAGATATAGGTTATCAGAAAAAAAAAATTAAGTCTAGAAAGTTTAGATGAAACATTATAGGATATGATTCTATTAGTCAGAGCATCAAATGGAGGTAAATTAGACAGACTATTAATAGATAGTAAAATTTCAGACAAACAAGCACCAGATAGAGAACAATCGAACATAATTTTATTGGAAAAGAGACTATCAGAAAGTGAGGTTTGGACAGACAAACCTGAGGTTATATTGAGGAGATTCACTCGTATTAGTAAACTTATTTAGAATTTTGGGTAATATATAAACTTCTTACTTATAATGAACATAGGAGAACTAGACAATATAGAATAATAAACTACTATCAAAAACTCTAAATAGTGAGAGTAGTCCATGGAAGAGGAAATGAAATACTTAAATCTCAAAAATACTTGGGAGTTGGCTGAGCTACTAAATGTAAAGATGGATCTAGAAAAAAATGTGTTTTAATTTGAAAGAGGAATCTAATGGAATCACGAGATGAAAATAAAGGATGGTGGTTAAAGGTTTTTAGAAAAAAAAGGTATTTGTTTTTTTAATTTTATCACCAGTGGTAAAACACACAACTATTCAAAAAATTCTTAGAATTATTGTTTCTAATGATCTATACTTGGAGCATATGGATGTAAAAAAATTCATCATTGATTTTGGAGAAATAAATTTACATGGTTCATCCCAAAGGTTATAAAGTTCATCATAAGGAGGGTTTGGTTTATAAGTTGAAACAAATTCTTTATATATTGAAGCAAGCTCCAAGATAGTGGAATAGGAATTTTGATAGATTCATGTTTGAATAAAGTTTCATTCAATGCGAATCTAATCACTACTATTAAAAAAAATTGTAATATAGAATATATCTCATACAGTTGTTGAATGTGGATGATATGTTGATTGTTAGTCTAGATCTCTAATGAATTGAGAAAATTAATAGGAAGTTATCAAGAATATTTGGGATGAATGATATTGGTCATGCTAAGAAAATATTGGGGAGGATAATTGAGATGGATAGGAAAGTTTTCTCATTAGTTTTATCCTAGAATTAATACATTAGAAAATACATCAAAATATTACAAATGCCTATTTATAAACCTATCTCAACCCCCCTCATCGTACACTTAAAACTTACTAAAAATTATCACTATAAATGGATAGAGAATTTAATTACATGGATAAGGTTCCTTATGCTCTGTTTGTATGAATTGTTATGTATGCAATGGTTTTTACTTGACCATATATTGATTTTGTAGTGGGAATTCTTATCCATTTCGGGTAAAATCCTAGAGCGAAACATTGGGAAGCTATGAAATGGATATTTTGATACTTAAAAGGGTTGGAGGATTCATCTTTATGTCTTGGGATGATGATCAATTAAAAGGTTTTTTAGATGTAGATTTTTTTGGAGACATGGATTCATGGAAAAGTTCTACAGGGTTTGTATTTACTTTTGGTGGAATAGAGGTAATTTTCATTTCTAGGTTGTGACCAATAGTAATTTATCTATAATATAAGTAGAGTACATTTATAATACTGAAGTAAGAAAATATCTGATATGGTTGATGCACTTAATAAATGAACTTAAAAAGTAATCAGATAGAGGATTATTATTCTTTGACAGTCATAGTTCCATTTATATTGACTACAACCCAATGTTTCATGCAAGAACAAAACACATTAAACTAAAATATCATTTTATATAAATTGTACTAGAGGATAAAGTATTATATCTTCATAATATTAATAGGAATAAAAACCCAATAGATATATTTAAAAAAATTACAGTTCAAGAATTACTGAGGAAACATTGTGCCTTAGTCGGACTTAGATTATCAGATAGAATGGCAGACACTGCATACATCGAACATAGTAGGAAAACAAGTGGATAAAATAAGAAGAATATTAAAATCCTAAAGAAATATACAAGTATGATATTATTGGGTTTGTGGATGTTTTATTTAAGTTTCGTCAAACATAGGTTTCTAATCAGAGTTGAATAAATATAGATCTTCATAAAGACCAAAAAAATGTTTCCTACTGTGGTGTTTTAGAGTGTTTGGGTAGAAAGGTTTTTAAATGGAAAAAACTTCCATCAGATAGAGTTTATCAGGCACAGTTTCATAAAACTAAGGGTTTCCATGGAGAATATTCAATTATTAGACATAGATAATCATATGTATATTTCCTTAGTTGTTTCTCATAAGTTTCCCTTATGTTCCTACCCTTTCATAGTAGTAAGGTTACACTTGAGTGGGTAGAGGGAACTTTATCCTACCCTTATGCAACTGTTTGTTTACCCTTATATAGGTGTTGATTGATTCTTGATGACTGGATATTAGTAGTTATAATGTAAGATACCATTGGGTATCATTAGTTTCTCAATTAAATGGATGGTTTATCATGAATATAGGAAGTCAATGTAAACTTTTTGACCCGAAAAAAATCATTTATAAAGAAGTGATGACCCAACTCTCTGGGAGTATGTATGAAAACTAAATAAATAGTTCATTTTTCTAACATAATTTTATGAGGTGTAAAATTAGAGAGTAACTGAGAGATATTAGTTTACTCATTTTTAACTCCCTTAATGAAAATGTTTGTAGTGTTCCCCTATGGATGTAGAACTTTTTCCAAACCACATTAAGACTTATTTATCTATTTTTCCTTTTTATTTTTTGTGTGAAGTGTTATTATTGATATTATGTGTAGTTATTAGGTTGGTTTTTATCTTACTATTTTTATTTCACATAACTCAAGAAAAATATTTTTTTGATAAAACTTGTTAGAGCATTTATGCTGCATTGGATAAAGTTGTCGGATATATGACTATGTTCAGTGAATGTTGTATCACCAAGTCCATCCATTGGATTGAATGGAAAGAGGTTTTTCATCAAGGGGTTCTTCAATTACTAATACTAATCTATGTATAACTCAATGGATTCCACAATAATATATCACTATGCAATAAAACCTTATGATTTACTTTTATTTTTGACATGCCTTTTCAAAATCTTCATATACTGTTCAATTGGGTACATCCATATATAATGCACATGATTGCATATATGGATCAATCTAACCAATTTAACCATTATATCAAAGAATAATGGCAGGAATAACGTCTCCAATTAAATTAATATGACAACAATTTACATTTCTATAGTTGGAAACATTAGAGGCTCTGTAACTTTACTCCATGTAGATTTGAAAAAGAAACAAATATTGGTTAATGTGATTCATACATTTTTAAGTAGAATGTAATGTAAATATATAGACATTAAATATTATATAAAACATGAAATTAATGTGATTTTAGACCTTATAACATTAAATTAGTAATTGGAATGATATTATTTATATTTGATGAATACCACTCTAGAACCTTTACAGCATTCAGGAATTTATAAAACTAATATATCTATTTCCTGGATAGAGTGTAAGCTATTGGAGGAGGAAAATTATTCATTTAACATTTCACTTTGTCAAGTCTTCATGTATCCTCTTGTCAATCTTTTCCAACCAAGACTTAATTCCATCCTTTCTTTTGCTAGGTTAATTTAGTAACATGTCAATGACAATGTCCTATATATGTTTTTCTATGTGCATGACATCAAGAAGATGTTTGATGTATAAAAAAATTTGGTATGGTAATTAAAAAAATGATCTCTTATTTTAACCAATTTTTTGGTTTTTTTCAAAGAATTTTTACCAAACACAATGACCATAGACTTTACATTCTCAAACATTTCTTAACCTATTATTGGAGATGGTGATGTACCTTCTTCTTAATTCCCATCAAAATATATCATCCAAGATTGGTATTTATATAATTGAGGAAAAAAAATTGATGTTCTAGAAACACAATCTTAGAAAAACATTTCAACATAACTGAGTGTGTACCTTGTTCACAAATGGAACACTATAGTGTTCCTTTAATGTTGTATCCTAACAAATTTACATAAGCTAGAAATTCATTTACAATCCCAAAAAACTCTTAATGTGAAATATTCATTTCTATAATCATTATACAACATAAAACCTAAGTCCTATAATAAATTTCATATCTTTGATCAATGTAGCCAAATAAATATCAATATCATTACCTGTTTATTTTTTGGTCCAGTTATAAGTAGATAAAACATAATGTATTGTAACTTCATTCATAACCATGGTGGAAAGTTATAATTTACCAAAATAACTATCCATGTATTATTACTTCTAATTTGTATACCAAAAGGATTCAATCCATATTTATAGAGTGTAAGATGAAGTTTTATTATCACGTTTTCAAATTTAGTATACTTTTGATAAATTTTCTTCCATTGAGAAGAGTCTTATTGGGGATAATGTTTCCCATCTTGATTTCTTGTATCTACATGCCACAAAAAGTTTCTTGCAGTATCCTCACTTACATATAGGTTACTAAACTTGGGAATTATTGAAAAGTACCATACAACCATAAAATTACTTGATTCATATTTTTATATCAAGACTTACTATACTTAGATCATTTTTAAGTGATTCATGGTCCATACGAAACAATATACAGTCATTTAGATAGATATGTATTCTTTCAAAGATCATACCCATTGAATGTAGGATTTTTTTAACATCATATATTTGGAAAGGAATCTCATTATATTTTGGTAGTATATCATTCAAGAGATAAATTAGTTCAGTAAAGATGGTGTCACTCCATCTATTTCCACCTTTAAAATTATATTAATTTAGTATGGATGAGAATGTTTTATATTTAGTAAAACCATCATATAAAGATGTATTTACACAACTATTTATCTTTTCAAATAGAATTAGAAGATCATGAAGTTTATCTTAAACTATAATTTTAATTTCCTCAATATGATCTTCATAATCATTTACACTTGTAATCATATCTTTGATATGATATTCATTATCGTTTACATTAGTGATCATAAAATATGATCCATAAAGTATAGTGTTGTCCCAATCACTAGCTACATTTTGTTCTTCCCTATGTTTAGTCTGGTAGTTATGACTTCAATCTATAATATATGGATCAAGTGTTCTTACAACTCCACAGGACTAATTCCTATTGAATAAAAACAACATAAACATGGATGATGGATTTGAGAAGGTTCATATGCATGATATTTTACAAAATTGATGAAATATTTAACCCCATACACATAATTTTTTGTTATAAAATTAACATCCATATATTTTTTATTTAAATCTATTCTATTTGATTCATTGATATTCATATTTAACAATAAGTAAATGAATACATAAAAGTTATGAACTTAAATTCCTAAAAGAATATTATTTACACACACACACATATATTCATCATATTTGATATAAATTGTTATTATATCAATATATTGTTAGAATATTTGAATATGAATAATTATATGAATAAAAATTATAATAACACTTATTATTTTATTCCAAGAAGACACATAGTATAATTAATTCTATTTTTGGAATGGATTCATTAAAGGAGATAATCCACTCTCATTCACTATTAATTTGCACAAAAAACCTATTTATTTATACAAATAGATAAGCATTGGGGTATATATAATAATATTTCACTATCAAAATATATACCAAAATAAATTATTTATTATTCTCAATGCTTCCTCAATGTTTGAAGGCATAAGGTTTGACCACCCATTTTAATGAAGACTTTTAAATTTTAAAAATCACATTACAAAGAAGGCATAAGGTGTGACAACCCACTTTAAATTAACTAAATAATCATTTATAAATTATTTAAAAACAGACTATAAAACATTGGATTTGAAATATTCACATAAGTAATAAAATAAAAATAATAAACTAATGTAAAATTTCATTACATACATCATAATTTTAGAAATTCAACTCAAAGTTCCAACTCTCACCCTCACATGCCTCAAAAATAATTTTATATATTTACATTCCAATTAAAAAATCTCAAAATAAGATCCATGGGTTCTCAACCCATTTTTTAACATTATAACTCAAATAGATTTTCAAAATATCATCATATATTACCTCATTCCTTTAAATAAAATCCTTATATACACCAAGTTAAAAAAAACATGCCTTTTCATTAAATAAACATATATTTTGAAACCAATTAATAGTTGGGCACTATACCAATGTGAAAAAACAAGGAAGACATAAAATATATGGGAGGAAAAAATGATAAGAATCACTACTACAATAACATGAAAATAAGAATCTCAAGGAAAACAGTTTTTATAATGACTTGTGTCATAGGACACTTAATTGGTGATCTTTCTTGGTTCTCCACAAGACCTATCATGTACCTCCCCAAATTCTAGAGTCATATTACTAGATTTAGGGATCAATGTAGGTACCATGGGGCGTTTATACCCCTGATATTTGAGTTCTTAGTAAAATAATAAATAACTAAATATCATACATAAAAAATGTAACATACCGACCTAGATTCCACTAAAATGGTTCCTCTAGATGGTTAATTATGAGGCCTAAAGCATGCCTCTATATATTCCAGAGGTTTCCAACTAATAGTGAGGGCCTAGAGTGTGTCTATGGAGAGACAATTATCATATATCAAAGTAAATAATATAAAAAATAGCTGGATATCATCCAAGTAGTAAATAAATAGAGTAAAGAAGCAGTAAATAAGCTAAAACAGAAAAATACTGTAATAATAAATGAAATTATATAAAATATTAAATAGTTATTTCATACATATAACATTGGTCACCCATTGGGATGACCATACATGTAGAAGTACATAAAATAAACTGAAATAAAATTATAGGGCTCTACTACTAACACTAATCCAGACCACATACCTAGTCTCCATACACTATCAAACTACACCATCTTGATCATAAGAATCCACATGATCGACCTCACTCGGTCATGAAACTTTGGGTCTCAGCCCTATCCATCGTACATTTGTGCTCAACCTAAAGAATAATACATAAGGTTTGTACACACACCGAGATGCACGTACAAGGGTGATAAATAATCTCACTAAGACACCCCAAAGATGAACCTATAAATCTTCTATCATAAGTGCATGGTCATGCAATATTCTCATCCTAACCAAGACAAAACTAGAAAGATAAAAATAATGATGTGAAACCAAAGTCGACCCCTGGGTCTGTGATCCCAGACAACTGGGCAAGATGATATCATCTATATCCGTATTTATATGTATATATATATATATGAGTAAGGTGAAATAAATAACATAAATCATCAGTAGTTGATCCTTGGGTCTGTAATCCCAATCGTATGGACATATTGTGAAAAAGGTATTGATCTGGATGTCATACCACCTAAGACATGTATCATTGAGCCAGTCTTTGTGTATGTAATACAAATTGACTATACCTACATCATATAGTGCCAAAAATTTCTCTGAGTAAGCTATGTCACCATAGGGGTGTACTCTTCCTAACCTTGGTTTCACCTGTACTCTCCTCCAATCACTATAATGATGGATTTAAAGTAGTATCTAGACATCCTATAAATGTTCACTAAGATGGACGTCATGACACTCATTATATGTAAATACAGTATGGTGTTTGATCCCAGGGTCCTAGTCTGTAGGCGTTCATGACATTGTGACTTAGATAATCCCTAAGGGTATAACCCTTAGGTGATGTAAAAGTACATCTAATCGATAAGACTTCATGACCACCCCTTGAGGTCTTTGGTCAGGGAGATAATAATCATTGCTATCACTCGATAGATTGTAATCATCCATGAGTATCTAACAATGTGAAATGACATGTACAACACCACAGTTAAGTAACCGATTAGAGAGAGTGAAATCATCCCTATCACTTGGTAGACTATAATCATCAGGGATTCCATGCCTGTATCAAGGAGATCATAATCATCCTCCTTAAACTGTAAGTCTAGGAGAGAGTAATCATCCTCATAACCCTATATATCATAATCATCCATGAGTACCATTATTAGGAAATCCATTCCTATATATCATAATCATAGGCTCAGTTTCCGGATCCTAGGAAACACCTCTACAAATAGCATTAATATAATAGTCAAACATACTCGCTCAATAGCCAAATCCCAGGTATTATCACTAGGTATTAAAATAAATATGGAAATAACATGGATGAGAATCCATATCCCAAGAAATATTTCTGGTCATTCCAAGAAAATAAGGTAGATCTCAAGAAGTACCTATGGACATCCCAAAGACAAGGAAGACGCATCGTGTCAGGTTTAACATCCATCAACTAGGAATCACCTATGGTAATCATCACCTCATCATTAGTAAGTAGGTTAAAGAGTAAATAAAAGAGTAGGGGTGGCTGAATTCTTAAACCCACCACTGTTGTCATAGCCTCATGGGATTACAAGTTTGGTGCAGGTTTTAAGGTGACACCCACTACCATCTCTACCCAAGTTCGACATTCTATCTCAGGGTTGTTCAAACATTGGGACACCCATGGGTCCCTCAAGTTAAAACACTAGAGATACATCCTATTTGGGATCCTCAGTAGAAAAAAGGTAAAAGGGAGGAATCATATATGGGATCCTCGAATGGTAAGTAAGAAAATATATCCTACTTGGGATCCTCATAATGGTACATATGAAGAGTGATCTACATGGGACCCTCAAAAGAAACATATAAAGAAGAGGAATCCTATTTGGATCCTCTGAATGGTATACAGGTAAAGGGATACTACAAGGGATTTAATAGGTTAGTATGTGAGAAAAGTTATCCCATTTGGGACCTTCAATAATAGGTAATAAGATAGATGAATCCTATACAGGATCCTCTAGGTTGAAATTTAAGTAGAGGCATCCTATAATGGATCCATAGAACAACTACTCACATAGCCTCTTAGTCTATAATAGCACATATCTCAAGGGATTCATCTTCAAGAGGAAATATACAAGGCATTTTTTAAGAGATATGGATCATGGATCATCTCGTATCAATGGTTCTCACTCTCAGGATACAACTAAATTCGATTACTGGAGGAAGAACCTCTCCATTTAGAAAAAATATAAGAACTCCACCTAGGAGTCCTTAAATAACCTCAAGGGTTTTAACATTGTTATACATGCAAAAAGATACTTAAAATAGACTAATAATGTTTCCAATTCTGACTCTTGGGCATAAAGATGCAAAAAATATGAAAACCCCTAATAAGGGTAGTAAAATAGGATTACACTACGTGTCAGCCCTGGCACACTATGTATAGCCTCATGGCTTCACTTGGGCATGTACATCAGCCAGACATGGTGTGTCAAAGATCGTGTACATGACATGTTCATCGTGTACACGGTATGTACCCAACACAAGGTACCTTCCCATGTACCTCACATGGTCTGGCCATGTACTTAGCCTATTCATGTACCTCTACACAACATTCAACCCACACGGGGTCTGGTTGTCTACTCTATATGACCATGTGCCCCTTCACGGGCTGTCTAGATGAGTAATATACTACACAGTCAATTCCCAGTACACAGTGTGTATACCCCATACACGTAATGTTCATCTAAAATATCATCTTCTCCAAATAGGAAGAACACATGGTGTGTGTTCCTGAACCTACACACCATGTGATTGAGACTCCTAAACAAGAAACCCATCTAATCAGCCTAAAACACCACCCCCCCCCCCAATCAACAAATCCACCCACAATGGGTCATAAGAAATCATATATGGGGTTTAAAACTTTATAATGGTAAATATATGGGTATTTGTAGAAAAAATTAAAAACGGTCTATATTTGGGTGGAATCTGCTAAAGCTTTACCCATTTCCAAGCTCTACAACCGCAGCACGATGATTCAGCTTATCCCAAGCTTCGCAGCGGTACCACTCTTCCTCTCCCACTCTTTCTCTCTATATCACTACCCATTTCTCTCTAATTAATAGTGAAGTATATCCCACAGGGTAATGTTCAAGAATATAGGGAGGGATAAAAGAAAAAAATGAAAAGAAAAGAAGAAAAAGAAAAAGGGGGTCGGCCCAGCCCCGGTGCTCGACTTTAGTTTATGCCCCACCTAGGAAAAACTCCCCATTATGGACATAATGGTGGAGATAAAATCTAAATTTGATACTATATTCAAAATATATGTATGAATGAACATACATGAATAAAATAATATTTAATTGATTAAATATTAAATATTAATTATTCATCTGAAATTTGGATGTCTCGGAATTCCACTAAAATCTTTTCCTAGGGTAAACACACTATTCTAGGACCAATATAGTGGTTAGATAAATTATCTAAGATTATATTATAGAGGAAAATTTCCATTTTACCCCTTATAATTCTCTGAAAGAAAAAAATAAAATTTCTGCTCAAAGTTTCTAATCTATAAAAACATGGGTACTTACAAAAATTAAACTAGGAGCAGTAAAATATGAATATAAATAAAACTGGTAATAAATTAAATGTAGTATGGGCATGAATATACAATCAATATACACATATCTAATCTCCCATTGGTCTAGTCACATACACATACCATTATAAAATAAATAAAAGATGTTGGCTCCATGACTACATCGAGCCTCACCTCATCCTAATCTTCTAATCTCATCCAAGATGTCCCATATGACCATGCTAAACCTTATCCTGCAATAACTATGTGAGAGATACTCGGGTACCCATGTGTAATGGAAGCCTAAGCAGGTTGTGAATACAAAACTTGGTAGGTAAATACCAATGTGGTCCCATACAAACTGGTATACATAGTGATATGAGAATATGATATGCTCATTGTAAATAAAAAAACTAAGAAAAGATAAAATAAACCAACAATACCTACTTCGTCATGATGTTATAATTTCTATGAGCATGTCTTGCGGATCGTGCCAACCCATGTACCAAAACCATATCATTTTCAATATTTAGGTCCATAACCCCGATCAAATATACCTTCCTTAACCAATTTTGAGGTTTCTATGAGCCTAGGGTGTAACCCAAGCATCCTAGATTCATTGGCTCAAACAACCAGCTGCTCATCAATAATGGATCAAAGGCCAAATCCCAAGCATCTAGGGAATCTCTCCAAACTCTAGGTATAAATAATGGCTTGAGGAACATTCTCAGACATCTCAAGAAATCACTTAATCAATTCATCCACCGAGTCACCATACCCAATGGCCAAATTCTAGGAATCTTGGGAATCCTGATCAAGATCGAGTAATGTCATCAGGCTTAACTGACCAGATCCTAGGTCAGACCTAGGAATCTCATCATCATAATAATAGTGTTCACAATCCCCAAGATTAAATGGATAGATCCTAGACAAGATAGGTTTCCTAGGGACCTATGGTGTCCAAGGGGCCACATAAAGACCCAAGGTCAAATCTTAGAATCATGGGCATTCTTTATGTGTCTCAATATCTAGATCCTAGGATATATGCTAGGAATCCCCAGTGATGTCATCACATCCAAGTCATATCACAACTATATCATATAATTCCCAAAGTCGAATCCCAAAAATAGCTCTTGGAATCCACCATATCATAATCACATCAAGTACATGGTCGGATCCAAGGAATCACGTATGGGAATCATGGACACATCCATAATAAACACATGTTGGCATAAGTAAAATTAAAAGTTTGGATAATTTCCTAAACCCATCAGTATAATTCATAGCCTCATAGGTTTACACATTCAGTGTGGGTTCTAAGGTGACACATTCTACCATCTCTACCAAGGACATATGAACCCTCTCAGAGTCAATCAGCCATTGGGGTCCCCTAGATCACAAAATAGTAAAGACACCCTCGCATGGGTTCTAAAACTCAATATTAGTTTTAGGTTAACACTCGATGTCTGAGGAATACTATATCCCTCAGCATGATCATCAATATAACACTACCTCACCAGATATATGGGTAATGTCACATTAGAAACAATTAAGATATGACACATGAACCATCTCAGCCCTAGAGGTTTCACGCAAGGGTGGCCCGCTCACTGAACCTTTCACCCATAGCCTATGGTCCATCCACTGAGGCTAAGAACTTGTCAAGGGGTCTATGTATTTCAGGGAATCTTGAATTAATCATTTCATACTTCGTTCATCAGTGGAAAAGATAAATAGATGGTGTCCAAGGGCCTATAGTGAACTTGGACACCTTTTGCAGTCCACCCAAGGTCGTATCATCTAATTAAACTTAACAATTAAAATAATTATTAATTTTGAAATTATTTTACGTATATATAAATTAATTTAATTTAAATTCCAAATTCCCTAAGGTGATGAGGCCACATGCTATAATGAATATAATCAAACTCATAAACCATAAGTTGTGTACATAGGACTACCTACCATTTTTAGAAGATTTATAAATCAATTCATCAAGGGATGGTGTCTCTTCCAAGGTTCCCAAGCTCGTCCATCCTTTCCCATGCACAACCGAGCTCATATCAACTAATTGAGCTCCTAATTAAATCCAAACATCAATAATTAATTAATTATAACATTTATAATTAAGTAATTGATTTAAACTAAACATGGTATATTCAGAAAAAAATCATCTGGTCATCATGCAACACTAGAACCATGACCAAATTCTTATCAACAGCATATGGAATACCCCCATTCACATTCTTTCTAAAAAAATATCATGTGATGAAAAAATAATTTATAGTTTAATTTCATTTAAGTTGAAAAGCTTAAAAAACGTTGCAATAACATAGCTCACTGAAATAGTGCACGAGGACATGTGGATAGTATCTTGAGATGTCATGTTCTTAGGTTTCATGAAATCTCGTATCATTTGGATGATTGCACCATGATCTGGTGGAATCAGAACCAACCCCTAATCTAAGAGAAAATAAAATTAGAAAAAATATGATATGAGTTAAACATAGATCAATGGAAGGAAATACTTACCACAATTATCCCAAAAACACATCAAATATTCTCCCTAAAAACAAGGGGTGAAGGTGTAAGATAGGAAGGGTCATTCTGGTTGAACACACGAGCAGGTGGAAGAAAAATATGGGCTCCCCTCTTAAAATCCATAGGGTTGAAATCATAAAAAAAATCTATTTTAATTAGCTGAATGGTTTTCCAGACCATGTGATAATTGTGTGGCCTTCACTATCCAAGGAATCATGTCTCTCATTCTTGGTTTTCACCATTTTCCAAACCATGCTCAAACCAATTAAAACACCTTTTCAACATTGTACATGGATTTTTTTCAACAACATGAAAACCATGCACCAAGCCTACAACCCCAACCAAGTTGCACGGTTTCCTATGAAATATTGCATGGTTTTCCCTTAATCATGCTCAAACCATTAAAGAAAGATGTTATTAATAAAAAATGAACTAAAAATTATATTAACTTATGGTTGAAATGTGGTTTCCACTAAACCATGCACCCCAAGCTGTGAACAGGAAAAACCCTCTTGGAAAACCTTCAAATCTTACTCAAAGACTCTGATACTGGATCAAGATACCAAGATACCTTCCAAGCCCCATTCTAGTTCTAAAACATCACTTTAATATATTTATACTCTCATAATTATATTCCAAAAACCAATTCAAAATTCATCATGTCCACTAATTTAAAAATTCAAATTTCTTCTGGGATCTTCAACCCATACAAAGATCTTACAATCTCCCCACTATAACACTTCTCATCCCTAAGAAGTCTTAGTGGTTGCCTATCTTGTAACATCATGCCCCTCATTATTGGCTTGAGTCAAGTCGGAAGTGCTACTTAGCCTCAAGAGATATCCCCAAGGCACCAAAGGCTGGAAATAAATGATAAGGGATTCATGAATGATTGGGGTATGATTTTCCCTTTGAATTAAAATAACCATCCATTTATTCCATTACCAAAAACAAATACATGATTCATGTCAACAACAAATTATAGTTAAACATCATACCAATGATCATAATAAAAAACCATACCAATACCAAATCAGAGTACCAAGTGGAATACTAAAACAAACAAAAAACTCAAGATACAACAACCTAACTCCATAGCCCCATACCAAGCTCAAGGCTCCAACTCCACAACATCCCAAGCATCATGAGACACCACTAGAGAAATCATATTCCATACCTTTACCTATGCCATGATATACAACATCTTCAAAAGAACCAAAGTACCAAAAAGGGGGTGAGTAATGAAACTCATTAGGCTTTCCCAAAATGACCTCTCTAATCATGCCACTGTGATAGAATTAGTTAGAACATTTATATTAAAAAATTATATAAACCATTAAAAAAGTTTAAAAAATTCTAGCAATCCAAACATATCACTACCAAAATAGTTTACCCAAGAAAAAACATTTTCAAGGAAAGCAACCAAGCAATTCATTAACCATTTCCCCATTTTACGATGGCATAAACCATTTTATATTGCATGAACACACACACATCTCAACCATGCACCCAATTCCACCAAACAAGATTGGTGTTACCATTGATGGTGGAACTTCACATCCATACTCCATCCCATTTTTATATTGTTTCTTCACACCACATTTCAATCCCTTGATAGTGGTCCTTAACACCCACTATCCATCCCATCCAACTCATACCTAACCTCTTAATCCAACAACCATAAATCAACATTTACTAAAATCACATCAACTATTATTTACCAAAAACATACCACCCAACAATTTCCCAACCATATTAACCCTTTAAGACAAACCACATTTTCCCAAAACATGTCAAAAACATTTCAGTAAAATCAATCATTTATTGAAAACTCCCTTAAGTCAAACCATTATTAACATCCTTTAAATAAAACAACATTTTTATTAAAACCCATTTTAACAAACCATTTCCATAAATCAAACCAAGAAACTAATTTTAAAACCATTATTTTATAATACAACAATGAAACATATTGCACAGCAATATCACATTTCCCTTGAAACACAAAAACCATCACTAAAGTGGTTTCACGCAAGCTTCAAACATCAATTCTAAAACCAATTTCAATAAAAATAACTAATTTGAAATTAAGTAATCTAGTTCTAGCAAGAGGATTCGAGAGTGAATCCACCTACCTCAAGTTTTTTGGTGAAAATGACATGTGGCATGAAACTCTCACCAATCTGGATGAAACCACCACAAATATGCCTTAGATCCCTTATGATAATATCAACAAGGATAAATCTAACCATTATTGGAAAAAACATCCCTAGATTTATCTGAAACAGAACTAGATCTAAGAAACCAAGATAGAGAGAGGAGACAAGATCTAAGAAAAACCAAGAAAAGTACCATAAAGGAGACTTACCAAGGAGGATTTAGCTTTTCCACACCAAGAAAACCCTTTGAAATTCTTCCAAAATGAGATGGAGAGGTTCCCAAACCATGGATAGAAGGATACCCCAAGTGAGGGTTGAAATAGGGATTAAATGGGGTTAGGGTTAAAATCTCCTAAGATCCATTTTTAAAAACCTACTTTCTAAACCATTCATGGTTAGCCGCACAGTTAGGAAAACTGTGTGCTTACTATTTCCTTAAGAGGGTGCCTCGCACGGTTGGCCTGCATGGTTAGACAAACCGTGCACCAACACTTTGGAAGCCCACTATCTCAAAAATCATGGTTTACCTAGGTTGGACGCATGGTTTGGAAAATAATTCACTTTAACTGTGCACCTACCCATATCCAACTACCTCAACTTTCATAGTTTTCTAGCAGAGTTTCACAATTTTCACTAACCGTGCTCAAATAGTGCACCCTTAAGAAAGCCCCAAAACCTTTCCAAAAACATTTCAAACTATCCCAAACCTTATCCATCCACTTTATACAAATAAAAAAGGCATAAATAATGGATACATACCACAAAATGGGGAGTACTAAATTCTCCCCACCATTGTCCTTTCCTTCCCTAGAAATTATAAAACTATCGCTTTACTAAAATATCTCTGACCATTACTTGACCATTTCTTTCTCCCATTCCCAAGTCTCCTCCTGAATCTGACCATGTTTCCACAAAAACTTAACTAGACTGATGCTTTTCCCATGAAATACTTTCTCTTTCCTATTCAAAATCTTCACTGGCACATGTACCAATGAAGCATCCAACTCTAGTTCAACATGATCCCATCAAATCACATGGTCAGGATTCGGCTGAAACTTCTTCAATTGAGATACATGAAACACATTGAGCACCATACAAAACTGTGTTGGAAAATCCAACTGATATTCCACCTCTCCAACCTACTCAAGTATCTCAAAAGTCCCAATACATCTCATAGATAACTTTCCCTAATTTCCAAAATGATGATGTCCCAACCTCAAATATATTCCCAGGAACACTTGATCACCCACCTCAAACGACAAAAACCATCGACAATGGTCCTCATATGATTTTTGGTGACTCTAAGCCATCTCCATTCTCTTCTGGATCAACTTAATCTTCCCCCCAGTCTCTTGGAAAAGGATCATCCCAACCATCTAGGTCTCACATGTTTCCACCCAACAAAGTGGAGAAAGAAACAGATGCCCATACAATGATTCAAATAGAGTCATATGTATCAATACCTAATAACTTTTATTATATGAAAACTTCTTCAATAGAAATTGATCCTCCCATGAGCCACCAAAATCCATCACACAATCCCGCAACATGTCTTCCAACGTCTTTATCATCCTATTAAATTTTCTATCTGTCTAAGGATGATACGATGTACTCATCGTCAACTGAGTCCCAAGGTATTTCTACAAGGATTTACAGAAATGATACATAAACCTCATATCTCTATCTGATATAATTCAAAGTGGCACACCATGTCTCTTTACCTCCTCATGGATATAGATTTTGGACAGATCCTCCACCATATGATATTCACAAATAGGGATGAAATGGGACAGCTTTGAGATCTGATCCATAATCATCCATATAGAATCATGTTTTCAAACCGTTCTTGGGAGACCTGTAAAAAATCCATAGTTATTTTCTCCCATTTCCACATAGGTATAGGTAAAAACTGTAACATACCTTCTGGTTGTTGATGCTATTCCTTGACTTTCTGACAATTCAAGCATCTCGATACAAACTCAATCACTTTCTTTTCCATACTCTCCCACAAAAACTTCACTTTCAACTCCTTATGAATTTTTTGAATTGTAGGGTGGAAATCCCATCTCAAATCATGGTATGCACTAAGAAGTTATTACTGAAAAGACATTGGTACAACCATCCAATTCTGAAACCAAAAAATAGAACTCTCTTCTAGTTTCCAGCCCTCAATGGTCTCCCCACTATTGAGTTTCGACCTCATAGACACACACTTTGAATCGAACATTTGTGACTCTTTAACTGGTCCAAAAAAATCAGAAACCAATGAAACTATAAATAAACCTGCTATGTCACCTCAATCTTCACATTCCAAACACATGTCAACTATAACCGACATCAACTTCCACTGATCTGAAGATTCTTTTTCTACCTGTACATATGAATTTATACTTAATGCACCCACCACAAAATTACCTTTACCTGATGTGTACATCAAGTCAAATTCAAACATCTGGACACACTCCATACATCTCCTTTGTCTCATGTTCAAATCTATTTGTGCGAAAATATGCTTTATATTATTATGATTAGTAAACACCATGAATTTATCATTGAAGAGATAATGATGAAAAGTTTTCAAACCATGCACTACACAAGCCAATTCCAAATCATGCGTTGGGTAGTTCTCCTCATGAAACCTAAACTTCCATGAGCCATATGCAACCACATGATCTCCCTACATGAGAAAACACTCTAATACTAATCTTGATGCATCACAATACACCACATACCCTATTCCTATTTATCGAAAAACCAAGATTGTTGATGATGTAAGGTGACCCTTAATATTTTCAAAAGACTTCAAACATTTATCATTCCATTGAAATGGAACATTCTTCCTTGTCAAAGTTTTAATTGGTGAAGCTAATCATGAGAAGTCAAAAATGAAGCATCGTTGATAACTAGTTATACCTAGGAAACTTTATATCTCAAAAAAGTTATTTGAAAGTTTCTAAGAAATAACAGCCTCTACCTTATCTGGATCAATTGAAACACCTTTCTCAGAAATAACATGGACAAGGAAACGTACCTCTTGTATCCAAAAATAACACTTTGATAATTTGGTATACAACCAATGAGATCTCAAGGTTCCCAACATTATTTCTAAGTGTTTATGATGCTCCTCCCTTGTCCTTGAATGCACCAATATATCATCCACAAACACCACCATGAAAGAATCTAGATATCTCTGAAATATCTGATTCATGAATTCTATAAAGACCACTGGTGAATTTTTAAGACCAAAGGGCATAACCACATACTCATAGTGGCCATATCTACTCATTAAATGTATTTTTGGAATATTTTCCCTCTGAATATCCAACTTATGATCTCTTAATCACAAGTCAATTTTGTAGAACCACTAAGATGTAAGATTTAGTGTCCTAAAACTAAATGTTTGTACTTTTATTACATGGATATTCAATGTATTTAAATATTAAACATCTTATTACATATTTTTCATTGTTCTTTATGACTATGATGTAATAATGTTCTAGAGTATTTGTTGAATTGATAAGGTCATGGCAGTTCCCCTATATGATGATAACCTTGAAATGTTATAACAATATTCTTAAATATAGTTCTATGGTTGGAATACGTGCTATGATGGGACACATATAATGAATACCGTCAGATGTGAGTACTCGTAAGCATAAGATATTTCCTATCATGAAGTTCGCACTTGGTAATCTCCAAGATAGGAGATTATGAGAACAGACCCGCCAGTAGGAATTCCTCATGTTTTGGTGTCATTGGATATTTCTATCTGCTATCTTGTGTAATGATCCTTAGACTTTAATATTATCATTAATACATGTCATGAATCATGCACTTTGATTTACTAACGAAAACCGTCACATAGAAATTTGGCGGGAAGTAGGGTACGTTGGGTGCGTCATGAGCTGCATATTATTAATGGATAAGTCAATGAAGGATTTTTACCTTCTATTTATGGAAGTTTATATCTCATCCCTTTGATTGAAATAGAACCGTCACGTGAAATTCTATGGCCATGGTGTAACAATGAGTTTATTTTAGGTAGTCAAAGAACGACGTATCAAACATAAAAGTTAATGACACTATCATGAAACCTACTTGATGAGATATTCTGACAAAGAGATTATATTACACAGTGAGTAGTTGTTTGTGGATGTAATTTTTTCCACTTTAAGTTCTTTTTCTTGGGTGCCTTGACCCATTGCTAGATAGTACTCTTGTACTTTAGGCAAGCCCACCTAATTCCAATGATAAAGAATCCTAGAGGGTCACACACTAAGTGTTTCTGGTGGTCTCAGTTAAATTCTATTTGAATTTAATTAATAAATTTTATTCTCAAGACAATGGAATAATTTTATTCATGTTAAAATGACTGCATAAATTAAATAAATATTTACTTATCGGATTGTGGGTAAAATATATTTATTTATTTTATTGAACATTTAATAAATATTTATTTACTAGATTGTAAATAAAATATTTATTTAAAAGAATAATTTATTTATTTATTTATTTGGGTATTCAATAAATGTAAGTGGAGTTTGAGAGGACCAAGGTTGTTTCAATAGTAAAATAATTATTTGCAAGATGATAAATAATTATTAAAGTAGTTGGCACAAATTAAAATAACAATGCTATTATTTTGTGACGTGGAATTTTATTTATAATTCTGTTTTGCGCAAGTTGGTGCACCATAAATAATGACACAGTATTATTATTAATAGCATGGGTTTTATCTAAGGTTATGAATGTATTTAATTTCTATTATGAAATTAAATATTGTAATTGAATCCTCGTGTCAATAAATAGGCACATACGTCTATTGTTCCATGTACTAAACTTCACACCCAGTGAATTAAGAATTGTTGAGATAAACAATTTCTCTCTCGAATCCTCTTCCCGCCCTTCTCAAAAATGAGAGACATTCTTCAAGGCTAAAGAACAAGTGATCAAGAATGACTAACAAAAAACACTCGCTTTTCCATGCTACCACCCAGAGAACGAGCGGTGTCGATGGGATGCCATTGGAGCATGTGTGGATCACCGCTAGAGGGATTCTAGTTTGGATCCTTGAAAGTGAAAAAATATAATCCGGCGTTCATCATCATATTGATCCTGAAATAATCATTTATCATGGTAAAAATCAAAGCAGGGTGTCTTCCCAACCATGCTTATACTGCGTCCAGAACCTTTAAGTGGTATCAGAGTGGTTACATCATAGTTTATAATTATTTAAATATTTCTTTAATGATTTACACAGTTAATAATTTAGTTGTTTCGATTCAAGTTAATCGTTCTGCAAAATCTGAATCTCTAGATATTTTCCTCCTATTTTGTTTCTCATTCACCTTACAGAAACGATATTTTATTTTAATTTTGATTAAAATAAAACATAGGATCTCATCTGAAGGTGACAAAGGTTCCTGGTCATACAACACTAGAACACATGACGTGTATTAGGTAGTACACACCATGTAGCCAAGGTTCAATGCATTGGGTCTGTTCCACCAAACCAAGTTGTTTAATTGGAGTTTTTCTAAGTCTTAATGACTTTTTGTGTTGACCAGGAATAGGTGGTATGCAGTTTCTGGATTATACGCCATGTGGAAAACTGGACACGACGTGTATTCCCTTCGGGTTAGGGTTGGACCGTGTACCCCATACACGGCTTTCCCTGTTGGAGATCATGTAATAAGGAACTACATGTCGTGTGGCCCACTAGACATGATGTGTACTCTGAAGATTTCTGAAGTACACTCACACATTGTTTCCCCGAGCGTGTACTTATGTTGGATGGTGAAAATAGTACACATCATGTAATTGGAACTACACGCCGTGTACTCATCCAAATTATACAGATTTATTAAATTTTATTATTATATTATAAAAACCCTTGAAATGTGTACCATCATGCGGGTGTAAAGATGAGGCACAACACGTGATAGGTGTTTTATATATATGTGTTTAATTTAACATCTGTGTAATGTTAATTTCTACTCATTGGGTAGTTATAAATGGGAATTCACTGGCTTTCCTCCAAGGTACAAGTTACATACAAATATAATTTTAAATGAATTTATTTTTTTAAAATTATTATGGATGATAATATCAAGGAAATTCAAAAAAGTTTTTAAGATAAGATGATTGATTAATTAAATATGATAATTAATTTATTTGATCATGATTTATCTTAAACAAGAATGATTAAAGAATTTAATACTAGTTTTTTCTATGCGTAAATATCGTTTCATGTATGGATGATCATGAGCTTGACCAAGACCTTTGTATGTGGATGGTTTATTTTAATTTATTTATTTAAATTAAATTTGTTGGCCTATGATCCTTCTCCTCATTAATATGTAAGGCCTTTTTTACCCCTCACCTGTATGTGAGTTTAAAAAAAGGCATATGTAATAGATGAAACTCCCAAGCTAGTAGAGATGGTTCAAGCTGAAGCCGAGATGAAACCAATCTCAAGAGATACTGATGTGGACAGGTAGAAATCTATAAACACGAACCCAAAAGGTTCAAGATTTTAATCCCCTAGGTAAGGGTTAGTTTATCAACTGCTAGATAAACTAACCATTATAAAATCTTAGGATCATTCCCTTTATTTTATTTTTGTCAGTTGCATGGTTTATCATTATGGATGTGTTTTCACGATCACATAATTAATGTATTAAACAAGCATGCAAGATGGAACTAAAATAAACCAGACTTATGCATAAATATTATCAATACATGGTTAATCACTTAAGTAAGTTCCACTTAATATTAAGAAGCATGTGATAATGATAATAAGCAATTCATGCATAAGAGATAAAAATCCCTCAAATAAAATATTAAGTCAGATGAAGCCTTTCATTACTTGATTAAGGGAAAACTCAATAAAACTTTGTGTTTGACCAACCCTTGTTGGGACACTTACTTGTATACAAGAATCCCTTATGAAAGGTTTCAGGTTGACTTAACCATATTACGTCAATAGAAGTATCCCTTTCTAGACTTGGTGTAATATTAGAGGCAAGAGTTGAAGAAATCCAAAATTTGTGATTTTGGGAGTGGGGAGTCCACCTAACAAATCAAGGATTTACAAGCCCTTAGTTAGAAAAGACCTTTCTACCTAAATACCTTCAAATAGCTTGACCAACCCTTGTTGGGGTTATACGAAGGGGAATATGGATCCTTGACACTAGAATTTCTTGGAAACTGGACATTCTGAGTTCAATGGTGAGGGACATTAAGAATTGATAAAATATTATTTCTCAAAAAATGTTATCAAGAAAGTATTAATGATATTATCTTTTAATTGTAGAATAAAAATGAAAAGCTCTTCAACCACACTATCCATGTGATCAATTTTGGATAAAGATAACATCCTCACCGGCAGTAACTTCCTAGAATGGTTTAGATGCCTTCGGGTTATCTTATGCCATGAATGGAAGTCTTACGTGATGGAGTCAGCATTACCTGATCCACCTACCAAAGAGGAGAGTGATGAGGATTTCCTGGTCTATGAGAAACATATGAATGATGTGGTTGACATTTAATGTTTGATGCTATCATCAATGTCTAGTAAGCTCATGAAGTCTCATGAAAACATGGATACTTATAGCATGCTCGAGCACCATCGTGGTATTTACCAGGAGAGAGAAATACAGGAAAGGTTTAAGATCTCTGAGTCACTCTTTCAGAGTAAGCTTGGAGAAGGTTCCCCAGCTGGGCCTCTTGTAGTCAAGCTCATTATATACATTGAGCACCTAGAGGTTCTAGGGTTTAAACTCCCTGAAGAACTGGGCAGCGATCTCATTCTCGCATCACTCCCTCGGATCTTCTCTAACTTTTTTTCAATTTCAATATAAACAACATTGACAAGTATCTATCTAATCTTCTTATCCTCATTTTCCAAGTAGACAAAGATATGAAGTGTGAAAAGCCTTATGTCCTTATGGTGAATAAGAGGAAAGGAAAGGCAAAGAGCTTTAAGGCCAAAGCTTCTTCATGGACTCTTAAGAAAAGGAAGATCAAAGGGGGGGAAAATGGATAGGAGGCTATTTGTTTCACATGTGGCAAGAAGGTCCACTAGAAGAACTACACCCAACCTAAGAAGCAAGAGGAAGCTTCAGGTGAATTTTTTATTGAATGTAATCTATCTGTTTCTAAAAATTGGGTATTATATATAGATTTTGGTTCTCACATATTTATCCATATATAGTAACCAAGTATATTCAGGAAGATTGACCGAGGATAGGTAGATCTACGAGCAGCCAACAGAGCCAGACTTGCTACTATAGCTATCGAGGACTACCACCTCACATTTCCAACTGGGATGATCTTGGTGTTAAAGGGTTATTATTATGTGTTGTATATTACTAAAAACATTATTTCTATATTGTTAGGACCAATAGGGGCCTATATACCCTGAGAGGGGGGTGAATCAGGGTATGAATATTCTTTTCTAAATTCTTCCTGCCCCACTGGATCTTGACCTTTTTATTACAAGGGTCACTTTTTTTGCACTTGTGTGTTTATTATAACCACTTCTTTTCTTATTTATCTGATGATGATGCTTTGAATACAATGCAGGGAAGCAAGCAGGTAGACATAGAGATTTTTACTTGGTTCACCCTCACTGGGTTACGTCCAAGGAGCATACAACGATGATGTGCCACTGTACCGAATCCACTAAGGCTCACTGCCAATAATGTTCGGGCTAGATCACTTCTATTCCCAGGCTCACTGCCTTTAAAAAGTTTAGGGTCAGCTCACTACTTTTCCAAGTGTCACTCCCTGTTTCTCTTTCACTGGCTCACTGTCGGTATAAAGGATTACCTTCTTCCTCTTCCTTTTCTCACTGCACTTAGAAGGTATCCACTCATAGTTTATAGACCTGTAGGTCTCTTCATTTGCATGAATGCATGAATCCACAACTATTGATAGATTCTCTATTAAAGTCCAACTTTCATCCACTGATGAATACCACTTTGCCCCTAAACACTGATCAATTCCTGTAGAAATACCTTCCCAAAGCACCCTACTTCACGAGGCTCCCAATTTCGCGAAGCTCAAACAAGACTTCGTGAAGCTCCTACCTTTTCACGAATCTCAAGCCTTTGCAAAGCTTAGGTCGTCACGAAGCTCCTGCCTCTTTGCGAAGCACACTCCTTAGAGCATGTGGCCTCGCCAAGCGCACTTCCTTCGTGGAGCTAGATTAGCCACTGCGAAGCACCTCTCTTTCGCGAAGAATACTACCTTCGCGAACCGAGAGAAAAATATTTTCTTTGAAAACTCTCTCTTATTCTCTCAAGGGGGTCTACCTCTATTTATAGGTGATTCCACTGGCCATAAATCCTTCCGCGCGAAGTCAATGCCACGTCATTACAAATCGCGAAGCTCTGAAGTTTCTGCTGAAATTCTCTCAATCTTGCGAAGCACCACGGCAATTTTCCGATCACGGAGCTTGACGTAATCATGGAGCATCACCATCAACATTATTTCACACCTTCACCGGGAATCTCCCTCTCAAATCCATCCACCACCACGATGCGCTTCAACCTCTATCATTCGCGAAGCTTGACGTAATCGCGAAGAACACCATCAACATTCTTCTTGTATTCTTGAAATTCAATCCATGAATCATATCTTCATGAAACTCATGTCGTTTTCATATTTAAATGAGATCTTCAAGGATATCCACTTTTCGCGATGCTCACCAACCTCCAAATTTTGGACCCCAAAAATTTGGCAAACACTGGGAAACAGTGCCACCTTGTACTTCTCTTTTGTACCGCCTCCAGATCATCCATTCCTTTATCATGGTTCTTTGTTAACATTTATTGTCAACAATATATCTGGAACTTGAAAATTCACCATGGAAACCTGCTTTATCAACAAACACAATCAACCCAAAAATACTGCAATGTTACCTTGAGGGATTTTTGCCCAACAATCTCCCCCTTTTGGTTTGTTGAAAATTCTTCACAACTCTTCTCAGAATGATTTTCTACACTTTGATACCTCACTGAGTATCCTTCCAACATCTACCACCATTCACCTCTTTCGATTCAGATAGCGTTCAAGGATTCACTTAACACGTACTCTAAGCCCACATGAGCAATGCTCGGCGTGAGAAACAAGAGTAGTATGAAAAGTTCATCAATGAATCACTTCCCAATTGTAGATTCCAAACTGATACCAATTGCTAAATTGATACCAATTGTTGAACCACACTGATACCAATTGGTGATAGTTGGAAACCTTCTCTCACCATTCCAACATCACTGTTCTACTTTTATCACGATCCTCAATTATCGTGATATTTATTCGTTGATAGATCACTTCAAGAACCATCAGATTTGAAAAAGCTCCCCCTATCTCAATGATCTCTCCCTATCTCGCTGCTCCACCTATCATCTTATCCCCATATCATTCATGATTTCTCAAATAGCCACATTGTCTCCCCCTTGAATAATTATTTTTTTCTCCCCCTTTGTCAACGAACCCAAAGGGCACTCCTTTGCGGTTTGTAACAGGGTAAAACACATATTAGAACATTAGGGAAAAACACATCATACCTTGGGGAGAGGGGGTCGTTCCACATCCACACACTTTTAAGTGCGGGGAATCGACTGAACTCCCATAGCCAGTGGATGCCTTTCAAACGCTTCCTAGGGTAAGGCCATTGTCAGAATGTCTGCAACCTATAGCTCTATAGGCACATACTCCAACTTCACAATTCCTTACTCAAACTTCTCCTTGATAAAATGATACTTTATCTCAACGTGCTTTGTCCTTGAGTGATGGACTGGATTTTTTCTAAGATTTATAGCACTTGAGTTATCTCACTAGATTCCGATCAGATACTTCACTTCAACGCCCATATCATCAAGCTGTTGTTTCTTCCACAATAACTGTGTACATGCTTGAGTGGCCGCAATATACTCAACTTCTGCAGTGCTCAATGAAATGCAATATTTCTTATTTCTCAGCCAATCAATACATATTCCACCAAGATAGAATGCACCTCCTGACATTGACTTCCTGTCATCCGCTGAACCGGCCCAATCTGCATCAGTATATCCCAATAATTCTGACTGAGATTTATCACTATATATCAAGCTGAATTCCACTGTTCCCTTGATATATCGAAGTATTATTTTCACTTTAATCATGTGGCTTTCCATGGGATTACTCTGATATCTCACTGCTTGGCATGTGGCGAATACAATGCCAGGCCTTGTTGCAGTTAAGTATAGCAAACTTCCAATGATTTTCCTATATTCTGTGGTATTAACTGCCTTGTCATCCTCATCTTTAGACAATTTCATCCAAGTAGCTACCGGAGTCTTCATCTCCTTGGAATTTTCCATTCCAAATCTTTTCAAAACCTCCTTGGAATATTTGTATTGATAAATTAATGTTTGATTCCTTCCTTATGTCACTTGTAAACCAAGAAAAAAACGCTAGTTCTCCAATCATTGACATTTAGAACTTGCTTTTCATGAATTCAGAGAACTGTATGCACTAAGATTCATCTGATCCTCCAAATATTATTCCATCGACATAAACCAACACCATCATCCTTTTATTGTTGTTGTTGTTAAAATAGAGATTGTAATCAACTCCCCCACACTAGAAACCAAGCTTCTTCAAGTACTGATCGAGCCTTGCGTACCACTCTCTTGGTGCTTGTTTCAGCCCATACAATGCCTTCTTCAGTCTGCAAAACTTGTTCTCATCCTCATGAATGAGAAAACCATCTGGATTCTCAATATACACCTCTTAATCTAGAACCCCGTTCAAAAATGTAGATTTGACGCCCATCTGGAACACTTTGAACATATGTTGCACTGCGATGGCTAGGAATAATATGATTGTCTCCAGCCTTGAAACTGGTGAAAATTTATCATCAACATCCATTCCCTCGATCTAGGGGTACCCCTTGCACACTAGTCGTGCTTTGTTCTGAATCATTGTGCCATCTTCATTCATCTTGTTGTGATAGACCCATTTAGTCCCGATGACATTCTTATCTGCTGGCCTCAAAACAATCTCCCATGTATGATTCTTTTCTGAATCGGCATCAGTCACTTATGCTCCCCCTTTGTTGCTTTCCTCCTCATCAAATTCATCAAGAAATTTCTCACTGTTTCATTGTTTAGTGGAATCATTCCATTCAACTACTTCTTGAAACTTCTTGGTATCCTGAGAACAGTCAACTGATACCACATTGTTAGAGAAAAATAAATGAGCATGAGATACATGATTATTACTTCTTCTCCCACAATATGTCTTCTCTTTATATACAACACCTAATCTGAGTCATCAAATTATTTCTTTGATGGATATTGCATCTAATTTTGTTATTGAATGATCCCCCTATGTTTTTCCACACTTCCTGAGGTTAGGCCCACTGTTTAGAACCATAAAAATTCTTCTTCTCCTACATCATTTATTCTAATATTCCACTCAACATTGATCCATTAACAAAATCTCTAAGCCTACTGAGTTGGAACTCGATGTAGGAAACAAGAGATAAATTAAATAACACAATCACTTCCTATTTTGATCTGTTTCTCCCTTTCTTCATCAACTCTGGTACCTGATATGATTCAATTAAATCTCTGAATCATATCACTTATCCACTTTGCATATTTAGATGCAACTTCCCCTTGGATCATATCTCCCTAAAACCTGAAACATTTTAATCATTAGTTAACAGAATTTATACACATAGAGAGAGGGGGACTTCTGGAATCCTAAAGAAGATGAGTGTGGTTGATCCTGAGGGTTCAACCCATGATTCTTTCTTGCAGAGCATCACACTCCTTTCTTGCCTGATCTAACTGCCTATCCAACTTCAACTGCTCTGGCCATATGACTAAGCATTCATTACCCACATGCTGAGCCTTTTTCTAATATGTAGATTCTGCAGGCTTGACATTTCTCATCATTTTGGGTTTAAAACCACTGCTAGACATTTCCTTATTTGGTGTTCCACAAATATGCCACTTCCCTTGATTCCTTCTATGAGTAGGAATCTCTCTGATTTTCATCTTCCCTTTCTTCTTCCACTATTTCAAGGGTCTTTCTCTTTCCTCCACTTCTCGCTGAGGAACACGACATGAATATTTTTCAATTCATTCTTTGTTCTTCCTTCTTTTATCAGATATCTGAGTCACTACACTATTTTGAACTGGTGGTGAATTCTATACTAAACATGCATTCTTATTTCTCATAGCTAGAGTAGATCTCCCCTTAACCTTCCAGGTTTTTTCACATTCTCTCCACAAGGGTTGTTGTGAGTGTGACAAAGAAGGTGATTGATACACCTTTCGTTTATCTCCTTGTGATTTCCCTGAGGTAGTAAACCTATTTTTCAATCTACCACATTCTCTTCCAGAGTAGGATTTCTCATTATACACCACTGGAGTCATGAATATACTCTCAAGTTCATTTTCCTTTCCTGCTTTCTTCTTGCTGCAATGTCTTTCCAAATGCCCATAATCCGAACATATAAAACATTTTCCATCAAAGGAATACCTCATTTCATCATTTCTCGGCTGATATGTTGATGCAGCTTGAGTTCTTCTTATGACATTGAGCTCCTGAGCTTCCTAACACATACTCATAGTGTGTCCTATTCTTCCACAGTAATAGCATCTGATGAATGTTTTCCCCAGAGAGACTCTTCTCTCTAATTTCTCATGATGCTTCTTTTTATTCTCAGATTTAGCAAAGTTTCTACCTTCACAGCCTAAAATGTATTCCAAAGCATCTAAACAGAAGCTTGATGTATGGCCATTAATCCCACAGAAATAGCACATGTCCTCACTACTTCTTATAACTCTCTTCTTAGGTCTATCTCCAGCACCTACATGATTTTCTCCATTTCTAGGACTATTTACAGCTCTATTTCTGTCATGAATGGGAGGGGATTCATCAAATACAATATTGGTTTTTCCCAAACTATATGGTCTCTAAGATGAGAAAATATTCTGTTGTTTCTCTTCAGAAATAGCATACTTATTCTTCATTTTATCATCACTTGTCGAAGGATAATCAAATAGTAAGTGCAATGAATCCTTCATTTTAGACTTTCCTTTGGTATTGGATTTCTCCACTTCCTTCATTACTGATTCTAACTCTTCTTCCAAATTTTTAATCTTTATATCCCTTGATTCAAGTTGTACATCAAGTTATCTCTTGATAATCTTCCCTCTACTCATCTCATCTTCCAATTCACGTGTCAGCTTATCCACCATGTCACTCTGCTCCTTTACTTTTAATTTTTCTTGAGCAACAGAATCAGAACAACATGGATTATCTTGTTGTAGCCTTTGATTCTTTTGAACTTGTTCAGACAACTGTGTAGCTAGATTATCATTTCTGGCTTTCAGATTCTAAATTCATATGACTTTTAATTCCCTTCATATTCATCAGCCTTTTGTTTTCCTTTCATTATAGCCATCTTTTGTAGTTCTTCACCTTGGGAATCATTCTTCTCCCTTAGGTCAGTAGCCACATCAATAAGCCTTTGATTTAATCCTCTTAGCTTTTTGACCTCAATTTCCAATACTTGGATCTGTATATCTTTAGATTTAACTTCTTAATCAAATTTTTTATCTAATTTCTTTGTCATGTTGACAACATCTACTGGTGACCTCCTTCTTGAAACTTATTCATCATCAATTGTTTTAGTATCACTTTTAAGTTCAAGTACTTCACTCATTACAACATCATGATTGATTGAATCAATCTTTTCCCTATCAGATTCATCCAGGCCTTCCTTTAGTAATCTATTTGATTCTTTAAGTTGAATCACACTTTTTCCATAAACACTTCCACACTGAGGGATATCACCTGACTTCTGATTCTTATTTGATGTTTTTCCCTTTTCCATGGCAGACTAAGATAAGGGAAGACTGGATCTTTAACTTTATCAATCGACTGAACCAAGTTAGAGAAAACAATTATAATAAAAGAAACCTATCGCTCAAATACCAATTTTTAGGACCAATAGGGGCCTATATACCCTGAGAGTGGGGGTGAATCAGGGTATGGATATTCTTTTCTAAATTCTTCCTGCCCCACTGAATATTGAACTCTTTATTACAAGGGTCGCTTTGTTTGCACTTGTGTGTTTATTATGACCACTTATTTTCTTCTTTATCTGATGATGATGCTTTGAATGCAATGCAGGGAAGAAAGCAGGCAGACACGGAGATTTTTACTTGGTTTACCCTCACTGGGTTACATCCAAGGAGCATACAACGGTGATGTGCCGCTATACCATATCCACTAAGGCTCACTGCCAATAATGTTCGATCTAGATCACTTCTATGCCTAGGCACACTGCCTTTACAAAGTTTAGGGTCAGCTCACTGCTTTCCCAAGGGTCACTCCCTATTTCTCTTTCACTGGCTCACTATTAGGAGAAAGGATTACCTTCTTCCTCTTCCTTTGCTCACTGAACTTGGAAGGGATCCACTCACAGTTTATAGACCTGTAGGTCTCTTCATTTGCATGAATTCACGCATCCTCAACTGTTGATAGATTCTCTGTTAAAGTCCAACTTTCATCCACTAATGAATAACCCTTTTCCACTGAACACTGATAAATTCCTTTGGAAATACCTTCGCAAAGCACCCTGCGTCATGAGGCTCCCAATTTCTCGAAGCTCAAACAAGAATTCGCGAAGCTCCTGCCTTTTCGTGAAGCTCAAGCCTTTGCAAAGCTTAGGCCATCGCGAATCTCCTACCTCTTCGCAACGCACACTCCTTAGAGCATGCGGCCTCGTGAAGCGCACTTCCTTCACGGAGCTATATTAGACGTCATGAAGCACCTCTCTTTCGCAAAGAACACTACCTTTGCAAATCACCTTCGCGAACCAAGAGAAAAATATTTTCTTCAAAAACTCTCTCTTCTTATCTCAAGGGGGTCGACCTCTATTTATAGGTTATTCCACCAACACTCGATCCTTCTACGCGAATTCAATGCCACATCATCATAAATTGAGAAGCTCTGATGTTTCTACCGAAATTCTATCAATCTCACAAAGTACCACAGCAATTTTCTAATCATGGAGCTTGACGTAATCGCGGAGAATCACCATCAACATTATTTCACGCCTTCTCCGTGAAGCTCCCTCACAAATCCCTTCACCACCGTGATGCGCTTCAACCACTTTCGTTCACAAAGCTTGAAGTAATCGTGAAGAACACCATCAACATTCTTCTTGTCTTCGCAAAATTCAATCCATGAAACCTATCTTCGCGAAACTCGTGACTTTTCCATATTTAAATGAGATCTTCAAGGATATCCACTTTTTGCGATGCTCACCAACCTCCAAATTTTGGACCCCAAAAATTTGGCAAACACTGGGAAACAGCGCCACCTTGTACTACCCTTTTGTACCGCCTCCAGATCGTTCATTCCTTTATCATGGTTATTTTTCAAAATTTATTGTCAACAATATCTCTGGAACTTGAAAATTCACCATGGAAACCTGCTTTGTCAACAAACCCAATCAACCCAAAAATACTGCAATGTTACCTTGAGGGATTTTTTCCCAACATGTATCCATATTCGATTCATATGGTTTTGTTTTCAAGTTTGGAAATGAATGTTTCTTCTTTTAAAAAGATATCATTTGTTTTGGTATGGAACATTTGTAGAACAGTCTTTACGTGTTGGATTACACAAACCAATTAATGGAAATCAATAACAAAGATACTTCACATGACTCATACCACACCCAACTTTGGAATCATCGTCTAGGTCATGTAAACAAGAAATGATTGACAAAGTTACATAAAGATGGATATTTATATTCTTTCGAACTAAAACCACTTAGTGTATGTCATACGTTTTTACAATGCAAAATGACCAAAGCCCCATTTAGTGGGAAAGGTGAAAGGGCTAAAGAACTTCTTTAATTGGTTAATACCAATGTGTGTGGACCATTTCCAATTGAAGAAAGGGGAGAGTACTCATACTTAATAACTTTTACTGATTATTTTATTAGATATGGATATATCTACTTAATGAGGTATAAGTAAGATTATTTTGATAAGTTAAAAGAATACAATAATGAAGTTGAGAACTATCTTGGTAAGAATATTAAAATACTCCACTCAAACCAAGGTGGAGAATATCTTAATCAAGACTTCATTGATTACTTACGGGAGTTTGGGATCCTATCCCAACTCACTCCTCCATACACACCCCAGTGGAATGGTGTGAGAGAAAGGAGTAACTGCACCCTGTTAGACATAGTGAGATCAATGATGAGTCATGTAAGTCTTACATTATCCTTTTGAGGATATGTGTTACAAGCAGCAGCACGCATACTAAACCAAGTACCAACTAAATCAATAAATGGTATTCCATGCGAGTTCTGGAGTGGAATAAAATCCATATTATTGAATTTACATGTGTGGGGTAGCAAAGCATTTTTTAAGGCCTCTTTAGGTAACAAAATCACACCCCAAGGCACAAAGTGTACCTTTATAGGATACCCTAAGGAAAAGGGGATATTACCTATACATTCCCTCAGACAAAAAGGTTATAGTGGTAAGAGATTCCATATTCATTGAGAGGGAGCACATATCCAAAAGAGATAGTGGGAGTGAGATATACTTCGATGAATCCAAGGCTCAAGGTACACAAGAGTTGGTACAGGAATAGATTCCACAAAGCCCTATGGAAGAAGAATCTATTCCAGAGACACAAGTACTGTATAGAAGTACAAGAGAGGTTAGAGAACCAGAATGGTATGATTTTCTAGTTACTGAGGACGGTGACTCGTTATTAGTTGATAATAATGATCCTTTAACCTACAAGGAATCATTAAGTGGCACAGATGTTGCCAAGTGGCAAGAAGCCATGAATTTTGAAATGGATTCCATGTATCAAAATCGAGTCTGGTTTTGGTAGATCCTCTAGTTAATGTAAATCCTATTGGTTGAAAATGGGTATTCAAGAAGAAACTAGACATAGAAGGACAAGTAAGTACCTATAAGGCATGACTGGTTTCAAAAGAGTTTAAACAGCATCAAGGAATTGACTACGATGAAACCTTTTCACAAGTTGCAATGATAAAATACATTATAATTCTAATTGTCATTGCATCTTAAAATGACTATGAGATTTGGAAAATGGATTTCAAAACATCCTTCCTTAATGGGAACCTTCAGGAAGATGTCTACATGACAAAACCTTAAGGGTTTGTTACTCAAAAGGATGCCAATAAGGTATGCAAGTTGAAAAAATCCATTATGGATTAAAGCAAGCATCTAGGTCATGGAACATTCATTTTTGATGAATTCATAATAGAATTTGGTTTTATCAAGAATGAATGTGAGCCTTGTGTCTACAAAAGGTTTAGTGGGATTGCAGTCGTTTTCCTAATAATATATGTTGATGACATGTTACTTATTAGAAATGAGATACAAGTCTTACAGTCTATTAAGGCATGGTTGAATCAATGCTTCTCCATGAAGGAATTGGGTGAGGCAACATATATTCTTGGGATATATATTCGTCATGATAGATCCAAGAGATTTTTGGGCCTACATCAAAGTACATACATTGATAAGATACTGAAGAGATTTGGTATGGAACAATCCAATAGGGGATTGTTTCCAGTATCACATGGCATTCATCTTTCCAAGAAAATGTGTCCTCAGAATCATGAGGAAAGAAAGATAATGATAAGGAATCCATATTCATGAGTGATTGGGTCAGTCATATATGTCATGCTATGTACTAGGCTGGATGTTGCCTACACATTGAGTGTGGTAGGAAGATATAAAACTGACCTAAGTGACTACCATTGGATGGCAGTCAAAACTATCCTAAGGTATTTGAGGAATACTAAGGATGTGTTCCTATTTTATGGAGGAGATAAGGAACTATTTATCAGAGGATATGAATATGCTAGTTTCTAGACTGAACAAGATAACATGAAGTCGCAAATGGGATACATCTTCACTTTTAATGGAGGTACAGTGAGCTAGAAGAGCTCAAAGCATAGTGTGGTCATAGATTCTATAGTAGAGTCTGAGTATATCGCAGCTTCTGAATAATCTAAAGAAGTAGTTTGGATGAAAAGATACATCTAGGAGCTGAATGTAATACCTAGCAGTAAATATCCCATCACACTATACTATGATAATACTACAGTGGTGGCTCTCACAAAAGTGTCAAGGTCACATCAACAGATGAAGCACATACTTCGGAAGTATCATCTCTTGAGGGATTTTTTTTAGAGTGGTGAATTTTTAGTGATCAGTACTTCCACAGAAGACAATGTGACAAACCCCTTGACTAAATCCTTGACTCAGCAGAAACATGATCACCATGTGAGGTCTAGCGGACTGAAAGTCATAGGCAGTTTGCTCTAGTCCAATTGGGAGTTTGTAAGAGTTGGTGTACTAGAACCAACTGATTGTACTTTGATCACATGGATATTTAATGTATTTAAATATTAAACATCTTATTACATATTTTTCACTGTTCTGCATGAATATGATGTAATAATGTCCTGGAGTATTTTTTGCATTGATAAGGTCATGGAAGTTCCCTGCTATGATGAGAACCTTGAAATGCTATAAAAATATTCTTAAATATAGATCTATGGTTGGATGACATACTATTATTGGACACATAGCATGCAGACCGTCAGGTGTGAATACTCGTAAGCATATGAGACTTCCTCTCACAAAGTTTGTACTTGGTAATCTTCAAGATAGGAGATTATGAGAACAGACCCACTAGTAGTAATTACTCATGTTTTTGTGTAAATGGATATTTCTATCTGCAAGCATGTGTAATGATCCTTAGACTTTAATATTATCATTAATATGTGTCATGACTCATGCACTTTGATTTAATGATGAAAACCGTCACGTAGATAGTTGGTGGTAAGTAGGGTACGTTGGGTGAAAAATTCCATGGACATGGTGTAACGACGAGTTTATTTCAGGTAGTCAAAGAACAATGTATCAAGCATAAAAGTTTATGACACTATAATGAAACCTCATTTATGAGATATTATGAAAAAGGGATTATATTACACATTGATAATTTTTATGTGGATGTCATTATTATGACTTTAATTTCTTTCTCTTGGGTGTCTCGACCCATTGCTAGATAATAATCTTGGACTTTAGGAAAGTCTGTCTAATTCTAATCAGAAAGAATCCTAAAGGGTCACACACTAAGTGTTTCTGGTGGTCTTAGTTAAATTCTATTTGAATTTGATTAATAAATATTATTATCAATATAATGGAATAATTTTATTCAAGTTAAAATGATTTCATAAATTAAATAAATATTTATTCACTGGATTGTTGGTAAAATATATTTATTTATTTTATTGAACATTTAATAAATATTTATTTACTATTTTTTAAATAAAATATTTATTTAAGAGAATAAATTATTTATTTATTTATTCAGGTGTTCAATAAATGTAAGTGGAGTTCTAGAGTACCAAGGTCGGTTCGGTAGTAAAATAATTATTTTTAAGATGATAAATAATTATTTAACTAGTTGGCACAAATTAAAATAACACTGTTATTATTTTGTGATGTAGAATTTTATTTATAATTCTGTTTTATGCAAGTTTTCACACCATAAATAATGATGCGGTATTATTATTAATAGCATGGGTTTTCTCTAATGTTATGAATGTATTTAATTTTTGTTACGTAATTAAATATTATAATTGAATCCCCATGTCAATAAATAAACTCATACGTCTATTGTTCCATGTACCGAACCACACACCTGATGAATTAAGAATTTTTTATCTAAAAAATTTCTCTCTCGAATCCTCTTCCCAACCCTCTCAAGAATGAGATATGTTCTTCAAGACTGAGAACAAGCGATCAAGAATGAATGACATAAGACACTTGCTTCGCCGCGCTAGCACTCGGAGAATGAACAGTGTCGATTAGAGGCCATCAGAGCACATGTGGATCACCACTATAGGGATTCTAGTTTGGATCCTTGTACACACAATCCAGAAGTTTCATTCTAGGCGATCAACATCATCAACAAAGAAAATACCAAAGATCCAAGTATTATTTTCTTTATGAAATTAATTAAAGTAATTATAAACATGATGTGCAAGATCCTCTCTAAAGGTTTCGGGCCTCTTCCTTATTTATATAAATCTTTGATTCTATTCTGTGAAGACTGGAATTCATCATCATATTGATCACGGAATAATAATTGATCATAGTAAAAATCAAAGTTGGGTTTCATCCCAACCACGCTTCTACTGCGCTCGGAACCTTCATAAGATTCACTCAACTAATCGAATAGATCATCAATGTGTGGTAGTGGATATCGGTTCTTTATCATAACTTGGTTAAGATTACGATAATCAACACACAACAGAGGAGTTTAATCTTCATTTTTAATAAACAAACTCGGTGTTCCCCATGGAGACGTGCTAGCCCAAACAAACCATTTTGTTTATCTCCTCCAACTATACTTTCAATTCCCTCAATTCTTTTTTTGGCACCTAGTAAGATGGAAGTGGGATAGGACTAGTCCCTAAAAGGAGATCAATTGTAAACTCCACTTCTCTAATGGGTGAAAACCCTAAGAAATCTTTAGGAAATACATCGAGAAACTGATCAAAAATCACCAAAAAACTATTCCTATTGATTTTTTCCATCAATTCCAATGATAAATATGACAATCGATATGAGATCATTCCAACTGTGGGTGCCAAAAAAACCGTTGCACCCACCTTTACCTTCTTCTCTCTTATAAAGAGATTCTTAATGCCATCATCATTCATGAAACTAACCGTTCAAGTATAATAGTCAATGTGGGCCTTAAAAATCATCAACCAATCCATACCCAGGATTATATCATAAAAATCCATCTCAATCATTGATAAGTCCCATATTAACTCAACCCCAACAAAAGATATACAACATGTTCTACATAGAAAGGCTCGACACTCTCTTTGACCAAGAGGAGTTTGAAGTTTTAAAATAGAAGGCCTAATTTCCACATTTAAACCCAAAAAATAAATAGCATGATAATAAATGAAAGAATGAGATTCACCCATATCAAAAAATTCTTGCATATGGGTAGAATTGAAAAGAATTGTATCTCTCACTGTGGATGGTCCAGAATGATCACCCACTATAACCTACTCATCTCCATATACCTTCTTAGTCACCACACTCTGCTCTTTATTGCCCTATTAAAATTATCCATGATGAAGAGTCATTGTATTACTATAATCACCATGGATAACTTTATTCTGTTGATGAGGAATATGTTTCTGCCCTCATCACGTCGAAGTGTAAGATGCGTGCGACCCCTAAGAAGTGTCCCAAATACCCAAACTTGGAGAATTGCGACAATAACGCTGAATATTCCCCATTTTATTATAGTTATGGCATGATATATGTGGTTCCATAATCTCACTTCATGTGGCTTAGAGTGCTACATTGGAAACATCCTAAATTTCTCTTAGGATTTGTAGGAAGAGTCATCAATATTACCTTCGAATTCCATGACATACTCCCACCTTGGAAATAAGTGTCCCTCTTCTACTTTCTCCTCATGTTAGAGTTCCAACCATTTCCCATGGGTATCAACATACCTCATCCACCAATAGCTCTCAAGATATCTATTTTATCCATTTTTTCTCTATTTACCATCTCTTTATAATCCATTATTTAGAACACTACAATTTTTGAACAGATTTCCTGCCTCATCCCCAATTCAAAAATATGCATCTTCAATGATCTACTAGCAGCAACCTTATTTAAAAACCAGAATAAATTCATGAATTTAGCCGCATACTCCATCACCAAAAGTTTCTCCTATTTTAAGATAAATAAATTCATCGTTCTCTGAATTCTGAACGTGTAAGGATAGAATTGTTTGTTAAAAAATCCTCAAAATACTCACATGCCATACCTTGGTCCCCTTTATCCTAGACCACTAACTACCACCATTAATGTGAAAGATCTTCCAACACTACTACAAAATAGGCCTTTAACATCACTAAAAATGGACTTTATTAGTGCTAGAGAAGGGATGACTACTTGAGAGAGATTAAAATCCTGAATCTTTTATCAATACTAAAAAAGCACTGATAAAGGACTCCTTTATCTGTGCTTATACAAACACTGATAAAGACAGTGTGCTGTTGTAGCACACTTCCCCTCCAGTGTAGTGTGTTGTAACAGCACACCACAGCATCAAAAACACCATGAAATCAGAAAAATAAAGTATGAACATATAATTTAAATAGATATAAAACAATCTAGGCTCATTTTCTTGGTTTTGGTGATGTGATGTGTGTTTTAAACTAAAATGATAATTATATATTGAAAAAAAACTTGGAGTCATACCGGTCACACCATGAATTGAATTGAGGTTCAATTGATTCTTATATGTCTCAAATTAATTATTGATCATTTTCCTAAAGTATCAAAACAATCTAAAAGTGTTTACTCAGTTTTGAGTACATCGCTTGTCTTTTTTACTAAAATATCATTTTAAAATGGAAACACACACTTTGTCTCATAGTAGTCATATCATGTGTAATTTTTACATGATACCAATTCCTACATGTCACAAATGACTTATTAATCATTTTCCTAAATTATAAATACAATACGAGTGCATTTGTTCAGATTTCAGTGAGTAACACTTTTTGAACTAAAATGTTGATTTTAAACTGATAATGGACACATTGAGTCATACCAGACACATAGTGTATCAGATTGAGGCGTGTCTAATTCCTACACATCAAAAATGAATTATTTATCATTTTCCTAAAGTATCAAAACAATTCTAATGTGTTTGCTCAGTTTTGAATATGTGAGTTGTCCTTTTTACTAAAATTGATGTCAATTTTAAATAAAAAGGTTCACTTTGAGTCATATCGGTCACACCGTACGTCGGATTTAGGTGTGGATAATTATTACACATCAAAAATTATTATGGGTAATTTTCATAAAGTATCAAAACAATATGAATGAATTTACTCATTTTTTAGTATGTCACTTTTCTTTTTCACTAAAATGTCGTTTTAAACTGGAAACACGCACTTTAACTCATAACGATCACATCATGTATCAGTTTTACATGAGACTGATTACTACACATAAAAAATGACTTATGAATAAATTTCCTAAATTATAAATAAAATTTGAGTTCATTTTCTTAGTTTTTAATGAGTGGCATTTTTTGAACTAAACTATCGATTTTAAACTGATAACGAACACATTGAGTCATACCTGGCACATCGTGTGTCAAATTAAGGTGTGGTTTATTCTTACACATAAAAAATTACTTATGTATCATTTAACTAAAGTATCAAAATAATATTAACATTTTTTCTTAGTTTTGAGTAGGTCAGATGTCCTTTTTATTAAAATTGATGTCATTTTTAAATAAATTTTCACTTTGAGTCATACCGGTCACACCATGCATCGGATTGGGTCATGGTTGATTACTATACATATAAAATGACTTATGGATCATTTTAATAAAGTATAAAAACAATATAAATTCTTTTTCTCAGTTTTGAGTATGAAACTTTTTTCACTAAAATATCATTTTAAACTGGAAACATGCACTTTGACCTACACCGATCACATCGTGTATCGGTTTGACGTGAGAACAATTCCTACACATCACAAAGGACTTATGAATTGATTTTATAAATTATTAATAAAATAAAATCACGTTTTCTTTGTTTTTAGTGAGTGAAATTTTTTTAACTAAACTATCGATTTTAAACTGATAAATGACACATTGATTCATAATGGTCACACCGTGCATCTAATTGAGGTGAAGTTGATTCCTATACATCTCAAATGAATTATGTATAATTTCCCTAAAGTATAAAAAAATTAAGAATATGTTCTCTTGATTTTGAGTATGTTAGTTATACTTTTTACAAAAATTAATTTCAATTTTAAATAAAAAGAATCACTTAGAGTCATACCAGTCACATTGTGTGTCGAATTGAGGTGTGGCTGATTCTTACACATCCCAAAGTCTCAAAACAATATTAATTACAATGTTAACATGCTTCCACTGTCTTTTTATATTGAACTACCAACACTGTATATTAACTCGATGTTCTTAGCAGAAAAACCTTTCTTGTTGTTAAAAGTCAAAAGAGTAGAGGATTTCGACAACGAGAAAGGTTTTTTGTCTAAAAACATCAAATAAATATATAGTGTTGGAAGTTAGACAAAAAAACTCAATGAAAATAGAAAGTGCAGAAATATTGGAAAAAAAATCATTTCACCTCTTTTGTGGCATGTTGTAGATAGTTGAAAGAAAAATATGACTTCACAAAAGATCTGTGAAAAAAACTAAATAAGTATTAGATAAAAATAATAAGGAAATTAACTTAAAAATGATAGATAGAATTATTTCAAAATTAATTAAATAATTAGTATGAATTCACCTTTTCCTGATGGTTGTATTCATTCTTGATGCATTTCCTTATTATCATTATCTCATTTGCAAGCTTGAACAAAAGAATCCATTTGTACAAGAAAACAATTATTATATGATTAATACTGAAAATAAATAAATTAAACATAAATATGATATAATAAATTAATTATATGGATAATGATTTTCCTATGAAAATATTATTGACCATAGGGATATGTTGACTGTAAAGAAATAATGATGATAAAAAACGCAAATAGATCTTTCCAAACAATCAAACAATGAGTGAGAAGTATGAGGAGAATTTATCCACTATGGTCGGTGTTATCCTATGAATTCATTAAAATGTGAAATTTATAGACAAATGTTATCCTCATAAACTCATCTCCTGAGCATTTATCATTGTATTTTTTTATTTTTCACACATCCTCCATATCTTGTGGACATGAACCTATATTGCTTGAAATACTTTATACAATATTCATACATTGGATGAATAATGATCAGAGTATTACAAGAAACATAAAAGAGATGGGGGATGAGTCTCAAGGCAACAAAATGTAATAATAAATGTTTGGGAGATGAAGCTGATGAGGATGAAAATTGTACTTCATTATGTTCTCTAAAAGGGTAAATGCCATCCATTTGTGATAATTACACCATTGGAACTAGTTATTAACTCAAAACCTCCATTTACACTAACTCCTAGAGAAAATCTCTATACAACCAAAGAAATGAAAGAGTGAAGGGTGGGAAAGAAATAGATAGGGTGGAGACGGAAGAATCAGAATATGCAGCTATAGTGCTACACAGCCTGGGGTTCTTGGGTTTCTATAGTGTAATTTTAGCTGATGAGTTTATGTTACTAAAATTAATTTACTTTATTTTACATGGAGGAAAAGTTAATGATAAATTACTTTCTTTTTTATTCTCTAATTTATCCTCAAGGATAAATTTAATAAAATAATTAGTTGAGGATTTTTTTTATAATGTTTTTTTATAAAACTTGGTTTTTTTAATATGTTTTATTTTATTAAAAAATTATAGGGTTTTATATGATTGGAAAAATAGGTTGATGGAGGCATGTACTTTGTTCACACTTACCTTGATAGGTAATAAACCTGAATGGGGTTCACACCCTCCACCATAAAAAAAAACTATAAAATGGAGGACACTCCTTATTCGATACATAGATAAATAATGTGGATATATCTAAATATTTTATATATATGTTATATATATATATATATATATATATATCTGTGTGTGTGTTATATTAATAAATTTATTTGAATATAATTATATATATATTATTTATCATATTTAAATTTATTTAAATATACAATATATTATTCAATGTATATATATAGTACTATTTTTTCTAATGAAACTACAAAATATTATTAATAATAATTTTTAAATTATATTAATTATAAATAATTATTATTCTGGGTAATTGTGTATAAAATATAATTATTTAAATTTTTGAAAGTTTAATTATTTCAAAAAAATGTATGTTAGGTTCTGGGGCCTGCAGCAGAAGCTAGTGGGCTGAGGATTTTAAAATTTTCATCGGCGGATCGACGGTACTTGTCGACACCGATGATCCGAGCCCCGGTGAGGTCCGAGGATCTCGCGTAAATTGTAAAGAGCACAAAATTAAAATAAAAATGTACCCATTTCAAATTCAAAGGCTCGGTTGACTGCAACTAGTCAATGGCGATCGTCACTTGATGGATCCAAAGCAGGATCCCTCTAGATCATCCACACGTGCTCCAAAAATCCGTTGGAACGTCGATCGTCGAATTTCGGGTGCTAGCGTGGCGATCTGACGATGCTTTAGACGTCCTGACGATCACCGCATCGAAATGCCTACAATGCCGAAGAGAGATCTTGATCTGACCATCTTGGATTGAGAGCTTCTATCTCTAGAGAGCGGTAGGAGAGAGAGGCTCTAGATTTCACTCCATGAAATGAGTGAATAGTTAATTGCACACCAAAGAGAGAGAGCCTCCTCTCTTATTTATAGTGTAGTTGAGAAATACCCGGTTGGGTTCCCCGACCCCCGTTTATTTCAACTTCCACTAAATAAATAATTTTGAAGAACTAAACTGTGCCAATATTATTTATTATTTTATCACATACTTGTAATATATATATGAAATATATTACGTGATAAAATCCAAGCCATTTAACTCAACTCGTTGTCCCGCTTAATATTAAACAAACTTTGAATATTAAAATAATATTCATTCGGTTATATTTTTCTCATATTTACTAAACTCATAAATACATTAAATAAATTCAATACCAAATATTCATAACTTGAATATTAATGAATTTATTTAAGTCTTTTAGTGATCATCAACTTGGACAACGCTCGGACCCTGTGGTGGGGCCCACTATGTCCATATACCTATTCAACTGAATAGAGAGAATTCTTGAATACGCTATTATGTGTGACCCTCTAGGTCCTTACCTCAATAGCAGTGAATAAAATCCAGAGACCAATAGTGGAGTCTAGCAACCCATCATGGCCCCTAAAGAGATAAGTATAGTCATAGAAACAACTACCATCCTACGAACACTGACTGTGTACTATAATCTCTTTTTCATTAAATATCTCATAAAGAATGACGCACTCTTGTGTCATCATCCTTATCTTGATTTATTATTTGTTGATCTATCCGGATGGATTTTCCTTTCTACTACTTTGGCCAAAGACTTATGAAGGCGGCACGATCCCGATCAACAAGGCCTGAGATATACAACTTCCTGAACTTGGAAGCAGAAAATCCTTTCTTGACCATTCAGCCAATGTCATACCACCAACGACACACCCAACACAAACTACCTTTCCACAACATCACTGCCATGGTTTTCATCTTGCATCAAAGTATGTAATCAAATGAGATACATTGGTAATGGTCTCAAGTTAGGATACCAATACACATGTCCGTATATAGGAACAACCAATGACACCCAAAACATGTGGTGTTCCTATTGACAGGTTTGTCCTCATGATCTCACTACTAGAGATCACCAAGTACAAACTTCATGAGAAGAAGTCTCAATGCTTATGAGCCCCCAGCACCTGATAGTCACACATCTACTGTGTCCAGTCAGTAAGATGTATTCAGACTACAGAACATATATTTAAGATCAATGTCATTGTATCTCGAGGTTCTCATTATAGCCTGGGATCTGTTAGAACCTCTCGACACAACAATTAATCTTTAGACATTACCATTATTATAGTGGACATAGAAAAGTCAGCACTATAATGGTAAGATAATATCATGCATAGCTAACTGTACATATGATATGGTAATCAAAAGGTACTGCATAGTTGGGTCTAGGGCACCCACTATTTCAACACTCCCACTTGCACTAGATCCAACTTGATAACTAAACTTGTTAGCTACTCACATGATAAATAGAGTGCTTCTACTAAGTATTGGCTTTAACTATTGGGCCTGCCACATTTTTCGCCGCATGGCATATCTGCTATATGCGAACTCATCGTCTTGAGTAAAACTTCTCAAGATAAGGTATCCCCGAGTGTATCACTTTTTCCATTATCATAACTTGAAAACTTAGCTGGTAATAATATCATAATTCTCATTATGATAATACTTTTCTCACTAGGTGTGAATCCAAGAACTGGAACAAATCGTTGCGATTTATAACTACTTATTAGGTACCTTAGAAGTTGCAACATACTCGGTATTTGTAGGTATATCTACCACAAGCTTTTATGAGCTTGACTCGCTCATCTCCTTTGCCTAACTACGACACTAGATCAAATTGATCTAATGATTACTAGTTTGTGTCCCATCATAACTAGTATGCCTTCTTCTCCATATTCTAGGTACATATCATTTGTACTTTCCAAAGTACAAGATGATAGTTCTGACTGCATCACTTGCAGTGCTCCTGGATATAATTGATATTTTCCTATAAAAATTATATCCTGGTAGTATCAATTATTGTACATATTATGGCATATGTGATTGATCCATCGCTAAAGCATATGGTATCAATTCACAACATTAATATCTACCCATGCTCCGAACATGTTAACCTAGAGAGATTAAGCCTTGTGACATTGGCAACAATTCTGAACTTGAATTGTTCCAACTTGTATTTTTCAATACAATGTCACTATATGTATGATTGACTAAGAGTAAGAAACCTTTGGATCTACCTTAGTGGATCCTGTTCCCTAGAACTCAGGTTGATACTTTAAGTCAATCATTGGAGAATTTATTTTATTCTAATCTTATCTAACTGTAAGATCAAGATATGTTTTCCATATTTTTCTAAACATATTTCACTTGGAAAACATTGGTGCTCCCACTAACCTTTGGTAGACACAAGGAAAAGATTCATTTATAATGAATGTTCTAAGATCTTGTCACTTACTTTAATCCAAAACTGGATTTCAATAACTTCCAACCCTTATTGGAATCATTTGATGTCATCATCTTTTTCTGGTTGTGTCGTATAGACACCTTCCATGAAAGATGATCTTGACATACAATGGCCAATAAAAAGATCTTAGAAGTTTAGCTATGACAAGTAAAATTCTAATGGATTTGGGAATACCGAATTAGTATAACCAATCAATCCTTATTGGTACTAGGCTTGTACCATCCATGTGTCTTTTCATTTGAATACCCACCGTAGTATTGAATTTATAAGCCCCTTTTAAATTTGATACACGGAATCTATTATTTAATTTTAATTGATCTTGTCAATATTAGCTTATTACCATATACTTCTTACTTGTAGGATTTATTATTCTTAATGAATAATTTTTCACCGTCCGTGGTTAATATAAAACCATCACCATGGTTTCATTCTTCCTACATAGTATGTGTCTCTAAAACATGCCTATTCCACATGTACTTGTGGAACTTGTTCCCATGCCAACCATTTGTGCATCTTGAGCATTGACTAAGTCCAAGTCAATACAGATCCCACTATCTCTAATAGATATGTTCACCCTTGTATAGAAATGTAGTCTAATATTTGACTATATCTTTTCTATCTTAGGGATTTATGTAATATCCTAAGCATTTGTTAAGATAGTTACTTAGATGCACCATGTGTTCAACTTGATGCATGTTTCCTTATATCTTAACAAACTATATGCATCCTAACACATGATTTATAACATAATGGTTTTTCATCATACTATGACTCATATGATATCCATTTTTCATTTTAGTTGGCATATTGGTTATGGGTTTATGCCATTATTTGCAAATCACGTCTTGAAATATAATGGAAGTTTCTGCAGGTTGTAACATTGATACAACTTACATCATAACTTTGATGTATAAAATGTGCATTTAGGAATTGTTCTGTGCTACATTTTGTTGATCAATGTTAATATGTAAGACTCATCATCAATCCTCCTTATGAACATCAATACGGTGATGTAGATAAGGTAACATGCATTTAGGAATTACTCCACTCTACATTATCATGATCGATGATAGTTTGGTCAAGATATTATTCGGCATGTCGATTTGAAGTAACTCATATCTTCTTACCAAACTCATACTTCACTGGTAAATTCCTTAATGACTTAAAAGAAACTTATGAAGTATCTTTACCTCTTTCCTTCTTTGGAATATTTCATGATGTCTTGTTGAACTAACCTCAAAAATCTTTGTCGCATGCCTTTATTTCTAAAGGTTTCTTTGTCTAAACTAAGGATGTTAATAATACCAAAGGTTTTTAGTTGTTCCAAGCCTAAATAACATACTGGGTATATAGTTGACATCCACTTATAGTTTTAATTGACAAAGAATCATATTGCCACAACTAGGCAAGTCTTACATTTTATATTCATCATGTATTGTCATTGATTCAAGTAGCAGTGAACTATTTGTTGAGTATGTTACCAGAAACAACATTCATTCCAAAACATGGAATAATGTCTCATCATGTCCAAATTGTCACATGAGATAAATGATTTTTGTTATACTCAACATCTTGTACAATTTAAGTCAATCACTTGGCAATTAGAAGTTATGTGTTTCTCATCACTGACTTAGGAATCACCCTTTCTCAGCTGCTTGGAGAAGACACTTTACTTCTAGTAATGTTTCTCTACTTACTTGGTTATTTTATTTCAATATATATACATGAAAATGATATTGTATTTTAATACCCAAGAATTATGTGAGATAACAATACTTTTATTTGATGAACATTAACTGAACGAGAAGCGGGTAATTGCTTCTTGTATTTCAGTTTTTAAAATTCCATGAATTTATTTTAATATGTGATGCAAATAACCTATTGTTAAGTAACCATCCACTTTTTTTAAGGTAATGGCGAAGGTTCCTTTGGAGTAACTTTCCATAGGCCTTTTTGCCTTGTCATTCAATTTATTAACCATAAGAATAAAATATGGTGTTATCTATAATATTTTTATTACTTGGTGAATGTTACCTTAACGGTAATGAAGTGCTTACTCTATACGTTTTATTTGTACCTTTAAAAGAAACTAGAGTAATTGGGTGTAAAAGGTATAATAATGGGATGAAATGAAATATTGTGAGTTGTCTTTCACTTTACACAAACAGAGTGCAACTATCACATTCAGAAATTGATTCGCTTTTTCCTCATAAACTTCTTGGAGATGAGACTACATAAAACATCATCTATGTCATAATGTAGTGTCCGCAACTAAAATTAGACATTGATGATAGAATTATGATAGAGCCATCATATGCTTGATTCATGAGTCTCCTGTAAGCAGTTTTACACCCTTGCTTCTTGAGGTGTCTTAACAGGTTGGGACACAAGCACCTTGAATTTTTGATATAGTAGTAATGTGCGCAAGCGCCTATAATACACTTGTAATTTCATGATTGTTTGGACATTAACTTTTTCTAATATTTATCGCAGTTTTATTGTGGTATTTCTTTCCATTATCTACAAATATATTTTAGTAGATTGTACTTTTATGTGATTACATAATGTGACATTACTGATTATTTAATCATTGAATGTCTCCCACTAATTTTTAGAATTCTAGGAACCATCTGTACTAGAATCGGAATACTCTTGAGTATTCTAGTGGAAAGGATACCTAAACCTCCCTCATAGTCTACAAGATATGGCTATGTCACTGCTCGGAGGGTCCAAGGTAGGCTTTTGGCGGGCCAACCGCATTAACTTGCGGTTCCTTGATCTTTTGAGTGAAGTCCCAGCTTCAAAAATCATTTACTGATTTACTCAACGCTTGCCTATAAAATTACAAAAAGCTAGCTAAGGCTATTTCTTTGCTGTAATTTTAGTTAAGTCGACCCACTACACAAATAAGAACTCCCCGATAGTAAGAGGCACCCTCAGCTAAGGCATGACTGGCACCTCGAACACCCGGTTTTGTTCAAGTTTGAATGATGGAAGGTTGTTTGGGACTTAATATTTTCTTTGAGGGTTTTATTGGTTTTTCTCTCGATGAATGTAATCCATTTCTATTAAAATTGTTCATCTATGTTGTCGCGCTCATAACTGAACTTTAATAGAAAAACATACACCGCTTTTTTATGCATTTTATTATCTATTTTTTTGTGTATTTTTCCCGCTATTCTAAAATGCATAAAATAATAATAATAAATAAACACATAAATTCAAACTATTACCCGACTGGTCTTGAGCATCTAAATGGCCTAAGCACATCGTACCTGAGTTGGAGCTTGGATCTTGATGCATCTTGCCCTCATCTTGTATGTCTGCTTTATAATCTAAAATATCGCCCTGTCTTGGCGAGGTCCACATCACCTCTTGGAGTACCGCCTTGTCTTGGCATGGTCCGTGTGTCATCTTGCATCATCTTTGTTCGAAGTACAAAATTACTCATGCGCAGGCGAGGGGAACTCGGGTATAAATTTACACCAGATAAATTGGACACACAGGTCCTTATACATTTTAACTAAAGAATAAAAGATGATGTACAGACCGTCTATTTTATTAATTACAAGAATCGTACGCATTTAACATAATTAAATAAATAAAAGCAACATACATGGGTCGATGCTCAAGACCAGAAGGCGGGTAAAATAATGCATGATAAAATTAAAATGTATTAATTAAGTATGAGGGTTATCTAATTAAATTAAATGAATTTAATAATTCAGATAATTTAATTAATTATCGGTCCTCTAATTAATTTAATTTTAATGTCAAAATTAAATTAATTTAACTTAATTCAATTTAGTAATCAAATTGAATTAATTTTTCATCTGGGTATTAAAATAATTAACCAAAATTAATTTTAATTCATTTAATTTATAAACTAAAATTAAATTAATTAATTTAATTAATCTTGATTAATTTAATTTTGTCGGTCCCCGAAACACGACTTCACGGCCTGCGCGGGTTGGGCCAAACCCGCATAGGGACACACTAGGCTGGACTGATCTGCCCAAACCTGTTTTAGGTTGGGAAAGTCTGCCCGGATCGTTTCGAGGCCAAACTATACCTTGCAGAAAGAATTGCAGGCAAAAAGATACCTCTCGGGTCAAGACTAGAGACATTTCAAGGTTGCGGATAGCGCCAGAAGAACAGGAAGGCAGGCGGCGGCCTCACCTAGTGTTGTTCAGGTGGTGTAGTGCAGCCTAAGCGCCAAGCGCGGAGGGTGGTGGACGCATCGCACTGCTGCAGGAGGCCGGATGCTGGAGCAGAAGACACCCGAGGCGGTGTGTCGTCGAGGGGAGATACCGGGTGGCATGCTGGTGGTGGCGCGGCCTAGCCAGTGTCGGGAGGTAGGGATCAAGGCCATGGCGGCATTCGGTTGAAGTACCTACTCAGCGGCTCATCCAGAGGAGGATGGAGTCCTGGGGTGGGCAAGGTTGCAGGATACTGGCAGCTTGCTGGCTGCGCATAGTGGGCGCGGATAGGAGGTCGGAGTCGCCTAGGAGCGACAGGCGAGTTCGGGTTCACTGCAGGGCCGGGAGGAAACAACCAAGGCCAGTGTGGCCATTCCAAATGGGAGGTAGAAAAGACTGTACCACCGGCAAATATTTCCAGGTGCAGCTTCTTCGAGCCGGCTTCAGAGGGAGGCGGGGTTTGGCGTGCTCTTGCACTGTGTCTGGTGAGGCAAGGGAAGGAGGCTGACCGGAGAGGTAGGAGCCCAGGGTGTGGAGGGTGGCGGCGGCCGGGCTGGGCTGTTGGGGCGCAGCACTGCGAGCGGGGCGGGATCCTGTGTGCCGCATGGGGAGGAGGGGTGGCGGTGTCCCTGGGTTGGCGTCGTGCTGAAGGAGCTCGGTCGGCTCTCTGCTGCGCCGCTCCGGTACTGCAGCTGGTCTGTATGCGGCGCTGCAGTGCACTGCGCAAGGGAGGAAGGGGTCTTTGCGGACCCCCTACAAGTCTTTTTTTTTCTTTTTTTACTTGACCCACAAAATACACCCATCCTCATTTTTTTTGGTTTAAGACCTTTTAAGTCTCTTCCACCCCTTTTATTTATTTTATTTTTATGAGTCAAGTATCCTCCAAAGTTTTCCACACAAAAACTAAAGGTTAATCCATATACTTTTAATATAATAATAATAAAATTATTATAATGATATAATAATTTTTTATTATTATATTATTATAATAATAAATTTAAATATTATTATAATTATAAAAAAAAATATTATGCAAATTACTAAATTGTAAAATTTACAATTTCACAATAAAATTTATTTCGAATGAACCAATTGAAACTTAATCGGTTCATCTAGATGAAATAAAATAGAACCCAAGATCAAACCGCAAATTTGATCCAATCCGAAAATTTAAATTGACCATAACTTGGTCATTCGACATCAGATCACCATGTGGTTTGAACCGTTGGGACCGTCTTTAAACCCTCTAATTAATTTTAATGAAAATTTAATTTTCTGAGCTCAATAAATTTACGCGATCGCTCTGATACCACTGTTAGGTTCCAGGGCCCGCAGCGGAAGCCGGTGGGTCGGAGATTTTAAAATTTTCGTCGACAGATCGATGGTACCTGTCGACACTAACGATCTGATCCCTGGGGAGGTCTGAGGATCTCGCGTAAATTGTAAAGAGCATAAAATTAAAATAAAAATGTACCCGTTTCAAATCTGAAGGCGCGGTCGACTACAAATAGTCGATGGCGATCGTCGCTTGAAGGATCCAAAGCAGGATCCCTCTAGATCGTCCACAAACACTCCAAAAATCTGCTGGAACATCGATCGTCGAATTCTGGGTGCTAGCGCAGTGAATCGACGATGCTTTTGACATCCCGATGATCACCGCATCAAAATGCCTACGACGCCGAAGAGAGATCTTGATCTGAGGATCTTGGATCGAGAGCTTCTCTCTCTAGAGAGCGGGAGGATAGAGAGGCTCTAGATTTCACTCCATGAAATTAGTGAAAAGTGAATTTCACACCAAAGAGAGAGAGCATCTTCTCTTATTTAAAGTGTAGTTGAGAAATACCTGGTTGGGTTCCCTGGCCCTCATTTATATCAAAGTCCACTAAATAAATAATTTTGACGAACTAAACTGCACCAATATTATTTATTATTTTATCACATACTTGTAATATATATATGATATATATTATGTGATAAAATCCAAGCCATTTAACTTGACTCATTGTCCCGCTTAATATTAAACGAACTTTGAATATTAAAATAATATTCATTCGGTTAATATTTTTCTCGTATTTACTAAAATCATAAATACATTAAATAAATTCAATCTCAAATATTCATAACTTGAATATTGATAAATTTATTTAATTATTTTGGTGATCGACAACTTGGACAACGCTCGGACCCTGTGGCGGGGCCCACTATGTCCATAAACCTATTCAACTGAATAGGGAGGATTCTTGAATATGCTATTGTGTGTGACCCTCTAGGCCCTTACCTCGATAGTAGTGAAAAAAATCCACAGACCAAGAGCAGAGTCTAGTAACCCATCATGGCCCCTAAAGAGATAAGGATAGTCATAGAAACAACTACCATCCTACAAACACTGACTGTGTACTATAATCTCTTTGTCATTAAATATCTCATAAAGTAGGACACACTCTTGTGTCATCGTCCTTATTTTTCTTTATTATTTGTTGATCTATCTAGATGGATTTGTCTTTCTACTGCTTTGGCCAAAGACTTATTAAGGTGGCACCATCCTGATCAACCAGGCCTTAGATATACAACTTTCTGAACTTGGAAGCGGAAAATCCTTTCTTGACCATTTATCCAACGTCATACCACTAACGACGCACCCAACACAAATTACCTCACCATGACATTACTACCATGGTTTTCATCTTGCATAAAAGTATGTAATCAAATGATATACATTGGTAATGGTCTCAAGTCAAGAGACCAATACACATGTCTGTAGATAGGAACAACCAATGACACCCAAAACCTGTGGTGTTCCTATTGACGGGTCTGTCCTCATAATCTCACTACTAGAGATCACCAAGTGCGAACTTCATGAGAAGAAGTCTCAATGCTTATGAGCCCCCAGAACCTGATAGTCAGACATCTATTATGTCCAGTCATTAAGATGTATCTAGACTATAGAACATATATTTAAGATCAATGTCATTGTATCTCGAAGTTCTCATTATAGCCTGGGATCTGCTATAACCTATCGACACGACAATTAACCTTTGGAAATTACAATTATTATAGTGGACGCAGAAAAGTCTACACTATAATGGTAAGATAATATCACGCATAGCTAACTGTACACATGATATGGTAATCAAAAGGTACTGCATAGTTGGGTCTAGGGCACCCACTATTTCAACAATGTATATATAGTTACCTAATTTTATTATTTTGAAAAAAACATGATTTTACAATATTTTATTGGTTATTTAAGTATAAATTATATTACTATTAATTAAATGTATATATATACCTAAAATGTATATATATATACCTAAAATTATTAATACCTAAAAATAATTTCTAAGATATAGAATTTGATAACTCCTATTCTATTTTTTTGAACAAATGATGTAGCAAGATAAGGATTCTAGGGAGGCCATATAATATGAATTAACACATCCTTGATATTTTAGGGAGTTCCATAAAGAAGTTTTAATAAAGAAACAATACAATTCTGAGCAATATATGTAACCCTTACAGTAGAATATCACAACATAATAAAATAAATACAACCCTGTACTAATTTTGAAAATAGAGAGCTGTTGAAAATAAATAAATATAGTATCACCCTTACTGTGATTTATCTTAAAATAAAACAACACAATTTTGAGAAAATAAATTTTTAAGGAAAAAACCTTACACTAAAATATTAAAACAGAATTTAAATAAATAAATTCCCTTAGATGAATTGCATAAAATCATCTTTTGTTACTGCTTTGCACCATCATCAGACTGAGAATTGGTTTTCTAAATCAATTTACTCATTTGTTTAAGGTTTTTATATCCAAAACCTACACTATTTATATAGTGGAATAAATATTTATTTAATTATTTTATCTATAGACCATAGGTGATTCACTAAGATTTCAAAATACCAGAAAAATTAAGCTTGCAGAGCAAGCTGGGGTATAGATGTAGACAGCAAAGAAAATTGATTCAAAACAACAATTTAAAAAGACCAAAAAAGTATATCCAAAATAGTATTCAATCAAAAAATGGATCATAAACAAAATCAAAATAGTATACAACAACCGGAACACAAATACAGAAAGAAAATATGAACCTATAAAGGAAATTTGGAAACCCTCGGATTCAGATCTCGAAACAAAAAATACAAAAAGAAAATTGGAACCTACAAAGTAAAACACATGCCTACCTCACTAGGTTAAAGAAAATATTATACCCTTGGATCTAGATCTTGATTTTTTCTTCAAAAACCCTAATTAAAACTAAACAATAGATGTTGTATGATGTTTGAGCAACTGGAGGCAGTGGGTTTGTGTGATTCAGGTGGGTTTGTGTGATTCTAACTTTGATTCATCAAGGAAGATCACTGACAATGGGTGGATTTTGCATAAATCTTTTGATATCATGATGGGTTCGCAACAGTTTAGGGTTTTTTAGTTATATTGAGACACTTTTATCAGTGATTTTAAAAAAGTACTGATAAATATTCCTTTTATCAATGCTTATTATTTAAGTGCTGATAAAAGTCACATTTATTAGTTCTTTTTTAGCACTGATAAAGGTAGGTATTTATCATCACTAAAAAAGTGTTAATAAAGAACTCCTTTATGAGTGCTAATAATAAAACACTGATAAAGGGTTAAATTTATCAGTGCTTTCTTTAGCACTGATAACGATGTCATTTATCAGTGCTTTTTTCTAGTGTTGATAAATACCAGCATTGTTAAAGGCTCATTTTATATTATTGAAACATGTACATCACTAACTTGAATTTCAACTCTACTGGTGTTCCTAGGAAATTAAATATTTGATTCATCCTATTTAGCCACACCTCCACCCTTTCTGGTTCCAAATCACCCTTAAATATGGGTGGATTCTTCTTCTGAAACTAAATTGAATGGTCCACATGCCTCGGCTCATCCATTTTATTCCCAAAATTCATAGCCTTAAAGGCTTGCACTATGCTATTAACTAGATATTGGTTCACCTAGGTATTAGGTGCAATAAAATTTTTAGCACCTTCCTCTAGTTGGTCTCTACAACACCTTCTCGATGCCATTTCTATCAACACAATAACCACCATAAGTCTTACTCTCTAGAAAATGAAGGCTTACAATTTAAAATCCTATCACATTTCACTATCACAACCATGATTTCCAAAATTCCACATTTCCTATGTCTAGTAATTTTTGAAAAATACACCATGTTTTGAAAATAAACCCATTTTCAAAATACCACAATGATTCTCTTTTCAAAATCGCACATTTGAAAACAATTTCCATATTTTTCAGAAATCAACACATTCATACCACCCATAAATCATTACTCTAAATGAGATATGAAATCCTAGTGGGAATCCATTTATACCATTCATTCCATGCTCTTATCATTAGCTAAACCCATGAAAATGAGATTACACTCCTATAAGTGTCTCCAAAACACTTATGTACCCAACTCCCTGGTAACTTTAAGTTTAGTATAAAAAGGTTAGATACATCTTTTTATGATATAAATTTTAAGTTCCAACAATACTACTCTTTACTACCATCCCAAATAAAGTAATAAACCAAAAATGAATTCCAACTCTGATACTGAAAAATGATGCCAAAGAACTGAACAAACCGATACCACTTATAACATCTCACCCCTCCTTATTGGCTTGAGTCGAGGAAAAAGTACTACTTGGCCTTAAAAGATATCCCCAAAGAACCAAAGGTAGGAAATAAATGTCGAGGGCTTCAATAATGATTGGGGGAAGATTTTCCCTTCGAATTAAAACAACCAACCAAACATATCATTACCAAAAACAACTACATGATTCATGTCAAAAACATATTACAATTAAATTCCATACCAATGATCAAAATGAAAAATCATACCAATATGAAATCAGAGTACCGAGCGGAAGACTAAAATAATAAAAATCAAGACATAATGATATAACTCCATATCCCCATTACAAGATCTATGCTCCAACTCTACAACAACCCAAGCATCATGAGGCACCACTAGAGAAATTAAATGCCTTAACTTTACATGTGTCATGATATACAACATCTACAAAAACACCAAAGTACCAAAGAAAGGGGTGAGTAATGAAACTCAGTAGGATTTCCCCAAATGACTTCCCTACTCATGCCACTATGATAGAACAAGTTATCACATTTATATAAAACAATTTGTATAAACCGTTAAAATAGTTCAATAATTTCCAACAATCCAGAAACATCACTACCAAAACATTTTACCCAAGAAAAAACATTTTCAAGGAAAGAAACCAAAAAAATCATTAACCACTTCCCCATTTTACGTTGTCATAAACCATTTCATCTCATGTGACCACATGCACATATCAACTATACACCCAATTCCACTACATGAACTCAATGTTACCATTGATGGTGGAACTTCACATCTATACCCCATCCCCTTTTTATAGTGGTGCTTTATGCCACATTTCAATACTTTTATGGTGGTCCTTTATGATAATTATCCATCCCATCCAACTCATGTTTTGCCACTTAAGCCAACAACCATAAATCAAAATTTTCCAAAATCACATCAACCAATATTTTCCAAAACCATGCTACCAAAAAAAAATTTAACCAAATTAACCATTTATGACAAACCAAATTTCCACAAAACATGCCAGAACCATTTCAATAAAATAAACCATTTATTGAAAACTCCCTTAATCCACAACCAATCAAAAAATACTTTTGATAAAATACCATTTTTATTGAAAACCATTTTCAAAAACAATTTCCATAAATGAAATCAATAAATATATTTTAAAACCATCATTTTTAAAATCCAACAATGAAACATATTGCAAAAAAATATAATGTTTCCCCCAAAACCCACAAACCATCACTAAATAGGTTTCACACAATATTTTCACATCAATTTCACAACTAATTTCAAGAAAAACAACTAATTTGAAATCAATCCTTTTAGTTCTCTCATGATGAGTCGAGAGTGAAGCCACCTACATCAAGGGTTTTGGTGAAAATGACCAATGACGCAAAACACTCACAAATACGGGTGAAAACTCCACAAATCCACCTTATATCCCTTATCCTAACATCAAAAAGTCCAAAAACAACCTTATATCTATTCACAACAGAACTAGATATAAGAAACCAAGAGAGAGAGGAGAGTAGATCTAAGAAAACCCAAGAAAACTACCACAAAGGAGACTTACCAAGGAATATTTGACTTTACCGCACCAAGAAAACCCTTAAAAATACTTCCAAAATGAGTGGTAGAGGTTACCTAACTTTGGAGATAAAGAAATACTGAGTGAGGGTCAAAATGGGGCACAAATGGGGTTTTAAGGTTAAATTTTCATGAGATGCATTTTTAAAACCCCACTTTTTACACAGTGTGTGGTTAGCTGCATTGTTAGAAAAATTGTGTGCTAATTGTGTGTCTGCTACTGCCTTAAGAGGGTGCCTTGCACGTTTGCCCCGCACGGTTATACAAACTATGTGCCAACCCTACGGAATCCCACTATCTCAAAAATCACAGTCTACCTGGGGTGTCCGCACGATTTGGAAAACCCTATGCTTTAACAATGTGTCTATCCAGAGCCCACTGCCTCATCTTGCACGGTTTCTTGGAGAAGTTTCATGGTTTTTACTAACCATGATCAAACTTTTCACCCATAGAAAATCCCCAAAAAACCTTTCCAAAAACCTTTCAAACTCTCTCAAAACTTTCCCAACCACTTTATACACATAAAAAGGCATAAATAAGGGCTATATAACTCAAACCAGGGGTGCTACATGTCTATATCTCTCAACCTATCTTGGCCATCCATTCACCATAAAATAATCGAGTTCCAAATAAAAATGCCAAAAGTGTTTCTAAAGCACAAACTCAAAATTAAGGCACTCATGCTGCTGAACTACGATCCAATACTCATAACCATAACTAAAACACTGAGGCGACACTTTCTCAATCATGTATAACTCATAATGAAATCATGTCATCATCTAATTATTCATTAAGCCTATGGTTCTCCCCATTATAGTTCTTATCTCATAACTATAAATTCAATTTCTTTGGAATCTTCATACATTGGAATTGTATATTGAAACACCATACACACATTCCATCGATGAACACAACATGGATTCCATTATATCTTGCTCAATGATATGTGAAACTACCAGTCCAATGTCAATGGTTATCTTTTTTCTAAATTCCAAAAATAAATGGATGAGACTCCCTTTCCCAAGTATATCACAATCATGCTATATTTTCCCTGAAAATACCTAAAAATTTCCCAGAAAAAATCCATCATATCCAAAATGATGTGTCTGATGCAGATTTCAACACATTGCATCTCATTTCCCACAAAAACACCAGTCGAACTTCCTATAGCTAATATTTATCATGAATGATTTGATCCACCAACCAACACATTTCCAAACTACCCAACCACAAAGCCTTTAAGCCCAAAGTCATCTCACAGCCATCCAAGTACCCATACTAATGTTTTTACTTGATGCATGGTGTGATCTCCTTGTTTGGTTTATCTTCTAACTAAACCCACATCATTCTTACCCTGAGCACCAACTCATTCCCTACCCAACACACTTAGATCATCATAAACCATCCCAATACTAACTCCCATGTTTGGATTACATCCATTAATAAAAATGAATTTATAATAGAAACTCACTTAATTGTTGGCATCCAATTGACACTATAACTATCTACCAACTAGTCTTCTAAAACCATAATGAGGTTCATGACCACAACTAACCAGTCATGTATCTACTAAACATATAGCCTAACTTATATTGTTCCTTAATAACAACCTTAATGGTTTTAATAATAAGAAAAAGTGTTCCACTCTTTCTGGTCTAGGCTCATTCCATCCTAAGTATCACTTGCCTAACCTAGGATCGACTGTATGACCATACCTGATCCCTTTTCAAAACGTCCCTTACCACACTGGCACTTACCTTATTTCATATAAAGCTCAGGTTCACCATGACCATAATAAATTCATTAAAAATTCATCACTCCTCGACCTGCTCATGGACGCTCACTGATCCATGTCTCAATATGCATCATGCTTGCTAGTGCACACTGTCTTAATTTGATCTGAAAAAAATAGACATACGATCTCATACCACCTGATCGTTGAACCTGAACCATGACCTCATGATTAGTACACCACTAAAACTAAGGTGATGCACTAACATTACTAAACATGCTCTTAGACACATCAGTTCATCAATATTTTCACACACTTAGCCACCACCCAACACCATTTCAAAGACTCAAGCATTTACCCACACCCCCACCATGCTCAGTAGTATTTCCAAATCACTAACACCTGAGGTTACTTCCCTAAGGAATCTAATACATCACTATGCCTATACCAAACATTTGGTTTCACCTCTGTGTCTCGATCGAATATCCTGAAGCACTCACCTATGCTCCCTATCTCAAAGGCACACATAAACAAGGTCCAAACCCTCTCACAAGTTTCCCTTGAAAAAAATACTAACCAAATCATTGAACCCTAAGTCATAAACCAAGGTCTCTAGGTCCTCCCTCTTATCCCATAAGTCAGATATCACTAGGGGAAACTCATGTGAAACATCTCATGTTTCCATCTATACCCATATGACATCTCACATACCAATGCCCTCTCATGGGTCTCATCTCTAAAGCATAATCACTTTCCATATCAATAGCCTATAAGGAACTAATTCTCACCAATAATCCATACATAGGAATTATACCTTGAGAATCACAATATCGTATTGATTCCTCGTGACATCATCCTAGATGGTTCATTTTAAGGAACCATAGTAATGAGGTTCAGTTAGATATAATTCCATTCCAATCTATATGGGAAAACACTATATAGGTTTTTATTGGTCACTTTAAATAAATGAACCTACACAACACTCACCCTCGTGGGGGTTCGTCTCTAAGATGTTGAATCCCTTCACTTTCCTATAAGGGTATCTACTCATCCCTTACTAAAGATACCATACCACCATCATTTCCATTGGATCTATAAGATAGGACACTAGAATAAAACATACATATGAAATTAATCCCAATTAAGTAGAGTTCCACCGAGTACTTATATAGGAAAATTATGTATGAGTATTATCTAACAATTTAAACAAATAATCCTCATTCTTTAGTGAAAAAAATCACACTAGAAGGACTATATCATGTGGATCATATGTGCCTAATATGATGCATGAGTTCCCTCTTTCATCTGTATTCCAAGAGCCAAATTTGAACTAGTCTCTTTCCAAAAGGCCAAGATCCATGAATCCAACAACTCATAAGTTATAAATCTAAAACCACATGTGTGTCACATGAATCAATCCATCCCCTAAGTCAATATTCCCAACATCTAAATCCTATGTGTAACATCTCATTTCCTTATTTCAGGTATTTCTTGATTCTTGTTTCGACTCCCATTTTATTTAGGTAAATTTTAGGCATTTCAAGAATGGAGAGAATTTTTCTGGGAAAATGACCTAAAGTTCAGGGATGTGTGTTTTTTTGAATTAATGGAGTCCATGTAACACCTTGAGATTCTGTGAATTATTTTTTGCAGATTAATTTATCTTTTCAATATTTTTTATTTCACGTGACACTAGATATATTTATTTATATATATATTAAAATAATAAGTCAAAATCCCTTTCACATGGAACTGAATTTGATTTCACTAAATTCAATACTGACTTGTCTTATGCTACACGCAATATCAACTTGTCTTGCTCTACCCGCAATATTGACTTGGCGTACGTTACATGCAACACAGATGTTTCTAAGAAACGTCATTTTATTGTTATAATTATTTAAATGAGATAATTGTAACCTAGTCATTAGAATTATTTATATGAATAGTAATAAATAATTTTAAAATATTATTTATAATTATTTTATATAGATAAAACATATTGGTAATGAAATATATGATTTTTGGTAAAGTCTTTTTATGTTTAAAAATATTGTTTTCTTGAATGAACCACTTTTAATAATAAAATTAATTTTAGAAACATTTAGAAATTTAATTTGATAAAATAAAAATAATTTTTGAGTTTATAATTTTGAAATTATCTTAGGGTGAATTTTGGGTATTTTTCTGAGAAACATCTTTTTTTGATGAATAGTGAAAAATATTACTTTATAGTTAAAAACTTATTTTTCTTTTAAATAATTATTAATGTTAAATTATATTTTTTATTAGTTTTAAGGTAAAATTATATCATTTATACATATATTAATACAATTTAGGTAATTATAATCAATTTCACTTTGAAATTAAATATAAAAACTTAATAAACTTTTGAACTACTTTCAACTTTAAAAATCCGTAATTTCGTCCTATCTGTGAGATTAGCATTGATCTTATTTTTGATGATTATATGAATTAAATTTAAAAAAATAGACATACACCATTGTAATCAGTATAATATTTAGTGTCTAATAAGATCAACTTCATTTTTGACCAAAAATATAGTAAAAGTGATTAAAATTAATCATTGTGATTAAGGTCAAATTAAGCTTAATTAGGGACTAAACCTTAATCTTAGGGGGGAATGACATAGACACTTGTCCAAACCCAATTGGATGTCCATAATCCTTATATTATTGATTTAGTTTGGTTTGGTATGACTTTTTTTATGTAATATAATGTGTACACATAACTTGTTTTCAAAAATTTCAAGTGTGTCTTTTTCCTTCCCTATAAAAGGCCACCACCTCTCCCACATCCTTACACCTCTCAAAACTCTTAGGTTTGTCCAAGATATACCCAATACACTTCCCAAAATTTCTCACTTCATACTAGAAGCCTTAACTTGGAAATATGGCAATCCAAGGAAGTCTTTGGGAACAAACCAAAAGGAGTTACTCGATTGAGATGTGGTTTGAATGAGTACAATGAGAGTCAAGACACAAGGTAAGGGGATTTCATCTCACTTTTTATTTTCATGAGATACATGATATGTTCTCCACTCTTTACTTTTTTGTGGTGTATATACTTCCAATGATTGTATTCTATATATATTATACTTAAATTTATGAGTATTCACATATTCATTTTATTATCATTCTTTCATGGGGCTTAAGTTTCAAAAGATACCAAATCGGTGAAATAGTTTTGTCTCAATTTTCCTTCTTTGTGACTCATGTTTTTTTATGCACCTAATTTCTCTTTAAATGCATATATACTTACATTTTACATGGTATATTATGAATTTCCTTCTTTTCATGATATTTTAAGCTTCATGAAATTTTCTTTTCTTACATGGAGAGCATGATCCCAAGTTACCAAGTGATAAGAGTTTATTGAAATAATCTCATCACTTTTCAAGATTTTTTATGCTTCCTTTGATGAAATATTACATCCCATATCTCAAGAAATTCATGAATTTTCTTTTCCTCTGGTTATTCATGCTATATTCATGTATTGGTACCATATTTCTACACTTTGGTACATAACATAGTTAAGAAAATGTTTTTAAGAAAGCTCGACTTTACCCTCTCTTCGGTCGGAAATCTATGTTTTCAAAAAATAGTTCCAAAAATATTTTACCATTATCCTATAATCATTAAAATACATTTTTACCCTTTTTTACCAATATATTCAAAGGAATCTTCTTGTCAATTTCCAAAAAAGGCATTTTTTAACCTTTTTACCATGAAAAAGGAATGTTCTTTTTACCTCACATGACAAGTACAGATTTACCCACCATCATTTCTTTGAAGATTCCCTTGTATTTTTAAAAGTTTAATTTTTAAGAAAAAAAATTTTAAATTATTTTCAAATAAATGGTTTTCAAAACATTTTCAACCTTCTTTATAAGTTTTCAAAGTATTTTCAAATAAAAACGTTTTGAAGATTATTTTATAAGTTTTTAAGGGAAAAGATTTTTTTAAAAAAAATAAAGATTATTTTACAATTTTTCAATTAAAAAGGTTTTCAAAATTATTTAAAGACTCGTTTATATGTTTTCAAAGTATTTTCAAATAAAATGGATTTAAAAAAGGTTTTATGCTTTAAAAATACTTCTTCAAAGAAGAAAATATATTTTCCTAAAGAAATTTTTTCAAAATATCTTTACAAGTTATTTTTCATCTAGGGTGAAATGCATTTATTTTAATCAAGTACCTGTAGGAAATTATCCAAAGGTTCTATTAATATTCTTTCTTCAATGGTTTATGTTTTTATGGAATAATTCTTATGACAGCTGTTTCACTTCCACGTGTTTTATTCTTTTGAAACCCGCTTCTTTTCAAGGGTTATGCTTTCATAAAGTGATTATGAAACCTGTATATTTTTATAGGTTATGATGTGATGAAATATTAATGATACTCATTTCATTTCATGGGTTATGATTTGATGTTTATAAAACCTATATCTTTTTATTGGTTATGATATGATGAAAGTTTTATTATCTTGTGGCACATGTATGAATGATTTTATTATGAGATGGGTGGGACATATATCTCCCTCCAATGCATTGGGTAATGATGGATGACTCATAAGTATAAATGATATTTGTGAACCTGATTACATGTTCTCAATGTTATTCATGGACTTGGTTTCATGTCCATAATTTTATGCGTGAATCTGATTACAAGTTCACAATGTTATGAGTGAACCTTATTACATGTTCACAATGTTACACATGGACCTTGTTGCATGTCCATAGTTTTATGTGTGAACTTGATTACACATTCACAATGTTATTTGCGAACCTGATTACATGCTCACAATTTTATGCATAGACCTGGTTTCATGTCCATAATGTTATGTGTGAACCTGATTACATGTTCATGAGGTTATGCCTATACCGGTTTGCATGTCCATAAGTTGATGTGGGGGCCTGATCTCATGTTCGTAACTTAATGAGTGAACATGTTTCTACTTGTACATGCTCACAACATTATAAATCAATGTGCATACCAAAAATTTCATGTCTTATTCCTATGTTATGATTTCATTACTTATGATCTTAATTCTCTTATGATCCATGTCTTATGAACTTCCAATCCTTATTATGATCTATAATATTTAGGGTGTGATATTAAAATGTTATTCTCAAGTTACATACCCTTTTTTTTATGTTATTCTTATGTATTTCCTTTATTTAACCTTATTGAGCATCTGATCTCACCCCTTTCTTATGTTTTATTTCCCTAGGTTATGAAGAAAGGTGTTAGGTAGAAGTACTAAAGGTGGATATCTTCATAGGAGATATTGAAGATATTTCACCAGGATATAATATTTTTTTTTCAAGTTTCCAAAGTCACTAAACTATTACGGTCCTCGAGCATGTATTTTTGTAATGTACCAAATATTCATTAAAATGATGTAATATCCATGTATGTTAATCCTAGGTCACTATAGTTGGTATCAAATTAAATTTTTAGTCAACCTTTGGAAACTAGGATGAGAAAAATTTAGTGAGATCCCTAGGTATATTTATAAGGATGTTTCTATGGATGTCTCTAAGGATAAGTGTAAGGATGAGTCAATGTTTAGGAAAATGTCCTGGAATTTTGTTAAAGGATAGAGTGAGTGGTAACTAGAAATACATATATGTCTGGATACTACAAGTGGATGTGGATCTGCCACAGATGTACCTAGAGGTAACAACTCTGACAAGATGTTTTGGGCTTGATCTAGGTAATCTAGTACACAACAATGTGTCTTGTTTCACACCTGGTTTAACACCCCCAGGGGATATGCTTTGGGAATTCAAAAAATCCTTATGAACCATCATGAAGGATTTAAATAGAGGATGACTATGAATAAACTAGTATAAACCTAAGTTTTCATAGATTAAGAAAGTAGGATCCATGATTTAGGCACCCTATAAGTAATTTTTCATGATTTTATGGTATCTCAATATGATAAATTTTCTCACACTATAATTACTAGTTTTATTCAATATAGATAACTAGAAGGAACATGGTTAACATTATTTTTTCAGATGTGTAAAGTATGGGAATTATGAAAATATATTTCCTAAGTGGAAATGTTGGGCAAAAATCCCTCAAGGTAACATTGCAGTATTTTTGGGTTGATTGTGTTTGTTGAAAAAGCAGGTTTCCATGGAGAATTGTCGAGTTCCTGAGAAGTTGTTGAAATTCCATGTTGACAAAGAACTATGACAAAGTAAAGGACGATCTTTAGGTGGTACAAAAGAGCAGTACAAGGTGGCGCCGTTTCCCAGTGTTTTCCAAATTTTTGGGGTCCAAAATTTGTAGTATGGTGAGCATCGCGAAAAGTGGATTTCCATGAAGAGCATAATTTCATATGGCAAAGGCATGAATTTCGCGAAGATAGGATGCTTGGTTTGGAAATCACGAAGACCAGAATAATGGAGGCGGTGATGCTTCGTGATTACGTCAAGCTTCGCGAACGGCAGAGGCTGAAGCGCATCGCGGCGGTGAAGGGCTTTGCGAGGGAGCTTCGCGGCGAAGGCGCGAAGGAATGCTGGGCTTCGCGAGGGAGCTTTGCGGAGAAGTCGCGAAGGTATGTTGACGGTGATTCTTCGTGACTACGTCAAGCTTCGCGAATGGCAAATTGCCGTGGTGCTTCGTGATTTGGACAGAATTCCGGCAGAAACTTTGGAGCTTCGCGATTTGAGATGACGTGGCGTTGAATTCACACGGAAGGGACAAGGGTCGGTGGAATCGCCTATAAATAGAGGCTAACCCCTTCGAGCGAAGTAGAGAGCTTTTTCATAGAAGATCATTCGCTCTCGATTTGCGAAGGTGGTTCGCGGAGCCAGTGTGCTTCGCGAAAGAGGTGTTTCGCGGCGGCTATTGTAGCTCTGCGAAACCTGCGAGCTCCGTGTTGGCTTACCTTGCTTCGTGAGGGTCGTTGATTTCCGATGGCTTGAGCATCGCGAGAGTGCTTCGCGAGGGTGCTTCGTGATTGAGCTTCGTGAAAAGGCAGGAGCTTTGTGAAGGCTTGTTGAGCTTCACGAAATTGGGAGCCTAGCAAAGTTGAGTGCTTTGCGGGGGTCTTTCCAAAGGTAGTTTGCCCAGTGTTCAGAGGCAAAGAGGTATTCATCTACGGATGAAAGTTGAACTTCAACAGAGCATCTACATAGAGAGAAAGATTCATTCTTTAATGGAAATGAAGATGCCTACAGGTCTATAAACTATGAGTGAATCCCTTCCAAGAGCAGTGAGCTTAGGAAGAGGAAGAAGGTGATCCTCTCCACCGGTAGTGAGCCAGAGAGAGAGAAACAGGGAGTGACCCTTGGGAAAGCAGTGAGCTGACCCTAAACCTTGTAAAGGCAGTGATCCTGGGCATAGAAGTGATCTAGCCCGAACATTGTAATCCACATCTAGTGAAGTTTAGTGGAATTGGTATGACTGGAAACTTGTCGGCGTATGCTCCTTAGACGTAGCCCAGTGCGGGTGAACCAAGTAAAAATCTATGTGTCTGCCTAGTCGCTTTCCTGCATTGCATTAAAAGAATCATCATTAGACAAACCAGAAAAGAGCTGATCATAATAATAGCACAAGAGAAAACAAAGTGACCATTGTAATAAATTGGTCAAGATCCAGTGGGGCAGGAAGAACTTTGAAAATTAATATCTATACCCTGATTCACCCCCCTCTCAGGGTATATAGTCCCCTATTGGCCCTAACAATTGGTATCAGAGGGATAGGTTGCTTTTATCAGATTTGTTTGCTCAGACTTTGTGTAGTTGATTTGTGTTGAAAAATCAGTCTTCTATTATCTCGGTGTGCCATGGCAAAGGGAAAAACATCAAAGAAGAATCAGAAGTCAGGTGGTATTCCTCAGTGCGGAAGTGTTTATGGAAGAAGTGTGATTCAACTAAAGGAATCAAACAGCTTGCTGAAGGAAGGCCTAGATGAATCAGATAGGGAAAAGATAGATTCACTCAATAATGATGTTGGAACGATTGAAGTACTTAAAATTCAAAGTTATGCTGAAACCACTGATGATAAAGAAGTTTCAAGGAGGACACCAGTTGATGTCATTAACATGAAAAAGGAAATGGAACGGAAATCGGATGAAGAAGTCAAATCTAAAGAAATTCGGATCAAAGTATTGGAGATTGAGGTCAACAAGCTAAGAGGCTTAAATCAAAGTCTTATTGACATTATTACTGACCTAATAGAGAAGAATGATTCTCATGCCAAAGAACTACAAAAGATGGCTAAAATGAAAGGAAAACAGAAGGCTGGTGATTTTGAAGAGAATCAAAAGTCAGATGATGTTCGGAATCTGAAATCTAGAAATGGTGATCTAGCAACACAGTTGTCTGAAGAAGTTCATAAGAATCAAATACTACAACAAGAGATTGCATGTTGCTCTGATTCTATTGAAGAAGAAAAATTGAAAGTGAAAGAGAAAAGTGACATGGTGGAAAAGATGACACGTGAAATGGAAGATGAGATGAGTCGTGGAAATAATCTCAGAAGGGAATTCAATGCCCAACTTAAATCAAGAGATATGAAGATTCAGAAGTTGGAAGAAGAGCTAGAATCATTAAAGAAGGAAGTGGAGATATCCAATGCTAAAGGAATGCCAAAAATGAAGGATGCCTTACACTTGCTATTTGATCATCCTTCGACAAGTGATGATAAAATGAAGAATAGGTATGCTATTTCTGAAGAGAAACAATAGAATATTTTCTCCGCTCAAAGACCAGCAAGTTTTGGAAAAGCTGGTATTGGATTCGATGAATCCCCTCCTGTGCATGACAGAAAGAGATCCGTGAACAGTTCTAGAAATAGAAAAGATCCTGCAGGTGCTGGAGATAGGCCTAAAAGGAAAATTACAAAAGGAAGTGATGACATGTGCTATTTCTGCGGGATTCACATCCACACATCAAGCTTCTGTTTAGAGGCTCATGAATATATATCAGGCTGTGAAAATAGAAACTTTGCTGAATCCCAGAATAAGAAGAAGCATCCGGAGAAATCAGAGAGTAGAGTCTCTCAAAGGAAAGCATTTATAAAATGCTATTACTGTGGAAGAATGGGACACACCATGAGTATGTGTCAGGAAGATCAGGAGATCGATGCCAGAAGAAGAAAACAAGTTGCATCAACATATCAGCAGAGAAGTGATGAAATGAGGTATGCCTTTAATAGAAAATGTTTCATATGTTCTGATCATGGGCATTTGGCCAGACAGTGCAGCAAGAAGAAAGCAGGGAAGGAAAAGGAACCCAGAAATAGATTCTCAACTCCAGGTGTTCATGATAAGGAATTATACACTGGAAGAAAAAGTGAACAGCTCTTGTGGAGAGAATGTGAACAAACCCAGAAGATTAAGGGGAGATCTACTTCAGCTGTGAGTAAGAAGAATGCACATTCAATAGAGGACTCACCACTAGTGAAAGAGAGTGTGGTGACTCAAACATCTGATAAAAGAAATATAATCAAAGATTACATTGAAAAATCTGCATGTCGTGTTCCTCAGCGAGAAGTGGAGGAAAGAGAACAATCCTTGCAATGGCGAAAGAGGCAAGGGAAGATAAAAAGAAAAGAGATTCCGACTCAAAGAAAGAATCAGGGGAAGTGGAATTTTTGTGGCACATCAAAGACAGAGATGTGCACTCGTGGGTTTAAACCCCAAATGGTGAGAAAGGCCAAGCCTGCAGAATCCACATATCAGAGAAAGGATCAGCATGCGGGTAATGAATGCTTAATCATCTGGCCAGAGCAGTTGAAGTTGGTTAGGCAGCTAGAAGAAGCCAGGAAGGATTGTGATGCTCTACATAAAAGAATCAAAGGGTTGACCCATCAGGATCAACCGCAATCCTCATCTTGAGGAGTCAAGAATAATTACCCCTCTCCCTATATATATAAATGCTATTAACTGGTAATTCATGTGTTTCGGTTTTTAGGGAGATACGATCCATGGGGTAGTGGCATCTAAGGATGCGAATTGGAGAAGTGATTATGTTATTAACTTTATCTCTTGTTTCCTACACCGAGTTTCAACTCAGTAGGCTTAGAGATTTTTTTAATAGCTCAAATATGAGTGGAAGATGAGAACAAATGATGCAGGAGGAAAAGACGTGCTATGGGTCTAAACTATTGGGCCTAACAACTGGAAGAGTTGCATAACACGGGGGGAGCATTATATATCCTAATCAGATGCATGATCTCAATATGATATGAAGGATGAATGTTTATGCTCATGAAGAATGATTGGTGTAAAAGCAGCAACACACGAGTTTTCATGATTATCTATTTTGTTCTAACAATGTGGTATCAACTGACTTCTTTCAGGATACCAAGAAGCTGCAAGAGAAAATTCAAGTGTGTGTCTACAAGGATGCCAAAGAGATGAGCTGAAATTGATAGACAGAATATCATTGGTGATTAGGCAGCTCCAGTTCAGACAAGGAAAATGAAATCACTACAGCAGGCATCTTTTCTATCTCAGGTTGAGCTGAAATGCTTTGCTGATGCAGCTGAAGTTGAAAACTGGGTTCAGGCTATGAATAAAATTCTTGATCAGACTGCGAAGAACCAAATGTGGGAGATTGTTTCGAGACTAGCAGATAGAAACGTCATCAGGACTAAATGGGTCTATTAAGACAAGATGAATGAATGTGGCATAGTGATTCAGAACAAAGTACGACTGATGTTCAAAGGAGACTCCCAGATAGAGGTAATAGATGGTGATGAGACATTTGCACCGATTGCAAGGTAGAAGACAATCAGATTATTCCTAGCCATTGTAGTGCAAAGAAAGTTCAAACAGTTCCAGATAGATGTAAAGACTGCATTTCTAAATGGGTTTCTGGAAGAAGAGGTGTACATTGAGCTACCATATGGTTTTCTCATTCATGAGGATGAGAACAAAGTTTACAGCGTTACACAAGGCAGGAATGACACATTAATTTCTCAATCCAAATATGCCAAGGATGTTTTGAAATGATTTGGAATGGAAAATTCCAAGTAGATGAAGACTTTTGTTTCTACCCGGATGAAATCATCAAAAGATGACAGTGGCAGGGCAATTAATTTCACTAAAAACAGGCAGATTATCAGTAGTTTGTTGTACTTGACTGCAACAAGGCCTTCTATTGTTTTCGCCACATGCCAAGCAGAGAGATATCAAAGTAATACCAAGGAAAGCCTCATGCTTGCAGTGAAAAGAATACTTCGGTATATCAAGGGCACAATGGATTTCGGTCTGACATATACTGACAAATCTCAGACAAAGTTATTGGGATATACTGATGCAGATTGGGCCAGTTTAGCAGATGACAGAAAATCAATGTCAGGTGGTGCATTCTATCTTGGTGGATTGTATATTTATTTTCTTAGCAAGAAGAAAGATTTTATTTCATTGAGCACTGCAGAAGCTGAGTATATTGCGGCCACTCAAGCATGCACACAATTATTGTGGATGAAGCAGCAGCTTGAAGATATGGGAGTCAAAGTGACGTCTCCGATCGGAATCCAGTGCGACAACTCAAGTGCTATAAATCTTAGCAAAAATCCCGTCCATCATTCAAGGACAAAGCACATTGAGATTAAGTTTCATTTTATCAACGAGAAGGTTGAGCAGGGAATCGTGAAGTTGGAGTACGTGCCTACAGAGCTACAGGTTGCAGAAATTCTGACAAAGGCCTTACCCAAGGAAGCTTTTGAGAGGCATCGACTGGCTCTGGGAGTTCAGTCGATTCCCCACACTTGAAATAGTGTGGATGTGGGATCCCCCCCCCCTCTCCGAGGTATGATGTGTTTTCCCTACTGTGCTAATGTGTTCTCTACTCTATTAAAGACTGCAAAGGAATGACCGTTGGGTTCGTTGACAAAGGGGGAGAAAATAGTGATTGTTCAAGGGGGAGATAGTGCGGAGAGTTGATAAATCATAATTGATATGGGGAGAAGCTGACAGGTGGAGCAGCCAGAAAGGGGGAGCAATGAGAAAGGGGGAGAGTATTAAATCTGATGATGCTAGAAGTGATCGATTAAAGCAGAGATATCACGACAGTTGAGGATCGTGATAACAGCAGAACAGTGGTGTTGGAATGGTGTGAGACGGTGTCCAGCTATCAACAATTGGTATCAACTTAAGAATTCACCAATTGGTATCAGTGTGGTTCAACAATTGGTATCAATTTAAGAATTGGTATCAGGGTGGAATCGACAATTGGGGTCTGACATGAAGTGATTCATTGATGAACTTTTCATACTACTCTTGTTTCTCATGCCGAGCATTTCTCATGTGGGCTTAAAGTACGTGTTAAGTGAATCCTTGAATTCTATCAGAATCGCAAGAGGCGAATGGTGGTAGCGGCTGGAAGAAGACTCAGTGAGGTATCAAAGTGCTGAAAATCATCCTGAGCAGAGTTGTGAAGAGTTGTCAATAAACCCAAAGGGGGAGATTGTTGGGAAAAAATCCCTCAAGGTAACATTGCAGTATTTTTGAGTTGATTGTGTTTGTTGACAAAGCAGGTTTCCATGGAGAATTGTCGAGTTCCCGAGAAGTTTTTGACATTCCATGTTGACAAAGAACGATGACAAAGGAAAGGATGATCTGGAGGTGGTACAAAAGAGCAGTACAAGGTGGCGCCATTTCCCAGTGTTTGCCAAATTTTTGGGGTCCAAAATTTGGAGTATGGTGAGCATTGCGAAAAGTGGATTTCCATGAAGAGCATAATTTCATATGGAAAAGGCATGAATTTCGCGAAGATAGGATGCTTGGTTTGGAAATCGCGAAGACCAGAAGAATGGAGGCGATGATGCTTCGCGATTATGTCAAGCTTCGCGAACGGCAGAGGCTGAAGCGCATCGCGGTGGTGAAGGGATTTGCGAGGGAGCTTCACGGCGAAGGCGCGAAGGAATGTTGGGCTTCGCAAGGGAGCTTCGCGGTGAAGTCGCGAAGGTATGTTGACGGTGATTCTTCACGACTACATCAAGATTCGCGAATGGCAAATTGCCGTGGTGCTTCGCGATTTGGACAGAATTCCGGCAGAAACTTTGGAGCTTCGCGATTTGAGATGACGTGGCGTTGACTTCGCGCGGAAGGGACAAGGGTCGGTGGAATCGTCTATAAATAGAGGTCAACCCCTTCGAGTGAAGTAGAGAGCTTTTTTATAGAAGATCATTCGCTCTCGATTTGCGAAGGTGGTTCGCGGAGCCAGTGTGCTTCGCGAAAGAGGTGCTTCGCGGCGGCTATTGTAGCTCCGCGAAACCTACGAGCTCCACGTTGGCTTACCTTGCTTCGCGAGGGTCATTGCTTTGTGAAGGCTTGAGCATCGCGAGAGTGCTTCGTGAGGGTGCTTCGCGAGTGAGTTTCGCGAAAAGGCAGGAGCTTCGCGAAGGCTTGTTGAGCTTCGTGAAATTGGGATCCTAGAAAAGTTGAGTGCTTTGCGGAGGTCTTTCCAAAGGTAGTTTGCCCAGTGTTCAGAGGCAAAGAGGTATTCATCTACGGATCAAAGTTGAACTTCAACAGAGCATCTACATACAGATAAAGATGCATTCCTTAATGGAAATGAAGAGACCTACAGGTCTATAAACTGTGAGTGAATCCCTTCCAAGAGCAGTGAGCTTAGGAAGAGGAAGAAGGTGATCCTCTCCACCGGCAGTGAGCCAGAGAGAGAGAAACAGGGAGTGACCCTTGGGAAAGCAGTGAGATGACCCTAAACCTTGTAAAGGCAGGGAGCCTGGGCATAGAATTGATCTAGCCCGAACATTGTAATCCACATCTAGTGAAGTTTAGTGGAATTGGTACGACCGGAAACTTGTCGGCGTATGCTCCTTGGACGTAGCTTAGTGCGGGTGAACCAAGTAAAAATCTTTGTGTCTGCCTAGTCGCTTCCCTGCATTGCATTAAAAGAATCATCATCAGACAAACCAGAAAAGAGCTGATCATAATAATAGCACAAGAGAAAACAAAGTGACCATTGTAATAAATTGGTCAAGATCCAGTGGGGCAGGAAGAACTTTGAAAATTAATATCCATACCCTGATTCACCCCCACTCTCAGGGTATATAGGCCCCTATTGGCCCTAACAGGAAATCTCATAAAGAGAATCATGAAGGTGGTGCGAGTATTGATTATAATTCTGAAGATAAAGATACTACAAACGAAATTTGGAAGGTATGTGATGTTATTCAAGTATTGTTTATATTAAACAAAATAAGCATGATTATATTGAGGTTGAAGAACCTTAATACATGATTCATATTTCATATTCTAGGAAAGTTGTATTAAGGAATAAGTTGATGAGGCCTATGTAATGTTTTAAGAATAAAGTTGTAGGAATGAAATAATTATGTTTTGGAATTCAAATATTATGTTATATGAATCGTAAAATATATTATTATTTTTAGTATACGTTTTCATTAGGGATTTAAAAGGACATGTTGGATGGTGATGAAGACATGGAAAAATGATTTTATGGAAATGTGATATTTTGATTAAGGGAAGGTATCCCTTAATTAATGTCTAACATTGAGATAATGATGTTTGAATAAAGATATGTTGGATATGAATAAGTAAATTGGACAGTACAGATTACCCTGGAACAGATTATTGACAAAGTTTTCTATGTCATTGAGGATTAAGTTTACAACTTCTTAGATTTAAATAATATATCATGTAATCATTGGAGTAAGGAATCATGCATTTTTCTAAAATGATTTATGGTAGTTAAGTTTATTACCATGTTTCAAGAGAATATTCGATAAGTAAATTCACATGTTTGGAATGTGACAAAAAAGTGGTAATTTTTTATATATGGGGGATCAATGTTAAGTCACTTTCATGAATTTCTTTCTAAATCTTTGAATTTTTATCTTTCAGAAATGTTATAAGGTTAACCACTTATGGGATGTTTAAGTTAAAATTTGGATGAAGTTTATGAGAATAAAGTATTATCTTACCAAATGAGGATTTAATCATATTGGATAACCTATTGTAAAAATGTGGTGTTGATGATAAATGATGACAGATAGAATGAAATATCGTGGATCTCATGATCTGTTAGTGCTTTGGGAATCCAAATCCACCTTCCTTTTTAGAGAAAGAGGTGTATTGGATCAACAAAAAAAGGATGAGGTTGTCCTAAAATCGTGAAAGTATATCTTTTTATGAAAATTTTTTAACTTTAGGAAAAAGGATCTTGAAACAAAAAATGTTATCCTAGTACCTTCATCTCTGATGAGTTAGATGGTCCCTTAGTTCATCACATATTTATGGCTCTCTGATTATTAACCTTCTCCTAGCCATGTTCTCTATCACTCTCCATCACAACATGATGGTTAGATTTCTCTTCCATGTCCATGTTTTTACTTGTCACCTATGTTCTCCCATTTGGAAACCTAGTTATATGTTACTTTGGGTGACCGTTATATTTCCAAATTTCCTTTCTAAATGGAATTTTTAGTACCCATTTTTATGATTTGGGTTTATATGAATGAAACTTTCAAGTGTTAAACATTTGATAACCTAGATGAATTTATAGGGAGAAATTAATTTTAAGGGGGTAGAATTTAACACCCTGAGATTTTTTGAATTATTTTTTCAGATTGATTTATCTTTTTTATATTTTGCATTTCACGTGACACTGGAAATAGTTCTTTATATATGTGTGTATATATATATTAAAACACTAATTAAAACATTCCTTTTACACAACACTGACTTGGATTTCATTACATTAAATACCTAATTGGCTTATGCTATACGCAATACCAACTTGTCTTACGCTACTCGCAACACCAACTTGGCGTACATTACACGCAACACAGATGTTTGTACGAAACATCATTTTATTGTCATAATTATTTAAATGAGATAATTATAACATAGATGTTAAAATTATTTATATGAATAGTAATAACTAATTTTAAAATATTATTTATAATTGTTTTATATAGGTAAAACATATTGGTAATGAAAGATGTGATTTTTGGTAAAGTCTGTTTATGTTTAAAAATACTGTTTTCTCGAATGAACTAATTTTAATAATAAAATTAATTTTAGACACATTTATAAATTGAATTTGATAAAATAAACTTCATTTTTTAATTTATAATATTAAAATTATCTTAGGGTTAATTTTTCGTATTTTTTGAGAAACTTCATTTTTTTGATGAATAGTGAAAATTACCGCTTTTTAGTTAAAACTGCTTTTTCTTTTAAATAATTATTAATTTTAAATAAAATTTTAAATTTGTTTTAAGGTAAGATTAGATAAATTATAAATATATTAATATAATGTAGGTCATTATAATCAATTTCACTTTGAAATTGAATATAAAAACTTAATAAACTTTTGAACTTCTTTCTACTTTAAAAACTCGTAATTTTGTCCCATCTACGGGATTAGAATTAATCTTATTTTTTCTACTTATATGAATTTAATTTTTAAAACCCAACATACATCATTTTAATCATTATAATATTTATATTTTAATAATATCAACTTAATTTTTGACCATAAAAATTAGTAAAAGTGATTAAAATTAATCACAGCAATTATGGCCAAATTAAGCTTAATTATAGACTAAACCTTAATCTTTGGGGGGGGAAGTGACCTATACACTTGTCCAAAACCCATTTTATGGGAATATTTCATCCATAAACCTTCCATTATTTATTTATATTGGTTTGTTAAGACTTTTTTTAGGTAATTGCATGTTTACACCTAACTTGTTTTCAAAAATTCCTAGTGAGTCCTTTTCCTTCCCTATAAAAGGCCACCACCTCTCCCACATCCTCACACCTCTCAAACCTCTTAGTTTTGGCCAAGAAATTCCCAATACACTTCCCAAAATATATCCCTTACTCCTATAATCCTTACCTTGGGAATATGGAAATACAAGGAAGCCTTTTGGAATAAACCAAAAGGATTTACCCAATTAAGCGGTGGTTTGAACGAGTACGACAAGAGTCAAGACACAAGGTAAGGTGATTTTATCTCACTTTTTATTTTTGTGAGATACATTATATGTTCTCCATTATTTTATTTTTTTTGGTGTATATACTGCCCATGATTGTATTCTATGTATCTTATACTTAAATTTATGGTTATTCACATATTCATTTTATTATCATTCTTTCATGGGGAATAAGTTTCAAAAGATACCAAATTGGTGAAATAGTTTTTTCTCAATTTTCCTTCTTTGAGACTCATATTTTTTTATGCACCTAATTTATCTTTTTAGGTGTATATACTTACATTCTACATGTTATATTAATAATTTCATTCTTTTCATGATATTTTAATCTTCATGAAATTTCCTTTTCTTACATGGAGAGCATGATCCCAAGTTACCAAGTGATATGAGTTTATTAAAATAATATCATTGCTTTTCAAGATTTTTTATGATTCCTTTGATGAAATATTACAACCCATATCTCAAGACATTCATGCATTTTCTTCCCCTATGGTTATTCATGATATATTCACATATTGGTACCATATTTCTACTCTTTGGTACATAATATAGTTAAGAAAGTGTTTTTAAGAAATCCCAACTTTACCCTCTATTCGGTCGGAAATCTATGTTTTCAAAAAAGGTTACAAAAATATTGTACCATTCTCCTATAATCCTTAAAAAAATTACCCTTTTTTTCTCTTACTAATAAATTCAAAGGAATCTTCTTATTGCTTTCTAAACAAGGCATTTTTATAACCTTTTTACCGTGCAAAAGGATTGTTATTTTTATCTCGTATGGCATGTACATATTTACCCACTAACATTTCTTTGAATCTTCCCTTTCATTTTTAAAAGGTTAATTTTTAAGAAAATGTTTTTTTAATTGTTTTTAAAGAAATGGCTTTCAAAAATATTTCAATCTTCGTTATAAATTTTTAAATTTTTTTCAAAGAAAAAGGTTTTGAAGATTATTTTATAAGTTTTCAAAGAAAAATGTTTTCAAAAATGTTTTCAATCTTCTTTTACTAGTTTTTAAGGGAAAAGGTTTTAGAAATTATTTCAATCCTTCTTTATATGTTTTAAAATTATTTTCAAATAAAATGGATTTTAAAAAGGTTTTATGATTTAAAAATACTTATTCAAAGAAGAAAGGATATTTTCTTGAAGAAATGTTTTCAAAATATCTTTCAATGTTATTTTCCATCTAAGATGACATCCAATGATGTTAATAAAGTTTTTATAGGAAATGATCCAAATGTTTCATTCATATTCTTTATTGAATGGTTTATGTTTTTATGGAATGATGCTTATGACACCCATTTCACTTTCATGGGTTTTATACTTTTGAAATCCGCTTCGTTTCATGAGTTATACTTTCATAAAGTGATTATGAAACCTATCTATTTGCATAGGTTATGATGTGATGAAATGTTAATGATACCCATTTCATTTAATGGTTTATGATTTGATGTTTATAAAACATATCTCTTTTTATGGTTCAAGATATGATGAAATTTTTATTATCTTAAAGCACATGTATGAATGATTTCATTATGAAATGGGTGAGACCTATATCTCCCTCCAATACATTAGGTAATGATGGGTGACTCATGAGCATAAATGATATACGTGAACCTAATTACATGTTCACAATGTTATCTATGGACCTGGTTTCACAACCATAAGTTTATGCATGAACCTAATTACATGTTCGCAATGTTATGAGTGAACCTTATTGTATGTTCACAATGTTAAGCATGGACCTAGTTTCATGTCCATAAGTTTATACATGAACTTGATTACACATTACTAATGTTATGCATGAACCTAATTACATGTTCACAATGTTATGTATGGACCTAGTTTCATGTCCATAAGGTTATACGTGAACCTGGTTACACATTCACAATGTTATTCCTAGACCCGTTTGCCTATCGATAAGTTGATATGGGAGCCTAATCTCATGTATGTAACTTAATGAGTGAACTTGTTTCAAATTATACATGTTCACAATGTTATAAACCAATGTGCATGCCAAAAATTTCATGTCTTATTCCTCTGTTATGATTTCATAACTTATGATCTTAATTATCTTATGATCCATGTCTTATGAACTATTAATCTTTATTATCACTACTGGAAATTGGATCATTTACGACGGGGCATTTACAATGGGGTCTCATTGCAGAAAAGGGCATCGCAAAAAGATTTTTTTACGATGGCTCATCGTAAAAAAACTATTTGCAACAGGACGTGGACCCGTCGTAAATATTTTTGTCGAGATTATTTAAAATTAGTATTTTCGACGGGCCATCGCAAATAACTTAAAAAATTAAAAAAATATATTATATTATATTATTAATAAAAATAAAATAATATTATAAAATAATAATAAAATAATATTACAAAATAATAATATTATTAATATTATTAATAATTTAAATAATATTAATATAATAATAATAATAATAAAATATTATTAATATTATTAATATTAATGAAATAATAATATTAATATTAGTAAAATAAAAAAAATTATAAAATAATATTATTAATAATATTATTAATATAATAATAATAATATAATATAATATTAATAAGATAATAATATTATTATTAATAATATTAATGAAATAATAATATTAATATTAGTAAAATAATAAAAAATATAAAATAATAAAAACCTCAATATTCATAAAAATATTAAAAAAATAATAACAAAATAATAATAAATAATAAAATAATAAAAAATAATAAATAAATTAAATAAATTAATAAAATAAAAAAAAATCAATAAATAATAAAAAAATTCAATATTCGCAACAATATAAAAAATGCACTATATAGAAATATAAATAGTTAATATTACAAAAAATATATTCAATAGTTTTATCATAAAAAACAAATATATCACTGAGGGGGAGGGTCCTCTGAAGGAGCTGGAGGAGATGGTTGAAAGAATTTCATCCTTAAACCACAAGTGAGACGCCACATGTACTCCATCTACTCGTGTTGTTGCTGCTACCATTGACGCATCTCCTCCTCTTGCAGCAACTGCTGTTTTTGGAGCTCTTCCTACTACTAGTATTATCATAGATGCATCTCCTCTTACTCCCTATGCATACTCTCTATAAGCTCACTCTGACCTCGTAGTTGCTCCTGATACTGTGTAGCATATGATAATGACTCTCCACGAGCTCCTCTCGAGCTGGATGTCAACATCGCAGTGGTACCATAATAACTCTCAGGCATCAATTGAGAGTCAATACCAACAACTAGGCTTTTCTCGAAGGCATACTGGGTCACCTGTATTCCATGCTACCACATCAAATTGGTGGGCACTGATCTGATCCTAGGTCTCGGCCTAAATCTTAGTCTATGTTTGAGACATCATGGCCTCATATGACTCCTTCAATTGCAATTTAAAATTAAAATAGTTAAAATATTATTTTTAGTTAATTTTAAAACTCAAAAATAAATTATACTAACCACAATCTGATGTTTTTTATCACCTCTAATCTCTCCAGTGACCAGATCGTTGTACATCCTCTTATAAACATCGAACTCTATAACATCAGGTTGTTTGACTTCCTATTTGAATATAAAAATAAATCATTACATTTAAAGTTATATAAATTATTTAAAAAAATACTTATCATATATTCCATGTGTGTACTGAATGTACAACTACCGGCTAGATGTGTCACCTCCTGTCTCCCCCAGTTTTTTGACCTACCGATGATCTGCTATGGAAACTTCCACCCAACCAGTGTGAACATAATCCATCCCAAACCTAATATAAAATGTAATCAGGTCGGTAGGTGTGATAAGACTCATCAAACTCTGTCACTCCTATTTTCATCATTGCTTTCCTTCTCAAATTGTACAAAAATTTATGGGAACGCTCATGTATAAACCCCTCTCATCCCATCCAGATAGTGTCACACATACTCTCATTGATGGGATGCCATAAACCCTACAAATAATTTATAATATCAAGTTATTAATTAAATAAATTTCAAAATAGATATTATTTTTTTATATACCAGCTAATGATCAAACATACAGTGTTTAACATCAAAGAAAATCTCATCCCATGTGACCCATGCTTCAAAAAAATAATTGCGCAATGTAGAACTCCCATTATCACAAACCAAATATGGTCTCCATATAAACTAGAACCAAACCCAGCCCGCGATAAGTCCCAAAGGGTGTTCCCAATCCCCATGGGATGGCACAAGTTTCCGGGTATCATAAACAAAAAATTGGGAACGGCTCGAGTTTATAAACTTAAAACAGCAAACAAATCCAATAAAACAAATCTTGATTTTTCAAACAAAATCATCTTTTATAAAATTTCATAATTTAATTACACAACTGAAAACAATGATCAAAAACTATTACCAAGGTACAAAACCATAAATTACATTCCAAGAACCTCCACATGGTAAGAGGAATCGCTCTCAATCCATCTCCACAACACCACATCACGTTGGACCGCTAAAACCCGAACCATAGGCACAAAATTTGTACCCAAACCTGCAGAAACAAAATCTAAAAGTCTACTTACACCCAAAGTTGTAAGTAGGGTGTGAGACAAAGCCTAGTAGGATACCACCGCTAATATATTCCATGTGATAAACATTCAAATACAAAAATCATGCAAGTTTTCAAAAACATGAAATGCTAGTTACAATTTCTAAAAGATATAACTTTAAAAATTAAAACTGTTTTCAAGTGGGCTATTTTAAAGAATAAACACTTTTAAATAAAATTAAAAATCTACTGAAATTTCCAGCCAAACATACCATATGTTGATGGTAAGATTAAAGAATCTAATTATCATAAGCAATAGGAAATAACCCCTAGGCACTAGCTTGTTGTGGGTCCCAGGTACCATGTATATCAGTGAGAGTAACCATCACAATATATGTTCTCATACACGAGCCACTAGTAGGGAACATACCCATGACCTAGTGGTACCCAATATTCATCATCATCATATTTTAGTTAGTGTTGTAAGCGTCAATCTTGCTACGTTAAACTGTGGCCAAACCCCATGGGATCACTAGTATACTAGTACACGTCCACCCACCTAGATACCCGGGTTTCCCTCTTGTGCTCAAACAAGTTCAAAAAGACATGAAATATAATTTGTACATAAAAATACCACTTCCACATCACACATAAACCAAACATCCCACATTTACATCACACAAGAACATCATCCCCCTTTTCATTAAAATTTATTTTGAAATCCAACTCACCCCAAAATAGCCCACAACGCATTTTTCATATCTTTCACAATTCAACACATCCTTTAACAATTTTATAAAATATTTCCCAAGATGATAAACATCACATAACAACCCAATCACATGTTACATAATACCCCTTTTCATAAACAAAATCCATTTTTCACATCACACTCACACAAAACAGCCCACATCATGTTCACATCACTTTCACATTTTAGTAATTATGTTAAACATTTTTATAAAACATTTCCAAGAGGATACACATCACATGACAGACACTTTCAAATTTAAAATGGAAAAATTAAAAATATATACAATTCAAAATAGTTTTCCAATATGGTTTCACCTCTTACATAAATCATTAAACCATTAAAATCTTTCATAAAACAATTCTAAGGAGTATACCCAAGCTTTGCACATAAAACCCATTTCAAAACCATATTTCAAGGACAAAATCACACCAATACCAATCAAAAACATAATTGTAAGACCTATAAAGATTTAATAACCCACTCTCAAGTATTATAAAATCACATCAAATAATACCATAAAATATTCACATGAAAACACACACATTTTCATAAAACACTTTCAAGAGGCATAACATGGTTTTACACATAAAACCCATTAAAAACCCTCTTTCAAAACCAATGGCACACCAAGACCCTACCAAATCATAATTGGCAGCCCAAAAAATATTTAGTAAACCAGTTTTATATGTTATAAAATACACCCAAATAATACCCCAAGAGTTACACATGAAAAACACTCAATTTCAAGCTAAAATGCAACTATAAAATTAAATGCTTAACCAAATCAATCATAAATGGTTTTAACACCACACACAACATATTATGAATATAAAAAATGAGTAAATACAGCAATATAACTCATCATAAAATGGTTACACATGGAATCACCTACCTTTTGTGTCAAAGCCCTCAAAACTTGGTGTGAAACATCAACTGCACCATTGCCGCACCACAAGGGGGTGAAAACCAACCCTAAACCACAATATTTGACCAAAAAGACAACAAATCAAACCCTAGGTTCTAACCCTAACTTCTGGAAATTTTATAACTTCATGAAAGAGGGAGAAAACCCTAAGTAAAATGGAAGAAACCAAGAAGGAATCACTTACCTTGAACAATCTTGAAGAAATCACCCCAAATCCACCAAAGGTTGAATCTCCAAGCAACCAAAAATTATAGGTAGGATTTAATGAGGCTTATTAGGTTAAGTGGGGACTGAAATGTGGGAGAAAGAGTAAAAATTGAAAGGTTTATGAAAGAATCAAATTACCTTCTCAAATCTAGATGATTTGAGAAACCTTGAGAATTTTCACCCTAATCCAAGATCCAAATGAGCTCCAAAGAGGATAAATAGATAATGAGAGTGAGACTCAGGTTTTTGGATTTGGGTGGGATGTGGAATCATCGAAAAATAGTACAAAATGAATGAGATATTAAAAAATTAAAAAAAATAAAGCAGGAAATGGGCTTACAGGCTGGCCCAAAACCTTAATAAAAAACCCAAATCCATCATTATTATGGATTCCTATGGGTTATAAATTGATATGTTGGTTTTTATATACCAGGGGGTGACAATTGGGAACTGTAATAGATGTATAATGTTGAAAAATTAAGGATTTATAAAAGAAGCAAAATTTATTTTTAAATCTGAAAATGGGCTCATAGTTTGACCCAAATTTTGAAAACCCGTTATTTCCACCAAAATGAATGGGAAACCTCCAAAACAAAGAAATAATGGAAATTAAATAAAAAATACCTTTAAAAGAAGTCATGGGTGTGAAAATTCTCTCCACCATAAAACTTTCTGCCCTCAGAAATCCACAGCAAGGCCAAAGGCAAAAACCAAACCCAACCAAAAGCCCAAAATGGACTCCTTTGCCAAGTTTCGTCCGCCCCCAAAAGGCCAAAACACCTCCAATTGGTCAATCAAGTAGAGAATACTCTCACCAACCAAAACATACACCACTTCCTAAAATTATCAAGTATATTCAGATTTTATACCAAAAGAAAACTCCTCAAACACTATCCAATCAGGATTCCATCAATTTACCCAAATGAACAACAAAAACGAACAATGTTACACTTACCTTTCTTTAACCAGACCATTGGGAATTCTCCACTCCCAAAGTTTATCCAAGGAAGATGTAGGTAGTTAGATAGCTCTGAACAAGACTACCTGCTGCCAAGCCAAGACCAAGGACCAATCCGAGTTACTAGTATGGGGATACACAAATGGGCTCCCCACTATAAGAGACAAGTCAAATTTTCCTGAGACAGGATCGGGACACTAACAGGGGGAGGCCCAAACGGACTCCTCGGTACAAAGGGTATACCTCCATTAGAAATTTCGAAAGGAACATACATGAGAATCATAGTGGGTATCCCTACCATAATAACCAACCATCTTAACCGACCAGCATGGGTTGGCATAGGAAGAACCCAAATTTAAAGAGTTGGGATGGTCGCACTATTAATCTACACAGTTTGAGAAACTGTGCGCTAACCGTGTGGATCCTTCTACTTGCATGGTTTTTCGGTGCTTGTTTACTACTAACCATGTGCAAACCATGCGTTCAACCTATCTAGCCAAATTCCCAACCATACTTCAAAAAAACTCAATAGAAACCAAAGGGGAAAAGAATGACATTGGGAAATAACATAGACATGAGGTCCTCCCAACTCTTTCCATCGAATGGGAAAAACAAAATCAAGATGGAAAAATCAGAGGTTCAAACTATTCTCCATCTTTCATACTGAGGATAGGACTTTGTACAAGGTTTTAAATGACCCTAGGATTTCCCCCGACTATGTACCATCTTCTCTCTAGAACCTATAGTTGGATCTCAGATGATTGAAGCATATTCAGCCTCATAGTTAGGCTTTGTAAACCCCTAAATTGAACTTTTCCTTTCGGTGTCATGAAAATTGTAACCTAGTACTATATGGGTTCACCAAGACATAACACATTCCAAAACTCACTTTACCCTAACTTTCCATTTCGCTAAACCAAGGGATTATAAGATTCGCACACACACATCACACCTTATTTCTTTGGGTGAGAAACAATAGAAGTAAAGGACAAATATAATCACATTCCTCTAAAACAGAGGATTTTGAAGTTTTCCCACAATAGACATACTCCCAACATGTCAGAGACTCTCATAGGATTGCATGGCCTTCACCTTTATAGTCAAAGAGAACATGACATCACAAGGCATCACTGAACGTGACCAGTGCGACTGATATAAACAATACATGGAAGGGGACCTTATTCCAAGTCCCTAAACAACACAAAATTCCATCAAGTGGCCATAATAGCCTCTCATGACCATATTTCTCACATAGGTGGTTTAACATAATCCCTTACTTTGAAGATACTACGAAGGACCCAGAGGCCTTCTTAGACACCATCCAGATACACATCCACACTAACAACCCCAGACCACTTTCACCTTCAATGATTTAGGTAACTTAAGAAACTAAGGTCTCTTTCAACCTTCCACGAGAACTCTCTCACTACAAGAGGGTATACAAAATAAATAAAGGAAATGTTGTAAACTCAATCTCCCAAGCTCGAGAAAATTATTCCTTATATTGATCAACTGGAGGATTTTCCAATGGCGAAACAATTTGGGTTGCACTTCAATTGTGCACTAATCCTTAATGGGGGCGTACCATATCCAACGAAAGAACCCAAGGACCCAATAATGCTGGTACATTGGAAAAAACATGACACAAACCAGAACCAAACATGTGAGGTGAACAACCATAAAGTCTTCCTGAACTTTTCTCAGAAGAGACCACTAACCAGCCCTTCAACCTAGCTTACCGACCAAACACAAACCCTAAACACGGTTCAAACAGGAGGGGTTCTTGGACTCAAAACATCCCACAATATCAAAATTTAAAAAAAAACACATAATACACACCATCCCAAACTAGTCATCAAGACATCAAGTTTTCCTTTAAAAATATTTCTTTGAAAAAAATGGTTCAGCGGTTAGCGTATCCACCAATAGTACCTGATGGGCCTCACACATGCATGTTTCTGCGCCACACCGGGCACCCTCCTCATATCCATCCCAGCACTAATCTAGTCATTCCATTAACCATACATAATCCTATATAACCCCATGCATGTGGTCACTCACAGAAATACCAAAGGTTAAAACAAAAATTCTTTCCACTTTTCAAAACCAAAACAATCAACCAATACTTCCTTTTTCTCAAGACCACTAACCAAGATATAAAAATACCAATAATTCAAATGAATTCTCACTTTAAATTCATATACATCAATTTAAAATCATATCATCCCATTAAAACACCTTTCAATAGTTTAGAAAACTCTATTGAGAACATTTTTTAAAACCAACTTTAACATAATTTCCTGCTTTCAAAAGAGGTGATTTTCCATTTCAAAAAAAAATCTGAAAATTCAGTTTCACCATTTCAAAAATCAAACCATTCCCTCTTTATTATAAAATCATTTCACATAAACTTTGTGCTTATTAAAACCAATTCATTTTTTCTTTAAAACCAAACTTCCAAGATTTCAAAACTAAAGAACACAATACAATGCAAGAGGAAACTAGTTTAAATGGGTGAGTTGGAAATATGGTTGGTGGACATACTAAAATCACTTCACCATCATGGATATTTCTCTAGGGAAATACCCCCCATCTCCACATGGATTTCCAGGCCCTGCGAGCTCACTGAGACCATTAACTCAACTCTCTTTTCATTTCCCCTAATCATCATCAAACCAAGAAAACCAAAGGACTCAGACAAATACCGACTTCCCCTGGTGACTTGAATCCTATCATGGGGTGTGCTAGCTAGGTACACTACCCATAACTGGAATTTCAATTCCCGACAGTCCTAACTTCATACTATCCTGACTGTTCCCCATATAACATGACCCAAAAGAGAGAACCTTCTTTGATACCATTTTGTCACAAACCGAATCTAGTCTCCATCTAAACCGGTACCAAACCCAGCCCACGACAAGGCCTGAAGGGCATTCCCAATCCCCATGGGCTGGAAAAAGTTCCTAGGTATCATAAACTAAAAATTGGGAATGATTTACCTGAGTTTATAAACTTAAAATAGAAAACGAATCCAATAAAACAAATCTAGATTTTTCAAACAAAATCATTTTTTATAAAATTTCAGAATTTAATTACACAACTTAAAACAATGCTCAAATACCATTACAAAGGAAAAAACCAGAAATTATAGCCCAATAACCTCCACATGGCAAGAGGCACCGTCCTCAATCCATCTCCACAACACCGCATCTTGTTGGACTACTAAAACCCAAACCATAGGCACAAAAGTTGTACCCAAACCTACAGCAACAAAATCAGAAAGTCTACTTACACACAAAGGTGTAATTAGGGTGTGAGAAAAATCCCAGTAGGATACCACCACTAATATATTCCATATTATAAACATTCAAAGATGAAAAGCATGCAAGTTTTCAAAAACAAGAAATGATAGTTACAATTTCTAAAAGACGCAACTTTAAAAATTAAAATAGTTTTCAAGTGGGATATTTTAAAGAATAAACACTTTTAAATAAAATTACAAAGCTACTTAAATTTTTAAAAAAACATATCGTATGCTGATGGTAAGAGTAAACCATCTAATGAGCACAATCAATAGGAAATAACCCCTAGCCACTAGCTCGCTGTGGGTCCTAGGTACCTCGTATCTTGGTGATAGTAACCATCACAATATTTGTTATCTTGCACAAGCCACTTGTAGGGAACATACTCATAACCTAGTGGTCCCCAATAATCATCATCATAATAGTTTATTTAGTGTTTTAAGCATCAATCTTTCTATGTGAAACTGAGTCCAAACCCCTTGGGATCACTAGCATACTAGTACATGTCCACCCACCTAGATACCTGGGTTTCCCTCTTGTGCTCAAACAAGTTCAACAAGCTATGAAATATAATTTTCATATGAAAGTACCTCTTCCACATCACACATAAACCAAACATACTAAATGTACCTCACACAAGCACATCATCCCCCTTTTCATTCAAATTGATTTTGAAATCCAACTCACACAAAAATAGCTCACAACACATTTTTCATATCTTTCACAATTCAACACATCCTTTAAAAATTTTATAAAATCTTTCCCAATATGATAAACATCACATAAAATCCCACTCACATGTTACATAATACCACTTTTCATAAACAAAATCCATTTTTCACATCACACTCACACAAAACAGCCTACATCACGTTCACATCACTTTCACATTTTAGTAATTCTGTTAAACATTTTTATAAAACATTTCCAAGAGGATACACATCACATGACATCCCCTTTCACATTTAAAATGGACCATTTCAAAATATACACAATCCAAAATAGTTTTCCAATATGGTTTCACCTCTTACATAAATCATTAAACCATTCAAATCTTTCATAAAACAATTCTAAGGAGTATACCCAAGCTTTGCACATAAAACCCATTTCAAAACCATATTTCAAGGAAAAAATCACATAAATACCAATCCAAAATAGAATTTTCGGTCCTATAAAGATATAATAACCCACTCTCAAGTATTATAAAATCACCTCGAATAATACCACAAAATATGCACATGAAAACACACACATTTTCATAAAACACTTTCAAGAGGCATAACATGGTTTTACACATAAAACACATTCAAAAACCCGCTTTCAAACTCAATGGCACACCAAGACCCTAACAAAGAAGAATTGGAATTCCAAACAATATTTATTAAACCAATTTCATATGTTATAAAATACACCCAAATAATACCCCAAGAGTTACACTTGAAAAACACCCAATTTCAAGCTAAAATGCAACTATAAAATTAAACCCATAACCAAATCAATCATAAACAATTTTTGCACCACACACAACATATAAGGAATATTAAAATTGAGTAAATACATCAAGCTAACTCGTCATAAAAAAGTTACACATGGAATCACCTACCTTTTTGTGTTGAAACCCTCAAAACTTGGTGTGAAACATCAACTGCACCATTTTCGCACCACAAGGGGGTGAAAACCAACCTTAAACCACAAGATTTGACCAAAAATACAAAAAATAAAACCCTAGGTTCAAACCCTAACTTCTTTAAATTTTAGAACTTCATGAAATAGTGAGTAAACCCTAAGAAAAATGGAAGAAACCAAGAAGGAATCACTTACCTTGAACAATCTTGAAGAAATCACCCCAAATCCACCAAAGGATGAATCTACAAGCAACCAAAACTTATAGTTAGGATCAAATTAGGATTATTATGTTAAGTTGGGATTAAAATGGTGGAGAAAGAGTGAAAATTTAAAGTTTTGTGAAAGAATCAAATTATCTTCTCAAATCTGGACTATTTGAGAAACCCTGATAATTTTTTCCCTAATCTGCGATCCAAATGAGCTCCAAAGAGAAGAAATAGATAATGAGAGTGAGACTTGGGTTTTTTTATTTGGGTGGGAGGTTGAATCACTGAAAAATAATACAAAATGAATGAGATATTGAAAAATTAAAAAAATAATTTAAAGCGGGAAATGAGCTTACGGGTTGGCCCAAAACCTTAATAAAAAACTCAAATCCATCATTAGTATGGATTATTATGGGTTCCAAATTGATATTTTTCTTTTCATATACTAGGGGGTTCCAATTGGGAAGTGGAATGGGTGTAAAATATTAAAAATGAAGGAGTTATAAAAGAAACAAAATTTATTTTTAAATCTGAAAATGGGCTCACAGTTTGGCCCAAATTTTGAAAACCCACCATTTCCACCAAAATGAATGGAAAATCTCAAAAACAAAGAAATAATGGAAATTAAATGAAAAATACCTTTAAAATAAGTCATGGGTGTGACACCCATGTCCAAAATCCATTGGTATGTGCTTATGTTCTTGACTTTAGTAGAGCTTGGGATGACCATTTGGGATTGGTTGAGTTCTCTTATAACAATAGTTACCATTCCACTATCAAAATAGATCAATTTTAGGAATTTTATGGTCATCCTTATAGATATATGTTGTGTTGGTCAGATATTGGTTAAAGTTCCTTGGTTAGAACAAGTTTGTTCCAAGAGATGATGGTGAAGATCCAGTTGATTCATTAGAGGATGTTGACAACACAGAGCTGGTATAAATCATATGTTAATTGTCATTAATGACTATTGGATTTTTCAGTTGGTGACCATGTGTTCTTGAGAATTTCACCCTGGTTGGGTCACTGAAATCTTGGGAAACAAATAATGCTTATGCTGAGGTTTGTGGGTCCTTTTGATATTGTTGAGTGAGCGGAGAAAGTATCCTATCGTTTAGCACTTCCAATGCAGTTGAATTCGATCCATAATGTGTTTCATGTATTTTAGATTCAAAAGTATCTTTATGACCCTTTTCGTGTTTTGAGTTGGGAGTGTATTTATGTTGATCTTGATTTATCTGTGACTGAGTATCCAGTCATTGATTTTGAGATAAGGGTTCTACGTGGGAAGATGATACCTTTGATCTGTGTGCTATGAAAACATGGTTTTGATTCATATGAGACTTGGGAGTGTGAGGCACTAATGAGAGAGTAGTTGCCTCATATCTTTAATATGTAATCTTATTGACATTATTTATGGGGATATATTATGTTTATGGTGGGGTGGTTATAACATCATGTTACCTTCTTTTAGGTATTTCTTGATTCTTGTCTTGAATACCTTTTTATTTGGACGTGTTTTAGGAATTTCGAGGATGTAGAGAATTTTTCAAGTAAAATGAAATAAAGTTTAGGGATGTGTATTTTTTTGAATTAATGGAGTCAGGGTGTAAATATTTCAAAGGATTTAGAGGGTTCTCTTTGGGTCCAGGTTTAGTTGGATGTTTTTTATGAGTTTTTCTTCATAATCTAGATATGTACTATCTACAGGAATTATTCAGATCATGAATGTAATTCATGATGTGAATCCATTGCTCAGAATAATCCATGGAACAGTTTTAGGATGTGAAATTTATACAAACTATGAATTTTTTTCGCAACGTGAAATGATCAAGATTGGGATTTTTAACCCGATGTGATTCCTTTTTTAGTGTATATGCCACTCGGGATATTTATGTCATGAATCGAGGATTCACATAATGAATTCCTTGGGCCCAATGGGTTTTTGGGTGTTTTAGCCTAAAATAATTTCATCTTTGTGTAGCCTCTTCTCTCTAAACCCTAGGGCTACACCAGGTGATTTTAAGGGGATTTCTTCCCTTCGGGGCATCTCTCGGTTTAGCATTTGATCTCTGGTGACTTTCCTCACTATGGTTTTCTCCTTCTCTATGCTACCCCTCTTTTCTAGTGGTATGATCTTATTATTTCTAATTGAATTGAAGTTTTATCTTGATGACTTGTGATTTATGATTTCCTTGTTGACATTTTTTGCCTTTATTATTCATTGGCATTTCCTATTGTGGGTGTTGATTTGATCACATGATTAAAGGTATGTGGTTCCATATGATTTTTCCATACAATTGAAACCTTAAATTGCTTGATTAATTTGAAGTGATTTTTTTAATGATTTAAAAACCCATATTTAAGAAAATTTATGCATGATTTTGAAAAGGTCATTCGAATTGTGAAAAACCCCTAATTTCAATGGAAATCAAATTATTGGGTAGATTTGAGAAAAATGATGGCTATATTTAGAAATTTATTTGATGAAATTATTTATGGTTAACCTAAAAATGAATGGATTAAATTTAAATGTGATTTGAAAAGGCATGAAATGATACAAACCTATTATTTGGTTTTTGAAATGAGAAATGCATGTTGAAAACTGAAACATTGGTAATTGTATTTTTAACTAATTTTAAATGGTTTATCTTCCCATGATTGATTGATTGGTTGATTGAAGCACATGTGATATTGGGTAGTTAGTGGGTAATTAGGACACACACACTAGGATCTGACCCCATAGAAATGGATTGACGATGACAACACAGACATAAACTAAATGTGGCATGATTTTCCCCGATGGGGAGTTGAGTCCTAATAGACTGAGTCAAGGAATGTGTGCACACATTGAGCCGAGATCACTAATTGAGTAGTGTGTGGATCCTATTTCCAAAAACTAACGTACTATATAGATTATTACATGGTTTTATGATGTGTTTGATTTTATGTTTACATGCCATTGATTATTGAACTATTTTATTCATGTCAACTAATTTATATAAATGTTTTATATAAAATGTTCATGTAATCCTATTTTGATATATCTTCCATATTTTTTATTATGAAAGCATGTTTTTTTGAAAATATGTAAATTCCATGTAGTGCATTTTTTTATTTAAATTGAAAGCATAATCACTTTAATTGTTATGGAATTGATTATGGGACACTTGGTGAGACCCTACTAGGCTGTTTAGCTCACACTCAGGTGTTTGTAGATTTTCTTATGCCAAGTCCGAGCAAAGTAAAAGGACTACTTAGAGGTGGGGGATGTTCTTGATCCTAGGGACCCAGGGTGATAGAGTTGATCGGTGGAGATGTGATCCACCTATTACCTGGGTTATGTTTGAGATTTTACCTTGGTAGATGTATTTATTTTAATGATGTATTATTGGGTATGATTTTACCTATTTTATTTTGGTACTTTCTCCCTTTGGAGTGTTGGGCATACTGTTTTTTATCTTTTGTATTCCACTGTTTTGTGGAAAAAAACATTCCCTTTTATTTCTTGTATGATAATAGGTTCTAGTCATCAACCTGTGGGGATCGGGAATTCCATTCGGTCTATGTCAGGGTTGGGTTGGGTATCAATGTACTAGGGTATCCGAGCTGGTTCATGATATAGGCATCCCATGCATCCCAATCAAGATCTAGTAATGTCATCAGGATTGATCGGACAGATCCTAGGGTCAATATAGGCATCTCATCATCATAATTACAGTGGCCGCAATAACCAAACATGGATGGTTAGATCCTAGAAAAGTTAGGCATGCTAGGGATTCGTGGCATCCAAGGAGTCCCATATAGACTTGAGGTCGAATCCTGGTGTCCTGGGCATTATTTACATGGCTCAACAGCTACATCCCAAGATACAAGATGAGAATCTATGATGACATCATCACATCCAATCCATCTCACAACCATATCACATAAGGCCCAATGATGGATCCTGAGAAACACCTCTGGGCATCCACCATACCATAGTCACATTAAGACCATTAACCCAAGTCCTGGGAAGAACATCTGGGGATCATAGTTACATCCATGATAAATACATGAAGGAATAAATAAAATTCAAGGGTTCTCTAAATGCCTAAACCCATCACTACAATTCACAACCTAAAGAGCTTACACGTTCAGTGCAAGTTTTAAGGTGACACCCACTACCATCTCTACCTAGGCCATACACATTCTTTTAGGGTCGGCCAATCACTGGTGCACCCGCTAGGGTCCCCTAGGTCACAACATAGTATAGGCACTCTCACATGGGCCCTCAGCCTCAATCTCAGTCTTAGGGAAACACTTGATGCCTGAGGAATACCGTGTCCCTTGACATCATCATCAAGACAGAATGGCCTCACCGTCTGCATAGGGAATGTCACATTGGAAATTCTTAAGTGATGGAACATGGTCCATCTCGGTCCTTATGGTTTCACACAAGGGCAGACCACTCACCTAACCTGTCACTTATAGCCTACAGATCCACCTTGGCTAAGCATGTCTCAAAGGGTGTATGTATTGTATGACGTGATGAATTAATCATTTAAGTCTTCGACCGCTGGTGTCTAAGGCAACCAACTGGTGTCCAAGGTCCTGCAGTGGACCTGGACACCCTATACAGTCCACCCAAGGTCATCCCATCTAATTAAACTTAACAATTTAACTAATTCTTAGTTTTTCAATTGGTTTACTTGTTCAAAAATTATTTTAATTCAAATTTTGAATGCCCTAAGGTGGCAAGGCTATATGCTAAAATTCATATAATCAAATTCATAAACCATAGGGTATGTATATAGGGCCACCTATCATTTTTAGAAGCTTTCTGATTAAATTCATCAAGGGTCGGCAGCTCTGTCAAGGCTCGCCAAGCCTGTCCAAGCTCTCCCATGCTCAATTGAGCTTTTCTCAACAACATGAGCTCGTAATTCAAGTCAAACATCAATAATTAAGTAATTATAATATTTATAATTAGTTAATTAATTAATCCAAATTAAACATTACATGTTTGGTGAAAACTCATCGGGGCGTCGCGTCGTGCCAGAACCGTGACCAAACGCTTTCCAACAACTCGTGGCGCACCACCCCCCCATCCTCATTCCGGGAAAAATCCCTATCACGCAAAGATAAAAAATTCCGATTTCATTTAATTTAAGCTAAAAAGCATAGAAAAATCATTGTGGTGTCATACCTCACCAAATCGGTGTGCGGCGACGTGCATGCAACATCTCGAGACGTCATCTTCCTAGGTTGCATGAAAATTCCCATCTCATTTGGCTGATTCCACCAAGCTCTGGTGGAATAAAAACCAATCCCTAAGTTGGGAGAAAACAAATTTAGAAAAATTGGGAGATTAGGTAAACAAACATCAATGGAAGGTGAGATTTACCTCAATTCGCCAAAAACGCATCAAAAATCCTCCCCAAAAACAAGGGGTGAAGGTGGAATAGGGGAAGGGCCAGTTGGGTCGGTCACATGGGCAGGAGGAAGAAAAAGATGGGCTCCCCTATTAAAACATGTAGAGGAAAATCATAAAAAATTTCTTTTAATGAGGTGCGCAGTTTGACAAACCGAGTGCCAATTGTGCGACCTTCACTTTCCAAAGCGGCACACTTCACACAGTTGGTCCGCACAGTTTTCCAAACTGTGCGCCGACCATGAAAAATGTCTCTGAAACATTGTGTGTGCTTTGTCTGCAACCGCGCACCAAGCCTCCAACCCCAACCAAGTCTTATGGTTTCCTCTGCAACCTAGAATGGGTTCCCCTCAACTATGCTCTAACAACGCATGCAAGCTGTGCATAATAGAAAATGAACTGAAAACGCCATGAGCTTCAGGGTGCCGCACGGTTTCCTCTAAACTGTGCGTCTCAAATCATGCACATGTAACACCCTTCTCCAAAACCTCCAACTTCATACACATACACATACGCATACGCATACGCATACGCATACGCATACACATATGCATAAGCATACAGATACACATACTCATACACATACACATACACATAGGCATACGCATACACATACACATACACATACACATACGTATATACATATGCATACACCTAAACACACATACACATATGCATATGCATATGTTAAACTCATAGTCATATGCATACGCGTAGGCGTATGGGTATCTGTATGCGTATGAATATGAGTTGAACATATGCATGTGCATATGCATATGCATATGTGTGTGTATGCGTATGTGTATTCATTTATATATTTATATAATTGTCAAAATAAAATTTTAATATTATATATATATATATATATATATTAATTATATAAATATATTGTTAAACTGTTTTATTGATTAATATAAATATGACAATTTTTATATATATATAACTATGAAAATTAGATTTATAATAAAAAAATTATTATAATATATGTTGGGTCGGAGAAAAACGGGAAGGATGACAAGAGGGGGGGTGAATTGCCTTTTAAAAAAATGATTAACAAATTAAAATCAAAGTTGAAATGCAGCGGAAATAAAAGAGGCAATCACACAAGAAATTGTTAACGGAGTTCGGCCAAAACCCGGCCTACGTCTCCGCTCCCAACTCAACCGTTGAGAGATTCCTACCGCTTGCTTTTCAATGGTTTTAGCAAGAAACCCACTAGGCTTTGAGGTAGCACTAGGACCTATTACAGCTTGCTTTTGATGGTTGAGCAAGAACTCACTTGCTTTTGATGGTTGAGCAAGAACCCACTAGCCTTCTTACAGGTGAAGGCTAGCTCACCTATGACACAAGCCTTTTAAAAGGAAAGGCTTGAAGAAACCTCTTCACACCTTAGTGGTGATGTGAAACCCAAAAGAAAGAGGGATAGAAAAGGAGTTTGATTTTGTAGGCACAAACCCAATTTGAAAGCTCAAAAAAGATAAATACAATAAAACCCGTAATTGAGGAAGACTTGGGCGCCAAAGTATGATGGAGTTGATGTAGCGTGCTCTCCCAAGCTTCTTGAGGTGCTCCTTGGATTGGAAATTGGTTGGAGCACTTGAGGATCCTTGAAGGTGGAGCGCCGGAGGTTCGCCAAATGTTCAACAATATGTCTGAGCGCTTGGTATAAGTTCCGGTTTTTGTCCGGGGCTTCCTTGGCCTTTATTTATAGGCATAGAACCCTTGGGGAGTCTTCGGAGCCGTTGGAGAGGTCTTCGGAGCCGTTGGAGGCCAAAAGAGGGTTGACTGGTCAAAGCCAACGGCTAGTTTGACTGGGCTACCGGCTGGCCGGTGCAGGGCCACCGGCTGGCCGGTGCCTTGGATGTTGAGAAGGCCTTCTGCCCAGGTAGCACTGGCTGACCGGTGCCAGAGCCACCGGCTGGCCGGTGGGCAGACAGTAGCTACCACTGTTTGACTGGATGCCACCGGCTGGCCGGTGCTATCACACCGGTTGGCCGGTGGACTGAAATTCAATCCACTTCTTGTCCATTCTTGGGCCAACTTCTTGGCAACCTTGTGCCTATCATTCAAAAACACTTCAAACAATATTAGACAAATAATAAGGTGATTGTGATCATGAAAATCAAAAAACGAGGGGAACGAGAGGTACAACAATCTCCCCCTATTTTGATGATCACAATCACCAAAACAAGCAATGTAAAAAACTAAAAAGATAGGCATGCTTTAAAGGATAAAATGAAAACAAGCAATGCATGAGAGAAAGATTTCTCCCCCAATCAATCAAAAATTTCTCCCCCTTTGTGATTATCAAAATAGCACGGGGCATAAAACTTGATTGAGGGAAAAGGTTTGAAAAACTAGATATGAGAATTGAAAAATCAATTGAGATTTTTGAAATTGAAATGAAAATTTGAATAACAGTTTGAATTGAAAGTTTTGAATCAAAAACCAATTGAATTTTGAAACCAAATGAAATTTTTGAAATTGAGAGTTTTGAAAAAATGAATTTAAATTGAAAAATGAATCGAAAGAGATTTTTGAATTTAAGAAAATTTCTCCCCCTAAATAAAACAAAAGATCATCGGGGAAACGGAACTATTTTTGGCCCGGAGAGACTCGCCAAAAGGGATTTTTCAATCCAAATTTGTTTCATGGCGGGTCTTCTCCTATAAAACTCGTCCGAATAAAAAATAGATTTGGGTTGACCGTACCGGGCATTTTTGCAATCACACTCATAAATGAGGTGCCCGGGTTTCTTACAATAATTACAAAATTTAAAACTAGAGCTCCCCCTTACAAAAACAGTGGGTGCATGGGAGGAGGAAGCTATATTGGTGTAGCCAAGTCCATTGGTGGTTCTAGATACTCGTTGAGAACCTAAGATTTTGGACAAATTTTGTTCACCTTGGGTGAACTTGGCTAGGGATTCTCTAAGGTCCTTGATGGTTGATTCCAAAGAATCAACATTTGGGAAATTTTGGATTTTTAGGGAGAGTTCTTCCTTCTCTTTGAGAAGTTGTTCTTTTTCGGAGGAAAGTTTTTTGAAATTCTTTTTCAAAGAAACAAATTTAGAAGAAAGTTCATGAAAACCATTTTCTAATTGGTCTCTAGCATGTTGGAGTTCTTCATATGATAAATGATTAAAAGAATTAGAAGAACTAGAGGATGATGAGGAAGAAGAGTCGGAAGATGATACCTCATGTTTTGCCATTAGGCATTTTTTACCTTGGTCGCTCGAGGAGAAGGAGGAGAAGGAGGAGCTATCACTCCATGTTGCCTTTGAAGCCTTCTTCTTTTTCTTCTTCTTGGCCCTTTTCTTGTGAAGTGGGCAAGCGGGTACGGATTTTGCATCGGGTTCTTGCTTTTGAGCGGGTTCTTGCTTTTGAGCGGGTTCTTGCTTTTGAGCCATGCTAGTACCTTCATGGGTTAGCTCTAAATATTTCCAAATATCATAAGAGGTAGAGCAAGTAGAAATGCAATTAAAAACATTACGGTCAAGACCACAATGAAGAGCGTTCATGGCTTTGCCATCAAGCTCAAAATAAGCAATGTTGGCGGGGGTCCATTTAGACTCATCGGGAGAAGAGAGCGTAAAACCATGCATAACAATTCTAAAAATAGGATAGCTAATGCTTTTAAGAAAAGTTGACATGCGGGTTTTCCAAAAAGAATAGTCGGTTCCATCAAACAATGGAGCACGACCCAATGAATGACCTTCGAGGGTTGGAGAAGAAGAAGCGGTAGAAGCCATCAAAAAGGATCTTAAATTTGAAACCGGTTAGGGTATTACTCAAATTTTGCCTTTAATACCAATTGTTGGGTCGGAGAAAAACGGGAAGGATGGCAAGAGGGGAGGTGAATTGCCTTTTAAAAAAATGATTAACAAATTAAAATCAAAGTTGAAATGCAGCGGAAATAAAAGAGGCAATCACACAAGAAATTGTTAACGGAGTTCGGCCAAAACCCGGCCTACGTCTCCGCTCCCAACTCAACCGTTGAGAGATTCCTACCGCTTGCTTTTCAATGGTTTTAGCAAGAAACCCACTAGGCTTTGAGGTAGCACTAGGACCTATTACAGCTTGCTTTTGATGGTTGAGCAAGAACCCACTTGCTTTTGATGGTTGAGCAAGAACCCACTAGCCTTCTTACAGGTGAAGGCTAGCTCACCTATGACACAAGCCTTTTAAAAGGAAAGGCTTGAAGAAACCTCTTCACACCTTAGTGGTGATGTGAAACCCAAAAGAAAGAGGGATAGAAAAGGAGTTGGAGTTTGTAGGCACAAACCCAATTTGAAAGCTCAAAAAAGATAAATACAATAAAACCCGTAATTGAGGAAGACTTGAGCGCCAAAGTATGATGGAGTTGATGTAGCGTGCTCTCCCAAGCTTCTTGAGGTGCTCCTTGGATTGGAAATTGGTTGGAGCACTTGAGGATCCTTAAAGGTGGAGCGCCGGAGGTTCGCCAAATGTTCAACAATATGTCCGAGCGCTTGGTATAAGTTCCGGTTTTTGTCCGGGGCTTCCTTGGCCTTTATTTATAGGCATGGAACCCTTGGGGAGTCTTCGGAGCCGTTGGAGAGGTCTTCGGAGCCGTTGGAGGCCAAAAGAGGGTTGACTGGTCAAAGCCAACGGCTAGTTTGACTGGGCTACCGGCTGGCCGGTGCAGGGCCACCGGCTGGCCGGTGCCTTGGATGTTGAGAAGGCCTTCTGCCCAGGTAGCACCGGCTGACCGGTGCCAGAGCCACCGGCTGGCCGGTGGGAAGACAGTAGCTACCACTGTTTGACTGGATGCCACCGGCTGGCCGGTGGTCAAGCCACCGGCTGACCGGTGGAGCCTGGCAGTGGGCAATGCCTCTGCTAGGTCCACCGGCTGGCCGGTGCTATCACACCGGTTGGCCGGTGGACTGAAATTCAGTCCACTTCTTGTCCATTCTTGGGCCAACTTCTTGGCAACCTTGTGCCTATCATTCAAAAACACTTCAAACAATATTAGACAAATAATAAGGTGATTGTGATCATGAAAATCAAACAACGAGGGGAACGAGAGGTACAACAATATAGTTATATAAATCAAATTTATTTATTATATTTACATATATATATATATATATATATATACTTATTGTTATATAAATCATATTTAAATATATAAATACTGATATATAAATTAAATGATTCACCATATCCTTTATTATTACTAATCTTAGCGATGTTAAATGAGAGTCTTCTATCAATGCTAATTAAGGCATTGATAAAATGTTGTAATTATTAGCGCTAAAAATAGCGTTGATAAAGAGGTATTGTTTATTAGCGTATTTTTTTAACATTGATAAAAGGAATATTTATGAGTGTTTTTAGTTAATGCTAATAAAAGTTTTGTCTTTATCAGTGTTTGTTTTTAGTGTTGATAAATGAAAGTGCTGATTAAATGCGAATCTGCAGTAGTGCTTGGAAATTTTCTAAGGATTGCATAAAACAATTGATTAATCAACCTTTATTATGGGTTTCTTTGTGTTCTTCAAATATTAATCCTTAAATGTTTTCCCTGATTATTCTTACTACCCATATTTATTCAATTTTTTTAATTGTTCGGCCACTCCATTTTTTTAATTTGGTATTCTTATATGTTAAAAATACTACATAGTGAAAAGTTATTCCATATAACTCATTAGATCAAATCACCATCGTTTCCATCTTAACGAAAAGTTGATGAAATATTGCTAATATTTATTAGTTGTATTTTAAAGTATGAGAAAAATAATCCCTGAGAAAATTTCCAAACTTATCCTAAATTTCATATGTCATTTTCCAAACTAATCCTAAAAATAATCCCTTTTCCGCTCCCCGTGTCAACGTGGCTGTGAACACCGACGCCCCCACCGGTGCTGCTCGCCAGCCGCACACGTACGGCATCCCAACGCCGAGTCACTGCACGATTCACCGCCGCCAAACGCGACCCCGCGCCCACCGTTGACTAATTTTTTATTTTCTTATTTATTTATTTTGATTTCTAGTTTTTTTTTATTTACTTAGTTTAATTAATTTGACCGATTTTTTTTAATAATTGTTAATATTAGCGAGTAATTAATTATTATTTAATGACCAATAATTGGTAATTAATTATTAATTATTATTAGTTAGTAATTTAATAATTATTCTGAATTAATGACTTTTTAATATCACCTACTAGTTAATAATAATAACTAGTTAGCAGTAGTATTTACTAATTAATTACTAGTCAGTTCATAATTATGAATAACAATTATTACTTAATTTCTAATAATATTCAAGAATTATTATTAGTTAATTTATTGATATATAATTAATTAACATTTAGTAATAATTAGTTTTTGATAAATAATAATTATTAACAATTACTAATAATTGATAATAATTAATTATTATTAAGGCTATTAATAATAATTAGGCTTAATTGGTTATTTATTAATTGTTTTAAAGTAATTACTAAGTATATCTTAGAGTAGTTAGTAATAATTAAAACTTCTTGTTAATGTTTATTAATTAATTATCAATGAATTAACAAAGTAAAGATTGTGTAGTTTTTTGAGCAATGACATCCATATCTGGATACAAACAAGTGGATGCAGACTCTCTACCAAAGATGCACATAAGGGTAATAACCCTGAAAAGGCTGACTAAGTATTAACTCGATCTTCACATATTGCATGAGAAAGTGGCCTAACTGCATAGTTGGTTTGAAACTCCTAGAATATATGTTTTGGTTAATCCACATCTTCTTTATAAACCAATACTAGAAATGTATCATATACCCATGATTTAGAATTGTGGGTATAGCCCCTAAAATTATGGGTATAGGCTATACCCACGGTTTTAGGAATCGTGGGTGATGGAGCCGTCGACATACACCACTACAGACAACGCTTTTAAAAGCACTAGAAACCGCTTTTAATAATGCTAAAAAAACGTTGTTAATCGCAGCAGAGATAGGGGGGTCCCCTTTATCAGCGCTAAGAAAGCGCTCATAAAGACACCCCCTTTATCAGCGCTTTTCTAGCACGGATAAAAGAGCCTCTTTATCACTGATATTTTAAGCGCTGATAAAGGAGGGTCTTTATCAGCGCTCAAAATAGCACTGATAAAGACCTAGCTAGCTGAGATGTGCTATTTATATAACACACCCAGCCAAAAACCTGCACAGTATACACAACACACAAAAACAATGGAAAATACAACAATCTAAGCCAGTACAATTCTCACAACACATAAATACTAATATGTACATGATGATTCCAACTAAACCACAACCAAAAAGGTCAAAAACATACAGGGATTAAAGACAAGTATAATAGAGCATAAATAACTTTAATATCAATAAAAATTTCAAAACAAATTTGAATTGATTCAAGAAAGACCAATACAATAGTGCACGTTTAGTGAATTCCAAGTCAATACGTACATGGGGCAGGAATATCACATGGTTTCACTATACAAAATAAAGAAGATTATAATAAATGTGAGATAAGAACAAAGCAGGTCAAAAGAAACATAAAAACGGTGCAAATGATGAAAAAACAAGCAGCGCACACAAGAGTTTGACAAACAATGCTATATACATTAATATCATAAATACAAAAATATCCACCCATGGTATATACAAAAAAACACTGCTATATACATTTCAAACAATGTTTTATATAATTACATTTACAATTATCCAACAAATAGTTAAAAACATTAATGTTTCATCTTTTGACGTCTGTGATCCCCTCTCAAAAATGTCTGCCTACGGTACCAGTTGTCGAACAAATCATCCCAACTCGAGCAAAAGATTCCACCTATATAAGAAAACAATTATTATGTTAGTAATACTATAAAGAAATAAATTAAAAATTAATATGAAAGAATACATTAATAAAATGTCAATTTTTAATAAATACACATTTGGAGTTATACCGGTCACACTGTGCATCGTATTAAGGTGGGGTTGATTCCTACACGTCATAAATGAGTCATGGATCATTGTTCTAAAGTATCAACATAATTTGAATGCATTTGCTTGGTTTTCAGTATATTTGTTGTGTTTTTTACTAAAATATCATTTCAAATAAAAAATATGCATTTTGAGTCATAACAGTCGCATCGTGCGTCGGTTTGACATGACACTGCTTCATACACATCACAAAGGACTTATGAATCGCAGTCATAAATTATGAAGACAATTGAAGAAAGTTTGCTTGGTTTTCAGTGAGTGACACGTTTTGAGCTAAAATGTAAATTTTAAACTCATAACGAACACTTTTAGTCATACTGGTCACACCATGCGTCAGATTGAGGTGCGGTTGATTCCTACACGTCAAAAATGACTCATGGATCATTGTCCTAAAGTATCAAAACAATCTAAATGTGTTTTCTTGGTTTTCAGTATGTCACTTGTTCTTTTTACTTAAATTAATGTCAATTTTAAATAAAAAGACACATTTGGAGTTATAGCGGTCACACTGTGCGTTGTATTGAGGCAGAGTTGATTCCTACACGTCACAAATGATTCATGGATCATTGTACCCCTCGTTCTCCGTGGGAACTGGCCCAGGCTCGAGTCCCACCAGACTCGGACACTGTGTATATTATGCACAGGGTGATTCAAAGCCATTTTCCAAGCTGGGGAACGTGTTGCACGTGCTCCGGGCATGGCGGGGCCCCCCTTTGGGAGTCGAGTGTAAAACCTTACACACATTTTACACCCATGGGGTGTTAGTTGAGTGATACCCACTGGTTGTACCCCTCGCTCTCCGTGGGAACTGGCTCAGGCTTGAGTCCCGCCAGACTCAGACACTATGCATATTATGCACAGGGTGATTCAAAGCCATTTGACTAGCTGGGGAATGTGTTGCGCGTGCTCTGGGCATGGCAGGGCCCCCTTTGGGAGTCGAGCGTAAAACCTTACACACGTTTGCCCATGAGGTATTAGTCGAGTGGTACCCACTGGTTGTACCCCTCGCTCTCAATAGGAACTGGACCAGGTTTGAGTCCCGCCAGACTCGGACACTGTGCATATTATGCACAGGGTGATTCAAAGCCATTTGCCTAGCTGGGGAACGTGTTGCGTGCGCTCTGGGTATGGCGGGCCCCCCCTTTGGGAGTCGAGCGTAAAACCTTACACACATTTTTGCCCATGGGGTGTTAGTCGAGTGGTACCCACTGGTTGTACCCCTCGCTCTCTGTGGGAACTGGCCTAGGCTTGAGTCCCGCCAGACTTGGACACTGTGCATATTATGCACAGAGTGATTCAAAGCCATTTGTCTAGCTGGGGAATGTGTTGCGCGCGCTCTGGGCATGGCGGGCCCCCCTTTGGGAGTCGAGCGTAAAACCTTACACACCTTTGCACATGAACCTCAACCCAATTGGTGAGGACTCCTTAAGTGCATCCAGGTGACCTAAGATCAAATTCAGGCCGAGGCTAATTTTCGGGGTACTGTAGCAGTATTGTAGCAGGAACTGTAGCAGACACTGTTTGACACTGTAGCAGTCGAGAATATTCCCCTGTTTGGGCCTTTAGGCCATCGATTTGGTCCCTGAGTCCTTTAAGGCCTTCATGCCTCTAAGGCCTTCTGGTCAGTAAGGCATTCGGACCACCTCAAGGCCTTCGGGCCATCTTAAGTGCATATGCAAACCAGACAACCTACAAGGAACAAGCTTCAGAAGGAGGATGAGCAAAGAGCTTTCACCATAGCAGAAGCTAAATAGATTGCAAGAATGAGAGTGTATGACACCTGCCATCGGGACAAGCCTATGCATGCACGGGAAAGCCTCGCCGAACGGCCATGCGAAGGTGGAGAGCTGATTTCATGATGAAGATGTTGGGGAGGAGCAATTCCAAGTAGTTAGTCTGGGTTGTATGTAATGTTTGAAGCCTATGGGTAATGAATTCCTCTAAGTCCTACGGGCCATGTAATACTTACGCCTATGGGCCTTGTAAGGGTTCCACCTCACCCCTTGAAAGGTGGATTATCAAAATCAATAAAAAATGAAGGCCTTCGGTCCATTGAAGAGTGTTTCCTCAGTTTTTAGTATGCCAGTTGTGTTTTTTTACTAAAATATCATTTCAAATCAGAATTATGCATTTTGAGTCATACCAGTCGCATCGTGCATCGGTTTGACGTGAGACTACTTCATACACATCACAAAGGACTTACGAATGACTATATTAAATTATGAAGACAATCATAGCGCGTTTGCTTGGTTTTTAGTGAGTGACATGTTTTGAGCTAAAATGTCAATTTTAAACTAATAATAAATACATTTATTCATACCGATCACACCGTGCATCAGATTGAGGTGGAGTTGATTCCTGCACCTCACAAATGACTCATGAATCATTGTCCTAAAGTATCAAAACAATCCGAATTCTTTTTCTTGGTTTTTAGTATGTCACTTGTTCTTTTTTACTTAAATTAATGTCAATTTTAAATAAAAAGAAACATTTGGAGTTATACCGGTCACATCGTGTGTTGTATTGAGATGAGGTTGACTCCTACATGTCACAAATGACTCATGGATCGTTTTCCTAAATTATCAAAACAACCTGAATATGTTTCTTCAGTTTTCAGTATGTGAGTTGTGTTTTTTTATGAAAATGTCATTTCAAACTGGAAGCATGCATTTTGAGTCATACCAATCACATCGTACGTCAGTTTGATATGAGACTGCTTCATATATGTCACAAAGAACTTATGAATCATTGTCCTAAATAATGAAGACAATCAAAGTGCGTTTACTTGGTTTTCAGTGAGTGACATATTTTGAGCTAAAATCTCAATTTTAATCTGATAACAGACACTTTTAGTCATACCAGTCACACTGTGCATCAAATTTAGGTGGTATTGATTTCTACACGTCACAAATGACTCGTGGATCGTTTTCCTAAAGTATCAAAATAATATGAATTCTTTTGCTCAGTTTTCAGTATGTCACTTTTTCTTTTTTACTTAAATTAATGTTAATTTTAAATAAAAATACACATTTAGAGTTATACCAATCATATCGTGCATTGTATTGATGCAGGGTTAACTCATACACATAAAAAATGACTCATGGATCGTTTTTCTAAATTATCAAAATAATCTGAAGACATTTGCTCGGTTTTCAGTATGCCAGTTGTGTTTTTTTTACTAAAATATCATTTCAAACTAGTGTCGATTTAATAATTTTCCTTATGAATTTTCTGTTTCTTTATGTTTTGAAAATCACAAACACATTCTCTTAAGGAAAATTCTTTTTCTCTAATATACATTTTCTTAAGGAAAATTTTCTTTCTTTAAGAATGGTTTTGACTTTACATATGATCTTCAACACTTTACCAAATGTTTTTCTAATTAAATCTAACCAAATTTTCCTTAATCCAAAAATCATATCCTTATCTATAACTCGTAACCTTATAGTTCCTTAGAATCCGATTTCCCTAGAATTTAGAATCCTATTTCCCTAGAATTGAGAATCTAATTTCTCTCGAATTCAGAATCTGATTTCTCAATAATTGAGAATCTAATTTCTCAATAATTGAGAATATGATTTCTCTAGAATTCAGAATCTGATTTCTCTAGAATTCAGAATCCAATTTCTCTAGAATTCAGAATATGATTTCTCTGGAATTGAGAATCCGATTTCATCAGAAATCAGACTCCGATTCTCTCAGAAATTAGACTCTGATTCTATCAGAAACCAGACTCCGATTCTCTTAGAAATCAGGCTCCAATTCTCTCAGAAACCAGACTCCGATTCTCTTAGAAATTAGACTCCGATTCTCTCAGAAATCAAACTCTGATTTTCATAGAAATCAGACTCCGATTTTCACATAAATTAAAATCTGATTATCAATTTTCTTAGAATCCGATTGTCATTATTTTTAGATTCCGAATTACACTATCTTAAGAATCCAATTAAATGTTTTTGTTATAGTTACATCATTTCTTTAATGTAGAGTTTCATTTTATCAGATCCTAAATGTGATAATTTTTCTTAAGAATATTAATGTTTCTCATAGTTAGTTATATAAAACGATTTCATCCAATCTATTTTAACTTAACTGTTTCCTGAGTGCCACATGTACAATTCCCTCTAAAATTTAAGGAAAAATATGACTGTTGAAGGAGAAGTTGACCATTGGAGTTTTTTCTTATAAATACCTAGCCATTTGAATGAGCTGGTAGCTGTTGAACTCTGGAATGAAGTGATACTCTGTGAGAGCTCTGCTTAAATCTGTCTTGTGTGAATACTATAAACAACTTGTTCAAGCTGAGAAGATCTTGTTCAACTTGCCTAGTGTGAATCTAATTGTTACTATTCACAATCGAGAGCTTCCAGGGATAGGAAGATAGAGGTGCCATTTACCTACTTAATCGAGGTCTTGTTGGGATAACAAGACAGATACCAATCTTCATATCGAGGGCTCACCCGGGTGTGGATAACACAAGCTTTCTTGAAAGTATAAATCAAAGTACCTTTATCCAAGGTTGTTGGATACCCTTCTCTTTAGGTTAAAAGATTTCTTTGTTACTTGTTACTTGTTACAAGTTTGTTTAAATTCCACTACATTTAGTTACAGATAAAAAGTGTAACTTTCTTACACTTTCTTATTCTTGTACAAACTCTGATTTAGATTCTATACGCTTTAAGGTAAAATCTTTCCTTAAGTAAACTTGTTTAAGTTTCTTTATTAGATCCATATTATCGGATCCTAAGAAAGTTAGTTTCTTTATTAATAACTAAATATGGATTGTGAATTCATATTTTTTAACTTTATTAAACATAGATTTTCTTAAGGATAAAAACAAAAAATTTTAAAATTACAATTCGCCCCCTCTTGTAATTGAGCAATCTACATATACATTTCGATCCTACAATTGGTATCCGAACTTGTTTCTGAAATACTTATACTTGTATATAAGTTTTCTTGACCAAATTTTATTACTTAACTTTACTTGTTCAAGTTTTTCTTAAATGTTTTCCTTATAAACTATTTGTTTATAAACTTTTTCTACTAACCTGTTTTGTGTAAAATATTTTTTTAAAATGATAGGAATGAATGTTGGATCAATAGACAACTTAAATCCTACCAGACCCCCAATTTTTGATGTAAATGACTATAAATACTTGAGAGATAGGATGAAGTATTTTATTATCAATACCAGTGTGGATAATTTTGTTATGTTAACTGGAGATTACAAGATTCCTGACAAGGAAATCAGACAATTCACTAATCAAGAAAAACAAGAGTATCAGCTTAACTTTAAGGAACACAATACTTTATTATGTTCTATGAACAGGAACATCTATAACTAGATTTCATCATGTGAATCTTCTAATAAAATTTGTAAGAAATTAGAAGTTACACATTTTGGCACATCCAAGGTTATTGAAATAATAAGAGCTATACTTAGAGATGAATACCATGGTTTTGTGTTCCCTTATGGAGAACCTGTATGAAAAGTTCAACAATAGTTTATGACTATTGTCAAAAACCTTCATTCTATGAATTAGAAAGGAATTTATGATGAGATTATTGTGGATAAGATAATAAATATCATGCCCAATGAGTAGGAATCCAAAAGAACAGTGATTAATAAGAATATGAAAGTTTCAAACATCACTCTTGATGAGTTATTCGAGACCCTTCTACAATATGAAACTAGAATGAAGAGAGATGCAGAGATCAATAATAAAAATAATGGTAATGGAGGTGTTTCTTTCACCACTACATCAAAACATATGAAATCCAAGACTCCTGAAAGAGTTACTAGATCAAAAGCCAAGAAAGCTACTGTTATATCTGAATCAAGTGATAATGATCATTCTGAGAATGAACTAGCTAATCTAGATCAAATAATGAACAGGATTGTGGGAAAGAAATATTTCTAATATAGATACAAGAAGAAAGACATAAAGGATAAGAAAGATTCCGAAGTAACTTGTTATGAATGCAAGAGGGCGTGTCATATCAGACTAAACTGTGCTATGCTCAAAATGAAAGAACGAAAGGATACACATTCAGAAAGAAACAAAAGAAGTACTAAAAGTATAAGTCTAAGACTGAAAGCTAATTACACTTAGAGTTCTAGTGGCGGAGACTCTTCTGATGAATCTTTGGATATTGAATATTCTGGACATAAGAATATTGGTCTTATAGACAAAATTACTACTGAAAATCAATGTCTCATGGCTGAGGTAAACACTGCTGAATTTTTAACCATTATTTATTTAAGTGCTAATTATCCTAATGAAAAATATTATGAATATTTGGATGAAGAATCTTCCCCATAATAAGATAATACTTTACCTTCTTTTGAAAAAGTATCTAAGTTTTCCAAGTTACTTGAGAATGAAAATAGTAATATCAATAAGAAACTTGATAAGGAAAATTCTAGAATATCTATTTTAACAAAAGAAGTATCAAATCTTTCAAAAAGTCTTGATTAGAAAACCCTTTATTTTGAGAATGTTTCCAAAAACCTTAAGGAAGTAAATTCTAAAAAGTATAAACTTTCTAAGGATCTTGAAAAATTTATTTCCAAGAATTTTTTTAGAGATAAACTTAAATTCTAAGACTAATGACTATGAGGATAGGAATTTAGTCATCAGACTAAAATCTAATATATTTTCCTTAAAGAAACTTTTTTCAGACTTTACTCATGGAAAGGAAGGTTTTGATAAAATGTATTTAAAACTTCATCCTCTAAGGAATAGTTCTGGATTTGGTTATTCTCATTCAAAAACAGTTTTTAGTCACAACTATTTTGTACCCCAAAGTGATTATTTTTGTACTAAGTGTCAATGTGGTGGACATTGGGTGAAAATTTATTCTTTGAATAAAACATAATTCTTAGGTTTTCATAAAGCCCATTTTTCTAAGAAAACATGGATATCTAAGATTTTATTTTCTAATATTTCCAGATCCAAGAAAGTTTGGATTCTAAAAGTTTAACTATTTTATTTTCAGGAAAAAAAAGGAAGTGACAACAAAAATACATGGTACATAGATAGTGTATGTTCCCCAAACATTACTGTTAACAAAAACTTCTTTGAAAAGATTATTAAGATGAAATATGAAAAAGTAACTTTTGGAGACAATGCTCAAGGAGAAATTGTTGGTATAGGTAAAATTGTTCTTCCTGAAAAAGCCTTAATTTCAAATGTTTTATTTGTTAAAGGTCTTAAGTACAACCTTATAAGCATAAGACAATTATGTGATAAAGTTTACCTTGTGAATTTTAGGAATGATAAATTTCTAGTACATAATTTCAAGGAATAGTTTATTATCTCTACCTATAAGCATGAGAATGTTTATACAATTAAATTTGAAGACCTTACACTACGGGAAAAATGGGCATTTGCGACGGGTTATTTGCGACGGGAATAAATCCCGTCGCAAATAGTCCTGTTAAAAACTTATTTGCGACGGGGTTATTTGCCCGTCGCAAATAAGTAGCCTTTTGCAACGGGACAGCTTTCCCCGTCGCAAAAGGATTGGCGCGATTTTCGCGCCAAATCGTGGGAAACTTATTTGCGACGGGGGAATATTCCCGTCGCAAATAACCGGAGGCGGTAAAAGGTATTTGCGATGGGAATATTCCCCCGTCGCAAATAGTATGTCGGCAGGTGGTTATTTGCGACGGGTCCCGTCGCAAATAACTATTTACCCGTTGACCGTAATAAATGTTGGCTAAGGTATTTCCGACGGGTACCGTCGCAAATAATACTGTTTGCGACGGGATACCCGTCGCAAATGGGCCCGTCGCAAATAATCTAACCTATATATACCCCCATCCGTTTTTTTCATTTCATTCTCATTCTCTATCTTCTCCTTCTCTGAAAATTATATTTCTAGAGTTCAGTTTTTTTCCAGTTTAATTTTTTTCTCCGGAGCTGATATTAAAGTTTTGAAGAACGATCAGAGCAGATCAATTTTTAAGGTATTTATGTTCATTTTAATTTAATATTTATTTTTAATTTTTTATTAGTTTCAATTATTCTTAATTAGTTGTAATTTAATTATGTTTACATTGTTTTATTACTTAATAAATTTAAATTATTAGTATTGTTCATAGTTAATGGTAATTAGGAATAATTAGTAATAATTTTTAATAATTAAGAATAAATATTAATAATTAGTAATAAATACCAATAATTAGGAATAATAACATTATTACAGTATTAGTCTATTTTATTATTAATATTAAAATAATATAATTTTATATATATATACAATTCTCTTTTCATCTGTGTGTTTGCTGTCTTCACATGTATTATTTGTATGTGGAGATAGAAAACGCACAGATGAAATGAGAATTGTATATAAATTAGAAAATTATATTATTTTAATATTAATAATAAAATATATTAATAATGTTATTATTTGTAATTATTGGTAATTATTCCTAATTATTGATAATTATTCATTTAATTACTAATAATTAGGAACAATTATCAATAATTATCAATAATTAAGAATAATTAGTAATAATTAGTAATAATTACCAATAATTAGTAATAATTAGTAATAATTATCAATAATTAGTAATAATTAGTTATAATTAGTAATAATTACCAATAATTAGTAATAATTACCAATAATTACCATTAATTACCAATAATTACCAATAATTACCAATAATTACAAATAATTAGTAATAATTAGGAATAATTAGGAATAATTAGTAATAATTAGGAATAATTAGTAATAATTAGTAATAATTAGTAATAATTAGTAATAATTAGTAATAATTAGTAATAATTAGTAATAACTAGGAATAACTAGGAATAACTAGGAATAACTAATAATAACTAGGAATAACTAGTAATAACTAGGAATAACTAGGAATAACTAGGAATAACTAGGAATAATTACCAATAATTACCAATAATTAGCAATAATTAGCAATAATTAGCAATAATTACCAATAATTAGCAATAATTACCAATAATTAGCAATAATTAGCAATAATTATTAATAATTAGCAATAATTATTAATAATTAGTAATTAATACCTAAAATTAGGAAAAATTAGGAAAAATTAGGAAAAATTAGGAAAAATTAGGAAAAATTAGGAAAAATTATGAAAAATTACCAATAATTAGGAAAAATTACCAATAATTAGTAATAATTACCAATAATTAGTAATAATTACCAATAATTAGTATTAATTACCAATAATTAGTAATAATTACCTATAATTAGTATTAATTACCAATAATTAGTATTAATTACCAATAATTAGTATTAATTACCAATAATTAGTATTAATTACCAATAATTAGTAATAATTAGGAATAATTACCAATAATTAGTATTAATTACCAATAATTAGGAATGATTAGTAATAATTACCAATAATTAGTAATAATTAGTAATAATTAGTAATAATTAGGAATAATTAGTAATAATTAACAATAATTAGTAATAATTACCAATAATTACCTATATTTAGTAATAATTAACAATACTTACCAATAATTACCAATAATTGCAAATAATTGGCAATAATTAGTAATAATTAGTAATAATTAGTAATAATAGGAATAATTAGCAATAATTAGTAATAATAGGAATAATTAGCAATAATTAGCAATAATTAGCAATAATTAGCAATAATTAGCAATAATTAGCAATAATTAGCAATAATTAGCAATAATTAGCAATAATTAGCAGTAATTAGCAATAATTAGCAATAATTAGCAATAATTAGCAATAATTAGTAATAATTGCCAATAATTAGTAATAATTAGCATTAATTAGTAATAATTAGCAATAATTAGTAATAATTAACAATAATTAACAATAATTAGTAATAATTACAAATAATTACCAATATTTAGTAATAATTAACAATACTTACCAATAATTGCCAATAATTACCAATACTTACCAATAATTGCCAATAATTACCAATAATTACCAATAATTGCCAATAATTGGCAATAATTAGCAATAATTAGCAATAATTAGCAATAATTAGTAATAATTAGTAATAATTACCAATAATTAGTAATAATTAGTAATAATTAGTAATAATTAGTAATAATTAGGAATAATTAGTATTAATTAGGAATAATTTGGAATAATTAGTATTAATTAGGAATAATTAGTAATAATTACCAATAATTAGTAATAATTATTATTAATTACCAATAATTAGTAATAATTACCAATAATTAGTATTAATTACCAATAATTAGTATTAATTACCAATAATTAGTAATAATTACCAATAATTAGTAATAATTACCAATAATTAGTAATAATTACCAATAATTACAAATAATTAGTAATAATTAGTAATAATTACCAATAATTAGTAATAATTAGTAATAATTAGTAATAATTAGTAATAATTAGGAATAATTAGTAATAATTAGGAATAATTAGTAATAATTACCAATAATTAGTAATAATTATTATTAATTACCAATAATTAGTATTAATTACCAATAATTAGTATTAATTACCAATAATTAGTATTAATTACCAATAATTAGTATTAATTACCAATAATTAGTAATAATTACCAATAATTAGTAATAATTACCAATAATTAGTAATAATTACCAATAATTACCAATAATTACCAATAATTACCAATAATTACCAATAATTACCAATAATTACCAATATTTTTCAATATTTTCTAATAATTACCAATAATTACCAATAATTACCAATATTTACCAATAATTAGGAATAATTACCAAAAATTATGAATAATTACCAATAATTTGGAATAATTACCAATAATTTGGAATAATTACCAATAATTTGGAATAATTACCAATAATTATGAATAATTACCTTATTACATTATTTATATATTTTATTATTAATATTAAAATAATATAATTTTCTATATTATATACAATTCTCTTTTTTTTCTGTGTGTTTTCTGTCTCCACATGTAATATTGGCATTCTTTTTCAAAATTATCAACCTACTCGCCAATGGAGAGGTGAAAGTGAATGCCAATATTACATGTGGAGACAGAATGTTAAACACACAGATGAAAGGAGAATTGTATATAATATAGAAAATTATATTATTTTAATATTAATAATAAAATATACTAATAATGTAATAATGTTATTATTATATAATTAATATTTATGAAAAAATTATATTAGTATTATTAAAAAAAAATAAAAAATCAATATAATATTAAAATTATCAATATTTGTAACAGGTTTTGCTTTATTCTCAATATATTCAATCCTTGCTTGAGTGTTTTTTCTAACAAATTATTCAAAATCAGTAATGCTTTTATATTTTATAGAAAAATATGGAACAACGAGGTCGTCAACAATCATTATTAGATGACCGCATATGGATAAATCAACGTAGAAATCCAAATGGTTCTGGTTTAAATCCAGTATATATAGAGGGTGTGGAGATTTTTTTATCATTTGCGGCATCAAATCCAGAATTTGTTTCAGAAGGAAAAATAAAATGACCTTGTAGAAAATGTGCATTGAGAACGTTTGACACGTTTGACAAAGTGGGGGAACATCTCTTGCGTTTTGGTTTTCAAGCAGATTATGTTTTTTGGTATCAACACGGTGAATGCAGTTCCAGAGCAGGTGATACCAACTTGATTCCGGATCCATCCTAGTTTCAAGATTTAGTACATGATGTTGTAGGTTCATCTGTTCAACATACAGAAACTCCGGCTGATATAGCTTCAAATCCTGAGTTAGTACCGTCTGAATTTTATGAGTTGTTGAAGTCTGCTGAGGATGCATTATATCCTGGCTGCAAGATGAGCAAATTAGAAGCAGTTGCAAAATTTATGGCTATCAAATCAGATAACAGAATGTCAAACACCTGTTTTGACCAGATATTTTCTTTGCTGAAAACACTGTTACCCGAAGGAAATGTTTTACCTGCAAATTACTATGAAAGTAAGAGGCTGGTTCGAAATTTGGGACTAACTTGTCAGAAGATTCATGCATGTTCAAATGACTGCATTTTATATTCTGGGGAAAATGAGTCGTTGGATAGTTGTCCCACATGTGGGCAACTGAGATATAAAGAAGGACAACACGGGAAGTCTGGTTTGATTCCTGTAAAACAGTTGAGATATTTTCCGCTTACATCCAGACTTCAGCGTTTATTCATGTCTAAGAATACAGCGACAATGATGTCATGGCATAAAGAGAATATTTCAACCGATAAAAGCTTGCATCATCCAGCTGATGGTGATTCATGGAAACATTTTGATAGAGTGCATCCATCCTTTGCTTTAGAATCTAGAAATGTTCGACTGGGCCTTTCCACTGATGGTTTCTGTCCGTTTGGATCTTATGGTAGTCAATATTCATGTTGACCTGTTTTTTTAACTCCGTACAATTTACCTCCATGGATGTTGATGAAGGAGCCATATATCTTTTTGACTTTACTAATTCCAGGACATCCGAAGAAAAATATTGATGTTTATTTGAAGCCATTGATTGATGAATTAAATTTATTTTGGAGTACTGGTGTCAGTACATATGATGTTGCAACGAAACAGAATTTCATACTGAGAGCAGCATTGATGTGGACAATAAGTGACTTCCCGGCTTATGGGATGTTATCTGGCTGGAGTACACATGGTCAGAAATCATGTCCTTACTGTATGGGAGAGAACAAAGCATTTATGCTCATTCATGGAAAGAAACCTTTTTATTTTGACTGTCATCGCAGATTTCTTCCAGCTGATCATCCTTTTCGCAGAAACAGATCTCATTTCAGAAAAGGAACAGTTGAAATGGATGGACCTCCAAAAATGCTATCAGGTTCGGAGTTAAAATCAGTTGTATTTTCATTACCTCCCATCACTTTTGGTCCCACAATAAACCAACAGAAAATTTCTGGATTTGGGAAAGAACACAATTGGATTAAACGTAGTATATTTTGGGATTTACCATATTGGTCTGATTTGTTGGTCCACCACATGTTGGATGTCATGCATATTGAGAAGAATTGTTTTGATAATTTGTTTCATACAGTTTTGGATACGCCAGGAAAGAGCAAAGACAATGTAAATGCACGTTTAGATCTTGCCCAAATTTGCAGGCGTCCAGAATTGGAACTCTTTGAGAATGTCAGAACAGAAAGGTTACTGAAACCAAAAGCAGCTTATACATTTTCTAAAGAAAACCGTTTATTATTTTGTCAGTGGATTGCAGATTTGAGACTTCCAGATGGCTGTGCTTCCAATTTGGGTAGATGTGTAAAGAATGGTCATATTACTGGATTAAAAAGTCATGATTGTCATGTTATAATGGAGAGACTTCTACCCATTGGATTAAGAGGTCTGTTGAATTCTGTGATTTGGGATTCCATAACTGACATGTCTCTTTTTTTTTCGGGAAATTTGTGCGGCTACGACAGATTATGATGCTCTAGGCAAACTTGAAAAATATGTTGTTGTAATTATATGTAAACTGGAAAAAATATTTCCGCCGTCTTTCTTCGACTCAATGGAACATTGGATGTTACATTTTCCATATGAATCCAAATGTGGAGGTCCGGTATAGTTTCGATGGATGTACCCATTTGAAAGATGAATGCAAAAATTGAAAAGAAAAGTACGTAACAAAGCATCTGTTGAAGGATCTATTGCAGAAGCTTATTTGCAAGAGGAAATATCTTTTTTCTGCTCCCATTATTTTGAATCTGAGTATCCTTCAAAACACAACCGAATGGGACGGAACGAGAGGAATATTGATGAAATCGACAATCAATTATCTGTTTTCAACCAGTCAGAGCTTGGTTTTGGTGGAGTTTATGAATGCTGGCTTTCAGATGATGAACATCAGAGAGCTCATACGTATGTTCTGCTCAACTGTGAAGAGATGACATCAGTTGTACTGTAAGTGTTTATATCACTTATTCTATCATTTATGTTACAGTAAATAACTTTGGTTTTTATAGGTTGTATGATAATCATATCAAGAAACAAATTCCACAAATTACAGCAGCTGCTCTCGAAGAACGTCGACTGAAAAATTTCTCTCAGTGGTTTCAAAAACTGGTAACATAAATTCTTTATCTTTTAACAACTCATTCAATGTATAGTTTACTATATTGATAATTATTTCACAAATTTTCAGGTGTCTCGACATGCTGATAAAATTGACAAACGACTGTGTGTATTGAGTAACTCATCTTCCAAACTTGTTAAAACTTATAATGCATATGTGGTGAATGGATTTCGATTCCACACACATGCATATGGGGAATCGAAAAAAACAATGAACAGTGGAGTTAGCTTGAGAGGATCTCATCATCGAGAAAATGAAGTTGACTTTTATGGCATACTTGATAAAATCATTGAACTCTGTTATCTTGGACAACATTACATAACCATGTTCAAATGTCGGTGGTTGGATACAGAGAGAGGCGTGCGTGTTCATCCGACTCATGGAATCATCGATATTAAATGTAAAAGTGTTCTCGCAGTAAATGAACCATTCTTATTGGCTCAACAGGCATATCAAGTTTATTACGCGAAGTACTGTGCAACATCAAGAGAATTGACTGATTGGTGGAGTGTAATAAAAATCAAAATTTGAGACAATCAGTTTAGTCAAAGTGAATGTGCTTTCACTGATGTGCAAAGAATTGAAGTTTTTCAAGAGAGTACTCAAAATCAATCTTTTTTACAAAGAGACATGAGTATCGATGACGACACCCCACATTTAAGAGTCGGTGATGACGATGATGTTAATGATGTCACATATGAATTTGAAATGGTAAGAGATGAATCAACTGTAACTCGAATGGATATCGATGATGTTGAGGAGGAATATGAAGATGACATTGACATATATGAAGATGATGATGAAGATGAACACTGATAGCATTCCATGGTATTTATATACAATCATAATATGTATATATGTATATATAATAGTAATTATCAATTATTTGCTAACATTAATATTTTCTGTTTCAGATGGACGACGCCACATTTCGTGAGTTGGCGGATGCTGACCTGACTTTCGATGCGGATGAGTTGCTGACAGATGACCCTCAGCCTGCAGGCGCTCCAGGGAGTACGCGGAGGGGGCGCGGTCTTGCACGATTGATGATTCCTGACCCCGTCCCCGAGCGACATCCACGTCTTGGGTTTGATCCACGCACACGGAGGTGTGATAACCTGTGAATTTGACTAAGATTTCATTAATCTATTCACATAACAAATGTTTATTATTTTTTCAGTTTTCCGCATATAGCAGTCGGACAGGGCAGCGCTATTTTGCGCAACTATTTCTCTCAGCCGTGGACCACATGGGAGCAGATTCCCATTGATGTGCAGCAGGCCATGTTCGGCCATTGGTTGGTACGTACGTAAATAAATAATTTTTATTTTGAAAATTATTTCATTTCTAACTTGATATTTTGATTTATTTGTAGGGTTTATGGTATCCGATCGAGGATACCATGCGTGACGCCATCCACGAGGCATGGGAGGTGGCCATGTGTGATCGCCTTCGTCAGTTTTTGCACAATTTAAGAAAAGCTGCGATGAAGAAAGCAGGAGTGTCAGATTTTGACGAGTCATGTAGAGCACACCGACCAGAGTATATTTCATCCCATGTATGTGATGGATTATGTGCGCACTGGTTGAGTGGTGCCTTTCAGAGGAGATCATCGGTGGGGAGACAGAATCGGGGGAGACAGGAGGTGACTCATCGAGCTGGGAGTCGTTCTTTCAGTACTCATAGACAGCATCTGGTACGTACATTATTTATAAATATTTTATATAACTGTAAATATTAACAGTTTATTTTTTATTCTTATAGGCTGTCGAGAACCCCGATATTACAGAGTACGACGTATATCGGAGGATGTATAGTGATCCTGATACTGGGGAGCTCAGAGGTGATCGTCAGCATCACATCGTGGTCAGTATTATTTGTTTTCAAGTTTAAAAATTAACTGCATATAATATATTCACAATTTTAATTTTAAATTGCAACTATAGGAGTCATTTGAGGCCGCAGCGTCACAGGCCCGACCTGAGAGTCAGGCCGAGTCATCAGATCAGACCACTGCCCGTCAGTTTGATGAAGCGGCATGGATGCAGGCCACCCAGTATGCCTTCGAGAAGGGCCGGGTAGTTGGTATCGGCTCTCGACTGACTCCCGGAGATTATTATGGCAGTGCTGCGATGTCGGCGTCCAGCTCGAGAGGAGCTCGTGCATCTTATTCTACTACACAGTATGAGGATCAGTTACGATCTCAGACTGCACAGATAGAGAGTCTCCGACAAGAGCAGGAGCAGATGCGTCAGCAGTATGAGGAGGAGCGTCGACGCCAGCAGCAGCTGTACGAGGAGCAGGCGAGTCGGTGGCAGCAGCAGCATCAGGAGAAGATGGAGTACATGCACCGACTCACTCATGCTTTAGGGATGGAGTTTCCTCCACCACCATCTGCAGACCCCCCACCTCCCCCCCTCCTTCAGATTAGAGATTGTATTTATGTTATAAAATTTGTGAAATCAAAATATTTTTTTTTTCTATTCGTAGTTTCTGTCTCATTATAAAATATTAATAATATTATATTTTTAAATAACAATATTAATATGAATAATAATATTATTTATATTTTATAATATTAAATTATATATATATATTAAAATTTTATAATATTATAATTTAATTATATTTTTTGTAATACTTGAATTATTTTAATATTTGAATGTAAAATAATTCTATTATTTTTATATTAATTAAAATAACTTATTAATATTTTTTTATTTATGAATTATAATTCTAATATTATTATATTAATTAAATCATTTATTAATATTCTATTATTTTTTATTTTTGAATTATAATTCTATTATTATTATATTAATTAAAATAATTTATTAATAATTTATTATTTTTATTTGTGAATTATAATTCTATTATTATATTAATTAAAATAATTTATTAATAATTTTTTTTTTATTTTTTTTATAGTATTTGCGACGGGATACTATGCCCGTCGCAAATACTAGTATTATTAATAGTTTTTTATTTTTTTTAAAAAATAGTTTTTTGCGACGGGACCCATCGCAAAAACTATTTATAGTATTTGCGACGGGCTACTATGCCCGTCGCAAATACTAGTATTATTAATAGTTTTTTATTTTTTTTAAAAAATAGTTTTTGCGACGGTACCGTCGCAAAAGGTATTTGCGACGGGTCCCGTCGCAACAACTATTTTAAAAGTTTTTTAAAAAAATACGGAATACTATTTGCGACGGAGAGAATGACCGTCGCAAAAAAAGGCTTTAGCGACGGGCCCGTCGCAAATAAGGGTAGTTGCGACGGCGTTTTCAGCAACGGGCTATTTGCGACGGGGGCCCGTCGCAAATGTCTATTTGCGACGGTATCCCGTCGCAAATGCCCCGTCGCAAATATATGTTTTTCTAGTAGTGTTAGGATCCAAGAATTACCTTACCTTAGTGCAATAGAAGACCAATCTTTCTTATGGAATAGAATACTAAGACATTGTAATTTTAGAAACCTATGCAAACTCTCTAAGAAAAGAATCATTAAGGATCTACTGGATCTTAGATTTGATTCTTCAAAAGTCTGTGATCCTTATCAAAATGGAAAGTATTATAAGTCAAGATTTAAATCAATTAGTGAAGTCTCAACTTCTAATGCATTACAACTAGTGCATATAGATCTTTTCAAACCAACACAAACTGGAATTATTGAAGGAAAATACTATGTATTTGTTTTAGTTGATGATTACACTAGATTTACATGGTTCTATTTTATAGTAAAGAAATCTGAAGCATTTTCTTATTTTAAATCTTTTTTAGCCAAAGTTAAAAATGAGAAAAACCTTCCATTTATAACTATTCATAGTGATCATGGGGGAGAATTTCAAAATTCATATTTTGAAACCTTTTGTAGTAATAAATTCATTACTCATAACTTCTCAGCTCCAAGAACTCCTCAAGAAAATGATGTTGTTGAAAGAAGAAATCATATTATTCAAGAGATAATAAGAACCATGTTGATTAAATACTCTATTGCTAAAAACTTTTGGGATGAATCATTTAGTACTGCTTTTTATACTATAAATCAAGTTTTAATCAGACCACACCTTATGAGTTATGGATTGGTAAAAAACCTAAAGTTTCTTACTTCAAAGTATTTGGATGAAAAGTATTCATATTGAATACTAAAGATAACTTACATAAATTTGCACCAAAATCTGATAAAGGAATTTTCTTAGGCTATTCCACTACTTATAAGGCTTATAGATTTTTTAACAAAAATTCTTGTACTATTAAAGAAATAGTACATGTTAAATTTGATGAAACTGATCCTTTTGTTTTTAAACAACCTCAACCTACATCTTTAGACATGTTTTCAAAAACTGATTATCAACATTTGATAGAAGATTCTTCTAATTCATAAAATACTCAAGAAAATGTTCTTGAAATATTTATCCCATAAGATTTTTTACCTTATGTTGATGAACAAGTTTTACAAAACCCAAATCAGTTGTTTCTTAAGAATCATCCTAGTGATAGTATCATTGGTGATGTAAATCAACCTATAAGGACTATAAGTTCTCTAGGGAATGAAGTAGAGCATCTAGCATTTCTTTCCTAATTAGAACCTAAATTTACAGATGAATATTTAGGTGATGATGATTGGATTAAAGCTATACAAGGTGAACTAAATGAATTCGAAAGGAACAAAGTCTGAACATTGGTTAAAAGACCTAAAGAAACTTCTGTAATTGGAGTAAAGTGGGTCTTCAAAAATAAATGTGATGAAAATGGAATCATTATAATAAATAAAGCAAGATTAGTTGCTAAAGGATATAATAAAAAATAAGGAATAGACTATGAATAAACCTATGATCCAATATCTAGACTTGAATCTATTCGTATTCTACTAGACTTTTCATCATTTTTCAATTTCAAACTTTTTCAAATGGATGTGAAGTGTGATTTACTTAATGAATATGTTCAAGAGGAAGTTTATGTTGAACAAACTCTTGTTTTTGAAGACACAAAACATCCTGAACATGTTTAAAAACTTAGAAGATCTTTATAAGGACTTAAACAAGCCCCAAGAGCCTAGTATAATAGAGTTGCAAGATTTTTTTTATAAAACAATTATGTTAAGGGAACTACTGATCTGTAAGGACCCGACCCCAGTTGCCCATAGTCGGTTCCTTATTTGATTACGTTGGCATACATACAAGGAATAAGAATCTCAAAAGAACGAGTAGTTTAGTATTATTGGAAACAAGTTACATACATAAGTTTATCATTACAACATTAAGGGAAACAAAAACACTATTTTATTCCACTAGAAACATCATGTATCCTAGATTATGCTTGCAAGTCATTCATAAATTACTTCTTCATAACCTGAGAAAATGAAACATAAGAAAGGGGTGATCTCAAACGCTCAGTAAGATTAAGAAATACAGTGTAAGATAATATAAACATTAGACATGGTGAATAATTGAAAACACATGCCTTTAATAATAAATATGAACACATTATGGAAGGAAAATGAACTGAGTAAATAATGACATAATAAAACATGACCATGGGTATTCTACTAGTCAAATAACCACATGAACTTTCAATTACTAGCTTCATAATGAGGAAATTGAATATTCCGGACATTCTGAATCATTTTGTCATGGCCTCGGTCAAGACATCTAGTGATTAAGGCCTCGTCCAAAATCCATATCACATTGGGAAATGCCTCGGCCAATTCCACGTCTATTTGTCTCATGAGACCTACCGATGCATCGAGGGGATATAGTGGTCCCCACCCGTCACATAATAAGTCCAATTAATTCCTCATATGAGCAGGGATAAACATAAACAACATATACATTCATATTGAAACAATCATATGAAATGTAATTAACATTCCCCAATTATTAAACATAAAACACTAACCATTCCGAGTAATAAGGTGAATGGTTTTAGGATAGATCATCCACAATAGAGTTAGTCATAAAAAATTAAATAATATATGGTATATGACTTCATAAATGATTAAACCCAATAATACCATGGAATAAACAAGAGTGTTGAATTAGATGAAAACACTCTTATAAAATCATTAAGCAATTCTTGAGATAAATACTCTTTTATTATGAAAAGAAGAGTTCTTTTGGAAAAATATTTGTATAAAACCAGAAGTGAGGTAAGATAGTATTTTCATAATAAAATGAGTGATTTTATAAATATAAAGGTTTAAAAAAACATATTATAGAGTTCCCTTGAAAAATAGGTAAGAATTTGAGAAATTCCCTTGAATAGGGCTTGTATTTTTGAAACAATTTTGAAAGTTCCTTTTAAAACGTGTAACTATCCATAAAATAAGGAAGGATTATGGTTTGTAAACATATATATGATACTCACACAGAAAATATGAGGAGTACATAACAATACATAAGAATTAAACTGAGGTAATTAGACAATGAAAGTATCCCGAATGAAAATGGATGTTCGGGTGGAAAAACCCTTACCTTAAATCCAAATGTGTTCAGATCTTCTACTTAAGTTCATGGAATATGAAATTATACTTTTTAATAACTTATTTAAGAACCTATTAGACATGTATTTATTTTACCATAATTATGGTTAGTTCATTTATGTCTTTATTGATAAGTTATTGTATTGAATTTCGTCGTTCTGGAGTGTTCGTTTCCTTTATTTTCATATTCGGTTCACTTGTTTTTAAGTAATGAAGTTCATGTGGAATGGTTATAAATCTCCAGAATTTAAATTAAATATTATTTATGAACATACATAATTGTTAATGTCCATTTCTATCATTTGGTTACATGGAATGAGGATTAATCATTAGATAACCACCACTTCGATTATTCGGCGGTATTTTGAATATTATGAACTAGTTTTGTCATATAACTTAATTATATGTACATATTCTGGTTATTGAATATTAATTAGTTTATAACACATATATTATAGTCTGGTTCAACCATGAATATGGTTTCATTACCAGTAATGAAGAAGAAATTGAAGAACAAAACTTCATCGTCCATGAAGGTTATAAATCGAAACCTCATGGATGTCAATTTCGTTTATAAAATAAAAGGGAGGGAGTAAGAATATTTATGATGGTTATTCTATTAACATGATATAAATCCAGTATATAGATGTTAATGGAGTTATCATGATCATTTGTACAGAGGAGGAGAGGAGAGGATAGAAAAAGAAGATAAATTGAAATGAAACTAAATGAAAAAGAAGGGTGCTTTACCTCTTGAAATAACCTCCTTGAGAAACTCCTTAAGAGAATGGGTTTTGGTCTTTTGGGAAGACCATAAGCTTCTTAGATGTGGAGAGAGACTAGGGAAGGGTAATTGGGCAGAACTTTGAGGATATTCAAGGCTTATAGGAGTGAAGAGAAGTGGTAGTGGTGGGGGGTTTTTATAGTGGAGGAGAGGGGTAAATTTTTAATATTTAATTCATTATTTTATTATTTATCTCAAGATAACCAATAATATAGTTTCATGTGACCCATAATAGTAATAATGGCATGTGAGTTCGAACCAAGTGAGATTACATCATCCTTGCATCACCTATGATGCAGTAATCAAGTATTTAGCATTTATCGTATTTTATCATATTTTACTATTCATCAAAAATTCTAGAATTTCAGAAAAATACAAAAAATTCACCCCTACCATTTTTTGACGTGTAGAATTAAAAAGTGAAATCCATTTTTCAAAAATAATTTTCTAAATTTTATTAGTTTAATTTTTAAATAAGGTCATAGTTAATTCGAAAAATAACAATCTTGAAGTGCAATTAGTTTTATGTGACATTGAAAAATTAATTAAGATCCCATTATTATATTGACTTAAGACAATAAAATAATAATATTATTTACTATTCAAGGGGAATATTACTATTCATAAGGGTATGTTACTATTCAACAAAAATCAAGTTTATTTTATCAGACTCCAAATGACATACTGAACACAACTCTAGATGACCATTTTTCGAAATTCAAAACATAGAAGAGGAAAAGTTTTGTTTATAAAATTGCATTCTATATTTATTTTCAAAACATTGGGGTGTTACATTCTCCCATCACAAAAATTTCATCCTCAAAATTCATAGAATATTACCTAAAAAGATTCGGGTATGTCTTTAACATAAGCTCCTCAGGCTCCCATGTTGCTTCCTCCATCTTATGGTTTCTCCATAGAACCTTTACCAGTAGAGTCGTCCGATTTCTCAATACTTGTTCTCTAGTATCAAAAATATTGATAGGATCTTCACAGTAAGATATATCGGGCTCAAGTTCCACTTCTTCGTAAGTGATTACATGTGTTGGGTCTAGAATGTAATTTCTTAACATTAACACGTGGAACACATTTTGAACCTTGGATAGACTTGGAGGCATTTCCAAATGGTAAGCTACAGCTCCAATTCGGTCCATAATTTCAAAAGGTCCAATGTACCTGAGACTTAATTTTCCCTTCTTACCAAATTGTATAATACCCTTCCATGGAGATACTTTTAAGAAAACGTGATCACCTTCTTGAAACTCCAAATCCTTCCTTCGGTTATCAGCATAGCTCTTTTGACTACTTTGAGCTATTTTGATATGGTTATGGATAATCTTCACCTTTTCCATTGTTTCTTCAACAAGTTCTAGGCCCACGAGCTTTCTTTCACCAACATCATCCCAGTAAGTTGGTGTACGACACCGCCACCCATATAATGCTTCATAGGGTGCCATCTGTATACTTGAATGGAAGCTATTGTTGTAGGAAAATTTTACGAGAGGTAAATAATGATCCCACATGCCTTGAAAATCAAGCGAACAAGACCTCAACATATCTTCCAATGTTTGAATTGTCCATTTTGATTGTCCATCAGTTTGTGGGTGGTAAGTAGTGCTCAAACGAAGATCAGTATCTAGGGCCTTATGAAGACTTTTCCAGAATCTTGATGTAAAACGTGGATCACGACCAGAAACAATCAATAGGGGTACTCCATGAAGTCTCACAACTTCATTAATATATAGTCTTTCTATACATTCAAGTGGTAGATCTTCTCTTATAGAAAAAAATGTGCTGACTTGGTAAGACGATCAATAATGACCCATATTGCATTGTTCCTTCTAGGATTCTTTGGTAGTCCCATGACAAAGTCCATCGTGATATTATCCCATTTCCACTCAGGTATGGGAATAGGTTGCAATTCTCCTCCAGGCTGTTTCCTTCTAGCTTTCACTTGTTGACAAACTATACATCTTGATACAAAATCAGCAATCTCCCTCTTCATGTTGTCCCACCAAAAATGTTCCTTCAAATCTCTATACATCTTAGTGCTTCTAGGGTGTATAGAGAAATTGGAACTATGAGCATCATCCAACAATTCTCTTTTTAGATCAGGTATATCAGGAACACAAAGTCTCTTCCCAAATTTCAAAATTCCATCTTCATATACGAAGTCACTCAATCTCCCATCATTCACAGCTTTAATCTTCTTTTGAAACTCCCCATCATCAGCCTGAGAATTTTTTTATCATTTCTAGTAAAGATGGTTTAGCAACCATTTGAAAAAGAATTGATGTTTCACCTTCCATGGTTATTACCATATTCATCTTTACTAGATCCATGAAAATAGGACCCCTTTCAACTATCATCTTGCCCAAAACTCCATGATCCTTTCTACTAAAGGCATCTGGGACCTTATTTTACTTCCCCGGGTGGTAGTGTATCATGCAATCATAATCCTTGAGTAGTTCAAGCCATCTCCTTTGCCTCATGTTGAGTTCTTTCTGTGAGAAAATATACTTCAAACTCCTGTGATCAGTATAAATCTCACATTTTTCACCATAGAGATAATGTATCCATATCTTCAAAGCAAATATTACAGAAGCTAACTCAAGATCATGAGTAGGATAGTTTTTCTCATGAATTTTTATTTTTCATGATGCATAAGAAATAACCCTATCATTTTGCATAAGGACACAACCAAGTCCTTTCTTTGAAGCATCACTATAAATAACAAACCTGTTATTCTATAATGGTAGAGTCAATATAGGAGCATTGACTAATATCATCTTCAGTTCTTTGAAACATTCTTCACAATATTTTTTCCAAACAAATTTAACCCCTTTACATGTGAGCTTCATTAGTGGGTTAGCTAGTCGGGAAAAATTATATACGAAACGCCGATAATAACCTGCTAAGCCAATAAAACTGCATACCTCAGTTATGTTTGTTGGTGTGGGCCAATCTTGGATTTCCTTTGTCTTTATAGGATAAACTAGGATTCCATCCTTAGAGACAATATGGCCAAAAAGAAATCTCCTGAAGCCAGAATTCACACTTGCTAAACTTCCCATATAATTCATGTCTTCTAAGAGACTTTAGGATAATTCACAAGTGATTTTCATGATCTTCATTGATTTTGGAGTATACCAAGATATCATCAATAAATAACACTACAAAATCATCGAGATATTCCTTGAAAAATCTGTTCATTAGATCCATGAAGATAGAGGGTGCATTAGTCAATCCAAAAGGCATTACTGTAAACTCGTAATGCCCATACCTAGTCCAAAATGCTTTCATTGGAATATCTTCCTTCCTTACACGCAACTGATGATATCCAGATCAAATATCAATCTTTGAAAAGTATTGAGCTCCATGTAATTGGTCAAATAAATCATCAATGAGAGGTAGATGATACTTGTTCTTTATTGTTATAGCATTGATCTCCCTATAGTCGATACATAACCTCATAGATCTATCTTTCTTCTTAACAAAAAGGACAGGGGATCCCCATGGAGAAACACTAGGGTGAATAAATCCCTTATTAATAAATTCCTCTAGTTGTTTCTTTAGTTCCACTAATTCCACAGTGGCCATTCTATAAGGGGTCTTCGATATGGGATTTAAACCAGGAATTAAATCAATGGAAAACTCAATTTCTCATTCTGGAGGATGTCCAGGTAAATATTCGGGAAACACATCAACATATTCTCTCATAATAGGCACATCCTATATTTGAACATTCCTTTCCTCACCCATAGTTATTTCATTCTCTTCCTCTCCAATAATTGAATTTAGTTGAGCTACTGGGGGTGGATCTAGATAAGAACCAGGTGGTGATGATTCTTCTCTAAAGATAATGTGTTCTTTATCATCATCATCAAAAATCATATCCTCCTTCTTCTTATAATAAATTTTTGCATCATGGTCCGAAAGCTAATCCATACCGAGGATTATATCAAATTCAATCATGGGTATGACGATAATATCAACCAATAAAGAACATTTATATGCCTTAATGGGAACTGATTGACAGAACTTTGTAGCAATGATACTTCCCTTAGGAGTTTTAACTGACAACTCTCTTGTTAAATCAAATTGTAAATATCTAATTTTCTTAGAAAACTGGGAAGATATGTAACAATGCGATGATCCAGAATCAAATAAAGTATTGGCTAAACTTGAGGAAACAATTAAAGTACCTGCCACCGCATCATTAGGAACTTCAACCTCTACAGTTATTATTGCATAATCTTGTCCCTAATCCCTTGCCATTTTTTGTTGCATATTTCCTTGATATTTTAGACAATCATTAGCATAGTGTCCCATCTCTCGACAACTATAGCATTAAACATCATTGGCTCACTTCTTCCCTTTGCAATCAATATCAATATGGCCTCTCTGACCACATGTGTAGCATACTCCTTTTCCTTTTAAGAACTCACCAGGGTGTTTCCTTCCACAATTGTCACATGGTGGAAATTCAACTCTTCCCTTCTTCCATATTTCCTTATTTCATTTCCCATGGTTTTTAGCAGCCCTCTTCTTTTCTTGCTTTCCCTTAAATTCATAAGACTTAGAGAATTATTTTTTTGTCTTGATGGCACATGAAACTATATCCTCATATGATGAAAAACTTTGGGAGACCAGTGCCAACCGGAGGAATGAATTTAGGCCATCGAAGAATCGATCAATTTTGCTCCTTGGATTTCGTATGTAGTCCACAACATGTCTTGCTAATCTTGTGAAGTTAGCTTCATACCTTGCAATATTATCATCTTCCTTCTGCCTCAGATTCAAGAATTGTCTCTCCATATCTGCTCGCTGCTCGTGAGGGAAATATTTTTCTAAGAATATTTCTTTAAAATCCCTCCATTCTATCTCTTCCATATCTTCATCCTCCTTTGTGTTTTGGATTAAGGACCACCACTGATCCGCATCTCCCGATAGATGATAGACTACCATGAAAACCTTCTCTCTTTCATTACATCCCAAGGCAAGAAATATCTTCTCAAGGGAACATATCTACTGCTCTGCTACAAATGGTTTTGTATTCCCGTTGAATTATGGAGGCTGTTGTCACATAAAGAGATCTAGCATGGCTCCTCCACGTGGTGGATCTGGATGCTCTATACGGGTAAGTTTATTATTCATAAACTGAGTAAGTTGTCCCAGTATAGTTATGAGTTTCTCAGCACCAGTCATAGCACCAGATCCAACATCATTATCTTGCATCAGAGGAAAATCCCTACAGGGGTCACGTGCATTTGTGCGATTTCCATTCCGTCCACTAGGTGCCATATCTAGATAATGGAATAAACTAGATTAGGTTATGAATAATAAAGTATAATATTAACTTAAAAATACTCAGAAAAATTGAGATCCTACACATGGATAATCCCATATTCACAAATATGGTTTCTTTGAAGAATATTTTACATTTCAATCCTTCATAATGGATTGTAAAGAAAATGTGAATTATCCTAAGCATATCCCCCAGGAGTGTCATAACCAAGAGTGAAGCAAGGACCGTTTTCATGCACCAGTTCCTGTTCGAGTCAATATCAAAGCGGTGTTTTCGGGTTTTACCCCTAGATACATCTGTGCCAGATCCGCCACTAACTGCTCGTATCCAGATAGGGATGCATTGCTTGAAAGATCCACATAATCTATTCCTTACCAAAATACTAGGACGTTATTGTATGTATATCCTCAAAGACTAACTTAGGTACTATTCTCTAATTCTACGTTTTCTAAATCTAGTTTCCAAGTATTCTACTAAACTTTCTCTGATACCAACTGTAAGGACCTGACCCCAGTTGCCCATAGTCGGTGACTTATTTGATTACGTTGGCATATATACAAGGAATACGAATCTCAAAATACCGAGTAGTTTAGTATTATTGGAAAAAAGTTACATACATAAGTTTATCATTACAACATGAAGGGAAACAAAAACACTATTTTATTCCACTAGAAACATCACGTCTCCTAGATTATGCTTTCAAGTCATTCATACATTACTTCTTCATAACTTGAGAAAATGAAAAATAAGAAAGGGGTGAGATCAAACACTCAGTAAGAGTAAGAAATATAGCGAAAGATAATATAAAAATTAGACATGGTGAATAACTGAAAACACATGCCTTTAATAATAAATATGAACACATTATGGCAGGAAAATGAACTGAGTAAATAATTCCATAATAAAACATGACCATGGGTATTATACTAGTCGAATAACCACATGAACTTTCAATTACTAGATTCATAATGAGGGAAGTGCATATTCCATACATTTTGAATCATTTTTTCATGGCCTCAGCCAAGACATCTAGTGATTAAGGCCTCGGCCAAAATCCATATCACATTGGGAAAGGCCTCGGCCAATTCCACATCTATTTGTCTCATGAGACCTACTGATGCATCGAGGGGCTATAGCGGGCCCCACCCACCACATAATAAGTCCAATTCACTCCTCATATGAGCAGGGATAAACATACACAACATATGCATTCATATTTAAACTATCATATGAAATGTAACTAACATTCCCCAATCATTAAACATAAAACACTAACCATTCCGAGTAATAAGGTGAATGGTTTTAGGATAGATCATCCACAATATATTTAGTCATAAACCATTAAATAAGATATGTTAGATGAATTCATAAATTATTAAACCCAATAATACCATGTAATTAACAAGAGTGTTGAATTAGACGAAAAGACTCCTATAAAATCATTAAGCAATTCTTGAGATAAATACTCTTTTATTTTGAAAAGAAGAGTTATTTTGGAAAAATCTTTGTATAAAACCAGAAGTGAGGTAAGATAGTATTTTATAATAAAATTTGTAATTTTATAAATATAAATGTTTCCAAAAACATATTATAGAGTTCCCTTGAAAAATAGGTAAGAATTTGAGAAATTCCCTTAAATCGGGCTTGTATTTTTGAAACAATTTTGAAAGTTCCTTTTAAAACGTGTAACTATACATAAAATAAGGAAGGATTATGGTTTTTAAACATATATATGATACTCAAAAAGAACATATGAGTAGTACATAACAATACATAAGAATTACACTGAGGTAATTAGACAATGAAAGTATCTCGAATGAAAATGGATGTTTGGGTGGAAAAACCCTTACCTTAACTCTAAATGTGTTCCAATATTGTACTCAAGTTCCGGGAATATGAAATTATACTTGTTAATAACTTATTTCAGAACCTATTAGACATGTATTTAGTTTACCATAATTCTGGTTAGTTCATTTTTGTCTTTATTGATAAGTTATTGTATTGAATTTCGTCGTTCTGGAGTGTTTGTTTCCTTTATTTTCATATTCGGTTCACTTGTTTTTAAGTAATGAAGTTCATTTGGAATGGTTATAAATCTCCAGAATTAAAATTAAATATTATTTATGAACATCCATAATTGTTAATTTCCATTTCTATCATTTGGTTACATGGAATGAGGATGAATCATTAGATAACCGCCACTTCAATTATTTGGCGGTATTTAGAATATTATGAACTAGTTTTGTCATATAACTTAATTATATGTACATATTATGGTTCATGAATATTAATTAGGTTATAACACATATATTATAGTCTTTTTCAACCATGAATATGGTTTCATGACCAGTAATGAAGAATAAATTGAAGAACAAAACTTCGTCGTCCACGAAGGTTATAAATCAGAACCTCATGGATGTCGATTTCGTTTATAAAATAAAAGGGAGGGAGTAAGAATATTTATGATGGTTATTACATTAACATGATATAAATCCAGTATATAGATGTTAATACAGTTATCATGATCATTTGGATAGATGAGTAGAGGAGAGGATAGCAAAATAAGATAAATTGAAATGAAATCAAATGAAAAAGAAGGATGCTTTACCTCTTGAAATAACCTCCTTGAGAAAATCCTTAAGAGAAGGGGTTTTGGTCTTTTGGGAAGACCAGAAGCTTCTTAGACATGGAGAGAGACTAGTTAAGGGTAATTGGGAAGAACTTTGAGGAGCTTAAAGTCTTAGAGGAGTGAATATAAGTGGTAGTGGTGGGGGGGGTTTTATAGTGGAGGAGAGGGGTAAATTTTGAATATTTAATTCATTATTTTATTATTTCTCTCAAGACAACCAATAGTACTGTTTCATGTAACCCCTAATAGTAATAATGACATGTGAGTTCGAACCAAGTGGGCTTACATCATCCTTTCATCACCTATGATGCAGTAAATCAAGTATTTAGCATTTATCGTATTTTATCGTATTTTACTATTCATAAAAAATTCTAGAATTTCAGAAAAATCCCAAAAATTCACCCCTACCATTTTTCGATGTGTATAATTCAAAAGTGAAATCCATTTTTCAGAAATAATTTTCTAAATATTATTAATTTAATTTTTAAATAAGGTCATAGTTAATTCTAAAAATAACAATCTTGAAGTGCAATTAGTTTTATGTGATATTGAAAAATTAATTAAGACCCCATTATCATATTGACTTAAGAAAATAAAATAAAAATATTATTTACTATTAAAGGAGCATATTACTATTCATATTACTATTCATAAGGGTATGTTACTATTCAACAAAAATCATGTTTGTTTTATCAGACTCCAAATGACTTACTGAATACAACTCTAGATGACCATTTTTCGAAATTCAAAACATAGAAGAGGAAAAGTTGTGTTTATAAAATTGCATTCTATATTTATTTTCAAAACCTTGGGGTGTTAATTTATCCAACCCTTTTTATAAAGAAATATAAGAAAAAATATTTTGATTGTTCAAATTTATATTGATGACATTATATTCAGATCAACTCAACAATCCTTAACTAATTCATTTACGAATCTCATGAAATATGAGTTTGAAATAAGTATGATGGGTGAGTTAACATTTTTTCTTGGTTTTCAAATTTCTCAAAAACTAGAAGGAACTTCTATATCTCATCATAAGTATATTAAATATATTCTTAAGAATTATGTATACAAAAACACTAAAAGTATAAGTACTCCAATAAGTACCTCAAACATTCTTGATCTTGATGAATCTGAAAAACCAGTAGATCAAACATCTTTTAGAGGTATGATAGGAACTATATTATACGTAAAATCTATTCATCCAGACTTAATGTTTTTAGTATTCTTATGTGCAAGATATTAATCTAATCCAAAATAATCCCATTTAAAAGCAGTGAAAATAATTTTTCACTATTTAAAGGGAACCATGGATTTAGGACTTTTTTATTCTTATGAAAATGATTTTGTTTTGAAAATTTTCTCAGATGATGAATTTGGTGGTTGTAGAATGGATAGGAAAAGTACGTCCAAAACTTTTCATTTATTAGGAGATTTATTATTTTATTGGTCATGCAAGAAACAAAACTTAGTAGCACTTTCCACTATAAAAGCTGAATATACAACATCTGGAAGTTGTTGTGCTCAAGTGTTGTGGATGAAACACACACTCACAGACTATGGTATGAGTTTTACCAAAACATAGATAACGTGTGATAATACTAGTGCCATTTTCCTATGAAAAAATCTTGTACATCACTTTCGTTCAAATCAAATAGGCACAAGACATCACTTTCTTAGGGATCACACACTTAAAGAAGATATCATACTTCAATTTATTGGAATGAAAGATCAACTTGCTGACATATTTTAAAAATATTTACCCCTGATAGATTTGAATACATTAAAAAAAATCTAGAAATGATAACCATAAGGTAATCATCCATATTAACTTTTTGTTGAAACCTATATCCTAACATTAAGATACTCCTTTTCATAGGGGGAGTACATATATTTATTATTTTATATTTCCTTTACTAATTTTGTTTAACGTAATTTTTTTGGAACCTATTTTTTTTGGAACCTAATTTTTTTTAGAACCTAATTTTTTTTCAGAACCTATTTTTTTTCAGAACCTGATTTTTTCACGAAACCTAACAAATTTTCTTTCCCCAACAAATCTAAGAGAAACATTATCAATACTAACAATTATTTTCAATTAATTTGGAAGGTACGTTTCCTTACTTATATCATCATAATTACATTTTTTGTTTGTTGGTATTTCAATCATGTTTTAAGAAAACCTTATCGAATTCAATTTCCCTAAATCCAATTTTTATCCTTAAAACCTCAAAAGATTACAACCTATAAATCCTTATCTGACTTTGATATCAACTATCATATCAAATCAAGTAAATCTCAATCATTGTCATGACTCAAGAAGATGAACTATCACCATGAAGCCTATATAAAGAGACCCCCCTCTTCGCATCCCACATCAATTTTCTTAGTATTTTTGTACTAAAGCACTGCTTCCCTTCAAGTGTGTTGTTCTATTTTCCCATTCTCCTTTAAATTCCGAATTTCGCTTGAGATATCCTCATAAACTCCGATGTAATCCAACAAGAAACTCAAAGATGTGCTAATCTTAAGGGAAATGTTGATGGACCCGAATTTATTTGTCAAGTATAACTCATTGATTTCAAAAGTCATAAAGAAGAATAGATGGGAAATCCTATGCATAGAAAAGAAAAATAATCAGTATCTAGTGTATGATGATTTAGTTATAGAGTTTTATGATACAGTTCATTTTTATGAACAAGGAGGAATAAATGTTTCAGTTTAAGAGTTATGAAAAAAATTACTCTTAGTCTTACAAGAAGGCTGTAAGCATTTTGGATATAACCTACAGAGGAGAGGAAATATTTTTCTCACATAGGTTGCCTGATAAGGATGATTATTTTGAGAATATTAAGGCTATTGAGTGCCTTGGGATTAAGGGAGTGAAGAAACCCAAGATAACACATCTTTCAACAAACCACAAATTAGTATCCCTTTGGATGGAAGTATTTTTGATTCCGAGGAAGTGAGATAAAGAATATCTAAAGATATACAGTATATTTATGATGTAATTCTTGGTTAATGTAAGAAAGTTAAACCACATTAAGTACATTATTTTAACCATAAATAATATTAATAATGAAACTATAAAATCTCAAATCTTGATGTACTATCCAATATTGTCTAAGATCATTATATTGTGCCTAGACTCCTTCAAAATTCCATGAAACTCAAAGGTCAAAAACTTAAAGATAATGTTGTTAAGTGATGATACATTGAGAAGGATAAAGATTAGCTTCAGTGACAAGTAAAGATATTTCTTTGATCTTCTTGATAAGAATGACCAAGATACTAGTAAGAAAGGAGAAGTTGGAGAAATATCCAATCTAACTCATAAGAAAAGAAAATCTAAAGAGCCGGAACTATAGGAAAAAGCACCAATAGCTGAACCAGTATCCGCTCCAATCAAGCCAAAGAAGCAAAATACCTTTTCTGATGAGGTTGTAGACAAATGGAGAGAGCTGAAAAAGAAGAATAAGGAAGGTGATGTAGTTTTCAAGATAGATCATGCCGAGACCAAGGCCTTAAAATTACAAGAAGTTGAAGAGCTTGAGAAGCAAGATAAATAAAAGAAGTTGAAGAAGAAAATTTCATAAGCTAAGATTATACAAACCTTTCTAAGAGACAATGAGAAGTCCTCTAGAAAAGTTCAAGTACTAGAATCATTCTTGAAAGAACCCATGATTCCTCTGGCACTAGTGGCAACCGAGACTCTAGTACCAGATAAGGTAAAGAAGGATATTTCACTTATGAAACCAATAATTGAAGAATAAGAAATCCAACAATGAGAAGAAGAAGAAGAGTAGGAAAAAGAAGATGTGATAATAATGGTAGAATAATATGAAGATAAGGAGATCCATTCCAACAAGATATCAATAAAAACTTCCCAAGTTTTATCCACAAGATTTATTTCAGAAGGAAAATTTATTTAGAAAGATAATGTTTCCTAGGATGAGGTAAATACTGTCCATTAAGATGATGAAATTAGTAATGATAATATTATTCAATGTGTTGATGAAAAGGATGATAAAGAAGTTGATGAAAGAAAGATGATAATATTTCTGATAAAGGTGTTGATAAAGAAGAAGAATATGATAATGATAGAATAATATAAGTTTCGAATGGAGATCATGAGTCTCAGAATATCACAAAGGAAATATATAAGGAATATAAAGGTAAGCAAGTGTTTGTAGATACACCTAAGAAATATTTTGTTTCAAAAATAAAGAAGGATGTTGTTGATATATCTAATAAGAAATAATATGATCAAAATGAAGTTTCCTCATTGACAAAAGAATCTGTTTCAGAATCTTCTTCTTCATTAGGACATGATTTTGTGGTCCAGTCTTTGAAGAAGCTTTTGAAATACATCCCTTTCTTTCCCAGCATTGATTCAAGATATCAACTGATTCAAGAATCATTCAATTATAAGATACATTCAAAAAGAATTATTATGAAAAAGTTTATCCAAACCGAATCCAAGTTTAAGACTTTTTAGACCAGCTATGATGCTCATAGACGAACATGAAAATAAATAACAAAATGGTCCAAGATAGTCATAGATGATCTGAATTTTTTTGATGATTTCACTGACACAATCAAGTATTCTTTTGATAAATATGATGAAAAGATCAAGAATCTCTCAATAAGTTTTTTAGAGAAACTGAAAATAGAGAAAGCTAGCCACCAACAAGAATACAAAGATCTAAATGGGAAACTAAACTCTATTGCTCTTAATCTAAAAAGGATGAGGAAAATAAGGGAAGATTTATATGAAAAATCAAAGTCCACAAAGAATTTATCAAGTCTCAAGGTGAAATATTTAAGTCCCGGGAAGAGAGAATCAAATATCTTGAAAGAAAAAATTAGGATCAGGAAGAGTTTCTCAAGAAGTTTCAAGATAATCACAAAGAATTAAAGAAGCTAAAGGACACTTTGAAAAAGTTGATACCGAAGGAGAAAAAGAAGGATGAATAATTTTCTTTTCAAATATTATTTCTTGTTTTAATGAATTTTTTGTGCATTTTTTATCTTAATGAAATTTGCTGTCTTTGCATTTTTTAGTCTTGTATGTTTCCTAAAATCTTAGTTATAAATTTTTTCCCTACATTCTTTTTTGAAAATAAAAAAGGGGGATAAAATAATGTTCAAAAAGAATATTAAGCTAAAGGAAGAGAAATTGGGGATAGTATTGGCCAATTCATTGAATGGGACTACTCGGACCCTATCCAATGGGGACCCGAGGTTCGGATTAGAGCCATAATTGAAGTGTCAAAGCCGATGACAAGGGGAATGTTTTTGAAAATCGATGATGCACACAACTATATTTCATTCGAATTTGAGAAACTCCCAATTTTCTGCTTCTTTTGTGGACGTCTCGACCATCTAGAAAGAGTGTGTGTCTCAAAGAAAGAGAATGAAGTAGGTAATATCATTCTACAATATGGCCCATGGCTCTGGGCCAAAATGAATAGATATGCCTTCATCCCTAAGGTGGAAAAACAAAAGGATCGCGAACGTCTCACGGTGGCCCACACAAGACAGGCGAGGACCAAACAGGGAAAGATCATCAGGCTTGGACTGCTAGAGTTCCCTAAAGAGAGATTAACCACACAGAGGAAAAATATAATTTATCCCTCCCCCCATAAGGAAACCACCTCAACACTTACAGAGCTAGTGTATACATCAAAAGATCTTGCAGAACAAATATCGAGGCCAAAGCAGATGCACACTAAACCACTGTAGGTTTCGGGCACAGCGGAAGCATGTTGGTGGGTTAGCCCAACTTTAATTTTAACGTTAAATAACGTTCAATCCGAGATCCATCACGATATAAAATGCCGAATCTTCAGAATAGAATGAAGAATGAAAAGAAAAGAAGAGTCCCGAAACCTTTGAGGAGGATCATCATATGTTGATTATAATTACTTTAATTAATGCATAAGAATTACCTCGTTGTAATTATTTCTTCGTTGATGTGTCCGATCATGATTCGGTGAACCATTGTTGCGTCGTAGAATCCAAGTGTAGGATTCCTCTAGTGGTGATCCACACGTGTGTCACGTATCTCCGGACATCGCCGAAGTGATCTCTAGGTGCTAACGCAGAAGAACCTTCGCTTACGATATCCGCCTTCGACCGCCTTGATCCGGTGGAGGATCTTGCTCTCGTAACTTGAGGGCATTCTTGGTGGAAAGGGAATTCTCTCTTGGCTTGAGAGTATTTCCAAATCTTTTGTGCACAACAATGGATCTCCTTTAATGAGAATAATTTAATTTGGGATTATAATACTTAGAATAATAAAATGAATTAATTTCCCGAAATCATTTAATCATTTCATTTAATTCTTAGTAATACGCCATGTCTTAATAATGATAGTTGACCATCATTATTACTTGACATGCACCCAACATATTATATTTAATATCATTTAATTAAATAAACAATATTTTATCACGAATCCCAAAAAAACAAACTACACGGCGTGTATATAAATATACACGGTGTGTACTTTTATTTTTCCATTTTATTTATTTCCTCCACCATATTTATTAGACCTTGAGTAATGACTATTTATTTCTTAAATAAATGTAACTGCATTACTCACTAATAAATATATTATTTCGTCCACAATATATTCTCTCAAATAACTAGTGTCAAAATAAATGCGATCAGACATCCTTAAATAATTATTAAACCACAGTAGGGAATAATATTTATTTAACTTGTTAAATTAATATTTAACTGAGATACATGGACACACTTAGTGTGTGAACCTCTAGGCCTCTTTCTCAGTGGCATTAGGCTGAGCCTGCCTAAATTCCAAGGTTAGCATCTAGCAACACGCCAAGGCACCCATAGAGAAAGAAGTTAATGCCACAATGACGTGTCACCTCCCACGAACGCTTACCATGTAATATAATCCCTTTGTCTCGATATCTCCAATCAAGCGGGTTTCATGCTAGTGCCATCAACCCATGTGCTTGATTATTCTTTCTTTGACTTCCCGGAATTGAACTTGCCCATACCTTACCATGGACATGTATTTATTTAGGCTATATCAATTCCATCAAAGTGCCTGAGATATATACTTCCGTTATGGAACGGAAGGGACAAATCCTTTCTCGCATTATCTATTAATGTGGTATTACTCATGACGCACCCAACATATCCTACCTCACTGCGAACAGTGTGTCATCACAGTTTTTGTTAATACATCTAAGTGTGCAAGTTTTAATACCCATTAATAATAATCTTAAAGTCTAAAGACCAATACACACATCCGCAGATAGGAACATCCAATGACACTATGAAATGTGGATTTCCTACTGGCGGGTCTCATTCTCATAATATCCTCTTGGATATTACCAAGGGCGCACACCATGAGAAGGTGCCTCAAAGTTTTATGAGACCTCACCCCTAATGACCTATATCATTTGTGTCCCTAAAATAATATCATAAGGACATAGAACATACATTCAAGAACAGTGTTATGGCACTTCTGGGTTCTCATCATAGTAGGGATCCGCTATAACCCTTTAATGCAACAGCTATCCTTAGGACATTATCACATGACATGTCACACAGAAGAACAATCAAGATGTGATAAGGCTTTTATTTAATGAATAAAGTACAAAGTAGTTGGTTCTAGACCACCAACTCCAACAGACTCCCGCTTAGACTAGAGCCAACTGCTAACAGCCTTTAACCCGCTAGCTCTCACATGATATTCATGCTTCTGTTGAGATATGTCTTTAGTCATGGGGTCCTCCATGTTCTCTTCCATGGACACTCTGCTCACTGCAACTTCACCCCTTTGATAGAAATCCCTCAAGAGGTGATACTTCCGGAGTATGTGCTTTGTCCGTTGATGTGACCTTGGTTATTTTTCAAGAGCCACCGCTGCAGTATTATCACAATACAATGTAATGGGATATTTACTGCTAGGCACCACATTAAGCTCCTGGACAAAGTTCCGAATCTAGACGGCTTCCTTGGATGCATCAGAAGCCGCTATATACTAGGACTCCGCTGTAGAATTGGCGACAACTGGCTGCTTTGAACTCTTCCAGCTCACAGCTTCTCCATTGAGACAGAAAACATATCCAAATTGTGACTTCAGATCATTCTGATCTGTTTGAAAACCAGCATCAGCATACCCTTTGATGACAAGATCCTCGTCTCCTCCATAAACCAGGAACATATCCTTAGTTCTCAGATACTTAAGGATAGTCTTAACAGCAGTCCAATGCTGTTCTCCTGGATCTGCTTGATATCTGCCTACCATGCTCAGTGCATAGGCAACATCAAGCCTGGTATATAACATGGCATACATGATGGATCCTATAGCCGAAGCGTATGGGATCTTGCTCATCCTATCTTTCTCTTGTTGTGTCTGGGGACACATTTTCTTAGAAAGATGTAAGCCATGTAACACTGGAACCAATCCCCTCTTGGATTTTCCATAATAAATATCTTTAGTATATGGTCAATGTATGTACCCTGACTTAGTCCAAGAAGCCTCTTGGATCTATCACGAATGATCTTGATCCCTAGAATGTAGGTTTCTTCTCCTAAGTCCTTCATGGAGAAACACTTGTTCAACCAGTCCTTAACTGACTATAAGGATAGTACGTCGTTTCCAATAAGCAATATGTCATCAACATATACCACTAGGATGACAGACACATTCCCATTAAACCGCTTATAAACACATGGCTCACATTCGTTCTTAATGAAACCAAATTCCTTTATGGATTCATCAAATCGAATGTTCCATGACCTGGATGCTTGATTCAATCCATAAATGGATTTCTGCAACTTTCAAACCCATTTGGCTTCACCTGGTATCACAAACCCTTCTAGTTGTGTCATATAGACATCTTCCTGAACATTCCCATTAAGGAATGCTGTTTTGACATACATCTGCCAAATCTCATAGTCATGGTAAGATGCTATGGCAAGTATGATTCTTATAGATTTAAACATGGAAACTGGCGATAAGGTTTCATCATAGTCAATTCCTTGAAGCTGTCTGAATCCTTTAGCCACTAGACTTGCTTTATAGGTGCTAACTTGACCTTCCATGTACAGCTTTCTTTTGAATACCCATTTGCATCCAACAGGCTTTACATCAACTGGCTCATCGACCAGAACCCAAAATTGGTTCTGATACATGGAATCCATCTCAGAATTCATAGCATCTAGCCATCTTACAGCTTCTAAGCTTTCTACTACTTCCTTGTAGGAGAGAGGTTCATCATTGTCTAACAATAATGATTCACCATCCTCGGTGACTAGAAAACCAAATCTCTTTGGTTCCCTTACCTCTCTTGAGCTCCTATGCAGTACTTGTGTTTTTGGAACCTCTTCCACGGGAACCTATGGAACTTGTTCCTATACCAACTCCTATGTATCTTGAGCATCAACTTTGTCGAAGTCAATCTTTCTCCCACTATCCTTCTTGAGGATGTGCTCCCTATCAAGAAAGACGACTTGTATGGCAACATTCACTTTCTTTTCTTGAGGGTTATATAGGTAATATCCTTTCGTTTCCTTGGGATATCCTATAAAGATACACTTCATGCCTCGGGGTGCTAGTTTGTTGCCTGAGAAGGCCTTAACAAATTCCTCACATCCACATACACATGTGTGAGACAAAGTGGGTTTCCTTCCATTCCATAACTCAGATGGAATTCCATTTTCCGCCTTAGTTGGTACTCGGTTTAATGTGTATGCTGCAGTTTGTAATGCATATCCCCAAAAAGATAATAGAAGATCCGCATGACTCATCATTGACCTCACCATGTCCAACAAGGTGTGGTTCCTCCTTTCACTAACACCATTCCACTATGGTGTATAAGGAGGAGTGAGCTGAGATAGAATCCCAGACTCTTGTAGAAGATCAATGAACTCTTGGTTAAGATATTCTCCACCTCGATCCGATCGAAGCTTCTTTATCTTCTTACCAAGATGATTCTCTACTTCATTCTTGAATTCCTTAAATTTCTCTAAGGAATCTGGCTTATACCTCATTAAGTAGACATAGCCATATCTACTCAAATCATCAGTAAAAGTAATGAAGTAAGAATATCCACCTCTAGATTCTACTGGAAATGGTCCACACACATCCGTGTGTACCAATCCTAGAAGCTCTATGGCCCTTTCACCTTGTCCACCAAAAGGTAGCTTGGTCATTTTTCCTTGTAAACAAGCGTGACATCTATCAAGTGGTTTTATCTCAGTAGAGTCTAAATAGCCATCTTTGCAGAGCTTTGTCAAACACTTATCGTTCACATGACCAAGGCGGTGATGCCATAACTGGGTGATGTATGAGTCATGTGAGTTTTTTTCGTTATCGATTTCCAACACTTGGTTTTCATAATTCAATACATAAAAACCATTATTTAAATGTGCCATACCATAACATACGTTTTTCTTATAAAAGAGACAACCCTTATTTCCAAATTTTAAAGCAAATCCATCCATATCCAAACAAGATACAGAAATTATGTTCTTGGTAACACTAGGAACATAATAACAGTTATGTAAAACCAAAATCATTCGAGTTGGCAATGAGAGGTGGTAGTCACCAATAGCCAATGCATCCAGCCTTGTGCCATTGGCAGCTCGAAGATCCACCTCTCCTCTGGCGATCTTTCTAAATCTACTTGGTTCCTGCATTTTAATACAGATGTGAGCCCCACAAGCTGTATCTAATACCCAATGTGTAGAAATAGAAAGATTTCACTTGATAAAAAATGCAACTTTAGCATCCCCACGCTTCTGGGTGCAGTTCCTCTTCCAGTGGCCCTATTTTCCTCATGAAAAACACACTGCCTCCCATTCATTACCCTTCCTCTGGATCTTCCCCTTCTTGGAGGGACGGTGCTCGGGGGCTTTAGACCGTTTATAAGTCTTTGGCCCCTTTGCCTTGTCCTTCCTTTTCTTGTTCACCATAAGGACTGCGGGTTTGTCACGCCCCATGTCCTTATCTACCTGGAGAATCAAGTTCAGAAGCTCCGATAGACTCTTCTCATTTCCGCTCATGTTATAGTTGAAAATGAAGCTAGAGAAGGTCTTGGGCAGTGATGATAGGATGAGATCTATATGCAACTCATCTGGGAATTTAATCCCTAAGATGTCCAAGTGTTCAATGTATCCAATAAGCTTGACTACATGAGGCCCAGCTAGCACAGACTCTCCAAGCTTCGTGGTAAACAAAGCATTGGAGATCTCATACCTCTCCTGTCTCACCTTCTCTTGGTAGAGATATTTAAGGAGAGACATCATGCTATAAATGTCCATGTTTTCATGTTGCTTCAAGAGCTCATTAGACATGGACGATAGCATGAAACACTGGACATCTGTGGCATCATCCATGTGTTTCATGTAGAGAGATAATTCCTCATCACTAGCCTCTTTACCAGGAGCAACTGGAATAGGCTCTTCCAGCACATATAATTTCCTTTCGTGGCGAAGGACGATGCGTAAACGCCTCTACCACTCTTGGAAATTGGTGCCGGTGAGAAGGTTTTCTTTTTCGAGTATGGTGCGCAATGATATGTTTGAAGTCATTTTCTTGCAGTTTCTACAAATTAAGATGAGCAAAGGTTTAGTACTTTATTATAAAAATTGAGACAAATAAATAAATTAATACTTATTAGTCTCCCACTATTTTATCGAAATCCAATAGCCCTCACCATTGACTTTGGAATATTTTGTTGCGTTAATATTCTAGTGTCAAGGATCCATATTTCCCTTCGCATTACCCCAACTAGGGTTAGTCAAGAAACTTGAAGGGTTTTAAGTAGGCATTCCAAATGCCAACTGCATTAACACGTAGCTCCTTGATCCGTTGAGTAGACTCCCCAATCCTGAAATCCTTTTTGGATTTCCTCAACCTTTGACTCTTGGTCACACCAAGTCCTATTGTGGCAGTCAACCCTTGATGCGAACCATGTCAAGTCAACCCAAAACCTTGAATTAGAATTCCCCGATAATTGAAAGCACCCCAACTAGGGTTGGTCAATCACTTTGAACTGTGGTTTGATTCTAACCAAGATTATGGAAGGCTATGCCGACTTAATATTTATTTTGAGGGATTTTATCCTTATACGTAAATTACCATTTTATTATCTTTGATTACATGCTTGTTAATATTAATTGGGATATAATTAAGTGATTAACCATGTCTAAGATAATATTTACCTATAATCCAGTTTTATTTTAGTTCCATCTTGCATGCTCATTTAATTCATTAATTGTGTGATCGTGACAACACACCCACAATAAATAAACCATGAAACTGACAGAAATAAAATAAATGGTATGATCATGGGCTTTTCTATTGGTTAGTTTATCTAGCGGTTGATAAACTAACCCAAGACCTAGGGGAGAAACACCTTGAACCTTTCGGGTTCGTGTTTACAGCTTTCCACATGTCCACCTTTGTATCTCCTTGGATTGGTTTCACCTTGGCTCCTGACTTGATCCGCCTCCACTAGCTTGGGAGATCCATCTATTACATATGCATTTATCTCACACGCAGGTGAGGGGTAAAAGGGTTTTTTACATAAAAGAATCCTTGGACGCGCATGCCCTACATATTAATGAGGAGATGGATCGCAGGCCAACAAATTTAATTTAAATAAATAAATTAAAAGAAACCATTCACATAAAAAGGTCTCGGTCTAGCTCATGATCATCCATACATGCAACGATATTTACGCATAAATAAAACTAGCATTCAATTATTTAATCGCTCTTGTTTAAGATAAATCACGCTCGAATCAATTAATTATCTTTAATTAATCAATCCTTTTATCTTAAACCCTTTTTATGAATTTCCTTGAGATTCTCATCCATCATAATTTTAAACAAATAAATTCATTTAAAATTATCCTTGTACTTAACTTGTACCTTGGAGGCAACCCGGTGAATTCCCGTTCATTACACATATGTTAAATTAAACACATATATATAAAACACCTATCACGTGTTGTGCCTCAGCTTTACGCTTGCACCATGGTACATGTCTCAAGGGTTTGTATAATATAATAATAAATTTTAATAAATCTGCATAATTTGGGTAAGTACACGATGTGTAGTTACGACTAAACGGTGTGTAATTTTCTTCACCGTCCATCCAAAGTACACGCCCGGGGATAGGGCGTGTTAATGTACTTCGGAAATTTTTGGAGTACACGGCATGTACAGTGGGACACACGCCGTGTAGTTTCCGCATTACACAGTTTCCAGCCGGGTAGGCCGTGTACAGAGTATAGAACCTAACCCTAACCCGAAGGGACTACACGCCGTGTTCATTGGACCACACGACGTGTATTCCGGAAACCGTGTGCCACCTGTTTCTGGTCAACACACGATGTCTTAAATTCTTAGAAAGAATCCAATACACAGCCTGATTTTGCGGATCATTCAATGCATTGAACATAGACTACACGGCGTGTACTTCCGAATACACACCGTATATTCTGGTGTTGTATGGACTGAAATGTTTGGCTCCTCCAGATGAGTTCCTCTATTTTATTTTAATCAAAATTAAAAGAAAAATTCATTTCTATGAGGTGAACAAGAAACGAGGGAGGAGGAATAGATCTCGATATTCAGATTTCTAGAACGATTAAACTTGAATTGAAATAACTAAATTATTAAATGCTTAAATTACCAATGAAAAACTAAATAATTATAATCAACGATATAACCCCTCTGATACCACTTGTAGGTTTCAGGTATAGCGGAAGCGCATTGGTGGGTTAGCCCAACTTTAATTTTAACGTTAAATAACGTTCAATCCGAGATCCGTCACGATATAAAACGCCGAATCTTCGGAATAGAACGAAGAACGAAAAGAAAAGAAGAGTCCCGGAACCCTTGATAAGGATCATCATATGTTGATTATAATTAATTTAATTAATGCATAAGAATTACCTCGTTGGAATTATTTCTTCGTTTATGTGTCTGGTCACGATTCGGGGAACCATCGTTGCGTCATAGAATCCAAGTGTAGGATTACTCTAGCGGTGATCCACACGTGTGTCACGTATCTTTGGACGTCGCCGAAGGGATCTCTGGGTGCTAGCATGGAAGAACCTTCGCTTGCGATGTCCGCCTTCGACTTCCTTGATCCGATGGAGGATCTTGCTCTCGTAACTTGAGGGCGTTCTTGGTGGAAATGGAATTCTCTCTTGTCTTGAGAGTATTTCCAAATATGTTGTGCACAACATCGGCTCTCCTTTAATGAGAATAATGTAATTTGGGATTATAATACTTAGAATAATAAAATGAATTAATTGCCTGAAAGCATTTAATCATTTCATTTAATTCTTAGTAATATGCCATGTCTTAATAATGATAGTTGACCAAAATTATTACTTGACATGCGCCCAACATATTACATTTAATATCATTTAATTAAATAAACAATATTTTCTCATGAATCCCGAAAAAACAAACTACACGGCGTGTATATAAATATACACGGTGTGTAATTTTATTTTTCCATTTTATTTATTTCCTCCACCATATTTATTAGACCTTGAGTAATGACTATTTATTTCTTAAATAAATGTAACTGCATTACTCGCTAATAAATATATTATTTCTTCCACAATATATTCTCTCGAATAACTAGTGTCAAAATAAATGCGATCAGACATCCTTAAATAATTATTAAACCAAAGTCGGGAATAATATTTATTTAACTTGTTAAATTAATATTTAACTAAGATACATGGACACACTTAGTGTGTAACCCTCTAGGCCTCTTTCTTAGTGGCATTAGGCTGAGCCTTCCTAAAGTCCAAGGTTAGCATCTAGCAACACGCCAAGGTACCCATAGAGAAAGAAGTTAACACCGCAATGACGTGTCACCTCCTACGAACGCTTACCGTGTAATATAATCCCTTTGTCTTGATATCTCCAATCAAGTGGGTTGCATGCTAGTGCCATCAACCCATGTGCTTGATTATTCTTTATTTGACTTCCCGGAATTGAACTTTCCCATACCTTACCATGGCCATGGATTTATTTAGGATATATCAATTCCATCAAAGGGCCTGAGATATCTACTTCTGTTATGGAACAGAAGGGAAAAATCCTTTCTCGCATTATCTATTAATGTGGTATTACTCGTGATGAACCCAACGTATCCTACCTCGCTGCTAATAGTGTGTCATCACAGTTTTTGTCAATACATCTAAGTGCACGAGTTGTAATACCCATTAATAATAATCTTAAAGTCTAAGGACCAATACACACATCCGCAGATAGGAACATACAATGACACTATCAAATGTGGATTTCCTACTGGCGGGTCTCGTTCTCATAATATCCTCCTGGATATTACCAAGGGTGCACACCATGAGAAGGTGTCTCAAAGTTTTATGAGTCCTCACCCCTAATGACCTGTATTATTTGTGTCCCTCAAATAATATCATCCGACCATAGAACATACATTCAAGAACAGTGTTATGGCACTTCCGGGTTCTCATCATAGCAGGGATCCACTACGACCCTTTAATGCAACAGATGTCCTTAGGAAATTATCACATGACATGTCACGCAGAAGAACAATCAAGATGTGATAAGGATTTTATTTAATGAATAAAGTACAAAGTAGTTGGTTCTAGACCACCAACTCCAACAACCACCAGATCCTGAACCTGACCCAGAAATGACCATGGTAGACATCCTAACACAGGATAAAAATGGAAATATAGGAAATTAACCACCAGGCCCAATCACCCATCGAAATTAGAAAAGGGTGAAATGTGAAGTAAGTGATGGTAAACTGGAGGAACCTAAACTTGGGGACCTAAAAAGATGAATTGAAACATGACAGTCGATAGGGAACTCCCCAAAGAGAGGGAAAACGATGGGTGGAATAACAAGTTCTGATAACTCAAAGGCAGAGGTGGGTGAGACCCAGCCATACCTAGATCAATTATTGTCTTATGCTGGAACTGTCGTGGGCTTGGAAACCCATGAACGGTTCGCATGCTCTAGCACAATTACGCCCAAAGTCACCTCGATATGGTTTTCCTGTCCAAAACCATACTGTAAAACAAGGAAACCACTAGTATTGCTCTGAAATGTGGCTTCCAAGGCTGTATCCCGGTCTCCATACAAGGTCACTCTGGGGGACTCTGCCTCCTATAGAAGGATCACCTCGATGTCAAGATATTGTCCTTCTCCTCGCACCACATGGCTGCGACTATTCAGGCGGATCACACCCCGCCATGGACCTTTGTGAGATTCTATGGGTGGTCGGACCATAATGAGAAGGGGAAATCTTGGGATATCCTCTGCAAGCTTCGTCATGAGCTTCCAAGACCTATTCTCTTCGAAGGGGACTTCAATGAGATTTTGTTCCATAGGAAAAAAAGAGGCAGAAATGTCTGACACTCTACGTCGATGTCAAATTTTAAGGATGCGGTCACTAGGGTGGACCTGGTCAATTTGGGATACGTGGGTAACCCCTTCACATGGTTCCGAGGTAATACGGATGGCACACGCATCGCCGAGCGACTTGACAGATTTCTAGGCTCAAAAATTGGATAAATCTCTTCAGCATGTTCCACATCGGTCACATGATGCTCAACTATTCAGACCACTTCCCAATTTTCATTGAATTCTCTCAAGGTGAACGCAACAAAAAACCCAGTAGACCCTTCATATTTGAAAGCTTATGGTCAAAGGACTGGGAATGCGAAGATGTTGTCCAATCATGTTGGAACAGTACTCACGAAGATGTTGGCCTTAATCTCCAACAGGTCATATCTGAGCTGAGATCTTGGAGCAAAAAGAAATTCCGTCATCCCAAGAGGCACTGTGGTTTTCTTGAAAAGAAACTACACAACCTAATCAAGAAACCCCCATCCAATTGAAATCTTTCCATGATTGGGGCCACTCAAAGAGAGATGGACGCAACCCTGCACGTGAAGGAAAACTTCTGGGCTATGAGGGGGCGGTATACCCACATTTCAGAATGGGACACAAATACATGATATTTTCACTAGAAAGCATCAGCTAGGCACTGGAAAAATTTTATTAATTGAATCTCACAAACAGATGGGAGAAAAGTATCAAACACTGATGGAATTCATGAAACATTGACATGTTACTTCCAGAACCTCTTCAATACAGGAAATCCTATCATTTCAGCTGATGTGGAAGAATGTATCAGACCAGTGATCACCGATGAGATCAATCAGCAGCTTACCAAAGATGTGACAGATGAAGAGATACGCCTGGCTCTGAAACATATTCACCCCACTAAGGCCCCGGGACCGGACGGGTTCCACGCCCTATTTTTTAAGAAATACTGGCACATCATCGATCTCGACATCTGCAAAATGATAAGGAATATCTGGTCCAGGATAACAAGCATTGCCACCATCAATGAAACTGTCCTTTTCCTCATTCCCAAAATCAAGAAACCCCAGGCGGTCCCTGACTTTAGGCCTATCAGCCTCTGCAATGTCTCTTACAATATCTTCTCAAAGATCCTTGTAAATCGGCTGCAGCCGTGGTTGTCTGATATTATCTCAGAAAACTAGAGTGCCTTCATGGACAAGAGGTTGATCACTAATAACACAATTGTGGCCCATGAAGTGTTCCACTCTATGAAAACATGCTCCACCGCAAAAAGAGGAACCATGGCCTGGAAACTAGATATGACCAAGGCCTACGATAAAGTGGAATGGTACTTCCTCAAAGTCGTGATGCTGAAAATGGGTTTCTACACTAAGTGGACATATATGGTCATGCAATGCATCTCGACCATCTCCTTCATAATCTGAGTCAATGAGGATCTCACTCGCGGATTCGTTCCATCCCGAGGCCTTCGCCAGGGAGATCCCCTCTCCCCTTTTCTCTTCATCTTGGTGGCTGATGTATTTTCTAACCTTATTTCCAAGGCTGCATCCACTAAATCTTTTCATGGGGCAAAGGTCTGCCGCGTAAGTACACCAGTGTCGCATCTCTTTTTCATCGACGACTGCCTCTTCTTCTCCAGAGCAACTATTAATGAATGCCGGGTGATCATCCAAGTGATCCACCAGTACGAGAGGGCATTTGGACAGTCAATCAATCACGGAAAATCAGAAATCTCCTTCAGTGCAGGGGTGCCTCGTACCAAGAGAGATTATATCTATACAGCAGTAGGCATACATATGGTTGAAAAACACCAAAAGTATCTTGGGCTACCCACGGTGATTGGCCGGTCCAAAAAAGAAATATTCGCATCTCTGGTGGACAAGATTGAGAAGAAAATTCAAGGCCGGACCCCAACAAGAATCTCAAAAGCAAAAAAAGAGACCCTCATTAAAGTTGTCATCCAGTCTATCCCTAGATATTTCATGTCCCTATTTAAGCTCCCAATGGCCATCGTCAACCAGATCCATACACGGACAACCAACTTCTGGTGGGGGAAAAATGATGGAAGGAATAGACCCCACTGGATGGCCTGGGAGAAACTTTGCATACCCAAGTCAGAGGGAGGGATGGGATTCCAGAATCTTCTTCTATTCAATGATGTACTTTTGGCCAAGCAAGGATGGCACCTTATTAACTGTTCATCATCTCTCTGTGCGCGGGTACTACGAGCTAAGTACTTTCCCCATTCGGACTTCCATGTTTCCTCTCTTGGCCCTCATCCTAGCTTCCTTTGGAGAAGCATTTGGGGGGATCAAAAGCTTCTAGAAAAAGGAATGGGCTAGAGGATAGGGGATGGCTCATCAGTAAACATTTGGACCGATCCCTGGCTGATTGATACAGAAGGTATGCGGGCTACATCCCATGACCAACTAGGCTTTGAAGACGCCACTTTCAGATGTCTCCTTTCTGACCAAGGGCCAGGGTGGTGTTTGGATAAGGTTTATAAATGGTTTAACGAAAGAGACTAAATAATTATCCTAAGCATCCCCTGGGTTCCAGACGCTGGCCCTGACCATCTTTTCTGGAGCAATGAAATATTGGGAGAATACACGGTGAGATCCGGATACAGACTTGCTCTTGGCAACCACCTTGTCGGCCGAAATGAGGGACCATGGAAATCACTTTGGAAGGTCAACATCCCCCAAAAAATATGCCACTTTTGGTAGTAGGTATGCATGGGCACCCTTACTACAACGAGCATTTTCGTTTACCAACATATGTCCAATTCCATTTTCTTCCCTTTCTGCCCGAATATCCCAGAGACTCCTCTGCACGCCATCATTCACTGCCCAGGAGCTAAGGAAATTTGGAATAAATGGGGCCCGGCTCTAGATGCATCACTGGACATGGATTCTGATATCCCCACTCTCCTGATGCGGTGGTGCTCCTCTCTCTCATTGGCTAATGCAGGTTCACTCTACACCCTGGCCTGGATCATCTGGGTTCGGCGTAACGATGCTGTTTTCCATCACATGCATAAACCTCCTGAATTCTGGACTGAACAGGCCACTTCATGGATTGAGGGATGGAAACACCACAATGTACATCAAATGCCATATGTTCCCCCCTCATTTCCCCCTCATTGGAACCCCCATTGGAAGGGATTATTAAGATCAACGTGGACGCGTCTCTCCCCAAGGATGGACTTGTCTCCCTCGGTCTCCTGGCCCAAAACCATCTGTGTAAAATTATCGCTGCAAAGTATGAATCACACCATGACTTTTGGGAACCAGCTATTGCTGAGGCTAATGCCATCCTGGTAGGTTTGATGCTAGCATTGGAATGTGGATGGGATGATATCAGCATCGAGTCTGAATGCCTACGACGGCGGACTCCAGTCATTTGGCCTTATCATCAGGAGAATTATCTCGCTCCGCCAATGCTTTTCATTATGCACCTTCTCCTTTACCAAAAGGGAAGGAAACAATGCGGCCCACCAACTGGAGGCATCAGGCCCCTTCGAGGCCAACCAACTCTGGATGGACAATTTCTCTTCGTGGCTTTACATATGTACGTCTGCTGATATTCGTCATTAATGATATATGTCTTTTCTCAAAAAAAAAGTAAGGGGGAGTTATTTATCTAAGAAAGACAAGAATACGATCCTTAGGGATTTCATAACCTAAGGGGGAGTTAGTCATATTCACCATGAGCCATAAAAACAAAGGGAGATAAGTATTTCTTTTAAATTTCAAAAATGAAAATCTCAGATCCTTATATTCTTTTATGAAAAGTTTTTTTGTGATTTAAAAAAATGGGAGAGATTGTTGAGTTAATAAGTTTCCTTAAAACTTTTCTGTTCCTTTATGTTTTGGAAATCAAAAACACATTTTATTAAGGAAAATTCTCTTTCTCTAAGAAACATTTTCTTAATAAATTTTATCTCTCTCTAAGAATGTTTTGGATTTTATCTATGATATTCAATGCCTTACCTAATATTTTTATAACTAAATCTAACCATATTTTACTTGAGAAAAAAATCAGATTCTTATCTATAATTTAGAACCTTACAGTTCCTTAGAATCTGATTTCTCCAAAATTCATAATATGATTTCTCTAGAATTGAGAATCATATTTCTCTAGAATTCAAAATTTGATTTCTCTAGATTTGAGAATCCGATTTATCTTGAATTCAGAATCTGATTTCTCTAGAATTCAAAATCCGATTTCTCTAGAATTCAGAATCTGATTTCTCTGGAATTGAGAATCCGATTACATCAGAAATCAGAATCCGATTCTCTTAGAAATTAGACTCTGATTCTATCTGAAATCAGACTCTGATTCTCTCAAAAATAAGACTCTGATTCTATCAGAAACTAGAATTTAATTCTCTCAAAAATCAGACTCTGATTCTCTTAGAAATCAGACTCGGATTCTCTCAGAAATCAGACTCGGATTCTCTCAGAAATCAGACTCCAATTTTCATAGAAACTAGACTCTAATTTTCATAAAAATCAGAATCTGATTATTATTTTTCTTAGAATCTGATTGTCAATATTTTTAGATTATGAATTACGCTATCTTAAGAATATGATTAATTTTTTTTGTTATAGTTACCTCATTTCCTTAATGTAGAGTTTCATTTTACCAAATCCTAAATGTGATAATGTTTCTTAATCATAGTAATGTTTCTCATGGTTAGTTATATAAAATGATGTCTTCCAATCTATTTTAACATAACCATTACCTGAGTACTAAATGTATAGGTCCCTATGAAATTTAAAGAAAAATATGACCGTCAGAGAAGAAGTCGACCATTGGATTTTTTTCCTATAAATTCCCAGCCATTTAAATGACCTGGTAGCTATTGAACTCTAGAATGAAGTGATACTCTATGAGAGATCTACTCAAATTTTCCTTGTGAAAATGTTGTGAAAAACTTGTTCAAGCTGAGAACATCTTGTTCAACTTTCCTATTGAGAATCTGATTATTGTTGCTCACAATTGAGGGCTTCCAGGGATAGGAAGATAGAGGTGCTAATTACTTGCTTAATCAAGGGATTTTAGGGATAAAAACACATATATCGATCTTCGTATCGATATTTTACCCTAGTGTGGGTAAGATGGAATTTCTTGAAAGTATACATCAAGGGAACTTTATCCAAGGTTGTTGGATACTCTTCTCTTTGGGTTAAAATATTTCTTTGTTACTTGTTAATTTTTACAAGTTTGTTTAAATTATACTACATTTAGTTATAGATAGAAAGTGAAACTTTCTTATTATTGTACAAACTCTGATTTAGATTCTATACTCTTTAAGGTAGAATCTTTCCTTAAGTAAACTTGTTTAAGTTTCTTTATCAGATCCATATTATTAGATATTAAGAAAGTTAGTTTCTTTATTAAGAACTAAATAGGGCTTGTGAATTCCTCTTGTTTAACTTTGTTAAACATAGATTTTCTTAAGGATAAAAATGAAAGTTTTTAAAATTACAATTCACCCCCTCTTGTAATTGAGAAATCTACATATACATTTTGATATTACAACTGGAAACACACATTTTAGTCATACTAGTCGCATCATGCATCAGTTTGACATGAGACTACTTCATACACATCACAAAGAACTTATGAATCATTTCCATAAATTATGAAGACAATCAGTGTGTGTTTTTTTGGTTTTTAGTGAGTGAGACGTTTTGAGCTAAAATGTCAATTTTAAATTGATAACGAACACTTTTATTCATACCGGTCTCACCGTTTTTTGGATTGAGGTGTGTTTGATTCCTACACATCAAAAATGACTGATGGATCGTTTTCCTAAAGTATCAAAACAATATGAATGGATTTTATTGGTTTTCAGTATGTCACTTGTTCTTTTTGATAAATTTAATGTTGATTTAATATAAAAATACACACTTAAAGCCATAAAGTTCACATCGTGCATCAGATTGAGGTGCGGTTGATTCCTATACTTCACAAATGACTTAAGGATAATTTTCCTAAATTATCAAAACATCCCGAATGTGTTTGCTTAATTTTTAGTATTTCACTTGTTCTTTTTACTTAAAATAATGTCAATTTTAAATAAAAAGAGACACTTTGAGTCATACTGGTCGCATCATGCATTGTATTGAGGTGGGGTTGATTCCTACACATTTCAAATGACTTATGGATCATTTCCCTAAAGTATCAAAATAACTGAATGTATTTTCTTAGTTTTGAGTAGGTCAGTTACTATGATACCAACTATATTGACCCATACATTTCATACATAGATATCATGTCTTAATAGATTAATATTCCTTACACAACATAATGATCTATGCCAGAATAGTTTAGGCCTAGTGCTTTTGTAAACATGGAAACATAAAGAACTAGTTCAAAAGAGTCTCTCATTAAGTTATTCTTTACTATAAAGACAAATCATTTCTAAAACCATTCTTCATAACTTAGGGATATGAGACATAAGAAAGGGTGATCATAGATACTCAAAAGAGTCCTGATGAGTGTGTGTTGATAGATATAAATCACATTAATTTTCACCCTATAGAATATCAGTATAGAAAAGTTATTGGTGTTTATATGATTCATATTTCACAAAAATAGTTATTAGAACATTTATTACCTCAACTAAGACTAGTTTTTGAGGGGAATGACTCACATCAAAGCTGGTGGAGGTGGGGTGGTATCTTCACACACTGGTTGTTCTTGAGTTTTTTCTTCTCTTTACCTCCCCCATAAAAGTTTCTAGAATATCTCTCTACCATTGGAATTGTTCTTAAAGGCTAGATAATATTTCTCTCATCTTTTTCATTTCTTTACTTTGATCCTATTATTGTTTTTTTTCAAAAAATGTTTGGGGTGTCACCCAAAAACCTGCACCTCTGACGCAGCCACACTGTTTTGGCCGCTTAAAGGCCACCAAAAGTATGTATGCATTTAGTGTTTGTGTTTTTGATTCCTGTGATTGTCAAATATAAAATATAGGGAAATAAGTAATCATTGTTATATAATATTGATTTAAAGAAAAACAAATTTTTATTACGTCATACTTACGCATGTTTCCCACACTTCTTATGTGTTTTCATCTATTATTATCCCATCTTCATTTACACACACCTCCTTCCATAGCACATGTCATGGGATGAAAGTGGATTTGGATTTGGATTCATCAATCTACATATAAATAGAGGATTATATTTATGGTGTTGTTTTATGTCACATAAAAGTATTACAGAATATTTAAAATATGTACCATTTTTTTGAAGTGAAGTATACCCCATCCTTTCTTTACAGTAGGGGTACGCTGGTTTTGATGTTTGTTTCTTATTTTCAGCACTCAGTTTCTATTTCATAAATAAAAAACTGTCAATTAAAGTGATGAATACACGTATCATCAAACAACGTATTACCAAACACAATTTACCTGAAAAGACTTCACTGCACGACATCCAATAAACACATCCCATGATCCTTGGGTTATCAGGTGTGCATAAATAGAAGGTGGGTGTGGATTTATTTTCCATTCATCATATTTAATATGATATCTCGTTAAAATTGTGTGAAAGACCTTGTGAATCCTTCCATCAACCCTTAATACATAGTCCTTGTTCCATTCATCTACTATAAGTGAACTATACAAGGGATGATGAAGATTAAGTTAATGTTTCATTATTTTAATTTTTAGTAAATTAAAGAAATGATATCATAATGTTACCATAATATCTTCCCAAATCATTATCTTAAGCCTAGGGACAACATGGTGCCAAAAATGTACATCAATCAGAATGCATTACCGTGTGATGATTCCAATGTAACTACTAAACATGGACTTGTTGGGATTAACATTCTGGCACCGTGTATTCCATATAACCTCATATTTGATGCCTTTCACTTTTTCCTTAATTATTTTTTTCTAACACCATCAAACTATGACACTGTTATTTTTTTATGCCACCAATGTTTCATTCCCTACCATTTCCTTACATTCAAAATCATCAATATGTTCCCCTAGAGTTCTATCATCGGCATGTATAGATGGTGGTTGTACTTATGCACTAGGAGCAGCAATAGGTTGAGAAACCTGTTGTACCTCTACACTAGGAGCAGCAATAGGTTGAGAAACCTGTTGTTCCTCTACATTGTGAGCAGCAGCAGGTTGAGAGACAAGTTTTGCCTTAAGATTGGGAGTATCAAAACGTGCATAATTCATTATCTATAAAAGTGGTTTGACATTTAATTTAGATTACATAAAAGCAGTAGTAAACAGATATTAACATAAGGTAACATGATGTATATTACAAAAAAATATAACATGATTATTGAACTCTTTTTTTTTCAAAATATGAAGGGATTTTAACCCTATATCGACTATCTAAATACCTTTATCGTGGTCTCTTATGACATAAAAAATGTCGTCTATATTGGTACTGCTGTGAAATGATTGTGACATCCCAATGAAAGGTTCATCCTTCATTGAATTTTCATCTAACTCTTCAGTGGTTTTGGTTGATAACAGAAAAATTGACCAATTTTAGTTTATGGGATCTGGAATATAAAATACTTGTACTACTTGTGACACCATTATAAATGGTTCATATTTGTACCCTTCCTTACCAAAATCAACTTTCACGAATCCCAATTCATCTATTCTAACATCATTCCTGTTATCAACCCACTTTTATCAAAAAATCATCACATGAAATGTCATATAATTCAACCCCCATATTTGTTTGATTATTACAAAGTATGAAATATTCGCTTAAATTGTATTTCTATCCTTAGCACGAAAAACATGCAATGCTTCAGTCACAAGTGTAACTCCACTATTCTTCATGGTACTATCTTCATCATGTTTATTAATATAGAATGTATAACCATTAATTACATAATCATTGTAAGATAATATATACACACTCGGTCCTACAACTATCCATGAAAGTCACTATGAAATTGAGTTCAGATTTTAACCTAACCCCTTAAAAATATAGTCCTTAAACCATCATATAAACTGTTGATTATTTGTATTTGATATCCATTTTCATCCCTTGATGGATTCAAATGCCTAAGAATTTATTTGTGGGTTTCAACATATGAGTCAATGTCTAAACTATTATGTAAAATTTAAAGGTGGGCCTGCTTCTAATCTATAATATTGATTGTAAAAATCTCTCTTCCAAAAATTCCTTCACCCGCAAGCCGCCTAGTGTGACAAGATTTTGGTAGACCAATTCTTTCTACATCAGATAGGTATTAGGTATATAATTAAATGGATTCTTCAAAAATATATCACTCTAAAATACAACCCTCTGTGAGACTTTGATTTTTGACATACCCTTTCAAAATATTCATATATCATTCAATGAGCTATATCCATCTATAGTGTACAAGACCACATAATTGAATCTATCTCACCAAGTGAACCATCATATCAAAGAATGTTGGTGAGAATAAAATTAACAATTCACATAATATGACACTAATTTCTATTTCCATAGTCGGCAATTTCAATGAGTCTATAACTTTGTTTCATATAGCTTTGAAGAAGAGATAGAGCTTGGTTAATATATAATAAACATTATTGGAAAAAATACAATGTAAAGCTATAGGAATTAGATCTTACATCAAAACATGGTATTCATGTGATTTTATACCCTTTAACATTAAATCTCTCATTGACATGATGTTCTTGATATTAAATGAATACCCCTCTAGAACCTTTACATCATTCAAGAAGTTGAAAAACTGATATCTCTCCTGTATGGAAGGAGTGTAAGAAATAAGAGGAAAAAATGTTCATTTTTCACCCTTCACTAGTGCCAGATCTTCACGTATTCCCATGTCAACTATTTCCAACCTAGACTTAATTACATCCTTTGTTTTTTCGGGTGCATTTAGCAACGTTCCGATGACACCATCACATATTTTTTTTCAACATGCATAACATCAATAAAATGTATGACGTACAAACAATTCCAGTATGGTAATTCAAAAAAAAAACTAATCTATCTTTACAATCAGTTTTTATAATGTTTTTTGAAAATGGTTTATCAAAAGTAGTGTCCACATATTTTAATTTCTCAAACATTTTATCACCTATTAGTAGAGACGGTTCTATACATTCTTTTGAACTTCCATCAAATGATTTCATCCAAGATTAGTACCTATTCCATCAAGGTAGAAATCTGTGATGTCCTAGAAACATGATTTTTGATAAATGTTTCAACCTAATTGATTGCGTACCTTGTTCGCAAATGGGACACCCTTGAGTTTCTTTAATGCTATATCCTAAAAAATTTCCATAAGTAGGAAATTCATTTATCATCCTGTACAATATGTATCTCAAAGTTAAATCTTAATTTCTATAAGCATCATACATATTAACACTTGAATCCCACAATAATTTAAAATCATTGATCAATGAAGCCAAATAAACATCAATATCATTACTTGGTTGTTTTGGTATTGATATAAGAATAGATAACATGATGGATTTTCATTTTAGTGGTAAGTTATAATTTACCAACATAACCAGCCATGTACTGTGAGTGATTCATTAAAAACCAAAAGGATTTATTCCATCTGTAGATAATGCAAGATAAAGGTTTCTCAACTCATTTCTAAATTTAGGATACTCACGATCAATTCTATTATACTAAGGAGATTCTTCCAGGTGGCATATTTTACAATATTTAATTATTGTATCTGCATGACATGTCAATTTCCCTGTAGTCTCCACACTTACATATATGCGCCTAAACCTTGGAATGATTGGAAAGTACCATATAACTTTTATAGGACTAGATTCATCTTTCTTGTATCAATAAGCAACACACTTTTTTTATTCTATATGTGATTTTTGGTCCTTGAAAAAAGTCATTCGGACAAACATGTATTATTTTAGATATCATACCCATTGATCATAACATTCGTTTGGCATCATAGGTTCAGCTCGGAAGCTCATTATCTTCTGGGAGAATTCCATTCAGGAGAGCAAGTAGTTTCGTAAAACTAGTGTCACTCAATCTGTCTCCTACTTTCAAATGATACAGCTTCAGTATGGCTGACAATGATGAATATTTAGTGCAATTAGCATATAATGACATCTTTGAACAACTTTGTAACTTATCAAATAATTTTGGGGAATCATGAATTTAATCTTAAATTGTCCTTGTCATTTCATCAATACGATCTTCGTCATCATTCACATTTGTAATCACATCCTTGATATGGTATTATTAACTACTGACACTTGTAATCATATCATATGATCCATAAAATGTAGTATTATCCCAACCATTACCTATATTTTATTTTTCTCCATGTTTATTCCAACACTTATAACTTTGATCTATTCCTGATAGATCAAGTGTTCTTACAACTCCTCTAGACTAATTATTCTTGAATAAAAATAGCATAAACATGGAAAAAGGATTTGAGAATGGTTATATTCATGATCTTTTGCAAACGTGATAAACTCTTTCACACCATATTCATACTCTTTTATCAAACGATTGGCATCCATCCATTCTGTATTCATATCCATCCTACTTGATTCAGTAATATTAATATTTAATAAAATAAATACACAAAAAATTGATATAATGTAATGGTTTTCCTAATTCTATAACTTAAAAGATTATGGAAAACACCTCGATTCATCTTAAATCAATCAGTGTTGTGTGATTTCATCACATTATTCCAATAGTTGGTGTAATGATAATAATTTCCATAAGTATTTGATATTGTGCTCCCCACCATTGGATATCGATTATCCATGCTTCTATTGTCTATTTATATCAATTATCCTTCACCACAACATCAGAGTCCCAATGAATATGGTCCATAGTCAGTGACCACACTTGAAACCATGAAACACTCGTGTTCCAGTTTACTATAAACACTACATTATCCCAATGATCCTTGGATCACACCAAATCAATTGGTTGTACACCCCAAGAAAAATGTATATGTATTTCACATGAAGTAATATTGGTTTCTTTATAAATACACCTAAGAAAATATATAAGCATGAATCCATTACATAATCAAAAATTTCTCAAGCGTCATTCCTTTCACGCAAATAATTTCCCTATGCCACTCATCATTATAAGAAACTACTTTGTTTTCCCAATCCTTTTAAGTACATCACGTATCAAGTCAAAATAAGAAAATAAATATGAAACTAAACTAATAGATGATATTATTTTCCATAGTCTATTTTCTAAAATCTTCAAAAAGACTTTATAAATGACATTACAAAGACTAGTCATTCTAAAATCCTTAACTGAACATATATCAGTAACCTCTAGAATCAAAGTGATGAGAGTATCATTATAAGTCTCAAGATAATTATTACCTATCCAGAACTCATCCATTAAGTTAACAAAATCAAGTCCCAAAATAGTCTAAAACCTTTTAAAGAAAATTTCATAAATAAAATCTAGGTTAGGTACATTTGATTGATATATCAACCTAAATGTCACTACCAGTTTATAACATTGAATATCAATAGTTATTAATTCATTCATATAATTTGTTAAAGTTATAATAAAATAATAATTTATATATTTAGATATAAAATTATGTTGAGAAGAAAATATGATTTTATAATCACTTGAGTTATATCATTTTTCCCTTTGAGGGGATTCACCATAGAGTTCTTGAGGGTGGAAGGATTAATTACACGTGTTGTTATGGTTATTTGATGAAGGTGTCTAAAAAGTGTATCATGTAGCTTTGGATAGGTAGGGATAAAAAAAGATATGTTTACCTTATAACTCAATTTATTCCTTAATATAAATATCAATGTATTTCCCTATGAAGTAGTATTTCCATCCAAAAAACATAATTTTCATGTCATGTGCTTATTCCAGTTATGTCACATGTTTATTCATTATTGCTCATTTTCCTCTGGGGGAGGTATTTTTAAAACCATGAGGTTACTGGAACTAGAAGGTAGAGATATGATGTAGTGACTTAGTTGTAGCTTTAATTCTATGTTATGGTATATCAGGTTTGGGGATTTGTTCCAATTTAGGTATGTTCTGGAATTTCTTCCTCTATGTGTAAGTTTTGAGGGTTTAATTTATGTTTTAGAGATTTAACATTAGGATTGTTGATGTATACCAAATATAACTAGTGGTATCAGATCTTTTTCTTATCCTACTATCAGTTACCAAAAATTGGTATTAAATCTTGGTTATATAACATATGGTGATCATTTTATCAAGTCTCAATAGAAAGTCCTAGTTTGAAGACTACTGGGTTTCCTCTAGTGAAGTGGTTTTCTAAGATTCAGTGGAATTTCACTAGTAAAAAAATGGCGGTTCCATTGAAATGGGTAAGGTTTGTATTGATATTCAATGGTGGAGGATTAAGACATGGGGGATAATGGCCTTGTTACTCTTTGAGAGTTAAAAAGTTATATTGATTTTGAATTAGTCAGAAGTGAGGTGTTCAGTAGAATGGGAAACCATGAGATGAAAGCATTAGGAATTTTTTTAAAAGATGTGTCCAAGAGAATCTAGATCCAAGAGGGAAGAAGGACATGTCTCAATGATGTTGAGCATTAAAGGTGGATGTGTCGTAGAGGGAGGGATCAAGGAGCATGATTCCTATATATTCAAAGGAGGAACCACCTCCAAAATATGGTCTACATCGAATATGGTTGTGGATAGAATAAAAAGGAAAGAAAAAATTCCTTCGATCTAGAACCTGCTATCACTCAGTGGTGGGTCGCATCATATTCATTACAACAACCTCAAAATAAAGACCAAACAAGGGAAAATTCAGAGTATGCCTCACTGATGTGATCAAATTATCACCTTAATGTTGGGATCTTACACAATGATTTAATCATATAGGAAAAATACCCTTTTTAAAATTATGCTCACATAAAAACTATTTCATAACATGCTTCACATTACTTTCACAATTCAAAGACGCATTTAAGGTACACAATAAGGAATCCAACACACCCTAAAAATCCATTTCCATAGGATAAATCCATTTTCAACACATTTTCACATTTATATCTCTTTTGAAAAAAAATTCTTACCTTTCACACAAGGCATAAAACATTCTCAAGGAACACCACCACAAAGCACATAAGAAATACAACCAATTTCTTTTCAAAAACCAACTTTTATCACATATGCATGTCAAAAAATTTCCAAAACATGTTTTGCACCACATGAATAATCCATGGAACACATATAAGAAAACAAACAAGAATATAAAAATCATCTAATAATGTAAAAGCATGGAATCACCTACCTCACACTTGAAAACCTTCGAAAATCGGTGTGAAACCACAACTGCACCTCAACAAGACCCTATTAAGGAAATATCCAAACTCGAACATGAATATTTTCCCCAAAAAACAGAATATCATACCAATATTATGTCAAACAACCCACTGGAAAATAATAACTCAAGAAGTTGGGGGATAGAAACTCTTAAAAGAGGGATAAATCAAGCAAAACAAGACTTATTTGATGTTTTATTGAAGAATTAGAGTCAAAACCACTCAAAGATTGAGGTATAAGGGATTCAAGAAAGCTTGGAGGGGGGGGGGGGGGTTATGGTGAAAATGGGTTTGTGGCGGAGGAGTGATCGTGGTGGAGGAGGGGTTGTGGCAGAGGTGGGTTTGCGGTGGAGGAGTGTTCGCGGCAGAGGAGGGGTCGACTTCCATCAAATCTTGAGGGGTGTGAGGAAGGAGGAGACTATTAGGGTTTCTTTATAAAACCTAGTGGACATTTTATCATCACTAATTAAAAATAACTGATAAAAGTATGTTTTATCACTGCTAAAATAAAAAACACTAATAAAAGATGTCTTTATCAGTGCTAAAATTATAGCACTGATAAAGGCCTATCTTTATCAGTGCTAAAAAAACATTGATAAAAATATATATTATTATATATATTTATAAAATTATATATATGATAAATATATATAATAAATATATTAATTATATATATCTACAAGATTATAGATATATATATATATAACTATATTCCTTCTAATTTTATAATTATTTAAATGAATAGATATTTATATATAATTATTTAAATAAATAAATATATATATATTTAAATAATTATAAAATTATAACAAATTTATATTTCTAATATTTATAATTTTATTAATATATTTATTATAATTTTATAATTATTTAAATATATTTTTATTTATTTATAATTATAAATATAAATATTTGTATTTATTTATCAATATTTGTATATATTTATTTAATTATACATATCATTATATATGAAAATAATAAATATATTTTTTATAAATTAATAATAATTTAAATAAATTAATAATTATTTAAATAAATAAATAAATATTTATATTTATAACTATAAATAAATAAATATTTATTTTTAATTAAAAATTATAATAAATAAATATTTATTTATAGTTGTAATTATATATATATATATTTAAATAATTATAAAATTATAATAAATATATTTATAATTGTATAAATATATATAATTAATGTATTTATTATAATTTTTTAATTATTTAAATATATCTATATTTATTTAGGAATTATAATTATAACTATTTGTATTTATTTATAAATATTTGTATATGTTTATTAATATATTTATTTTATTATATATATTTATTACTTTATAAGTATAATAAATATATTTATTATAATTTTATAATTATTTACATATATATTTATCTATAGTTATAATTATAACTATAAATAAATAAATATATATTTATAAATATATATATGTATTTATTGTAATTTTATAATTATTTATATATGTATTTATTGTAATTTTATAATAGTTCATATAGGTAACATGAATTAATAATATACCTAGTAAAATATATATAATAAAAAATGAGGCATCACATATGGACAATAGGAATAATAAGAAGGGTGTAATGTATAAATGAACATTCATGATGATACATAACATATATGCACGTTAATTATACTAACGCTTGATCAATATATATATATTTATTTGACCAAAAATTCATTGTAAACGCATATATTTATTTAATAATTAATTATAAATATACATATTTAAAAATTATTTATATATATTAATTATAAATAAAATAAATAAAATAAATAAAATAAATATTTAATAAATATAAAAAATATAATGAATATAATGAATATAATAAATATAATAAATATAATAAATATAATAAATATAAAAAATATAAAAAATATAAAAAATATAAAAAATATAAAAAATATAAAAAATAGAAAAAATATAATAAATATAATAAATATAATAAATATAATAAATATAATAAATATAATAAATATAATAAATATAATAAATATAATAAATATAATAAATATAATAAATCTAATAAATCTAATAAATCTAATGTATCTAATAAATCTAATAAATCTAAAAAATCTAAAAAATCTAAAAAATCTAATTAAAATATTTATTTTTTAATGAAATTTATTATAATCTTATAATTATTTTTATATATATATAATTATAATCTTAGACATATTTTTTTTAAAAATATTATATATATATAAATTATTAAAAAATATATATTAATTATAAAAATGATTTTTTTATTTAATGTATATAGATAAACATTATTTTTGAATATAAATATAATAATTTTATATAAATTGATAATATTTTTTATTAAAAACTTTTATCAGCACTAAAACCAACGCTGATAAATCTACCCTTTATCAGCGCTAAAAAAGCATTGATAAAGGGCACACCTTTATCAACACTTTTTTTAGCATAGATAAAGGGTACGTTTATCAGCACTTTTAGCTAGCACTGATAAAGCCCCCCTATCATCACTTTCTGCTTAGCGCTGATAAAACCAGGCGCTACCCTTTCCTAGTTCTATGGTAGTGATAGATATATATCCACAGTTTCTATAGAAATTGAGGGAATAGCCTAGGTGATTTTATCATACCCACGGTTCTCCAAACCGTGGGAATAGCTTTTCCCAATAGAAAACATATACCCATGGTTCAATGAATCGTGGGTATAGCTGCCTATCCCCATTTGGCAGCAACAACCCTTCCAGCCCATCCTGTGTAGGATCGAAATATAATATGAGATGCTCAATATACAAGAGGGGGGGTGAATTGTATACTTTAAAAATTCCTTTGGAACCTTTAAAGTTAGTTATGAATAACTAGAGTTTCCTTAAGAAAAGGAAAGAACTAAGTTTAACAAAGTTAAACTAAGTTGATTCACAACACCTCTAACACCGAACTAAACTTGGAAAGAGATTCCAAAAGAAGGTTCCGGAAATATGGTTCCAGAATTTGAAACTTAACAAAAGTTACAATATAAGATTCTACCTTAAAGCGTATAGAATCTGAATGAATCAGAGTAAGTAAGGAAGTATAAGAATGTTATACTTTCCTTAAGATACAAATTACAGCGGAATAGAAACGAGTAGTAAAACTACTAGCAACAAGATAATAGTCTTTTAACCCAAAGAGAAGGGTATCCAACAACCTTGGATAAAGGTCCCTTGATTTATACTTTCAAGCAAGTCTGTCTTACCCACACCAGGGTAAGCCCTCGATACGAAGATCGGTGTCTCTGTCTTGCTATCCCCGCAAGCCCTCAACTTCAAGGTAGTTGGCAACCTCTGTCTTTCTCAGCAAGAAAGCCCTCGATCTTTAAGGTAGTCGGCACCTCTGTCTTCCTATCCCCGGAAGCCCTCGAATGTAATCACCAACATTCGGAGTCGCACGAAGCTTTGAGAGTTAATAAGAGACTCTCTCTCTAGAAATCACTTCAACAGCATGTATGCACAAAGTCCAAATGTTCATCCATCCGTTCGTTTTGAGCTTTTTCAAATGAGCTCCTATTTATAGGTGAGGTCGGCTCCTTCTCCAACGGTCATATTTTCCTTAAAGTTCGGAGGGACCTGTACACGTGTCACTTAGACAACGGTTAGTTTATAACAAAATGGACGACATCGTTTTATAACAAAGTAAGTGTAACAGAAAGTACGACATCGTTTTAAAACCTAACATAAAGGTTCGGAATAGAAATTTCGGAGTGAAAGTTCGGAGTGAACAAATTCAGAGTGTATAAAACAATGATATCCAGATTCTGTTTAATGAGTGAATTCGGAATAGGAATTCGGAATAGGAATTCGGAATAGGAATTCGGAATAGGAATTCTTCATCAGAAATCGTAATGAGAAATCGTCATCAGAATTCGTAATGAGAATTCGGAATGAGATTTCTTCATTAGAATTCGTAATGAGAATTCTTCATTGGAATTCGTAATGAGAATTCTTCTTCAGAATTCGTAATGAGAATTCAAAATGGGATTTCTTCATTAGAATTCGTAATGAGAATTCTTCTTCAGAATTCGTAATGAGAATTCGTAATGAGAATTCTTCATTAGAATTCGTAATGGGAATTCTTCTTCAGAATTCGTATCCTGAATCTGGAATAGAACTTAGTCAGAATTCATAACCGGAATTCGGAGTGAAACTTCCTTATAGTTCTTGTCCAGAATCCGAACCCTAAAACAGAATGCTTTTTATCAGTTTTAATGATTCCGAGAAAGTGAATCCGAATTTCATACTTAAGAAAAATATTAATGAAAATATGATAAGGATAAATTTTTCTTATAAAAGCGTTTTTCCTTAAGAAAACAATTTTCCTTATAAAAGCAATTTTCCTTACAAAAGCGATTTTCCTTAAAGATAAGGTGTTTGTGATTTTCAAAACAAGAAGGAATGGAAAAGTCATAAGGAAAACCTTATTGACTCAACAATCTCCCCCTTTTTGGAAAGCACAAACATCCTTACGAAAAAGCTATTTCTAGGAAGAAAGAAACACAATAAAGCTTATCTCCCTTGGTTTAAGAATATAGATGAATACGACTAACTCCCCCTTAGGCTTTGAATCTCTAAGGATCGTATTCATATTTCCGGAGTGATATTTCTTTAAGATAAAAACTCCCCCTTAAACAAACTCTTATTAGAGTTCTATCTCATTGGGTATTTTTCTTTCTCCCCCTTTGATAAGCACTTATTAGATTTCCTCTTTTTCTTAAGGATCTTTTCCTTCTCCCCCTTTGTGATTTTCAAAAAGAATTTCGAGGGAATGGAAAAAAATAACAAAGTACCTGAAAGATTAGTAACAACAACAAAGCAGAACAACAAGCACGATTCTCATTAAATTTGAAATGTCAGTAACAAAAACAGATTACAACAAAAAGATCGGATTGATTATTTCGGATCTTTCTCCTTTGACATAAGCCCCTTGAGAATAGTCTTGATCTTTTTGAGGTCCTTATGATCTTCCTCTGCTTGCTTTTCTAAGGCAACTATTCTTGCTGACTGAGCTTGAATGATTTCTTCCTGAGCCTTCAACTTTTCTTCCTGAGCTTCCATTTTCTCTTCCTGAGACTTTATCCTTTCTAGAAAATTGATCCGATGATCCCTTTCAAATTTCCAACTTTGATTAACAGAGTTGAGCTTTCCATTCAGATCTCTTACTTCCTGACTCCGAATGTTCTTTTCCTCTGCCAATTTCTCATCGAATGATGCAGTCATCTCATGAAACTTCTTATCCTCGGTTTGAAAAGCATCCTTAACATTCTCCTGAAACTCATCCAGCAACCTCATCTCTTCCACATTCTTCTTCGACCAGCTAGTCATCCTTTTGCAAGATCTTTTATGGGCTTCGTAACCAATGAAGAAATTTTTGAACTGGGCTTCTATCTCAACACACTTATCCATTACCATGGATACGGAATCGGTTTTCTGATTCAGCGTATGTTGGAGCATCTGGCACCGAGAATCAATACTGGAGAAAGTCGGAATGGTTCCCACCAACTTCTTCAAGGATTGAACAACAAAATCGTGCCCCAACGAAGATGATTCCGAATCTGACATCTTGCTAGGAGAATTTTCTTCTTCAATAAGCTCCAACTTCCTCTTTGAAGAACTACCAGCTTCCTTCCTCATACTCTTTTCTGAACTCGGGGTATCAGCAATAACTTGTTTCCCCTTATCTTTTTTCGGAATAGAAACCTGTTCCGGAGATTTCTTCTCACTGTCAGAAACTTGAACAACCAAATCTTCCTCATCAACAACTTCTATATTTTCTTTCTGAGCAGCATCAAGTGAAAGATGTTCTTCTTCTCCATGATAAGAAACTTCTTCCTCTCCTTCCTTTCCTTCTATTACTGGAGTAACTAGTTTTGAAGATTCGGCTTCAGAAGTTCGGAGCGACAGGTGTTCCGAAGGAGTTCCCTTGTATTCATCTACTTGTTTGAGCACATCTCCTGTCTCACCACTTCCTTCAGCAGCTTCTTCCACTTCTTCTACTAGCTCTACTTCCTCAGCATTCTTAGCAGCAGCCTCTTTTGGATCATCGAGATTTCTTCCTGGAGTCTCAGGTAGAGAGTCCAAAGAAAAAATTCTCGGAACGGGAATGGTTGCTGAAACCATTTCATTAAACTTCAACAAGGCTTGCACAGCCTCAGCTTCTGACAACTTCTTCTTCAGCTTCTTTTCCTTAGCTAGCTTCTCGAGCTCATCAGCAGCCTTTTCTTTCAGAGCTTTAGCCTCTGCGGGATCCAATCCGAACTGCGGATCTCCTTCCTTCCTCTTTTCCTTGTCAGCTCTCCACTTCGCTGCAACCTCATCAGTATATGTCTTCTTCTTCTTAGGCTTAGGAGGTGCGGAATGGACTTCCTTAGACTTAGGTTCTTCAGCTTCACCTACCACTTCTTTCAGCTTCCTCTTCCTTACCGGCTTAGGCGATTCCGGATCAGCCACTTTCGGAGTCACTTCTTCTTGAGGAGAAAGATCAATAAACATGCCAGACTTCTTGTCAAAAGCTATATTCATCCTTTTAAGAGTTGCATCACTGAGCAACATGATCTTGCAAACTTTCGGTTTAGAACTGCAAGCAACCTTGAAGGACTCAAGGCACCGAACTATCAGCTTCGACAATATTGCCGGATACATTACTATCTGAGCTCTCAGATTCCCTTTCTTTAAATTCTCAAGATTAAGAAGGATATGCTTCATCAGGTTGAACTTCCTTTGATTTATCAAGAAATCTAAGATGTATATCTCACTCTTCTTCAAGCTGTCCTTGTCTCCTTTTCTTGGTACAATAAGCCCTTGCACCCATAACTCCAGAATCCGGAAGTTTGTAGATAGGGTTGCAATTTTCGAAGCCTTATCATCATCCAGTCCGAGAATTTCTAAGGCTTTCTCCTTGTTGAAACTACCCAAGGAGTCTGGTAGAACATGCGAGATAAACTCAGCTTCCCCTTCATAATTCAACCCTACCAAGCTTGCAGCCTTGGTGTAAGATAGCTTATAAGTCTTGCCATACGATTTGAAGGAAAATTTTTCTCTATTGTCTTCCACGAAGAAAGCAACCGACTCATAAAACTCAACAAGCAAGTCTGGGTAAACTTCATCTTGGTTGCCAGTTTTTGATATCGCAACATCTTCCCAGCCATTGAGCTTGATATTCTTTGATATAATAGAATCATAGTTGCTGAAGAAATTCGGATGCACTAACCGCTCTCTGTAGACTAACCACTGTGAAATGGGCTTTGTTGAAGACATCTCTTGAGAAGCTAACTCTGCAGACATTCGGATTAGAAGTCTCTGAGAAGTTCAGAACTGAAAAGACTGAAGTTCGGAACTGGAAAACTGTAGTTCGGAACAGCCTTAAATCAGAGAGACAGAGCTTCAGCACGCAAGAGCTTGAGATCGATGTGGGACGAGAAAATAGGGTCCCCTTTATATAGGCTTTGGAATGACGGTTCAACTTCCTCGGTTGATCTAACGGTTTAGAAAGATCTGAGATCAGATCTGACGGTTGAGAGGTTGAATCCGATCTTTTTGAGGTTTTATTAAAACAGAATTCAAGAAATTCAAAAAACCGAAAACAAACTATAAGAAAATGCCAGCAAGTAAAATATGATTACGAAAACATCAGTAAGGAAGTCATACCTTTCGGATTAGCTTAGGAAAGTTATTCGTAATGGGTAATGTAAAGACAACTACGAAAAAACTCAATACGAAAAACCTAATACGAAAAACTCAATACGAAAAACGCAATACGAAAAACTCAATACGAAAAACTCAATACGAAAAACTTCATAAAAAAAACTTGTTATGGAAGATTCAATACGAAAGTTTTTTTTTTTTTTTTTTATTATGAAAATACCAGTACGAAAATTTTCCATTCCGGAAATTTTCAATACGAATACTTTTATTCCAGAAGTATTTTGTATGGAAATATCCATTCTGGAAAATTGTAGTTCCGGAAGTTCCATTCCGGAAAATTTCGTTCCGAAAAATTTGAAAACAAATTTTGAAAAAAAAACTTTGTTAAATAAACAAACAAATGTACTCCCCCTATGAAAAGGAGTTTATTACTGTGAGAAGATTTTTCCAACAGAAAGTTAATTAAGGAAGATTACCTTACGGTTATCATTCCTAACTTCTGTTTAATATATTCAAATCTATCAGAAGGTAAAGATTTTGTGAAAATATCAGCAAGTTGATCTTGCGTTCCGATAAACTGAAGAATAATATCTCCTTTAAGTGTGTGATCCCTAAGAAAGTGATGCCTAATATCTATGTGTTTTGCACGGGAGTGATGTGCAGGGTTTTTACTTAGAGCAATGGCACTTGTGTTATCACACAAAATTTGAGTTTTAGTAAAACTCAAGCCATAGTCTGTAAGTGTGTGTTGCATCCACAACACTTGTGCACAACAACTTCCAGCTGCTACATATTCAGCTTCAGCAGTGGAGAGTGCAACAGAATGTTGCTTCTTGCATGACCAAGAAACTAATGAATCTCCTAAGAAATGACAAGTTCCGGATGTACTTTTTCTATCCATTCTACAACCACCAAAGTCAGCATCAGAAAAGCTTTTTAAAACAAAATCATTTCCAGAAGTATAAAATAATCCTAGATCCATGGTTCCCTTAAGGTAGCGAAAAATTCTTTTAACTGCCTTTAAGTGAGATTCCTTAGGATTGGATTGATATCTTGCACATAAGCATACTGAAAACATTAAGTCTGGTCGACTAGCAGTTAAGTAAAGTAGACTTCCAATCATACCTCTAAAAGATGTTTGATCTACTGGTTTCCCAGCTTCATCAAGATCTAAAGAGTTTGAGGTACCAATAGGAGTACTTATACTCTTCGTGTTGTCATAACCATACTTTTTAAGAAGATCTTTAATATACTTATGTTGAGATATGTAGGTTCCTTCTGGTTTTTGAGAAATTTGAAAACCAAGGAAAAATGTTAACTCACCCATCATACTCATTTCAAACTCAGATTTCATTAGACTAGCAAAAGAATCAGTCAAAGATTGCTGAGTTGAACCAAATATAATGTCATCAACATAAATTTGAACAATCAAAACATTTTTCTTATCTTTCTTTATAAAAAGGGTTGGATCTGCATTTCCCTTAACATAGTTATTTTGAAGCAAAAATCCAGTGAGTCTATCATACCATGCTCGTGGGGCTTGTTTAAGGCCATACAAAGCTTTGGTAAGTCTAAAAACATGATCAGGATGTTTTGTATCTTCAAAGCCAGGAGGTTGTTCAACAAAAACTTCCTCTTGAACATAACCGTTAAGAAAAGCACATTTCACATCCATTTGAAATAGTTTGAAATTAAAGAATGCTGCAAAGGCAAGTAGAATACGGATAGATTCAAGTCTAGCTACTGGAGCATAGGTTTCTTCATAGTCTATTCCTTCTTGCTGATTATAGCCTTTAGCAACAAGTCTAGCTTTATTTCTAACAATGACTCCATTTTCATCACATTTGTTTCTGAAGACCCATTTTACTCCAATAACAGAAGTTTCCTTAGGTCTTTCAACCAAGGTCCAGACTTTATTCCTTTCGAATTCATTTAGCTCATCTTGCATTGCTTTGATCCAATCATCATCACCTAAAGCTTCATCAGTGCTTTTAGGTTCTAGTTGGGAAAGAAATGCTAGATGTTCTACTTCATTTCTTAAGGAACTTCTAGTCCTTACAGGTTGATTTACATCACCAATAATACTATCACTGGGATGATTCTTAAGAAACATCTGATTTGGGTTTTGTAAAACCTGTTCATCAACATAAGGTAGAAAGTCTTCTGGGGTAAATGTTTCAGAAGTATCTTCTAGAACAATTTCCTTATCAGAAGGTTCTTCTAACAAAGGTTGACAATCAGTTTTTGAAAACACATCCGAAGATGTAAGTTGGGAAGTTTTAAAAACAAAAGGATCTGACTCATCAAATTTCACATGTACTGTTTCCTCAACAGTACAAGTATTTTTATTAAAAACTCTATAAGCCTTAGAGGTTGTGGAATATCCTAAGAAAATTCCCTCGTCTGATTTTGGTGCGAATTTATGTAAGTTATCTTTAGTATTCAAAATGAATACTTTGCAACCAAAAACCTTGAAGTAGGAAAGCCTTGGTTTTCTACCATTCCATAACTCATAAGGAGTTTTATTAAGAAAAGATCTAATCAAAACTCTATTTATAGTATAACAAGCAGTACTTACAGCTTCAGCCCAGAAATGTCTAGCAATAGAATATTCACTCAACATGGTTCTAGTTATTTCTTGAAGAATTCGATTTCTTCTTTCAACTACACCATTCTGTTGAGGAGTTCTAGGTGCTGAAAAGTTGTGAGTAATACCTTTCTTACTACAAAAAGTTTCAAAATCAGAATTTTGAAATTCTCCTCCATGATCACTATGAATAGTTTTCAATGGAAGGTTTTTTTCATTTTTAACTTGAGCTCTAAAACTTTTGAAATAAGAAAAAGCTTCAGATTTCCTTGCTAGAAAATAGACCCAAGTAAATCTAGTGTAATCATCAACTAGAACAAACACATAGTATTTGCCTCCAATGCTTCCAGTTTGTGTAGGACCAAAAAGATCCATGTGCACCAACTGTAATGCATCGGTTGTTGAGACTTCACCGATTGACTTAAAACTAGATTTATGTTGCTTGCCATATTGACAAGGATCACAAACTTTAGAAGAATCAAATCTAAGCTCAGGTAGATCCTTAACTAGTTTCTTCTTAGAGAGTTTACATAGGTTTCTAAGATTACAGTGTCCTAGTCTTCTATGCCATAACCAAGAATGATCTTCCATTGCACTTAGGCAAGGTAAATCTTGGCTTCTTAGGTCTTCTAAGTTTAAGGTGTAAACATTCTCTTGCCTGTTGGCTGAGAGAATAAATTCTTCCTTGGAATTGTGAACTAAGCATTTATCATTCCTAAAATTCACAAGGTAACCTTCATCACATAACTGACTTATGCTAATGAGGTTGTGCTTAAGACCTTTAACAAAAAGAACATTTGAAATCAAAGTTTTACCTAAAAGAACAATATTACCAATACCAACAATCTCTCCCTTAGCATTGTCTCCGAAAGTTACCTTTCCTCCTTTCGTCTTGATAATTTTTTCAAAGAAGCTTTTGTTACCAGTCATGTGCCAGGAACATCCACTATCCATGTACCAAACATTGTTGCTGGAACTTTCTTTATTTTCCTGAAATTAAGAACAAAGTTAGACTTTCGGAATCCAAACTTGTTTGGATCCGAGATTTCTAGACAATAAAATCTTAGGTACCCACATTTTCTTGGAAAAATAAGCTTTATGAAAACCTAAGGATTGGGTTTTGTTTAAGGAACAATTTCTTGCCCAGTGACCACCACATTGACACTTAGTACAAAATGGGGCACTTTGAGGAACAAAATAATTGTTGCTGAAAACAGGTTTTGCATGGGTATAACCAAATCCGGATTTATTTCTTAAAGGTCGTATTTGAGAATACATCTTATCAAAATTTTCCTTACCATGGGTAAAGTTTGATAAGCACTTCTTTAAGGAAAAAATTTCGGACTTGAGTTTTACAACCAAGTTTTTATCTTCAAAATCATTAGTTTTGGAACTAGAGTTAGGCTCGAAAACATTTTTATTAGAAATTACTTTTTCTAACTCTTTAGAAAGTTTATTCTTCTCAGAACTTACTTCCTCAAGATTTTTTTGAAATACTTTCAAAATCAGCATTTTTCTTATCAAGATCTTTAGAAAGATCTGATATCTCTTTTGTAAGAATAGAATTCCTAGAATTTGCCTTATCAAGTTTCTTGTTGAGTTTGGAATTCTCAATCTCAAGAAGTTCAGCAAATCTAGAGACTTCTTCAAAAGTAGGTAAAGTATTTTCCTCATCAGAAGTTGATTCTTCATCAGAAGAGTTATAATACTTACTATCATTAGGATTTAAAGAAACATTGGTCAAAGATTCAGCATTTCGTACCTTAGCCATAAGACAATGATTATCAATAGGTAATCTGGCTATAAGACCAAGATTCTTCTGTCCTGAAGATTCATATTCAGAAGATTCATCTGAAGAGTCACCACCACTGGCACTCCAGGTGTCATTAGCTTTCAAAACTTTCTTAGCTTTAGCTTTGTAATATTTCTTCCTGTTCCTGTCTGAATGCCTTTCCTTTCTTTCTTTCTTTCTGAGCATAGGGCAATCTGGTCTAATATGTCCTGCTCTCTTACATTCATAACAAGTAACTTCTCCATCTTTCTTATCTTTCCTATCCTTCTTCTTATACTTGGATTGAAAGTTTCTTTGTCCAGCTATCTTGTTCATCCTTCGAGCAAGATTGGCTAATTCATTTTCTGAAACTTCACTTTCACTAGATTCGGATTGGAAAATGACTTTCTTCGATTTGGATCTGGTTACTCTCTCAGGAGTCTTAGCTTTCATCTGATTCGAAGTTGTAGTAAAAGCAACAGTACCATTTCCATTCTTCTTCTTGATGTTGTCAGCATCTCTCTTCATTCTGGTCTCATGTTGTAGAAGAGTTCCAAATAATTCATCAAGAGTTATTTGAGTAACCTTCCTGTTCTCATCTATAGCTGTTCTCTTGGATTCCCACTCATTGGGCATAATGTCAATTATCTTGTCCACAAGAGCTTCATCATCTAAACCTTTCTCTCCCATAGACTGTAGACTATTGACGATTGTCATAAATCTTTGTTGTACTTTACAGATAGGTTCTCCATAAGGAAAATTAAAGCCATGATATTCAGCTCTAAGCATAGCTCTCCTAGTCTCAATCACTTTAGAAGTCCCAAAATGAGTAACCTCTAACTTCTTCCATATACAATTAGCTGCTTCACAAGAAGAAATTTGGCTATATATATTTCTGGTCATTGAACATAATAAAGTGTTGCGTACCTTGTAGTTGAGTTGATATTCTTGCTTCTCCTGGTTAGTAAAGGTTCTGACTTCCTTGTCAGGAATTTTGTAATCACCAGTAAGCATGACAAAGTTATCTACTCCAGTATTGATAACAAACGTCTTCATACGATCTCTCCAGTATTCATAATCATTACCATCAAATATTGGTGGCCTTGTAGGATTCAAATTGTCTATCGAACCAACATTCATTCCTGCCATTTTTGAAAATAACTTGGAGACAAACTTGTTAATAACAAAAATTCGGAATTAAAAAGTTCGGAATAGGAAAAGTTCGGAATGAAAAATTTCGGAATTGAAAAGTGAGCAAGAAAAACTTGAACGTGAGTACAAGTATTTCAGTAACCTTGGCTCTGATACCAAATGTAAGAATGGTATAGAGTAAGAGGTTTCCAACCTCTGATACCAATTGTAGGATCGAAATATAATATGAGATGCTCAATATACAAGAGGGGGGGTGAATTGTATACTTTAAAAATTCCTTTGGAACCTTTAAAGTTAGTTATGAATAACTAGAGTTTCCTTAAGAAAAGGAAAGAACTAAGTTTAACAAAGTTAAACTAAGTTGATTCACAACACCTCTAACACCGAACTAAACTTGGAAAGAGATTCCAAAAGAAGGTTCCGGAAATATGGTTCCGGAATTTGAAACTTAACAAAAGTTACAATATAAGATTCTACCTTAAAGCGTATAGAATCTGAATGAATCAGAGTAAGTAAGGAAGTATAAGAATGTTATACTTTCCTTAAGATACAAATTACAGCGGAATAGAAACGAGTAGTAAAACTACTAGCAACAAGATAATAGTCTTTTAACCCAAAGAGAAGGGTATCCAACAACCTTGGATAAAGGTCCCTTGATTTATACTTTCAAGCAAGTCTGTCTTACCCACACCAGGGTAAGCCCTCGATACGAAGATCGGTGTCTCTGTCTTGCTATCCCCGCAAGCCCTCAACTTCAAGGTAGTTGGCAACCTCTGTCTTTCTCAGCAAGAAAGCCCTCGATCTTTAAGGTAGTCGGCACCTCTGTCTTCCTATCCCCGGAAGCCCTCGAATGTAATCACCAACATTCGGAGTCGCACGAAGCTTTGAGAGTTAATAAGAGACTCTCTCTCTAGAAATCACTTCAACAGCATGTATGCACAAAGTCCAAATGTTCATCCATCCGTTCGTTTTGAGCTTTTTCAAATGAGCTCCTATTTATAGGTGAGGTCGGCTCCTTCTCCAACGGTCATATTTTCCTTAAAGTTCGGAGGGACCTGTACACGTGTCACTTAGACAACGGTTAGTTTATAACAAAATGGACGACATCGTTTTATAACAAAGTAAGTGTAACAGAAAGTACGACATCGTTTTAAAACCTAACATAAAGGTTCGGAATAGAAATTTCGGAGTGAAAGTTCGGAGTGAACAAATTCAGAGTGTATAAAACAATGATATCCAGATTCTGTTTAATGAGTGAATTCGGAATAGGAATTCGGAATAGGAATTCGGAATAGGAATTCGGAATAGGAATTCTTCATCAGAAATCGTAATGAGAAATCGTCATCAGAATTCGTAATGAGAATTCGGAATGAGATTTCTTCATTAGAATTCGTAATGAGAATTCTTCATTGGAATTCGTAATGAGAATTCTTCTTCAGAATTCGTAATGAGAATTCAAAATGGGATTTCTTCATTAGAATTCGTAATGAGAATTCTTCTTCAGAATTCGTAATGAGAATTCGTAATGAGAATTCTTCATTAGAATTCGTAATGGGAATTCTTCTTCAGAATTCGTATCCTGAATCTGGAATAGAACTTAGTCAGAATTCATAACCGGAATTCGGAGTGAAACTTCCTTATAGTTCTTGTCCAGAATCCGAACCCTAAAACAGAATGCTTTTTATCAGTTTTAATGATTCCGAGAAAGTGAATCCGAATTTCATACTTAAGAAAAATATTAATGAAAATATGATAAGGATAAATTTTTCTTATAAAAGCGTTTTTCCTTAAGAAAACAATTTTCCTTATAAAAGCAATTTTCCTTACAAAAGCGATTTTCCTTAAAGATAAGGTGTTTGTGATTTTCAAAACAAGAAGGAATGGAAAAGTCATAAGGAAAACCTTATTGACTCAACATCCTGAACTTATAAATAAAATAGAAACCACAATACACATTCAATGGAATACATATATTGTATATTTATCATTCAACCAACTGATTATGATAATTCTCAAACTATTTAAAATACTATAACATACATATACATTTCCCCCTACAGGCAGCTGGGGTGACATAGGAGGGTGGGGTTTGGGGCGTCAGTCGTGGGGTCGAGTCCCCGAGCTGGTTTCTTTGTGGCATGTTTTCCTTGTAGTGTGCATGAGTTGCCATTTGGCAATTGGAACCCCCCTTTATTTATAACATACATATACATCCATACAACCAATCAATTCAAGTCATTAAACAACATCCACATGTCTCTTTACTGCTAAGTCAAAAATAGAGGGGATCAATATCTCCCCCACAACCAATATCCACATCATCATCACCATTAGAAACATCTTCATCACCAACAACATCATCTGGAGCACTAGTATCATCATCATCATCATCATCATCATCATCATCATCATCATCATCATCATCATCACCACCACCACCACCACCACCACCACCACCACCTCCACCACCACTACCACCACCATCAGCTCGATCACCACTAGGAATCTCATTGACATAACTTGGGGAATCATTTAAAGAGAACATTGATGCTATATATGAATCAATATTAGTATAATCCTATGATGGAAGTGATTGAATTATAACTGACATAGATTTTAGGAAGTGTTTAGTGATCAATTTAATTATTCCACGCTCTTATAAAGCTATTTTTTAGCCTCAACTGCTTCTGCACGAGAACTTTACATCTTGGTGGTCTAAGAGGTTTTAGAGGATCCCGATGAGGACCAATACCCAGTGGGGATAATTTTTTCCCTAGGTCAACATCAGACTCTTCTCTGGTGCTCCTTAGCTAATGATTAACTCAAATGATCATTTGGATTGAAGTTGTCATCTTCTTTATCATCGAGGGCCTCTAGGTAAGACTATTGAAATTATAAACAAGATATTTAATTATTAATTAGGTATAAATATTTGAAATATAAATAAAAAAACATACAATATTTTTTTTGTGTTTGTGCATTTACTGCACTTCCATTATTTTTCTTCATACTAGAGAAAAATAATTTTTCTCGAGGTACATGCCCTTCGATGCCCAATGCTGCTTTCTTCAAACAAAATTGATTAGTATAATAAAACATTATTTAATAATAATAATGAGATAAACCTAGAATTAATTAAAATTATAGTTGTTGAAGAAATCCATAAAATGAAGAATCATCTAAATATATATTTAATTAGAAATTTAATACTAGTGTCATAACATAAAAAATACATACAAATTAGCATGCTAAACATGGTTATGATATGGATTCCTCTTGTTTGTTCATTTTAATTCAATTCTATTTGTGTTATGTTATTTTGTTATTTGATCAATTGGTATTTTGATCATTTAGTCATTAGGTACATTTTAGGTTAGGTTGTTTGATAAATTGGTAAATTGTTCAATTGGCCAATTGGACCTTTGGGAAATTAGGCCATTTAGGAAAATTAGGCCATTTAGGACATTTAGGAAAATTATTCCATTTAGACCACTTATGCTAATTATGCCAATTAGACCAATCAGGAAAATTATTCCAATTAGGAAAATTATGCCAATTATGCCATTTAGGCCATTTAGGTCATATAGGCTAATTGTGTTATTCAGGCCAATTAGTCCATTTAATCCAATTAGTCAATTTAGGTCATTTAGGTCAATTATTCCAATTAGACCATTTGGCTAATTTGGCCAATTAGTACATTTCATCCATTTCGGACAATTTAGTCCAATTAGACCAATTAGACCAATTAGGCCAATTTAGGCCATTTATACTAATTTAGAACAATTAGGACATTTATTTGTCCAATTTAGGCCAATTTAAACCAATTGGACATTAGAATAATTGTTTATTAGGATATTACACTAATTGGCCTTTAGGCCATTAGTCCATTAGGCCATTAGGACAATTGGCCTTTAGGTCATTAGGCCATTAGGCTGTTAGGCCAATTGAGCAATTTTCCTTTAGGCTATTAGACCAATTGGACAATATACCATTATGCCATTAGGTCAATTGGACTTTAGGCCATTAGGCCAATTGGTATTTAGGCCATTAGACCAATTGACCATTAGGCCAATTGGACAATTTACCATTATGCCATTAGTACAATTGGCCATTGGGCCATTAGGCCAATTTTCCATTAGGCCCTTAGGACAATTGGCCATTAGGCCATTAGGAAAATTGACCATTAGTACATTAAACCAATTGTCTAATTGACCATTAGGGTAGTAGGCCAATTGGCCAATTGAACATTAGGCCAATTTTCCATTAGGACATTAGTCCAATTGTCCAATTGTCCATTAGTCCAATTAGGTATTTGGTCAATTGGTCATTATGCCATTAGTCCAATTGACCCTTAGTCTATTATGATATTAGTCCAATTGGCTATTATACCAATTGGTTGTTAGGATATTAGGCTATTAGGTCAATTTTCCATTAGGCCAATTGGGCATTATGCCATTAGGCTATTTGGAAAATTTATAATTAATCCATTAGGCCATTAGGACAATAGGCCAATTGGACAATTGGGAATTAGTTCATTATTCCACTAAGTCGATTAGCCTTTAGTCTGATTAACCAATTGGCCATTACTCTATTAGGTTGTTAAGCCAATTGGTCATTAATCCATTATGTAGTTAGGCTAATTGGCCAATTGGACATTAGAAAATTAGTCCATTAGGAAAATTGGCCATTAGTCTAGTAGACCAATTGACCATTAGTCCATTAGGCTAATTTACCATTAGGCCATTAGGCCCTTAGGCCAATTGGTCAATTTTCCATTAGGCCATTAGACCAATTGGATTTTATGCCATTAGGCCCTTAGTCCAATTGTTTAATTGGCGATTAGGACATTAGGCCAATTGGACATTAGGAAATTATGACATCAATCCAATTGGCCAATTAGTCCATTAGTCCAATTGACCATTAGCCCATTAGGATAATTGTACATTAGGCCATTAGGCCATTAAGAAAATTTCTCATTAGTCCATTAGGCCCTTAGGTCATTAGGCCCTTAGGCCAATTAGTCCATTAGGCCATTAGGACAATTATGACATTATGTCGTTAGGTCATTAGGCCCTTAGGACCTTAGGCTGTTAGGCCATTAGGACATTAGGTTAATTATGCCATTAGGCCATTAAGATAATTAGGCAATTAGGACAATTGGATAATTATATCATTAGGTCATTAGGATGTTAGGCCAATTATCCATTAGGATAATTTTTCATTAGACTATTAGGCCACTAGGCCATTAGGACATTAGTTCCTTAGTCCCTTAGTCCATTGGTCCAATTAGGCCATCATGCTATTAGATCAATAGGCCATTAATCCAATAGGCCAATTGACCATTAGGACAATTTGATATTATGCCAATTGGACATTAGGTAAATTTTCCATTAGGTCATTAGGCCAACTGGCCCTTAGGACAACTGGACCTTAATATATTAGGCCATGAGTCCAATTGGACGTTAGGCCATTAAGCTATTAGGTCAATTGGGCCATTAGGCCATTAGGCCATTAGACCATTAGGCCATTAGGACAACTGGACAACTGACTATTAGGCCAATTAACCATTAATCCAATTAGTCCATTAATCCATAGGTCAAATTTCTACTAGACCAATTAGGCTATTAAGCCATTAGGCTAATTCGGCCATTAGGCCAATTAGGCCATTAGTCCATTAGGCCATTAGGGAAATTATCTATTTAGCCATTAGTCCATTAGACCAATTTTCCAATTGGCCATTAGACCATTATACCAATTTTCAAGTTGTCCATTAGGCCATTAGGAAAATTTTCCATTAGTCCATTAGTACAATTGACCATTAGGCCATTAGGATATTATGACAATTGGCCAATTTCCCATTAGGCCATTAGTCCCATTGGATGTTAGGCCATTAGTCCATTAAGTCCATTAGGACATTATACTATTTAAAGTGGGTATTTTCAACCTTATATTAAAGGGATTAATGAAAAAAATATTAAATTTTCAGCATGAAAAGCTAACTTAGTAAAAATATAAATCTAGATATTATTTCTATTCATATTAAAGTACCCGATGATTCACATACTCAGGAATTATAGTGCACCCCAAAGTGTGAAAATAATCCATTGAATCTTTATTCCTTTTGTTTTTCCCCAATGCATCCTAAAATTAAAAATTCAATTCAAGTATAAAGAATTAAATTTTATATGAAAAACATTAAAGATTGGGAATGACTTAAAATCACCACTCTTCCAATATGCAATATTTTTTTGATATTGTGTTATTGGACGGTCAGTATTGGTACACCCTCTAAATCATAACCGACTATACTCCTCCAACCAACATATAACTCATACTTATATGGCTTCCATAACTCCCCAAGATCCATAAACCTTACAACCTTAGAAACTTAACAATCGTGAAAGTTAAATTGACACCAAAACAAACATGTTAATTCATATAAATAAAAAAAAATATGGATATAAATCTAACAAATTTTATTACCCATATCTCTGGTCATGTTTTTCTTCTTTATTTCATTATTGATATATCTCCATGAGACTGGTTTCACCAGAATGACATTGTTTTACTTGGATAAAGTTCCCATGAAACTTCTAAACTTCCTGAAATTTTTACTTATCATTTGTTTTTCTTCATTATAATCCACCATTATTTGTGTTTGGAGATTCTAGGATTCTCACATATGGGTACACCCACACCGCTTATTAGAATATCCCAATGAATAAGATAAAAGGAAAAAAGAAGAATAACTAAGTCATGGTACAACAAGAAAAAAATGATGAAATATAATTTGACAAACTTATAATAAAAAAAACATAATGCAGACTACTTAATAGGCTCTGATGGATCAGCGGGATGTCTTGAATCAATATCCTCTGAAGTATGTGTCCGTTCCAATTCATGCTCTGGGTGATCTGCATGCATTGGAGTGAAAGCCGAAGGAACAGAATCATCAGATCCTAGATGGATAATAGGAAATGGAGGAAACATAGACATGGTAGTATATGGGTAGTAGGGTTGGAGATACATCAAAGGATATAGATATGGTAAAGGTTGGAACATCTATGAAGGTGGCATAGACATGGTATGGGAAGAAGAGGCTAAATGGGATGATGATGGAGGCATGGGTGAGAATATCCCTGGAGATTAAAGTGGAGGATGGAAAGGTGTGATAGATGGGGTATCCACTAGTGGGTCAGAGTGGAAACGAGTATGACGGGTGCTCTGTCTAGGTCTAGGAGCATCACTGCTCAGACCCATGGTAATAGGATTAGGAGGATTCAAATCTGGTTCACCTGAATGTCCCTAATTTTTCTTGGTAAATAACATGAATATGACATTTTATGTAATACAACAGAAAAATACTAAAATTATTATACTCACTAAGGGAAGCAGATGATGCTACCCATGCTCGCACATCTGTCAACCAGTATCAAAGAATCACTTACTTTGAACTTCTTCATTATTTTTTATATTATTCATAAGAATGAAATGTAAATTTTTTAGAAATACTTTTTAAAAATCACGCATCCTACGTAGAAGTCAAAGAATTCATAAATTTTGTTATAAAATGTTTTAGAAACAATAATTTAAAACCAAGTTATAAATTTTTAAAAACCCATTTTAAACTCAATTTTTTTAATTGAAATAAATATAATTAAATTTAATGTAACAAAAAAAATACTAAAATAAGCATATCATTCCAAACTAAAACTAAATTAAAGTAATTATTGTAATACCAACTTGAGAAACCCATGTCAAGGTAAAATGAATGAACTATGAACATATATGGATGCCTCTATATATTACCCACCACTACTTTAGGTTCAACATCAACTCTCACAATGGGAAAATTTGAGCCATCCAATGCAATATTTAGGTCAACACTAATGGGAGATCAATGATGTCAATTTTTTCCCTAGAATCATGAAAAATATGTCTTAGTATCAGTTCATTAATGACACTATAAATAGGTCTCAAATGATCTTTCACATAAAACACTTGCTTTTTCCATTGATGCAAAAATGTATGGTTCATCGGTAGCTAGGAATCAAATCATGTCAATAAATTTGAATCCACAATCATCAATAAATATACCATGTGGAATAATTGAATCAAACCATTTATATTTCATCATAGTGACTCGACCATGAGAGTAGTAATCCAATAAAAATATTTTATTAACAAGTCTATCATATGAAACATTTTCATATTGAGGCTGACTATCTTATGCACTAGTATAACATTTTATTATAATAGTTAACATAACACTATCCTGTTGTGTTCTCATTTTCAACACTCAATTAGTTGTAACAAATTTATACCCATTGATTATTAAAGATTTTTATTCACAAACCAAAGAATTGAGACCAAAATCCAACACTCTTAATTCTTGGGAAATGAAGTCAACAAGTAAACTCAATACCTAGAATATATATGAATAATATAATTAAATTAATATCTATATTTTAAGTTAATTAAATTAATGTTCATACCTTTTATTTCACACAATAAGGAAACTCTTGGCTATGCAAATCCTCTCTCATTCTCAAAGGAAAAGATCGATGAACTCTACTTATAATTTTTCTATGTTCCCTACATAAAATGATAATAAAAGTTTAAGGTATATGTGAAATGAAATGGTATGAGATAACACATAAATATTCAAATTACTTACTTGATATAGACATCGAATAAACCACAATTAAAAAAGACCGCGTGATGTGCCATATACTGCTCTTCAAGGCTCAATATAGGCAATGTATATGACTCAGGAATTCCTTCTATTTGGGGAAGATATGGAAATAAGGGCTCAATTTCCCCATAATTCTAATATTTATTCCTTATTGGCCGGTTATGTATTTTTCTCACATTAGAAAAATACATTAATAAAAAATCCATATATTCTTGAGCCGGATAACCTCGTACAATGGAACCTTTAGGATGATTCTTGTTTCAGACATAAGATTTCATTGTGTATATATTTCTTTCAGTAGGATATATCCACCGAAAAGAAATAGGTCCCCCAAGAAGTGTTCCATGGACTATGGTTGGTATTGGTGTGGCTATAGGGAAAGACCTATAGCCACGGTCTAAAACCGTGGCTAAAGTCCTATATCCATGGTTTGAAACCGTGGCAGAACATTAAGCCACATAAATCCTTTAGCCACGATTTAAAACCATGGATAAAGGCTATCCCATTTCATAAAAGACACCCCCTTGCACACCCCTGCACCCCATGCCCCCTGGAAAACCCCCTTGCACCCCTGAACATCCCCCTTCCACCCCCTTGAACACCCCCTGCACCCCCATGCCCCCTGGATGCCCCCCTTTCACCCCATGAACACCCCCTGCACCCCCATGTCCCCTGGACAACCCCCTTGAACACCCCCTTGCACCCCTACACCACCTGGACAACCCCCTTGCACCCCCTAGACAACCCCCTTGAACAACCTCCTACACCCCATGCCCCCCTGGACAGCCCACTTGCACCCCCATGAACACCCCATGAACCCCCATGCCCCCCTGGACAACCCCCTTGAACACCCCCTTGCACCCCCTACACCCCCTGAACAACCCCCTTGAACCCCCTGGGCATCCCCCTTGAACACCCCTTACACCCCATGCCCCCTAGACAACCCCCCTTTCACCCCCTTGCACCCCCTTTAACACCCCCCTGCACCCCCCTGCCCCCTAGAAAACCCCCTTGAACCCATTGAACACCCCCTTGTACCCCCATACCCCCTTGGATAGCGCCCTTGCACCCCCTTGAACACCCCCTGCACCCCCATGCCCCCTTGGACAGCCCCATTGCACCCCCCAGGATAGCCCCCTTGCACCCCCTTGAACACCCCCTACATCTCCATGCCCCCCTAGACAACCCCCTTACACCCCTAGACACCCCCTTGCACCCACTTGAACACCCCCTACACCCCCATGCCCTGAACTCCCTCCTGAACACCCCCTTTCACCCCCTCCTGGACACCCCCTTGCACCGAACCTGCACCCCCTACCCTACAGACCCCCCTGCACCCCCCTCCCCCTGCACACCCCCACCAGTATCCCCCTTGCCAGGTCCCCACCCCCTCTTGGACACCCCTTGCACCGCACCTGCACCCTCTCCCCTTCCCTGTAGACCCCCTACCCCCTCCCGGAGAGTCCCACCTGGACACCCCCTTGCACCGCACCTACACCCCCTACAGACCCCCCTCCTAGACACCCCAACACCCTCCCCTCTGCACTACAGACCCCCCTACACCCCTCCTGGACGACCCCTCCTAGACACCCCACCTGCACCCTCCCCCTGCACCCACCTGTACCCTCCCCCCTCGCCTGTACCCTCCCCCCTGGACACCCCCCAGGATACCCCACCTCCACCCTCCCCCTGCCCTGTAGAAACCCCTCCCCTACGACCCCCCTACACCCTCCCCCTCGGAAAAACCCTGGACACCCCCTGAACCCCCTCCCCCTACCAATACCCCCTACCAGGTACCCACCCCAGACACCCCCACCAGTATCCCCCTACCCCCACCCACACCCTCCTCCCCTCCCCTACACCCCCCTTGGACAACCCCTAGACACCCCACCTGCACCCTCCCCCTTCCCTGCAGACCCCCTCCCAAACACCTCACCTGCACCCCCCTAACCTGCATAAACCCCTCCCCTGTAGACCCCCCTGCACCCCTCAGACAAACCTTGGAGACCCCCATGTACCCTCCCCCTGCACCCCCACTAGTATCCCCCCTACCAGGTCCCCACCCCATACACCCCCACTAGTATACCCCTGCCAGGTTCCCTCCAACGCGCCAGTTTTCCCAGTTCAGGGAGGGGGGGGGGAATTGGATTCACCCCATAGTATTTAATATCACATATTTTCCCACCTTGATTAATACTAAAATCTGAACCATATGGCTCTACAATTAATTTTAGACATTATCTAGTGGTGTTCATTGAGTCTACCTGTGTGAAATGGTCAATCCCACTATGATTATGTTGGTTTTCGAAGGTGTATATGGTCGATAGGTGGTGCAACATATCAAAACAGAAAAAGTAAAAGGACAACGCTTTTGTTCTAACAATCCATGGTTGATAGGTAAAGGTGAGAGATAAAATGGCCAGAAATAGGAGTACTACGCTCGTGGTGCTCAATTTTTTGAAGGAAAAATAACCAATCAATTTTCACCTGAACCCCCACTCCCCCTAAATCCCCTCCCTTCCCCCTATAAATCCCCCCTCCACTCACCCTGGACAGCCCCCCCTCCCTAGATAGACCCCACCCCCTCCCTGGACAGACCCCCCCTACACACCCCCACTCCCCCTACAGCCCCTAAATTCCCCCTACAAAGCCCCCATCCACTCCCCCTGGACATCCCACCCTACCTAGATAGACCCCACCCCCCTTGGACAGACCCCGCTGCACACCCCCTCCCCCCTACAAACCCCCATTGAGTCGGTCCTTCATGACATGAAGATCACATTACAATGGTTTGGCAATGAAATTTTGAGTTCTTGTTGTTTGGTGTGGGACAATAGGTTGCATCGCGAGGGAATAAAATTGTGTAGAGAAGACATTGATCACACCAAAATTTTCCCACACCACATGAAATATCAATTATTACATGCAAAACGTAGTTGCGTCGCGGAGAGATGATTGCATCGACTCGTGGTCATGTCATAGAGAGATGATTGCACCGACTTGTGGTCACGTCGTGGAGTAGTTGGACATGGAAATTCAATTCCCATTAGGAGTTGAGGTTTGATAGGTCACGTCATAATAAAGATTCATTACACTGAAATTCCCTTTGAAGTCAAGTAGTTGGGAGGTAACCGGTTTTTTGAAATGGTCATATCACGCCACACACCCTACCCCCTGTAGACCCCCCACACCCCTCCTAGACACCCCTCCCTCCTAGACACCCCTCCCTCCCGGACAACCCCCTTCCTCCTGGACATAAAAGAAATGGGGTTCAACGTAAACAACCATTTCTATGGAGGATTTAAGAGGATTCATAAATGCAAAGTTTCTTCAAGATTTTTGTTTCTTAGGGAGAAAATTCACATGGTGAAACATCATAAAAGGAAGTAAGAGAATATGGAGTAGGTTGGATCAGTGTTTTTTAAACTTCTAAGGAATTGAAACATACACATAGACATCCTTTAATAATCTCACAAGGGATATTTCAGACCACTCACTGGTCGTAGTGAAACTGAAGAAGGATGAAATAAGGAGTATTCAATTTTTTTACTCAATGAATTGGACGAGGATTGAGGTATTTATTCAGCTTGTAAAAGTTGGACTCTTCTTGGGTGGGTTTAACACATCACCTAATACATTTAAATAAAGACATTATAAGATATATGGAAGGTATAAAGAGTAGGTAAAATAGACTATAGGGTATCAACAAAGACATAGAAAGTTTAGAGGAGAGTCTTCATGATATCTAGGATGATGAAATATTTGCAAATATGGTGGAAAAAAAACTACTATAGCTGAAAGAATCCTAGAAATGGAAAGATCTGGGAGAGAAAAATCAAGGAACCTATGACTTAAAGAGGGTGATTGGAAAACATCTCTCTTCTAGGCCTAAGTAAAGGAGAGAAATGTGTTCAAGAAAATCAAAATAAAAATGGATGAAATATATTATATAACAGAATTGGGGGTGGATGGGAAACTGAAAATTGATCATTTCATGGAGATACTTGCAGGAGACACTAGGACCACCCCTGCCAGTTTTCCCTCCCCCCACTACCCCCTTACACCCTCTTCCCCACCCCCTTGCACCCCGTGCCCCCTTGCACTCCACCTGAACCCTCCCCTATCCTATAAACCCCCTGCACCCCCACCCCTACCAGTTTTCCCTCCCCCACTGCCCCTTTCACCTCCTGCCCCACTGCCCCACCCCCTATCCCTCCTTGCACCCACTTTTACCCCTCCCCCTTCCCTGAACCCCCTACCCTACAGACCCCACCCCTGCCCCTCCCCACTCCCCCTCCCCCTCCCCCTTACCCTGTATACATCCCCCTGCCCTTTATACCCCCTACAGACCACCCCCTTCCCTTAAGACCTCCCCCCTACCCCTCCCCCTTTCCAATCCCCATATAGACCTCCCCCCTCCCCCCTGCCACCCTTCCCACTCCCACCTACCCCTACCCTATAGACCCCCCTGCAGACCAACCCCCTACCCTGCAGACCTGCCCACTCCCCACCCCCTACCCCATGTAATAAATTAGTCAAATATATATTGGAAATGGTTCAAGATTAAGGCGGAGGTATAATACATGGTCTATAAACATTCAAAATAGATGAATTCATGGTATGACTATGTAAAAAGACACATATGTTTGATGTTGGAAAACAATGTGGGTGATCTTAAAGAGATACCTTTAATAAGATGATGTAGATATATTACAGACCATGTTTGGTAATATGCATTTACAAAAATAATAATTTTTTGGATAAAAAAAATGGTGTAATGTTTTATCTTACTCAATAAGTGGTTTTAAACAACCACATTAAATTTCCAAATCCAAATTTGGAGTTGCTTGCTGGAATAATGAAGAAAAATTGAAGTAGAGCCTGATCAAAAGTTGAAGAGGTGTAAAATATATATTTGAACGTTTAAATGGTATTAAACCATCATTAAAGATAAAAAAGTGATATAAGACAACATTTTAAATGGTATGAGACTACCAAGAATATTAATATATCTCTAGTGGACAAGCAATTACATTCATGTATTACATATTTATTTATTTATATAATAACAAGTGTTATCAGCTAACAATTTTCAAGATATTGAGAAGCTTTTGGGAGAGAAAAAATAGAATTACAAAGAATTGTTTCCCTATGTTCATGATTATTTGAAAATATGATTTGGGGGGAGTTAGCGATGAGAACTTAATAGCTATTTAGCCTTATCTGAAGAAAAAGAAGTTTCATTGTGAAGAAGATACAAAGAACATCAAGTGGTATCATAAGTTTTCACAAATTATTGGTATCAAGTGATATAATATTGGGATGTATCTGATATTTTAAAAATGTTGATCTATTATCTTTTATTTAAAAAGATTAGTGACATTGAAAACTTGAGATTTTTGTATAAAACTATGGTTTCTAATAATGATCTCTATCTTGGTAGGGTTATAGGATTTTTTAATGACTCAATGGGAACTAGTAAACTCACTTACATAATATTATTGATGGAAAATGAATATAGGGAGAAGAAAGTTCCATGGGTCATGAATAATGAAAGGATAAATCTATAATTCTTAAAGGTATGATAATACTTTGATTTATTTTAATAAATGAAGTTATGGAATCCTTGAATATAGAGTGAACCACTCCTTAGTGAATTTGGATTATCCATAATGGATATGGAAATGTTTAATGTGGAGTTATTATGGGTGTTCTAACCAGATTTACAAAATTTGAATCCTATATATGGGAAATGATGAAGATCTCCATGATATGATTATCTTGAACAAGTCATGGTGGTCAGTGATAAGGGAAGTGTGAAAAATGACAAATTCCAAGTGTGCATAAGGTTCATTTTTTAAAAGTAAAACAATGAAATGATTCGAGAGAAAAAGGATCCATCCCTTGTATTTTCCCCCATGAGGTAACGACTAGGATCAACTGCAACTAGCATTGAGTGGTGAATGAGGAACACAATGCTAGTATAAATTGGTTTTGTGATGAGGAAATAATAACCTAGTGAGAGGTGGAACCAAGCAGTATTCAAGAACTAGTGGTTTTGGTATAGGTTAGTACCAAAGGACTTCAAAGGTGGTATATGTATCATATTGAGTGATGAAATAGTAGATGTATTCACTAAAGTCTAACGTGGGACTCAGAAATATAGTGTCAACAAAGAGAGGAAGACCACACCATGGAGGATATGAACCATGCTCATAATGGGTAGAAAATGGATAATATTTTTTCACCATGTCATGGTAAAACTCATGGATGTAATGTTTCATTTAAATGATTTATAAAATAGTGGAATCATGATCATTTTGTAGTCTATAGTCGAAGGAATAACAATGAATAGAATATTCCCAAATCTCTTTGTGGATAAATATTTAGAGAATTTATGTGAATTAAAAGAATATGTTTGACTATACTAAAACCATGTGCAATAAATTCCATACAAATCATTCTATTCACTTAGTGGTGACTTGGCCATTATAGGAAATTACATCTTAAAAGTATAATGACACTTAAAGGGTGTCTTGTTTCAAAAAACCGTTTTAATAAAAAGAGGGAAACCCCCTACAGGGATATAAAATGGGTCAAGTAAAATGTGTGCTTTATGACTAACAAAGACATCAAGTATAAGGAAAAGATTAATGCAATAATGTCAAGAAAGGTATACCACTGTGAGTTTTTGCAAATAGCACACCTCCATTGGAGGGGTTTTATTACAAAACCATGGCTTATTTATCAAACAAAACAATTATCTTAACTAACAATTATTCAATAATTTCAATTTAATATAAACATGCAGAATTAATAAGGAAACTAAAAGCAATTTAAAACATTCTTGAATTAAAGAGGCTAGGAGAGGGACCCTACCTCAACCTCAAGGCGTGTTTGCTTTTGATGATGACAAATCGAATATTCCTTTTTTCCGCTTGAATGCATATGAAACTTCACTTATATATAAGGACACCTAGCCCCTATTTACATATTTGAATGGCCAAATATGCACAAGGGGGCCCTTAGATATATGTTTATACTTGCATATACCCCTTTACACTTACACATGTATGAATTTTTCATATCTATATATAAGAACACATAGCATCAATATATATATTCATACTTCCATGAGTGAATATATATAAAAGGGAAACTTATATATGTATATGCCTACCTATTTATAAACATGTAAGCCTTTGTCAACGGTGACTCAAATCCACCTCAACGAAATCCAAAACGCACTACAAAAATATAAGGAACCCAAAAATCAAAAAATCCCTAATGAAAATTGGGCCAAAGAATAAAAGTGGAATAAACCTTACCCAAATCTGATGTTAAACCCACTGTCATAGATGGTGGTGGATAGAATCAGCCTCACCATAAGAATACACCTATAAGAAAATAGTGGGAAAAGAAATGAGATATAACAACTTCTTATATATATAAGTGATCAGTATGTCAACTGTACATGATAAATGATACATGAATCCATAACCAACAATGAAAAAATAATACATGAATCTATAACCTTCCCCTACACACCCACACCCTACACCAGAACCCCCAACCCTACTCCTACACCCTCCCCCTGCCCCTACAGACCCACCTACACCCTCCCCCTGTAGACCCCCTTGCCCTGCCCCTCCCCCCACAGACCCCCTCCCCCCACAGACCCCCTCCCCCTACAGAACCACCTGCACCCTCCCCCTGACCCCTCTTTCCTTGTAAAACCCCCACTCCCCTTGGGGTATCCCCCCACCCTACACAACCCCCACCTATATCCCCCTCCCTCCCCATGGACAAACCCCCTCCCTTTCTTGGACAACCCGCCCCCTAACTGCGGTGACCCCCCTCCCCCTGGAACCCCCCACACCACATAGTCCTTATCACGAACCATATCGGGTCACCATCCGACCTGGCGCCCGACCCGGTCTGTGATAAGGCCTGAAGGGTGTTCCCGATCCCCACGGGCTGGCAGAAGTTCCCATGTATCAAAACATTACACGAGAACGATTTACCCAAAATAAAATATAGAAAAACAATTAACAAGATGAACAAACTGAAACTAGAAATAGACAACCAAACACGCCTTTAAACTATAAACAGGTTTAAAGTTTACAATTCAACTAAAACCCAAAGTGAACAACAATAAAGATAGAGAACTAAAAATCCAATACCAACCTCCAAGTGAAGACCATCATCAACCAGAACCACCATCACTAAGCACAATGCCTCAACCTGTAATACACAAATAACAAGGTCTACATACACCCAAAGGTGTATGTAGGGTGTGAGTTAAGATCCCAATAGGATGTCACCCAACAAAAAGGTTCCACATATAAACATTAAATGACAAATACATTTTCAGGCTAAGTAAATGAAAGGACACAAAAGCTTGACCAATTTTAAAGAAAAAGTTTCTAAAAAGAAATCAATTTCAAAGAAAACAACTTAAATAAAAGAAAACACCCTTGCATTTAAGAAAAACCCAAACCTTCATGAAAACCCAAATGCTACACCGTATGTCTAAGGTGAGTGTATAGTAGTCCAGGAGCACCAAAAGTGGGAGAGGCCCTATAGGTACTAGAAAAGAGAATGAGACCCTATAACATCGCGTCTTGGTGAGCAGTAGTATAGGAATCACAAAAAAATATGTTCTCATGCACGAGCCACTAGTAGGGAAACACATCCATAACCTAGTGGTCTCCAATCATCACCCAATGTTTAGTTAGTGTTGTAATTGTCAAACCAGCTAAGTGAAACCGGGCTAGAGCCGCTTCCATATCATTAACACGCTAGATCTAGTCCCCCCCATATAGTACCCAAACTTCCCCTTTTGTGCTCGAGATGTTCCAATTTTACATTTCATGTCAAACTCAAATGAACAAAACAAACAGGATGTTACTTAAACCCAACGTCACACTTGCACACACACAAAAACCATTTGAAATAGTTCACACAAAAAAGACATTACATAACTCAATTAAACTATTTTTTCACCATTAATAATTATTTACTGAAACATATTAAATTATGTAAAAAAGTTATTTAAAAAAGAGACATGGCATGAATTAACACACAAAACCAACTCAGCCCTCCTTCATGACCAAACACACCCAACACCATATCGAGAACACAACCTGCACCACTTACATTGATTAATAACCCAACCATACAGTTAAAAGGCATTTTTTTTCCGATTAAACAAAACACCAGAAATTTTATTAAGCAATTCTAGAAGATAAAACATGACTTTAAACACCAAATACCCACTCAACCCCTCTTTTGAACAAAATGCACATGAATGTTACACCAGAACAAAAACCGCGCACTTTTCACATTTTCACAAAATAAACAAAAAATTTATAAAACACCAGTAGACAACTCAACAAATTTTTTCACAACAACAACCAACCCAACCAACACAACACCTTCACTTATGACCAAGAACATGCAACTCCATGTTAAAAAACAATTAACACCACTTTCACAAAGGAAAAGATAACTGCACATAAAATTAAACACTAACAATTGACTAAAGATAAGTTTTTAAACCATGAACGCACCAACTGCACATGAAAATGTAACCAAACAGATCTTACACATGGAAGACTCCGAGAAAACCCAACTCGCACCCAAAAGAATAAATCAAGGAACATTAAAAATTACTAATCAAGAAAATGAATTCATTAAATAATGTCTAAACGCAGAACTACCTGCTTCACATGAAGATCCTTCCAAGAATTGGTGAAAAACACACCTTCACTGCATTCACACCATGAAGGAGTAAGAGGAGGCCTAAACAAGGGGATCAAATCCAAAACAAATAGTTAAACCTCAAAACTGGTTTCATTTAAAATAAAACACAAAGGGTTTAAAAAACCACACTTCAATTTAAATTCACACTTGAAACCTTTGAAAAATACTTGGTATTTCAAGTGCCACTTGAAAGGACAAGTAGTACTTTTGGAAAAACACTTTAAAATACTCTGAGCAACCTTATAAAATCGACCATGCTTCTAAAACGCCATTTGGGAATTTTTTCAACCACATGATATGCATGGTTTGTTTAAACAGATTTAAAACTAAACTTTGAATTGGGATAACCCATCACACTCCAAGGAAACAATTCTGGAATGAAATTTATACCTTGATAAACAACAAACACATGCCATTCCATCATTAGAAAATCACGCATCATTAAAACACTAAGAAGACAATAGTTTTTCCAAAATTAAATTAAGGGCATGGGGCGATCCAACCTATAATTAGTGGCGGATGGTCCGAAAAGAGTTTCCTTCGATGGAAAAGGCTCTAACAAGAATAAGAATGACCCTCCTAACACTGGAATCATGAAAACCCCAAAAATCAAGACAAGATGAACCCCTAGTGTTTGGTTGAACATGGCGCGGTGATGGGGAAAGTGAAAAACATGAGAAAATATGGAAGAAGGGGGAGAGGAGTTCTTAGCATGGAGATCCGACCAAGAAACGCGAGGAGATCATGAAGAAATCGCCAATAACGGAGGTCCAGAGGGGATGCCATCCACGATGCAGAGGGGCTTGGCCAAAGTGGGAGGTTGTGTGATGTGGGTCAGCTAGGGAAGGGGTGTGATGCGATCTAGGTGGGGAGAAGGGGAGGGCAGCGAGCTGGTGTGGGTCCTCCAGCAGGGGCCACATCGGAACAAGGTCCGACGGCTGAACTTAGGTGCGGCGTGATGGGATGTATCCGGGGTAGTCAGGGTCGCAACGAGGAGGTAGGGAGCCGATCAGTCACCGGATATGACCAAAGGGAAGCAAGGGGAATGGTGCGACAGGCTTAAAAGGGGAGGGGAGTGCTGCAGCGTAACACCAAAGGAGAAGGGGCCTGACGGGAAGATGGTCCAGGTGTGGGGGAGTGCAAACCCTATAAAAAAATGAAAAAAAAATAAAAATAAATGGTAATTAATAATAATAATACTAAATTCTAACAATTATAATAATACTAATAATAATAATCATCATCATCATAAGATTGTAACAAACTTAATAAACTAAATAATAAACTACACAATACTCAACTTAATAAGATGCTCTTAATAAAAATAATACTATAAATTAAATTATTATCCAGGATAATAATAATAATATTCTCAAGTGATATAAATAATAATAATATTATTAAAAACAGTCTTAATCTATCTTATTTTGTTAATTGAACATCAGTAAGGCATGCAGTGACCGGGAGAGGTCATCCGGCGACCCAAGTGAGGCCGCACAGCTTTGACCGCGGTGCGCTGGATGTAGTTAAGGTCAAAACACACATTTTTAAAGAAGAACCCAGATATTTTTATGTTGGGCCTTGACCCAAACTACCCAATGTAAAGAAAATTAATAAAATAAATAAAACAAAGACGACGAGTGTGACAATTCTCCCCACCATAATGCTTTCTATCCCCAGAAAGCCATAACTAAGGTCAAGACTCAAAGCAAAAAACAATACCCCCTTAAGGTCTAAAGAGGATCCAAATAATCAACAAGAGAAAAGAGGTAAACACACCATGCTTAGAGAAAGTTCCTTAAATGACAATCTCAAGAAACTCGTATAAAGGCTTTTTGATATGTGTCACCCACCCCAAAGAGCTAGGACACCTCCAGTTGATTGATCAAGGAAAGGAACATAACCAAAAGGCTATCATGGGGAATCCTAAAGGGGCTCCCCACCATTAAGAACCTAGAAACACTCAAGGTGAGATTGGAAAACTAAAACAGGGAGGCCCGGGCATACTCCCCACCATTATGAAGAAGGGCCAACACTGACTCATTCCAGACACATTTGAGCGAGACCCACCATGGGTCACCCTACCATTAGAACTGATATAATATACAAAACTTTGAAAATTTCTCGATAGTGACCAAACACCCCACCACAAGGGGTGGGGAGGGAGGGGCCCAACTACCAGGGCATCAAAACCGCAGTCCAAGACAAACCAACATCTCCACATCTCTGGACGAGCACCATTAAAATTTGAGACCAAGTCACCCAAACAGACTTCATAAGGACCGCTAAAAGAGGTTACATCCAATTGGACGTAACCCCTAGGACTTTAATGTAATGAGGCGACCACACCTCCTCATAGCTAGGGGAAACCTCATGCACTCAAATGGGTCATTTGGAACAGAACAACCATAGAGAACAATTTAAAATGCCTTCACTCTCAATATCGACGAAAAAAATAAAGTTGGGGTATCATACACTCCATAGGTTCCTGACCACGTGCCAGATTCACTCCGAGGACTATGGCTGGAGCCCTGATGTTCAAAGCGTCTCCTGCCTTGCAGTCAGGCATTGAAGACTACCGAACAAAGCTTCTCCTTTTTGGTGCCACACGCAACCACACTACAATCGAGACAATTACAATAAACACAACATACCCCAATATCCAAATACTCCCTCGAGGAACATATACTAAGACTGGGGTTTAGATTATATACATGTATCACCTTTCACCTTAACCAAGAAACTTACGAAGAAAATATGCATGATAAACACTCCCCTTTGAATAGAGAAATTAGAACTACTTAAGAGGAGGTCACACCCCTATGAAAATAGGGATTCTAGGAGGATCCTATGAAATCCACCCTTTCTCTTCAAAGAGAACTCACACTGCAAGATGTCACCAAAAATGACCCTCGCAGCCGATGAAAGCACTTCAAGTCTTTCAGGACATCGGGCAGCACCAATATTTCCGAACCGCCTTCAACCTTCCCCGCTGGATTCATTTCGTTGTTTCCAGGGGGCCTTCAGACACAAAAGTGCCAAAATTCATACCCGACAACTCAGAAAACTCAAGGAGACCCAAACTCACTTTGACTCCTCTTGTTCCTACCATCCCGCTGTGAGAGGATTCACTTAACTGAAAAGGATAAGGGAAAAACTTATCACTATCACTCAAAAGGGATATTACTTGCTTTAATCAACTGGAGGGTCGACCAATGGTGAATTACCCGTGGCCACGCTTCAATCACATGTCAGTGATTTATGGGGGCGTACACTAGTAAAGAGAGAGAACCATGGACCCAATCAAACTGGTCCAATGGCTAAGACATATCGCAAGCGAACACTAAGTGTACAGAGGGAACCACTACAAGGGCCCCCCGAAGCACTTTTTAGAAGAAACCATTAACCACATGCTTGCACTCCAACTTATAAATAAGAATTCAAAATCAAGACACAAATTAGTCAAAAAGGATTCTCGGATTGAAACGCCTCATATCCAACACTTTCAAAACACAAGGACACACCACACAATCACCAGTTATTTAAAACACCAAATTTTCATTTAATAAAACTTCTTGAAAATAAGCAAAACTAGTGGGTTTCACAAACACCAATGGTGTCCCATGGGCCTTGCACATGCTTGTTACCATTCCAAACTAGCACCCACCTCATGTTCATCCAGACACTCATCCACTTGTGCAATCAACCATTTCTATTTTCGTATACACTCATGCATGTGGTTTCCCATGAGAACACTATGAATCAAAACCGAACCTTTCCATTTTTCAAAACAAACATTTAAACCACACTTTTCAAACCTTACACATCATTTTATTTTGAAAGCGCTTCATTTCAAAACATTTTTCAAGACCAAATCATTTTTACTTAAAAACCAGATTTCTATGAATCCAAAACAAAGAGACGAGGAACGATTCAAGAGGGAACTAGTGTCAGCGGGTGACTGGGACATATGGTGGGTGTCCATACACCAATCGTACCACCTCCACAGAGGGTATTCTAGGACAGAATCCCTAGCTCCACATGGCTTTCCAAACCCTGTGAGATCACTGGGACCACTGAACCTACTCCTTTTTCATTTCCCTTAAACAAGATTAATCATGAGGACCAATGACTCGGACAAAACACAACTTAATTTGGTAACTCGAGTCCCTCCATGAGGTGTGCGGGCCAAACACCTTGCTTTTAGAAATAACGTCGAGTTCTGACACCCTTAAATTTGGTCTACCATGACTATAACCCGAAAGAACATGACCCAAGAGAGTAAACCTCCTATGATACAATTTTTTCACGAACCAGACCGAGTCACCATTAGACCCGACGCCCGACTTGGTCCGCGACAAGGCCCGAAGGGCGTTCTCGATCCCCACGGGCTAGTGCAAGTTCCCGGGTATCAAAACATTAAATGGGAATGATTTACTCAAAATAAAAGACAAAAATAAAACTAACAAGATGAACAAACTGAAACTGGAAATAGAAAACCAAACATTCCTTTAAACTATAAACATGTTTAAAGTTTACAATTCAACTAAAACCCAAAGTTAACAACAACAAAAATAGAGAACTAAAACTCCAATACAAACCTCCAAGTGAATACCATTAGCAACCAGAACCACCATCACTAAGTAGGATTCCTCAACCTATAATACAAAAAGAACAAGGTCTACATATACCCAAAGGTGTATGTAGGGTGTGAGCCAAGATCCCAGTAGGACGTCACCCAACAAAAAGGTTCCACGTATAAACATTAAATGACAAATACATTTTTAGGCTAAGTAAATGAAAGGACACTGAATCTTGAACAATTTTAAAGAAACAATTTCTATAAATAAAACACTTTCAAAGAAAAAAACTTAAATAAAAGAAAAAACCCTTGCATTTAAGAAAAACCCAACCCTTCACGAAAACCCAAATACTACACCGTATGCCGATGGTGAGTGTATAGTAGTCCAGGAGCACCAAAAGTGGTAGAGGCCCTATAGGTACTATAAAAGAGAATGGGACCCTAGAACATCGTATATCGGTGAGAAGTAGTATAGGAATCACAACAAAATAAGTTCTCGTGCATGAGACACTGGTAGGGCAACACATCCATAACCTTGTGGTCTCCAATCATCATTTAGTGTTTAGTTAGCATTGTAATCGTCAAACCAGCTAAGTAAAACTGGGCCAGAGCCGCTTCCGTATCACTAGCATGCTAGATCTACTTCGCCCACCTAATACCCATGCTTCCTCTTTTGTGCTCAAGATGTTCCAATTTCACATTTCATGTCAAACTCAAATGAACAAAATAAACAGGATGTTACTTAAACCCAACGCCACACTTTCACACACACAAAAACCATTTTAAATAGTCTTCACACAAAAGACATTACATAACTCAATTAAACCATTTTTTCACTGATAATAATTATTTACTGAAACATATTAAATTCAGTAAACAATTTATTTAAAAAAGAGACATGGTATGACTTAACACACAAAACCAACTCATCCATCCTTCATGGACAAACACACCCAATTCCATATCGAGAACACAACTTGAACCACTTACATCGATTAATAAACCAACCATACAGTTAAAAGGAATTTTTCGACTAAACAAAACACTAGAAATTTTATTAAGAAATTCTAGAAGATAAAACATGACTTTAAACACCAAAGACCCACTCAAACCCTCTCTTGGAAAAAATACACATGAACGCTACACCAGAACAAAAACCGCACACTTTGCGCATTTTCACAAAACAAACACAAAATTTATAAAACACCAGTATACAACTCAACAAAGTTTTTCACAACAACAACCAACCCAACCAACGCAACACCTTCACTTATGACCAAGAACATGCAACACCATGTTAAAACACAATTAACACCACTTTCACAAAGGAAATGATAACTGCACATAATATTAAACACTAACAATTGAGTAAAGATAAGTTTTAAACCCATGAACACACCCAAACCACATAAAAATGCAACCAAACAGATTTTACACACGGAAGACTCTGAGAAAACCCATTTCACACCCAAAAGAATAAATCAAGGAACTTTAAAAATTACTAAGAAAATAAATGAATTCATTAAATAACGTCTAAATGCGGAACCACCTACCTCACATGAAGATAATTCTAATAATTGGCACAAAACTCACCCACACCTCATTCGCACCACGAAGGAGTCAGAGGAGGCTTAAATAAGGGGATAGAATCCAAAACAAATAGTTAAATCTCAAAACTAGTTTCATTTAAAATAAAACACCAAGGGTTTAAAGAATCACACTTCATTTTAAATTCACACTTGAAACCTTTGAACAGTACTTGGTATTTCAAGTGCCACTTGAAAGGACAAGTAACAATTTTGGGAAAACACTTTAAAATCCTCAAAACAACCTTATAAAATCGACCATGCTTCTAAAATGCTATTTGGGCATTTTCTCAACCACATGGTATGAATGGTTTGTTTAAACAGATTTAAAACTAAACTTTTAATTGGGATAACCCATCGAACTCCAAGGAAACAGTGATGGAATGAAATTTAGACCTTGATAAACAACAAACACATGCTATTCCATCATTATAAAATCACACATCATTAAAAAACTAATAATACAATAGTTTTTTCAAAATTAAATTAAGGGAATGGGGTGATCCAACCTAGAATCAGTGGCGGATGGTCCAGAAAGAGTCGCCTTCGATGGAAAAGGCTCCAACAATCATAAGAATGACCCTCCTAACCCTGGAATCATGAAAACCCCAAAAATCAAGCCAAGCTGAAACCCCTAGGGTTCGGTCAAACATGGAATGGTGATGGGGAAAGGTAAAACACAAGAAAATATGGAAGAAGGGGGAGAAGAGTTCTTAGCATGGAGAGCTGACAAAGAAATGTGAGGTGATCACAAAAAATAGCCAATAACTGAGGTACGGAGGGGATGCCATCTACGATGCAGAGGGGCTCGGCCAAAGGGGGAGGTTGTGTGATGTGGGTCAGCCAGGGGAGGGGTGCGATGCGATCCCAGTGGGGAGAAGGGGAGGGTGGTGAGCTGGTGTGGGTGTGCTAGCAGGGGCCGCATCGAAACAAGGTCCTACTATTGGACCTAGGTGCGACGTGACGGGATGCATCCGGGGTAGGCAGGGGTGCAACGAGGAGGTAGGGAGCTGAGAAGTCACCGGAGATGACTAGAGGGGAGTAACGGTAATGGCCCGATAGGCTTCCAAGGGGAGTGGGTGTTGTGGCGTAACACTAAAGGGGAAGGGGTCTGACTGGAAGATGGTCTAGGTGGGGGGGTGGGGGAGCTCAAACCCTAGAAAAAAATGAAATTAATATAATATATTTGATATCTATTAGACTATAAATTTAAAAACATAATGATATAAGTGATTCCAACACGCTTTAGTAGAATCAAATTCATATATAAAAATGAAAATTATAGCCTGTAGAAGAGAAGACAGATTTAGAACTCACAAATCTGATGTTGAAGAATATCAGAATAAAAAAAATCCTTGAATTAGGAGAGAATACCGGAGAAGACAACCGATCATCACTTGGGTGAGGAAAGAAGAAAGAAGATGCGGGAAAGAAATCTTATCTCTCAAATATCTCAACAAAAAATTCAAAAAATAGAGGGGACAATGGGTAAAATGTTGCATTTGGAGAGGAGGGGGGACACCCAGGCTCGTAGGAGAGGAGAGGATTAGGGATTTGAATGAGGAGGGGAGGGGGATCCCGAGAACATGTTGAATATTTAAAGGGCTATACCCACAGTTTTTGAAAAAACATTGGTATTGTAGCGACTTGGGTTTTGGCCCTATCAGACTTTGGAATATTCCTATGAATATTTCTAGAGCTAGGTGCAAAGACGGTGTGCGATTCAGAGGCCCGGTGTTCCCGGAATTAATTTAATAAAAATATTAAGTATTTTTATACTATGTACATGGTGTGGGTGTGTTATCTCCTGAACGGTAGCTCAGAATAGGAATCCGATGGCACGGTTGCATCTGGAGCTGGCCGTTTACCCTAGGTAGGGTATAAACCTTGCGGGCGCGGGCCATCTGTGAGAAAAGCCTCGAGGGGCATTTTCATAAATAAATGGAAAAGTTTATTTATGAGCGTCGACTTGAATAACTTCTGTACAGAGTTTCGAATCAAAAATCTGAGTCCTCCGTTGCATTCAAAAATCCATTTTTATCCTAGGCGCAATATAATTTGAGTCGGTGCTGGGTTCTGGGTTGGAGGCGTGTTGGTGGGGAGTTTAAATAAAGATTTTTAAAAAATAATAATAAAAAGAAAAGAAATCAATCAATCCCTCATCTCCCTCATCCCGTAGACCAGAAAGAACCTCCCCTCCCTCGTCCGTTCTTCATCAATTCGAGCTGTGGATGTATTATTTCAGCGCTGATCATCAGCAGATCGAGTTCCAGCGCGTCGCAGGCGTCGTTCTGCACCCGAAGCTTCGGCGATCTGCCAATAGGTAGGTGTTTTGAGTTTCAAAATCTCGGATCCCGATTTGGTTGGTTTTTCTCTGTTTTTAGCCTCCAGATGCATAGATCCAGTCTTAGGGGGAACGCAGATGCCTTCAGATGCGTGTTTGGACCCCCGGGGTGCCCCCGGCGGCCCTCGGAAGGTCCGTCGACGTGGTGGCGGGCCACGAGAACCAATCGGGACCGCCGCAATGCGGCGATCCGACGCCAATTACCAGTGACCCCCACGGTGTGGGTCGACCAGCCGAGCACGCACGCTGCACCGTACCACGAAAGCACGATTTTCCGATCAGAGCATCCGGCGGTGGAGGCGGTTGGGTTAGCCGGACCGGCCGGTTCAGGCCGGTCCGGCTCTCTTCTTGTACACGAGGGTTTTAAAACCTCTGTATCTTGCTCCCTGGTGATTCAAATAGTGCGTCATCTACGGAGACGTGACCCTGGAAATGAGGCGAACCCTTCGATGTAGGTTTGGGGGATTCGAAGTTCGGGATTATGGCCCAGGTGATAGAAACGTCGAATAAAATAATGATATTTTATTATTATTCGACTTCAGGCCATTGTATCTTCTAACCGGAGCATCCGATTGACATGAATTCAGTGGAGTTGAGGCCCTGATGGTATAGTGGAATTTTCTTATTGGTTTTCGGGTGATGAGACCGAGTTTGGGGTGCAGGCCCCATGAGGCCGGGTTTGGGCGTTTACGGAGAAACAAAACTTTCTCATCAGGAGTCCGATTTTGGCGGATGAATAGTCAATCCTGTGTGTTTTTCTGAGAGGATCGAAATGGTGCAATCCATTTGATGTGTTCTAGGATCGAGGTGTGGGCCCCACTCGGGGTGGCTTCGATGAATAGTACTTTTTTCACTGGGCGTCCATTTGGGAAGAACGAGTAGTCAATCCAATGTGTTTTTCTGAGGGGATCTCAGTGGTATGATCTGCTTGATGAGTTTCAGGATTGTGGTGTGGGCCCCACATGGGCTAGCTATGGTGAATAGTGCCTTTGTCACTGGTTGTCCATTTCAGGAGAGTAAACAGCCTATCCTACATGTTTTTCCGTGTGGATCGTGATTGTGGCCTCAGTATAGGCCTTTGAGGTGTGCGGTGTGGTGTTGTGGCGGGTCTCTCGGGTTAGCGACGTTTGGACCAGCAGTGGTTGAGGATACTCTCTTGGTTCATTCCTACGAGGGTTCGCGCGACCTCACAACCTTAGTATAGGTTTGTGATCCTCTCGATGGGATTTTTAATTTGTCAGAGTTGTGGCATCCCTCCAGTGGGCCCAGAGTGGGATCCTCTAGCATTGTTTCCCTAGATTGGGTTCTTGGTATCGCTCTGACCGCTTATCCACAGACAATGATCCCCTATCTAGCAGGTTAACTCCATAGGGTTTGTGTCATCATCGGGAATATGATCCCCTGCATAGTGGGCCGTGCTCAGTAGGGTTGTGGCATCGTCAGGTATACAATCCCCTACTCAGCATGAGGATTATAGTAGGGTTGCAGTATCGTTGGTTATACGATCCCCTACTCAGTGCGTGGTGTCGGTAGGGTTGCGGCATTGTCAGTTCGATCCCCTACAGTATGAGATATACCATATATGGTTTCAGTATCATCATGACCATCGTGAAATGGGTGACGATCCTCTATCTGAGTTACGTGTTTCTGTCGAGCACCATATCAGGTTATGGTATCCCCCAACGGACCCTGGGAGTGATCCACTATCTGTGAGATCTTCGTATATTGGTGTGGGTTTTGGTATCCCATATCGGACCCTAGGAGTGATCTAATATCTGAGGAGTTTGTTGTTCTTGCTGTTTCAGCATGGTTTTCTCAGTAACGATATTTGACGAGCATGATCTCTCGGGTGAGAGTCTGAGGTGTTTGTGTGGAATCTGATGAAGTGTATCTCTCAGAAGAGTGTCATCTGGGATGACAGTGGTTGTGGAGTGTGCTCTCCCGGTTTTTAACTATTGCTGGTGATGAGGTTGGTATCTCATGTGGCTTGGTGCGTGAGCTAAGTATATCTATATGTTCAAGGTGTATGTATGGGAATACACTTGGATTGAGCTGAATAGTTGTGTTTAGATGAGGCTGGCACAAGATGGATTTTCTCTCTAGTCTAGGTTCCCTCTGGCTAGGATGAGCGGGATGTTTCCTTTCAGTTGCTCTCTTTTGTTTTGGGTTTTTGGGGTGCCTACTGAGTATTGTTATACTCACACCTTTGTCCGAGCAGGTTGGACACCTTTGTAGTTTTCTTTTGGTGGGATCTGTTTTTCCCTTTTTGTACTGCTATTTCACTCTGGTTTGGGATAGATGTATGCATGCATTCTCTTTTCAGTTTTATATATCTCTGCACTATTTCATGGAGGTGTATGTTGGTGCGTGTGTATAGGTACCTTATGCTAATGCCTCCCTTGTGTGTGATAGCCTACTCGGTGCTGGTAGCCAGCCCCTGGCCTATTGGAGGAGGGCTTAGGGAGTTGCGGCTCGAGCCCCATTGGGTCAGGTCGTGATAGAGTTGTATCAGAGGAGGTTCCACCTTTGGGATCTCAAAGCATAGCTGGTATAGCTGTGAGTTTGGTTTGGGTTTCATAACAGAAATGTGAGAATGTTTTGAGTTCGGCTTTCAGGTCAGGGTCTTCAGTGTTGGTGTGGTGGCCGATGTATCCATTCACCAGGACTCTGATAACCTACTTTTCGACTCTAGATGTTCATACCTGGTCGCAGGGGAAAACTAATGGGACATGCATCATATAGGACTGGGTTTTGGGTTTTTCCTTGTCCTTTTTGAGTCAGCTCTCCATATATACTCTTTGACCATGGTGCATCTTGATTGTATTTCAGGATGCCTCCACGACGACAACCAATGAAAGTTCCGCAGTGGGATTGTGTTGAAGATCCACCCTGTGTAGAGGTTGTAGACCAGGGCGCAGGTTCTAAGGCTGGACCTCCAGGTGGTCCGCTAGTTGAGCCACCACCTGTCGAGCAGCTGGTTGTGCCAACAGTGTAAGATGTGGTTGTGCGCAGGCTGAGTGCGCTGCACGAGTTCCAAAGGCAGTGACCTATGAAGTTCTGGGGTGATCCAGACCCTCAGGAAACTGATGACTGGCTCGAAGCAGTCACCTGAGTTTTCCTCCTGGTGAGGAAACCCCCAGATCAAATGGTGGTCTTAGTGGCGAGCCTTCTGCATGGTTCGGCCGAGCGATGGTGGAGTTTGGTGACGCAATCCCATGACAAGGAGGCACTCATGTGGGTAGAGTTTGAGTGGCTCTACAGGGAAGAGTTCTATCTAGTGATGCTGAGGTCAGCGCGGATTCAGAAGCTTCTACCGCTTCGATAGGAGGGCATGACTGTGTCGGAGTACTCAGCAAGGTTTACAGACCTATCGTTCTACTCCCTGGATATGTTTTAGGACCTGTTCTTTAGGGATTGGACCTTAGATCAGGGCCTACGTAGATACATCCGGGCATGTGTGGTTTCTTTGTGTCTTCCCACCTATGCTGGAGTGCTGGAGCGAGCCTTGGTGGTGGAGAGATTTCTGGATAAGCAGATTCAACCCATCAGTGCTGGGCGTGTGGCAGGTGAGACGTCGACAACTGGTAGCCGACGGTAGGTGCAAGGGGATAGACGTGGCTGACATTTCAGGAGGCGACCCTAGGATGGAGGATTTGAGGCTCATGGCTAATAGGGCTCACAAGCCAGTTTTGGTCAGCCGTAGGAGAGGCAGTGATACTCTTGTAAAAGTTGAGGACATCTTGCTAGAGATTGTCTGACCCGTTGTGCTGCTGAGAGGGAACCGGTTGATAGAACGCCTTTGCAGAGGCAGCGTCTCGAGAAAGGAGGTCTGAAGGGTGGCATATGTGGTGACGAAGCTGGTACAGTAGCAGGAGGTGGTAGGCGGTATCAGTTTCCACCACCCCCACCCCCAGGGGGTCCACGCCAAGCTCAGGGAGTTGGTGGCTAAGGGCGAGGACAGCTGCATGCCCTAGAGGCTATTTACCCAGAGGATCCGCTGATGGATAGAGGTACGCCTTGTGTCCTTTCTAATTTCTGAAGTAGTTTTGATAGACACTGTTTAGCGGTACTCTTCCCTTTTCGTTGCTTGCTCGAGTTTTGTTTAGGGCATTGGTAAGACCCTGTGTGGGTGTTGTTCGGTGTGCTTAGAATACGTGAGGAAGAGGGATACTTTCCCCACCGAGATGCATTTTTTTGACGTGATCAAACCATGCAGGTGATTCAGTGCCGCCCAAATAGGATAGTGTTGAGGTGTGGTGGATGAGTCCCTCTGACTTATGTGTTCAGGTTGGGGTGTTTGTTGGAAAATTTTCTGGCATGGGAGACCCATTTGAGAGTCCAGTTTCTTTCCTTGTACTTATGGATTTTCGGGGACAAAAAGTTATAAGGTGGGGAGGATGTAGCGACTCAAGTTTTTTACCTTGTTAGACTTTGGAATATTCCTATGAATATTTCCAGAGTTAGAAGCGAATAAGGAGTGCGATTATGAGGCCTGGTGTGCTCGGAATTAATTTTATAAAAATATTAAGTATTTTTATAGTATGCATGTGGTGGGGGTGTGTTATATTCTAAAAAGTAGATCAGAACGGGAATCCGAGGGCACGGTTACGTCTGGAGCGTGCCGTTTACCCTAGGTGGGGTATAAACCTTGCGGGCGTGGGCTTGCAGTGTGAAAATCCCCCATGGGAATTTTCATAAATAAATGGAAAAGTTTATTTATGAGTGTTGGCTTAAATAACTTATGAACAGAGTCTCGGATCAAAAATCTGAGTCCACCGTTGCATTTAGAATGCCGTTTTTACCCTAGGAGCGACATAATTTGAGTCGGCGCCGGGTGTCGGGTTGGAGGCGTGTTGGCGGGGAGTTTAAATGGAGTTTTTTATAAAAAAAATAATAAAAAGAAAAGAAATCAATCAAGCCCTCATCTCCCTCCTCCCGCACGCCGGAACACACCTCTCCTCCCTCGTCCGTTCTTCGTCAATTCGAGCTGCGAACGTCCGATTTCAGCACCGATCGTCAGCAGATCGAGCTCTAGCACGTCGCAGGCGTCGTTCTGCACCTGAAGCTTCGGCGATCCGCCAACAAGTAGGCGTTTTGATTTTCAAAATACCGGATCCTGATTTGGTTGGTTTTTATATGTTTTGAGTCTGAAGATGCATAGATCCGGTCCCAGGGGGCGCGCAGATGCCTTCGGATGTGTGTTTGGACCCCCGAGGTGCCCTCGGCAGCCCTTGGAAGGTCCGCCGGCGCGGCACCGGCACTGCGGTGGGAAACAACCGGGACCGCCACACCATGGTGGTTTGGCACCAATTACCGGCGACACTCGCGGTGGGGGTCGGCCTGCCACGCGCGTGCGCCGTGCCGCGCTGCGGAAGCGCAGTCCGCTTGCCGGACCGGCTGGTTCAGGCCGGTCCGGCCCTCTTCTTGTACACTGGGGTTTTAAAACCCCCGTATCTTGCTCCCTAGTGATACAAATTGTGTGCCATCTATGGAAACGTGACCCTGGCAATGAGGAGAACCCTTTGGTGTTGGTTCGGGGGATTCGAAGTTCAGGATTATGGCCCAGGTGCTGGAAACATCGAATAAAATAATGATATTTTATTATTATTCGACTTCGGGCCGTTGTATCTTCTACCCGGAGCATCTGATTGACATGCCATCAGTGGAATTGATGCCCTGATGGTATAGTGGAATTTTCTTGTTGTTTTTCGGGTGATAGGATTGAGTTTGGGGTGCAAGCCCCACGAGGCCGGGTTTGGGCATTTACAGTGAAACACAACTTTCTCACTAGGAGTCCGATTTTGGCGGATGAATATTTGATCCTGTGTGTTTTTCTGAGAGGATCTCAATGGTGAGATCCATTCGATGTGTTCTAGTATCGAGGTGTGGGCCCTACCTGGGCTGGATTTGGTGAATAGTACTTTTTCACCGGGCGTCCGTTTGGGACGAACGAGTAGTCGATCCCGTGTGTTTTTCTGAGGGAATCACAGTGCTATGATCCTCTTGATGACTTTCAGGATTGTGGTGTGGGCCCCGCATGAGCTAGCTATAGTGAATAGTGAATTTTTTACCGGTTTTCCATTTCAGGTGAGTAAAAAGCCTATCCTTCTTGTTTTTCCATGTGGATCGTGATGGTGGCCTCGGTATCGGCCTTAGAGGTGTGCGGTGTGGCGTTTTGGCGGGTCGCTCGGGTTAGCGACGTTTGGACCAGCAATGGTTGAGGATACTCCCTTGGTTCATTCCTACAAGGGTTTGTATGATATCACAAACTTAGTATAGGTTTATGATCCTCTCTATGGGATGTTTAATCTGTTAGAGTTGTGGTATCCCTCCGGTGGGCCCAGAGTGGGATCCTCTAACATCGTTTCCCTAGATCGGGTTCTTGGTATCGCTGTGACCGCTTATCCACGGGCGGCGATCCCCTATCTAGCAGTTTAACTTCTTAGGGTTTGTGACATCATCGGGAATACGATCCCCTACATAGTGGTCCATGCTCAGTAGGGTTGTGGCATCGTCATGTATACAATCCCCTACTCAGTATGAGGATTATAGCAAGGTTGTGGTATCATTGGTTTTTCGATCCCCTACTCAGCATGTGGTGTCGGTAGGGTTGCGACATTGTTAGTTCGATCCCCTATAGTGAAAGATGTAACAGATAGGGTTTTGGTATCATCGTGATCATCGTGACACGGGTGAAGATCCTCTATCTGAGTGACGTGTTTCTGTCGAGCGCCAGATCGGGTTGTGATATCCCCCAACGGATCCTGGGAGTGATCCACTATCTATGAGCTCTATGAATGTCAGATCGGGTTGTGGTATCCCCTAGCGGACCCTCGGAGTGATCCCCTATCTGTGAGATCTTCGTATACCGGTGTAGGTTTTGGTATCCCCTAGAGGACCCTTGGAGTGAACCCCTATCTGAGGAGTTTGTTGTTCTTGCTGTTTCAGCGTGGTTTTCTCAGTGACGATATCCGACGAGCGTGATCTCTCGGGTGAGCGTATGAGGTGTTTGTGTGGGATATGATGAAGTGTATCTCTCGGACAAGTGTCATCTGGGATAACAGTGATCATGGAGTGTGCTCTCCTGGTTGTGAACCGTTGCTGGTGATGAGGTCGGTATCTCATGTGGCTTGGTGCGTGAGTTGAGTATATCTGGATGTTCAAGGTGTATGTATGGGAATACACCTGGATTGAGCTGACTAGTTGTGTTTAGCTGAGTCTAGTCACGATATGGAGTTTCTCTCTCGTCTGGGTTCCCTCTGGCTGGGATGAGCGGACTGTTGCCTTTCAGTTTCTCTCTTTTGTTTTGAGTTTTTCGGGTGCCTGCTGAGTATTGTTATATTCACTCCAACACAGGCTTTTCCCGCACATGTTTGTGTCTTGTGCAGACCACATGCCTTTTGATGGTGTCCCAGGAGGACCTAGAGCAGGCAGAGCTGAGTGAGCAGGACTGACTACGGAGTCTTACCAGAGCTGTGCCGAGGAGCTTTCCGGTGGTGCTTTTGGCTGCGTACCCCTTCGTTCGAGCAGGTTGGATGCCTTTGTAGTTTTCTTTTAGTGAGCCCTGTTTTTACCTTTTTGTACTGCTATTTCACTCTAGTTTGGGATATATGTATGCATGCATTCTATTTTAAGTTTTATATATCTCTGCACTATTGCATGGAGGTGTATGTGGGTGCGTGTGTACAGGTACCTTAGGCTAATGCCTCCCTTGTGTGTGATAGCCTACTCAGCGCTGGTCGCCAGCCCCTGGCCTATAGGAGGCAGGCTTGGGGAGTCACGACTCAAGCCCCGTTGGGTCGGGTCGTAATAGGTATAACTCAACCTATACCCACAGTTTTTTAAACCACGGGTATAGGTTTGTGAAGAATATCTATATCCACAGTTTCTCTAAACTATGGGTATAGAACCATAGGGATAGACCCAATTTCTAGTAGTGAACTATTGAACTCAATGACTATTTCCTAATTATATCCATGTACCATGAAATAACTTTACATAATTATTCCACTATCAACCCTACACAATTATGAGACTATTCCATATTATGTGGAATGAAAAATCCAAGCTAATAACCCAGATATTATACCAAAGAAATTTGATGATAAAGAAATGTCTAATGATGGAATAGAAGGAAAAAATAGTGATGATGATGAGGAAGATGGAGCAGTTGGGGAAGAAGTTTCTAGGAATTAAATGGTTGTACACCAAACTCAATGTAAGATAAATCATCCATCACTGTTCGCATCTTGGTTAAAATCTTTTCTAAGTTCTCATGTCCATATGGGATGAAAATTCTAGAAATAATTCGAATTTCAAATTAGTATAGGAGCCATATTTTAAATTGAGGCTCAAAATATATTTCTAAAGGTTTTAACATCTCAAATGGAAGATTTTGGTCATGGAACAAAGCTTGTATGGATGGATGGAGGTTCAGGAGAGCACCAGAGGGATGCCGAGGTTGGAGCTGCAACCACTAGATAGTTGGTGGGCTAGCCAATAGGAGACCATAGGATAGCTGGTGGCCCAGTTCTAGATAGTGGTTATCCTAGTAATAGATATCTAGTGGGGGTATTTATGTTGGAAAATTATTCCCCCCCTTAAATTATAATAGGGGGAAACCCTTCCTCTCCCCTTTGTTTCTCTCACGTAGAACTGGGGTCGACCCTCCCTCTATTTTCCCTTGATTAAGGGGTGCTCTTGGTGGCCATTTTCTTAGAATTTGTTGTAACATCCTGACCTTAATCAGGTACATAACATTTTTAATTATTGAAATCTAATTAATTAACTGACCCAGGGTGCGCGCCTGCTCACCTCGCTGTGGGTCCCAGACAACTTTTTAATTAATTTAAATAATTTTTGACTTTTTATGAAACATGTTATGTCACAGGTTAGTGAAATGTTTAAGATTAAAATAAATAATTAATGGTCAAAAAAGAATAATAAGAGATTTAAATAATATTAAAAAAAGTAATAAGGGATAAAAAGAAATGTTGAAATAAAATAGAAAGTGGGTTATGGGGAAAAAATAAAAAAAATTGAAATGGGAGATTTCCATTTTTATTTTTTTATAAATTTTTCTTTCCATAATTTTATTTTATTTTATTTTCTTTTTATTTTTCCTTTTTTACTTTTCTTTTATTTTTCTATTATTTTTTTCTTTTATTTTCTCTTTCTTTCTTTTCTTACTTTCTTTTTTTCCTCTCCTCTCTTCCTCTCCTCTTCTTCACGTCTCACCCCCTCTCCCCCTAGGTGGCACACACCTATCCTTCTCCTTCAGAAAAATGTATATCCTCCAACCATCATTTGATTTCTTCACCTTTAGGTGCTCTATAAACCTTAGGTCAAGACCAACCTTGCGCAATTGGAATAATATATTTTCGTTGAGTATTCTGCGCACAGTTCGTCGCGGAAGATTTTTACCCTATTTTGGGTTTTTTAAATCCCCCATTTTCTTTTGTTTTAGGTCAAATAAAAGCCTACCACATATCTTATAGTCATCTATTACTACAATTTAAGGTTCCATATCACTTTACCTCCATTTATTTGCGGTTTATAATAATGCACTGTTGTGCCGTTAGTCGGTGCCTACTGACTTTGTGCAATTTCACCCAATTTCATCAGTTTAGTTGATCACCTAATTATTGCATCCTCATTTATCTTAATTTAATTTGTTTGAATTTTTGGAACAAGTTCATATACCCCTTTGGGTATGCTAACATGGTCGGTATATTTTTTCTGTTAGTCGTGTTTATAGTTTAATTAATTGCAGGTGTTTCACAACCCCTTTTTATTGTAATTAAATTAAACAAATAGTTGCATTGAATACAAAATTTTAATTGTTTGATTATTGGTAATTTTTTTGCTGAACTGTTTATTTATTTAAAAAGTTCATTATCTTCTTATGTTGATACGGTATATTGCGTTGTTAAGTTGCTATGTTGTAATGTTAAATTTATACCTTGTGATGCATGGGTGTATCTGGTTAGTTTTCAAGCTGTGATTTTATATTCTAATTATGTCTTTTCTACAACTGTGAAAATTATAATTAAACTAAGGGTGGGGAAAAGAGGTGGGTCCCATATTAAAGGCCACACTTAGACCCTCCTTTATTGACTGTTACTGTTATGCGTCGGGGGGTGGTGTCTTTGGATTTGCCAGACTGAGACTTCCCCAGGCTTTTAATACTTATTAGTGACACCAGTTCTGAAAGGTCTCATCGAGAAAGATCCATTGGAATTATGGCTAATCCATCCTCGGATGACACTTGACCCCTTTTTATGAGATCGGGGTGGAATCAAGGTAAAGTCATGCCTCAAATGATACTTGGCCTTTCGAAAGATGGCCTTGGACGGGCTCAGTGGTATTGGATAAATTGATAGATGTTCCATAGCGATACCTTCGAGACAGGCTCAGACTCCAACTCTCAACTTGAGCCTTAATAATAATTCACTTAAGGTTTATATTATTTCCATTTGAGTCTCTTGAGAATTTAAATGTTCTTCTGATATGTTGAAGTGCACCTGATTGACACTTGACTTAGACCCCAAGTTAAAGCACAAGCTTGGGGTATACATCTTCCTTGTTTTACCTTGATTTTCTGGGTTTTATATATACATGTGTATGTGAATTCTGCTGATAGGCACCCTTTCAGACTATCGACTTAGGCTTAAGTAGGTGATTAGGCACGAGTTCCATTTGGAACTTTGGCCGACTTATTTATTTAATTGTAATTAAATTAATTATCTGAAATTGTTATGTAATGGAACACTGCATTTTTATCATTGCACAAAATTGAACGATTTAGATACCATGGGTGCCAGCCTACTAGGATTTTATCTCACACCCTGATCAGGTGTTGTTGAATTCCGAGTAGATTACATGCTCGCAGGTATTGACAAGGGGAAGCGTCCTGCTTCCGATGCTTGATTGTTCTTTACTGCTTAGGATGGAGACTGGGGAAAAGAAATGAGCCTTGATCATGATGCACTTGCTACTTTGTGCCTTTTCTTTTATTTGACTCTGTGTTTGAGTTCTATTTTCTGTACTTCCAGTTTAGAAATACATCATGTCATGACATCATTTTGTGAGCTTTCGTACTTGATTATTATTATTCAGTTAGATTATTTATATTGCTTCTACTGCAGTTTATTCATTCACATGCTTTCTCTATTTATTATTTGTTCCTGTTTACTGCTGTTGTGATATTATCTATTACCTATGTGGGCATAGTCTTCCCACAAACACAAAAAGGTCCCTCACTACTAGTCGGAAGCCTCTAGAGTTCAAGGATATGCACTTGAGGTTATGTGACCCATTGGTCCGACCACCGTCTTAGAGGTGAGCCGGGTCAGGATGTTACAAAGTGGTATCAGAGATGGTTTTTCCTTTTATCTTACTGTTTGGATTATACAGGAGACTAGGATACAGGGATTTGGGGTGTAATTTGTTCTTGGACGTAGCTAACCCATGTATAGGGGAAAACCCAAATTCCTGGGTTGGGATTGCAGTTATTGATAATGTCAGTTACTGTTGATATGATTTCACCATTGGGTGACTCACTTGTATTGTATTGTTATTGTGTTGGTATTGTTGAAATAATGGGTTTACCATTGGAGTCATTTGATATGAGGGCAATACATTACATTCATCATAATAGGCACTATAGGATTTAAAATGTCATGTATATTGCCACGCCATATCTATTTTCAGTGTGCATTGGCCTATTGCATGTGAGTGCTGTTGTGCCTAGTGGTAAAATTTTGAAATGCTGGTTTGTTGAATATAAAGTTGTGATAGTCAGTTAGATGTTAGCCTAACTTAACCTAGGAATGGACTGTAGAACTTGTTTAGTAATCCTTTTTGAGTTGTCTCTTCCATATCTTAACCCAGCTCTTAAAGTGAGTTGTCTGTTGTTTAGTACTCAGAGGTAGGCTATGTACCTAACCTCTTTTTGAGTCTTACTTGTTTTTACCACCTTCTTTACTCTATGTCTAAAGGTATGTGTTTGGCTGTTGTAGACAAATGCCACCACGACGTCTTCGTGCCGTGCCTCGAGAGAGTAGAAATGAGCACTTTCCAGAGATTGTGGGTCCTGAACCACCAGTGGTACCTCTCATAGAGCCTCCTATGGCACTACCTCCTATTGATCTTCCAAGGGACCCTGATGCTCAGTTCAGGGATAGTCTCCTTAGGTTTATGTACTCAGTTCAGAATATCCCCAAACCTGCCTCATCTAGACCTCACATGGAACTTTCTGCAGCAACACCCTCCCACCTTCTCAGGGAGTGGTGACCCTCATGATGTAGAGTCATGGATAGAATCTATACGGTCTATCTTCGGCCACCTCAATATGCTTCCAGAAAGAAGGGTTAAATTGGTAGTCTACATGCTTTGAGACTCTACCAAGTGCTAGTGGGACATTTTTTCTTAGGTTGAGAAGACCATTTACATGGTTTGGGATGACTTCCAAGCAGCCTTATACAATCACTTTTTCCTACAGAATTTTAGATATGATCGTGCATATGAATTTTTACATCTTTAGCAGGGCTCTATGACTATGTTAGAGTATTCTACTCATTTCATAGAACTTCATTGTTTTTCCCCATCTCGGACTGGGGACGTGCAGACTACTGTGAGAAGTTTTGAGGATGAACTTGAGTATACTATCCACTCATAAGTGAACATATTCCATTTGACCGCCATTATAGAGATTACAAATAAATCTCTAATCTTAGAGTGAAATGTCAGGGAAGCTAAACCAGTGAGCCCGGGCAGTTCAGTTCCTGGACAAGGTGATTTATCTTCAAGCAGTAGGAAACACCATTTTTAAAGTGTACGTGGGGGAAATCCTAGACAAACAGCATGTCTTGATAGCTCTGGCACAGGTTATCAGTGCAGCAGAGATGGTCACAAGAAGCCACCGTGCACAAGAGATCTGAAGGAGTGCCGAGCTTGTGGTAGGATGGGTCACATTCAACATTTCTACCATTCCTTCTCTTCAGCATCTAGTGGTAGATGATCCACACCTGCACCTCTGTCAGTTATGGGATATATGACTCCACAGAAGGCTAGAAGTTCTTTTTCCATCAACTGATCAGTCTGAGGTAATGGTGGAGGTCATGGTTGAGGAAATCAAGTTCCAGACTATCAACGTCAGCAGGGTGGGAATGCTCCGGCCAACCAGTTAGAATATTAGGGTCGTGGATTAGGTCTCATATATGCAGTGCAATCAACACCAGAGGAATAGAGTGCATCAACATATATAGTGAGAGGTACTATTCTAGTATCCTCTACCTTAGTTTCTACTCTTTTTGATACCGGTGCATCGCAATCCTTTATATCAGCTGCTGTTGTTGAAAGTATTGGTTTTCCAAATGAGTACCATTACGACGTCATGTCTCTCGACACTCTGATTTGGGTTAGGACAGAGGGCATATTCCAGTTCCAAGAGTTCCCCCTCGAGATAGGCGGGTACCATTTTGTTTGGAATTTCCATATCTTCGACATGTCTGGCATCGAGTTCATTCTCAGTATGAACTGGCTTGCTTCTTATCATGCCCAAGTGGATTGATATCACCATTGGGTGTCCTTCAAATCCCCTGAGGGTGACACATATCTTCAAAAAGTAGAATGGGATATGTAGTAAAACCAAGCTAAACCTAAATACGCAGTGTTGGGCAGGGTGACAGCTCAGTTGGCAAGTCTCTTCATGAGTGACTAGGGAACGCAGCTAGTTGAATTCCCTCCTGTGGTGGAACTTTTCAGAGACATCTTCCTTGACAATTTCTTTGGCTTACCTCCTAAGAGAGACGTGGATTTAACTATCAATATCGTTCCCAGTGCGGCACCAGTGTCTATTCCTCCTTATAAGATGGAACCAAAAAGCTACAAGAACTCAAAAAATAGTTTGAAGACCTTGAGGCTAAGGGTTTCATCGGACCTAGCACATCGTCGCGGGGTTCACCTGTCCTTTTTTCCAAGAAGGCAGACGGTACCCTTAGGTTATGTGTGGATTATCATTGAATCAACTAGCTCATGGTAAAGAATTGATATCCATTGTCTTGTATAGATGATCTCTTTGACCAGCTGTAGGGAGAAACTATTTTCTACAAGATTTATATGAGGTCGGGATATCACCAAGTGCGTGTGCGACCATCTAACATACCATGTATAGAATTCCGAAGTATGTATGAATTGTACGAGTATATTGTTATGCCATTCAGCCTCAAAAATGTGTCAGAAATATTTATAGCTCTGATGAACTAGGTTTTTCATCCGTATCTTGATTCCTTTGTGGTAGTCTTCATAGATGACATCTTAGTGTATTTGTATTCTAGACACGACCATGAAATCCATCTTGATATCGTGCTGAGTACACTGAGATAGTACCATCTATACACTAAGCTTAGTAAATTCCACTTCTGGATTGATAAGGTGCACTTCTTGGGTCCTATTATATCTAAATCAGGGGTATCAGTTGACCCAGAAAAGGTGAGTGCCGTGGTTTCATAGGAGCATCCCAAGAGCATCTTCGACATCCGAAGTTTCTTAGGGATTTCTGGATATTATAGGCATTTCATCTAGAATTTCTCCCACTTAGCAATGGATTTTACAGCCCTGAATAAGAAATGTGTACAGTTCATCTGGTCAGAAGATTGTGAAAAGTATTTTCAAGAATTGAAAGTAAGACTAACCCAAACCATGATCCTAATTTTTCCCAAACCTGGTAAGAGCTATAAATTTTATTGTGATGCTTCAGGAATCGGACTGGGTGTAGTTTTGATGCAAGTTAATCGAGTCATGGCTTATGGATCCATCCAGCTGAGACCTCACAAATGGAACTATCCTACCCACGAACTTGAGTTGGAAGCTGTGGTTGATGCTCTATGATATTGGAGAAACTATTTGTTGGGTAAGAAATTCATTGTTTACACGAATCATAAAAGCTTAAAATATATCTCCAATCAACGTGACTTGAACTTAATGCAACACAGGTGGGTCGAATACTTGTAGTCATTCAACTTTGAGCTTGCTTATACCCCTGGTAAGGGTAATTCTATGGAAGAATCTTTAAGCTACAAGACATAAACACGGGCCGTGCAGGTAGCCAACAGTGAGTGGAAGATGATGACCTTGTTTTCAGAGATGCATATGGAGGTTCAAGAGTAGTGCGGACAACCAGTTCTAGCAGATATTATAGAGACATAATCTCTTCTAGATCCAGTTCAGAGGCAATAGATGACTGATCCTAAGGATCTCATTTTGAGGGAAAGTGTTACATGAGAGAACCCACATTATGGTTGGGTTGTTGATGGCATTGAAACTCTCTTTTACCATGGTCGTGTATGGGTACATTCAGGTATACGGGAAGAGATGATAAAGGAATCTCACACCTCCATTTGGGCAGTTCATCCTGGGCTGACCAAGATGTACAAAGACATGTGTTGACAGTATTGGTGTCCTAGTATGAAAAAGCAGATAGCAGGTTTCATCACTCGGTGCTCCACCTGCCAACAGGTGAAGGCAGAGCACCAGTAACCTACTGGACTCCTACAACCTCTATCCATTCCTAAATGTAAATGGAATTACATCACCATGGATTTTGTTACAAGGTTGACAATATCTCCTCGAGGCAGTGATGCAGTATGGGTGGTTATCGATAGGTTGACCAAGGTGGTGCACTTCTTTCTTATATAAGAGACCTTTACAATTGATGTTTTGGGAAGGATTTATATCTGAGATATTGTGTGACTTCATGGTGTACCTAGTTCTATTGTCTCAGATAGGGATGCCCACTTTAATTCATAGTTCTGTCAAGGGTTTCAAAAGGTGAACCCTATGACCAATGGATAGTCTGAGAGAACTATACGAGTTTTAGAGGATATGTTATGGGCTTATATCCATGATTTTGGAGGTTTCTGGGAGAATAATTTACCTCTTGTTGAGTTTACCTATAATAGCATCTTCCAGGTGACAATTCAAATGGCTCCGTATGAGGCTCTCTATGGTAGACTATGTCGTTCACCTTTATGCTGGATCAAATTTGGCGAGGCCGCTCTGTTGGTTCCTCATCTCATTCAAGAGACTTCTGAGCAAGTTTAGCTGATTTAGAAGCGCATGACTACAGATTAGTCCAGAAAAAAGCCTTATATTGATCGTCACCATAGACCTCTGGAGTTAGAGGTGGGACATCGAGTCTTTATGTGTGTTTCTCCAAGGTTGGGTCACAGGAGGATCAGGAGATAGGGGAAGTTATCATTGAGATACGTCTGGCCATTCGAGATAGTGGAGAGAGTTGGGCCGATATCTTATCGGTAACTGCTACCTTAGAGGTACTTTGCCATGCATGATTCTTTCCATGTATCTCAACTCTGAAAATATCATCCAAATCTGTCTCATTCTTTTGACCCTGATGACATCGAGCTAGACGCTGATGCATCCTTTCCAGAGCATCTGATCCGTATCATCGACCATTGCATGAAAGTACTCAGAGGCAAGTCAATACCTCTATTCCGGGTGTTATGGAAACATGGACACATTCAGGATGAGACCTGGGAGCGAGAGACAGATGTACGTGCATAGTGCCTGAAACTTTTCTTTGGCAACGTTCCACTACCCTCAGAAGGGAAACTCAGGGATGAGTTTTCTTAAGGAGGGGAGGTTGTAACATTACAACCTTAATTAGGTACAAATTGTTTTTAATTATTGAAGTCTAATTAATTAAGCGACTCGGGGCGCACGCCTGCACACCTCACTGTGGGTCCTGGGCAGCTTTTTAATTAATTTAAATAATTGATGACTTTTTATGAAAAATGTTTTGTCATGCATTAGCATGGTGTTCAGGATTAAAATAATTAATTAAAGGTTAAAAAATAATAATAGGAGATTTAAATAGGATTTAAAAGAAAGTAAGAAGGGATAAAAAGAAATGTTGAAATAAAATAGAAAGGGGGTTACGAGAAAAAAAATTGAAATGAGAGATTTCCATTTTTATTTATTTTTATCATTTTTTCTTTCCATCATTTTATTCTATCTTATTTTATTTTTATTTCCCCACTTTCCTTTTCTTTTATTTTTCTCTTATTTTTATCTTTTCTTTTTTTTTTCTCTCCTCTCTTCCTCTCCTCTTCTTCACGTCGCACCCCCTCTCCCCCTAGGTGGCGCACCCCTCTCCTCCTACTTCAGAAGACCATAGATCCTCTGTCTGTCATCTAATTTATTTGAAGTCAAGTGTGAAGTAAACCTTAGGGAAAAGATAACCTTGAAAAATTGGAATAGTATGTTTTTGTTGAGTATTCTGCGTGCAATTCGTCTCGGAAGATTTTTACCCTATTTTGGGGTTTTTCTAAAATCCTATATTTTCTTCCATTTTAGGTAAAATCAAATCCTAACATGGATATTAGATTCATATATGACTAAATGGTAGGGCACCTACTCTCTTTCCCTCTATTTCTTTGCGGTTTATAAAAACGCACCGTTGTGCCATTAGTCGGTGCCTACCAGCTTTGTGAAATTTCACCCAATTTCACTAATTTAGCTAATCATATAATTATTGAAGACTTAATTATCTTAATTTAATTTTTTTGAATTGTTTCAACAAGTCTGGACACACCTTTTGGCATGCCAACATGGTCGGTATATTTTTTCCATTAGCCGGGTTTATAGTTTAATTAATTGCAGGTGTTGTGCAACCCCTTTTTGTTGTAATTAAATTAAATAAATAGTTGCATTGAATACGAACTTTGAATTGTTTGATCATTGGTAATTTTTTTGATGAACTAGTTATTTATTTAAAAAGTGAATTATCTTCTTATGTTGATACAATATATTTCCTTGTTAAGTTTCTATGTTGTAATGTTAAATTTATACATTGTGATACATGGGTGTATTTGGTTAGTTTTCAAGCTGAGATTTTATATGATAATTATTTCATATCTGCTACCATGAAAACTCTAATTAAATTCAGGTTGGGGAAAGGAGGTGGGTCCCATATTAAGGGCCACACTTAGATCCTCCATTCTTGACTGTTACCATTACGCATTGGGGGGCGGTGTCTTCGTCTTTGCTGGACCGAGACTTCCCCGAGATTTTAATACTTATGAGTGACACCGGTTTCGAAAGGGCTCATTGAGATGGATATATTGGAAATGTGGCAAAGCTAGCCTCAGATGACACTCGACCCCTTTTTATAAGATTGGGACAGACTGAGGGTAAATCCATGCCTCGAGTGATACTTGGCCTTTCAAAAGATGGCCTTGGGCGGGCTCAGTGGTATTAGATAAATTAATGGATGTTTCATAGCGATAACTTCAGGATGGACTTGGACTACAACTCTTAACTTGAACCTTAATAATGATGCACTTAAGGTTTATATTATTTCCATTTGAGTCTCTTGAGAATTGAAATGTTCTTCTGATATGTTGAATCGCACATGGTTGACACTTGACTTAGACCCCAAGTTAAATCACAAGCTTGGGGTATACGTCTTCCTTGTTTTACCTTGATTTTCTGGGTTTTATATATATACGTGTATGTGCATTATACTGATAGGTACCCTTTCAGACTATCGTCTTAGGCTGAAGAAGGTGATTAGGCATGGGTTCTGTTTGGAACCCAAGCCAACTTATTTATTTCATTGCACTTAAATTAATTATCTGAAATTGTTATGTAATAGAACACTGCATTTTTTATCATTGCACGAAATGGAAAGGTTTAGACATCATGGGTGTCTGCCTACTGGGATTTTATCTCACACCCTGCTCGGGCGTTGTTGAAACTCGATTAGATTACATGATCATAGGTATTGACAAGGGGAAGTGTGCTGATTCCGATGCTTGATTGTTTTTTACTACTTAGGATGGAGAATGGCGCAAAGGACTGAGCCTTTCTTATGATACAGCTGCTGCTTTGTGACTTTTCTTTTATTTGTCTGTGTGTTTGAGTTCTGTTTTCCGTACTTCTAGTTTAGACATACATCATAGAATGACATCATTTTGTGAGCTTCTGTACTTGATTATTATTATTCTGTTGGATTATTTATATTGCTTATGTTGCAGTTTATTCATTCACATGTTTTCGCTATTTATTATTTGTTGTTGTTTACTTCCACTGTGATATTATCTATTAACTATGAGAGAATAGTCTCCCCCTAGATACAAAAAGGGCCCCCACTGCTAGTCGGTAGCCTCTAGAATTTGGGGAGATGTGCTTGAAGTTATGTGACCCACTGGTCCGACCACTGTCTTTGAGGTGATCCAGGTTGCGACATTACATTTGTGGTATTATTCAACCCTCTTTGGTCTCCCTTGATCTCCTCCTCCATAATTCTAATTTTTTCTCCTTCTTCAGTTAGGGGTTTGAGTGAAAATTCCACCAGATCATGGTGGAATCATCCTAAGATGATGAGGTTTTCATGCAGTCAAGCTGGAGGATGTCTCGTAATGACATTCACCTACCACCACTCATTGATTCGATAAAAGTATGATGTGCCATGAATTTATGCCATGAATCAACCCACCAGGGCCCACCTGGATGACAATAAGCTGAGTGTGACACCCCAAGTATACCTTTAATAGGCTAAGGGCTGACGACTTGCACCAAGTAGGCATGTCACTCACATTGGAGGCCTTAACCTAATACACCTGTACACACTAAATCAACTACCAACCACAAAGTAATGTATAAAGTAAACTAACAGTATGAGAAAAATTCATGCATGAACTACTAATATCCCACATCAACGTTTGATAGAAGGTGAACAATATATAAATTGGAAAATATAGACCCAATAACCAGATTTAAGATCTAACTTGAAAAAAAGGTATTTATCTCTGAAGGCAAAACCCACCCACTAGCTATCTCCACCACACAACACCAATATTCTCCACATAATCTTGGTCCTTATATTTTTTTTCAAAGGTACTATCATCTACATAAAACATAAAATGTGTGGGATGAGCCCATGCAAGGGTGATTATATTCATACACATTTGGATGCCTAGAAATCACAAAGTATAAAGAATCAATAGTGAGTGATTTAGATCATATCACAATATAGGGGGTGTATAAGGAAGGATCAAAAGGAAGATATCATCAAAGTTACTCAAGCCTCAGAGTATCGTCTGTATCAAATAGCTAGATTTATACTGCCATCACAGATCTTGATTCTATAGTCTCAATAATTCTACATGGTCCCTTCTCCATGATAACACTATAGGATCCCTACCCTGTAAAAGTGGCTGAAATACTAGACTCTAGTGGAGGATCCCTCTCCTATATGATCTCTATAGATGGGTGAAATTCTACTTGGAAAATAGAGGATCCCTACCTCAGTAATGTGGGAGAAATACCAAAATCTATTTAAATCCCATAGGTAGAGGATCCCTGCCTTGACCATACTCACATAGGTGAGATTCCACTCTTTAATAGGATCCCTGTACCATTGGGTTAGATACCTAACTCTCCCTGGGGATTAAGAGGGTAAAATACATACCTAGACGATTTTTTTTCAAGTTCTCTAGAAGTACATGATGTGTCTAATAAGACACATGATGTTTCTTAGTAAGTTCAGGTTTCCCATGCTTTTCAATCTCAAATGGTGTTTTGTTCTCCATATACAAGGCATGTTGGTTCCATATGTGATGTGAAAAGGTTGGGAATGTACTCAGGCATGTGTCTCTACCCATGCCCATGTACATTGTCCATATCCTTATACTCAGCCCATATCCATTCACACTACTCATGTCCATTCCGGTGTACCCTAGATGGTACATGTTTAGATACAAAATTTAGGGTCACACGATGTGTAGAATAAGTACATAGCTATGCGATATATCTTTTGTGTAAACCCTAGCTACCACACGAAGGGGTCCACATGATGCGTGTTCTTCCAAGATATAGACCCCGTATATCATAATTTTCTAGATATTCTAGATCTCCATGAACATAAACTCATTTTCACCTCCACTTATACCACAAATCTTGGTAGTAATGCTCAAAACCTTGTTGACCAGGCCTACGTCATCACCGGTGGTCAAATTCTAGCCACCCCTTGCTTGGAAATAGACCCCCATCACACTGCGTACAACCCACATGCTAAGAACTGCATCAACATAATACTTCGATCCACCATCTATCTTCCATCATCATCATCATCATCATGAATATGTCATGTCTATAATTTCTACATCAAACCCACATAAAAAATTCATTGAAACAATGAAGAATCATTCAGTAAAGATGGTTCTTATATATAGTCAAATAACCAACCAATTGAATTACAATGATGAACACAAAATTAAGTGAGAAATCCACAAAACAAAAAAGTGAGAATGAATATTAGTCATGTTTAGTTGGCCTTTATTTGTTGATGGAGGATGATTGAAAATTATCAACATAATCAATAGTAGATAAAACCATAGATTGATGACATAGAAAACATAGGTTCAAGATTAGATTTTTTAGGGATAATGCATAATAAATGTAAATATCAAGAATGGGGAATAAATATAAACAAAACAAGATATTTCTTAAAGAAAATATTGATTGTTAATGAAGAATAAACCCCATATATTGATGTAAACGAGAGTCAAAGCATCCGTATCTGATCGACGTCAATCCTCATTTGTTCCTTATCTCTATTTGTTGCAAAAAGAGTCATCCACCATGGTTTCTCTCCACCAAAGCTCTAGGTTATATGATTAACCCTAATATTTTGGGTGTAACCATGATAAAATAGAGGTATATTGGGTTTTTTTGAATTTAATAGACAATAAATAAATAAATAAATAAATTTTTCTATTATTCGGCTGATGACTGCACTTAAATGAAACTTATGATGCACACAAAAATTATATTACCCCTAGGGTAAAACCAAGATTTCGGATTTAATGGTGGAATCAGTTTTTTTTCATCTGTGACACTGTTCCAGATAAATTCTATTTTTCTTAAAAAACTGATCATACGTGATATATTATAATTAATATTTTTAATTTATCAATATAGAGGCTCCATGAGGCCCAAAATTCCATTCCAAATCTATATCATATTCTAAAAATATTATTTAAAATATTTAAAAGTATCATATAAAAAAAGGATTCGTTACATTCTCCCCAAATTCAGGGATTTTCATCTTGAAAAGAAAAAACCTACTTAAACTGGTGAGGGTATTGAGATTGCATTAGGTTATCCAGCTCCCATGATATCTCTTATAGATTCTAGTTCTATCATCTAATGTGAACCAAGGGAATCACTCACCCATGGAGGATCTTCTCCCAATGATCCTTGATCACCACCAGGTACTCTATGAAAGAAAATCCTTCCTCACTATTGAGCTCACCCCATTCAATGAAATTTAATGGTTCTTGCTCATATCTCTTCAACTAAGACTCATGGAAGATGTCATACACCTAATTTAAATGTAGTGGTAAGGATAAATGAAATTCCACCTTGCTAACCTTGAATTGTATCAGGAAAGGGTAGATGGACCTTGGAGATAACTTATCACCCCATCCAAATCTCCATAATATTTGGCTAGGTGAGACCTTGTGGAACACATAATATCCTTCATCACATTGAAAAGGCCTCTATAATTGGTCCTCATAAATTTTTTGATGAATTTATCTAGTCCTCATCCATTCTATGATGATCCAAACCTTCTCTAGTGTCGCTCGTACCAACTCTGGGCCCATAAGTGTCAACTCTCCTAGCCCCGACCAGCACAATGGTGACTTACAGGGACTCCCATACATGGAATAAAATGGTGTCATAATGATGGTGTAATAGTATTTTTTGTTGGCATTATCTCCATATAGGGTAAACAATCCTCCCAGTTTCAGCCACAATCTAATAGATCACAACATGTACTTCAAGACTTGAATGGTTTGCTAAGTCTGGCTGTACATTAGGAGGGTGAAATGCCATCATCATCCGCAACTGAGTCCTAAAATAATATTATAATCCTATCCAAAATAAATATATGAAATGATTATCATGATATGAAACAAACATTGAGGTAACTCCATGAATCTAGAATATCTCTTACACATACATGCATCCTACACTCTCTAATGAACTCTACTATTAAATGGCTAGGAAGTGGGAATACTTGGTGAGTTAGTTTATGATCACCTAGTTGGATTCATGACGTCTCACTAATAATGGATGTACCATCACAAAACACATAAATATACCATATCACTTCTATTCTGGAACCTCATGGGGTTGGGTCAAACCTTCTAGAACCCGATTATTTTCCTTCACCTATTGATAGGAAAGGTATGTAGAGATAAAATTAGCAGCACTATTCTTTATCCCTGATCACCAAAATTGACCCCAAAGGTCCCAGTACATCTTCACCACTCTTGGATGTAACACTAAGAAGGATGTAAGAAACACCCTCAAAACCTACTCTCACTACCTGAATGGTACCATCATCCTTCCTTGAAAAAGGATTACATGATCCCCACCTTCAGTAAATCCATCAGAAGCATATCATGTGGATAACTAGTCACACAAGACCTCACAATTGGTGTATCTATGTTGTTCTTCCCCGAAACACTGAATAAGAGGGGGGTAACAACCATAGACTATAATTATGCTTCTCTAACCTCATCCACAAAATAAAAATGCAAAAAGTCTAACTGCTCCAACACCTCACTCAACAACTACAGACATGATTTCCTATTGAGTGAATATCCCACAACATTCCCTTTCCCTGGAGTATAGACTATCCAAAATTCATAATATTATAGGATGTAAAGAAATCATTGTATCCTTAGGTTGAGATATTTCTGATAGAATATTACCGAAGACTCTTATGACCAAAATAGATGATGAATATCTCTCCCACAAGATAGAATCACTAAGACTTCAGGAAGAAAACTACTACCACCATATCTGAATAATAGGTCATGTAACTATGCTCATAGGGTCTTAAATAACAGGACACATAAATAATAACCACCTTACGTTTCATTAGAACATAAACAAGACCATCTATAAAGGCCTTATAGAACACCACACACTCAAAAGCCTCCTCAGGAAGTATAAATATGGGGGTTCTCATCAACATTTGCCACAACTCCAGAAAATCCTACTAAAACTTCTCCATCCACAAAAAAGCTGCTTCTTTTTGGTCAAGGAAGACAAGGGTTCCATGAATCTAGATAAATACATCACAAATATCTAGTAAGATCCATCAAACCCAATGAATCTCCACACCTCCATTACACTATTGTGTGGATACCAAGCTAGTACCACCTTTATCTTCCCTGGGTCCAATGATACTCCCTCCAATGAGATAAAATATACTAGGAAGTAAACCTTTGGAATCCAAAAATTTAAATTTTAGAACTTACTATAAATATGGTGCTCTCAAATTATGTCTAGGTCCATCCTCAAATGTCTCACACAATACTCTTTTGATGTTGAGTACATGAGGATGTCATCTATAAAGACTACCATGAACTAGTCCAAGAATGGATGAAAGATCCAGTTCATGAATTCTATGCACACTACTAGGGAATTATTCACACTAAATGGAATCACCAATTACTCATAGTGACTTTAGAGACATTATAATTCCATCATTATTACATCCTTCTCTCGAAATTAGAGCTATTCATCATCGCTTTTTATTATTTTGGAAACCCCCCCAAAAAGGGGAAAACATCAAAGACAGAAAAAATGCAGGAAAACTGGGAAGACATGGGGGAGCCCCAAAAGAGACTACGGAGGCCTAAAGTAGTACATACCAAGGGCGTCACAAATGATTAGGTTCTTAGCTTCAGTGGAAAAGGAGAGCACATACTCAGGGAGATAGACCTAAAATCCATGCAGATCCATGGCAGCAAGATGATCAGCAACCTTGTTACCTTCCCTCCAAGTGTGGGAGAAGACAGTGCCATTGCAGATGAGCCTCTTGGACATTCTCAGGGCATAGTGGATGGACCAGGGAACACTTCTATTTCCATGCATGGAGTCATGGATAATTATTATTTATATTCACCTAATTCAGGTGATGATAATCTATAAATAACCTCAATCACTCATTTACTTTCTTGGAGAACAACATTGGGTTTGACAAAGACCTTCCCCTAGAAATCCTCCAACCACACCTTCAGATCTCGTAGAACTATAGGGGATATTCGATAAAATGGAACAAATATCAGGGAAGTACCTGAGTGAAGATCAATATAGAAATATACCTCTTGAAGGGAAGGTAATCTCAACATATCCTTTGGGAATATGTTATCATACTCCTCCACCACTAAAGGAAACTGTAAGATTATAACATCCACTACTCCATGGCTTATACTAGCCATATGATGTGTAATTAGTTTTATACTCTTACATATAATCCTAATATGATCTTACTAAGTTTCTTTCTCACCAATTAAGGAAGATTTCTTACCATCTACTCAGATACACCATATCCACTACCTAAAAAAATTCAATCTATACATAGACTACAGAGAAATAGTATATACTTAGAATAAAATCATAAGGTCTCATCGAGGATATGAAGATAACCCATAGATGCTCTCTCCTCCAATAGTCAAGTCACATTATTGGAATAAGGGTGTTATTTCCAATATTCAATGATAGAAGTCTCTAATTGTAAAGGTTTATCTAAAGTATCCATTGGAATCTCTAACTCTCAAATAAAATATGTGGTATGGAAAGAGTAACATGATAATCTATCCATAAAAACTATATGTAAAGTAAATAAAACATAGATAATACCTTGAATCATAACTATATCCTCTAGGTCATAACCATCCACTATCCGTAGTTGTCCACATCCCTGAACACAATCTCCCCGAGCCAAACATGAATACCCTTGGGGTGGTAATAGTTAATAACATCAACCAAATCCCACAAATCTCCCAGCTCCTCTACCACCTCCACATCCATAAGGATCATCCTTCTCACACTACTGCATTTTTCTCATCGGATCATCTATAACCTGCCTCTCTTCCATTTCCCGATGGGTAAAATAGTCTCACACAAGATGTCCGCACCCATCATAGGGGTAAAATCACCTTTCCATAGGATAGATGGACATATCTATGAACTGTAATCCATGGATCTCCCAGTATGAGTCTGAGTATGCTGGAACCTCATGTTTTGAGACCCTTAAGCATTCCATAATCCTCTTATAGTTGAATACTCTACCATATAGTGGATACTGACTTCTCCTACCACCTACCAACCCTTAACCATTAATATCTCTACCGTAAGGAATCATTTTATTACCCTAATATATGAATGAATGTAATGGTATACCACTATAGCCCTATCATATCGAAGAATCCCACACTCAAAGGTCTGGGTTTGGAAGTATATATTATGAACCATATCCATGGAGTATCATAATAGGTTAGTGAACCTCATTTCATACACTACAACTGTCATACTGGCTCATTGAAACTCTAGAATCTCCTAAATAATTACTACCTATACGATCACAAGAAATTTGTCCTCTCTAGAAACATACTAAATCTAAATCCAAGAGAGGGTAACCTCATCATGCATCTAGGTCACCAGACTCCACCATCGCTCGGTTGATCCCTATAAAAGGATCACCACCAATACCACCATATGATTAGGAGGGGTCCTAACCAGAAGGAATACTCATGACATATACTCTATCCAGTCCTCTTCTACTTGAGTGTCTGGATCACCCCAAAACTTGGGTGGTCTCTTCCTCTAAAACTCATGAAGCACACTCAGCCAGATTACATCACCTTACAATAGTTTTTGGACCAACTTATACTCAACTTGATAGGGATAATCCACCTAAACCATCAGAGGTGGGTTAATACATGGCTGAATAGGTGGAGGCACCACTCGCTATCCACCTGGAGGGGCCATCTCATGATCAAGTACCAGTTCTGAGGTGTCATTGCTAAGTGGGTCATTTTCATGATCCTATTTAGAAATATATGTTGGATTTCATCTTTTATGAATCATGTAGTAGTCAAGATACACCATAGTTAATGAGAATATATGGGGATCTGATTTTAAGAAGGAAATGGAAACTACAACCCATTACTATATGATGCAAACTGTTTTCCTTGAAAAAGATTTCCCCTTGTACCAATTCAAAAATAAGGATATTAGAGTCATGGTGTATGGATATATTAGCCACAACACCATCACTAGGTTTCCTGACCTGAAATCCTAACTTGAGACACTTTGAAACTGCTGCCTTAGTCCCAAACCAATCCCCATGACCAGAATATCTCCAAAATATGGTCATAAGACAACCTAATCTTTGATACAACTTTGTCATGACTCAACCCACCAGGGCCCTCCTGGATGGTAGTAAGTCAAGTGTGACACCCCAATACCACCTTAAATAGGCTAGGGAATGGTGACTAGAATAGAGTAGGCATGCCACACACATGGGAGGCCTTAGCCTAGTCCACCAACACACACACACATATCACAACCACCAAGTAATGTAGTAAACTAAAATACTGGTAGGAACAAAATGAATGCATGAACTACTAATATCCCACATTAGAGTACAATAGAATGAAAAAAATTATAAAGTGGAAAATAAATCCCCAAAAACCAAATGTAAGGTCCAAACTATTAATAAGTGTATTTATCTATAAAGGAAAATTATACTTAAAATTTATCACTACTACATAGAAACACTATTATACACCTACTCTTGGCCCTCCCAGGACCCTGTTTAAGGTCCTATAATCTTTATAAGATATGACATGTGCAGGCAGATCCCATATATGGTTAACTATATACATACTGAGTAGGACACCCTGAAATCAAAAAGTATAAAGTATCAATAGAGAGAGAGTCAACCCATATCACAATAAAGAGGGTTCATAAGGAAATATCATAAGAAATATAACCTATATATACTCATAAGAGGTACTCAAGCCTCAAAGTATAGTATATCTCAACCATCCACATGTATACTATCATCCTATCTCTCACTTTCTATAGACTCAAGAATTCTTCATGGTCCCTTCCCTTTGATAACACTAGAGGATACCTACCCCATAAAACTAGGTGAAATACCAGAATCCATTATAGGATACCTCTAACTTCTAATCTATATAGACAAGAAAAAATATACTCTATAGATAGAGGATCCCTACCCTGGTAATTTGTGTGAAATACCTAACTTTATCTGAATCCTATAGGTAGAGGATATTTTCCACTCTCATACTAAAATGGATGAGATTCTACTATTTAGAAGGATCCCTATCCCATTGGATGAGATACTAGAATCTTCTTAGGGATTAATATGGGAAAAATACATGCCTAGATGATTTTTTTTTCAATTTATTTGGAAGTACAAGGCGTGTCTAATAGGACACTCGATGTGTCTCTCTAATTCTAGTCTTTTCCATGTTATTTCATCTCACAAAATGTGTTATTATCCATATACATGGTCTATTTATGACATAAATGGAATGTATAGTTCAAATAGGTACTTGGTAATGTGTCTCTACCTGTGTCTGTGTACTCTTCTTGTGCCTGAGTATGCTTCCCATGATTGTGTACTCAGCCCGTGTCTGTGTACATTACACGTGTTTGTGCCCATGTACCCTAGATGGTACACACTAGGATACCAACCTAGATGTATCATGATGTATGGAATAAGGACATGGAAGTGTTATATTTATATTACATGTAAACCCTAGCTACCACATGAAGGGGTCTATATGACATGTTTTCTTCCAAACTAAACTTTTTTTAGATCAAAATTTTCTTGAAATTCCAGATCACCATGTGTATCCACTCCTAACACCATAACCTCCTATTCCACTTAAAATTATAGCCATAACAATTGGAATCATATTTACCTAGCCTGTTTCATCTCCATTGAATGGATTCCATCCACCCCTTTCTTGAAAATAGATCCTCGTCGCATCATGCATCACACATGTAACACCCGAATGTTTTTATGAAATATTTTCTTTAAATAATTTTTATTCTTCAGTAGCTTATTTTATATGAAATCGCGAGTTTAAACAAACCACAAGATGCCTGTATTATAAAATTACCATTATAGTCTAGCCGTTAGGTTAGTAGGAATAATTATAACTAACTTATGAAAATGCATTGTGAATTCACTGGCTATCAATTATTTATGAAAAATATAAATCAATTAGATATTTGTATTTTTAAGTGAATTACTTTTGTTAATGAAATTAATGTGATATATATGTGTTATATAATTAATTAATTTTTTTATATTTATCCAATGTATATTTTAGTCATAGGGTATGAATAAATCCCTATTTGATGTATAAAAACCTATTTTTTTTAGAAGTTTAATTTTACACCTTTGAATGGAGAACCCCTTTCAAATTAATATTTTTACAGATTAATAATTTTTATATGACAAAATAAAAATTTTATTTTGAATCAGGATATAAAAATTTACTTTGGATGAATTTTTGATATTTTTCTGATAACCTTTATGTTTTGACGAATAATAAAAATATGATAAATTTTAATTGAAAATAACTTTTTTAATTGAAATAATTTATATATTTAAATTATATTATTGAATGGTTTAAAAGTATAAATAGAATATATTTTTACCATTTAATATAATTTAGGTAATTTTAATTAATTTTACATTAAATTCATATGTAAAAACATTTTAATCTTTTGCAATATTTTAACTTTTAGAACTCGTTTTCTCATTTCAACAACGAGATTAATTTTAAATTAATTATTGCAAATTATGTGTTTTGAATTTTAAAAAATGGATTTAATATTTGGAATCAGTTGGTTCAAATTATGTTAATAGTCTACTTTTATTTTTGGGCATTATGAATAGTAACTTTGGTAATTTTTTTATTACCATGGTTAAAGCTAAATCGGGTAATTAAAGGTAAAAATAATATTATAAAATTAACTTAACACCTGTAAAAATCCCATTTGATGACTAAATTTGAACCTTATTATTTATTTTTCTAAATTTAATAACTTAATGGCCACTTACCTATGAATATGACATGAATATAATAAAAACTAATGAATATGACAAAATGTCACAATCTAATTTTATATAAGAATATTAATTTTAATATATGGATAACTAAAAGATAATATCGAATATAGATAGTATATGTAAATATAAAATAATTACCTAAATCATAGAACTTTATATATAACTTTTATAGATTAAATAATTACCAATAATGATGACACAATAGCGATGTAGACATTATTTTATTAATAGAAATATCAACAAAGTGGTTTTAAAAATATTAAAATAAATATCATATGAACTAATTAATGTGATCCAAGAATTTTATATGTAATTATGACATGTTATGAGTGTATTAAATATTTTGGTTCAAATTTATCTTCTACGTGTATTTTATTTAAAGTCAAATAAATAAATAGTGTCAAAATTGACACTACTGATATTTTATAAAAATAACATTTTATTAAACTATTTAAAAATCATAAAAATATTTAAAAATTAAAAATTGATAATTATAAGGTCTAAAATTTTATAAAATATCCATTTATGGTCAATTAACACCATATAAGTAAATATTTATAACCATTAAATATTTAGAATGCTATTACTACAATTAAAATTAAATAGAATAACTAAGTGTTAATTAAAAATATATGGTATAAATTGACAAAATAACATGTCCAAAATTTATTGGTTGATGATATTACAACTCTATCTAATCTCAAATTCTAAATTGGGACATTTTGTAGGTTTTTGGGTAGGGTTCTATTTTATAATAAATTATTATTTATGGAGTTTCCAAAAGTGTCCCTCACCTCAATTATAAAATGGAACCTCCTCCCTCACCTCTTCACATAATTTTGAGCCCTCAATCTCGGCCATAACCTGAAATATTTCCTTATAAACTTACCTATTTTCATTCTAGAGGTTCTGGTCATCTTCGAAGACCAACTCTAGTGCTCTAAGAAGATATTTAGAGGAAGCATGTCGAGGAGGAGGTAATCTCTTCTACCGATTTTTTCAAACTTCTTTCTTCTTCTTCTTAATCTTCATTAGTTTTTTTCATTATAAAGTAATAACATAAGTATAAATTATATACTGATATTTTATTATAAATATGAAACAACCATTTCACCCTCTATCCATTCTATGAAAAATGAAATCACCGCGCGTGCGTACGTATGACTTACCGTCTCCACGCTGTGGGGTAATCTGTTTTTCACCACCACATTACTTGGATGGGTATAATGATGGAAATAATTAATATATATGATTTTTATAACATTTTACTAATCCTGAAATATTATACAACATCCACTTTAATACCATTCAACAATTTTGGGAATGATATCATCGCTCGTACGTACGTACGACCTACTGTCTCCACTATGCGATGAAATTCATTCTACATAGTCTTCATTAAACCATGATTATATACATGAATTTGATGAATAAATATAATATATATTATACTAATATCATTCTTTAAATGATTTAAATATAACCTACAAAGTGGAACATGAACTTATCCGACAAATCTTGCATAAGAACACAAAGCAGTTAATATCCGAATAACAAGTGACAATGAAATGTTACTAACAAATGGATGATAATATAATAATATATGATATCATGAAAATTATTATGATTCTGTAATAATTAAATAACATTATTAAATCATTATACAGGAGGTTCAGATACATATGAAGGATATCAGACCTAAGGTAAGGGATAATTTTACAATCTCATTTTTATCTGAGATTGTTTATACGTAAGTATTTAATGGGGAATATTTATCACCCAAATCCATGTTTCCTAATTATGTAATATTATTTCTAATATTTTAAATTTTTTTAAAGTTAATTTTATGCTTTGGTGAATTTTTATTAAATGGTATGAAAGGAATCTTTTATCGTTATTCAATTTGAGGTACTTTTTGACTTTTTTGGAAAAAGTATGAGGAGAATATTTTTTTACTTATACGAAATGAATGGAATTTTACAGTTTTATAACAACTTATTTCCATGAATATTCCTCTATAAGATTTAAATATTATTTTCAATTAAATTCTTTTCTTTTAAAATTACGTGGCATTTTGAGAAAAGAAAGTGTTTTTGAAAAAGAAAGGTTATTTTTCTCAGGAATTAAGTTCAAGTGTTTAATCAAAATTATTTTCCATCTAAGATGGATAGGTTTATGTTTCCATACCTATTATTACTTTGATTTTATTGTGTTTATGATGGGATTATTTTTATTAAATCCATTTATTTTAAATTGATTATTATGGAATAATGTTAAGAAACCCATTTTATTACATGGGTTATGTTATGATAAGTGATTTATGTTTTTATAGAATGTGTAAGAATGATTTAATTATGAGATGAGTGAGATCTATATCTCCCTCCAATTTATTGGGTAAAGATTTATATCTAATGAGCTATACATAAATGGAATGACAAGTAAATCTGGTTCAGTAATACATGGATGGAATGAGGAGTGAAATCCATTTAGTAATGGACTTTTTCCACTATGATGGTCTTGGAGATGAGCCTTGACTAATATGAAATGATTTTATATGCTTATGTGTGTATGCCACAAAATTTCTTGTCTTATGTTATGAATATTGGGATTACATTTCACTTTTATGATTTATCCCATTACATGATATTCTGATCTTTTATATGTAGGATACGATTTTCAAATGTTATGTTCTTATAATATGATTAATATTTTCCTTGTTTACCCTTACTGATCATTTGATCTCACCCATTCACATGTTTCTTTTCCCTTGGTCATGAAGAAGGGTATTAAGTAATATATGTCAAAAAGGAGTATAGTTTTGAAGAAATAAGTGGGAGATAATGTAGATGTTTTATGAACTAGTTGTATATATCTCCCAGTTTCTAAAGACACTAAACCTATATAGTCTTGGGATGATCTTTATTATGTTATGTAATAAATATTCTTCAATGTTGTAGTAATATCTACATGTAAAGTATGATCCGTTATAGTTAGTATTATAGAAAAGGTATATTTAACCTTTGGAAACTAGGATGAGAGAACCTTAGTAAGAACCCTAAGTATATGTCTAAGTATATATTACAATCCTATCCTAATGTTTTAAAAATTTTCATGAATAACCTAGGATAAAACCTAAAGTCTCGTAATTTGAAATTTTATTCTTGAATTATGTGGTTTTCCTATTATGATTAGTTTTTCTCACACTATGATTCTTGGTCTTAATCAATGGCTGGAACTCGAAGGAACTACATTAATGCTGAATGCGATGGGAAATGCAATGATTGTCCCCCTAATCAACCAAATATTATGGGAGATGGAATGAAAAATTTTGTCTCCATGATCACACAACTTTCTCAAGCTATGAATCATGTCAGACTTCCAAACGAGCAAAGGAGGGAGCAATGTTCTATTGAATCCTTCATGAGGCAGTGCCCACCTTCATTCAGTGTGTCTTTTGATCCATTAATGGTTGAAAAATGGATTAGTACCACTGAAAAGATATTTTCAATTATACAATTTTCTGAACATGATAAATTCATCTTACCAATATATCGTTTGGTAGGTGAACCTGATCAATGGTGAGATCTTATCAAGAATATGATGCAAAGAGATGAGATTGAGTCCATGGAATGGGATGAGTTCAAGAACTTATTTTTCAATAAGTACTTTCCTTGTATTCTTCAAACAAATATGGATAATGAGTTTCTTAAACTTAAGCAAACAGATTATGAATCCATTGGTACCTACGAAGAAAATTTTACAAGACTTGAAAGGTACGCTTCTGGAATTATTATCCAAATTGAGAGTAAAATTGATCGATTCTTTAGTGGCTTAAAACCAAGTCTCTTAAGGGAATTAGCCATAAGGGAATTCAATAGCTATGAGGAAATTGTTCGATGTGCTCTCAAGGTTGAAATGGAGATTGGAGTAACCCATCAGTCATACAGGTTTGATAAGAAGAGAAAAATGGAATTCAAAGGAAAATATAAAGACCACACTAAAAAGAAGACGAGTTTTCCCATATGATCAAAGTGTCGAAAAAAACATAGAGGGAATTGTCTTAAGGGGACTAGTAAATGTTTTAAGTGTGGAAAATAAATTCCTCATACAGTTGAATGCCGAAGTGATGGGAAAAAGACATCTAATGATGAGAACAAAGAAAAGGATACACAGAATGCACCTCCTACACTTTAATGTTAAAAGTGCAAGGAAATGGGGAATTATTCCAATAAATTCCCTAATCCAAGGGTTATTGATGATGATCAAAGTCAAAAAACTCTTAAGGCCAAAGGCAAAGAAAAGTCACATGCAATCACTATCGGTGATGTGGAGTATGATAATTAAGTTGAAAAAGGTACAATTACCATCCAATCTAATGTAGAAAATGTTTTATTTGATTCTAGATCCATCTAATCTTTTATTTTTGAAGAATTTTCTAAGGGTATAGCCACATTAACTCAATAATTAGATGTTAAGTTAGCTGTGACAACTCCTAATGGAACAACAGTCGCATCAAAAGTTTATAATTATTCTCTGTTTGAAGTTTATAGGAAAGTGCTTCTTGTAAATCTTGTGATCCTTCCTATGGTATAATTTTATGAGATTCTTGGCATGGATTTACTTTCTTTATATTGGGAACATATCAATTACCAAGGAAGGGAAGTTACATTTCCTATTCCGAATCAATCTATGATCATCTAACGATGCAAAGATGAATATAACATTACAATAGGAATTTATTCCATCTTATGGGTCTTTATTCCTATAAATGGTTGATATTTTTCTACAATGGTTGGAGAGAAACTCATGATTAAGAATACACCCATTGTATGGGTGTTTGATGATGTCTTTCTGGAGGAATTTCCAAGTCCTCCACCAAATCATGTAGTTGAGTTTTCAATAGAACCCATACCGAGTGCTATTCCTATTTCAAAGACACCTTATATAATGGAACCAATTGAGTTATAGGAATTGAATAATAAACTCCAAGATAATATTTATAATGGATTCATACACCCTAGTGCATCACCTTGGGGAGTACCTATTATATTTTTTAAGAAGAAAGATGAATCAATGAGCCTCTTTATTGATTATCGAGAACTTAACAAGATCACTATCAAGAAAAAATATCCTCTTCCCCGCATTGATGACTTATTTGACTAGCTACATGGATCTTGATACTTTTCTAAGATTGATCTTCATTCAGGATATCATCAATTAAGGGTTAAAAAGAAGGATATACCAAAGATGACATTATATACAAGTTATAAACACTATGAATTTATAGTGATGCCTTTTGGTCTTACTAATTCCCCCACTATCTTAATGGATTTAATGAATAGAGTGTTTAGAGACTATCTTGATCAGTTTATGGTAGTATTTATAGACGATATTCTTGTATATTGAAAGATCAAGGAAGAACATGAAGATTACTTGAGAATTGTACTGAAGACCCTGAGAAAGGATAAGATTTATGAAAAATTTACCAATTGTGAATTTTGGCTTCATAAAATTTCAATTTTGGGTCACATAAACTCAAGAGAGAGGATATCTATGGATCTAAAAAAACAGAGATTATTGAAAGATGGTCGAGACCAACAATGGTAACCGAGATCTAAAGTTTTCTTGGTTTGGATGGATATTATCAATGTTTTTTGAAATATTTTTCAGGATTATCTAATCCATCCACAAATTCGACATGTAAAGGAGTTAAGTTTATTTAGATAGAGGAATGTGAAGAGAATTTAAAAGAACTAAAAAAAAGGTTATCTAGTGCACCTATGCTCACACTACCTTATAGTGGAGAAAGGTTTGTGATATACAGTGATGCATCCAAGAAAGGGTTGGGATGTGTTCTCATGAAAAATGATACAGTGATAGCTTATTCCTCATGGAAGTTGAAAATCTACGATCAAAATTACCCAACTCATGATTTGGAGTTAGCTACGGTAATATTTGCATTAAATATATGGAGACATTATCTTTATAGTGAAATGTGTTATATTTATACTAATCATTAAAGTTTAAATTGTATTTTCATATAGAAGGAGTTGAATATGTGCCAAATTTGATGGATGGAGTTGATTAAAGATTATGATTTCTCAATACATTACCACCCTGGAAAAGAAAACAAGGTGGTAGATGCATTAAGTCGACATGACCATGCTAGCCTATCTATGATGAGGATCACAAAATATCCAATATTTATGGATTTTCAAAGGACTGATCTTGAAATTTTAAAGGAAGGGGGGAAATATTATATTTCTCAAATGAATGTTCAACCATCAATACAAGTGAAGATTAAGGAGGAACTGAAGAAAGATATGGAGCTACAAAAGAAGGTGAGAAATGTTCCTGAATTCAACCTTGATTGTGATGAAATAATAAGGTTCAGAAACTAGGTTTGTATTGCTCCCATACCATAATTAAAGAATAATATATTGGATAAGGCTCATAATTCTTCATTATCTATTCACCTTGGAAGAAAAAATATGTACAAGGAATTGAAAGAGTACTTATAGTAGGATGGCATGAAAAGATATGTCACTGAATATGTCTCTCGATGCTTGGTTTGTCAGCATGTTAAGGCAGAGATGCAAAATTCTAATGGGATGTTACAACCATTACCCATACTAGAATGGAAATGGGAAAACATCACTATCGACTTTGTCATTAGACTTTCCAAAACATCCAAAGGAAATAATTCTATCTGGGTTATAGTTGATCGCCTTATGAAGTCAAATAACTTCATTTCTATTAGAGATGATTTCTCTCTTTATCATCTTTCTAGGATATATTTAAAGGAAGTAGTAAGATTTCATGTAGTGACACTTTATATTATATCTGATCGGGATCTGAGGTTTACCTAAAAGTTCTGGTGAAGTCTTCAGCATGCTCTAGATACAAAGTTAAGTTTCATCACTTCTAATCATCCTCAGATATATGGCCAATCTGAGGGGACAATTCAAACTCTAGAAGACATGTTGAGAGCTTGCTCTATGGATTTCAAATGTGGTTAAGATAAACACCTACCATTGGTGTAATTTTCTTATAATAATATATTTCACTCCAGTATTTAGATAGCTCGTTATGAATCTCTCTATATAAAAAAGTGTATAACTCTAACTTACTGGGATGAATATGGGGAAATAAAGCCATTAGGACCTGATCTTGTTAATGACATGTCAGAAAAGGTTAGTTCCATTCAACAACACATAAGAGCAGCTCATAGTCTAAAAAAATTATGATGACAATCGAAGAAAAGACATAGATTTTGAAGTGGGTGATAAGGTGTTCTTATGAATATCTCCCTGGAAGAGAGTAATGATATTTGGAGAGAAGGTTAAACTGAACCCTAAGTATATCAATCCTTTTGAAATTATGGATCTTGTTGGGAAGGGAGCTTACTGATTAGTGCTCCCACCGAATCTGTCTCAATTTCATGATGTGTTCCATGTATCTCTCCTAAGAAAGTACATACCTGATCCTTCACATGTACTAAGCTTAGAAGTCGTACTGCTAGAGCAAGACCTTTCGTATTAATAACAACTGATAGAGATTCTGGATCATAGAAAAAAAGTTCTACAAAACAAGACCACTTGCTTGGTTAAAGTTTTATGGAGGAACCACCAATTTTAGGAAGCTACATGGGAACTTGAGGATATGATGAGGGATAGGTATCCTCATCTTTTTTGTTTCCAAGGGACGAATTTCTAGGGAAAAATTTAGTTTAAGGGGGGTAGAATGTAACACCTGGATGCTTTTATGAAATATTTTCTTTAAATAATTTTTATTTTTCAGAAGATTATTTTGCATGCAATCATGAGTTTAAACGAACCACAAGACACCCTTATTATAAAATTATCATTATAGCCTAGCCTTTAGGTTAGTGGGAATAATTATAACTAACTTATGAATATGCATTGTGAATTCATTAGCTATCAATTATTTTTGAAAAATATAAATCAATTTGATATTTTTATTTTTGAGTGAATTAGTTTTTCTAATGAAATTAATGTGATATATATTTTTTATATACATAATAAAATATTTTTTATATTCATCCAATGGATATTTTAGTCATAGGGTATGAATAAAACCCTATTTGATGTATAAAAACCTATTTTTTTAAAAGTTTAATTTTACACCTTTGAATGACAAACCCCATTTAAATTAAGATTTAGACACATCAATAATTTTTATATGAAAACATAAAAATTTTATTTTTATACAGAATATAAAAATTTACTTTGGATGAATTTATGATATTTTTATGATAACTTTCATGTTTTGATGAATAGTAAAAATACGCTAAATTTTAATTGAAAATAACTTTTTTATTGAAATAATTTATATTGATAAATTATATTATTTAATGATTTCAAAGTATAAATAGAATATATTTTTACCATTTAATATAATGTAGGTCATTGGAATTAATTTTACATTAAATTAATATGTAAAAACATTTCAATGTTTTACAATTTTTTAAATTTCAGTACCCGCTTTCTCATTTCAACAATGGGATTAATTTTAGATTAATTATTGAAACTTCCATGTTTTGAATTTTGAAAAATTCATTTCATATTTGGAATCAGTAGGTTCAAATTATGTTAATAGGATACTTTTTTTAGCATTATGAATAGTAACTTTGGTAATTATTTTTACTACCATGGTTAAAGGTAAATCAGGTAATTAAAGGTCAAAATAATATTATAAAATTAACTTAACTGTAATGTCTCAGGTTTTCCGTGTATTATTTTTAAATATTATATGGAATTATTTTGAGACCATACCTTTCTACGACGTGTGATTCAAAGGCCTGGAGTGCCCGAAATTTTTTTTTGAATTAGTTTAAACTTTAAACAGTGCGCGCGAGCAGTTTTCCTGAAAAAGTGGAATAACTTTTGAATGGGTGCTCAGATCAGAATTCTAATGGCACCGTTACGTTCAGAGCAGCAACTTTACCTTAGGTGGGGCCTAACATCAACCATCGTGGGTCAGCTGTGAGAGTTAGCTTTTGGACACTTTAATGGAAATAAAATAAAGTAATAATTTATTTTATTTAAAAGTTTCCTTTTTGCACATTGACCTAATTCCACCCTTTTAAATACCTACTTATGGAAAGTTCATAGGGTTAGCCTCATAACCCTGCCAATTGAGAAGGAGCCTCTTAGAGCCTAGGAGGATTTTTGACGGATTCCGATGAACGACGACGCGTGGATCGTTGCGCAGCGAGATCGAATCCCGGCCGATGACCGATCCCTCTTCATCGACGACAGAGGTAGGGGTTTGTTATTTCGATTCTTCCTTTCCCCATTTTTGAAATAAAATTATGAATGCAGATCAACCCATAAATAGGTTGACCTGTGGATCGTGTGTTTTTGCAGGAGGGTTTTTATTGGGTTGTTTTTGGGGATTAATCCATGATGTTGAAATCCATGTTTCGATTTTCTATGTTTTATCCTTCTAACGGGAGCAGATCAATGCTGTGAAAAACTACGATGAAGGTTTATTCCTCTTTTATTTTGTGATTTGGATTTCTTCCCCCTCTTTTTTCCCCGCGTTCTTCACATTCTTTGTGGGGTGACAAACAACAGATCGTTGCGCATCCATTCTGCAACGCAATGATCCCAATTTGGAGATCTGACATCATGATGACTCAACATAGGTGTGAAAAAAATTGTAAAGACCCGTAAAATTCAAGGGAAATTTTTTCTTAATTTTCTTTAGAATTTTACAAGAGCGCGGTTTCAGACGGCACCTGATTCCGAGGCCCGGAGTGCCCGGAATTAATTTCCGAAGTTTGGCTCGGGTACGTTCAGTGAACGAACGAGCGGGAATTCCTAACTTTTGATCCGGTACTCGGAATTGAAATCCGAGGGCACCGATGAACTCGCAGCGCCGATTTTCGCTTAAGGAGACCTTTCCCGAAGTTGCGTTTACACGTGGGGAGTTGTAAAAAAATAAAATTGTGAATGTTAAAATAAAAATTTAACTTCAATTTTTATTTTTATCTTCCTTAAGTGTTTTTATCCTTTGGGTGGAAGTTGGGTGACAACCCAACTTCCCTTGGGAGGTTAAGAGGGTGGTGGGGCCCACACGAACCCTACCCCTTCATTTTCTCTAACCCTCCCCAACTCACAATTAATGTTGTAAACATAAGTTATAACTTATGTCATTAATAAGTGAGTTTATTTAATGTTTTGAAATTCAAACTTTTGAATTTCAAAGGTTTGTGTTGTGTTAATAAATTAAGTGAGCTTAATTTATTGTTTTTGGTTAGTCCCTTTATTTCTTGAGAGGATTTGAGAGCTTTCTCTTCTTCTTCAAACCTCAACGAAGAACGCGAAGAACGCCGTTCTTCAACGAAGAACTTCTTCCGCGTCATCTCTTCCGCGACGGTTTTCCGCGACGAACGCCTTCAACAACGACTCTTCCTCCGACGTCAAAGGAATCGAGTGCGACTATCGAGGTAGAGATTCTTGAGTTCGTTATTTTCTTTATTATTTGACTTTCCTCAAGTCTTGACGAGGAACGCTCAATTTCCGACGAAGAACGCCGCTCCGCTCTTCTTCGTTTACCGTGTCAACGAAAGGGGACACCACTTCTTCCTCGGACAATCTTCGTCGGCATACAAGTTTCGCCCACGACGTGTCACTTCGAACGCTTTCCTTCGTCATCGGATTTGACGAACGGCTTCCGCGACGCCCGACCTCCGCGACGTCGTCTTCCGGGAACTTAGTCAAATCCTCGAACTTATACCCGAGGTAGGGGTTGTCGAATTTCTTTTGGATTCCTCATTTTATTCTTGATCGTGCTTTTAGCAAGATTAACGTGTGTCATGATTTTCTTTAAGTTGCGTTATTATTATTAACGCGAGGGGGGCCGGACCGCACGAACACGGCCGAACCCCCCTCCAACGATCTTGTTTGTTCTTGCGGGTGGAAGCAAGAGGCGTGGTGCCGTCGCACCACGTGGTTGATCGTGCGTTTATTTTACGCACGACGTCGCGCTACGCCGAGGAGAGTCTTCAAGAACGCGACGCCGTCGCGCCGCGTTGGAAGGATTCATGGCACGACGAATGGGGCGCGGTGCCGTCGCACCGCGCCGGACGAGAAGACCGCGGCCGGTTCCGGGCCGCGGCGGGACGAGGAGACCGCGGCCGGTTCCGGGCCGCGGCGGAAGGAAAGACCGGCGGCCGGGCCGCCGGCGTCGGAAGCCGAAGGGGACCGGAAATTTCCGGTCCCGTTGGAGAAAACCGGCCGGCCGGCTGGCCGGCCGGAACCGGGGAATTAATTCCCCGGCCAATTGGCAAAACCCCCCTCTTAAAGAGGGGGGCGGTTTTTATTTTAAAGGGAGGGGGCCGGCTGCCCCCTCGGATCCGCTCAAGGAGGCCCCCTCTTGTGAGGGGGCGGTTGCTCAAAAATCGGCGCGGCTAAGCCGCGCCGCCAGAAGACAGCGGGGGAGTTTGTCCCCCCGCGTGCGGCCACCCCGCGTGCGCAGCCCGTGCGGCGCACCCCGCCGCCAGCGCGGCCCGCTGCCGCCGCCAGCGCGGCCCGCCGCCGCCGCCGGCGCGGCCCGCCGCCGCCGCCGCCGCGGCCCGCCGCGCCGCCGCCCGCCGCCGCCCGCGCTCCGCCGCCGGCCACCGCACCGCCGCCGTCCGCCGCCGCCGGCCGCCGCGCCGCCGCCGCATCGCCCGGGGGGGGGTCGGGCCGGGTCGGCCCGGACCCGGACCCCCCCGTTTCGAACCTGTTTGGGTTTTTGGCTCATAACTTGAGCCTCGGACCTCCGAATGACGAACCGTCAGCGGCAACGCGATCCTTGGATCGAGACGGTCGTTTCGGTATATCGCACTCAAGGTTTCGGGTTACTTTGAGTTCGGCCGGGTTGGTTCGTTCACGAAACCAACCGGGCCTTCGGAGCAGAAACGCTCATATCTTGAGCCACGAACGTCCGATTGACGTGCCGTCAGTCGCGTTGTGTTCCTTTTAGTGAGACGGATCTTTTGGCATACTCCGCCCGAGGTTCGGACGCAGGTGGAGTACGGTCGGGTTGGTTTTTCCTTAAAAACCAACCGGGCCCCAGAGACGAAAATGCCAATAACTCACAGACCGGGCGTCCGATTGACGCGCCGTCTGTTTCGTTGACTTCCTCTTGATGAGACGGAACTTTTGACATACTCCGCCCGAGTTTTGGATACAGTCGGAGTATGGCCGGGTTGGATTGTTCCCGAAATCCAACCGGGCCCCTGGAACGAGAAAGCTGATATCTTTCAGACAGGACGTCCGCTTGACGAGCCGTCAGCGGCGTTGGTGGTTACGTTGAGTAACGGTCCCTTTGAGTTTACCCTATGGGAGTTCGGGGTACAGTTGAGATACGGCCGGGATTGGTTCGCACTCGAAACCAACCGGGCCCCTGGGACGAAAAGACTATTAACTCACAGACCGGGCGTCCGATCGACGCGCCGTCTGTTGCGTTGAGACCCCTGTGACGAGACGGACTTTTGAGGCACTTCTTCGTGGGACTTTGTGATACTTGGAGTATCGACCAGTAGCTCGTGGAGCGGACCCTCCCGGAGACGAGCGTGCAGAGTACGGAGACCGTGTAGCCGGCTGAGACCTGACGACTGCTTGACCGACTCGACTTGGAGTGAGTCGACTAGCCCAGTGGACGGAGCGCCCGGTACTTGGCGGCAGACCCACGGCGGACGGAGCGCCTGGTAGTTGGCAGCAGACCCGCGGTACTCGACAGGAGGAGTACCTCAGTAGGCTATCTGGGTAGCGCCCGGTATTTGGCAGCAGACCCTCAGCGGACGGAGCGCCTGGTAGTTGGCAGCAGACCCGCAGTACTCGACAGGAGGAGTACTTCAGCAGTCCTAGGTTAGTGAGCGGCAGCCTCGGAGTCGTGACAGGATCACTGTACACTCTAGAGACGGAGCTCTTCAGCAGTTACGGTTTCGATAATGAAAATCCTGGTTTGAGCTGAGACTTTTGACCTTTGTGTTTCCTCATGATTGAGATGGGTTTCTTGATAACTTAGGTATATGTATGGGCATATACCTGGGTAGTGGTTATCCGTTGATCTCATGATCCTTGTGCTTCCTCATGACTGAGATGGGTTACTTGATAACTTAGGTATATGTATGGGCATATACCTAAGTAGAGTTTATCTGTTGTGATCTTCTTGTGGTTATCCTTGTTGTTTTTAGTGAGACCTTGAGGGTCTCGGGGTCCCTACTGAGTATCGTTATACTCACCCCTGCACGGGCTATGCCCGCACCTCGTTGTGTTGGTTGCAGACGACGGCCAGTACTGGCAGAGGCCGAGTGTTCGAGGACTGGACGGTACCTGGCGGTGGACTATACGACGAGGCGGTAGCCAGAGGCAGAGCACTGGGCGGGTCATACTTGGAGCAGACGGCGGGACCCGAGGAGCAGAAGAGCTATCTGTACCCACCCTTCAGGTGGGATTTCCAGTGGACATCTCAGCGTAGCAGCTTTACTTTTCAGTCGCTGTTTTCCCTTTCGAGTTGTACTTTACAGTTGGGCTTGTATTTCCGGCCCCTTTTACTTTTCAGCTCTTCTTTTTGTACTTAGTGTTTTACTTCCGCTTGTACTCTGTGGTGCTTGTTTTCTTTATAAAGGCAATGCCTTCCCAGTTATCGGGATTTTACGCCTTTGGTGCTAGTCGCCAACCCCTGGCCTATGGAAGGCGGGCTTGGGGTAGTCACGGCACGGGCCCCGAGGACGGGTCGTGACAAATTGGTATCAGAGGAGTTCGGTTCTACCGCAGAACTTATAACTCTGATGTTTCTTTCTGTGAAGCAATAGTGTTGAGAGTACCGAGTGTGGTTTTCAGTTCAGGGAGTCCAGTGTTGGTGCGGGCGGCCGACGTATCCATACACCAGGACCCTGACAACTGATTTCCGACTTTGTGCACGAAAACACTGATTGCGTGTGTGTTTTCAAAGGTTTTTTCCCTTAAAACAGCTCAAACCAGGTCAGCTCACCAGGTATAATCGTTTGATCGTGTTACGTTGTTTCTTTCATGATGGCCCACCGAGCAGCGAGACTCCAGTGCAGGGCCCTTTTTCAGTGTTGGCACCTTCGGGTGGTGTACCAGCAGCACCACCACCCGTTAGGCAGCAGATGCCACTAGCTGACGGTGCACGCTAGCAGAGCGCGATGCACGAGTTCCAGCAGTAGAGGCCTCTGAGGATACGAGGCGAGACAGTTTTCCCAGGCAGCAGTGGACTGGATGGAGACGAATGCTAGAGTTCTACGCCTAGCTTGGATACTAGTAGAGCGGATGATGATCTTAGCTCCAGGTGTTTCCAGAGAGTGACCATGAGGTTGGTCCTTATAGTAACGAGGCTTCGGTACGCGAACCGATACCTGGATTAGTACCTACGGGTAGAGCGCCAGCTATGTCACTACCTGTTGGTCAGCAGACACTACCGGCGGTACCGGTAGCAGAGACTCACAGGCTTAGTGCCTTACTTATGTTTTAGCATCAGATATCCCTCAAGTTTCGAAGTGAGCCTGACTCGTAGGCGGCTGAGGACTGGCTTGAGGAGGTGGTTGTGAGTTTTCTGGAGCTAATACAGCTTCGACAGTACGACATGTCGGAAGCAGAGCACTCAACGTGGCTTACCAATCAATCTTGGTACTCGTTGGTTACGTTGTGATCAGTTCTTTAGACTCGAACTTCTGAGCGAAGTGTGTCTAAAGGACATCCGAACCATTTCTTTTCCTCTATGCATTTCTACCTATGCTAGGATGCTAGAGAGAACCTTTGTAGTTGTGAACGTTAGCAGTGAAAGGCAGGAGACTAGCGCCAGTCTCAGAGACTCGGGCGTGTAAAATGTTTCAGGAGGAGGAAGTGCTAAGGACAGATGAATCTGCAGGGTAGCAGACGTGGAAGCAGAGCTTGGAGAGCAGCATGTGGTGGTGTACATTTTGACATGTTACGACCACCCGACTTAGTAGTCCCCGCCAGGCTCAGGGAGCAGGAGGGCTGGGGAGGAGAATAGCTGCATTGCGGTCAAGGAGTGTGACCCAGGAGCTCTAAGAATGATTCGGGGTACGAATTATGTCTACTACGAGCTGCCATATCTATAGACATAGGAACCAATCATTCTACCCTTCCACGAATCATGTCCCAGACCTAGAGGTTCCGGGTAAGCCGTAGACTTGACCCTCACGTCTGGAGATACCTTTGGGAGGAGACTCGATAATCACGCTTACGCCGACGGTGTGATTTGACCTCGAGGCGAGAGTTTCGGTTGGAATTTCTTGGTGGCAGCGTAGAGGCCTTACGACGTTGATCTGGGTATGGTTTTGATTCACAAATCATACCCCGGTTGACTGTTTTAGGCAAACGTCGGAATGGGTTTTCCTTGGTCGGCGAAAAGGAAACCCTGGGCAGCTCATGTTAAACTCAGACATAAGAGGGTGTGACCGATCACTCTTGAGTTGGTCAACCCTACCCCTGTGGCAGCAGGAGTTTGAGTTCAGTTCTAACCTAAAAAGGGAAACCTCTTGAGTTCGAGGGTGACGAACACGTTCTTATACGGTCTCAACCCGATGAGGTCTCGGAGATGTGGCCGAGGCGGCATGTTATCTCCGAAGTTCGATGGACCCTTTTGATTTTCAGCAGGGTAGGCGAGGAGGTTTACCGCTTAACCCTACCACCTCAGTTGCACCGGGTGCACGACGTCTTCCACGTGTCTCAGTTGAGGAGATACGTGCACGACCCGACGCAACAGATGGCGGCACGAGAATCTCCAGGAGAGCACATGGGAGCGGGAGGCTCAGATGCGTGCTCAGTACCCTCTTTTGTTTCCCTAGTTTTTGATGTAGCTTTACGGGGACGTAAAGCCCTGAGGTGGGAGTAATGTAAAGACCCGTAAAATTCAAGGGAAATTTTTTCTTAATTTTCTTTAGAATTTTACAAGAGCGCGGTTTCAGACGGCACCTGATTCCGAGGCCCGGAGTGCCCGGAATTAATTTCCGAAGTTTGGCTCGGGTACGTTCAGTGAACGAACGAGCGGGAATTCCTAACTTTTGATCCGGTACTCGGAATTGAAATCCGAGGGCACCGATGAACTCGCAGCGCCGATTTTCGCTTAAGGAGACCTTTCCCGAAGTTGCGTTTACACGTGGGGAGTTGTAAAAAAATAAAATTGTGAATGTTAAAATAAAAATTTAACTTCAATTTTTATTTTTATCTTCCTTAAGTGTTTTTATCCTTTGGGTGGAAGTTGGGTGACAACCCAACTTCCCTTGGGAGGTTAAGAGGGTGGTGGGGCCCACACGAACCCCACCCCTTCATTTTCTCTAACCCTCCCCAACTCACAATTAATGTTGTAAACATAAGTTATAACTTATGTCATTAATAAGTGAGTTTATTTAATGTTTTGAAATTCAAACTTTTGAATTTCAAAGGTTTGTGTTGTGTTAATAAATTAAGTGAGCTTAATTTATTGTTTTTGGTTAGTCCCTTTATTTCTTGAGAGGATTTGAGAGCTTTCTCTTCTTCTTCAAACCTCAACGAAGAACGCGAAGAACGCCGTTCTTCAACGAAGAACTTCTTCCGCGTCATCTCTTCCGCGACGGTTTTCCGCGACGAACGCCTTCAACAACGACTCTTCCTCCGACGTCAAAGGAATCGAGTGCGACTATCGAGGTAGAGATTCTTGAGTTCGTTATTTTCTTTATTATTTGACTTTCCTCAAGTCTTGACGAGGAACGCTCAATTTCCGACGAAGAACGCCGCTCCGCTCTTCTTCGTTTACCGTGTCAACGAAAGGGGACACCACTTCTTCCTCGGACAATCTTCGTCGGCATACAAGTTTCGCCCACGACGTGTCACTTCGAACGCTTTCCTTCGTCATCGGATTTGACGAACGGCTTCCGCGACGCCCGACCTCCGCGACGTCGTCTTCCGGGAACTTAGTCAAATCCTCGAACTTATACCCGAGGTAGGGGTTGTCGAATTTCTTTTGGATTCCTCATTTTATTCTTGATCGTGCTTTTAGCAAGATTAACGTGTGTCATGATTTTCTTTAAGTTGCGTTATTATTATTAACGCGAGGGGGGCCGGACCGCACGAACACGGCCGAACCCCCCTCCAACGATCTTGTTTGTTCTTGCGGGTGGAAGCAAGAGGCGTGGTGCCGTCGCACCACGTGGTTGATCGTGCGTTTATTTTACGCACGACGTCGCGCTACGCCGAGGAGAGTCTTCAAGAACGCGACGCCGTCGCGCCGCGTTGGAAGGATTCATGGCACGACGAATGGGGCGCGGTGCCGTCGCACCGCGCCGGACGAGAAGACCGCGGCCGGTTCCGGGCCGCGGCGGGACGAGGAGACCGCGGCCGGTTCCGGGCCGCGGCGGAAGGAAAGACCGGCGGCCGGGCCGCCGGCGTCGGAAGCCGAAGGGGACCGGAAATTTCCGGTCCCGTTGGAGAAAACCGGCCGGCCGGCTGGCCGGCCGGAACCGGGGAATTAATTCCCCGGCCAATTGGCAAAACCCCCCTCTTAAAGAGGGGGGCGGTTTTTATTTTAAAGGGAGGGGGCCGGCTGCCCCCTCGGATCCGCTCAAGGAGGCCCCCTCTTGTGAGGGGGCGGTTGCTCAAAAATCGGCGCGGCTAAGCCGCGCCGCCAGAAGACAGCGGGGGAGTTTGTCCCCCCGCGTGCGGCCACCCCGCGTGCGCAGCCCGTGCGGCGCACCCCGCCGCCAGCGCGGCCCGCCGCCGCCGCCGGCGCGGCCCGCCGCCGCCGCCGCCGCGGCCCGCCGCGCCGCCGCCCGCCGCCGCCGCGCTCCGCCGCCGGCCACCGCACCGCCGCCGTCCGCCGCCGCCGGCCGCCGCGCCGCCGCCGCATCGCCCGGGGGGGGGTCGGGCCGGGTCGGCCCGGACCCGGACCCCCCCGTTTCGAACCTGTTTGGGTTTTTGGCTCATAACTTGAGCCTCGGACCTCCGAATGACGAACCGTCAGCGGCAACGCGATCCTTGGATCGAGACGGTCGTTTCGGTATATCGCACTCAAGGTTTCGGGTTACTTTGAGTTCGGCCGGGTTGGTTCGTTCACGAAACCAACCGGGCCTTCGGAGCAGAAACGCTCATATCTTGAGCCACGAACGTCCGATTGACGTGCCGTCAGTCGCGTTGTGTTCCTTTTAGTGAGACGGATCTTTTGGCATACTCCGCCCGAGGTTCGGACGCAGGTGGAGTACGGTCGGGTTGGTTTTTCCTTAAAAACCAACCGGGCCCCAGAGACGAAAATGCCAATAACTCACAGACCGGGCGTCCGATTGACGCGCCGTCTGTTTCGTTGACTTCCTCTTGATGAGACGGAACTTTTGACATACTCCGCCCGAGTTTTGGATACAGTCGGAGTATGGCCGGGTTGGATTGTTCCCGAAATCCAACCGGGCCCCTGGAACGAGAAAGCTGATATCTTTCAGACAGGACGTCCGCTTGACGAGCCGTCAGCGGCGTTGGTGGTTACGTTGAGTAACGGTCCCTTTGAGTTTACCCTATGGGAGTTCGGGGTACAGTTGAGATACGGCCGGGATTGGTTCGCACTCGAAACCAACCGGGCCCCTGGGACGAAAAGACTATTAACTCACAGACCGGGCGTCCGATCGACGCGCCGTCTGTTGCGTTGAGACCCCTGTGACGAGACGGACTTTTGAGGCACTTCTTCGTGGGACTTTGTGATACTTGGAGTATCGACCAGTAGCTCGTGGAGCGGACCCTCCCGGAGACGAGCGTGCAGAGTACGGAGACCGTGTAGCCGGCTGAGACCTGACGACTGCTTGACCGACTCGACTTGGAGTGAGTCGACTAGCCCAGTGGACGGAGCGCCCGGTACTTGGCGGCAGACCCACGGCGGACGGAGCGCCTGGTAGTTGGCAGCAGACCCGCGGTACTCGACAGGAGGAGTACCTCAGTAGGCTATCTGGGTAGCGCCCGGTATTTGGCAGCAGACCCTCAGCGGACGGAGCGCCTGGTAGTTGGCAGCAGACCCGCAGTACTCGACAGGAGGAGTACTTCAGCAGTCCTAGGTTAGTGAGCGGCAGCCTCGGAGTCGTGACAGGATCACTGTACACTCTAGAGACGGAGCTCTTCAGCAGTTACGGTTTCGATAATGAAAATCCTGGTTTGAGCTGAGACTTTTGACCTTTGTGTTTCCTCATGATTGAGATGGGTTTCTTGATAACTTAGGTATATGTATGGGCATATACCTGGGTAGTGGTTATCCGTTGATCTCATGATCCTTGTGCTTCCTCATGACTGAGATGGGTTACTTGATAACTTAGGTATATGTATGGGCATATACCTAAGTAGAGTTTATCTGTTGTGATCTTCTTGTGGTTATCCTTGTTGTTTTTAGTGAGACCTTGAGGGTCTCGGGGTCCCTACTGAGTATCGTTATACTCACCCCTGCACGGGCTATGCCCGCACCTCGTTGTGTTGGTTGCAGACGACGGCCAGTACTGGCAGAGGCCGAGTGTTCGAGGAGTGGACGGTACCTGGCGGTGGACTATACGACGAGGCGGTAGCCAGAGGCAGAGCACTGGGCGGGTCATACTTGGAGCAGACGGCGGGACCCGAGGAGCAGAAGAGCTATCTGTACCCACCCTTCAGGTGGGATTTCCAGTGGACATCTCAGCGTAGCAGCTTTACTTTTCAGTCGCTGTTTTCCCTTTCGAGTTGTACTTTACAGTTGGGCTTGTATTTCCGGCCCCTTTTACTTTTCAGCTCTTCTTTTTGTACTTAGTGTTTTACTTCCGCTTGTACTCTATGGTGCTTGTTTTCTTTATAAAGGCAATGCCTTCCCAGTTATCGGGATTTTACGCCTTTGGTGCTAGTCGCCAACCCCTGGCCTATGGAAGGCGGGCTTGGGGTAGTCACGGCACGGGCCCCGAGGACGGGTCGTGACAAAAATAGTGAAAGATGAATCATCTTGGATTGGGGGAGATATTTCTTCAAGTGTTCTTCATGCGGGTGGATCTATACACATTTTCAAGACCGATCAGAGGCTTGAAAACAGCGGAGACGAATTCAAGACATCGGGGTGACCTTAATCTTCAAGTTTTGTGGAAAAAAGATGGCCGGATCGAAGACCGGAGCTCCTCCCAAGGCTTGATGGAGGAGGTTCGCGATTCTTGAAATTTATAGAACACACGGCGTGTATTCCGAAAAAATGGAATGTAGGTCCGGCTAAGTGGGAGCTGGGGTTCCATGGTGCGTGAAGTGATGAAATGGTGTGTTCTGTAAAGAACAAGGAGTGTGGGTCCTTACACAGGACTCGGTGTGTATCCAGGGGATACATGGACACGGGGTGAAGTACATAGCTGTGTACTCCACCACACGGCTAGACCAGGTTGACTACATGGGTTACCCTGTGTATCTGATACACGATTTGTAACACACTGGTTGAAGCCATGTACAGGCACATGGACAACACACACATTGTCCTCCCCGGATAGAGAAACATGGCGTGTCACTCTCTTAAATGCTATGTATACCATATTCTACATGACTATCCTTACGATATAGGCCATTGTACACGAGCAGTACCAGGGGTCAGAAGACATAGCGTGTGACACTTCTATATGCTGTGTACTTCTCATTACATGTCTTGATCTTATTTTACACCGTATCTTGGACTTGTTTTGTTTGGGTTAGTGCCCCTTTTTCTCATTCCCCTGAAGTTCAGGTATCATTTTCTTTTTTCAGGAGTATGATCCATTCATCAGGAGTTTCTGGGATAGAGTCAGATATCCCTCAGAGAGGCCCGGAGTGAGATCCTCTATCCATTCTTGACTCTAGGTAGAGTCAGGTATCGTCGTGACTATCTACATACGGAAATGATCCTCTACTTATCAAGTGAATCTAGGTGAGTTGCGGTATCCTCCAAGGACCTGATAGTGATCCTCTTCTGTGTATCGTGATATTTTCCCACTCAGAAGTGTGTTCTCCAAGAATGAGTGTATCTATCTCTCATGACTTTTCCCGATGGCCAGTACTTCTTAGAAGAACATCATCAGAGCTATCAGACTCGTAGAGTGAGTTCTACCAGATGAGTGCTTCGTGGAATCTTTAAACTGAATCCCTAGCGGGGGAATGCAGTTGTGTGACTTGTCTCTAGACTACAAGTCTGGGTTTTGAGTATATCTGGATTGGGTTCACCTATTTTATGTTCAGTAGACATATACTGTGTAGAGCTGACTGTACCTTTCCTTTGTGTATTGATTTGTGGTTTTTGGGGTCCTTTACTGAGTATTGTTATAATCACCCCTGCACGGGCTTTGCCCGCACGTGTCCTATATTCTACAGATGAGTAACCTTTTGATAGAGTCTAGGGAAGAATAGGACAGGACCGAGCTTTCTGTGTTCCCTACATGCCGAGGAGTTCCTACAGCTATGAGCATCAGTCCCAGTACCTCTTTGTGTTTATAGGATGGAATTTGTAGTTTTCAGACTCTTATTTTTTTGGTGAGATTTTATTCTGGCCCAATTTACTTTAAGTACTTTACTTCCTATTGTACTCTGTTGTTTGGGTTTAGATGTATGCATTCATTTTTTTCCTCAGTGGTTTTTTTACATTTTAGCATTTTTGGGCTTGGAGATGTGTGTTTGTGTGTACAGGTACTTAGGAAATGCCTCCCATGTTAGTATTATGCCTAATCAGTGCTAGTCACTGGCCCCTGGCCTATTAGAGGTGGGCTTGGGGAGTTGCGGTGCAGGCCCCACTAGGATGGGTCATGATAGAGTGGTATCAAAGGTGGTTAGTTCTATCTTAGAACCAAGAGTCTTTGAGTTTGGGTTGGGGAAACAATTTTAAGTGTTTTGAGCTTGGATTTCAGGCCAAAGACTCCAATGATGGTGCGGGCGACCGACATATCCATACACCAGGACTCTGATAACCTGCTTTTCGAATAGGTACATGAAAACACTAGTTATGGGGAAATAAGAGATTGGTACATGCATCATATAGGAATGGGTTGTGTTTTCCATTTCCTTTGTGTCAGCTATCCAGATATACTCTTTGACCATGGTACATCTTGTTCCTTACAGGATGCCTCTACGACGCATACCCGCTAGGATTCAGCAGTGCAATCACAAGGATGACCCCCTTAGTGATGAGGCTTCGATACATGGACCTGTTTCTCAGGCGTTACCTCCAGGTGTTGTACCTGCTATACCACCACCAGTGGAGTAGCCTGTGGTACCTATGGTACCAACTGATTAGGGGCACATGCTGAGCACAATCCATGAGTTTTAGATACATAGACCCCTTAGGTTCTAAGGAGAGCCTAACCCTCAGGCGGCTGAGGACTAGATTGAGGTGGTGACTAGATTTTTCTGTCTCGTGAGGACACCGGCAGACCAGATGGTGATCCTAGGAGCGAGCCTTCTTCAGGTTTTAATAGGATGATGGTGGAGTCTGACCACACAAACTCATGATGAGGACACTATTTCATGGATGGAGTTTGAGAAAATCTTTAGGGAGGAGTTATCACCAGTTACACTGAGAGAAGTGTGTATCCAGAAGCTTCTTTAGCTCCAGTAGGGAAGTTTTATGGTGGCTGACTATTCATCGAGGTTCACCAACCTCACTAGGTACTCGATAGATATGGTCTGGGATCAGTACTTTAGAGATTATACCATTGAGCGAGGTCTACAATAGGACATCCGAGCTAGTGTCATGACTCTTCTCATTCCAACCTATGTAGGAGTGCTCGAGCAGGACTTGGTGATTGATAGCTTCTTGGCGGAGCAGAGACAGCCGATGACAATCAGAAGTGGGTAGATAGGTGTAGAGACCTCGGCAGCAGGGAGCCGATGTTAGACATAGGGATCAGGACATGGGAGATGTCACAGGAGGACCCATGAAAAGGGTTTGGCAATATAAGGCCCTCAGGATGGATCCAATCAGCCTAGGGAGAGGCGATGCTACTCGTGCAACAGTAGGATACATATCGCTAGATATTTTTGACCCGTTGAGCTGCTGATAGGGAGGTGGTGGATGGACCACCGAGGAAGAGGTAGAGAGTGGAGAAGACAGACCTTCCGGACGACGAACGTGGTAGAGGAGCAGGGAGAGATGCAGGTTGTGGGAGATGCTTCGATCTACTTCCACCACCACCCCCAGGAAGTCCACACCAGGCTCAAGGAGCTAGGGGACAAGGGTGGGGACAACTAGATGCAGTCGAGGAGTATGAACCAGGGACTCTAGGGATGATCTGAGGTATGATCTGTGTATTCTATACCTTATCTTTCGTACTTATAGACACATGTTCCAATCATTCCTTCCTCACCACATGTCTTGTGATAAACCTTGAGATTCCTGTAAAGCCATTGACTCGATCCTTATGCTTGGAGACACATACGGGAGGAGACTCGATGATCACGCACCTTTGAAGATAGTGTGATCTTACCCTTGGAGGTGGGAGTTTCGGTTGGAACCTCTTGGTGGCAACGTCGAGGCATTACGATGTCATTCTCGGCATGGATTGGTTATCCTTGATCCATGCTCAGATTGAATGCTTTAGGAAAAGAGTGTGGTGTGTCTGCAGTGATGGGATAAGGTTTTCCTTTTTCAGTGAAATGGAAACTCAGGCAACACAAAATGGGCTCATGCGTAGGAGGGTACAGTCGATCACTCATGAGTTGTCTAGCCTTACCCCTGGAGAGTACGAGGACATCTTTCTCGAAGATGTTCCAAGACTACCCCAAATCAGGAAATCGAATTTTGCATCGACTTACACCCCAGGACGATACCAAATTCCTCATCATCATATTGGATGGCTCCCGTAGAGCTTTACAAGAGAAGGGTGCAGTTAGAGGATTTTCAAAGCAAGGGTTTCATGAGACCTAACTTTTCACCCTAGGTGGCCCCAATATTTTTTTCCAAGAAGGTATATGGGAGTTTGAGGTTGTGCATGGATTACCGATGCCTGAACTAGGTAATGGTAAAGAACAAGTATCCACTACCGAGGATCGACGACCTCTTCGACCAGATAAAAGGGGCATAGTGGTTCTCGAAGGTTGACCTTCAGTCAGGTTACCACTAGTTATGAGTACGGGACAAGGATATACCGACGATGACTTTTATATGCCGCTATGGTCCCTATGAGTACTTGGTGATGCCTTTCAGCATGACGAATGCCCCCGCAGTGTTCATGGGACTTATGAACCAGATCTTCCAGCCATACTTTGACTAGTTCATAGTGGTCTTCATCGACGACATCCTTGTGTACTCAGTGTCAGAGGAGGAGCACGCGATACACCTATAGATGGTTCTGGATGTACTCTGAGAGCACCAAATTTATGGGAATCTCTCAAAGTACTACTTCTGGATTAGGGAGGTCCACTTTCTTGGACATTTTATTTCAGTAGATGGAGTAGCTGTGGACCCAGCCAAGGTAGAGGTAGTGTTAGCATGGGAGCCACCTTAGAGCATGAAGGATGTGCGGGGCTTCCTTGGGTTGGCAGGATATTACTAGAGATTCATTACTAATTTCTTCTAAATATCAACAATGATGATAGATTTGACTAGGAAGGGGAAACCCTTCATGTGGATAGAGAAGTTCCAGTAGGCCATCGAGTAATTGAGGCAGAGTTTGACGAGCACCCCGATCTTGAGATTACCGGAGGAGGGTGTCGAGTACATAGTTTTCTTAGATGCATCAGGGACTAGGCTTGGTTGTGTCCTGATACAAAGAAAATTAGTGATTGCTTATGGTTCATTCCAGCTTAGGCCACATGAGAAGAACTGTGCGACCCATGATCTCGAGTTGTCAGTGGTTTTATTCACTTTAAAGATGTGGCGACACTACTTTATGGGCGAGCAGTTCATCATCTACTCTGACCACAAGAGCCTCAAGTACATATTCTTTCATAAGGATCTAAATCTGAGATAGAGACATTGGCTAGAGTTCATCCGGGACTATGATTTTGAGATCATATATACTCCTGGGAAGGGGAACAAGGTGGCCGATACTCTTAGCAGAAGGTTGAGCTCGCAACTCTTGAGTGAGGCAATAGAGCAGTTATCCATGTTGCAGTTATGCTTCACAGACAGAGGGGATGCAACTTACCTTCAATCTATGGTTTTCAACCATCCACTCTTATAACGAGTTATTGAGGCACAACTTGGAGATTCCGACTGTGTGGCTTTACATGCTCAGTTATGCACAATACATGCTCTTGATGGATATTCGCAGGGTGGGGAGTACATAGTTATTTTCAAAGGAAACATTGTTATAGTAGTGGCGTCACAGGAGGAGGTCCTGAGAGAGTTTCATACACCCCCCTTGGTGGTACATTCTGGAGTGGTGAAGATGTAACAGGATCTATGACAACAGTTCTGGTGGTCAGGCATGAAGAAGGAAGTAGCAGAGTTCATTTCTCAATGCCTTACATGCCAGCAAGTGAAGACTGAGCACCAGGTTCCAATAAGATAAGATCACCCCTATAAGTTATAGAGTGTAAGTGGTATTGAATATTTATGGACTTCATGATGGGCTTACCATGAACGTCCAAGGGGCATGATTCCCTTCGGGTGATCATTGATGGACTCACCAAGTCAGCTCACTTTCTAGCTATCAGAGAGTAGAGTTTCATAGAGAGTTTGGGATGCCTCTATGTGTAGGAGATAGTTCTAATTCATGGCATCCCTTCGACAATTGTCTTGAATCGAGACACCCGCTTCACATCCTGATTGTGGAAGGAATTTTAGGAGGATTTTGGAACTCAGCTATGCTTGAGAACAATGTTCCATCCCCAGTCATATGGTTAGATGGAGAGGACAATTTAGGTTCTAGAGGATATGTTTTGGGCCTGTATCTTGGACTTTGGTCACAGTTGGGAGGACTACCTACCACTAGTGGAGTTTGTGTATAATAATAGCTACCACTCCACCATTGGTATGGAATTTTTCAATCCTTTATATGGGAGAACCTCTCAGTCACCGCTTTGCTGCCTGGAGAGTCAGGACTCATGGGTCCAGAGTTGGTGGGAGCTACCACCGAGAAGGTTCAGATCATCTAGGAGTGGATGAAGACTACACAAAGATGGCAGAAGTCTTATGATGACAAATGATGGAGACCTCTGGAGTTCGAGGAGGGAGACCATGTCTTCCTTAGGGTCTCACCTAGATGAGGGGTTCATAGATTTGGCCGGGGCATCAAGATATATACAAGATTCATCAGACCTTTCCAGATACTATGCAAAGTTGGCAAGGTGGCATACCGCCTAGCTCTACCACCATAGTTTCATCGGGTACATGATGTATTCCACATCTTGCAGCTGAGGAGGTACGTTCATGACTAATCGCACGTCATTGATTGGGGTGAGATGGACATCAATGATGGAGAAACCTTTGCTGAGTACTTGATAGAGATTGAGGATCGGCAGGAGAGGATCCTTCATGGGCAATCGATTCACTTGGTTCGCATTCAGTGGAAGCACAATAATCTTCAAGAGATCACGTGGGAGGCTCAAATTTGTACCCATGTACCCATATCTTTTTGATTAACCTTGTTTTGGATTTTTGGGGATGCAAATACCCAAGGTGGATAGAATTTAATGTCTCGAGTTTTCTATGTATTATTTTTAAATATTATATGGAATTATTATGAGACCATAACTTTTGACGGTGTGTGATTATGAGGCTTGGAGTTCTCAGAATAAATGTTTGAATTAATTAAAACATTAAATAGCATGCACGAGCAGTTTTCCTGAAATAGTTGAATAACTTTTGAACAGGTGCTCAGATTAGAAATATGAGGTCACCATTGCGTTCATAGCAGCAAATTTACATTAGGTGAGGCCTAACATCAACCAATGTGGGTCAGCTGTGAGAGTTAGCTTTTGGACGCTTTAATGGAAATAAAATAAAGTAATAATTTATTTTATTTAAAAGTTTCCTTTTTGCACAGTGACCTAATTCCTCCCTTTTAAATACCTTCTTATGGAAAGTTCGCGGGGTTAGCCTCATAACCCTGGTAATTGAGAGGGACCCTCTTGGATACTTGGAGGATTTTTGACGGACGCTGATGAATGACGACACGTGGATCGTTGTGCAGTGAGATCGAATCCTGACCGATGACCGATATCCCTCTTCATTGACGATTGAGGTAGGAGTTTTTATTTCGATTATTCCTTTCCCCGTTTTTGAAATAAAACGACGAACGTAAATCAACCCACAAATAGGTTGACCTGCAGATCGTGTGTTTTTTCCAGAGGGTTTTTATTGGGTTGTTTTTGGGGATTAATCCATGATGTTGAAATCCATGTTTCGATTCGCTCTGTTTAATCCTTATAACAGGAGTGAATCAATGCCGTGATGAATGGCGACAGAGGTTCGTTCCTATTTTATTTTGTAATTTGGATTTATTTCCCCTCTTTTTACCCTGCGTTATTCACATTCTTCATTGGGCGATGGACAAGGGATCGCTGCACATCCGTTATACAACAAAATGATCCCAATTTAGAGATATAACATCATGACGAATCAAAGGAGGTACGATGGCAATGTCGGATGATGAATTGGCTCGGATCATGGGAGAACGTTCTTCGAGCATTCTTCGCATGGGTGGATTGATACATGTTTTTGGTACCGATTAGAGGCCCGAAAACAATAGAGAAGACTTTGAGACATTGGGGCAACCTTAATCTTCAAATTTCATGGAAAACGAACGGTCGAATCAAAGACCAGAGCTCCACCCGAGGAGCGACAGTAGAGGTTCATGATTCTGAAAATTTCTAGAACACACAATGTGTATCCCGAAGAACACAGTGTGTAGGTACAACAAAGTTTTGGCTAGGGTTTTGCGGTGCCTGAAGCGATGACATAATTTTCTCTCCATAGAACACAACATGTGGGTCTTTTCATGAGATTTGGCGTGTATATAGGGGATACACAAACATGGGGTGGAGTACATTGCCGTGTACTGCACCACATGACCAGACCAGGACGACTGCATGAGTTTACCTCTATATCTGATACACGAGTTGTAACACATGGGTTGAAGCTGTGAACAGGCACATGGCCAGCGCACACAGAGTCCTCCCTGGATAGAGGAACATGGCATGCCACTCTCTTACACGCCGTGTCTACCTTCTTCTACATGACCAGCCTTACGACATGGGCCGTTGTACACGGGCTGTACCCAGGGTCAAAAGACATGGTGTGTGACACTTCTACATGCCGTGTACTTATCAGTATATGGATTTATCTTCTTTTCCATCATATCATGGACATGTTTTGTTTGGGTTAGTGCCCCTTTTTCTCGTTCCCCTGAAGGTCAAGTATCGTTTCTTTTTTCAGGATTATGATCCCTTCAGCAGGACTTTCTGGGATAGAGTCAGGTATCCCTCTGAGAGGCCCAAAGTGAGATCCTATATCCATTCTTGACCCTAGGTAGATTCTAGTATCGACATGACTATCCCCATAGGACACCGATCCTCTACTTAGTAGGTGAATCCAGATGAGTCGTGGTATTTTCCAAGGCCCTAATAGTGATCCTCATCTGTGTATCGTAATCTTTCCCCACTCAGGAGTGTGTTCTCCTGAAATGAGTTTATCTATCTCTCATGACTTTTCCCAATGGATATTTTTTCTCATACAGTCGTCATGTAACACTCCAAGCTTCCATGATACACTTCTCTTTGAATAATACAATAATGTGTGTTGTACGCAACTTTGAGATTTTAACACACCGCGACCAATCAAACTAGCCGTTATGAATAGTAATACCCACTTTTTGAAATTTTATAAATTTTATATTTGAAAATGGACTTCATTTTTGGATTTGGAATATTAAAATTATCTTAGGTTGAATTTTTGGTACTTTTCTAAAAACTTTCAATTTTTGATGAATAGTGAAAAATACTATATTTTAATTAAAAACAACTTTTAATCAAAATAATTTATAGTGATAAATTATAATATTGAGACGTTTTTAAGTATAATTAGATTATATTTTTACCATTTAATCTAATTTTGGTCATTGTATATAATTTCACATTTAAACTGGACATAAGAAAGTGTCAATCTTTTGATAGTTATTATTTCTTAAAAAAACGCTTTCTGTTTTGACAACGAGAATTAATTTTAAATTAATTTTTTCCACTTATATGTTTTGAATTTAGAAAAATGTATTCTGTATTTAGAATGAGGAGGTCCAAATTGTGTAAATACGTAACTTTTATTTTTATACATTCTGAATAATTACTTCGGTAAATATTTTATTTACCATGGTTAAAGGGTAAACCCGATAAATAAGGGTAAAAAAATAATATTATAATAATATTAAATTACCATAACCAGTGTCCTAACCCTATTTTATGATACATTTCTGAACATGGGAATCCTTGGGTCAATTTTGGGACCCCATGGAGCCCCTTGTAAATGATAATGACACTTTATATTAATTAAGTTAAGGTAAATACAAAAATGACATAAGCATATATCTTTTAGTAAATTCTTTTTACATAGGGTTATATATGTTATATATTTGACTATAAATATTAATTATAAATATACAAATATTTAAGACATAATTGTATTTTATTTATAATTTTTAGACATTGAATAATTAAATTTATTTATGACACAATGATGATGCAATATTTTCCTTATTAATGAAAGAATCAAATAAATGGTATTATAGATGTTAAAAAAAATATAATTTGAAATTTTTTATGCCATAGAATAATTTATAGGTTAATTTGACATGTTAAAGTTGATTACATGATTTTTTTTCTTAGTAATAAATATTTTATGAATTTAGCAAAAACAAAATACCAAATAGTGTCAAAATTGACATAAAAGAGTTTTTAAAACAAATATTATATTATTAATTGATATTATATTCCTAAAAATCTAAGGTTCGGCCAAAAGACTTATATAGTGATAGGTGTATCATTTATGAACCACTTGGGGTTCTCTTGGAAGTTTATAGTAAGTTTATTAACCATATAATATAAAAATACAAAGAGACATGGTAAATGTCAAACTATTTAACTAAGAGATAAATCTAAAATATAAAGTTAATATAGTGACCCAAACCTATCTAAAACCTATTGGTTGAGTGGTTTTCAACTCATACCCACATTATCCTTTAATATAATTCATTTTGGATCCATTAGAAACCGAAAATTATTTTATTATAAAATAATATTTCTAGCTTTTCTTAAGGTGCCCCTCACGCCTCTTATAAAAGGGCACTTCACCTTCTCTCTAATTAACACCTTAAAAGCCTTTTGTCTTAGCCAAACTATACCCAAATACCCTATCAAATTTTCTAAATTCATCATAGAGGCCTTAATTTAGTCATAAAACCAACCTTAGGAGCCCTTTTGATCAAATCAAAAGGAAGAACCCAAAGAAGAGGTAAATATTTCATCACCTCTTTCAAGTTCCTTTCTTCTTCCACGTACTCTTTCTTTGTTGTTTCCATTCTAAAATAATAACTCCAGTATCTTCTATATACTGTGATTTTATTATAAATATGGTATAACCATATTCATTATTCTATCCATCCTTTGAATGACATGTCACCATACGTGCGTACATACAACTTACCGTCTCCACGTCGTGGTGTAATTGTTATTCAATACATTATTATTTGGATGGGTTTAATAATGATGTGTAATTGATGTAAATAATAAATATACCATGATAATGATTCTTTATATATGATATATCATCCAATTATATATTATTTTAATATCAAAAGAATGATATTGTTGCTCGTGCGTACGTACCAATTACCGTCTCCATAAACGCGATGAGATTTATTCCCCATCGTATCCATTCAATACTAATTCTCATTTGATGATTAAGAATAATGTTTAAAGACTTAATACCATCCTGAATATGAATAAGATACATTCTACCCATAACAAACATTACTTACGTAACAAATCATATAAAGGAAAACGAATCAGTTAACTCTTGAAACGACGATAATACTAAAATATTATTAATAAAGAAATATTAGAAGATCATATATGATATCATATTAATGTATATAGTTCTTAAATAATTTAATAACAATTATTTTACCATTATATAGTATATTAACCTACCCTCGACCAAGGAAAAGTACAAGGTAAGGGTTAATTCTACAAACTCTTCATTATTCAAGGTTGTTTATATGTAATTATATACTGGGACCTCTTTATCATCCAGATCCATATTTTCCTAAAAATATATTTCAAAACATTTTTAATACTTACTAGACTATGGGTTAAAGTCATTTATACCCTTATTTGACCTTATACGTTTTTAAAGGAATCTTTCCGTCGTTTTCCAAACAAGGTACTTTACGACCTTTTTGACAAAATTAAGTTGGGAATGTTTTTTTAACTTATACAGTGGGTGTGGTTATTCTCCATCGTTATAACATCATCAAAGATTCCTATAAAATATTATAAGAATATTTTCAAAATAAATTTTTTCTTTTATAATTATGGTACTTTAAATGATTTCAAAAAAAGAAAGTGATATTTCTCTCAAATAGTGTTGATTTCGTCTACATCAACATCCTTTGATGGATTTTATACCTGTTTGAAATAGATTAATTTTGATACAAATCTTCCATATTGTATGAAAATTTTTGTGATATGTTTGACTGTGGATGTGTTATTTTGATTCCATTCATGGTTTATGGTTAAAGTATTGAAATTTCATATGCTAGTTTTAATATGAATGTTTATGTTATATTTCAATATTTTCATATGAGGAATCTATTGGACTTAGTAAGTGATGTGTGGAGCCCGCTATAGCTACTAGATGTATCGGTAGGCATCATGAGACAACTATAAGTGGAATTGGATAAGGCCTTTCCCAATTTTATATATGGTTTTGGCTGAGACCTTAATCGTTTTTAGACGTCTTGGACACGGCCTTGAAAAAATGTTTCAGAATGTCTGACATTATATATTCTCTCATTATGAAAATAATATTGATGGTTCATGTGGTCATTTGACTAGTAGAATACCCATGATTATGATTTATTATGGAATTATTTACTCATATCATATTTCTTCCATAAAAGTATTCATGTTTATTATTGGTAAAGGCATGTGGTTTCAATTATTCACCATGCTTAATATTTATGTTATCTTCCACTGTATTGCTTACCCGTACTGAGCATTTAAGCTCACCACTTTATTATGTTTCATTTTCCCAGGATATGAAGAAGTTAGTTATGAGTGAATTTCAGGCATAATCTATGAGGATTTGATGTTTCTAATAGAATAAATTCGTGTTGTATTTATTTTCAAGTTTTAAAGTTAAACTTATGTATGAATCTTGTTTCCAATAATACTGAATTGATCGGTTTTTTGAGACATTATTTCCTTATGATCATGCCAATGTTATGTAATAATGCACTGACTCTGGGTAACTAGGGTTGGGGTGTTATAGTTGGTATCAAAGGAAGTTTAGTACAAACCTTGTAAACTAGATTTAGATAAAATCTAATTAGAGCACATAACCCTAAGATAGACTTTGAGGATTAGTATAGAAGAACTTCCTAGAATTTTGGTACTGTAGAGATTTTGTGAGTTTTCCAAGATGTAAATTCTTGTTTGGATACGATCACGTAGAGGTGGCTCTAGCATAGAGGTACCTAGGGTTAAAACCTGAAAACACCGCTTTGAGATAGACTCGAATGGACACTGGTGCACGACAATGATCCTTTCTGCACTATTGGTTACGACACTCCTTGGGTATATGCTTAGGAAAATTCTCATTTTCTTTACAAACCATTATAAAGGGTTTATGAGTATATAATTCCTCAAAGAAAACATTTTTATGATTATGGATTATATCCATAAACTGTTCAAATTATGTCAAGTATTTTACAAGTTTGGAATTATGTATTTCAATTCATAAACAAATATAGTTTATGCCATTGTTTAGAAATGACACCTAGTGGAAGGAATGGAAACCGTATCAATGTACACAATCCATGTAGGGATTTCACTCCTGCTCAAGATAATTATAGTGGAGCTGGTGATATAGCTGATGCTGATCAGCTTATCACCATACTGGGATAACTCACACAGTTTATGAATAATAACCTTACCTGTATGGAGCACCCTGATCCACAATGTGGAGGATCAATGTTAGACCGCTTCATAAGGAAAGAAACACCAAAATTAAATAGGGGTACAAATCCATTAGGAGCTGAGCCATGTATAAATTTTTTTGAGAAAATATTCCACACCTTGGGGAGTAGAGAAAGGGAAAGAGTTGTCATAGCAGTTTACTGCCTCACTGGAGATGCTGATCAATGGTGGTCATTGATTAAAAACACAAAGGAAGATGATGAAGTATCAAATATTGAATGGAGAGAGTTTAAAGAAATTTTCTTAGAAAAATACTTTCCTCATGACTATCGAGCGGATATGGAAAGACAATTTCTGAGTTTGAGGCAAAAGGAGGATAAAAATGTTGCAAATAATGAAGCTAACTTTACAAGGATAGTGAGGAGTGCTGTAGATTATATACATAACCCAAGAAGTAAGATTGACCATTTATTTGATGGGTTAAAACCATTTCTCTGTCAATCATTATTATCATAATCATTGTCATCATACGATGATATTGTCTCATGTGCTATCAAGACAGAAAAGGAATTCTCTAAGTCTTATGACTTTAAGGAAAATCAAGAGAAGAAGAGATCTGCTGAGCACTCTGGGAAATAAATAAGGAAACAAGGAAGAAGGGAAGAATTGAATTTCCACCCTGTGATAATTGTGGAAGGAAGCACCCTGGTGCCTATCTAAAAGAAAAAGGAGTATGCTAAAAATGTGGATAGAAATGCCATCTTGTTGGTGATTGTAAGGGAAAGAAAGTTGCTACCAATTTTCAGTGTTATAATTGAAGGGAGATGGGAAATTATGAAAATAAATGTCCTAAGCGTCAGGGAAACTTACCTCATAAAAGGCCAAGGTGTCAAGGACAAGCTTATGCGATCACTACTGCTGAGGTTGAATCCCCAAAAGACGTGGTGACATGTAATTTAATGGTTTCCTCATGTATAGCCAATGCTTTATTTTATTCTATATCATCACATTATTTCATATCTTCCCAGTTTTCTAAGAAAATTAGATATTTCCAATTTGATTTAACAAGGGAGTTGTCAGTAAAAACTCCTAAGGGAAGTATCATTGCTACAAAGTTTTGTGAATCGGTTCCCATTAGGGCATATAAATGTTCTTTATCTGCTGATCTCATCGTTATACCCATGATTGAATTTGATATAATCCTCAGTATGCATTGGATTTCAGACCATGATGCAAAAATTTATTTTAAGAAGAAGAAGGTTACGATTTTTGATGACGATGATAAAGAACACCTTATATTTAGAGCAAAAACATCACCACCTCATTCTTATCAAGATCCACCCCCATAGCTCAACTAAATTCAATTATTGGAGAGGAAGAGAATGAAATAACTGTGGGTGGGGAAATGAATGTTTAGATATAGAATGTACCTGTTGTGCAAGAATATATTGATTTGTTTCCAGAAGATTTACCTGGACATCTTCCAGAATGAGAAATTGAGTTTTCCATTGATTTAATTCCTGGTTCAAGGCCCATATCGAATACCCCTTAGAGAATGACCACTGTGGAATTAGTGGAACTAAAGAAACAACTAGAGGAATTGAGTAAAAATGGATTTATTCACCCTAGTTTTTCTCCATGGGGAGCCCCTATTCTTTTTGTTAAGAAGAAAGATGGATCTATAAGGTTGTGAATTGACTACAGGGAGATCAATGCTATAAAAATAAATAACAAGTATCCCCTACCTCACATTGATGATTTATTAGACCAAATTCATGGAGCTCAATATTTTTCAAAGATTGACCTTCGATCTGGATATCATCAATTGTGTATAAAGAAGGAAGAAATTCTGAAAACAACATTTTGATCCAGGTACATGCATTACGAGTTTACAGTAATGCCTTTTGGGCTGACTAATGCACCCTCTGTTTTCATGGATCTAATGAACAGAGTTTTCAAGGAATATCTTGATGATTTTGTAGTAGTATTTATTGATGATATCCTGGTATACTACAAAATCTATGAATATCATGAAAATCAATTGCACACCATTCTGAAAACCCTCAGAAGAAATGAATTATACGTGAAGTTTAGCAAGTGTGAATGTTGGCTTCAGGAGATTTCTTTTCTTGTCCATATTGTCTCTAAGGACGGAATATCTGTTGACCCTTCTAAGACAAAGGCAATCCAAGAATGTCCAGCACCAACAAATATAATTTAGGTACGTTGTTTTATTGGTTTAGCAGGTTATTATCGTTGTTTCATCCAGAATTTTGCCCGATTGGCTAACCCATTAAGGAAGATAACATGTAAAGGGGTTAAATTTGTTTGGACAAAAGAGTGTAAAGAATGTTTTGAAGAACGGAAGAGAATATTAGTCAATGATCCTATCCTGAATATACCATCGGGGAATTATGGGTTTATTATTTATAGTGACGCCTCAAAGAAAGGACTTGGTTGTGTCTTTATGCAGAATGATAGAGTTATTGACTATGCATCATGAAAACTAAAAATTCATGAGCAAAACTATCCTACTCATGATCTTGAGTTAGCAGCTGTAATATTTTCTTTTAATATTTAGAGACACTATCTCTATGGTGAAAAATGTGATATTTATAATGATCATAATAGTTTGAAGTATATTTTATCTCAGAAAGAACTCAACATGAGGAAAAGGAGATGACTTGAACTACTCAAGGATTATGATTGCACGATACACTACCACCCAGGGAAGGAAAATAAGGTGGCATATTCTTTGAGGAGAAAGGATCATAGAGTTTTGAACAAGATGAGAGTTGAAAGGGATCCTATTTTCATGGATTTAGTAAATATGGATATGGGAATAACCATGGAAGGTGAAACATCAATGCTTTTTTAAATGGTTTCCAAACCATCTTTACTAGAAAGGATAAAAATTTCTCAGGCTGAGGATAAGGAATTTCAAAAGAAGATTAAATCTATGAACGATTGGAGATTGATCGAATTCATATATGAAGATGGGATTTTGAAATTTGGGAAGAAACTTTGTGTTCCCGATATACCAAATCTGAAAAGGGAATTGTTAGATGATTCTCATAGATCCAATTTCTCTATACACCCTGGGAACACCAAGATGTATAGAGATTTGAAGGAACATTTTTGGTGGGACAACATAAAGAGGGATATTTCTGATTTTGTGTCAAGATGTATGGTTTTTCAAAAAGTTAAAGATAGAAGGAAACAGCCTAGAGAAGTCATGCAACCTCTTTCTATACCTGAGTGGAAATGGGATAATATTACAATGGACTTTGTCATGGGACTACCAAAGACTCCTAGAAGGAACTATGAAATACGGGTCATTGTTAGCCATCTTACCAAGTCAATGAATTTTATTGATATAAGAGAAGATTTAACACTTGAACATTTAGAAAGACTATGTATTAATGAAGTTGTAAGACTTCATGGAGTACCACTATCGATTGTTTCTGATCATGATCCCCATTTTACATCAAGATTCTGGAAAAGTTTTTAGAAAGCCCTGGATACTGAACTTTATTTGAGCACTGCCTACCACCCTCAAACTGATGGACAATAATAATGGACTATTTAAACCTTAGAAGACATGTTGAGATCATTCTCACTTGACTTTCAAGGTATGTGGGATCAATATTTACCTCTGGTAGAATTTTCCTATAATAATAGATTCCATTCAAGTATTCAGATGGCACTATATGAAGCGTTATATGGAAAGAGATGTCACACACTAAACTATTGGGATGATGTTGGTGAAAGAAAAATCATAGGCCCAGAACATGTGGATGAAACGATGGAAAAGGTAAAGGTAATCCAAACCCACATCAAAGTAGCTCAAAGTAGGCAGAAGAGCTATGTCGATAACCGAAGGAAGGATTTGAAATTTCAGGCAGGAAATCATGTTTTCTTGAAGGTATTTCCATGGAAGGGTGTTTTACGTTTCGGTAAGAAGGGTAAATTGAGTTCCAGGTACATTGGACCTTCTGAAATTCTAGAATGAATTGGGGTTGTAGCTTTACGTTTGTCAATTCCACTAAGTCTCTCCAAAGTTCATGATGTGTTCCACGTATCACTGTTGAAAAAATACATGCCTAACCCAACGCATGTACTCACCTATGAGGAATTAGAACTGGAACCTGATCTATCTTATTATGAAGAGCCTGTCAAGATTCTTGATATAGGAGAACAAGTTCTAAGAAACCAGACGACTTGTCTAGTAAAAGTTCTATAGAGAAATCATAAGATGAAAGATGCAACATGGGAACTCGAGGAACTTATGATGAAGAACCACCTGAATCTTTTTATGCAGTAATATTCTAGAAATTTCGAGGATGAAATTATTTGAAGTAGGGGATAATGTAACACCCCAATCTTCCATGGTACGCTTCTCTTTGAATAATACAATAGCGTGTGTTGTATGCAACTTTGATATTCTAACACACCGCGACCAATCAAACTAGCCGTTATGAATAGTAATACCAACTTTTTGAAATTTTATAATTTTTTTTCTTTCAAAATGTACTTCATTTTTGGATTCAAAATATCGAAATTAGGGTAGGGTGAATTTTTGGTACTTTTCTGAAAACTTTCAATTTTTGATGAATAGTGAAAAATACTAAATTTTAATTAAAAAAAATATTTTTTAATCAAAATAATTTATAGTGATAAATTATACTATTGAGTGGTTTTTAAGTATAATTAGATTATATTTTTAGCATTTAATATAATTTTTATCATTGGACATAATTTCACATTTAAACTGGACATAAGCAAGTGTAAATGTTTTGATAGTTATTATTTCTTAAAAACATGTTTTTTGTTTTGACAATGAGAATTAATTTTAAATTAATTTCTGCCACTTTTATGTTTTGAATATAGAAAAATGGATTCCATATTTAGAATCAGGAGGTTCAAGTTGTTTAAATAAGTAACTTTTATTTTTAGACATTCTGAATAATTACTTCGGTAAATATTTTATTTACCATGGTTAAAGGGTAAATCCGGTAAATAAGGGTAAAAAAATAATATTATAATAATATTAAATTACTCTAACACATGTCATATCATTATTGTCTGATACATATCAGACCATGGGAATCCTTGGGTCGATTTTGGGACCCCATGGAGCCACTTGTAAATGATAATGACACTTTATATTAATTAAGTTAATGTAAATACAAAAATGACATAAGCATATATCTTTTAGTAAAACAATTTTTACATAGGGTTATATATGTTATCTATTAGACTATAAATATTCATTAGAAATATAAAAAGATTTTCTACATAATGGTATTTTATTTATATTTTTTAGATATTGAATAATTAAATTTATTTATGACACAATGATGATGTAATATTTTCCTTATTAATAAAAGAATCAAATAAATGGTATTATAGATGTTAAAATAAAAATAATTTGAAAGTTTTGATGACATAAAAAAATTTTATAGGTTAATTTGACATGTTAAAGTTGATTAAATGAATTTTTTTCTAAGTAATAAATCTGTTATGTATTTAGCAAAAACAAAATTTCAAATAGTGTCAAAATTGACATAAAAGAGTTTTTAAAACAAATATTATATTATTAATTGATATTCTATTACTAAAAATACAAGGTTCGACCAAAAGGCTTATATAATTATAGGTGTATTATTAATGAACCACTTGGGGTTCTATTGGAAGTTTATATTAAGTTTATTAACCATATAATATAAAAATACAAAGAGACATGGTAAATGTCAAACTATTTAACAAAGAGTTAAATCCAAAAGATAAAGTTAATATAGTGACCCAAACCTGTCTAAAACCTATTGGTTGAGTGGTTTTAGACCCATAACCACCTTATAATTTAATATAATTCATTTTTTATCCATTATAAATCTAAAATTATTTTATTATAAAATAATATTTCTAGCTTTTCCTAAGGTGCCCCTCACCCCTCTTATAAAAGGTCACTTCACCTTCTCTCTAATTCACACCTTCAAAGCCTTTTAGATTGGAAAAAATCTATCCAAATACCCTCTAAAATTACCTCCCTTCACCATAGATGCCTTATTTTAGTCAGAAATCCAACCTAAGGAGCCCTTTTGATAAAATAAAAAGGAATAACCCGACGAAGAGGTAAATATTTCATCACCTCTTTCAATTCCCTTTCTTCTTCCAATTCTTCATTCTTTGTTGTTTCCATTATAAAATAATAAATCCAATATCTTCTATATGCTTTGATATTATTATAAATATGGTATAACAATATTCATTATTCTATCCATCCTTTGAATGACATGTCACCATACGTGCGTACGTACGACTTACCGTCGCCACGTCGTGGTGAAATTGTTATTCGATACATTATTATTTGGATGGGAATAATAATGACGTTTAATTGATGTAAATAATAAATATAACATTATAATTATTCTTTATATATGATATACCATCCAATTATATATTATTTTAATATCAAAATAATGATATTGTCGCTCGTGTGTACGTACGGATTACCGTCTCCACAAATGTGATGAGATTCATTCCTCATCGTATCCATTCAAGACTAATTTTAATTTGATGATTAAAAATAATGTTTAAAGACTTAAAATCATCCTGAATATGAATAAGATACATCCTACCCAAAACAAACATTACTTACGTAACAAATCATATAAAGGAAAATGAATCAGTTAACACCCGAAATGATGATAATACTAAAATATTATTAACAAAGCAATATTAGAAGATCATATATGATATCATATTAATGTATATAGTTCTTGAATATTTTAATAAAAATTGTTTCACCATTATACAGGAGGGTAACCTACCCTCGACCAAGGAAAAGTACAAGGTAAGGGTTAATTCTACAACCTCTTCATTATTCAAGGTTGTTTATATGTAATAATCTACTGGGATCTCTTTATCATCCACATAAATGTTTTTCTAAAAATTAATTCCAAAATATTTTTACTACTTAATAGAATATTTCTTAAAGTCATTTATACCCTTATTTTACCTTATACATTTTGAAAGGAATATTTCCTTCATTTTCCAAACAAGGTACTTTACGACCTTTTCAACAAAATTAAGGTAAGAATGTTTTTTTAACTTATACGGTGGGTGCAGTTATTATCTGCCGTTATAACATCATCAAAGCTTCCATTACAAGATAATAAGAATATTTTCAAAATAAATATTTTCTTTTATAATTATGTAACTTTAAATGATTTCAAAAAAATAAAGTGATATTTCTCTCAAATAGTGATGATTTCATCTATGTCAACATCCTTTGATGAATTTTATAATTGTTTGAAGTCAATTCATTATGATACAAATCTTCCATATTGTATTGAAGGTTTTGTGATATTTTTTACTGTGGATGTTTTATTTTTATACCATTCATGGTTTATGGTTAAAGTATTGACATTTCATATACTAGTTTTAATATGAATGTTTATGTTATATTTCAACCTTTTTATATGATGAATGTATTGGACTTAGTAAGTGACGGGTGGAGCCCTCTACAGCTCCTCGATGCATGATTAGGTCTCATGAGAGAACTAGACATGGAATTGGGTGAGGATTTTCTCAATTTGATATATGGTTTTGGCCGAGGCCTTAATCATTTTTAGACGTCTTGGATGAGGTCTTGACAAAATGTTTCAGAATGTACAACATTATACATTCTCTCATTATGAAAATAATATTGATGATTCATGTGGTCATTCGACTAGTAGAATACCCATTATTATGTTTTATTATGGCATTATTTACTCAGCTCATATTCCTGTAATAAAATTATTCATGTTTATTATTGGTAAAGGCATGTGGTTTAAATTATTCACCATACTTAATATTTATGTTATCTTATGCTATATTGCTTACCCTTACTGAGCATTTGAGCTCACCCATTTCTTATGTTTCATTTTCCAGGATATGAAGAAGTTAGTTATGAGTGACTTGTAGGCATAATCTAGGAGGATTGGATGTTTTTAGTGGAATAAATTTGTGTTGTATTTCTTTTCAAGTTGTAAAGTTGAACTTATGTATGAATCTTGTTTCCAATAATACTAAACCGATCAGTATTTCAAGACATGATTTCCTTTTGATCATTCTAATGTTATGCAATAATGCACCGACTCTGGGTAACTAGGGTCGGGGAGTTACATGTCATCAGAGCTATCAGACTAATGGAGTGTGTTCTCCTGGACGAGTGCTTTGTGGAATCTTCAAACTAAATCCCTAGAATGGGAATGTGGTTGCGTGACTTGTATCTAGACTATGGGTCTGGGTTTTTAGTATATCTGGATTGGGTTCACCTATTATATGTTCAGTAGACATATACTGTGCAGAGATAACTGTACCATTCCTTTGTGTATTGCTTTGTTTTTTTTGGGGTCCTCTACTGAGTGTTGTTATACTCACCCCTGCACGGGCTTTGCCCATACGTGTCATGTCTTGTGAAGACGAGTAGCCTTTTGACAGAGTCTAGGGCAGACCAAGACAAGACCAAGCTTTCTGAGTTCCCTACAGGGTGAGGTGTTACTATGACTATGAGCAGTAGTACCAGTACCTCTTTGTGTTTACAGTTGGACTTTGTAGTTTTTAGACTCTTGTTTTTTTGGTGGGATTGTATTCTGGCCCAGTTTACTTTTAGAAATTTACTTCCTGTCATACTCTATTGGTTAGGTTTAGATGTATGCATGCATTTTGTTCCTCAATGGTTTTTTTACATTTTAGAATTTGTGGGCTTGGAGATGTGTGTGTGTGTGTACAAGTACTTAGGAAATTCCTCCCATGTTATTATTATGACTACTCGGTGCTAGTCAGCAACCCCTGGCCTATTAGAGGTGGGCTTGGGGAGTCGCGGCGCAGGCCCTAATGGGATGGGTCGTGACATTAACACCTATAAAAATTCTATTGGGAGACTAAATTATACCCTTATCATTTATTTTTCAAAATTGAATTAATTAATGGACACTTACCTATGAATATGACATGAATATAATAAAAATTAATGAATGTGACAAAATGTCACAATCTCATTTTATATAAGTATATTAATTATAATATATGGATAACTAGGAGATAATATCAAATATAGATAGTATATGAAAAATATAAAAGTATTACCTACATCATAGAAATTTATTTGTTATTTTTATAGATTAAATAATTATCATTAATGATGACACATTAGTGTTGTAGAAATTATTTTATTAATAGAAATATCCAAAAAATGGTTTTAAAAATATTAAAATAAAGATAACATGAACTAATTAATGTGATAAAATAATTTTATAGGTGACTATGACATGTTAGGAGTGTATTAAATATTTTTTATCGAATTTATCTTCTGTGTGGATTTTATTTAAAGTCAAATAAATTAATAGTGTCAAAATTGACACTATTGATATTTTTTAAAAATAATATTTTACTAATCATTTAAAAATAATAAAAATATTTAAAAATTAAATAATGATAATTATAAGGTCTAAAATTTCATAAAATATCCATTTATGTTCAATTAAAACCATATAAGTAAATATTTATAACCATGAAATATTTAGAATGTTATTACCACAATTAAAATTAAATAGAATAACTAAGTGTCAATTAAACCGATATGGTTTAAATTGACAAAATATCTTGTACCAAATTTATTACAACCCTATATCATCTCACCTTTTAAATTGGGACATTTTTTATTTTTTTGGGTATGATTTGATTTTATTATAAATTATTATTTACAGAGTTTCCAAAAGTACCCCTAATCTCAATTATAAAAGGGAACCTCCTCCCTCATCTATTAACTTAATTTTGAGCCTTCGAGCTGAGCCATACCCTACCATTTTTCCTTATCAACTTCCCTATTTTCATTCTATAGATTCTAGTCATCTTCAAAGACCTACTCTAGTGCTCTAAGAAGAGATTTAGAGGAAACACTTCGAGGAGGAGGTAATCTCTTCTACTGATTCTTTCAAACTTCTTTTATATTCTACTTACTCTGCATTAGTTGTTTCATTATAAAGTAATAACATAAATATTACTCATATAATGATATGTTATTATAAATATGAAACAAACATATTTTACCTTCTATCCATCTTATGAAAAATGAAATCACTGTGCGTGCGTATGTACGACTTACCGTTTCCACACTGTGGTGTAATCTGTTTTTCACCACCACCTTACGTGGATGGGTATAATGATGAAAATAATAACTATATATGATTATTATAACATTTTACTAATCCTGAAATATTATACACCATCCACTTTAATATAATTCAACAATTTTGGAAATGATGTCATCGCTCGTGCGTACGTACGACCTATCGTCTCCACGATGTGATGCGATTCATTCTACACGATCTTAATTAAAACATGATTATATAAATTAATTGAATGAATAAATATAATATATATTATACTAATATAATTATATAAATGATTTAACTATAACCTAATAAGTGGAACATGAACTTATTCGAAAAATCTTGCATAAGAACACAAAGTTGTTAATATCTGAATAACGAGTGACAATTAAATGTTACTAACAAAAGGATGATAATATAATCATATATGATATAATAAAAATAATTATGATTATGTAATAATTAAATAATATTATTTAAATCATTATACAAAAGGTTCAGATACATATGAAGGATACCAAACCTAAGGTAAGAGATAAATTTACAGTCTCATTTTTATCCGAGATTGTTTATACGTAAGTATTTAATATGGTATATTTATCATCCACATACATGTTTTCTAATTATGTAATATTATTTATATTCTTTCATAATTTTTAATGTTAATTTTAACCTTTGGTGAATTTTTATTATACGGTATGAAAGGAATATTTTGTCATTATTTGATTTTAGGTACTTTTTGACTTTTCTAGAAAAAGTACAAGGGGGATGTTTTTTTACTTATATGGCATGAATGGAATTTTACAGTTTCATGAAACATTATTGACTTGAATATTCCTCAACACTATTTCAAGATTATTTTCAACTAAATTATTTTCTTTTAAAATTATGTGGCATTTTGAGAAAAGAAAACATTTTTGAAAAAGAAAGGATATTTTCCTCATGAATTAAGTTCAAGTGTTTTATAAAATTTGTCTTCCATCTAAGATAACATAGGGTTTTGTTTCCATCCCTATTATTAATTTTATTTGATTGTGTTTATGATGGAATTATTTTTATGAAATCCATTTATTTTAAATTGATTATGATGGAATGATGTTGAAGAAACCCATTTTATTTCATGGATTATGCTATGATAAGTGATTTATGTTTTTGTGGCACACATAAGAGTGGATTCATTATGGTATAGGTGGGACCTATATTTCCATAAAATAAATTGGGTAAAGATTTATATCTCCTGAGATATACAGGACTGGAATGAAAAGTAAATCTGGTTTAGTAATACTAGGCTGGAACGAGGAGAGAACTCAGTTCAGTAGTGGACTTTGTCCGCTATGATGGTCTTAGCGACGAGACTTGACTAATATAAAATGATTTTATATGCTTATATGTATATTCCAGGAAATTTAATTTCTTATGTTATGACTATTGGGATTACATTTTACTTTTATGATTTATCCCATGACATGATATTCTGATATTTTATATGCAGGATAATATTTTCAAATGTTATGTTATTATAATATGATTGATATTTCCATTGTTTAACCTTAATGAGAATTTGAGCTCACCCATTCATATGTTTCTTTTCCCCAGGTTATGAAGAAGGGTATTAAGTAAGATATGTCAAAAATGAGTCTAGTTTGGAAGAAATAAGCAGGAAAAAATATAGATTTTTTTTGAACTAGTTGTTTATGTTTCTCTATTTCTAAAGACACTAAACCTATACAGTCCTAGCGTGGTATTTGTTATGTTATGTAATAAATATTCTTCAATTTTTAAGTAATATATTCATGTAAAGTATGGGCTGTTATAACCCATATACTAAGAATCACATCATTGGAATTCATCGATCCATCATCGATATTCTACCATCATCATCACACCTCCATCATGTATCTAATACCAACACCGAACCTGCATAAACAATTCATAGAAACAATGAATACTCATGCCATGAAATAGGTTCCTAGATATAGTCGAATAACCAGACAATAAAACACTGATAAAGAACATAAAATAGAGAAAATAATATACAGAACATGAAATTGAGAACAAACATTAGCCATGTTCAGTTGGTATTTGTTTTTTGAAGGAGGATGATTGAAAATTATCAAAATAATAAAAACCAGAGAAAATCATATATTAATAGCACAATGAACATTAGTTTTATATTATTTCGGTTGGGAATTATCTATAATCAACATCACTATCAAGAAAAGGGAATAAATAAAAATAAAACAATCACTACCTCAGAGAAAAAATCAATCATTGTTAAACCATGAACCCCATATGTTGACATAAATAAGAGTCGTAGCGTCCATCACTAATCATAATTGATTATCCTTTGTTATTTATCTTTATTAATCACCAATAGAGTCCTCCCCTATAGTTGTTCTCTACTAAATATCTAGGGTTATCTGGATAACCCTAAGATTTTGGCTATAACCATGATTAAATATAAGTAGATTAGGTTTTTTAAAATCTAATAAACAATAAATAAATAAATAAATAAATTTTTCTATTATTTGACCTATGATTTCACTTATATGAAATGTTTAACAAAAAAATTATGTTACACTTAGGGTAAAAATAATGATTCATATTTAATGGAAGTATTAGTTTTCCCATCCAGGAAACCATTATGGAGATATTCCATTTTACCAAAAAACTGAGTGCGTGTGATTTATTATATTTAATATTTTTTATATATCAACACCAAGTCTGTACAAGCCTCAGAATTCTACACTGACTCCACAACTTACTCAAAAAATATTATTTAAAATATTTAAAAGTATCGTACAATAAAAAATAAGTTGTTACAATTTTCTATGGGTTTTCTCCAAAATTAAATTAATTTAGTGATTTCAATGGTGGAGTGTGTTATGTATTTGGATCGATGTAGGTTTGGGGGTGTTCTTAGGGTATCCAAAACCCCATATCTCAAAGGATCAGGGATATTTGTTTATTTGGTGAGTTTTTAATGAATGTTACTATTTTAAACTAAATGATTTAATTAATTATAAATGTTATAATTACTTATTTTGGATCATTTGATTGGATATAGGTCCTTGAGTGAGTTTTCTATGGCTAGTGGAACATGGTAGGGCTTGGAATATACTTGGTGAACCTATGCGGATCTTTCAAGTAGTGAATTTAGAAGGGGAAAATCTTTGTATGAGGTAGGTTATGACACCCCAAAACTTAAATAATCAATAATTACATGATTTAAAAAAATGGTTTCAATTTATTATATTTCTAGGATATTTTTAGTTTAGAGTTTTAGATAATTAGGAACTACTCTTACATAAAAAAATGGGTACATCTAATTAATGTCGTTTTTCTCAAAAAACATGATTCTTAAGATCAAAATCCTATTTCTTTCATGACACACTTGCTTTGTTCAAGGAAAATTTCCTTTATTTAGAGCTAGAATTCATAATAGTTTCTACTCATACTTAGGACCTATGAAAAGAATTTGAAAATATGGGATGATCAATAAGTACTAAAAAAGTGATGATAAAGGTTGAACTCTTTTCAGTGATTTTTAAGGATGATAAAAGTATTATTTATTATTAATTTTTTTTATCATTGATAAATGTTGAACATTTATTATTTCTTTGTTTAGCACTAATAAATTACAACAATTAATATCACAAAATATACAGTAATTTTATTGTTTTATATTTTTTGGTTCTTCTTGTATTTATTCTTATTATATTTACATTTGTAATGATTTAAATTTTCACTAATATTTATTTTTAAATTAATGTAATCATGATACCAGTATACTTGACCATAAATAAGGTCATGAATAAAATTATGAACTTTTCTCAGATACCATCATGCATATAAGGATATTACTTAAAAAAAATTAAATGCACTTGAAATAAATTTTAAATAACCAATACTTTAGAACGCATAAACCTATAATTAGTGAAGTCATTTTATAAAAAGTAAATGAATAAAATAAAAACTAAAGAAGATTTCATAGATAGACAATGAATTAATCACGAAAATGGTTATCTAACACCTCCTACTATGTAATACATCACCCATGAAAAAATTACCATGCCAACCTAAAACTCAAAAAAGTTGAAAACACAACTACATGTACACTAGAAAACACATGTAGAAGGTGAGTATATTCATATACTTAGTAATATTTCCTTAAAGGGAACCTTATAATTCCCATGAAAAGTTAAAAAAATAAACTCATAAAAATAATTTAAAAATAAAATTATACTTTAGCTGAAAATTATTGATAAATTATAATCTTACGATATCATACACACTAACACACACTAATTCAATAATTTTTAAAAAAAACATTTTAAAAAGTTAATAAATAGTTAATAAAATTAAATATTCTTTTTTATAATACATAAAAACACAAAGAAAAGTTAAAATTAATTAATAATTACAAATAATAAGTAACCAAGTGGAAAATTCATATCCTAACCAAAGAATGATCAAAGGAACCCATGAGAAGAACTATGAATAAAAACTAGTCCATGTCCCTCGCAAGGACACCCTACACTATCCATGACTTGATAATTCACTCAAAAGCACTTAGTTTGTTCTGATAGCATGTAATCTATCCCAATACACATCCCAACCCACTTCATTATGGATAAATTTTGTTTATATAGTGTGATTATTTATAATTCTAAAATTAAATCCACAAAAAATAAAACAAGTTTCAAAAATCAATGACAACAAAATAAAAGTGTATTCAAAGTTATGTCATCTAAATTATTTTAAAATACCATTAAAAATTATAATTTAATCCACATGAATAGTTTACAACACACATATGAAATTTACTAAATAAAACCCATATTTATAATAGTCATAATATTACATTCAAAATAATAACCACTTTTAAAAAATTTAAATGAGATAAACACACACCTTGTAAAACCAAAAGATGAATTTTAATATTTTTTTAATTATTACCTCTATGTTATATGGTGAAATCGATATCAAAATAAAAAATAATTTCTTATAATTAAAATAAAATAATTAATCCATTTATACATAAATAATTCTATAAAAAATGTTTAATTTAATAATAAGGTAATTTAAGTATCCACTTACCTATAAGATGTCACTAGAAATTAATAAAGTATAAATAATGTAGATCAATCCTTAATAAAGGTTTATCAAGCCTTGAACTAAAAAATATCCAAAATAAAATGGAACCCAACCCCAAATAAAGTGAAAATCACGTGATTATATTTATAAAATTTATTGAAAATAAGAGAGGGAATATGTAAGAAGATTAAAAGATATCTTAAACTCTATATGAGACTTTTACACTAAAATATAAAATAAATGGATTTTAAGAGGAAGTAATAACCTCAAAATATCCTAATAACTTACCTAAAAACTTCTCCCATGTATAGGTGATAATGTGAGGGAATAATAGGGTTTTTTGAGGATAAGAACAAGTTCTAGAGAGGTTATAATTATTACATAAACAACTTTCACTGGTAGAAAAATTTTCACCTACCCATGTAGAATGCAATACCTCCCCCAACATGGTTTCTCACATTTCATCAAACTATGACTATTCATGTTTCTAAGTATGAATCTTCACAAAGCCCTTTTAAAACCTATTTTTAACCCTTTTTCATACTTAACATTCATTAAAAGATTTTACTCTTCGAAATAACCCTATGAATGGTAATTCCTAGAATTTATAAAACATAATATAATTTCAATATAAACTTAAAAAAATCATTTACCTAAATTAAAAACCTTTATTTTAACTTATTTTAAATATAAGAACTTATATTGTTAAAATATTTTAACCATAACAACTTATCGTCTATGGAAAGTTAATGAAAATCAATATAAATAAACTTCTCAAAACTTCATTTCCATGATTTAATTCATTAAATATGAATTTATTTTGGACTTTAAATTACTCATTAACCATATTATCCTACCCATAAATAATTTATCATATCCGGTAAATATATAAAAAGGATTTGAAAACATATAATAAAATTAACTTTCACATTTAATAAATAAAATTCCATGATCAAATGATTAATGAAAAGGGAATTATCACATTTTTTCTCCCTAATCCATAATATATCCTATTCACTCTAAGGTAAGACATAAATATACTCTAATGTATTTTATAAATAAGTTAACCATAAGTAAAATAAAAAACACTACCTTAATTAATCAATAAATATATTCAATAACCCATGAATATTTCATTCCACGATTTTAACTATCTCAAAATAACATGCTATACCAAAACACATAGAAATATTCATAATTTACTCCCAAGGTAAATTCATTTAAACTATAACCCAACTAAGGTGATAATTATACAAATCTAAAAAAATAATTAGATCTCCTTAAATGAAATGTATATCTTTATCAATAATATAAGGTCATTAACATGGATTTAAGATGTATTCGAAGGTTAAAAAGGGAAATTTTACAATATTCCAGGTTAGTGTTCATGAATTGTGTGATTAACTATGAAATTTTCCCTACCCCAAAATGAATAATGAATTGTTTGGGAAACTGTGTTCCTAAACATGTGTCATTTTCTATGTTTCCCTACAAGATTCATAAATCATGACTGAAATCATGAAACCTCTCCAAAAAACCATATACATACTTAAAATGATTAGTTGACATCCAATTTTTACAATTTGACCCCTGGATATAAATTGTAATGTTTTAACATTAATTTATGCCTATATGAAACTAGTTTTAACAATAAAAAAATTGATTTGGTTTATAAATAATCTACCATTTAAGCATATTTTTCCTTCATAATTCAGATGAATTTTCAACACCAACACACATTTACATAACTTTACTAAATTCCACTAAAACAAAAAATCAATAATCCCCTTAAAGAATTAATATAAATTTTACTTTATCATAATTAAATAAAAATTACCCCGAAACAACTAATAATTTAAAATAAACTTTAACAGTTAATTTCACTTTTAAAATTTTATACTCTTAATTTAAATATATTAAAATACATTTATTATAAAACATTTAACCTATATTAAACTATATTTCTTCCATTATATAACTTTTCACCACAACCACCTCAAAATACAACTCACACATCTCTAAAACCATATCCACACAAAAAATTTATTCATTATCTTTTACAAATTAACATCTAACATAAAACACAAAATTTAAAAATATTCATATACACCAATACCTTTATAATTTAGATAAATCACATTTCAATATGGGTTTTCAACCCAAATATCATATTACTCACTCATTAAAGTCTATCATATTAAATAACAATCCCATAATAACTAACAAGGTACCATTTTATATTTCCATCTAAATAAAACTAAATATGGATAACTGGACAAACCATTTTTAAACCAATAAAACAACTAAATTAAAATCTATTGGTTCTAAGTTTAATTCCTTGAGGGGGGGTGAATTTGGGTATATCTATTTTTAATCAAACCTCCCCAATAATCTTGATCCATAATTAATATGAACACTCTCACCCTTACTACCAATATAAATCATTAAATCCATAAAAGAAATCAACATGAGAAATTTACTTGGTTCACCCAAACTAGGATAATACCAGAAGTATGTAATGAATATGTACTCATACACATGAAATATTAAATTAATTAATTTTGTTTTACACAATAGATTAGATATAATGACCCTATACATTTATAACCTTCACTAAATAATTAAAGGACTCAATATTCTCCCTATAACATGGAACTCATTAATCCAAATATAACTTGCTTTATTTTCCATGACCAATAATTAATAATTAGACTATAATTGATGTGAAACTCAACATATATTATATGAAATTCTAGTGAGATACATCATGTAACACCTTCTTTCTCTTCAATATCTTTCTAGAACTCGACCTAGAATTATTATCATTTGATTCTCTAGAAGAATTATGTTCAATCTTTGTCATCTATGGTACTATAGTTCGTTCAAGGTGAGAGATATCTTCCTTATTAGTGTTAAGATAATCCACTATTTTTTCTATTTTTTAATTATTTTATCTCTCTTTTAACTATTTTATGCACTTAATATCCCTGTGATAAATATTTCCACATTTTAATATGAAAACTTTAAAGTCAAAAATATGATTTTCTCTAGTATTTTTTTAAACAGGTTGGGGAAATCCACCCCTTTTATTAATACATAGAAACTCCACTCTTTTTTACTAGGCAGAGGGATCCCATTAAATGGACATATAGGCCCATGGGAAGAAAGGCTCAAGAAACATGACCCTAAGGGACAACATGCATTATAACCCGCATAAGTGGTCTGAAGGACCCATTGGCTTGTTCCCATCCAATCCTTGCACCGCCTACTTCATTAGGCCCGCCGCTGTAAATGACCGAGCTCAACTATATTATATTTGTCACTCACCAAGACCCTCATCATAACCCTTTACCCCACTTGAAAACAATATACCCCACCACCATAACCTCTCAAGGTCCTTAAGCCACCTTTCATCACCACAAGTTTCATCTACTTGCACCGCTTGAGCCACCATCAGCCATCCCGCTATAGTGAGTTTGACTGAAACCCTAATTAATATAGAATAAATAGATATATAAATTACCCCTAAATTGTGGCTATTGAGGTTTTATTTCCAATCCTCATGCATTATGTCAGGGTTCCCTTAAATTATGGACCAACATGGGATCCACTTAACCAGTGCTTTGAGTCGGTGTGTCACAAGGCCGTAGGAATGCCTCCCCGTATACCAATTGTTTCCAAACATTAGTGAGGGTAAATTGGATGATAGTGGAGAGAATATAACGTATGGTGATAATAAAAATAATGATAAATGTTAACTTCACTATGGAGGCACACAACCAAACCCAAAAGAATCAAAATAACATAGAAAAAATAACAAGTCGAAAGTACACCAACTAAATATATCAGATAAAGTCTTGATATCATGATAGTTAAACAAAGCATGCAAGATCACCCATGGGTCAATCATATAAGTATGTAAGAATAAATCATAATATCACCACCTTGTCTTAGATGATCCACCTAGTCTATATATAAAAAATTATGACATCATCCCATACACCCATGATATAACCTAGCTCTATAAGGTCCAAACCTAGAACTTAGTCCCTTTGCTACACTCAAATCCATAAAGGTTGCATTTTTCCCGAGGAGCCTATGCCGAGTATGAGTATAAACTCATTAGTCCACCACTGATGTGTTCTTATCTTACATCCATACATATACCAGTTTATATAAAACATAAATAAATAGAAACTACCCACACATCACATAACCCGTTTAACTTATGCTCAAAAGCTACAAGGGGCCCTTTACCTATCTCAACCAAAATCATAGTGGAATGATGCATACAATGTCTATCATACCATATGAACCCTTGGTCACACATCTATTTACATACCACACAACATAATGTGCTATCCCTTACCTTGTATACAACATGTCAAGTAAAACTGACATACCTTCGACACACCCATAAATATATCACAAGTCCATTGGACTTACATTAATTAAATCACCATAGGCTTAGAAGCCCAATGTCACATGGTATGGAGATATCCATCCTTCCATAGTCCCAACCCATCATCCTCAGTATATCATCCAGCCTCAACTCCAATCTGATGGTCTCACACACCATCACACATGGATTTCTACAGTGAGATCCACCTCTATTATAATGGTTATAACCACCCCTATGTCTCAAAGTCTATGAGGTCCTCCAACCACATCATGTGGTCAAAACCACATCTCTAGGTATTTATCCTATGTAAAAATGACCCCAAAAATTCAATAAGAAAACCTCAATGAGTGATAATCACCAAAAACCCAAGACACACCTCTAGCGAACCTCTATCACCACTTGAGAACCACATCACCCAACTACAGCATTGGTTTTCACCAATCACCCAAACTTGATGAACCAAGACACCTCAAGTCTAGTGATTAACATCACACAAAATCTCATAGGCCATGCCTAACACATTCCATAGAACCCACATTAATATCCGATCAATTAAAATAAATTAAGCAATTGGAAATATACTACAAAACCAAAAGAAGACTTTATTTAATCCCTTCCATGCCATACATGTCTCAATATCACCTTAAAACACATGAGACTACCCTTCAACATCTCTTAGGAATAATAGATAATGAAATAAATGTAAAATTATCACACTTAAAGAACCCCATTCATGCCTATTTATCATGCATCACATAAACACACATATAAATTCATAGAAATCTAGAAACCACTTAACTCATGATTAAGAATATTTTCTTATCTGATATCAGCCAATAATTTAAGAAAAAACAATATAAAATAATGAATAACGAAAATAACTTAGAAATATGGAATATTTGATCATATTGAAGTAACATTCCAAATGGATATAGAAATGAATAAAGGAATCAAAAGGAATCAAATAATCATCACTAGCTATCCAATATAATAAACGATGCTTGAATCAGAGTCCATATTTAAAAGTTATCTCAAATACTAGGAGAGAAGAGAGAGATATCTCATGGATGGAGGTGGTTCTATGTGAATTGAGGATAAGAAATGAGAATAATTGAGGATCAAAGGTTAAAATGAATTTGTGGAAGAATTTAAAATTTATCCATTTTAAAGGGGTGCATGGTTAATCCTCATAGTTTGACTAACAATGCACATCAAATATCCACACATCCATCCCCTAGCATGTTTAGGAACAAGGTTAGATAATTCATGCATAGATCATGAGTTTATCTCTATAAATTACTGCAAATTTCTCACATGGATGAGTGGCCTTGGGTGCATGGTTTGAAAAATTAGGTGACACCCTACAGGGCCACATGGTTTGGGGTTCATGGTTACCACTAACTATATACTAACCATATTCCATATTAGCCTTTCTAAATCCCAGGGCTTTAGAACCCAATGCACCCAGAAATAAATTGGACTCTTGAGGCACCCTCTAGTCCTTAAACCTCATATAAAAACCTTTAGGGTGTTCCAACCCTCATAATTACACGCTGTGGCTCAAATTGAAATTTGGTCTGCCCACCAAACTCAAAGTTCAAATTCACTTGGAATTTCCAAATTGCTCGAAACATAATATCTTACAACCTCTCCTCCTTCCATAGCTTATCCCTGAGATATTTGGACATATGATAACCTGAGATCTCACTCTCAACCTGAGCATCCCTCTCTCCACTTTCCCATACCATGAGATGATACCAATCATATCCATCTCATTTCCGCATCCCAGTACTACCCCGATTACTTACTCATGGATGATTCCTTCTATAGAACTACCCACCTTAGGAATCACCTACCTGGTCACTTCCCAACCCAAATATTGACATTCCAATGGTTTGAAACTGACCATTCCCTCAAACATGGACATAAAAACCATAAAATACCATCAATCCTACATGTTATCAGATGATTATCTGATATCCACATCACATATGGCACCCATTAGGTCCTGTATCACAAATGTTTTTGAAAATTACCACAACATTCTTGATTCCCAAAAGTTCCCTCATTATACGTATGGAATGCAAAAAAAATATTAGATGCCTGCACATAACCTATAAGTCACACACGTCTCCCAATTCTCACATATTAACCATTACCTAGTTAATAAACCTACCACACATGTACATCATGCACCTATTTCCATCATTCCAAAAGAAAAAAAACTATTCCCATGACATACCTGTAACCATTGTTGGATCTTCAGCCTACTCTGAACCTTTCATCTCAACTGCATGCACTTGGCCTAAAGTCTGACTTCTTGATTCTCACCCTCCCTATAGAGCTATACATGCTACTGGCCACTATCCCCAATTCCAAGTATCTCTCTCTCTTCGGCACTCTACACATGTAGTTATATTCCAACTTCCTAATCTTAGTACCACTCATGGTCATACCTTATATCTCTGAGTATTACCCTATCCCTAACTACCATATATCTGAGACATTTTTCAGAAAAACATTTATAGATAGACCATCTTCCCACATGCCCGACACTCCTTTGGAGGACACTCAAACTGAGTCCAAACATGTCCTAGCTTCCAAAACTAGAAGCATACCATCGACAATCCACTCCTTAGTGGCCTTACCGAGTTAATGACCCGACTTCCCTTCTAAGACTCCTCACAACCTCTCTTTTGAATACTTGAAGCACCATTACCTATCACAACCGATGCTATTTCTTTGATTGATAAGGTCTTATCCATAAAGTTTTCATCTACTATGGATTCCAGATTTACTACCTCCAAGAGTGAAAGGATTATGAATTTGTTCACCTGTACCCTGATGGAATTCCAAAAAACCATCTTTAAAGTATCTCACCCTAAATATGTCATCTCCTTCCATAGGGGTTAAAAACGTGATAGGTTAGTGAACCTCCCAGTATAGTCAATGAAAGATGTGTCTCCCTACTTCAAGTTCATAAAATTTCAGTCTCTATGTTCCTTAAATTTCCCTGATAATAAATGATTGAAGAACATATCCTCAAAGTCCTTCCATGTCATTCCCTCAAGCCCACCTACATGAAACTATACATTCCACCAATGCTTTTCTAGTCACCTATGAATATAATTGGGAAACTTCACCCTCCACTACGGGGGTGTCTCAATCTAATCAAATATAGTCTAGAAATACACTATCTATTAGTTTGTAACTTGTGGTACACCCTCACCCTAAAATAGAGAGGGGTGCTATGATTGAAACTCTTGTGTTAGATATGCCATAAATAGCTCATCTACCTAATATCCTTGGTCAATTATCTGAATGAGCCATACCAAGATCACCCTTAATTTCTCATCTACCCATGACCTAAACTCTATTGTCTTCTATGACTATCCCAAATACCTTAGAGCCTCCACTTATGGAGCATGCCCACTTCTGACCTCAGAGGACTCATCCAGTGCATACCCTAGAGGCACCGTATCTATGCCCTCCTGACACTCCACTAGAGTCTGTCTAAGTTTCTTTACATTGAGATCCAAAATCCATGGTCAAAAGTAATGATAATAGTACATATATAGTAAATAGAAAATTCTTCAATATACAAGACATCGCACCACCCTTACACTTCTTTACTTCACGCATAACAAAAATCATCCAGCCTCTTGGAACCCTACTTAACTATATCAAGGTCAGACATCACATACCAATCACATTAGAAACCATATGCTTATAATGGTTGAGTAGAATTAAACCACGAGGATATATAGAAAAATAATGTTTAACTTGTTATTGAAACTTTAAACAACAAAACCTTTTCCCTTATTATTTCTTACTCATATCAGATTCAGTCTCCACATACACCATACACATGTAGAATCACATAAAAATCACCCAAGGAACCACATACCTAGGTTGGATGAGTGAAATTACACCAAGAATCTATGTAGGAAAACCCTTTTTAGCCTATTTTTAACAATTTAAATAGCCCAACCCCTTTCTATATTTCAAGTTTCAAGAAATAATCAAAATCACACACATATTTCATGTGAGCCTAAGTGCCCACCATGTTACACAAATGCTCTCATCTTTCCTCTTTAGTGGTGTTTCTTCATGGTTTTCTTCACTATTTGTAGCTATCTCTCCATGTTAAGGACTCCTCCCTTTATTGCTTATTTTTTCTTGATTTCATCCTCTCCCACCACCATGATTTGTTTTGGCTATACCCTAGGTCTAAGGGATAACTTTATTATTGATGTTTTATTTATTTTTAGGGTTGTGTGGTTTCATTTTACCATATTTAGGTGTATTTTATCAAAGGAAACACATTTTTACTCTCCTTAGTTTGATTTCGGTTCAATTACCTTTAGTATGAGTTAGGTGTTTATTTATTTCACTTTATATTACATGCTTATAATTTATTATTGTTTGAAAATGGTTTCCTTTTAAAGTGTATATATATATGACCCATGAGGTGAAATTGATATAAAAATAATTTTTAAACCTTGTAATGTTATGTGAATCCATTATAGGTGTTTGTGAAAATACATGGTTGGATTTTAAAGAATAATTTTTATTTTAAAAATCAGCGGTGAGCACCAAATTGATGTTTTAGAAATCATTATTTAATTGAAATTAATTCAAAACTAAGTGTTTTATGTTTTAAAAGTGCAATAGATATTTTTAATGGGTTGGTTTACTTTAAATGGTATGTTATCCCATGTGGGTTTTATTTTGAAACCCATTTGGATTTAATTATTTTGAAAGATGTTTTTAAAAGAGAAGGGTGAGTTACTTTTTCAGTTTTGAAAGTGAATAATAAAATGGATTGTCATTCCAAGCAAGTTTTAAAGAGATGGACCATTTGGAACATTATGGAAAATGATTTTTCATAAATTATGTAAATCCCTATTGATCCCCTTATAATTATTATGTGCCTGTGATGTCTTGTGATCCCATAAAATAATGTATATTTTGATGCATTGTGCATGATATTTGTGTTTTTTATTATAGGGATGATTTTGTGAGGGTAGGAGGTGATGTGTGTGTTGTTTTAAAATGTTTCATCCCTAAGTGAATAAATTCTTGATTGTGATCACCTCAATTTTGATTGGTTAAGGGAACTCAGATAGATAAGGGGGTGTTTATGATTATTTTAAACTAGGGATCCACACACTACTAGTAACCTCTATATCATGATATAGGGATATGTGTGGTGTTCCATTATAGTGAGGCTGGGTGTAGGCTAGTTGGGTGGGTTGTGTCTAGGATATAATGTACATCGGTAGGTTGGTCTATTGAGATAAGTTTATGACGATCTCACTGTAGGACCTAGGGTAGGTCCCATGACACTAGAGTACTTTTATGATTTTTTATGGGATTTCTCTTTGTGTATCGATTTTATCCCCTATTATTATTTGATTTCGTGTCACATATTATCTTATTATTGGATTCCCCTTATTTCTTTACTTGACATAGTGGTGTATGCTTGAGGATTTCTCCCTTATTTGCGTGGTTCAATTTTCAAATGTTTTAAAAAGTGTTTGTGAAAGATTTTTAAAGAAGGAAAGTGAAATATTGAATTTTAATTGTTTTCAAAATATTTTTAGAAATGAATTTAAAATGTATTATCTTGTGAGAAAAGTGAAAAAAAGATCTTTTAGGCCTTTATGACTAGTTTTTATGAATGGTTGGTTTTCAATTTTTTTGGAAAAATGTGTGATAAATTAAATCAAATTTGATTTTTGTAATATTTATTTTTATAATAAATTTTTGTGAAATGGTTTTAAAGTGGGACTTTAAAACACTGTTTTGGAAAAGTGGTTTAGGCCATGGAAAAATGTTTTCCATGTGATTGCTTTAATTTAAGTAATTTTTTTTGAAATGTGTTTTAGCACATTTTTATATGTTTTTTATTCTTTCTAAAACCTTATAGAAATGTTTTTTTATATTATATTTAAAACCATCATGCTTAGGATATAATATGAAAGCGATTGCTTGCCTACTCAGTGATTTTGTGCTCACACATATATTATTATCTCAATTATAGGTTCTTGGTTCTTTGGAACACTCATTGAGCCTTTATTATTGATGTTAGTTATTATTTTATCATATTTTTCCTGTGGTTACCTTTTAATTATTTAGTAGTACTTGAATTTAATTTTCATAGAATTCTAGATTTGTGACCCTTTACTTGATTTATCATATCTAATTAGGCTTTTACTACTTTCTACAGATGAAGGGTAACTACAATTTCTGGTGGTAGAAGTAGATCCATTGGAGGTGGGAATATTTCCTTGTAGGAGAGGGTGTTCATAGGGTGAGGGAGGTTTTTTATGTTCTCTAACATTTCACTTTTTTCCAAGTTTTGATATTGGGTTATTGTATTGTTTATTTTTTTGTAACATAGATGTATGATGTATAGATAGTTCATACTGTTTTTTTATTATATTCATACTCTTATATTTTACTCTGATTATTGGGAAAAATCATTCCCAAGTGTTTTCTTGTGATTTACAGACACAAGTTTCCAACCTATGGGGATTGAGAATTCCCTTTGGGCCAATTTTAGGCCAGTTAAGGCATCCTCCGGAGGGACGACCTAGACTGGTTCATTAAAAATGGTATTAGGGATTTTTTTTTCATATAATCCTAATCCTTTGGAGAAAACTATTTTATTTAGTGTGTTAGGGTAAGATTGTGTTAGAGTTTTTCATTTGAACTTGAAAGGTAGGTACAAGGAGAGTCTAGCTAGCTCTTTCCTACCATGATCCTTGAGTTTCCATGGGAAGTGGGATTTGGATCTTAAGTTCAAGATTTAATTGGATTTACCATTTATTATGTGTTGATACTAATTTTTCATAGTTTAGTTTCCATAGGGATCATGTGTGATATTTTGTGATGGTGATGGAGAAGAAATTCAAGACATGAGGTTGGTTCTTAGGGTCTGAAGAACCATTCGACAAACAGACATTTGATTTTAGACATGCATGAAAGACCAATGCATGATTGACATGTGGACTTCAACCATGTGGCCAAGTTAAGCATGATTTCTCATCCCATTTTATTTTATTATTTAGACAACTTGAACCATGTATTTTCTAGTGTGCGTAAGAGATATAGTATAGGGGTCATGGTTGGTCTTGTGATATGTTTTCCCCTTTGTATGGAAGTTTTGATTGAGTATTGTGTTATTCCTTATTTGTGCTCTTATACATGTGATGTGAAATTAATTTTTGGGTGCATGAAAAATGGATTACACAAGGAAAATGCTTTTGGTTTTAAAATAATCCATTAGAGATTATTTGTAAATTTGGATTGGTTTTTATAATTTTTTTGGAAACATTTGATTTCATTTTGAAATTTAGAAAAGGTTTTACATGTGGTTGGGTTTTTCTAATCAAATGTATGTTATTTTAAATGGTAATTTTTATATTTTAATGGAAACCATTGTTTTCCAAATTGTTATTTTAACCTTGGTGGGTGTAATTAAAAAGGGAAAGTGATTTGAAAACTACTTCAAAAGGAAAGTGTTTGATAAATTTTGAAACCTAGAAAAATGTTTTAGTTACAAAACTAACCAGTTTATTTTTGAAAATGGTTCTGTAAACGTTTTAAAATTTACCAAGTCATATTAGAAATTGGGGTTTGAATTTTTAAAAAGTTTTCCATTTGGTTTGAAAATAAAGACGGATAATTTTAAGGGTGCATTAGTTTTCAAAATGGGATTTTGGAAAAGTTTTGTTTTTTTACGTAAATCTTATGTTCTATTTTTCCCTTGTGTGTTTTTGGATATTTTGGTATGATTTTAAGGGCATGAACATGTAATGGTCTATGTATTTTGTTTTTCGATGTTTTCTACCCCCTATAATGATCTAGTAACAAAGTATATTTTTTTCCTTTATGGGTCCTCCATCTTTTTTTGACATTTCCCAGGCTCTTAATGGAGTAGAATGCGTTATTAACTTTTTTAAGTGTTTCATTATAAGTTTATTTTAGGTGGTGTTTCTTGTATAACACATTTAGATATTGTTAGATCCAATGATTTAGACTTGTGAACCCTGGTTGATGGTTGGATCATTGAGAATTATTTTTTTTGGGGGCGCCTAAATGATTTTTCGTTTTAAATGATTATATGGATATTTTTGGATATATAGAAGGTTTTATAGATGAGAGTCATTTTTTCAATAAATATTTTGGGTTCTTAGTTGTGTACCTTTTAGAGAACCCACCTCTTTTGAATTTATTCTTGTTGATTTGAGAACATTTTTGGCTTGAGAATGACTTTCTTGATATTTTCTCAGGTTTTTGGGTTTCCCATCATGGGTGGTGTTTCCCTTGAATATTTTGTCGTGTGTTGTTGATTTATGGTTTTTGTGACTTTATTTGGTGTAGACCACGGGCCGAATGGTGCATGTTTCTTTGGATAGTCATTGGACCTAGCATGAATTCTTGGATATTTGGGGTGTATCTTTGTTTTTGGGTGGTCTGTGGATTGCACTGGGTCTTGCATTCCATCAGAATTTCCATGGGATGGTATTCTAGGTAGTTGGATTTAAACACCCTTGTATGGTTATGGAACTTAGTTTAGATCCTTTTAATTTATTAATGAATCTTTTCTTTCATTATTGAGATTATTTCTTGGATGCCTTGGTTTTATAGATATATTTTTTTATCCTTTGGGATGTTTTTAGAAGTAGTGATCTCCTTGTGGTTTTGATACCATTTATTTTGGTTGGATTTGGCTGGTAGAGTTTTATGAATTCCTTTTTGAGTTTTTAGGAAGGTAGATGCTCAATGATTTTCTCTTGTTTGTGGTAATAATTTTTCATTTGTTCCACAATTTTAGTTCATTTCTAAATGTTGGGGAGACCAGTGATTGGTGTATATTTATTTATATATTATCATTAGGTAGTTGTTGATTGGTTCTTGATTGGTTTTTTCTTGGGGACTTTCATAGTTGTTTAAGGATTTATCATTCTCTTAAAGGTTTTTTCTAGAAATTCATTCCATTTTTGACCTCTACTTATACCTAAGACCTTATTGGGGTAGAAATTGGTATATTGGAGAGTTTTTGAAACCCTCTATGTCATAGTGGTAGGAATTAATTAAATTAAATTAATTAATTTGGTGTATTTAATTTTTCGAAATCCCCAGGTTGGAATTTTATTTTTTGGGAAAATTTTTGTGTTGTGCATGGGTTATGTATGATTAAGGGCAATTGTGTGACAATCATGTGAGGCCTTCTGGCTATTTCAGGGTATAGCACACAACTTGCGCATGGTTAGGTAAAATGTGAGATAAGCATTTGATTTGGATCTATATCTTGGTAGTGATGATTAACATGATTATATTGCGGTTTTTACTACTGTGTGGGACTTCTAAGAAACTGTGTGGGGTTTAGTTTTTTTTGGGAAATTTCTTGCACACGGTTTTCATATAGTTAGGAAAATAGTGTGGCCTAACCATGGAGGTTACCCACATTTTTAAAATTTTGGGGTTCTCTTTTATTTTTAATTCATTTTAAAATTAGAAACCCTAAAATCTAATACCCTTAACCTCACCCTCCATATCTTTCAGAAGATAACCCCTGGTCGCTCCTCCTCTGCATGAAACTGTCCTTCCTTCCTCTTTCCATTGACCCCTACCTCCTTCCAAGTTCCTCCCTCATGTCACCCATCCCTCATCATGGTCTCCTCCATCCAGCCTCCCCATTAGCACATGCATGACACCCCCAATCCAAACCCCATGGCACACATGAACCCCCCATCCGTGCCTCATCTTCTAGGGTGTTTCTTCATGTTTTATTCATTATTCATAGTTGTCTTTCCAGAGTTAAGACTCCTCCCTCTATTCCTTATTTACTCTTGATTTCATCCTACCCCACCACCATTATTTTTTTGGTTCAAACCCTAGGTTCGAGTTTTAACTCAATTTTTGATGTTTTCTTTTTTAGGGATGTGTGGGTTAATTATACCCCATTTGGGTGTCTTCTATCAAATACAACATGTTACAAATATTCATGGATTGTTTTCAACTTAATTTTCTTTAGTCTAAGGTAGGTGTTTCTTTACATCACTTTCTATTACATGCATATAATTTCTTATTATTTTAAATGGTTTATTTTCCAAGTATGTATATATATATATCCCATAAAATTAATTTTTAAACCTTTTCATGGGATGTAAATCCATTCCAAGTGTTTTAAAAAATTCTTACTTTTCTTTTAATGTATTATTTTGAATTAAAAAAGCAATGGAGAGTATCATATTGATGTTTTAAAAAGTTTTATTTAATTGAAATGACTTGAAAACTAAGTGTTTTGGGTTATTAAAGTACTTAAGACACTTTGAAGATATTTTTTGACTTCAAAGGGTGTATTACCCCATGTGAATATTATTTTGAAACTTTTTTTTGGATTTGAGTGTTTTCAAATATATTTTTAAAAGGGAAGGGAGAGTTCCCAATTGAGTTTAAAAACTGAATGATAAAATGTCTTGAAATTCCAAGATTTTTTTAAAGAGATATATTATTTATAATTTTATTGAAAATGAGTTTCATAAATGATGTGAAACCCTCTTGATACCCTTGTGATTCTTGTGTGCCTGTGATGAATTGTGATCCCATGAAGGATTGTATATTTTGATGCATTGTGTATAATTTTTTTTGTTTGTTGATTTTAGGGATACTTTTGTGAGGGTAGTAGGTGATGAGTGTGTTGCTTTAAAATATTTCATCCTTGAGTGAATAAATGTTTGATTGTGCTCACCTCCAATTTGATTGGTTAAGGGAACCTGGGCAACTAAGGGTAAGTTTGGGCTTATGATACACTAGGGAGACACACACTACCAGTGACCCCTCTAGTGTGGGATATGGGTATATGAAGTGTGACATTCTGATGAGGCTATGTGAGGGATAATTAGTTCTGTTGTGATTAGGACACAATGTATGCCAACAGGTTGGTCGATTGAGTAAAGTCCAGTACAGTCTCACTATAGGACCTAAGGTATATCCCATGAAACTAGGATCTTTTTTTAGGATCATTTAGAGGATTTATATATGATTATGTATTGAATCCCTATTTATTATTTTAATTCTTGGCACATATGCTCTTGTTGTTTATTTCCCCCTATTTCTTGACTTAAAATAGTGGTTCTTGCTTGAGTTCATTTTCACTTATTTGTGTTCTTTACTTTTTAAATATTTTGAAAATTTTTTTTGAAAGGTTTTTAAATAAGTAAAGGAAATATTGAATTTAAATTTATTTTAAACGTTTTTTAGAATTGAGTTTGAAATGTATACTCTTATGGGAAGTAGAAAAATGGGATTTTTGGCCATTATGCCTAGTTTTTATAAGTGTTTGGTTTTCAAACATGTTTTGTAAATTGGTGTGAGCAATTTAACCCTATTAGTATTTTGAAATGTTTATTTTTTGTGAAATGATTTTAAAGTGGGACTTTAAAATGTTGTTTTGTCCAAGTGGTATAGCTTGGGGAAAAGTGTTTTACAAGTGATTGTTTTTATTTAAGGAAAATTATTGGAAAAGTGTTTTAGAACATTTTTGACATGTTTTTGATTCTTTATAAAACCTTATTGAATTTTTTTATTTTTCTATTGTTTTTATTATGATGTAATATGAAAGGTAATTCTTAGTTTTAGTAGGTTTTGGTGGCCTACAAAGTTCTTTTTCACTAATTCATATATTATTATCTCAGTTATAGGATCCTCATTATTCATTGGAGTACTTGTTGAGTGCTTATTATTGAGGTTAGTTTTTATTTTATCACATTTTTCCTATGTATAAATTTTCATGATTTATTAGGATCTATGTTTAATTTTCATAGAATGCATAACATGTGGCCATTTACTTGATTTATCTTGGTAAATTAGGATTTTACTAATTTATACAGATGGAGGGTAACTATAGTTGATTGTGGGAGAAATAGAGACATTATAGGTGGTTGGTTTTTCCTTATAGGTGATGGTGTTCAGAGGACGAGGGAGGTTTTTAGTACTCACTACTATTTTTCTGTTTTCCTAGTTTTGATATTAGGATTATTTATTGTTTATTTTTTCTATGGTGTGGATTTTTGATGTATGGTTAGATCATTATAGTTTTTTATTATATTCATAATACTTTATTTTACTCTGATTATTGGGATAAACTATTCCCAAGTCCTATGATTCTTAGGCACTAGTTTCCAGCCCTTGGGGATCCAAAATTCCCTTCGATCTAGTTTTGGGATGGTTCAGGAATCCATCATAGGGATAAAGTAGACATGTTAATTATAATGTAGGTTCTGGAAATGCACACAACACAACCTCCATCCCATGTTCTGACACTTTCCCAGGCTCTAGTTTACCATATCCCAAATAACATACCATTTAAAAATCTCACATTTTGTTCCACTTGGAAACAACATGAAAATTGTTAACACTTTATAACCAACCTCCCTTGATACAAATTCATAAACAACCACGATCTGATTCCAATTTGTCATGCCCTGAGTTGGGATCCACTTAATCGGTACTCCAAAATGGTTCACCACAAGTCCTTAGGCGTGACTCCTCATACACCAAAGGCTACCAACTTGAAACAAGGGTCTATTAATTGATATTAGAGAGACTATAACCTATGGTGATAATAATAATAATTATAAAGGATAACTACATTGAAAAATCACACAACCAAACCCAGTAGAATCAATATAAAATAGTAGCAATAACAAGCCAAACCCATTAAAATAAATATAAAATAGTAGCAATAACAATACAAATGTGCATAATCTAAATATCTTAATTAAATTCTACATGTCATGATAGTAATATAAAGCTTGCAAGATCACCTGTGGGATGATTATATATGTACGTAAGAAAAAAAAATCAAAATATCACCACCTCATCTCATCGGTTACAACTATTATGTATAACAAAAACTATGAAATCATCACATACACCCAAGAAACAATCTATACTGTTAATATCCAGACCACAAACCTAGTCCCCTTCCTTCACTCAAATTCATAAATCTTTCACATATCCTGAGGGGACCATATAGGGTGTGAGTATGAACACATCAGGCCCCCACTAACATTTTCCTATCTTACATCCATACATATACCAATATGTTTAAAATGTAAATAAATAGAAACAACCCACACATAATATAACTTACTTCACTTTTAATTAAAAGCCACAAGGGATACTTTACTTTTTTTGACTAACTCTGAAGTGTAATGACCCATCTAATGTATTTCATACCAAAAGAACCCTTGGTTCCCCATCCATTTCCATACCACATGACATCACTCGAGAAATCTTACCATTTTTACAACATGTCGAGTAAAATCAACATCCCTTTGATACAACCATATATATATCGCAAGTAAATTGGACTTTAATTCATTAAATCACTAATGTTTAGGGATTTTTCATGGATCCCTAGTCAATATTTTTTTTACCTAAGCATAAAATATAGGGCACACCTAGGGTTCAGTCTTGAGGTGGCAGATCACACAACACCAAATTCCTATTGTCACTATTTATATTCTAACTAATATAAAACTGAATAATATGAATATGGTTCATAAAATTCATGAATTTTTGATATATATATATATATATATATATTCAATGAAAACAGAATGAAGTCATAAAGAAATGAGATAATCCCAAGAGAACTACCTAGAGTGAACCTTTATTGTCTTATTATTAGTTTAAAATTTACTTAATGAAAACACTATATATTATATGTGATCACCATCTCTTTACCATGTTGTTAATATAAAATGCAATCAACTATCACTAAGTATACCACATACCACCTCCTTGATCAAGGGAAAATATTACAGAAGAGAAATCTAAGCCTCTGGTGGAAAGTGGAGGCAAAAATGAACCTTTCCAAATAAGATCCACTTTGTCCAAACTCAATTAAAATAGTAAAAATAAAGCATTAAAGTTATAAGACCTAGTTTTAACATAGTATTTCTCCCTAAGTAACTTCCTCAGGTTAGTTACCATGATCATGAGTATTAAAAATCACAGTGAAGAAGAATAGGGTGGAAACAAAAATTATAAAAATAAAGGAATGAGAGGAAAAAGAAGAGTAATATATATTAAAAAAGTAAAATATTATTAAAACATAAAATCACATAAAAAACAACAAAAATTACCAACTAGAATTCTAACCCTTTGAAAAGAAGATGCTGTTCATTTTTATAGGTAAAAGAGTTGATAGATTTATCTTGAAATATGTCCTCATAATATTTACATGTGATAGACACATTAAATATAAAAATTAGGAAAGGTTATCTTCTATCAAGTTTTTACCTATGTATTTCTAATTATCCCACTAAATTTTAGATTCTTTTTAAAATTTTATAAAAAATTATATCCAATTTACTCAGAAAAAGTATTCTAGCTTCGATGATTCTTTATATTCCACATTTCTGGATACCCATGCATTTATGGACTTGATATCAGTTGAATCACATGGATAAACAGTTATAAAATTTGTTCCTCCAGATGTATTATTTGTCTATGTAAAATTTTAGATTAATTTTGATTTTAATTTTTGATATATATTCCCTTATTATAAATTACCCAGATCTAGGCATAGATTCCAAAGATAGAATTGTGAGATTCTTTTGAGTCTCAAATATTTGGATTTAGAATTTGTTCTTGATGAATGAATTGAATAAAAATAGATATACAATCCTACAAAAAATAAATTTTTCAATTTTATCAGTGTAATAAAAATTGTGTTTGAAATAAAAAATTTAATTAAAATAATTAAAATTCCAAAAAATAATCTATTTTCACAATTAAGCTATAAATACTTCAAAAACCCTAAAATGTAACAATTTCCCATAAAAAAATTTGGGGGGTTTAAAAAATTAAAATTAAAATTAAAATTATTGAAAATACTAGTTCTATCAATTCCCCTGCACTAAAAAATTTCATTCTTAGGAAATCATAAAATACTAAGGTCAAAACAAACTTCCTAAGGCATAAATGGCAACAATAATTCATTATCACATCAAAGGAAATATCATTCCTCCTATATGGATTAAAATTAAATAACTTCTTGTAATAAATAAAAATAAATTCAATATCATATTAATTCTCATTTGAATTTCATACCTACCTCCCTAGAAAAATATTTTTCCCTTCACTTAATGATTTTTTAATGCCAAGTTTTTCTGACTCTCAAGAACATGTGTGATATCCATAGGCTCTCTATACTCCTATAATATCCATTTCACAGAGTAAAAAATGTGTTAATCATGAGGTATTTTACATGGTTTTTTCTAAGGTTTAGGGTTGGGAGGTTGTAAATGAAAAAACATATGAGAAAAAATGAGGAGGGTTAAGCTCTAAAGTGAAGTAAATACCTAGAAACAATTTTTCTCAAGAATGACATAATCCTAAATCAGCTAAAAAATAAATCAAATAAAAAAATAATTCTTTTATTGGGTAGTATACAATTGTAATTTTAGTTTCAATGATAAATTTATTCCCTCTTTCCCCCATTGTAGAATTATTTTAGCTTTAATTTTGATATGAAATTTATTTTTAGAATAATATTTTTGAGGAAAAGAGAGGTATATTTTGATCCTAAAGTATTTTTAAACTCCAAGACCATATTTGTAATGATATTTAGTCCATACATAAATATTTACATCATTAAATTTATTCTATAAAAGTAGAAATAAATATGAAAAAACTTTTTTTAGCTCAAACAGATTCTTTAGGAAATAAAAAAATAGATCATTTTCTCCCTCCCCCAAACCTGAGTTCAAAAATAATCAAAAATTCAACTTCTATAGAAGGTTGAAATTGTATAAATTTATTGTAATTTTTCTACTAATAAGGTATTTATTATATACTAGTGGATTAATAAAGTACAAACATAAAGTTTTTTCAAAATTAGAGTTGAATTTAAAAAGGGATTTTCAAAATGGTGCCTCAATTATAATTTATACATTTCATAAACTCTAAAAACTTTAAAAAAGAGAAAAATATAAATTTATACATCACACAACATGTCTCAGGATTTTAAAGAAAATTAGAAATGTGAATAAGATGTCAAAAAGGTTTAGAAACATCTCATGTAGCATAAGATTTTCAATTTGGATAACACTCGTGCACTTGAGTTTCATAATAAATAAAAATTCATCAAATTAAAAGATTGTAAATCAGGGAAAAAAATTCATTAAAAATTCATTTAAATCATAAAATATTGAAATCAATCTATGCTTCAATAATACCAAGTTTTTTTGAACTTTCCAAATTATCTGATTCAGCTCAAGAATTCTAAAAACCCACAAAAAATAAAGAGGAAAAAATATAACATTCACAAAAAAACATGAGAAAATAGAAGAAAACTAGAAAGTCCTAAAATAGTTTGAAATACCTCCACCACACTTATTATATTCACTACCCAATTTTTAGCTCAAATAAAATCAAGAAATATTTTCATACAATGTTTTAACTGGGAATTAAATAAAATAAAGAAAAGGTGAGTCACAACTAAATTTATTTTCTATTGGTAGACTTGAGTTAATCTCATATATGCCACCACTTACAAAATACCTGAAATAAAAAACAAAATGAAGCATATTAAAAATAAATAAAGAAAATGAGAAAGGGGAAATAAAATATATAATTCTTGGTTTAGACCCCCAAATGGGTGTGAGGTTTTTACTGCCCCTAGTCAGATAGTGGCAGTGGATTATCCTCAATATGAAGTTAGATGAGGTTTATTTGAGATAACACATGTCACTTTTCCTAGTGTCCCTAATTAGAAACTATGAATTGAGACCCCCAAATAATAATAGAATATTACCACCCCCAATAATGTTGAAAGAAATAATTTGAGGTTTATAATGGGAGGAAAAAAAATAAAGGTGCTTCCTACTGAATTTTGTGGTGTCCTATTCTATATGATATTAATATTATTGCAGAGGAGGTAATCACATCATTAAAGGATTATCCAAATATTCTTCATCTACTACTACTTGTGTAGACTCTTCCTTAACCTGATTGTCTAGGGAATTATTTATTTGTGATGTGTTAGAAATTTTAGAAAAGAATAAGTCATAAAATATTTCATCTTGAATAAGATTACAATACTAAGAATCAATAAATAAATCTTACCTTTCAAGAAAGTTATATTGGAATTTGATCTTTCTAGCAGGGCCATTAGAAACTCAATTTTAAAAAAGTGCATATTCATCATCATCTTCCAAAGAAAGAGGGAGGTATAAAGGTTTTGATTTTTGAATATAAAATATTAGAATATCATGTTTTAGGTTATCTTCAACAAATAAATTATAGGATTCCTCTAAAAAATATCAACCTACCATAAGTATATTAGATGACACATTTTCTTAAAAGGAATCATTGAGAAATAGTTGATCATGTTATGATGATAATAATTTATATAGTATCACATTCAGAACCTCCTCAGGTTCTTTAATATAAAATATGATCAATGGAATCTCTTCCCCTACTCATTCTGGTTCTGGTTCTAGTTCTGTACCCAACTTTTTCTCTTAGGATGCATGTGCATATTTTGGTATCCACTCTATTTTTCTCTCAACATCCTCTATTTTTCTACTAATCCCTTGAAACTAGGATTCAATATCATTGTAAAATTTTTCTTTCTCCTGATATTTTCAGACCGTGTATAATAATTACATGTTGAATACATCATGGATAAGGATTGTTTTTGAAATTTTTGATTTTTTTTTGTGTTTTTAAGAAAAAAAGTGTGTGAAAGTGTTGAGGATTCCCAGAAATGGTGGAAAATTGATGTGTGGGGATTTATCACTGATCCCCAATCAATATTTTATTTACCTAAGAATATAATATAGTACACACCCAAAGTTTTATCTCAAGGAGGCATCTCACACAACAACAAATTTCAATTGTCACTATTTATATTCTAACTAATATAAATATAAATAATATAAATAGGGGTTTTAAATATGAATTAAATATTGAAATATATATATATAAGTAAAATAAAAATATAACTAAGTCAAAAATAAAGGAGATACTCCAATATACGATGCACTCACTGATCACTGAGTACACAACACACCACCTCCTTGATCAAGGGAAAATATTATAGAAGATAAAGCTAAGACTCAGGTGGAAAGTGGAAACACAAAGGATCCTTTCTCACTAAGACACCCATTGAAATAAATATAAGAAAATAAGAAACATTAAGCCTGAAATTTTGAATAATTGGTTTCAACACTGTATTTATACCCCAAAAACATCCTCGGGTCTGTTACTCATGATCATGAGTATTAGAGATAACAGTAGAGAAGAATACAGTGAATAAAAGATTAAAATAAAAGAATGATAGGAAGAATAAGAAAAATATTTATTAAAAATGAATAATATTATTATAATATAAAAGAAGTAAAAAAATTTAAAAAATTTCCAACTATAATTCCAACCATTTTAAAAGCAGGTGGAGTACATTTTTATAAGAAAAAGAGTGGAAAAAGTTCACTCTAAATCTGTCATACGAAAATTAACACATGGTAGACACATTAAATAGATTAATTGGTAATAATTGGATTATATAAATTTGTTCTTATATGTATTTTATGTTTTCACACCAAATTTAATATTAATTTTCAATTTCAGAAAATGTTACATCCAATTTACTTAGAAAAATTAATTTAGCATGGATGACTCTTTATATTCCACATCTATAGTTTCACATTCATTTATGGCGTGTATATTTATAGAATCACATGGGGACACTATTATGAAACTTGTTACTATGGATGTATTATTTATCTAAGTAAAATTTATTATCCATTGGGATTTTAATTTGTATGATATATTCCAATATTTTAAATTCTTCAGATCTATGAACAAATTTCATGGCCTCACTTGTGAGCTTCTTTTGGTACTTAAATATTTAGATTCAACATTTGGTCCCATTGAAATAAATTAATCCAAATGAACTTAAAATCAACTGAAAATGAAATTTTTATATTTGGATCAATGTATAAATAGTTGTGTTCAAAATACAAATCTTAATTAAAATAATTAAAATTAAAAAAAAATCCATTTTCACAATTAGGCCCAAAATAATTCTAAAACCATAAAATATAAAAATTACTCTTAAAATAAAAATTTGTTTTGATTAATAAATTTAAATTAAAAGTAAAATGATTGAAAATATTTCATATGTAAATCACTTTAATCTTGGTAGCCTGATGTCCCAAGGTATGATGATATCCATCCTTCCATAGTCTCAGACCATTAGCCCGAACTTATCGGTGAGACTCATCCCCCATCCGATTGTATCAAATACCATCACACATGTATTTTTATGGTGATAACCTACCTCATTCAAATGGTAATCATCATCCCCTATGCTACAATGTATGCAAAGGCCTCCACCCACATCAAGTGGTCAAAACTACCTCACCGGGTCTTGATCCTATGTGCACATGACCCCAATGACACTATTAACCATCCTTGGAGAGTGGAAATCACCAAAAACCTAATAAACACCTCCAAATAACCTACATAAACACTTGAAAACCACATCTCCCAACTACAGAATTGGTTGTCAATAATCACCCTTACCCTACGAACCACATCGCCTTACATCTGGTTATTTACATCACCCAAGATCTCACAGGACATGCCAAAAACATTCCCATAGAACCCACATAGCCATTAACTCAGTTGTAATAAATTATGAAACCATTAATATCCTACTGAACCAACATGGAACTCCGTTTCACCCCTTCCATACCATACCTAGTTCAATCACACTTTACCACACATGAAATTACCTTTTAACATCTCCCAGGATAATAGAAAAAGTAAGAAATATAAAAAAAACACACTTAAACCACCCCAATCATTCCTATTTATCACATGTCACATAAACACATATATAAATTTGGATAAATCTAGGAACTACCTAGATCATTCTTAAGAATCTTTTTTAATCTAATATCGATCTCTGATTTGACCCAAAACAAGATAAAACAAGTAATTAGACTAATACCTTGGAAATTGGTAATATTATTTTTCATGGAAATAAAATTCCAAATATTGATATAAATGAAGAAATGAAGAAAGAATAATAAAAGTCTCACCACTAATTTTCAAATGTGATGAAAAATGCTTGACTCAGACACTGTATAAAAGAATTATCTTAAATCCTATGATAGAAGAGGGAGACATCCCATGGTTGGAAGAGATTTTATGAGAATGGATGAGGAGAAATGAGGATCCATAGTTAAATAGAATTAGGTAAATAATCATATTTTCACCCATTTTAATGAGAAGAATGGTTAAGGCTCATGGTTTAGAAAACCATTCACCAACCATGCACACCCGCTTTCCAATAAGACAACCCTCACATGGTTAGACACATAGTTCAAAAAACTGTGTTCCAACCATATATTTCTCTACAAAATTTATTGCATAAGTCTTACACAACCATTTGACCTGGAGTGCATATTTTGAAAAACCATGTGACACCCCTACTGGGCTATATAGTTTGGGATGCACAGTTAGAACTAACTATGTTATAACCATGTTCCCCACTTTGCCTTTCCAAAACCCAAGCCTTCAAAACCATATTCACTCAAAACTAAATCAGACACCCAAGGTATCCTCTGGGATTTAAAACCCATCTATAAACAAAACTTTATAGTGTTATAACTCTCATAATTAAACTCTAAGTATCAAATTGAAATTTAGTCCACCCCCTAAAATGAGAGTTCAAAATCCCTTGGAATTTTCAACTCAATTGAAACACTGGATCATATAACTTACCTCTCAGACAACACACCGGTTTCAAAAGGAGTGTTGGTTATGATCAAATTTTCCATGCCATGTGGTCAGCTGCACCGCTCCTTCATCAACTAGGAAATGTATTTGAATCATCGTGTTCATAATATGAACAACATCCGAGTGTGGTAAGACTTAATCCTGGGCAAGTTCCCATGGAGAGAGAGGGGTAAAACCATCATTTATTTTATCTATCATTTAATTCCAACCAAGTAAACTAATAAATTTAAAATAATCAACTCTATAATATTAGGATAAATTTTATATTTAATCCTCAATCGATCTCCCAAATTAAAACTACATGACAGGACTTGTATCTTCACTTCTTGTTATTTGTTAAAAACCAGATCCAACAAATCTACACAAAATTTGAATTTAAACTACAAAAAATCATGAAATACTCATCCTTTGACTTATGAATGATTTTCTACACTTGAAGAAGTCGAACCATTAATCAAATTTATTTGTTGATAAAATATTTCACAAACTACCATAGGCCATTTTTTTTTTAAAAACGACTAAGGGAATGAACCTTATGATTTCTCAGTACTATGAGGATTTCCCATATGATCTAATGGAATGAACCTTATGTGTTTTTACCTTTACTATTATTTCATGACCAACACTAAATGACCTATATGGTTTTTCTAAATAAAACTTATATAATTTCCAATGACCATTATGAAATGTTTTTAAGCCATAAAATTACCCTTACACATCTATAAATGACTCCTACACTCTTTATAATTGAATATGAGGTAATATATAATTGACCCTTAAGAAATAGTCCAATGAATCTTACTTTTTTAGGAATAAATCTTACCTTTTAAAAAATTACCCTTAAACAATTTGAAAACCCTTAATATTTCCCCTATTTCCCATAAAATGAATATTACACTCACAAGGGGGAAATCCATGACTTATCCATTCTCCATAAATCCTATAAAATTTACTCTTATGGTTTGAGACTTAGCCAATTTTAGGGAAACCTTAACAAAACAAATTATTTTATAATTACTGAAAAAATATCCAAACTTTAGGATACACACCCCTCATAAATATTTAATAATCCTTGAAGGGCCCTTAAAAAAATTATCAATAAACACCACCCAAAAATCATATGAAGGGTTTTTCCCAACAATATCCTACTTCTAGTTTGTTGAAAAATTTAAAATAGATTTAACACAACTTTACTTAAAACTTAATATTTGAACACAATTGACCAAAACCACATATTAAACTCTTTCCTTTATATTGTGAATCAATAATTCACTAAACATAATCTTTAATCCCACTCGAGTCAATATTTTCATGAGAAAAAAGAGTTAAATGAGAACATCCTCATGGAAACACTCTTTTTGTCTTCATGATCTTCAAATTCAACCATAATATAATTACCCATATTAAATAGTTAAATAATATACCCTTAATCAAAAAAATTTCATAAGATTACTCTAAATTTTAAATAGGAAATAACACTACTAGAATACTTCTTTTCAAAACACGAACAACTTCTGGCAAGAACACAACTTTTCCCAAGTAACTTATAAAATAATTGTCATTTTTTCCAATTAACCCAAAGAGAAACTATATAAAATTTTACAAGAGAGGTTTAGAAATACAAACATTGAATTCAAGGGAGATATTATATCTTTTTGTAAGTAGAAAATTCCATGTGTAAGTGTGGGTCCCTTTTCCAACCCATCTAGTTAGAGGGATTCAGTTAGACTCAAAGTGCTAATCGATACTTTTCAAAATCTTATTTGGGTAGTGACTTTGTTATAATATGTACAATTTTATTTTGTGTTAACATATACTCCAACATCACTATCCCTTGTTCAAACTTCTACTTTATGAAATGATATTTTTTTTAATTTTCTATTTTTCCTTTGATGGTGGATGAGATTTTTCTATGATTAATTTCACTTATGTTATCACACGTGATATAAATAGGAGATTTCAAATAAACTCCAACATCCTCAAGCTATTCTTTCATCTACTGTAATTCAGTACATTCTAAACTAGCCACAATACATTCAACCTTAATAGTGAAATGTGAAGTGAAATATTTCTTCTTTCTTAGATAAGAAATATGTGAACCTCCAAGATAGAAAAAAACTATCGATCCTATCTTAATATTTTTCACTGAATTGACTTGATATATTTCCGTATACCGTAAACCTCTAGATTAATTTTACTATGATAAAAATTCTTTAAATCTATTTTAATATTGATATACCAATGTATAATTTTCTGGTTTAGCTTGTGAATTTTCGTGGGAATTTTTTTTACCATGTGGCTTGGTATGTGGAAACCACAATATTAGGCCAATATTTCTATCAAGTAAAAGTGGCTTAAAAAATCTATCTATAATCCAACATATTGATGTCCTTTACACCGTCATCACTTAAAAAGTTCATTGAGATAGCCATCAAAGTTGTTATTTTCATGGAATATTTAATTTGAAATCTCTTAAGTATTTATTTGGTATATTTTCATTGGGAAATAAATTCACCAGCCCTTCCTTGAGTTACCTATTAACCAATAAAAAATATTAACTATACAATAAAGGAATTTTTGAATTCACACCTCATATATTCTGAAAATATATTTCATATAGAATCATCTAATCCTTTAAAAATTATGTCATCCACATAAATTTCCACCAAATTTCATCGGCCTTTTTCCTTATTTATGTATAGGTTACGATCAACTCCACCTTATTGGAATCCAATATCTCTCAATTATTGATCAAGCATAGAGTAACAAACTTATCATTCTTACTTTATTCCCTATAAAGACTTATATGAACAAAAAATTTTTTTATTATATTTATATATAATAAAACCTTATGGTTGTTAGATTTATACTTATTCCTCAAGAATTAAATTGGGGAATGATAATTTTACATCCATTTAATACACCTTGAAACCTATTTTCACTAACATTAGTAAGAAAAATCAAATGGTTTCTAAACGATAAATGGGGACAATGTCTCATCAACATCAATGTATTAAATTTGGGAATATATATTAAACACCAACAATGATTTTTTGAGTTAAATTTTTGTATTCAATCAGTATATTCCAAAAAAATAACTCATTTTTGATGAAATTTTTACCTTTCAAACCTAGAAAAATTTGACATGTTTCTTTTTTTTCAATTTGGTTAAGTTATTCACGAATCTCCTTGAAATAATTGATATAGTTTGCATCATATCTAAATATTTTAGGCTCAAATTGAGATAAAATAGATTTACTACTGAGTCTTCATTCTCTATGTGTTCACCATAGCTATTTGGTCACCAAAGATATTATAGCCACTATTTTCATCCCTAATTTTTTTTTTCTATTTATAATGGATAAAACTATTGTACTTTCCTCATATTTAGTGTCTTATTATAATTAAACAGTATTCCCATGTGCTACCCCTAGGATTCTAAATTTATAAGCATATTCTTTAAAATTTTTATCATTCTTATGTTACAAAACTTTCCCACTAGTTTGAAAAATATTCTCATTTTTAATAAATGTAATGTTTTTACTTTCAATAAATTTTCCAAGACTTTTGTTATAAAATTTGTATTGCTTGATTTTGGATAAATAACTATAGAATATTCTTTCAATACCATGATCTTAAAACTTTCTATTATTATATTTTTTGAGAATAAATAATTTAAATCCTAAGACCCAAAAAGTATTTTAGTGTTGTATTTTTCTAGTACCACATCTCATAGGGTATATTATATTTATTTTAATATAAAAAATACCTATTGAATATGAAAACTAATGTAATCAATGTTTCTTTCAAGTATGTATCTGATGGATTTTTTTCAAGAAGAATTTCTATGCCATATTATTGTAGTATCATTTCTCCTCTCAACAACTTAGTTTTGTTGAGTTTTTATAGAAAACATTTGGTACTATATTCCATGATTTTTGAGATATTATTCTGCATGATTATTTGTAAATTATACACCATTATCATTTTGGAACATGTAAATTTTCAAAACAATAATTTTCTCTTCTAATATCTTGTATCATGTAATGTACTTGATCACTTCATACTTATGATAGATAACCACCAGCCGTTCCATCCTACTTTAATTGACCACAAAAAATATATTATCTATTCCAATCTATTTATTTGTGTGATATTGTATCACACATAATGATGTTAACCAACTCAAGAAACTTCATTGAATTTTTCCCTTTAGATTATAAGTCTTCCAAATGATGTTCTATTTTTAGTAAGTGTCACACATGTGAGTGTTATCTCATGAGAGATTAGGGATATCACATGCTCCTTTATTCTTCACCAAATCTTACAAGGATTATTGGATCAAGTGGACAATACATTTTTTTTCACAACATATTCTCCTCTTACTTAGTTATAAAGAAAATTTTCTTCATCTCCTCTAATGAGGTAGAGGTTTCCCTTGGTGTATTACCTTACATTACAATAAATCCATCTCTTCATTTGATATTGTGAGACTTTTTATTGAAATCAAATATATTCCCCAAGACACATAATTGACTTACAATTTGTATGTTATGGATAAGGCCTTAAACCACCATGAAATACATGGATCGCATGTATTGACCTCTAATTTTATTTTTATTAAAGATAATAACCTTAAAATATTAATTATTTCTAAAGAAAATGACTCCATATTTTTCATAATTTATGTTATGGAAAATATATTTTTTTCCTATTATGTGGAAAGTACAACCATTATCTAAAATCCATACTCAAACTCTAAATATAGTTTTTAAATAAATTGTAATGAGGTTTTCCTTTTCTTCTTTTCCTTTATTCATCCATGTTTACTACTTTCTTTCCTCTCATGGAGAATAAGATTAGTTCACATTTAGATCAATTGGAAAATCCTTATTTTGTAAGGAAAAAAATTTATTATTTGATTCTAACATAATTTATGATACCTCCAACTTCTATAATCTAATTATTTGGATATCCATTAGAATATTTCAATGTACACTTGGATAAAAATTCATATATTTTCATCCATACCCTTCATAATTTTTGTTTCTATTGAGCCTTTAAATGCCTATTTTCAATGGAAAATATATATTGGGTGTGACCTATCCTTACACAATAATAATACCAAATAAATGTTGTATTATTATGTGTATTCACTACTCATATTGTATATTTTTGAGTCTTCTTTGAGTCACTCAAAACAACTTTATTCTGAGGAGTGGGAGCTTGTGGTTTTTCATCAAACACTACCAAATTTTTATCATGATAAATTCCCTTAATATCTTTACCTTTATATTTGAAACAAATAACTTTTAAGAAATTGAATAATTTTTATATTGAATCTCCACATACTTCCTTAGATTCTTTAGTAGTAAATTCACTCAAACTTCCTATTTTCATATAAATGGTTATACTTATTTCCTAATCATAAAACTTTCATCACATTATCATGACTTCCCCTTTGATTTCCCCAATTATTTTAACTCGATATTTCACTAAATCAAAAAATAAATCAATAATCTGGACGTGTTCTTCAATTTTGAGCTTAATCCCAACTTTGTTCTATGAGTTCCTAATAATTCCATATTTAAGTCATTCAACCTCTAATTTTAACTCATAATTATTTTTTCTTACTGTTACATATAATGTTTTTGGTAATGAACCACTATATTTGGTTTCTTTTTTTTCCCTCAAAATTTCACATTCTTCAAGATCATATTCGAGTTCAGCCTCAAGATTGAATCTTACCTTGGCTTCAGAAACATTATCATCACTATTATCCACTTGTGTCCTATCTATGATTTCTTAAAAAACTTTCTTGGTGAGTTATTTTTGGTCCTTAAATTCTTAAACTTTTTTTTTCTTCCGAGTTTAAATATACTTGGTTGAGAAAGTCATTCTTTTTGAATAATTTTTGTTGTTCTATTATCATGGTTTTCTCACCCTTAAATGGTTTATTCATGGGATATTCCTCTTTATCCTCATCTCAAAATTTCATTGGAAATATTTTATAGATATTACTAACATTTTCACACCAAAACCAAGATAGTAGAATATTGCCATTGAATTTTCCTTTTCCTATTTTGAGATTTGATGAAATAAAATGCATCGAATCATCAACATTTATATCCTTCCGATCATCCTCTACAATGAGATTTTTATCTCCTTGAATTAAACACAATTGGAATTATCCTTTTTAACAATATTATTATCATTGTTTTTCATCTTGTATCAAATGAGAGTGCCATTAAGAATATCAAGATTCACTTACTTGGGGTTATTGAATTTTATTATCAAGGATTTTTCACTAAAATAAAAAAAAACATGTCAATATTCTCTTTAAGATTTTGATATCATCGAGGTCTTCTCTAAGTCCACCCATGTCCTCAAAAATGATATTCACCTTGTTGAATAATGCATCAACTATCAAATTTAAGAGAATTAAAATGTCCTTATACTTATGGAAGAGTACCTACAACATAACTTCATATACCTTGGAGTCTCCTTCATAAATATGGATAAGTTTTTTCCCACATGGTGTGTTAGGATTTACAATATATCATCTTTGTGCGTATGTCATTGGAAAATGATCCTCCCAATGCGGTGAATCCTCTAGTGTCAACCTTAAGATATCTTGGTTATTTCTCTAATAGAACTCTTATTTCCGTTATAGATAAAATCTCATGTATAGATACCATGTACACATCATTTCCCAATGATTATGAACAATGTTACATCAGATTATTCCATAATTGTAAAATTTTTACATCGAAGATCAAAACTCCCTTATAGTTAACAAATAATTCGACAGTAAATTAGAGAGATAAAAACTTCACTAATAAAATTTAACTTTAATACCACTTATTGGTTCCAAAATAGGTTAATACCCTAAGGGGAGGCGGGTGAATTAGGATATGTATATTTTTAATTTACCCTTACCAATAATTATTTTCTACAATTATCCGGAACTCTCTCTCCTTTAAAAATGACGTGACATGTTAAATTAGTAAAAGAAATCGAGATGAGAAAATTTATAGGTTCACTAAAATTGAGCTGATCCAAGGATAATACACTAATGAAATGTCAATTAATTTGAAAAACTACACACTCTAATTTTGTTTTATAATTTTGAGTGGTCACACTAAACCTTCAGGTTTACATCTTTAACTAAATATTTAAATAACTTAATTTTATATTTACAATATGAAACTCATTTCTCCTCTTGTAATCCCATTTATCTTCCACAATAAAATAGTAAAATTACACCATAATAGGTGTAAAATGTATCACAAATTCCATGAACTTCTAGCGAGATACCCTATAGATCATGTTATCCTTCTTCATCAACTTTCCAGTGATCAACCTATAATTCCAATTGATAGATTATCCAAAATAACGATCTTCATTCTTTGTCACCCTTAATTTTTCCAATATTTCAAGTTGAAATATATATACCCTATATTTTTTTAATTTACTTAACAACATTTATTCTTATTGTATTATTTTATTTATTTATTAAATATTTTATTCACTTAATACACATTTAAGAAATATTTCTATATTTGAATATAGAGATTACAATGTTATAATCTTTATTTTCCCTAACATTGAATTCCAACCAATTCACCTAATATATTTTTAAATAATTATGACTATAATATTCTACAGAATACCATATTTAAACATCAACCAAAATTGATAATAAAATCTACATAGTTTTATTTATCTTTTTATGGTGTGTTTTATATTCAAAACCAGATCCAATATATCCACACAATACTTGAATTTAAATTAATAGAATATCATGAAATAATTCTTCTTTGACTCAAGGAAGATTTTATCCACTTGCAACTGTCTAACCATTAATCACATTTAATGATTAATACAATATTTTTCAAACTAATACAGGGAAACATTATCTAAAAAGGACTAAAGGAATAAACCATATATAATGAAAATGACCCTTACGATTCAAGGGAATGAATCTTATATTTTTATGTTGTTTCTGTTTTTCATTTTAAGTACTCTATGAACTTTACAATTTTTCTAAATGTATCTTATATAATTTCCAATAAACCTTACTGAATATCATTTATCCATATAATCACTCTTAAACACTTTATAAATAAAACTTACTTGCTTAAGAAATAAATCTTATAGAATCTCTATCTAACCCTTATGAAGTGGTATCATGAACCTTATATTTTTATCAATGAATATTATTTTTTATGGAATGAATATTATGAAATATAAAAGCCCCTACAATTTCCACATTTATAAAAAAATCTATCTTGTGATCAAAAGGGGGAACTGTAGTACTTAAAAATTCTCCATAAAACATTTAAAAGCAACTCTTATAGTTTAAGACTTAACCAAATTGGAAGAAACTTGTACAAAAATTGATTATTCAATAATTAATTTGAAACAACCCATCCTTTAAGACATGTACCCTCATAAATTTTTAAGATTCATTGAAGGAAACTATAACAACATTATTTGTAAAAAAAATAAAAAATCAGACTAATATTATTTTCACCAAAAAAATAAATGTAAATCTTCTTAGAAAGATCACACCATATATTAAATTAAATAAATGAAAATTTTAATATCTATATAATGAATACAATATAATCTAATAATCCATACTAAATAAAATTAAATAGATTTTAAAACATTCTAAAATCATATTATAAACCAAATTATCTTCAAACAAAACTCATGTAAGAATGTAGTTTTTTGTTTTGACTGTGTTCACATTGGTTTCCCTATTATTAGGGATCTATGTGTCACCTATATGAAATTTATTAGGTATAAATATATTTATAGAAACTGTATGAAAGTATAAGAAAATATACATGCATAATTTGTGAATATTTTTCTTGGAAGGATCACAGTGGTAAACAGTATCATCTTATAAATGTATGGTTTAAATATTAAAGATATTATAGTTGTTTTGGGGTATCATGGGTGTCTGACTCATGCATTCTTGATAAGAATGGGGCGTAGTGGCAGTTAAACTATGAGGGTCATTGTAGAAGATGGGTGACTGATACTAAATAGATTGTATTTCTTATTAGTTTTTTAAAATTTTCTAGGTTTTAGATCTTTATTTTATTGGATTATGTGGGTTTGTAGTTGTTAAGGATATATGTGAGTAATAGTATATAATTTTATTTTATGTTAATAGAAATATCCCACTGAGGAATGTTATGTTGTTACTCTCCTTAATTTTATCATATCCCCCAATAAATCACTTGTATAATGGATTCTAAGAAAATCATCCTTAGGATATAATATTGGTTTGTTACTTTACACTTATACTCAGTGGTGAGTAACCCATGATGTGTCTTTGGAATCAAGAGTGAAATGAAAGGTATTTATTGTTTCACACCAATAAAATAGCCTTTGATACTTGTAGAAGACTTAAGAGTAATCTCAATTATTGAGATAGATTAAATATCTTAGTTAATGATTGAAATTGAATATTATATCGAATTGAGACTCTATTTTATAGTCATTTGAGTCCCCCTTTATATATATTAACCTACCCCATGTAATTGGGTAGAATCCTTTTCTATAAATATATATATTATCTGGGACATGAGTCTTGGCCCAGTTGGTGAGGACTCTTAAGTGCATCCAGGCGACGCGGGATCAAATCCATGCAGAGGCACAATTTCTATGTACTATAGAAGTACTGTAGCAGGTACTGTAGTAGTACTGTAGTAGGGAATGTAGCGGGAATTGTACAGTACTGTAGCAGGAACTGTTGTAGGCACTGTTTGGCACTGTAGCAGTAGGGAATTTTCCCCTGTTTGGGCCTTTAGGCCACTGATTTGGTCCCCGAGTCCTTTAAGGCCTTCGGGCCACCTCAAGGCCTTTGGGCCACCTTAAGTGTAGATGAAAACTAGACAAACTAAAAGGAATAAGTTATATAGGAGGATGAGAAATGAGCTTTCACCATAGAAAAAACTACACGGATTGCAAGAATGAGAGGGTATGGCACCTGCCATCGGGACAAACCTGTTCATGCACGGGATAGCCTAGCTGAACAGCCATGCGAAGGTAGAGATCTGATTTCATGATGAAGATGATGGGGATGAGCAGTTTCAAGTAGTTAGTCTGGGATGTATGTAATGTTTGAAGCCTATAGGCAATGAATTACTCCTAGGCCTATGGGACATATAATGCTTACACCTATGGGCCTTGTAAGGGTTCCACCTCACCCCTTGAAAGGTGGATTATCATAATAAATAAAAAAAATGAAGGCCTTCAGGCCATTGGATGGATATGGACTAATCCTATTTTTTCAATACTCACTCAATCGAATATATATCCCACACACTAGAAACTAGATGTGCCTATTAGATCATGTTTGATCTAATCCAAAGTTCTGATCATACTCATTCAATGAACTAGGTCAACCCACTATACATATATATTTGGGCTTGAGCCAAAACTGTTAAGACCAATCGATATATCCAAAAAATATAGTAACATATAAGTTCCTCACATAGACATTGTGTACAAAATGAAAATCACACCATAAAATGACCATATTGTTGGATCACACACACACACACTAGAGATTTAGGAGAAGAAGAATGATTCCATAAACCCTAATCAAGAAAAAGGAAGGAAGAGGAGTGATAGAATCACCTAAAGCTTTGATCCTCACCCAATGATACTATAAATGGATTATAATTAAAGGAGATCGATCCTTGGGAAGTTGGGTAGGAATGGTTCATCACCCTTGAATTATGTAGGAGAATGAAGAGTAAATATAGGTAAGAAATATTAAATCCTATGGGGGAAATTTTTTAGTTTCCCAAATTTAATGAGGAACAAGGTTTGGTCACATGGTTAGCTAAACCATGTTCCCACCATGCCCCCTCTATCTAAAAGTGGGACAAGTCACACAGCCTCCTGGGGATCTTGTATGGTGTGAAAAACTATGCAGTAGCCATGAAAGATGGATCTATCCATGCCCACAAGGTTCCACCTCCACCCTTGAAAAGTTTCATCAACCATGAACACCTCCTCCAGTCAATCATGGTTAGAAAACAAAGTTACTACTTACCATGTGCCAACTGTGAAACATGAACTGAAAGGACACTTTTCCCCTCTTTCTTGTATCAAAACCCTAGTACACCCTTGTTCCTCTTCATAAACTCAAGAGACATTTAATTATCCAACTTAAAGGGATTAAAACCAAGATTTATATGAGAAAATACCTCAAAAGAAGTCTGATATCCTACATCCTCCCCACCTTATAATGGCTCATCTTTGAGCCACACTCTCAAGAATCATCGAGTATCCAAGGTAAAAAGATCAAGACACTGGGCCCACATATCAAAATCCCTCTCCCAATTCTCTTCATGAACATTACCATGCTGCGAAATCACTAAAACCAATGATAAAATATTTCCCCATAAGTCTTTCCCACTGTGATCCACAATAAGAACCCGATTATTCTCAAAGGACACATCAACCTCCAACTCAAAATCATCAAAATATATCACATTATTTGGGTTGGGGTGATACTGATGAATACGTTACACATGAATAGCATCATTTATACCATTATACCACTGTGGATGATTCAATCTACATGCCACCGGTCAGATCCTCTCCACAATCTCAATTGACACCATGTACCTAGGCACCAACATACACCATTTCCAAATCCGATGGTGAATCAACCTTGAAAACACCCAAAAGAACACACAATCACCCACCATAAGATAAATAGGTTGAAAACATCAATCATCATAAATTTTTTTCCTACTTTAATCCATATTCATACATTTTCAAATCAACTAAACTTGATCCGATGTCTCCTACATGATACTATCCCCAATAGCTCTGATTTCCCAACCTCCATCTATCATAATAGAGATCTACATGGCCTACCATAGAGAGCATCACATAGTTCCATCTGTATCATCTCATGGAAACTATTATTATAGGTGAACTAAACAAGAACCAAGTGATTCTCCTAAGATCCACCCAAGTCTTTGACATGTTTCCTCAACATGTCCTCTAGAATCTGAATAGTACGCTTTGAATTCCCATCTATCTTCGGGTGAAAAGACATATTAAGAAACACCTGGGTACCAATAAACTTCTATAACCACTACCACAAGTACAATGTAAAATGTGGATCATGCTTCAAAACTATAGTCTATGACATCCTGTACAACTAAACTATCTCCCAAACATAAAACTCACCCAACTTGTCAATAGTGAAGGTATATTTTATAAAAAAAAGTGCCACCTTGATCAAACAATCTATAACTACCCATATCACATCATTATTATGAAGTTTAGTATAGAAACCTACCAAAAAATCCATCGTTTCATCATACCACTTCTATTCTAGAATGTGCAATGGCTGCAACAAACCACCCAATCACTGATGCTCGGTCTCCACCTACTGACAGGTGTAGCATTGCTTCACAAAACTAACAACCACTTTCATAATCCCAAACCACCAATACTTTCTATGAATATCATGGTACATTTTGGTTAAACCAAGATTCACTTCACACATTGAATCATGAAACTCATGCACCGATGTTTCCTACATACAAGTAGGAATAATAACATGACCACAGACATAAATTACTTCATTTTCATTAATAGTCCAAGTAGAAGGTGACTCCCCAACTTTAAGACTTCCCCTCAAGACCAAACACTCTAGATACTCATACTGCCTCTCCTTGATCCATATCAAAAGAAAGGACTCAACTACCAAGGATACAAGGGTCATCTTCACCTGTCCATCCCAAACCACTAGGTGAATCTTGACAAACAACACCATCAAAATCCACTTAGAACTAGATTCCCGAACCTCCTGATTTTAAGTCTTATGACTCAAATCATCCCTAACACTTCCCATTATCATCATGTAGAACAACTCAAAGTAAAATGAATTCATGTACTCAACCAATATTCTCTACCAAAGATTAAAATAATGCTAGGAGAAGATGTACTTAATGATTTTATTATTGGTATACAAAATAAATCATTCTTACAATAGGTAATGCCACCAAAAATTTAAATCATAAACCACCACGACCAACTCGAGATCATGAGTAGGGTAATTTTGTTTATGATGCCTCATCTACCATGACCCATACACCACAACCTAATCATCTAGCATTAACACTTCCCTAAGAACAAAACCAAATGTATTAAAAAATAAAGTATACTCTTTACCCAGCTTGGGTAGGATCAAAATTAGTTTTGTAGTTAATCACTTATTTTAATCCTGCAAACCATCCTCACAAGAATCAAACCATTCAAAATTGATACACTTATTTTTCAAGAATAAAAGTGGTGATTCCAAATAGGAAAAATTCTTTGATTAACCTTTGATAATATACCTCTAAACCCAAAAATCTTTGGATTTCAAAAATATTCTTGGGCTTCTCCCAAGATATAATTGCTTTCACTTTCTATGGGTCTTCTAACACACCTTCCTCAGAGATGATGTCACCAATAAATATACCTTGTTAATAAAAAAATGACATTTATATATCTTAGCATATAGCCTATGATATAATAGTTTACACAGTATGATGTCAAGATGTTTGGCATGATTTTCATGAGTCTTGGAGTACACCAAGATTCCATCCACAGAAATGACTACAAAATGATCTAGGTATGGGTGAAATATTCAGTTAATTAGGTCCATAAACACTACTGGAACATTGTTCAACCATAATGGAATCAAAACAAACTCAAATAAACTATACTTAATCCTAAAAGAAGTTTGTGGTATATCATAAGGTCTCACCCTCATTTGATGATACCTTGATCTCAAATCAATTTTGGAGAATATGAAATCACCTCTCAACTGGTAAAAAATATCATTGATCCATGGAATAGGTTATCAATTCTTTACCATCATCTGATTCATTTTATCATAATCAATAAAAAACCACAACATCCCTTTAGCCTTCTTAGAAAAAAAAATAGAGATCCCCAAGGTGATGTACTTGGACAGATAAACCCTTTATTCTACATTTCCTCTAACTTATTTTTAAGTTTCTAAAGTATTTACAGTTCCATTATATATATTGGAAAATAAATATGTTCTATTCCAAGAAGAAACTTAATTTTGAACTCAATATCTCTCTCTGGTGGTAGTCTCAAGAAGTCCTTAGGAAACACATAATGAAACTGATCCACTATAGGAGGAAATAAAATTTACTCTACTCTCCCATCGTAAAGAACAAGACTTTCCACTTAGGCTATAATCTCACCCAAATGATGAAAACAAGCCTAGCATAGTCTGTTTGGATATACCATTCCCTACAGTGAACATAGTTATTCCCCTTAAGGGATGTGAAAGTTACCATATGTTGGAAATAGTTGATATAGGATAGGTACAATACTAACTAATCCACACCCAATATCAGATCAAAACCTGAAAAATCGATCAAAAAAAAGTCCCATAGGAAATGGTACCCACCAACATTGAGGGTTCACTCCTTAAATTTCTAGATATTTTCTTCTCATATACCTAACAATGTATCAATTGACATAACCCAACACATTTATTCCACTATGATACCCAAAAAATTCACAAACTGAGTAGTTATAAAAGAGTGTGAGGAATCTATATCAAATAAATCACTTAAAACTGTGGAAGCTACAAGAATCGTACCTTGAACTGCCAATGGTCGAGCCTCACCACCCTCTTGTGTAGGTTAAACTGCATGAAGATGACTCACCCCTCAACGCAAGGCTCTGGTCTATATCCTTGGTGATTCACTACCCTATAGAAAAGGACATTATTATCCTTGAGTACCACATCTTCCACCACATCTGGTATAACCTATAGAACTCCAACTACCTACCTGGTATGGGAAAAATAGACCTTGCCTACACACTACATTGGACTTGATCCTCCACCACCACCCATCTGTTGAGGGTAGATATAGAACCTCTACACATGCCCTATACTACTGCATTCTTTAAAATCAATTGGTGGTTAGGTACACTGACCAAACATGTGTCTTAGCTTTCCAAATTTATAAAAAACACATGGTCACTACCCTTTAATATCAATCCTCTTCCCTGGGTACTCTTCCTACCACCTCCCTGGTGAAAATTTTCAAAACAACACTTTCTACCATCGGAAGTCGTAACATTGGGTCTCCCAACTGGAACCACATGTCCACCTCCATAAGATTTCTTCAGGTTCCATTGGGAAATAAGGGCCTAATCCACCACCTCATCAAACCAATTTAAATTGAATATATTCACCAGGGACTTCATATCATATCTAAGTCCATCCTAAAAACATCTCTCCATTACTACTTCATCCCCTTCCAATTCTGTAATAAAAATTTTTAGATCGATGAAGTAGGTAGGATAATCCATCACTATAATAGAACCCTATATCAACCTTGTGAAATCCACAACCTTATCCGACCTCAAGGCCTCAAGATATAAATTTTCTAGAAAATTTTCCTGAAAATATTTCCCCAACATACCATCATATTACTCATTATAAACTAGAAAATTTCACCATTTTGTTTCTGGTCCCCAAAAAATATAAGCCGCTAACTTGAATCTCTTATTAGGAGGATCCTCTAAGTGATCTAGAATCTTCTGGATGGACTCTATCCATAAATTGAATTCCTATAGACCACCATATCCAGTAAAAATTGGAGATTTATGCAAGTTAAAGTCTCTACCCAATTCAAACATACTCAACATAACCCACTTTGGATCTCATTCCATAATTTTCATAAAATGAGAAAATATCTAATGGAACTGCTCCTATCCTCTTTTAACTTGTATCAATACAGTTTTTTGATCTGATATTGGAGGATAAATTTTGGTGATATCCTCATGTTATCTAATCAGGACACGTATTTCTGGTGGAATCTCCTTATAATTTAAAACTTGCATCTCAAAACACATAACATTATAATTCCATAATTTATGAAAAATAAAGATCTCTACTAGCCATAAACAGCCCATTTCATATGCACCATCCCAATAGATATATTCAAATTTCTATCACTACCCCCAACCATCCTTACCATGGGTCATGGTCAACATAGGGAAAACCAATTTTTATAATCATAAGTTTCTTGTTAGACACCATGTTTAACCATTTTACCTTCACAACATAAATATTTCTCATTTAGTAACCTTTAAATATTTACAACTCATCATAACCAAAATTTAATCCATTTAAGACTCTTCATTGTTACTAATATTTAAACATTATTTTATGTTCATTCTATTTACCCAATTTCATAATATTTATTAGACACCATTTATTTCAAAATTCAAGGAAATTGAAAAGCATTATTTCCCTTACGCTCCACATGTCTTCCCCTTGTGTTCCTACCATGATGAATGTCACATATTTCCCTAGGTTAATAAGATGTTTCATGTATGAAAAACCTCACAACATTTATACTATGAGAAAAATATGATAAATAGTCACATCACAGAAAAAGTGCATCACCCGAGTTGAAATATCATCCAACCATAACAGAAAACATTAAGAACAAAAATATCACTGAAGGTACTTGGGTTTTCCCCCATACATGGGTTAACTACTCCTATACATGAGCTCATTTCAAAGGTCCAACACATACTAGTCTCCCATATACCATTCCCAAATTTTAAGAGAATATAAAATGAAACTCCTATGATACCACTTTGTAACATCCCCAACTCAGTAGGCATTATATCCACCGCCCTAATCCAGGCCACCATATAAACACTGGTTCGGCTCCTTATACACTAGAGGCATCCGAATAGTAGTGAGGGTCTAATAGAACACATGAGGAGACTATAAAATCTTTATTAGAGTAATAAAAAATTTATAAAATATGAAATAAAGGAATAATGTAAACAATAAACATATATCCCAAATCCATTTCCCAAAACTGGTTACATGCCCACAACCAAATAGTTAATATGCTATATCATGTCATACAGTTCCATGTGTACGGAAAACCCAAAATATTGATAAGATAAAGAATCCCCAAAATGGGTCCTGACTCAAATTATGAATCCCCCATCCATGCACATCCCAATCCCCAAATCAACCTTATAGCATAAAGCACTTTCCCTTTTTCTGACCAACAACCATGATGTCTCCTCAGGTACCCAATGGAGGCTCGAGCAAGGTGTCAGTACAACTCAGTAGACAACCAATAATGGTGTGTAAAAAATGTCTATTCTAAAAGATAGTGTTTGTAGGTACAACAAGAGTAAAAAGATAAACTAAAAGTAAACTGGGTACCATTATTTAACAAAATTCACTTTAATAATTTTCAAAATCTATTACATAGATTAGGAATTTTCATCAATTACACAGTGGCCTATGTCGGTCATATAATATATGAAAAATCAGAACAATAAAGTTCCATACATCACTAGGGAAATAAACAAACAAAGAAATACATAAACCTTACCTTGGAGCCTTAGTCTAGGTATTCATATTCCATGCATTCATTAGGGGCATAGAGCATCGATCCGACTCCCTAACCCATGCATTATAGGGGTGGGGTTTAGAGCCTCAGTCTAACCCGATCCATGGCCATAAATCCTAAAGTACAATACCCAACATACCACTAAGATATGTGCACATGCTTATTTAACAATTCAATAAATATACCATTTTAAACCATGACTCATTCAACACATTTATCATATACAAACCATAGTTCATTCAACACATATACTATATTTATTCTTTAACCTGTTAACACATTTCTCATTCACAATTAATAACTCATAAACACATATACCATTCATGTGCCTTTTTCCATGATCAAATAATTCCCCTATTTTCATGCCTTACCCCATTTAACACATTTTTCATTTACATGCCTTATCCCATCAATATATTTACCATTTTGAAACCATAATTCATTTAAAAAATTTACTAGTGCACTAAACAAGACATTATTCCATGTCAACAACTAAGCACAATTACCATGAGTTCCATTTCATAACTCAAGATATCATTTCAATATATTTATCATAGGATCTATCTCATAACAATTCAATTCTATACTTAGCAACTCGATTCCATGTTCAAGAAAGCAGAACACTCCATGGGTGGCCATTAACCTGATCTAATAAACCTCAATACATCCCATGGGGATCATGAGGGGTTCAATTTATAAATTAAACAATTAATTCATCATTTATAGCATGGAAAAACAAATGGAAAAGACAACCACACAACCAAAAACACATAAATTTAACCATAAGACTATGAGATATAACTTATAGACCACCTACCTCGATTCTGTAAATTAACATTCCCTTACCCTTGGCCTTTGATTTGATCTCAAAAAACCATCAAATCCATAAATTAGTAACCTTTAGAAAAATTGGGTTTTAGAGATTCATAAGAAGAAGAACAATTCCACAAACCTTAATTTTGAAAAAATATGGAAGGGGAGTGTTAGATTCACTTGTAGCTTTGATCTACACCCAACAGTGCTCCATATGTATTATAAATGAAGGATACCAATACTTGGGATGTTTGGGAAGAATGATTAATCACCCTTTACTACTGTAGGAGGAATGGGGAGGAAATTTGGGTAATAAATTTTAAACTATGAGGGGAAAAAATTGTCAATTTCCCATATTTAATGAGGTGTATGGTTTAGACACATGGTTAGAAAAACCATGTGCCAACCATGCACCAACCTCCGTCCAATAGGGGTCCAAGTTGAACAACCTCCAAGGGAGACCACATGGTTTGAAAAACCATGTAGTAACCATGTGGGATGGCTCTATCAAATACCACATGATTCCAGCTCCCCCTTGCATGGTTTCATCAACCATGCACACCTCCTCCTGAAAAGTATGATTAGGGTGCACAGTTACTACTAACAATAGGCCAACTATGAAATATGAATTGGTTGGACACTTTTCCCCTCTTTCATTTCCCAAACCCCGGGGACACCCCTAAGACTCCTCATTAACATGAGAAACATTTAATTATCCAAATTAAAGGGATTGAAACCAAGATTTAAATGAGAACATACCTCTAAAGAAGTCCTGGATCTTATAAACCCCCAAGAGATCACTCCACCTCAAATTGAAAACCCAAACACTTATAGAAGGTTGTCCTCAAGATTTTTAGTTTATATTTCATCATAAAATCCATCTAAAACCCTTAGGTTCATACTATAACTTATACTATAATATATAGAACACTTAATATATTTGATTACTCTTTTTACTACACCCCATTGTGCATAACCTGGGTTATGTGTGTAACTATTAAATATTAAATATTAGGTTTTATTATTTTCATGGAAGACATGAGACACCAGATAAACCTTGAATATTCTAGTGGATCAACTACCCAACTAGTATTTGAGATCATCCTCTTCCTAGAAGTATATGAGTGTAAAAAAAAGTAAATAATCAATCTGTTTAAACCTATTTAATACCTTTTCAATACAATTAGATTGAGAAAACAAAATAAAATTCTTATTCATACTAATTTTGATTCCCAAAAAGAATTTAGTTTCATGAAATTCATTCATGTCAAATTTTCTATATAATGCCAACCTAACCTCATCTACCTGATTATTATCAATTCCAAAACATAACATTTCATCAATATATAAATAAATAACCACACCATGGTTTTTATGAAACCTACTATAAATATGTTTTTTTAATTTTGTTAAATACAATTCCATTTTATAGAATTACTTTATTAAATTTCTCATGCCAATGTTTTAGATATTGTTTTAAACAATATAAGGAATGTAATAATTTGAAAACCTTATTTCCTTTTCTAAGTAATATGGAACCTTTCTATTGTTAAATATATATTTCTTCATATAATTTAAAAATTAATAATCTATTTTATAATATATTTTTTGAATTTTCAAATTATATATGGAATATAAGGGTATTAGGATTCTAATAGAAGCATTCTCAGCCATGAGATCACAAGTATAGAAAATAATTGATTCCTTACTTTTGAGTAAACCCCTTGAATACAAATATGGATTTATATTTTTCAATGGTACCATTAGATTTTCATTTTATTCTAAATAAAATCTTTCAACCTATAATTTATGGACCTTTAGTATGATGCATGAGTATATAAGTATTATTCCTTGTTATAGATTTTGTTTCATCATTTATGACTTCCTTCCAAAGTGGTTCATTTGAAGATGACATAGTTTCTTTACAAGTTTTGGGTCATACACTATATTAAGAAAAAACAAGAGTTTGTGTAACAATAATATCATAAGTTCCTTAAAAAAATTATATATAGAAATTAGATCTATATAACTTGGGGATCCAAATTTGTTTACTTTTTAATCCTCAACCATATATTTTTTATATACTCTTTTACTTGTGCCTGATTTATATATTTATACTTTCTTAGGTAAATATGTATACCTATATTCCTCAAAAATAATATATATCGATTAAATAATTGTGTTATGATTTACTAAATCATTTTATTTTATAACCATGCATCTAAAATCATTTTAATTCTACACATATCCAATAAATATTGTATCAATACCTCATTTTCCTGAGTTTTACTTTTTTAGGTTTATGTACTCTTACAATTGCATAAAAACCCAAAAAAATTAAAAAGCTGAGGTTTTTTTACCTATTATTATAAAATTCATATGGAGAGATAGCCTTCCATTTTGTGGTAACCTTATTTAGGATGTGACATGAAATTAATTAAACCTCTCCCCAAAACCCTCTCAAGGTACCTGCGATATTCTTAATGAAATTAACCATTTCCATTAATGTTACATTATCTCTCTAAGATTCACTATTATATTGAGGTGTATAGGGATATATCATCTCATGTATGATCCCTAAGGATTCCAATAATGATGGAATAAAATATCCTCTATTATATTCGAGGAATTTAATTATAATTCCACATTAATTTTGAACCTCATTTTTATATATACTAAATTCACATATAACTTTATCTTTAGCATGTAAAATATAGACATGTAAAAATATATAATAATTATCAATAAAATTTAAATATTAAATTTTAATATATATAGTGGCTGTATCATGAAAATAACATACATAACTATTCATTAATTCAAGTAAATTAATTTTTTATATACTTTGAAACAGTTTTATAATTATTTTTGATTTTATTCAAGTCAAAATTTATGATTTTTTCATGTATTCTATGTAATGATTTATTTTTTTTGTCATTTTATGCAATTTATTTTTATTTTCATGACCTAAATAATTATTCCATAAATTAAAATACTTTATCATGTAAAAAAAGAAAATACTTATATTTTATTTGAATAATCCATTATACAAATTACCTATTCCAAAAAAGATCGCAACCTTTTATAGAACCATGTTATCTGACTCAAATATAATCTTGAGACAATTATTGTTCAATAAGATCCCTAAAACTGAGTTCCTAGAAACTTCATGAACTTATAAGACATTATTTAAAGTGAGTTTTTTCTCTAGGTAAACTTGAGATGAACCAAAAACTTCTCTTGTATATTTATTCTTATATAGTTTCCAATGTAAAGTGATATCCCATCATTGATTGATTCTATCATATTGAAGAGTGATTTTCTATTTCACACATGTAATGTAGCTCTAGAATCAATCCACTGGGAAGAACTATCATTGAGCACATTAGATTAAAATATAAAGGTTGAAATATAATCCTTTAGAGTGATTTTTCCATTTTTATTCTTACAAATATTATAGTACCATTTTATGTGTCCCATATTCCAGTATAAGTAGTATTCCCCTTCCATCTTCTTGAATTGAGCATTTCCTTTTAAAGTATGGTTTGGATGTTTCTGTATTTTTGAGGACCTTGATAGACCGACTCCCTAATCTATGAGAACCTTGAATTTATCATCCTTAGGTTATTTTCCTCATTATTATTTATATATTAATCCTTAATTTTAAGGTAGTTCAGTAACACATTAAGGGGAATATATCTTTTCATGTTTTTTAGATAATGTTCAACATTCTTCCAAAATGAGGGAAGTTTATTGATGATGGGTGTGAAAACGATGGTGATCACACAATGAATTATCCAATATATTCACCCTTAAATGAGTGATTTAATTTTTTATGGTTTAATATCATATTATTTAATAAGTTTTTGTTCAAAAATATTTTTTCATTCGTTATATAAAAATAAATTAAAGAAGGTAAATTTCACTATTTTCAATATTTTCCTAAAAAAATTATTTTTGTTATTTATACCATAACATTTAATACACTAATAAATATTAAAAAATTAATTTTCTAGGATTATATTTTCTATATGATCCATTTCATTCAAATAAACCAATTATTGAATCTAACCATATCATGCCCAAATTAATAATATAGTTAGAGATAATAAATATATCTATAATTTCAATGAATTTCAATATTGGGCTCATATATCTTACACATATAGTCAAAATGAGCACTAATTTTATATAAATACATATATGATTCTATGGAATATTTTATTCAACTACAAATTCTCTAGATTAACCTATTTTTAGGTCCATAAATTCATAAGAAAGTGTATCATGGTAATGGGAAGAGTCCACCAAGCCAAAAAATATGACTTCTTAAATTTAGTCATAACATTTTATATATGTATCCAATTCACTTATAATTTATTAGGATAATATATAATATATATAAGAACAACTTATTAGATTATTACTATTATAAATTCATATTTATTAGGGATTAAACATCATAAAAATTCAAAGGACATAATTAGGGGGAAAGATAACCTTCTCTTTTGATTATAATTATGTACCTCCACTTAAATTCAAAGAGTTATTACTTTTTTTAATTAAATAATCGATTCAAAAACCTTATCCTATTTTATAGTTTGGTGACTATAGTTTTGGTTTTTTACAACCAATTCTTTACTTTTGTAATCATTTTCTATATACATAATAAGACAATAGTTTTTTATCTCTTTCTTATCTCTAATTTTCCTTATATTATTCAAAAATAACTTCCTAATACTCACAATGGTGAGTATATTACTTAAGGAATGATCCCCGTGGGGTTTTTTAATGGAATTAATAAATCTAATTTCATTAATTTATAAATTTTAATTTCTTTTTTAATAATGTAGTGGGTGTACTGAGGATTGATGCAGTGATTTCTATGTTTCCTAGGTATTATACACTATTTTTTTTACATTATATACCAAATATCAATTCCCTCCTTTATCTTAGGTAGTCCTTCATAAGATGGAGTGGTTTTAGTTGAGGGATGAATCAGAATATGATGGAGCATGGTTTAGGATGGTCATATATTCTCAATCAGGATGTGATTATCATTATTCATAATTAGAGGAGGTGTGATTTGGTGTGTAAAATAGACATAATAGGTGAACTTGGTCACAAAACATAATTATAGTTTAGTATATCACGTATAATGGTAAAAATTATTAAATTAATTCTAAACTATTAATATAGACAATGAAGTAACCCATTTATACAAATCATGGATTCACTTTATTTTCACTAAATATTTGAGTGTTTTCATTTCTTTAAATAAGTTTATATTGTTTTATATTCACCATTATAAAAATCCCTCCATTTACCCTTGATTTAAATAATTAAAATCACCAAAAATATTTTATAAGTGAATTTGAGTAGTGAGTAATTAAAAAAAGATCCTTAATAGAGATGACCTTGGCTAGCCACTAACTACACTAGGAAATTAAATATAATTTTTTACCATATTATAATTGGTGTGTCAATAATATAATGCTGTTTCGGGGGATCCAAGTCGATCACTCATTTTTATTTTTTACTATTTAGATATTTTAATGCTTTTAAATTTAAAAAATATAAAAAATAAAATCATCATTTACTCCACATATTACCTTAGTGAAACTATATAATTACTTTCAAGGTATATCCAAGGGTTGTGGTGGTCCAACTGTAACGCCCAAACCCTAGTTACCCAGAGTCGGTGCATTATTACATAACATTGGCATGATCACAAGAAAGATCAAGTCTCGAAAGACCGATTAGTTTAGTAGTCTTAGAAACACTAGATACATTCATAAAGGTTACATTACATCATAAATTGAAAACTACAACAAAATCTTGTCTCCACACTCATATCGCCTTATACTATCCCTGTAGGTCATTCATAAAATACTTCTTCACATCCTGGAAAAAATAAAACATAGAAATGGGTGAGCTCAAATGCCCAGTAAGGATAACAATATAGCAGAGACTTTCATAAATAATCATAAACATTTAAGGCAATGTATAACTAAAACAAAAGCCTTTTAAAACTTGAAATTCAGCATAATATGTAAGAAATAAAATGAAATAATACCATATACTTATTCACATGGATATTCTACTAGTCGAATAATCACATGCAATATCAATAACCATTTCATAATGATGGAATGCATAATGCCAGAGTATCATAACCACATACTCAAGGCCTCGTGCCAAGACTACAAATAAGATTTTGTCAAGGCCTTGTTCGAAGACACTAGTTTGTCTCATGAGACCTACCGATGCATCGAGGAGCTATAGAGGGCTCTACCCGTCACTTATTAAGTCTAATGCATTCCTCATATAAACAGGTTTAAACATAACATAAACATTCGTATTAAAACTAGCATACGAAATGTCAATACTTTTTTCATAAACCATGAATGGTATAAAAATAACACATCCACTGTCAAACATATCAAAAAACAATCAATACAATATTTAAGTTTTGTATCATAATAAATCAACTCCAAATAAACTTAAAATCCATCAAAGGATGTTGACATAGATGAAATCAAAACTCCATTTAGAGAAATATCTATTTCTATTTTGAAATCATTTAAGAGTCATATATTTATAAAATAAAACGTTTTCTTGGAAAATATTCTTATAATATTGTAAGGGAAGCTTCGACAATTTTATAACGGCAGAAAATAGCCGCACCCACCGTATAAGTTAAAAAAACATTCTTACCTTAATTCTGTCGAAAAGGTTAAAAAGGACCTTATTTGGAAAACGACAAAAAGATTCCTTAATAAAATTCTTATAAAAAGTCAACAAGGGTATAAATGAATTTATCCCATAGTCTTTAAAAAATTAAGAATGATTTGTAATACATTTTTAAGAAACATGGTTGTGGATGATAAAGATGTCCCAGTAGATAATTACGTATAAACAACCTCAGATAATGAAGAGATTGTAAAATAAACCCTTACCTTGTACTTTTCCTTGGTTGGGGGTAGGTTAACCTCATTTATAATGGTAAAATAATTGTTATTAAATTATACAATAATCATATAAATTAATATGATATCATATATGATCTTTTAAGATTTCTTTTTTAATAATATCTTAGTATTATCGTCGTTTCAGGTGTTAACTTACTCGTTTTCTTTTATATGTTTTGTTACGTAAGCCATATTTTTCATGGATAGGTTGTATATTATTCATATATAGAATTATATAAAGTCCTTAAACATTATTTTTAAATCATCAAATGATAATTATACTTGAATGGATACGATAGAGAATGAATCTCATTGCGTTTGTGGAGACGGTAGTCCGTACGTACGCACGAGCGACAATATCATTCTTTTGATATTAAAATAATATATAATTGGATGGAATATCATATATACAGAATAATTATCATGTTATATTTATTATTTACATGAATTACACATCATTATTATACCCATCCAAATAATAATTTATTGAATAACAATTACACCACGACGTGGAGACGGTAAGCCGTACATACGCACGTATGGTGACATGTCATTCAAAGGATGGATATAATACTGAATATGGTTGTACCATATTTATAATAACATCAAAATATATATAATATACTGGAGTTATTATTTTATAATGGGAATAACAAAGAAAGAAGAAGTTGAAGAAGAAAGGAACTTGAAAGAGGGTGGTGAAAACATTACCTCTTCTTCGGGTTCTTACTTTTGATTTGATCAAAAGTGCTCCTTAGGTTGGCTTTCTTTTAAAACTAAGGCCTCTAGGTTGAAGTGAAGGAAGTTGAGAGAGTATTTGGGCAGGGTTTGGCCGAGAAAAATGGATTTGAATGTGTGAATTAGTGAGAAGGGGGAGTGCCCTTTTATAAGAGGGGTGAGGGACACCTTTGGAAAAGATAGAAATATTATTTTATAATAAATTCATATTGGGTTTATAATGGATAAAAAGTTGATTATTTAAAGGTTATGTTGGGGATGGGTCGAAAACCACTCAAGAAATATAATTTAGACAGGTTTGGGTCATTATATTAACCTTATATTTTAGTTTTAACTCTTAGTTAATTAGTTTGACACTTACCATGTCACTTTGTATTTTTATATTATATAGTTAATAAAATTACTATATACCTCCAAGAGACCCCCAAGTGGTCCATTAATGATACACCTATCATGATATAAGTCTCTTGGCTGAACCTTAGATTTTTAGGAATTGAATATAAATTAATAATAAAATATTTGTTTTAAAAACTATTTTATGTCAATTTGGACACTATTGGGTATTTTGTTTTTGTTAAATTCATAACAACATTATTACTTAGAAAAAAATTTATATAATAAATAATAATATTTAATTTAACCTATAAAATTATTGTAATTCATAAAAAGTCTCAACTTACATTTATTTTGATATTTATAATATCAATTATTTTAATATTTCATTAATTAGGTAATTACTGTATCACGATCGTGTCATAAATAAATTAAATTATTTAATGTATAAAAATTATAAATAAAATACCATTATGTAGGAAATCTTTTTTATCTTTCTAATTAATATTTACAATCAAATTTATCTTATATATAACTCTATATTAAAAATGTTTTATTAAATAAACTTTGATTTTAACTCTTTTAACTCTTCTTTGAATTAAATAACAATAAACTTCCTAATCTAATACAAGTGGACCTAACTGATAATATTTTATTCCTAAGGTTATTTTTAGTCGAGATACACTTTTCCAATAGAAATAGGACATGTGTTAGGGTAATATTAATATCATTTTTACCCTTAATTACCATATTTACTTTTAACCATGGTAAATAAAAGTAAAAAGTTACTATTCACCAAAAATTATTTTCATCTCATTGAACCAAATTTTACTCCTTGATATTAACCGTGTCTCTCGGATTTTCTAAATTCCACTCACAGAAGCGGTAAAATTAAGTTTTATGTGAATTTCCAAATTCTCCTAGGAGGTGGGTAAAAGATGGTGAAAAGTTCAATAAAATTTTTATATATCTAAAATTATTCTAAACTAACTCCAATGAATTACATTGAAATTATATAGGTATTATGTATCTATTTTTAACTTAATTAAATTTAAATAAAATAAATAATTATTTAAATAAAAATTCGGTTTTAAACTATAACTAAGTGTTTTTTTCAATATTTATAAAAAATTGAAGGTTTTCAGAAAAATACCAAAATTTCACCCTAGGCTAATTTCGATATTCTGAATCCAAAAATGAATTCCATTTTGAAAGATAAAATTTATAAAAGTTCAAAAAGTGGGTATTAAGATTCATAACGGCTAGTTTGATTGGTTGTGGTGTGTGTGTTAGAACTCGAAGTTGCGTACAACACACGCTACTGTATTATTCAAAGGAAAGCATACCGTGGAAGCTTGGGGTGTTACACCAACTATAGAGAGAAAACATTAAAGGAGCTCATTGATAACCTAAAGGAAGAGCCTATTCAACTAGTTTTAAAAAACTTATACAAAGAGTTTTCATAATTATCACAATACTTTCCAAATTTCAATCAATAAATGCATGAGACATAAAAATAACTTATCCATTATATTCTTGAAAAAGACATCATACAGGTGGAAAATAAACTAGACAACCATTTTATCCTATAAAATTCTATAATACTACCAATGTCCTTGAAAGTAGAACCAATATTTCAAAGTGATATATTAGAGGGAGTGGAATTAAAACATGATTCTCATATTTTTAATTTATATTTTCAAATAATATGATTCATTAACCTTGGTTGAATTTTATAGTATCATAACCTATTATTTCCCTTGAGAGTGATAATGATGAGTATGAAGAAACCAACACCAATGAGAAGATTGTGGATTAATTAAAAGATGAAGTATTTCTCAGGGCTTTTCAAGATGACATATAACTAAAATACAACCAAAATGAGTAGGATAATATTGATTTAAATTATTTTTTATCTTATTTTTTTTATCTAATAGAATTATTAAATTATTTTCTTCTTGATTTTTATACATAATTGACACTTTTTAATACATCCATGTATGTTACCAAATAAACTATTCAAGTGGTGGTGATTAAAGAAGTGGATTAGCTTGAAGATCTTGTAGGGATGCAACTACCACCTCTACAATAACAAGAACATCCACTAGAGGTGGAAAACATGAAAGATGATAGGGAATAACCTTTATTTATGTAATTTACCACAATTCTTAATTCATTACTTTTACTATCCTAGGGTTGGGATAATTTTATATTTTCTTGTGGGTCACCAATCTAGGGTCTATTCAAACACACTGAGGAAAAAAAGTGGTGGATGTTATAAATGAAACCCTACCCCCTTGGAATTGAGGATGACCATATAAAACTACCTAGGTGTAGGTAGAATAAACACATCACATCTTAGGCATTACCCAAGTTTATAATTTCTTATCTATATTTTTTGGTTTATTTAATTTTGAAATAATAAGTAAATTATTTTTTCTTATTGGAAACATTTTTGCAAAGAAACCAGGAGCTTAACAATAGATAGACCCGAATAAAATTTCTAGGTTGTATTTATTTTTCTTGTCTGATGTATGATTAATATTCAATTTTCATGATGTTGGTACTTTAATTTAGATCAATAGTCTCATTTATGTGTGGGGGATATATAATATACTTAGGAGTTTTTATTTGTTTCCCTTTCTTATTTTTATAATTTTTTTATAAACTTTGAGCATTAATAAATATTCATTTTTCATTTTCACTCTTGAATTAAGTTTTAGGGAGAGTTATCTTGAAATTTTAAGAATAAGTTTTTTAATGATTATTGATATGAAAACTTTTCGTAGAATTTTATTTTCAAGCATTTTTATTAGTTTGAAGTTTTTTTAAATCCATGTTTATGAAGTAATAAAAAAATTATTTTTCCTATCTAATAAGGTATTTAAAATACTGTTTGACATATTCTCCTTAACACCGTTACTTTATTAAGTGAGACTTGGATATTTTATTTGATATGGAACATGTTATTAGTTCTATTTAAAAGTTTTGTAGTTCATAATATGTTTTTGATATGACTGATGAAATTCTGTGTCTACCCACATTTAAACTGGATACCAACCCTTTACGTTAACCATTATTTATCTCTTATAAGCAAAAAATTTCCTTATATGTTTAAACAACTTTAAGATCCAATTTATTCTTATCTACCTTCACTCATAATATATTTAGACGTCTATTTTAAAATTGAGTATAGGGGAATAGAATTTGATATTTTTTATTTGGGATGAAGCTCATTGTTGGGTATATCTATTGTGTTTCACTATTCTTTTCATTGGAGAAACATTTGACATGAGTAATTATCTTCATTTATACTTGATCTATTCTCATGTTACTCTCTAAAAAGAAAGTAAATAAGGTGAAATGAGATTTAATTATTCATTGTGTTCACTCGTATGACTTATGTAACTCAAAAAATAAAAGGGAACAAGTTTTCATTCATTAATTACATTCATTTTTCCTCTCATATTCTTTGAAAAATATGGGAAAGAGGAGAATTAGGATGAGGTGATCCATTTAATTTATTGGTTAACTCATGAAACATGTAAAAAAAATGGAGTTTTATACATATCATGTATTAATAATTGATTAATTAATTCTTATGATTTCATTTTAATATCCATGCATTTTATTTAAGAGTCCGACCTCCTCTTTTAATCCTTAAACTTTTAATATTTTTTATCCATTAACCCATAGACACTAAAATCACCTTGAAAAAAAAACTCATGCTTGAATTTTTTTTATGTCTCATTATGTAGAGGAAGGATATTTTTAATAATCCTATGGTGACACATCCATTTTACACATATGAACATAACTCTAGATTAATTTATCTTGAGTGAAGAGTGAGATGAATTTACATTTTAGGTAAGCTATGATTAACTTAGGGATATTTTTTTTAGGTCAAAAAAATATAAATGGGGGAGAAGAAAATGAAAGGAAAATTTATTTTCATAAATGAGAAATTATATATTATGTTATGGAAATTATCATTTAAATTATATCATTATTGATTTTTTTGAATTTGATAAGGATATTATATGATGTTTTTCAAAAGTGAAAGTGAATAGGCATGGGGGTTGTGATCATGCATCAAATTATTCTATATTTTCACCCATAAAAAAGTGATTTATTATTTTTTGTATGGTTTATTATCTCATAAATTTATAATTATTATCAAACCCCCATTTTTCATTCAATATATAAATTTTTTTAAAAATGAAAATCTCACCATTTTTGATATTATTCTAAAAAAATCTTTATTTTTAAATTTTTGAAATAAATTTCACTACATTGATCTAAAATAAAAAATTTAATTTTTTTCAAGATTAAATGGTTTTTTTCTTCATTTCATTCAACTAGAAAAATTCTGGAATCTAACTATATAAGACCCAAATATACTATGCAAGTAGGTCCAATAAATCTTTTGATAGTTTGAATGAATTTCAATGTTGGGAACATATCTACTAATATTAAGGTCCACATGGGTTAAACTTTTATTGGAGGATAGATATGACGGAAAGTAATAAATTTTACAACTATTAATTCTCAATATTCAATAGTTTTTAAGACCCTAAATTTCTAGAAATATAGAGCATAGGAATATAAAGAGTCTTCTAGGACATAAAATATGACTTTAGTAATGTGATATTAAATTTTTATAAACATATACTTTGGACTCTAAATTATATGGGTAGATATATACAGTGTACACGAGAAAGTTCCCAGATGATCACTATTCATGATTCCGAGGTTGTAGGGAACTAACATGAATGAACATTAGAAATAAAAAATTTTAGGGAGAAGTAGAAACCCTTTTTTATTATATATATGTTCCTCAAATTCCATTAAAATATTTATTCAATTTCAGAATAAAACATTATATTTTAAAAACATAGTCTCTTGGTGGGGTCTACGACCATAGTTTTGGGTTTTTACTACTCAATATATTTATATATAATTGTTTTCTATATATTTTAATAAGTAAGTGGTACATTATCTCATTCTTATCTCTCATTTTATTTTCATTATTACACCATAAATCTCTAATACCCATGACAGTGAATATCTAACTAGAGTAATGATACCATGGAGTTTTTAAAGGTGTTCCCAAATCCGAGTTTATTATTTTATAATGTTTTAATTCTTTTTTAATAATGTAGTTGGTGTGGTGAGGATTGATGTAGAGGTTTTCCATTTTTACAGGGTATTATCAACTATTTTGTTCCATTATTTACATGATTTTCATTCTATTCCTTATATCAAGAATCCCTTTATTAGATAGATTTTGGTTGGTTGAGGTATAAATTAGTATATGATGGAGTGAGGTTTAGGATGGTCATGCATTCTTGTTCAAGATGAAATTATTATTCTTTACTTCTGGAGGAGGTGAAATTTTGTGTGATAAAGATATATCCTTGGTGCACTAGGTCTCACAATATAAGTTGAGGATGGTAGATCATGTATTGTAGGATAAGTTATAAAATTAATTCTAAAGTATTAAAATATAAAATGAGGGAACCCATTTATCCAAACCTTATATTCACTTAATTTCCACTGACTATCTATATGATTTTATTCTATTCATTTCATTTTTATTTTTCTTGTATTCACCATAAAAAAAAAATTTCCTCTGAATTTAAATAATTAAAAAATATAAAAATATTAAATAAGTGAATTTGAGTAATGATTATTTGAAAAAGGATTATTAGGAGTCACAACCTTATTTAGCCACTATGCTGCACTAAGAAAATAAATATTATTTCTATACCACCTTGTGATGTTTATGTCAAATAGAATCATCCATGATCATATTCTTTTTATATAGATTTTGTAAGATATTTTTTATTTAAATAAACTCTTTATGATAGACATATTATATACCATTTTAATTAAAGACACATTCTCACTATGAAGTTATTTATCACATCATCCATAGTAATATATTTTTTCTCTAAAGCATCACAAATATACTTTCTATTTAAAGCTGTTAAGTTGTGTTGAATAGATTTTTTATTAATGCATTGAGTGTATTCCATAAAAAATGATATCATTGTTCTCCCATTTTTTCCTCATGTGGTAGAAAAGTAGTGTCACATATTTGGATGTGGGGGATTCAAAGTTGAGAGCACATACACCACTTTGAGAGAGGCAAGTATCAAGTGAATCCTAGTTTTCACCTCTTGATTTTTTCCATTGAATTGTTCCACAATCAACATGTTTATGATAATTTAAATATCCATATTGATGGGTATCAACTCTTAATAATTTTTACAATATATGTGGGTAATTATATGGAATTTTCTTAGATAATAGTAGAAGGATCCGACCAAGGCACATTACAGTGTCCCTCTCTTTAAGAGTGGAATCACCCCCACCAAATCAATAGTATAATGGATTTAAAAGTAATTATATTTTGGATACAATGGTGGATAATTACTTTACAGTTATACCTAGTTTAAAGTAACCCTTGAAAAGGATTTGGAATCAAGAGAGAAATGAAAGGTCTCTATTATTTCACACTAATAAAATATCCTCTGATGGTTGTAGGATACTTGAGAGGAATCTTGATCTTTAAGAGAGATTATAGCGTTTGGGAAATGATTTAAATTTGATATTTACATCCTATAAATACTAAAAGGATTGGATTAAGCCTTTAGATAAGATATCCTACCCCATATAATTATATAGATTCCTATTATGGAAATACATATCATATCCAAATTAGTGTCATATGTTAGATCACACATAATCAAATAAGTGTCCGAAATCTCACCCGCTAGCAAACAAACATGTTTTTTAGATCATGCCTAATATTATTGACAGTCCATATCATTCCCATTTATTGAACCAAGTTAATGCACCAAACTTACCTATTCAGGCTTGGGCCTGAACCAGTGTGACCAAATAAATTTTTAAAAATTTATAGGGACCTCTGAAAAACTCTCATAGAAACAATGTGTGAAGTGAAAAGTTATAATATCAAAGCACCACATTTCATGATCACACACACACACATGGAAGATGAAGTCCACTATTACAACATGATTTTTCCTCTGTACTTAATCATTTTAAATCATGATAAAAGTGATATCCCTTATAATGGATACTACACTCCAAATAACTTTCTAATATGAAATTCCAAATATGTTCTTATTTGAAATACATTTTTTTAAATAATTTTAAAAAAACTATTAAAATCACAGAGTTATATATTGATTTTATTGACAATTTTTATTTATAGTCCTAGATAATTTCGGTCTTGTTTTTTTGGATTTGTATTGGGGATTAACTATTTGGTTACATTGTGGACTACTGGTTAGTGTTGTTTCACCCACATCCGTCCGTGCATCTTTTCTAGGATGATACCCAAGGATGGGTCTAAATATAATTTGGGCCCTTGTTCCACTTTTTCTTTGGATTATTTGTAGGGGTTGGGTCATTCTATCATCTATTCTTGAACTCTAAATGTAGAGGTAGAAAGATGAGGGTTATCATAAAATAATAATGCTTTAGTTGTACCAATGATGCAATAATATAATCTTTTAGTCGATGGTGAGATATTTCCTCAAGTTATTATTGGGATTGGGATTATCTTTTATTTTTTGGGTATGGTTGTTTTTTTCTCATTTTGATCAATGTCGAGATTAGTTTCATGTTTTTTTGTTATGTGGTTGCTTCATGATGCTCGTGTTTTCAAGGTTTATTTAAGGGGATGGTTTTCCGATCATTTGAAAAAAATTCATATTTAATATTAACACTTGTAACATAGGTATGATATTAGGAATTCATGTATCGGTTTTTTTACTATATTTCATGGTTTCTTACTTTCAAGTTCCATGGAATAAATTTTTGAATTTGTTCAAAAAAAAATCACAAAAATGATTTAAAAAACTAATCCTATATAAATAAATACTATTCTTAAAATATTAATTTGTTCATAAATAAAAAATATTCAAAACATAATGAATTTAAATATAAATTTTAAAATATTATGGACAAGACATCAAAATAATTTATTAACCAATCTCAAATAAAGAACTTATTTATAAATTCACTTTTCTAATAAAATCTACTTTTAGATATTCTAAAATTATGTTTAAATGTTTTAAGTTGCCAATGTATTTAAAACCATATCTAAAACACAATTACATTTTATAAAAATAATATATTACATTAAAAAATTATTTAATTCACTAAAAAAGATCACAAGAAACTAAAAATTAAAAAATTTATGCCAAACAATTTCCTTTTTTTTCGTAAACCAAAATTTTTAATGTTTTTGATAAAACTAATTTTATCAACTAATAAAATAGAAAAATAAAATAAAATAATCCCATCATACTATACAAAAAATCCTTAATTTTGGCTAAAAAACATTTTGATTTAGGTTCCTTTAAGAATAAACCTTTTATCCTTATTTATAAGGTCATTTAGTGAGATTTGAATCAGATAGAGGATAGTACCATTTTATAAAGTGTTAATAAATATTTTTTACATGATAAAATAGTGATTATAAGATCAAATAAAAAAACCCCTATACAAAACCATTTTCATTAAGTCTCTTAATATTTTTTGATACTTATTTTTATTAAAGAATTCAAAATATAAGCCTCAAAATTTTATTAAATCATAAGTACTCACACATTTATAAAATGACCTATAGATATATTAACATGATTCATGAGACACCATTCCCATATTTACCCATTATGGGTCAAGATTACTCACATTGGGAAAGAATAAAGTAAAATAAGCAATATGTTAAGGCCTGACCAAAAAATCATTCACCTAAAAAATGATGTAACTAAAGTATCACAAAAAATAATAATGACCATACATTTTTAATGGTATACCCCTCAAGATCAATTATTTCCATCTCAACCACTAACAAAACTTCCCAAAAATTCTCTACTGAAAAAAGGGTTCTGATGTTTTTTTAATTTTATCGACTTAATTTCCTAAAAATTGAACAAAAATACCACTCATATATGACACATTCCCTAAAATATTAGAGGATTAACCGAATAAATGATAGATAAAATACATTTTGTGGGGTAATTATTTACCATAAATATTAATTTTAAAAATATTAATAAGATATATAGTTTTAAAAAAATTATGAAATTATTTTCATATAATATTTAAACTAGTTTTCCCTTAAATTTCATAACTATATGATTAGTGTATCCATTTTATCAATTATAAATGACTAAAATTAATATAGGAAAAAAATTATTAAGTAGAAAAATATCCCACTATGGAAGTGATGCTCTGCAACCACTCACTAAGTGGTCCATACTCAATGGATAAAGCACTATTCCAACTTAAAACTCAATAAAAAATAGAATACACAACTACATGTGCAACAAAGTACACATGTAGTGGGTGATTATGTGCATATATTTAGTAAGAATTCCCCAAAGGCTTCCCTAATGTCCTCATGAAATGGTAAATCTAAAATATCCTAAAAATAATTTGAAATAAAGTTATAATTAAAATGAAAACAATTGATGAAAGATAATTTCATGATATAATAATCACCTATAAACACCAATTACATTATTAAAAATATAAACATTTAAAATTATTTATAAAAGACTAATATAATTTAACCATATTTTTCACAATCTCTATAAAATTCAAAAATATAAATAAAAATTTAATTAACCATGTGTTGACGCCCACCAAATGAGCATAGGAAAATTAAAAAGGAATGAATACCTGAATATGGGTATGGTTTTCCCCACAAAATCAAAGGAAGGAGAAGGTGATTGATTCCTAAGAATCCTAAGAGCCTCCAAGAGACTTGTGATCGCGTGACCATCGTAAGTTCATGTGAAGAATATATGAGTTGTGAATAACCTGCAGTGGGTCCCATAGAATTCCCTTTTTGGAAAAATCTTCCAGCTCTTGTGAGGAAACTCTAAACAACCAATGAGTGCACAAAAGTAACTGGATAAGATTCCTCAGGCCACACAGTTTATCATTGGAAAACTCCTAATGAAACCATCAAAAAATCCTTTGAGATTAAAGAGGGAATATATTCAAAGGAGGTGGCCCCAAGTAGCCACAAACATCATGAGATTCACCACCAAATGGAAGAATATTTTTCCCTAGAAACATCCACGAAATTTTACATGACTCCCAAAACTTTTTAAAATAAAAAAAAAGAGGTAAAAAGGGAGGATGCGAGAGCTACTCACGGTTGCTGAAAGACATGCGACACACCCCTGGTGATCCACTGGACACTGCAAGACCTCAGTGACATATTCACCTCATCTTGTGAAAGCCCTTTTTCTTGTCAGCCTTTCCATGTGTAAGTACTCATTTATGTCCAAGAAACACTATTCCTCTCCTTTGTCACCCTAATGAAAAATAGATATATTTTTCTATGACTTGTTCACACACCCCTATATGACTCATATTGGTCATGCGAGGCATTATAAAAAAATCAAGTAAATTTCATGGACATTACTCATGAAAATTTTCATAATTCATGACCTATGTGAAATAAAACAATAAGGATAAAAAGGAAGGACGTGGGAGTTCTCACAATCAGTAAAAGACATGAGACGTCCCCATGACATCCACAACACGGTCTCACGAGACCCCCTAACAAGTGGGACGGATCTTACGAAGCACCTCGACAAGCCATCCTCACCTCGCAAAATGTCCTAAGGAAGGAATTGAACTCTAAAGAAGTCCCTTAGAAATGGATATGTGTCAAAATGAGAGTCCTTCAACATGCTTGTGTGATCAAACATGTCTTAATTCATAAAAATAAAACCGATAAAGGAAGTATTGATGGAAGATATGTGTGGACACTAAAAATCAGGTGGTTCACTTAGAATGAATCTCAACAAAGACTCATGAAAACACATGGTTCTATCCCCCCTTTACTGTCTCCATGCTGGATTAATTCTAGATATGTCATGAAAACAAAGGAATAATCGTGGTGGAAAGGTCTCTAAATTCTCCACCCCAATCACAATGAAAAAGCTGGACTCTTTCCCTCAGAACCTACCACAACTACGCACATAAGAACTCTCAGTGTCATGAGATAACACTAGAGAAGATTTCTCGCAGTAAGTGGATCTCATGACCAACTAGTTTTCCATGAAGAAATATAGTGATAGGCAGCCGGAACAATCATGTGACGTATATATTCACTTCATGTGATCACTCAAAGATCACATGAAGGACTCCTGGTAGGGCATGCAAAGAATATCCCACATGAATGGTGGATCACATGAGATTAAAAATAAGTTAGAACTAAAAATATCTAAGATTCTCATGATATAAGGGATAGAACAAAGACCAAGGGTGTAGGACTTAAACCAAAACATTATCACTGACCCTCATGTGTTTTTCTTGAACACCTCAAATATACGTGATAAAACCAGGACATATTTCCCAGATCTTTTGATGCTTCATCAACATCTTATTTGGATCCTAATAAATCATATATAAATATTAGGGAAAGTTACATGGTCCCCCTAGGTGTATTATCTTAGTCTCATGAAGTCCCCATAGTATTTTCTACCAAGCCTCGCAATGCCTTTCAGATACATCACCTGACTCATATAACATCGCCTAATCATGTCATCCAAGTCTTGAAGACACATCCATTCATGTAAAAATAGCTCTCGTGAGAGCCTCTAGGTGAGTCATCCAAGACTCATGAAATTCCCTGGACATATCAACTAGGAATCATGATGCCCTCCCGGGATGTCAACCAAGACATGCGAAACTCTCTGGACACGTCAGCTAGGATATGTGACGTATTCTAGGGAAAACTATATAGATATTGTGATGTCCACCATACAAGGTAGTCATGTCATGAGACACTATCTATGAAAGAATAATAATATATAAGGGTATCATAGGACTTGATCACCTTGTTCATCCTCATCATGTAAGCCCCGACCATAAGGCCAACCTTAGAGTGTAAGCCCCAACAAAAGGGAACTATGACGAATCTAATTCTTAACATATTTAGGATATATAGGCTCTCTCTCCCTAAGGTTTTAGATCCATATTGATCATCGAGGGTGATCCTAGTATTTAATCGCCTTACCCAAAACAATGACACTGATCACTCGTTACTACTTATTTCTCAAAACGCGCATGGATCATGTGGGCTTAGGGAGTTTCACTAGTCAAGTCATCTGCACTATACACCTCGAGTTACCAAGGAAAGATCAGAGTGTAAGTTCCAATACAGTGAACTACGATAATATGATTCCTACAATAACCATGATATATAGGAATCCCTACTAAGGTCTGAGCTCAAATAAACATCCAATTTGATGTAATCCTCATATCAATGAGACTTCAACCATCAGGTCCCAATCATTCTCATGAGATGATCACTCCACCTCATCCACAAGCAGATTAGGAAATGAACCAAACTATGATGAATCTGATTCCTACAATTACCAGGATACATAGGATATCTTACTATAGTCTAATATATATAATAACTCCTTTTAGGGTATTCCCATTACATAAGTACCACACCATGAGCAATGATATTGATCATTTCCCATCCCTTGTTTCTCACACCGAGTATAGATCATGTGGTCTTAGGGAGTTGAAATAGTCATGTCATCTACAGCATAAGTCTCTATAATAACATGGAAAAATTCATAGTGTAATCCCTAAAAAAATTAACTATGACGACTTTGATTCCTACCATAATTGAAATACATAGGAAGTCCTTCTAGGACTTGATCTTGAACACATGGTGTCCCAAAATACCCATATAAATTCTTTCTGCATAATGTTAAACTGCACGGGTCGAACAAACTATGTGTGTTTTGATTCCTACCAAAACTAGGATATGTAGGATTCCTCATATTGGATCAATAAACTCTTTAGAATATTAAAAACCTCCTTTCATGGCAGCACACTTCAAATATCTTGGTTATATTCCTTCAGTATATAAGAAAATCACATGTTACTGGAAGACAATGGAGAACCTCGAGTACATACAGATGGATCCACTTAATAAAACCCATTCATCTATACATAAAATAGAATTAACCAAAATCATTTTGTTAGGGTAATGGGTATCATATCAGGATTAGGAAGATATTCATAAAAATATATCAAATCTATAATAGAGTCCCAGAGTAGGATATAATCCCCCCCAAAAGGGTGCGATGAGCCTGACCTCCTATTCTATAAAGCAATACGAACCCCCAAGACTCACTGGGATTGAAATCCTAGATTAATTCTAACTTTTGAGAAGTAGGTTTATACCCATCTATAGGTGGAGGGAACCATTGGGAGTTTCTATTAAAAGTATCAATGATAGCCCAAAATTCATGATTATGCACAACAGATTTTCCCACAATCAACCGTCAAGAGAAACCCATTCTATGACATGAAATCCCAATGAAATAAAATTGATGAACTCGACATGAATCTATAAAATAAAAAATGATCATTTAATATCCATCATTCCATTTTGTTTGAACCTCATATGAAAATAGTAATGATAGGCCAGATGTAAATCTTTAAGGCCACTTTGTTTTTAAAACCCTATACAAACAAAGTATTAAAACTGACATGATTTTAAAAATGATCCTCAGTAACCAAGGTTTTCATAATTACATCCTCATTTTGAAAATTCCAAATGAGTGGAATGGAAAAATCAATAATATTAGGACAATTGTGTTAACCATGCATATATGATTGAGCACATTCTGCCTAATATATTTCACTAATTGGTGACCTTGTTTCTTATTGTCTATATGACTAAAAATATTGATAAAATCTCGATTTAAGAAAATTTCATCATATTCTATTATTCTCTCTAGTAAATCATCTACAGTCGCAACCCCCATGGGTCATAAAGAAATATCACCTTCTTGAAATCTCCAACAACTGGTGAAAAATGTGATGGTTCAAGAGTACCACCTACACAATATGATCCCGAACATGGATTCTACCCATGATATTAACAAAGTATGATGATCTATGAGTCCATATCACCTAAGAAAGGCTGATACTAAATTAGTTTCTTTTGTTTTCACAACCAATTTCTTTTGGAGTTTATCCCTATAGTGTGATGACTTCCACCTTCCATATCCGATGAAGGTAGATTAGGAAGCCAAATATGGATCCCTTTTGGTTCAAGTGTCACTGAGGAGGGAACCTATCAATTTATGTCACCAACACCATACCACTGGTAACCATCATTCACTTGAGAAGGGTACCATCTGACATAAAACTACATATGATTCCCATGCATGGGAAATAAGGAAGACTCATCAGAGAAGGAAGGTGTTGGATATCTAGAAGAGGGCTCATATTCTCACTCCTTCTGACGATGTCTACCGAAATATTATAGTAGGTACCGGTAAGAATGATCATATCCCTATTCACTCTAGACAAGTTTTTGGGAATATTTTCACATCAACCATGAATAAGGTTCATATTTATACCCCCATGCATGAATCCCATTGGTATATTTTGATGGCATAAGGAAGATAGAAGTAAGCACATATTCCTGATTCAATCGAAGACATTTTCTAGTGTATAATAGGGACTGAAAATGTGTAGGTTTATATCCCAGCACACAAATTTATAAAATGACAATATATTTTAGAAAAAGATGAAGAACTCTACCGACATATTCTAGCACTGTTTCAGATAATGGGAAAAACTCATATTCCTATCCCTACAGCTAGGGAAACTCAACACTCTGATCATTGTGAACAAGTGGTTATACCGGAGCAAGCACACACTCTTACTCCCATATAGGAGGATTATCAGCATTTTATGATAATTGATGAAGCATTATACTAGGATCATACTCCTGTTGCAACTAGGGCTCACTAGGTGAGAGCGACACATGCCTCGGGATAGGGACACATGCCTATTGAAGAAGTTCAGTGGTATATTCCGAAGGCCCAGGATCGGTCTCATACCCCCATTTTGACCGGTGATTACCATGTTAGAGGGAAACAATCCCCAAGATAGGATCATATTCCTATCAAAGAAGTCAAATGAAATATTTTAAAGGCTCTGGATCAGGCAAATATCCCTGTTCTAGCTAAGGATGACCAAGTGAGAATGGAACAAGACTTGGGACAAGCTCAATTTTTTGTTAGTGAACCTGCCTATCATATTCTAGTAGATCACAGAAACCAGATGCATATTACTACTTTCACGGATGAAGGACTATTCCAGCACCATTCCAATCAAATATAGGAGGATGATCATATCCCTTATCCCATTCCAAAGGTATATCAACACATTCTAGTGGAGAATGCATATTTAGACTAGGACCATATTCTAGATCCAACAGGGGTCCGCCCAGTGAGAGTGGTACATGCCTTGGGATAGGATCATATTCTTTCCATGAAGGACCAGTGACATATTGTCATGAACCGTCCTCGAGGCCCATGCCGTGACTACCCCAAGCCCTCCTTCCATTGTCCAGGGGCTGGAGACTAGCACCAATGGCATAGATCCCGATAAAAAGGGAAGGAATTGCCTTTATATAAGTAAAGAACACAATAGAGTACGCAAGCTGAAGTAAACACTAAGTAAACTGTGCACAAAAGTAAGTGCTGGAAAGTAAATGGGCTAGAATACAAACCCAACTGAAAGTACAGTACAACAGTAAAGAAAGAACAACTATAGTAAACCAACAACCACTGAGTCGTCCTCCGGATATCCCACCTGAATGGTGGGTACAGATGGTCTCCTCAACTCCTTGGGTCCGGCCGTCCACTCCGTGTACATCCCGCCAAGTGGTCCACCTCCAGGTACCGTCCCGCTCCATTAGACTCCACCTTGATCAGTGCTGTTTGTCATCTGCATTCAACACAATGTAGTGCGGGCATAGCCCGTGCAGGGGTGAGTTTACGATACTCAGTAGGGACCCCGAGACCCCTGAAGGCCTCCCAGAATCCACAAAGGATAAACCACAACAGAAAGATACAAACACGAAGTACCAACCAAAACTACTTAGGTATATTACCATACATATACCTAAGTCATCAATTCCAATTCGGCTCCAAATCACGAGCCCAAGTACAACCCAGTCCACATAGGAAAGCACAACTTAATCCACACAGGAAAGCAAGTCAATCAAATCGATGACAATGATTGAAAATCAAGACTCAGCTCACACAGGTATAATACTCATGAAGAGGGGTGGGGATGATAGATGTAGCCTCTGAATCATCTCCCCTGCCAAACCCACGTAGGATCCAAGTACAAAATTCGTCACTGCCGAAGCCATGTAGGATCCTAGAATAGTAACCATCCCTGCTGAACCCACGTAGGATCCAAGTACAGTCATCCTCGCTGCTGAACTCACGTAGGATCCAAGTATAATCATCCTCGCTGCCGAACCCAAATAGGATCCAAGTATAGTCGTCCTCGCTGCCGAACCCACGTAGGATCCAAGTACAGTCGTCATCGTCATCGCAGTCGCAGCCAGCTCTAGGGTTCCTGCACACAACACACTCAATTTTGGGAGGGTCCGCTCCACGAGACAAGAGGGTCGATACATCAACTGTCAAAAAGTCTAGAGTTGATGTATCCCGAAGTTACTTCTCATCAAAAGGAACTCAACGCAACAGACGACGCATAAATTGGACGCCTGGTCTGAGAGATATAGGATTTTCTGTCCCAGGGGCCCGGTTAGAAATATGATCGTTTCTAACCCGGCTGATATCCAAAACCATTGAAAACTCACTTATAGTATCGCAAAAGGACCGTCTCATCGAAAGAGTCCTAGTGCCGCAGAAGACGTGTCGATCAGATGCACGATCTTTAAGTTAACCCCCTTTAAGTGATTAACGGGCCCGACCCGTTTAGCCCAGTGGGCCGATGGGTCGGGTTGACCCAATTTGAGGGGTTTGACCCAGCAGGGGTGTCAGAACGTTCAAAAGGGAATACTCAAGTTGGACTGAAGGGACGCGGCCCGGCCCGTTTCGGCCCGGCTCGGCCTAGCGTGGCCCGGCTAGGCCCGGCCTAGTGCGACCCGACTCGGCCCGGCCTGGCGCGGCCCGGCTAGATGGCCGAGAGGCTCGGCCGAAGCCGAGTGCGTTCCAAATGGGGGGGGGGGGGGGGGGGTTTCGCATCGGCGGCGCCGCCCTTCCCCAAAACTGGCCGGCTAGACCATCCAGTCTCCTGCGCACGCGGCCATCATGAGCAGGCCGCTGGTCCTCCAGCACGGCGCCCTCCTGGCACCACGGTCCAGCACCACCCGGCCAGCCGACGGGACGACCGATCCTCTAACACAACACCCTCCTGGCACCACGACTCCACTTCGCCTGGCCGGTTCTTCCACCGATGCGGCCCGCGTTGCGGGCCACGGTTCATTCCGCACAACCGGCGCGACAGTGTCGGTTCCCTTCATCATGATCCCGGCATGGCGCGACGACGCCATATTTTTCCTCCACCTCCGATTGCCAATTCCAAATGAATAAAGTTCCAGTAGAGGGTTGTCGGGCCGTGTTCGTTTGGCCCATGCCCTCCGCGTTAGACGGTATCACATGGCCAGGAACGCACAAGGTTCACGAAACACAATGACCAATTTTATTCTTAATAAAATTGAATCAACACACCCTACCTCAACAACAGATGATGAGCATTGGCATTGTGGAATGAGGGTTCGTAGACGTCAATAGAGAGCTTCCGAGGAGGAAGTGGCATCTCCCCTTTTTATCACGGAGAGAAGACTGAAAGGCGTGACGTCTTTGGTGAGTTCCTGCATCGGTGTCTCCTTCCTTGTTGCGAAGGAAGAAGAGGACAGAGAAACCGGGGTCGCTGAGTCGATGTTCTTTGTCGAAGAGTTGACGTTCTTCATTGAGGATGAAGTTATTCAAATAAAACTAGAGCTCTCTCCCCAAAATCTCAACACCACATTCCAACCCCCAAAAAATAAAATAAGGCTTCCCTTATTTTATTTAATCATTCCATGCATTCAAATTTAAAAAATTCAAACACTTAATTAATTAATGAAGAGTTTCAATTAATTAATTAATGTGTGTGTTGGCATGCAATAAAGAGGGAGAGAGGGAGAGTTACTTAATTAAAGGGAGTTAACAAGTTTTAAAGGGGGGGTTTATGAGAGTTATGGAAATGTGAAGGGTTGGGGCTCATGTGGGCCCCACCTAACATTTATCCTCACATGGGTACTTAGGATGTTAGTGGGTCCCACCCTAACTTCCCCATGTTGGTTATAACCACTTAAGATATAAAAATAAAATTGTTCCACAATTTTATTCACCTCTCAATTAATCCACAAAAATTAACTTCTTCTTCCGTGAAAATGCATCTTTGATAAAGGTTCTCTTAAGCAATTACCGACACTGCAAGTTCACCGGTGCCCTCAGATTTCAATTCCAAGCTCCGGTTCAAAAGATAGAAAATCCTGCTCGTTTGTTTACTGAACGTGCCCGAGCTAAATTTTGGAGATTGATTCCAGGAACACCGAGCCTCAGAATCAAGTGCTGTCAGAAGCCATAGACTCATAAAATTACAAGGTATTTAAGAAAAAATTTCCTTGAAATTTCTGGGTTTTTACATTACTCCCACCTCAGGGATTTTTGTCCCCATAAAGCTACATCATAAACTAGGAAAACAAATGAGGGTACTGTGCATGCATCTGAGCATCCCACTCCCATGTGCTCTCCTGGAGGTTCCCGTGCTGCCAACGAATGTGCACAAGAGGAATCTACCGTCCAAATAGGAACTGCTCCTATCGATCCTCGATCTCCACCGGGACCTCTGCAAAAGTCGCCCTGTCATCGATGTCCAGCTCCCCGTGATCAATGATGTGCATCGGGTCGTGCACGTATCTCCTTAGTTGAGATATGTGGAAGACGTCATGCACTCGGTGCAACTGAGATGGAAGATCCAGGCGATAAGCCACCTCTCCTACCCTTCTGAGAACCTGGAATTGTCCAATGAAGCATGGAGATAACTTGTCGCCCCGTCCAAATCTCTGTAATCCACATCGAGGTGAGACCCGTAAGAAAATGTGGTCGCCATACTCAAAATCTAGTGGTCTCCACCTCCTGTCAGCATAGGACTTTTGTCTGCTCTGTGCAGTCCTCATCCGCTCCTGGATAATCTGCACTTTCTCCGTCGTAGCCTGGACCATCTCTGGTCCTATGAGTGCTGATTGCCCAGGGTCAGTCCAGCACAGAGGTGATCTGCATGGCCGTCAGTAAAATGCCTCATATGGTGCCATCCCGATGGTGGAGTGGTAGCTGTTGTTGTACGCAAACTCCACCAAGGGTAGGTGATCCTCCCAGCTACGACCAAAGTTAAGGACACATGCACGGAACATGTCCTCAAGTGTCTGAATGGTCCTCTCTATCTGGCCATCTGTTTGAGGATGAAAGGCGGTGCTTAGGTGTAGCTGCGTCCCAAAAGCCTCTTGCAACCCCTTCCAAAGCCGGGAAGTAAAGTGAGCATCTTGATCAGAAATGATAGATGATGGCACACCATGAAGCCGTACGATCTCTTGAACGTAGAGGCATCCCAAGCTCTTCACTGAGCCCTACTCTCTGATAGGTAGGAAATGGGCTGACTTAGTGAGTGGGTTGACAATTACCCAGATGGAGTCATGTCCTCTACAAGTACAAGGGAGCCCCTTCACGAAATCCATGGATATCCCGTCCCACTTCCACTCCGGGACCTCTAGGGGCTATACCAAACCTGCCAGTACCTAGTGCTCCGCCTTCACCTGCTGACAGGTGAGACATCATGAAATGAACTCAGCCACAACCTTTTTCATACCCGTCCACCAGTGCTGTCGTCTGAGATCCTGGTACATCTTTAATACTCCTGGATGTACCACCAATGGGGAAGTGTGAAAATCCCTCAGCACCTCCTCCTGTAATGCAACTGGTACCATGGTACGTCCCCTGAAGAGGATGACATTCTCTTCTCCTTCAGAAAATCCATCAGGTGCCTGCCCTGTGGAAATATGAGCACATCACGTCTCACAGTCAACATCCCTACGTTGGGCCTCTCTGACCCACTGTAGTAGTGGAGGAGTGACTATGAGCGACTGTAGAAAGAATACTCCATCTCTATCCATAAAGGATATCTGCAACGCGGCTAGCTGCTCCGTCGCCTCTCCAAGTAACTGAATGCCCGATCTCTTTCTGAGAGCATCATCTACTACATTCCCCTTTCCATGAGTATAGACTATCTCAAAGTCATAGTCCTGGAGGAACTCAAGCCATCGCCGCTGTCTCAGGTTCAGGTCCTTCTATGAGAAGATTTACCTGAGACTCTGGTGGTCAGAATAGACTGTAAAGTGCTCACCCATAATATAGTGTCGCCACATCTTCAAGGTGAAGACCACTACTGCTAACTCCAGGTCATGGGTAGCATAGTTCTGCTCGTGCTGCCTCAACTTTCGTGAAACACAGGTGATCACTTCCCACTCTTGCATCTGGACACACCCGAGTCCAGTCCCTGATGCATCAAAGTAAACTACGTACCCTACGCCCTCCTCCGATAGCCTCAAGATGGGTGCACTGGTCAATCTCTACCTTAGCTCCTGGAAGCCCTGATGACATCTAACTGAGCACATGAAGGGTTTCCCCTTCTTCGTCAAAGATGAAAGCGGTTATGAAACTTTGGAGAAGTCTGGCACAAATATCATATAGTACCCAGCCAGACCTAGGAAACTTCACCCCTCCGTCACGCTCCTGGGTGGCTCCCAAGCAAGTACTGCCTCGATCTTCACAGGATCCACAACAACTCCTTCCTCAGAGATGACGTGCCCTAAGAAGTGGACCTCTCGAATCGAGAACTGATACTTCTAGAGATTAACATAAAGATGGTGCTCTCAGATTGTGTCCAGTACAACTCGTAAGTGGTAGGCGTGCTCCTCCTCAGTAGTAAATCAGTATGTCGTCGATGAAGACTACGACAAATCGATCAAGGTAAGGCTAGAAGATCCTATTCATGAGACTAATGAACAATTCTAGTGCGTTGGTTATGCTGAAAGGCATAACCAAGAACTCATAGTGTCCATACCGACACCTGAAGGTCGTCTTCTGCACATCCTGGTCTCGAACTCTGAGCTGATGATAGCCTGACCTGAGGTCTATCTTTGAGAACCATTGTGCTCTATTGAGATGATCATAGAGGTCATAAATCCTTAGAAGTGGATACTTGTTCTTCACGGTCATCTGTTTCAAGTGACGGCAGTCGACACACAGTCGTAAGCTCCCATCCGCCTTCTTGGTGAATAAAATCAGAGAAGGCCAGGGTGAAACACTGTGTCAGATGAATCCCTTGCCCTGAAAGTCCTCCAGCTATACCCGCAGCTCACGAAGCTCTGCGGGAGACATATGATATGCTTTAGTAGATATCGGGGTTGTCCCAGGGTACAAGTCAATATAGAAGTCTACTTCTCTGCGAGGAGGTAGTCTTGAAATGTCGTCAGGAAAAATGTCTGCGAACTGATCCACCACAACAGGAAAAATTAGACTCCGCACATTAACCGCTCTGAGAATGAGACTAGCCAACAAATGTGTGATCGGCTTCCCTCTTCTCTGCGTAAGTCCATCCTGCGCTGCAAAGGATCCATTCTCACTGGTGAAGGGGAACCTGCTCCCATCTGTGCGGACACAGCGCACCTTGCACCTAATATAGTCAATCTGGGCATGAACTGTAGATAACCAGTCCATTCCCAAGATGATGTCGTAAGGTCTCGACGCCACTATAAGAAGATCCCAGCTAAAGCTATTGCATCCTAGAGTAAGCTCACACTACTGGAACCAGTGTGTAATCTTCGAGTCTGCTCCCGTAGGAGTCTCTAGACGTATGTATCGAGCCAACGGCTCTGTCGGAATCTTTGATCTCTAAACAAGGGCAGCGGTAATGAAAGAATGACTAGCTCCTGTGTCTATAAGAATTGAAGCAAGGGTGGAGTAGACACAGATAGTACCTTGAATCATCTTAGGTGCACCGTGGTTGTAGGCCTCGACTACCTAGAGCTGAGCCTGCCCCTCTCTTCCAGCTCCCTGTGGTCGGGGTGGTCCTCCTGGTGGTGGTGGTGGTAGAGCCTCGAAGCGTCATCCACCACCTGCTGGTCGGCCTGCTCCTCTGCCTCATCTGCCTGCTCCCTGCGGACTGCCACTGTCGAACCTCTACCTCTTCTTGGGTGGTTCCTCAACCTTATGATGCTCCTCTGTATAGCTGGTTGGGCAGTCACGAGCCATGTGGCCCTGCCCACCGCATGCATAGCACTGCCTGCCTCTCGTATGACTGGCTCTGCTGCATGTGCCCCGCACCTCCGAACCAGTATCCTGAGGTCACCCACCTGATGGCCTGGTCCACTTGGACCTTTGCGACATCTGTCTACTACTGGATACAGAATAATCCACCACATGTCGCCCTACGGTAGGCCTCGCTGTTGGCGTAGGCTCATCAAGGAAGCTCTCCATAAGAAGGGCTCGCTCCAGCACTCCTGCCTGCGTTGGAATGCTGAGGGAGATCATTGAAGCCCTGATCTCATGCCTCAGTCGCTGCTTGAAGGTCCATGCCCGAAGAAATAGGACCCGTACCATGTCCGTGGAGTAGCGCGAGAGGTCGTTAAATCTCGCTGAGTACTGGGCTACTGTCATGCTGCCCTGCCGCAGCTACAGTAACTCTTGGATGCGCACCGCACAGAGGATGGATGGAACGAACTCCGAGCAAAAGAGGCTCTCAAAGTCCGTCCAAAGTAGTGATGCCTCGTCGTGCACCTGGAGCATCAGGCTCCACCATCTACCTGCATATGCGTGCAGGAGACTCTCCTTAAGGATCACCATAAGATCTGTTGGTGTCCCTACCAATCTGAAGACTCATAAGATAGCCTCCAGCCAATCCTCGGCTGCCTGAGGGTCCGTCTCTCCATGGAACCTAGGCAGACTCTGACGCTGAAACTCGTGTAGTGCACTCAGGCGACGTTCACTCTCCACTGCTGGGGCTGGTGGTATCAGTGGACCAGCGGGTAGAGGTACCGCTGGTGCCTCCGCTGTAATGGGGACCTGCACAGAGGCCTCGTCGCTCGGTGGGTCGCCATCTCGCACGTAACTGGGAACCCTAGATGACTGCCATCGTGGGGCTATTCTAAGAAAAAACAGGTGTGCCACGGTTAATACAGTATACCTGGTGAGCTGACACAAAGTAATCACAAAGAAAACTTTTGAAATACACATGAAATCAAGGTTTTCAGGCACTGAGTCGGAAATCTGAAGTCAGGGTCCTGGTGTACGGATACGTCGGCTGCCACACCAACATTGGAATCCCTGTACTGATAACCGCACTCAATACTCTAAACATTATTTCTTCACAGAGAAGAAATTATCAGAGTCCTGAGTTCTGTGGTAGAACCGACTACTCTAATACCAATTTTTCATGAACCATCCTCGGGGCCCATGTCGTGACTACCCCAAGTCCACCTTCCATAGGCTAGGGGCTGGAGACTAGCACCAAAGGCATAAATCCTGATAAAAAGGGAAGGAATTTCCTTTATATAAGTAAAGAACACAACAGAGTATGCAAGCTGAAGTAAACACTAAGTAAACTGTGTACAAAAGTAAGTGATGGAAAGTAAATGGGCCAGAATACAAACCCAACTGAAAGTACGGTACAACAGTAAAGAAAGAAAAGCTACAGTAAAGTAAACCAGCAACCACTGAGTCGTCCTACGGATATCCCAACTGAAGGGTGGGTACAGATGGTCTCCTCAGCTCCACGGGTCTGGCCGTACGCTCTGTGTACATCCCGCCAAGTGGTCCACCTCCAGGTACCGTCCCGCTCCATTAGACTCCACCTCGATCAGTGTTGTCTATCATCTACATCCAACACAACGTAGTGCGGGCATAGCCCGTGCATGGGTGAGTTTACGATACTCAGTAGGGACCCCAAGACCCCCGAAGGACTCCCAGAATCCACAAAGGATAAACCAAAAAGGAAAGATACAAACACGACATACCAACCAACACTACTTAGGTATATGCCAATACATATACCTAAGTTATCAATTCTAGTTCAGCTCCAACTCACGAGCCCAAGTACAACCCAGTCCAAACAGGAAATCACAACCCATTCCACACAAGAAATCAAGTCAATCACATCGATGATAATGATTGAAAATCAAGACTCATCTCACATAGGTATACTACTCACGAAGAGGGGTGGAGATGATAGATGTAGCCTCTGAATCATCTCCCCTGCCGAACCCACGTAGGATCCAAGTACATAAGTCGTCACTACTGAACCCACGTAGGATCCTAGTATATTCGTCCTTGCTACCGAACCCACTTAGGATCCAAGTACAGTCGTCCTCGCTGCCTAACCCATGTAGGATCCAAGTACAGTCATCATCGTCATCGCAGTCGCAGCCAACTCTAGCGTTCTCGCACACAGCACGCTCGATTCCAGGAGGGTCCACTCCACGATCCAAGAGGGTTGATACATCAACTATCACAAAGTCTAGATTTGATGTATGCCGAAGTTCCGTCTCGTAAAAAGGAACTCAACGCAATAGACGACGCGTCAATCGGACACCCGGTCTGAGAGATATAGGCTTTTCCGTCCGAGGGGCCTGGTTAAAATATGCTTGTTTCTAACCCAGACGATATCCAAAATCATTCGAAACTCACTTAGACTATCGAAAAATGACCATCTTGTCGAAAGATTCCTAGTGCCGTAGACGGCGTGTCGATCGGACGCACGGTCTTTAAGTTAACCCTGTTTAAGTGATTAACGGGCCTGACCCGTTTAGCCCAGTGGGCCGGCGGGTTGGGTTGACTCAGTTTGATGGGTCCAACCAAGCAGGGGTGTCGAACCGGTCCGAAGGGAATACTCAAGTCGGCCCGAAGGGACGCGGTCCGGCACGGCCTGGCGCGGCCCGGATCGGCCCGGCCTGGCGCGGTCCGACGGGCCGAGCGGCACGGCCAAAGCCGAGCGCATTCCAAAGGGGTGGGGGGGGGGGGGGGGTTCCGCATCGGCGGTGCTACCCTTCCCCAAAACCGGCTGGCTAGATCGGCTAGTCTCCTGCGTACGCGGCCAGAATGGGCGGGCCACCTGTCATCCAGCGCGGCGTCCTCCTGGCACCGCGGTCCAGCACCGCCCGACCGGCCAACGGGCCGACCGGTCCTCTAACACGGCGCCCTCCTGGCACCGCTGCTCCACTTCTCCCGACCAGTTCTTCCACCTAAGCGGCCTACGTTGTGGGCCGTGGTTTGTTCCGCACAGCCGGCGCGACAACACCAGTTCCCTTCATCATGATCCCGGCATGGCGCGATAGCACTGTGTTTTTCCTTTGCCTCCAGTTGCCAATTCCAAAGGAATAAAGTTCCAGCGGAGGGTTGTTGGGCCGTGTTCGTTCGGACCGCGCCCTCCGCGTTAGACGGTATCAATTGGCCAATAAATCACAAGGTTCACAAAACACAACGAACAATTTTATTCTCAATAAAATTGAATCAACACACCCTACCTCAACAAAAGATGACGAGTGTTGGCATCGCGGAATGAGGGTTCGTAGACGTCGACAGAGAGCGTCCGAGGAGGAAGTGGCATCTCCCCTTTTTGTCACGGAGAGAAGATTGAAAGGCGTGATGTCATTGGAAAGTTCCTGAATCGTTGTCTCCTCCCTTGTCGCGGAGGAAGAAGAGTATGGAGAAAGTGGGGTCACCGAGTTGATGTTCTTCGTCGAAGAGTTGACGTTCTTCGTTGAGGATAAAGTTCTTCAAATAAAACAAGAGCTCTCTCCCCAAAATCTCAACACCACATGCCAACCCCGAAAAAATAAAATAAGGATTCCCTTATTTTATTAAATCATTCCTTGAATTCAAATTTACAAAATTCAAATACTTAATTAATTAATGAAGAGTTTCAGTTAATTAATTAATGTGTGTGTTGGCATGAAATAAAGAGGGAGAGAGGGAGAGTTACTTAATTAAAGGGAGTTAACAAGTCTTAAAGGGGGAGTTTATGAGAGTTATGGAAATGTGAAGGGTTGGGGATCATGTGGGACCCACCTCACATTTATCCTCATATGGATAGTTAGGATGTTAGTGGGTCCCACCCTAACTTCCCCATGTAAGTTATAACCACTTAAGATATAAAAATAAAATTGTTCCACAATTTTATTCATCTCTTAATTAATCCAAAAAAATTAACTTCTTCTCCCGTGCCAACGCATCTTTGGTAAAGGTCCTCTTAAGAAATTACCAGTGCTAAGAGTTCACCGGTGCCCTTAGATTTCAATTCCGAGCACCAGTTCAAAAGATATAAAATCCCGCTTGTTCGTTTACTAAACGTACCCGAGCTAAACTTCGGAAATTGATTTCGGGCACACCGGGCCTCGGAATCAAGTGCTGTTAGAAGCCATAGACTTGTAAAGTTACAAGGTGTTTAAGAAAAAAATTCCTTGAAATTTCTGGGTCTTTACACATATACAAAAGGCTCTAGATTAGTCTCATACTCCCATCTTGACTGAGTATCCCCTAGTGAGAATGGAACACACCTTAGTACAAGCTCATATTCCTATCAATAATGAGACAACATCTTGGAATACTCCAGTAGCTTCTTAACAACGGGCGTATACTCCTGTAGCACCAGATTATTATAAGAAGGTTCTAGTAACCATTATACAATATGCGAATATCCATGCACAATTTCAAATTAAAGGTCAACACATTCCGACCATGATGCAGAACATGGCCTATATTCTTAATCTGCTCAATTCTAGTGTCCTTGAGGTCATTAGAGACACATTATCAACCCCACAAGGGTCCATTGAATCCTCAATCGAATTAGAAGTAGAATTCGTTTATTACCATGATATCCCTCCTCATTATAGTGTGAATATTGATCATAGGGACTCTGTTCCTAACATCCACCATGATAAGCCTCTCCATAAATACATCTCCTAAAAACAAGGAGAAGGTCCACATTGGTATATGGAGAGAGGTGTCCTAGACTCTGACACCTTTTTATAGAGAGGTTCTCAAAACATTGGGGTCAACAACACTCCACTCCCATTAGTAGGTGACCATCAGAAACATCTTATATAGTCTGACTAGATGGAGGCATGTAAGTCTGATGAGGAGAAGGTCCACATTGGTATATGGAGATATTTATCTGGAAACAACCTCCCCATAATGTTCTTTCCTTTTTCAACTTCTGACTATGAGACCTCAGATGAGCTAGAAAAAGAGTGCATGCCTTATTTATGCCAAAACATATGGGATAATCATCAATAGTTTAAGGATCATCATATCCCTTATCAAATATATGAGGGTCACCTTCAGACCATCAAGATACTCTATTCTCAGTTATACTTAGCTACTATCTCTATTGCTTGGGATCCAAAATCAGAAAATAATAGCACAAATATGCAACATTGTTGCTGATATTACATCACAACTCTTTGGTAGCTGATATCTGAAGCCACGACATTCATCCATATTTGAGGATGGGGATTATATATAGCATTATACTTTTCCTCTCCCCTATAACAACAGAACACCTTAGATTCAACATCCTGTAATGTTATAGCCTCTAGAGAAATTAGAGGGTTGGATAATGATCAGGTCATCTGGTTACTACAATGGAATAATCCCACTTTAATGGTGATTAAACATCACAGAAAGAGAGAGCCGATAGCCAATAAGTCCCTAAAAAAAACAAGAATTTATTTCATACATGGATACCAAATTTTTTATTATACAAAAAACTTCCAATAAAGAATGGTTCTCATCATGGGGTGTGATCGCACCGAGATCCTACTTGATCACAACTACACAACATCAAATGGGCCATAGTTGCAAAAACAATATCAACCGTCTCGGAAAGGACCCAGCTCTCTGAGCCAGGGGAATACCTACCACCACCTCCACCTCTCAGATCTTTAATTACCAAGAGGATTTAGGATATACCAGTAGAAGCTGCAAGTGAACTCTAGCATGCTAGGCTGAAGGAATTTTTATCTAATCACCATCGTTTGTTTCATCATCCCCTGAAAGGACCCTGGGAACATCAATAGTGATTTCAGATCAACCCCATCCTGCAGGGTTAGGGCATTTATATCATCATGTCTATCCCAGGAGTCAGAAAATCCCTTACTGGAGCCATTGGATCCTCAACAATAGGACCAATCAATGCCAATTGTATCCCCAAATACCCCCACCCAATAGGGATGAGGGAATTTTCATCATAATCATCACCAAATAAGGAATTAGTATTCTTTAGGTTAGGAGGGGAAAATCAATGGTTGACATCCCACCTATTCAACCCACTATAAGACAAGCCTTTTCTGGTCAGGGCCCATTTGAAAATCATGACTAAAAACTCCCTCAGTGTCACTCTTCGTAGAACAAGATGGGAGGAGAGTATAAAAAATACAATCAAACCCGTCTAGGTTCATAAGAAAAAATGGACCAATATGGACAAGGGTTCAAATGAAACCCCTAAATAATATGATGTGGAATCATCCTATTACATCAAAAGTAATGGTACAACAACAATTTACTAATTTTACTCTATAAATTTCATCACTATTAACATGATAGATGTTTTGGATCATGTTACAAGTGTAAAGAGCCACAAAAAGGAAAATATACCTTAGGAAGAGAGTGATATGGATGCACCAAATGAGGTTGCACGCACCTATAACCAAATATGGCTCCAAAATATAGAGGATCCAAATATCGAATTTCCACCTCCACAATGAAACATTATAAAGGTAAAAGGTAATATTACATCCCAATGACCACCTAGAATAATTGAACTTACTTCCCTATAGAAATAGTTTTCACAATATGATAGTGAAATACAACCTCTATGATAACATAATGAGGAGCTACTTAGGGGAAATATCCCTAATAGGTATCATCTTCAGCCAAAGAAAAATATACTCCCTCCCATAGATGATCCATCTCTAAGAGTGTTATCCAAGAATAAAAATGACTCTATATCTAGAAAGATAGTCTACATAAATGGGGAAGTAAAAAATGATCATGACTTCCCTTCATTGCGGTGATAGCCTCTCCATTTCTAGGGAAACCATTCATTCCTGAGATGAATTGAAAATCAGTGGGAGATAAAGTTGGGACCACATCATCGACCCCAGAACGCTCCCTATGGAAAAGAGAAAACTCATAAAATAGTCCCCCTAGAGTTACTTAACGTTATCCTGTCCCTGGATACTCAGATGGAAGCCATGGATGGGTGATGCACACCTGTGCAGCCTGAGAGGAAGACATATCCCAAATGGGTATATGACACTCCACCTCCACCTAAATTTTGAAACCACAACTTATCTACCTTTTATGGGTAAGGATAACCTGAACAACACCTCACGCACTTCCTATCTTGATATGGGTTGATTATGGGACCTCGAGATCCATAGGAGTCAATAAAGTTAAAGTGTTTTGTGCAGACCTTGACATGGCCAACTTTTTTCTAGTACAGAATCCTTCTAGTAGGATCTATTTTAGGATAGAAAGACCTTTGTTTTTAGTTGATTTATCATTTTATCTCCATGATAAGGAATAAAGTGATTTTTGACCTAACAAATTGCAATCAATGTGAGAACGATAGGGTGTCTGATTTCATAGTAAGGTTGAAGAGTTTAACATATTCTCTCAATATCCCTCTCTCACAAGAGTAGCTACTGGAAATATATATTTATAATCTTAGGGATGAGTTGCCTCTAGGTGGATTCTGTGAGTTTGTAGAAATAAACCAACATTTAGAAGAGGCCATTCAAAGAACCTGATCCAAATCTTGACTCATGACCCGATTATAAGGGAAAAGACCAGGAAAATCATAAGTTTCTTCTGTCACTCTCAAGCCAACAACAATTTGCATCCAAGAACCCAAACATGTCCTGAACTTCCCAACACCTCTTTTCGAGCGATGAAAACCACATAATCACCCCCGATATGAAGCACAAAGAAATTAAGGTTTCCTAGGATTTGAGGAATAGATGAACAAGGAATAATCATTCCATAATGAAAAATTCACCATTTATTTCTTTGCATCCATAGAAAATAATCTTATCAAGATTCCAAAACCTAAGAAGCCTGAAGAGGTCAACCTCACCGACAGTCCTAACTACTTACCCTACCATAGAAGCATGGGTCATAACATCTAGGATTAATTTGTCTTTAAGGATTTACTTAAAGGAAAGGTTTATTCCAAACCGGTAGAGTTAGAAAAATCCCTAGAGAAGGTGTCTTACATAACCATCGTATAGTTATAAGATAAAGATGTTTGGAAAAAAGCTCTGAGTAGGCATGTAAAAAATTTTGACAACTAGATGAATAAAAAAATGTTGACCGAGATCATGCCACCCTGAAAGCACAGTTGCATAGACCTGAAATAGACCCACCACCTAAGAAGGAGGCATCAAATGTGCCTCCCAATGGTAAATGTAACCATATGAAGTAGAAAGAAATATAATAAGAATAATAATATTATCCCACAACACAAGCTCTAGCCCTTTCATATTTCTTCTCTATAATATATGAAACACAGGAACCAACCCACCAAATAGAATCCTCTTTGGATGAAGAGCTCATATTTGGGTATTTCAATGCAATAAACTTATCAGAACCATTCTATGATGATGATTATTCCCTAGAGCATGAAATTCTCACATATAACTAGGGAATGAGAGGCTCCATGTGAAGGAATTGAGGATACATGGGACAATGTGGGTTTGGTCAGATATAATATTCTAGTCATGTCCCCATGGAGAATACATATGCTGACGAGAATTATGGGAAAGCAATCCTGTGAGCCCATAAGGGACATGAAGGTGCCTTAGAACCCTACAATAATCATTTTCACCTAATTATCTTACATGAATTCCTAGCCAGGGTTCAGAGGGATCAACCCAAGCAATGAGGAAGGCCGACACGACCTGCACCACTAGAAGTAGATATTATATAGACTTATGTACATGAACTGGGCCTATGCACCTCAAATGCCTTGGCTCCTGAACTGCATGATCAAGGGAATCCCCATAGAGGAATGCATCAAACCTTGGTGTATAAGTACATCATTTTGAAACAACTATCCATTATCCTATCCAATCTCTCAATCCTCAATCCACTCAGTCTTTGAAGAGTACTTAGGGAGGCACTTATTGATGCCCTTCATAGCCCACAAGAGTCTGAGATAGAAGTCATTATAGCTGAGGTTTATCGAGAAGAGACCATATCCTTATAATGTCATGTCTCTATCTCATTCACTAACTAGGATCAAGAAGAGGTCATCCAAGGGAACATCATAACCCTATATGTCTCAAGAAAGCTCAATAATGTAAATTTCCAAAGGGATTTGATTGATAATGGTTATGGGATCAATTTCATCCCAGTTAAAACCCTAAAACATTTGGGATATGGAGAATGGGACCTATCTCCCACAAAGATGACCATTCAAGGGTATGATAAGAATGAGAATAGACCCCTTACGAAGATCAAACTTGAAGTTCAATTTGGGGAGCTCACATCCGATGCTAAGTTTATGGTTATCCATAAAGACACTACATACAATGTTCTACATGGAAGGCTCTATCTCTATTTCCACTTGGTGGTACCTTCATTATTCCATCAGTGCCTTAGGTAACCCATCAATATAAAATTCGGTATACTAGATGGTAAAAACGGCCACTTATAGACTTTCAGATCCATATATATCAAATAATATTTCTATAAGATGGTAGGAAAGAAACTAGTGGTGGATGAAGATATGTAGTTTGTCACCCCCAATGGCTTGGAGGCCACCCCTATGAATCCTTAGAGTTTGCTTGATAGTGACAATGTGTTCCCCATAATTTTGTTTAAAGTAACAAGTCTGGTCCCAGAAGTCCAAGCCCCTTATATCCTTAATGGAAGTGTAAAAAGAAACCAGCTCCAACATCTCTCTGTAATGACTTAGGTAGTAAGGGATATTGAGGTCTTTTTTAATAGCCTTACTCACCCCGATAGTCATAGAGAGGCCCCCAGATTTCCATCTTCACCTAAAAGTGTCTTCATGGACTTAAAGATGGAAGAATATGAGGGTGACCATAGGAATACCCCCAACATTTGAGGAAGGAATCTACACCACCATAGATGATCTCTATCAGATAAATATGGGAACATAAAAAGACCCATGACCTACTCTAATTATTTCCTCCATGCCCCCTGAAAATAAAGAGATGTACATTGCATTTATAAAGAATCATCAATATGTGTTTTCCTAGAATTATACAGAAATGACCAGACTGAATCCAGATGTGGCTACATAAAATCTTAGACTACGCAATGAGAATCAAGTCTTTAAGAAGGTAGTTAGGAGGATGTACCCATCTCATGAAACCAATGTAGAGGTAGAAGTTGAAAATTTTATCAAAACCAACTTCATTTGAGAAGTGAAATACCCAAGATGGATTGGCAACATCATCCCCGCTAGGAAAAATAATTGGAATATTAGGGTGTTTATTGACTTCAGAGACCTTAATAAACATTTTATAGAAGATGAATTCCCATTTCCAATCATATAACTCTTGATCAATGCAACTACTGACTTCCAAGACCTTTTCTTTATGGATGGGTACTCGGGATACAATCAGATCAAGATGGTCCTCAAAGATGAAGAAGCCACTACCTTCAGAGCGTCTCAGGGGATCGTCTGCTATTAGGTCATTCCCTTTGGATTATTGAATTATGTAACTACATATCATCATGATTTGAATCATATATTTAAGACATTCCTATGGAGGATTGATGAGTGTTACATCGACATCCTGGTTATTAAATCCCAACAACAAAGTGATCACTTTACAGACCTTCAAATTTTTTTGACAAGATGAAACAACACATTTTGAAGATGAATCTTCTAAAATGAGTTTTAGTGGTAACATAAGAAAAGTTAATTGAATTTTTGGTATGACACCATGACATCAAGGTTGACTAGAAAATACCAGTTCCATTTTAGCAATTTCACTTCCAGAAATCTCAAAATACTGAGGGGGATCCAAGGGAACCTCGCCTATATTCAGTGATCCATATCCAGTATGGATAGAAAAGATCTCCCCTTCACCAAGATAATTAATAAGGGAATTTCTTATCGATGGGATGATGATTACCAAAAATCCTTCAAAAGCCTCAAGCAGTACCTGTTGTACCCAACAATTCTGATTCCACTGGTGGAAGGGAGGCCACCCATCTTATATGTGTCCACCATGGAATGCTCACTGGGTTCTATCATTGAATATAAAAATGATGAATGAAGTGAGAATAGTTTCTACTACCATAACCAAATGTTTCTGGGTACCGAGACTAGATATTCTGATGTCAAGAAGAACTTCCTTTCACTGATCTTTGTAGTGAAAAAGTTGAGGCATTACTTTCACACCACGAAGTCCAGCTGGTATCTCTCATTTATTTTCTCAAGTACATCCTTGAAAATCCTATATCGGATGGGTTCCTGGACTGATGGGTGGTCATTTTTTAGAAATATGAAATTTAGTTGATATCATAGAAGTTAGTGAAAGGAAAATAACTTGTTGATTTCCTCAAAGAACATCCTACCCTGTAAAATGCACTCGAAGACACCGATCTCTGAGATGAGGAGGTCTTCAATTCCCGTGATACTCCTTGTACATGGGAGATGTAATTTTATGGTGCCTCCCAAAGTCCTGTCAGTATAATAATAGAAAAAACAAAGGTCATTTGGGTTGGCCTAGGGATTGTATTTATCTCTCTAGACAAAGCAGTCTTTCCCTACTCTATCACTATCCAAAGGCTGCATGAACAATAAGGCTAAATATCAAGCCCTCATTACTAGATTGGAATTTTCCTTACAGTTGCACATAGCCTACCTGAATATCAAAGGAGACTCAGATTTAGTAATAAAGTATACCAATGGTGAATATTCTATTAAAAAGAAATAATTGGACCCAATTAATGTCTATGTCAGAAGACTAATGGCCAATTTCACCTTTGAGACCACATTGCATCATGTTCCCTGATCAAAAAATGATTATGTCGATGCAGTAGCTAACACAACCAATATCCTAGCCTTCCTTTACCAGGAGGAAGAAAAATTATGCATCACACATAAAAAAATGGTCTCTTCGATTGTTGTATGTTATATGGAAGAAATAAATCAGGTCATCTCTGCCTCAGAGTGTGATGAGCCAATAATCATTCCTATATGGATGGATCCCATAATTGATTATCTACAAAATGGGATTATCCCAATAGATCATGCTAAAATGGACTAGATTCTGTGACACATATAAAATTTCACTCTACTAGATGGTCTAAATGAGTTGAAAGTCCTATAAAAATGAGGAATTGATGTAATCCTCCTCATATTTATAATAGAAGGAGAGGTTCTCGTCATCTTGGAAGTATTCCATGCAGGATCTTATGGAACTTACCAATCTGGGACTAGGATATCCCGCCAAATCTGGAGGATGGGATATTACAGGAAAACCATGATACAAGACTATGTGGGATTCAATAAGAAATTTCATGCATTCCAGATTAATGAAAAATTCATCCACCAGTCCTCAGAATTGCTAAATATAGCTAAATATTCCTGGCTGTTTTCTATTTAGGGAATGGATGTTATAGGTCCATATCCCACCGCCATAACTATGGAGTTCAAGTACATCCTTACTGATACTGATTTATTTTCTAAATGGATTGAGGTGATACCCCTCAAGGAATTTAGGATGAATAATATCATCAACTTCAAAAAGTCCCATACCATCACTAGGTTTAGGGTTCCTCATATAATATTGACAGACAAAGATGCTAATTTCTGTTCCACAGAGTTGAGGAAGCTGTACCAGGATTACAATATCGAGTCTAATCATTAATCTAGCTAACTTGAAGTGAAAAATTAATAGATATAGGACTTTAATAAGTCTCTATCAAATATAATCCATAATAAGGGGAATTGGGATAAGAAGTCTTATCTAGGAAAACCCCTCCATGATTTATGCACCTACCATACCACCATGAGTACTGCCACATAGGAAACACCATACTCCTTGGTGTACGGGACCATGGTAGTGTTATTCATAGAGATCTAGATACCTTCACTCCAAATAGAAATCTACGGATGAATCTCAGTTGATGAACAATCACAAAATACACTAGATGAATTGGAATGACTAGATGAGAACAAATTGCACACACAACACAACCTGGCGATCCCTCAAAATCAGATCCCACAAGCCTTTTATAAAAAGGTCCGACTCCATTCATTCCTTCAAGGAGAACCAGTGATAGATATCAGAACCCTAATTATACCAGGGAATAATACCCCAAAACTGGAACCCAAGTGGGAAGGGAATTATGTCATACATATGTTTTATTATAATGGATCCTATTTAGTGTCCAATAAGAATAGGGATCACGTCACACCACCCACCAATGCAAGGTTTATCAATAAGTACTTTGCATAACTATCATCAAATGGACATCCAAATTAGAGTAAGACTTATCATTCATCCTGATCACATGAATTTAAACAGTATAGAGACCATCCTAACCGCATGACGTTAAACTACACACTTTCCTAATAACTATGTGTGGCTTGATTCTTGTCATCATGAGATATGTAGTGATTCCCAAATCTCAATTATTGGGTTAATACATAGTATTAATTTTTTTTCACATAAGGTAATCCAATTTCACTACCACATGACATTAAATTGAAAGGAAAATTTCCTCACCACATGAAATAAAAATACATGGACTCCTGACCTATCTCCCCTTCTTGATGGGTAATCTATCATCCTTACCGCATGATGTTCAACTGCATGGTTCTTCAAGAACTACATGTTGTTTTTATTCTCATTTTTATGAGATACATAATGATGCATAAACATCTATCCTTGGGAAAAGCCACAACATCATCTCTTTTTCACATCGATCCATCTTCATCCCCACTGCATGACATCAAAACTGCACGGTTAGTCAAGAACTACATTTTGCTTGATTCCTGTCATCACAGGATATGTAGTGATTCCTGAATCTATAATCATGGGACCAAATACAACAAGTAATGGAAATAATGATCACCTCTACATATGGTTTAGACTTATGTAGATTATTTCCCAATCAAAAACTATGTGTGACTTGATTCCTATCCTTATAGGATATGTAGAGACATCCATATTTCCCACACCGAGCCCAATCACAACAAAAAATATAAATATTCACCCTCTTCTCATATTATTTAGACCTACATAGGGATATTCATTAATAACTATGTGTGTATTGATTGCACATCTCCATGGTATACATAGTGACACCCACAATTTCATTCATGGGCCCTACCACAATACCACCATTTCACATCGGGGGGCCCACATCATCACTACAAGATGTTAAACTGCATGGCCCCTCAGAAATACATGTGGTTTGATTCTCATTTTCTTGAGATAAGAAGTGAAACCCATTGTAACAAAGGATTTACTTTGCTGAAAATGAAGTATGTTTTTTGTTTGTTGTGAATCCTCATATGGGAGTTTAAGAAGTTTGCAAGTAAAGGTATATTATAGTTCAATAAGAAAATAGTATTGATGTTGGTATCATTTCCCAGTGTTTGCAAAATTTTTGGGTCCAAAATTTGAAGAATTTATTTCATCATGAAAAGTGGATTTCCTTGAAGGACTTATAAAAATATGAAAAAATCTTGAGTTTCATGAAGATGTGATTTGTGAATTGTGTTTTTCAAAGAATCAACGAAATATGACAGTGATCTACACAACAATAAAGAGCATTGAGAATGATGAATAATTGGAGGTTTGTGAATAGTTATGGTGATTTCCATGATTATGAGAATTGGAGCTTCACAACGATGGGATGGCTTTGATGTAAAGCACTATAATTACGACAAGCATCACGAACATGGAATTTCCATGGAGCTTTGTGATAGAAGGAGCTATAGGAATATGTCTTTAAAAGATCCATAAAATATATGAAGAGGCGTTGAGCATCATGAATAGCTGATCCTACAAATATGAGGCTACCCTCCATCACTTAGATGAGTTTTTTGAAGTAAAATCGGAAATGATATGATTTTAAGAAGCTAAGTGAGCTTCATGAATCTGGTTTTTTATACGAGCCTGAGCATCATAAAAAGACTATAAGTCTTGAGTGATGCCAATTATTTTTATTAATGGATACTTCTTGATGATAGGATATTCCATGTTGAATTTGTGAGAAACACAAAAGAGCTTGTTCTATGAAGGAATGAGTGATTCATGAAGGATTTTTGTTCCACGAAGGAAGGGAGCTTCGTGAAGGTAGAGAGTTTCATGGAGGAACTTCATGAAAGGTAGTATTAAAAATTAAATTTAAGAGGATTGGGCTTTCAGAGTACATCAAATTTTGTATATGGTGCTAGAAGAGTCTCATGCTAAGTCAGGGACAAAGACTGTAATGTCAAACCATTGAACCAGCCTTCAAGTTGATAAATTGAGTTAGATTTATCTCAAAGTAGTAAGCTTGGGTGTGTCGATAGAAGTGATCTGAGGGAAGAAATGTGCTATCCATAGAATATTATTAAAATAATTTCCCATGGCATAGAGTGACTATGTATAAACGTTTTTATTCCACATCTAATAAAGATTAGTTTATTTAGATATGACTGACACACTATCGATTTATGCTCCTTAGACTAGCTCTTAGTGGTGAACTAAGTAAAACTATTATGTTGTTTTTTTTTCATGTGAATGTTTCATTACTAATCAAATCCATAATATATGTTTAATGACTTCATACCAACATGGGAACAATATCTATCACATTAAAAGAAAAAGTTAACACCATGATTCACCCCTCCCCTCTTAGGGTGCTACGGGGTCCTACAAGTGGTATCATAGGGAAGGTTCACATATGTTGGATACTATACAATACATCTATTCTCTATTGAATATTTGAGTTTCATTACTAATTCAACAATGAAGTCCAGTTTTGATGAAGATATTGTTATCTCTAAGAAAAAGTATATATCCACCAAGACAATGATGAATAAGAAAAAAAGAGAAGAGACAATTGAAGAAGTCCATCTTATCTAAATAAGAGGTAGTATCTAGTTCTCTATGCCTTTCTAAAAATGAAGATATATTATGCTTTAATGGTGAATAGAAGGTGGCTCAAGATTCAACTAATGAAAAGGACAACACTTCTCAAAATTTTCAATTGATCAGGAGGTATGTGTTGGAACCTTTGAAATTCATCCTCAAAATAAATATCCTATTACAAGTGGTGATGTTGATCAATATAAAACCTCACATGAATTTTGAATTGAGAGATTAAGAAAATATATGCATGATATTACCCAAGAAATAGTTTCAATTGTTGGTAGAATCTTTCAATTTATGCAGGCAGAAATCAACTAGCTAGAAGGAGAAGATGTCTTGATGGAAATAGGCTTGCAAGAAAAAATTATAAAATGTTTAAATCTCTCCAGAGATGTTAGAACCTTGGAATAATCAAATAGGGAACTTGAAATATTTTCCCCAAAATTCTTCAAATAAGTTTTAGAGAAAGAGGTATTCAAAAATACTCTTAAAGAAAAAATCCACATGCTTGAAGAAAAAATGGAAACTAACACTGATGTAAAGGGTTTATAATTGGAAGAAATATCCAAGAAGATAAAGTAACATGACTCCTTGATTCTTAATAAATTTAAGCTACATGAAGAAGAAGTTATTAGAATGAAGAAGGATTTTGAGGAAATGATGGTTACTATTTAAGATCAAAAAATCATCCTCAATATAAAATTTCAATATTTGGAAGCTCAGTTGGCCAATCTTGAGAAGAAATTTGTTAAGACTTCACAAAAGAAGGAAACAATTTCTACAACTACTAAATGTTCACTGTAATATTCAAAAGTTATAAGACCTCCAATATATGATAATAAGATCATGATATCATTTGATTATCTATCCCAAGAAGTTGATAAGAAACATGTACTATCCATACCAAATTGTGTTAATGTATCTAAACCTATTATCATGAAGTGTGAAGGTTGTAAGACAAATACTGTACAAGTATGGATGAATAAAGGTTATAAAAAAACTACCACCATGACTATGGTGGATAAAAAAAGAGTATATAATTGGTTTACCCACAGAGAGAATTAAAAGTAACTAAGAAGATCCAACAACCTTATATAGAAGATATATAAAGATCATGATTTTTTGGTTAATGTTGGTGCTGCAACTTATTTGTGCATTATGCATTAAATTATTGGTACAATCCTCAAAATGTAAAAGCATAAAGTAAGCCTATTCCATGGGGGAGAAATCACAATATGAAGAAGAAACATCCATAGGTCCATAAGAATTTGTTTACTATAAACAGATTTGTAATTCTTGATAACATATATTAGGTATGCAATGGCAGTGGTCAAAAGGTTGGTACATTATCATATCAACATGTATCCAAAGCCGATAAGAAAATAAGATCACAAAATATGGCAAGGATTGAAGAAGAAACCATGATAATAAATCAAAATAATGTTGTAAACAGAAATCCTCCCAAGAAGGTATCAATGAAGTATTATGAGAAGAAATTGGATTATAAATCCAAGTTGTTGAAGGGTAGTGAATACAAGAGAACTACTAAGATGGATGAAACTTAGGAAAACCCATGTGGAAGATCCAAAATTGCTTCAATAGTTCCTAATGAAATTTTAGTTATTTGGCCAGAAGATTTGGAAAGAATGAGGAAACTCGAAGATGCACATGCAAAGGCTGGTGCAAAAGAAAAAGAAAATATTACATGTGATAAAGGAAAAGTTCACGAGAGTTTAAAAAAAAGAAAACTCATGTGTTAAATAAGTTCAGTGTGAGAGATGCATGAAATCTGGTCACATTTCAAAAGGATGTTTAACCTTAATACAAGATAAAGATATAGTCCTTAATATAATTAAGACTGTATCATACATAATGGCCATTAATAAGAACAATTATCCACACAAAGTAGAAGAGAATGTGAAGAGATCAATGCAACGAAATCATAAATCTGAATATATGTTCAGATGTGCAAGAATGAAAGTTGGATCAGATTGAGCAACATGGTTGAGAATATCATCTCAACCATGCAGTTCATATTGATAAAAGAAGGAACCACCTTATTCCCTTAATATTTTTATGTATTGTATTTGTGCTTATAATGCAGGGAATTGAAGGTGAAGAAAGTTCTCAGGGAGAGAACCTGTGAAGAATATAGGGCTATCAATTCTTAATAGCCAAGCTAAAGAAGTCACCATCTTTGAATTATTCCTCAATTAGATATTAAAATACAAGTATGATGGAGGATAATTTTTTTTGATGAAGATAAGGATATTATATTCTGAACAATTAGGATAAATAAGGTACCATCATGGATTGATATCATTTATGGTATCTTGGAGAACAAGTGTTCAAGAAGATTATCGTTGGTGATGATGTGAAAGTTATCCAATGTGTACAGTCACAAGTTAAACCGTTCTAGTGTTTTCTCCATACAAAAATTTCTTGAATCCATTATTGATAACATTCAAAATTATGAAGATTCTGAGAAGTATTTCTCTTGAGGAAGATACAAATGATGAATGATGAAAAAGATATTAGAATCATTATTTCAGTTTTTATCAAACATGATTATTCAAAAAATTTCTTGACGATCATGTCATTGGAAAAGAAGTTTTAGGTATCATGATTAGTGGTTAAGGGAAAAAATCATATGATGAAATAGTTTTAGACCTGTAAAATATTTGGGGATGACACAAATAATATGATTCATAAGAAGAATCAGGATAAGAAATTATGGCTAAATAAAATTCATATCCACCTCAGAGGAGAAATATAAGAGAAGAAATTGATCAAACCAATATCATTGGGTATTGTACTGCACCAACACAAACATAGGATAATTTAAATTTTATAAAAAACAAGGCACATCTAGTGTGTAAAGTCTTTCCACATATTAAAAATGTTGATGTTGAAGAAACATTTTCCCTATTAGAAATACTGGATTCAATTAGGCTTTTCCATGTTATGGAAATCCAAAAAGGATATCAAGTTTATCAAATGGATGTCAAAACCACTTTCTTAAATGTAGTTATTTAAGAATAAGTACTAATTGAAAAACTAGTTGTATTTCTGATTTTAAACGATGAAGAAAAGGTTTTAAGATTTATAAATGTCCTCTATGGTCTAAACGAGGAACCACATATATGGTATTCTCATCTGGGTTCTTATCTAAAGAAAAATCTAATTCAAAAGAAGAGTTAGAGATTAGTAGAAGTATTTTCCAATCACATGAAATAATAATTTAAAATTTCTATGATTTCATGACTCACATACTTCTTGGGGATATATGTGACATAGAAGAAGTATCACACTTTCATTTCTCAGGAAAAGTATACAAGAGAGTTTCTAATGAAATTCAATATGCATGACTCCAAACCAATATTGAATCTGATTGTGGTTGGAAATAAATGTGGAAAGTATGAGGATGAGAATTTTATAAATACCACCATGTATTAAATAATCATCAAAAGATTATTGTACTTAACTAAAACATAGAAAAATATGTTCTTTTCAACATGCTTAGCAACCCAGTTTCAAAGTAATCGAAAGAAAGAACATATGGTGGGAGTTAAATGAATCATGAGATACATTCAAGGTACTCAAAATTTTGTCCTACAATATGCTTCTAGAAGAGATAATGAACTATCGACATTTTCTGATACTTACTGGGTTGGATATGTGATAGAGAGAAAGCCCACAAGTGGTAGAGAATTCTTTATTAGAAATAAATGTGTGGGATGGTTGAGTAAGAAATAGGAAATTACATCTCTTAGTACTACTGAAGCTAAGTATATCTTTTCTACAAAGGATTACACTCAACTATTATGGATGAAGAAACAACTAACTAATATTGGAGATGAGGTAAAACAACCAATGGTGATTCACTATGATGAAGAGAGTGCAATTGATCTTATGAAGAATCCTCTTTAGCATTATCATATAAAACACATTGAAATCAGATATCACTTCATCAAGGATAAATTGGAACAAGGAATGATTAAAATAGATCATGATGGAACTGATGATCAAGTGGCTATCATATTGACCAAGACATTATCATCACATGTGTTTGAGAATCATTTCTTGAACCTTAGTGTTCAACCACCTCCTAGTGCATGAGGAGGTTATGAGGGTTCCCCTCTCCCCAGTTGAATTAACTGTTTTAATTTTTTTATATAAGTGATGTTGGTTTATGGTGGATATATGATCCAGGGGGAGTTTTTTTGATCTCTACAAGTCAAAATTAGGTTCTTTGGGTTTATTTAAGATGGGGGAGAATGGATAAATTCATTGGTTCAATGGTACAAAAGGTGGAGAATGGAAATGAGAATTAAAAAGTTATGGTTTTCTATTTGTATTAGAATAGATAATTAAAAAAATTCAATGAGTTGTAAAGGGTTATAATGATGAGTTTAAAATTTGGAGAATGATAATGAAGAAAACAATTTGGTGTTACGAGGAAACTTTTAGAGATTATCTTGGAAAACATTAAGAATTAAAAAACATGAGAACCCAATTCATGCTTCCCCTATTGTTTTCTAAACCAATATTTTCTCATGTAGACTCAGAGTGTTTGATGTTTTGTTTCTCATGTATCAGGTTCTGATTAGGTTTGATGGTTCGTTGAATTTATTTGAAGATTACCAACAAACCCAAAGGGGGATATTCTTAGAACCAAGGCTGTCCTTTTTTGGAAATGGAGTATGGTTTGTATTTGTTTTAAATAATCACATGGTAGTTAAATGAGTTTTCAAGGAATGGTATCTTATAGTTCAAGCTGAAAACAATATTAAAGGTGATGTCATTTCCCAGTCACTACTAAAAAAATAGCCTATACACACAGTTCATAACCGTGGGTATAGCCTATACCCATGGTTTTGGGAACCGTGGGCTGGAACGGCGTCAGTATAGGTCCCCAGCCTATACCCATGGTTTTCCAAAACCATGGGTATAGGTGTCCTACCACTGTGTCACCAAAACATAAACAATTGCCACGGTGTCAACAGCCTATACCCACGATTTTGGGAACCGTGGGCTGGAACAACGTCTTTATAGGTCCCCAGCCTATACCCATGGTTTTCCAAAACCGTGGGTATACGTGTCCTGCCACTGTGTCGCCGAAACATAACCAATTTCCATAGTGTCAACAGATTTTACCCACGGTTTCAAAACCATGGGTATAGGTCCTAAAATAATGCAGGCGCCGAGTTTCAATCCCACAACCTCTTTGCTGCAAACACCGCATCTAAACACTACCCTAAATTCACCTATATGTATATATATATATATATATATATATTTAGTTAAATATAGTTATAAAAACTGTGGGTATAGAGGGAAGAACCATGGGTATAGGGTTACTGCCAAAAAAATTTCCTTCCCGCAGAAAAAAAATTCCCCGCGCACACAAAAGTGACCTATACCCACAGTTTTTCATAACCGTGGGTATATGTATTTTAGCCCAAACCTATCCCCACGGTTTTCCCCAAAACTGTGGGGATAGGTACCCCTATACCCACAGTTTTGGGAAACTGTGGGTATAGGTGACTTTTTATGACCAATCCCCACGGTTTTCCAAAACCGTGGGGATAGACCCCCCTATAACCACGATTTTGGAAAACCGTGGGTATAGGTCTTGAAAAGATACCTATACCCACAGTTTTCCAAAATCCTAGGTATAGGGGGAATCTATCCCCACGGTTTTGAGTAAAACTGTGGGGATAAGTCCATTTTCCAGTAGTGAGTGTTTCCCAAATTTTTGGGTCCAAAATTTGAAGGATGGATTTCATCATGAAAAGGGGATTTCCTTGAAGGCCTTATGAAAAAATAGAAAAATAATGAGTTTCGTAAAGATGGGTTTGTGAATTGTTCTTCACGAAGGCTCAAGGAAATCTGACAGTGATCTAGGTGACAACAACAAGCATCATGAATGATGAAGAATTAGAGGTTATCAAATAGTGATGGTGTTATCCACGATTACAAGAATTGGATATTTATGGTGGTGATAAGGTTTTGATAGAAATCACTGTGACAATTATAAGCATCTCAAATAGAGAATTTCCCTGGATCTTCATAACAGAAGGAGCTAGGTGAAGATGTTTTTGAAATATCTGTAAAATCAGTGAAGATTCGGTGGATCATCGTGAACAAATAAGCCTATAAATATGAGGCTACCCCCCTTCACTTAGAAAACATTTTTTTAAGTAAAATCCAAAAACTCTGTTATTTAATGAAGCTAAGGGAGATTTGTGAATCTAACTTTTTTATGTGATCTTGAGCATTAAGAAAATTCTATAAGTCTCGATTGATGATAATGATTTTAATTAAAGGTTGATTTGTGATGATAGCTTATTCCATGTTGACTTTGTGAGCTTCGTGAATGAGTTTGTAATGTGAAGGTAGGGGTGCTTTGAAAATTCAGTTTGTTTTGTGAAGGAAGGGAGCTTCTTGAAGGTAGAGAGATTTGTAAAGGAGCTTCAAAAAAGGAAATATTGAACATCAGGTTTAAGAGGACATAGATTTTAGAGCTCACCAATTTAGGTCTATAGTGCAAGTAGAGTCTCAGGATAAGCTAGGGACAAATACTTTAATGTAAAACCATTAAAGAAACCTTCAAGTCAATAAAATGAGTTATACTTCTCTCAAATTAGTTAGCTAGGGGGAGTTGAAGGAAGTGATCTGAGGGATGTAGTGTGATATCCCTAAAAAATTTTAAAGGTAGTGCACTTGGCCCAGAGTGATTGTGTCTGAACTTCTATGTTATGCATCTAGTGAGGATTTGTGGATTTAGGTATGACTGAAACACTGTCAAAATATGCTCCTTGGAATATCCCTTAGTGGGGAACCAAGTAAAACTGCTGTTTTTTATTTTTTTCATGTGAATGTTTGATTACTGATTGAATCCATCTTATAGGTTTATTGGGTTCCTACTGATGTGGGAAAAATATCAATTACATTAAAAGAAAAAGTTGACACCCTGATTAAAACCTCCCCTATAAGGGTGATCTGGGGTCCTACAACACCTAGATTTACACCCTTAGGCCCAACCACAACATTCCCATTTTTTCAAGTCATTTCACCATCATCCTCACTGCAAGAAGTTAAACTGCATGTGATTTTAAGAACTATGTGTGGATGGATTCCCCATAACCATGGGATATGTGGTGATGCCTATAATCCCATTCTAGGGCCCAACTACAACACTTATATCCATTCATGACAGTTCCCATTTCCTTACCACATGATAATAAATTGTATGAGAATAAATCCTTACCGCATGATGTTAAACTACAAGGAAAACATCTTTGTCGTATGATATTAACACTGCATGAAAAATGTCCCCACAACATGATGATAAACTATGAAATCCATCATCCATAATCAATTATTATCAATGAACCACAAGAGCCTTACCACGGTCAACCATAGTATGGGGTATTTCCACCATCTTTTAAAAAATAACCTGAATAGTTATACCAAACTTCATGACTTGATAATCTCGAGTCACCGCAAACTTTTCATTTCCATTGAAAAATAAAAAAAGTGATTTCTCTTCATAACCATGCTATTGATGTAGAAGGTATTAGACCCACCAACTAGATACATCTTGGTTTGATATAAATGGAATTTTGATTCTTATGAGAATGATGTCACCAAGGTAGAACGTAACATCTTAGAGTGTTACAAGAAATACCTGGTATGACTATCCCATACCATTTATCACGAATGGAGGAACTCAAGCCACGATTTACAAAATTTGTATCTCCTTATAAAAAATATGTTGGAGTAATCATGACCATGGGTGTCCTAATTAGGATCTTGTGTAACATCCCCATATTAAGTCCTTGTATGTCACGGCAATAAATTTCCCACACTTTGGTAAAATCTATAAGACATTAAACTCCGGCCTATAAGGGCCCAAATCATAAGACCTTAAACTATTGAAGAAAGAGAAACAAAACATGTCAGGTTGAAAACCCATAAAAGGATACCTGAGTAAAATTCAAGTCTTTTCTTTCTAAAATTTTTATCTCCAGAGTTTAGGAAAAAATTACGGTGTAAACTAAAGGTTCCAGGCATAGTAGAAGCGTGGTTGAGACAGATCCCAACTTTAATTTTTACCATGATCAATGATTATTTTTGGAACAATATGATAATGAATTCTAGTCTCCATGGAATAGAATCAAAGATTTACATAAATAAGGAAGAGGCCTGAAACCTTTAGAGAGGATCTTTCACATCATGTTTATAATTAGTTTAATTAATTTACTAAATAAAAGAATACCTAAATCTTCTGTACTTTCTTTTTTGATGATATTGATCATCCAAAATGACCCTTATAGATTGTCTCGTTGCGCTTGTGAGGATACAAACTAGAATCCCTCTAGCGGTGAACTACACATGCTCCAATGGCCTCTGATCGACACCACTCATTCTCCGGGTGCAAGCGCGGAGAAGTGATTGTATTGTGTCGGTCGTTCTTGATCAATTGTTATTCATTCTTGAATAATGTCTCTTGTTATTGAGATGGGTGGGAAGAGTATTGAAGAGAGAGATCGTTTATCTCAACAATTCTCAATTTACTAGGCTTGTAGTTTGGTAGATGTCACAATAGACATACAGTCTATTTATTGACATGGGGATTCAGTTACAATATTTAATAGCATAACTACAATTAAATACATTCATAACCTTATAGAAAATCCATATTTTAATAATAATACCACGTCATTATTTATGGTGTGCCAACTTTCACAAAATGTAATGATAAATAAAATTCCGCATCACAAAATAATAGAAGTGTTATTATTGTTTTATCTAATTACAACTAGTTAAATAATTATTTACTATATTACAAATAATTATTTTACTACTAGACTGATCTTGGTCTGCTTGAAATCCACTTCTATTTATTGAACACCCGAATAAATAAATAATTTATTCTCTTAAATAAATATTTTATTTACAAACTAGTAAATAACTATTTATTAAATGTTCAATAAAATAAATAAATATATTTTACCCAAAATACAGTGAATAAATATTTATTTAACTTATTAAATCATTTTAAATTGAATAAAATTATTCCACTATCTTGAGAATAATATTTATTCCATTAATTAAATTAAAATATAATTTAACCGAGACAACAAAAAACACTTAGTGTGTGACCCTATATGATTCTTTCTCATTGACATTAGGCGGGCTTGCCTAAAGTATAAGTGTACTATATAATAATGGTCAAAAACACCCATGAGAAAGAACTTAAGGTCACAACAATGACATCCACATATGAACACTCACTATGTATTGTAATCCCTTTTTCTCAGTATCTCATCAAGAGGGTTTCATGATAGTGTCATTAACCTTTATGCTCGATACATCATTCTCTGAATACCCGAAATAAAATCATCATTACACCATGGCCCTGGAATTTTTCATGATGGTTCTATTTCAATAAAAGGGCTGAGATATCAACTTCTATAAATGAAAGGGAAACATCCTTCTTTTCATTACCCATTAATAACATGCCACTTGTGATGCACCCAATGTACCCTACTACCCGTAAACTATCTGCATGATGGTTTTCATCAGTAAATCAAATTTCACGAGTCGTGACACGTATTAATGATAATATTAATGTTTAAGGATCATTAAAAATGCACACATATATTAATATTTGATGACACCGAAACATGCATAATTACTACTGGCGGGACTATTCTCATAATCTTCCGTCTTGGAGATTACCAATTATGAACTTCATGAGAGGAAGTATCATATGATTATGAGTTATCACACATGACGTTCTGTATACTATGTGTCCCATTATAATATGTCATCTAACCACAAAATTATATATAAGAATATTATCATTACACTTCAAGGTTCTCATCCTAGCAGGGAACTGCTATGACCTTGTCAATGTGAAAAATACTACAAGACATTATTACACTATAGTCATCCAGAACAATGAACAATATGTAATAAAATGTTTAATATTTAAATAGATTAAATATTCATGTAATCAAAGTACAACCAATTGGTTCTAGGCACCCCTTAAATCTACATGAAAAATGGGGGTTCAAAATCCATGGGGTGCAGGGAACTGTAGCAGCGATGGGCACTATAGCAACAACGGGCACTGTAGCAGTGGAAGGTCACTGTAGTAGCGGTAGAGTACTTTAGCAGCAGTGGGTACTGTGCAGTACTGTAGTAGCACGGGTACTGTAGCAGTACTATTCACAGAATGTGCTTTGGGCCAAAAAATGGGCCTACATGCCATGTAATGGGCTAAATGCCTACTGGGCCTTTGGGCTGTGTAATGGGTCTCCCTCTACCCAGTTAAAAGAGGTATTTTATTTGATTTAATAATAAATGAGGCTTCGGCCCCACCCTTTTAAAAAAAAATTGGTTCTAGGACACAAACTATTAGAAACTCCCACTTGGAATAGAGCCAACTGCCTACGACTTTCAGTCCCCTACACCTCACATGATGATAATGTTTTTGCTAAGTCAAGGATTTAGTAAAGGAGTCTTCCACATTGTATTATGTGAAAATAATTCTCACTTCAACTTCAACTCTTTGAGAAAAACCCCTCAGGAGATTATTCTTTCTATGTACGTCCTTCATCTACTGATGTGACCTTGGCTCTTTTGTGAGAGCCACTGCTGTAGTATTATCACTATACAGTGTGGTGGGATATTTACTACTAGGTATCACACCATATCCTGGATGAATTTTTTCATCCAAAATGCTTCTTTAGCTGCCTTAGAAGTTGCGATATACTCAGAATCTACTGTAGAATCTACAACCACACTCTTCTGGATCTCTTCCATCTCACAAAACCTCCATTAAAAGTGATGATATATACCGTTTGTGACTTCAGGTCATATTGATCAGTATGGAAACTAGTATATGCATATCCTATAATGAATAGTTCCTTATATACTCCATAAACTAGGAACATATCCTTAGTACGCCTCAGATACTTTTGGATATTCTTGACTGCCATCCAATGGTATTCACCTAGGTCAGCTTGATATCCACCTACCATAATCAATGCGTAGGTGAAATCCATCCTAGTACATAACATGACATACATGACTGACCCAATTGATGATTCTTATGGATTCCTTGCCATTATATTTATTTCCTCATGTGTTTGAGGTCACATTTTCTTGGAAAAATGATTACCATGTGACGTTAGCAACAATTCCCTCTTAGATTGTTCCATACTAAATCTCTTCATTATCTTATCAATTTATGTACTTTGACTTAGGAACAAAAATATTTTACATCTATCACGATGGAACTTGATCCCAAGAATATATGCTGGCTCACCCAAGTACTTCATGGAGAATCATTGATTCAACCATGACTTAACAAACTATAAGACTGATATCTCATTTCTAATAAGTAATATGTCATCAACATATACTATAAGGAAAACAACTACACTCCCACTAAACTGTTTGTAGAAACAAGGCTCACATTCATTTTGTATAAAACCAAATTTCATTATTGATTCCTCAAAATGAATGTTCCATGACCTGGATTCTTACTTTAATCCATAAATTGATTTCTGCAACTTGTAAACCTTATTGGAATCCTTTGAAGTCATAAAATCTTCAGGTTGTGTCATGTAGAAATCTTCTTGAAGGTTCCTGTTAAATAAGTCTATTTTGACATCCATTTTCTAAATCTCATAGTCATAGTAATAGGCAATGAACAATAAAATTAGGATGGATTTTAGCACTGCAACTGGTGAAAAGGTTTCTTTGTAGTCAATGCCTTGACGTTGATTGAACCCTTTTTCAACCAGTCATTCCTTATAGGTACCGACTTGTCCTTCCATGTCCATTTTCTTCTTGAATACCCATTTGAAACCCACATAATTTAAATAAAATATAGGATATACCAAAATCCAAACTTGGTTTTGGTACATGGAATCCATTTCAGAAATCATGTCTTCTTTCCACTTGGAAACATCTCTTCCACTTACTGCTTTCTTGTATATTAGAGGATCATTATTATCAACTAATAATGAGTCACCATCCTCTATAACTAGAAAACTGTACAATTCTGGTTCTCTAACCTCTCTTGTACTTTTATGCAGTTCTTGTGTGTCTGGAATAGTTCTTTCTTCCATGGGGATTTGTGGAATCTTTTTCTGTACTAACTCTTGTTTACCTTGATCCTCGAATTCATAGAAGTCTATCTCACTCCCACTATCTCTTTTGAAGATTCCCCCATCTCAAGTAATATGGAATGTCTTTCCACTATAACCTTATTTTATAAGGGGTTGTATAGGTAATATACCCTTGTTTACTTGGGGTGTCCTATAAAGGTACATTTTGTGCCTCAGGGTGCAGGTTTGTTACCTAAAGAGGCCTTAACAAACATGTCGTTTCCCCACACATGTAAATTCGATAACATGGATTCCTTTCCAATATATAACTGATATGGAATACCATTTTTAAATTTATTTGGTACTTGGTGTGACATCCCGATTCCGGGTGCCACCCAAGGGTGCCCCGTACCTGGTTGGTCACATGGCCTCAAGCACATTTCCCTGAACACTAGAGGCTGTCGACTTGCAGAGAGGACCTTGGGTGTGATAGTGGGAAAACTATGCCTTTATTAGTAGAGTAACACAGCGGAATAACAATAATATATAATAACATAAGTAGTAATATCATATAATAAGTAAACTACAGATGACTAAAAGTAAATAAACAAATGAAGCACATATATAAATGATGCATGTCACATATGTCTAGGAAAACATCCAAATAAGTCACAATGCTGGAATATAATACTAAAACAAAGTACAAAGAAAACAAGTAAACTCCAGCAGTATCACAAGCCTCATCTTGGTCCCATGCTCTCCAGTTCTATAATAATCAAGTACCTGAAGTAGAAGGGATCTTGCCCTTATATATACCTGCAACAATATAATCTATTTGGGCCCAAAACCATGACCTAAAGAGGGCGTGAGATGAATCATAGTAGGAATCCACCCAAAGATCTGTACCTAACTGTCAGTGAATATATATAGAAGGGAAAATGAAAAATGAAGTAATAAACAAGGAAGTACTCAAAGGTAAACAATCATACCGTTTCAACTACATTCATTTATAATTATAAATTATTCAACCAATCATTCTCAAGAAACCCTTTGGGAAAGTTCTCATAGCCTAACCCATATAGTTAAACTTTTCACTTAATAATAAAGATATAATGACCCCCTGGGATAGCTCACATAGTCTAGAGCCTTTGGCCTCATGCAAACAAAGACTCTCTGAGGAAGCACTCACCGTCAATTCCTCCTGTGGTCTTTTAATGGTAAACTGAAAACTCTATGAGGAATCACTCAATATAAATTCCCCATGTGGTCTCATAATGGTAAAATATAGATATTCAAGGGAGCACTCAACATCAATCCCCCCTATGGTCTTGCAATGTGAAAAGTATAACAGACACTCTAGGGAAGCCCTCAACGTCAATTCCCCCTATAATCTAACTGCACTAGGTTCTCACAGCCCTGTGTAATACAATCTTTCAAAAATGATATCTAGAAACCAAATTAAATCTCAAATACTACTTTTATAAACAACTACAATGAATATCACAAGCATGTCATATAATATCATCTCCATCCTAACAACACTAGGCATGGAAAACAAAATAGCCTAACATGCAGTTTTAGACCCAATGACCAATATCAATCAAACATGGGAAACACATCCATAATCAAGGTAATAAAACTGATTGATAAAAAAGAACCCTTACTCAAGCAATAAAACCATAGAAGGCATCTACATGGTTAAATATCCAAAACACACAATACCCTAAACTAGAGTATTCAATACTTTTTACACATATAATCCAAAGACAAACTACAAAAGGCACAACCACCTACCTTGACATTGTGTGATCGATATAGTTGAACCTCGACCATTGAATTTACCTAGAACATCATATATCTACAAAAATTTCAAAAAAAAATCAACCTTGAAAATTCACGAAAGAATAAAAATAAAAAAAGAGGTTCTAGAATAAGAAAAAACCCACTAAGTCGATTCCAAAACAATCGATGGTGTTTGATTCGGAGAACGAATGACTGATCAGTGGATCGGAGAAAAATTGTTGCCCTTGGATTCTACTGGATGAGATGGGGCTTGAGGAAGGTGTTTCTAAAAATTAGACGTGACCCCGATCAGATTTAACAAATAAAAAGAAAAGTACACGGCGTGTTCATTTAATGTACATGCCGTGTACATGCCTTAATCGGCCTCTACTTTAGGCGGTATCTAGGTCACCCAACATGGCCATGTTCTAGCCATTACATGTCCAGTACATGACTACCAACAACAACCAGATAAATGGTGTGTACTCCTAAGTACACGACCTGTGCTCCTTAAATGTCAAAAAACTCTATTTTTTCTCAAAAACATCCAAAATCAAGATCCATACCTGAAATGAAGATCCTGGTTCTTAAAATATTTCCCCCTTAAAGAAAATCATCCCTGAATTTCTTTAACAATGTGGTAAAGAAGAATAATCCTTGAACAGATCTGACCACTGTGATCGCACATTAGTCTCCCTCTCCCAAGTCATATCTTGTACTCGCCCATGCTATCACAAAACCCGTACCAGAGGAATGGACTGACCATAGAGAACCTTCTTGCTGTGACCAATAATCTGGATATGATACTCCTCAAATGATGTGTCCACATCTAACTCAGCCTCATCAGGTTGAAATACATGATACGGGTCTTATAAGTAACTCTACAACTGAGAAACGTGGAAGACGTTGTGCATAGCCCGGTACCTCCGAGGTAACTACAACCAATAAGAAACTGGTCCAACTCTCTCCAAAACCAAAAATGATCCAAAGTATCTTGGTGAAAGCTTTCCCTATCTCCAAATCCTCATGTGTACCAACCTTAGTGTGATATGTAGGAAAACCTGATCTCCGACCTCAAACTCCAGAGGTCATCTCCGTTGATCAGCATAAGACTTCTGCCATGACTGTGCAGTAGCCATCCTCTTTCGAATCAAATCCACCTACTCCGTGGTCTCCTAGAAAAGATGAGGTCCCATCCTAGCTGCCTCTACTACTTCTAGCCAACATAGGGGTGACCGGCATGACCTATCATACAAAGCCTCATAAGGTTCCTTCTGAATAGTCTCTTGAAAACAATTATTGTATTAAAACTCCACCAGAGGTATGTGCTTCTCCCAAGAACCTCCAAAATCTAGGATGCATGATCAAAGAATGTCCTCCAACACCTGAATTGTATGCTCAGACTAGACATCTATCTGGGGATGGTAAGATGTACTTAGAAGTACCTGTGTACCAAAAGCCCTCTGTAGTCCCTTCCAGACCCGAGAAGTAAAACGGGAATCCCTATCTAAAACTATGGAGTGTGGGACCCTATGTAAACGTACAATCTCTCAGATGTAAAAACTTCTCAAATCATCAACATTGATGGTCTCCTTGATCATCAAGAAGTTTTCAACCTTCGTGAGTCTATCAATGACAACCCAAACTGCATTATTCCCATGAGGCGACCTTGGTAAACCTGTCACGAAGTCCATCGTGACATCATTCCACTTCCACTCTGAAATGGGTAACTACTACAAAAGCCTTGCTGGCCACTGATGATCTGCCTTCACCTAATGATAGGTGCAAAACCTCATCACAAAACTATAAACACCTCTCTTCATACTGGTCCACCAATACTAATAGTGTAGATCTCAATACATCTTGGTGACACCAGGATGAACTGCCCAAACTGAGGAATGAAATTCCCACAAAATCTCCTCATGTATGTTTGCTGACACCCACACACATCCATGGAAATTCAAGATCTCATCCTCACTTACTGTCCATCTAGGAAAAGGGTCCTCTCCTGATATACTCTCCCATAGTATTAGGACTTTATAATCTGATAGCTTCCTCATTCGCACTAGATCAAGTGGAGTAGAGGTAGCAGCTAGAGAAGAAAGAAACGTCTGCCCCTGTCTATCGTGCACCTCCAAATGCATTTCAAAGAATATATCCATAAGCTAACACTCAATAATGGACTCCTGAACTACCTGTATTTGAGTCCTCCTGCTCAATACGCCAGCCACTATGTTGCCTTTCCCAAGCGTGTAGGCAAGCCCAAAGTTAAAGGACTGAAGGTACTCAACCCACCTTTGCTATCTCAAATTCAGATCGCGCTTAGTGAAGATATATTTGAGACTTTTTTTGTCAGTGAAAACCACAAAATTCTATCCCAACAGATAATGCCTCCAACAGCATAAAGCACGAACAACTGCAACCAAATCAAGATCATGCATTAGGTAATTCCTCTCATGTGGCCTCAACTGTCGAGAACCGTACGGAACGACGCCTTCCCCCTGCATAAGCACTACTCCCAGCCCGATATGTGATGCATCATAGTAAACAGTATATCTCTTTCCCAACTCTAAAAAAACTAGTATCATTGATAAAGTCAATATACCTTTCATCTCCTGAAAGGATTAATCACATGAATCTATCCACAAGTACTTCGCACCCTTCTTAGTCAAGCTCGTCAGTGGTGCTGCTAAGCATGAAAAGTCATGTAAAAAATGTCTATAGTAACCAGACAACCCTATAAAACTTCATACCTTAAATAAATTTTATCGGATGCTCCCAGGAATCTACTGCTCTCACTTTCTTTAGGTCTACTGACACTCCTTTATCTAAGATAACGTGACCGAAGAAGTGAATCTGATCCATCCAAAAGAGGCATTTTGAGATTTTATCATATAACTGATGCTCTCTCAGTGTAATAAAAAATTATCTCAAGATATTTAGCATGGTCATGTCGAGTGTGAGAGTAAAATAAGATATCTTCCATGAAAATCACTGCAAAGCAGTCCAAATATGGATGGATCACTCGGTTCATCAGTACCATAAAGACTGCTAGCACATTCGTAAGACCGAACAACATAACCACATGCTTGTATAGACCATACCTACTCTGAAAGGCTGTAAGAGGTATATCAGATGGTCTAACATGAAACTAATGATATATGGATCTCAAGTAAATCTTTGAGAACACCCGAGACCCTTGAAGCTAATCAAATAGATCATCAATACTTGGAAAGGGATATCAGTTCTTGATTTTCAACTGGTTTAGCTTCCGATAATCCACACAAAGTTTGAGGGTACTGTCCACCTTCTTCGCAAACAGGACAGGTGATCCCCTAGGAGAAGTACTTGATTAAATGAAACCCTTTTACTATAACTCCTTTAACTGATTATTGAGCTTCTTTAAATCTAGTGTAGCCATCCTATAAGGAGGAATGGACACCAATTACCCTTTTGGAACAAGATAAATAGAAAATTCTACCTCTCTCTCTAGAGGAAAAACTGAAAATTCCTCTAGAAAGACATCCCTAAAACGATCCACCACTAGAGGAAAGTCCATCTGTGAAGTCCCCTGGTCATCCAGATAAGAACTAGCAATCTGGGCTATCACTCCTCCCAACCCATGATTCTTGGGTTATGCTCTGCTCTCCTGAACATCCCATTCGCCCTTATGTAGAAACAATCCACCCTCTTGTGATGTGAAACTTACCATTCAACGATAGAAATCGACAACATCCTGGAAGGGAACTAACCAGTCCATTCCAAGAATGATGTTATAGCTCGTCATATCTAATACATAGAGGTCCTATAAGAAGTGAAACCCACCATCCTCAAGAGGGAACTCCTTGAACTGACATAAACTAGCCTTTATAGTCCCCAATGAAGTGTCCAAAATCAAGATATCAGAAGAAGTAAAGATATAGAGCCCAAAGATCTCCACAAAAGCAACTGATATGAAACTATAGGAAGACCCTATATTGAAAAGAGTTGAAGATAAAACCGAGGCAACCAAAATTGTACCTCTAACTGTAGAGGGTTTGAGATCCTCCTCATGCTGGGTCTACTCTAGCCAAAATCTTGACCTGTGCCACAACCCTGTGAAGCTGTCTAAGATCCCAGAGCTGATCCACCCTATGTATGTCAGAAATCCTATGTTTGACCACTGTTTCCATGACCGCCACCTTAGCTTGAACGACCGAAAAAACTCGGGTTCCCTAACTGATGAGAAACTGGTTATCCTGCTTCTAAATGTAGAGCCATATAAGAACCCCTATCACCATTTGTTGGTTAGAAAAACTAACAGAATCACTGAAGATGACCCATATTGATACAAGATCAGCACTTGATTGGGTCTCTCGGGAAATGTGGCCTTGTATGCCTGCTCTTCCCACATTGGTACCATACCACCTGGATACCTAAGGGAGTATCTTGCCTACTTAGATCTCTACATGTAGACTCCCTGTGGCACTTCCTACTATCAGTCAGAAGGGTACCAACTCTGGATGCTGAACCGTCCTGGCCCACAACTCTAGGATCTCTCAGGTTGTGCTTAGTGATCAGAACCTGGTTGAATATAGAAGATATAAAAGTGAACCTGAAGATTTTCATCTGAAATTGGATGTCATGCCTCAGACCATGCTCAAACTTCCTCTCCATAAATAACTCATCACCCCCAGAATGAGTGTGAAGTGCTGCAGCTTTGTGAAGTGAGAATAATACTCTATAACTGAGAGAGTACCCTACTCCAAGATCATGAACTATTGGTCTTGATTGACCCTAAATGTCTCTAAGTTGAAGTAGTCATAGAAGGTCTGTAGGAACTCATCCCAAGCCATAACCCGACGGTGTCTTTCCTATGATACCAAATCCCACCATCTCTTGGTGGAATCCCAAAGAATATACTTAGCGAGATTCACCCTCCTCTCTTGAGGAATCTCGAGATTGTCAAAGATAGATAGCATAGATTCTAAACATGAATCTATAGCCTAAGGTCCTCCATATCCTAAGAAAGTGGGAGGATGCTGCTACTGAAAAAACTATGTCAACTCTACCATAGATGGGGCAGGATGTGGTGCTCCCTGGAAGTTCTGCATAAACCTCATGAAGACTTCTCAAAATTGTGCATCGGAACCTATATTAGGAATGATGGTTGGTGCCAAGATAGTCATAATGAGAGGATCTGCTGGTAGTCCTTGATCTACCATTTCCAGTGTTTGATCGTTTCCTTGTATCTAGCATACAACCAGAGGACATCTCGGTGGCATGAATTTGCAAGGTTAAGAACGCACCTTTGTTCAAGATTATCAAGGTCTGAAACTTAGAAGTCCAGGAACAAAACATGAGAAAAAAACCATGTTTTGAAAAACAATAATACATGGCATGTATAACTTGTAAACGGCGTGTTACCTTAGACTTTTAACATGGCATGTAACTCTACCAAAACTGGTCATGTAACACCTATACACATGACATGTTATTCTTAAGACACGACATTTACTTGAATCATTTCCCCCTTCACAAGATTCTCTACATGGCTAAACCACATGGTTCTCTAAGAACAAAACTACATGGAATGTTTATGCTAGACACAACGTGTACTAAAAGCATTTTACCGACCCATGTCATTAGTCACACGGTCAAAAACACGGTCGACTCCACACAATGTGTTCAAGCTGAACACGTCATGTACTACTTGAGTTTCATCCATCCATGTCGTCGGCTACATGACCGAATACATGGTCACTATAACATGGCGTGTACTACCATTACGCGGCGTGTTCCACCAAACAAAAACCAACCCTGTGTCTCTACCCACAAATTCAGTCACACAGTGAAGAACTATATAACATGTATATATAGTATAGAGAGTGTATGTAAGAAAAGTTGTTCCTTCCCAAAAAGAAGGACACATGGTGTGTATTCATCATCACACACTATGTATTATAGGTTTTTTCTAGACAGTAAGCTTTAAAAACTACCCCGGAACCCCATAAAACACCGAAAAAAGCATTAAAGTACCAAATTCCAATCCGTGGAGGCCCATACTCCCCACTAATCAAAGCATGGGATCTTACTCAAGTCTATCAAAAAGTATAACAGTGCAATAAATCACATAATCCACCAAATTATGATCCATGAGGGCCCATAACACGTTATGGACCAAAGTTTGGCACTCATCCAAAATAAAATTTACATATCAGTAATACCCTATCAGATATAAGGTATTATACCAAGGAATCTATCAAAACAACAAGCATATCTAGCACATCATCTTTTAAAACAACATGTAGTCGGTAATGCACCCTAAATGACATGACAAGAATTCATGACATGTGATCCCTAGCAGGTTCCTATATGATGCATGATATGGAATACCCTCATCTCATTGGGTTGAAATAGAAATAGAACCTCAGTAATATCAACGATAATAGCACAAGACATGTAAATCACAAAATAGTGAAATCAAATCAATTGTAACAATTGAAAAACCAGAAAATTGTAATAATCGAGGCATATTAGCTTTTCCCTGTACACTGGTTAGCTACTCCTAAGAACAGTTTGTTACCAACTACCTATCCATCTTATCCTTGTCTATAGGATCCAAATATTATTTCAAAGTAGAAAATAAACCCTTTTATATGACTTTGTAATGTCCCGGTTTCGGGTGCCGCCTAAAGGTGCTTCATACCCAGTTGGTCACATGGCCTCAAACACATTTCTCTAAATTCCAGAGGCTGCTGACTAGCAACAAGGGACTTGTGTGTGATAGTGGGGAACTATTCCCTCATTGGAAGAGTAACATAGTATAATAACAATAATATAAAACAACGGAAGTAGTAATATTATATAATAAGTAAACTATGGAAGACTGAAAGTAAATAAAAAACTGAAACACATATATAAACGATACATGTCACATATGTCTAGCAAAGCAGCCAAACAAGTCACAATGCTGGAATATTTTAATTAACCAAAGTAAAAAAGAAAACAAGTAAACTCTAGTATCATCGCACTCCTCATCTTGGTCCCATGCTCTTCAGCTCCACAATAATCAAGTACCTGAAGTAGAATGACACTTTCCCTTATCTATACCTACAACAATATAATCTGTTTGGGCCTAAAAGCATGACCCAAATAGGGTGTGAGACTAATCCAGGTAGGAAACCACCCAATTATCTGTGCCTAACTGTCAATAAATATATATAAAAGAAAAAATGAAAAATGAATTAATAATGATGGAAGTACTCAAAGGTAAACAATCCTATCGTTTCAACTACATTCATTTACATTTATCAATTAATCAACCAAGAATTCATAGGAAACCCTTTGGGAAATTTCTCATAGCCTAACCCCTCTGGTTTAACTTATCACTTCACAATAAAGATATAATGATCCCCTGGGATAGCTCACATAGTCTAACCCCTTTGGTCTCATGCAGACAAAGACTCTCTGAGAAAGCACTCACCGTCAATTCCTCCTATGATCTTTTAACGGTAAACTATAGACTCTATGAGGAAGAACCCAATGTCAATTCAACCTGTGGTCTCATAATGGTAATCTATATACACTCTAATAAATCACTCAACATCAATACCCCTTATGGTCTTGCAATGTGAAAAGTATAATAGACACTCTAGGGAAGCCCTCAACGTCAATTCCCCCTATGGTCTAATTACACCAGGTTCTCACATCCCTGTGTAATACAATCATGCACAAATGATATCCAACAGCCAAAGTGAATCTCAAATACTACTTGGATAAACAACTATAATTCATATCATAAGCATGTAATATAATATCAACTCCATCCTAACAGCAATAGTGATGAGAAAAAAATCCTAACAAGCAGCTTTATACCCAACGACCAATATCAAAAAAACACGGGAAACACATCCATAAGCAAGGTAATAAACCTAATTCATAAACAAGAACCCTTAATCAAGCAAGAAAACTATATCAGACATCAATATGGTTAAATATCCAAAAAATTCAATACTCTAAACTAGGGTATTCAACACTTTTTGCACATATAATCAAAAGACAAACTATGGAAAGGCACAAACTGCCTACATCGATGTTGTAAAATCAATATAGTTGAACCTTGAACTTTTAATCAACCTATAATTTCATAGATCTACAAAAACGTTAAAAAAATTTAACCTCGAATAACTCATGAAAGACGGGAAATAAATAGGAGAGTATCTAGAAGAAGGAAGAACTCACCGAGGAAATTCCAATGCAATTGATGATGTTTTATTTATAGAATAGATGGTTGATCAGTGTCCTAGAGAATAATCATTTCCCTCATATGCTCTTGGATGATATAGGGCTAGAAGAATGTGTTTTTGTAAATTAGACATGACCCGAGTCTAATTTAACATATAAAAATAAAAGTATATGGCATGTTCATTTAATGTACATGTCATGTACATGACTTAATCGGCCTCCACTTTAGGTGGTCTCCAATTCACCCTACATGACCTTATACTGGCCATTACATGGTAAGTACATGGCTACCCGTGGCAACCAGATACACAGTTTGTACTCATAAGTACAAGGTGCGTACTCCTCAAATGTCTAAAACTCTCATTTTTTCTGAAAAATATCTGAAATCAATATCTATACCTAAAATAAAAATCTCAGTTCTTACACTTAGTTTAGTATGTGCGCCACTGTTTTTAACACATATCCCTAAAATGATAATGGAAGACTCGCATGAATCATCATTGACCTCACCATTTCCAACAAGGTATATTTCCTCCTTTCGCTCACACCATCCCACTGGGGCGTGTAAGGAGGTGTGAGTTGGGATAGGATCCAAAAATATCATAAGTAATCAATGAAGTATTAATTAATATTTTTTCCACCTCAGTCTGAAAGGAGTTTCTTAATATTCTTACCAAGATGGTTCTCAACCTCATTCTTGTATTCTTTGAACTTATCCAAAGAATCTGACTTATGCCTCATTAAGTAGATATATCTATATCTACTAAAATCATCATGAAAAGTTATGAAGTATGAGTACCCTCCTTTTGATTCAACTGGAAATGGTCCACACACATTGGTATGAACCAATTTAATAATCTCTTTAGCCCTTTCATCTTTCCCACTAAATGGGGATTTGGTTATTTTTCTTTGTAAACATGAATGACATACACCAAGTGGTTCTGGTTCAAAAGTATATAAATATTCGTCTTGATGAAACTTTTTCAAGCGTTTTTCATTTACATGACCTAGATGGTGATACCAAATTTGGGTGTGGTATGACTCATGTAAAGTATCATTATTATTGATTTCCATTACTTGGTTTGTGTAATCCAACACGTAAAGACTGTTGTATAAATGCGACCTACCAAAACAAATGTTATCTTTGTAAAAGAAGCAACATTAATTTCTAGATTTGTAAACAAATCCATTTGTATCTAATCTGGATACAAAAATAATGTTTTTAGTAATAGAAGTCACATAATAACAACCCTTTAACACCAAGATCATCCTAGTTAGAAACGTTAGGCGGTAGTCCCCGAAAACTACAATAGTGAGTCTGGATCTATTGGCTACTCATAGATCTACCTCCCCTCAGTAAATCTTCCTAAATATATATGGTTCTTATATTTGGATAAATATGTGAGCACTGCAATCTACATCTAATAACCAATTTGTAGAAACAAATAGATTTTATTCGATAACAAACTCACCTAAAGCTTCCCTTTGCTTCTTAGGTTGGGCACAATTTTTTCTTCCACTGTCCCATCTTTCCACATGCGAAACAAATAGCTTCCTATTCCCTTACCTCCAATTTGAACTTTATTTTCTTGGAAGGGCATGAAGAAGATTTGGGATTAATGCTCTTAACCTTCCCTTTCCTCTTATTCACCATAAGAACAAAAGGTTTTTTGTGATTTATATCATTGTCTACTTGGATAACGAGGATAAGAATATTAAATAGAGACTTATCAAGGTTGTTCATATTGAAATTAAAAACAAATCTAGAGAAGCTCTGAGGGAGTGATACAAGAATGAGATCGGTGCCCAGTTCTTCAAGGAGTTTAAACCCTAGAACCTCTAGGATCTCAATGTATCTAACGAGCTCGACTACATGAGGTCCATCTAGGGAACCCTCTCCAAGATTACTCTGAGAAAACACCTTAGAGATCTCCAACATTTCCTATCGTTCTCTCTCCTAGTAAAGACCACAGAGGTGATCGATCATGCTATATACATCTAGGTTTTATGAGACTTCATGTGATCACTAGACATTAATAATATCATCAAACATTGAACATCGACCGCATCATTCATATGTTTCTCACAGACCAGGAAATCCTCATCACTCACCTATTTGGAAGGCAGATCAGGTAACACTTACTCCAACATGTATGACTTCTGTTCATGGTATAGGATATCTTGAAGGCGTCTAAACCATTCCTGGAAGTTACTACTGGTGAGGATGTTGTCTTTATATATAATTGATCATAGGGATAGTGTGGTTGATGAGATTTTCATTTTTATTCTACAATTAAAATAGAATATCATTTGTACTTACATGATTACATTTTATGAGAAATAAAAAATTAATTTTATTAAGTCTCCCACTATTATATCAAGTCCCAATAGACCTCACCATTGAACTTGGAATGTACAGTTACCATGCCATTATAGTGGCAAGGATCCATATTACCCTTCACATAACCCTAACAAGGGTTGATCAAGTTATTTGAAGGTATTTAGGTAGTAAGGACTTTGCCAACTATGAGCTTGCAGCTCCTTGATCTGTTGAGTGGACTCCTCAATACTGAAATCCAGTCTTCTTATTTCCTCAAGTCTTGCCTCCAATATTACACTAAGTCTAGAAATGGATACCCCATTTAATATAATATGGTTAAGTCAACCTAAAACCTTTCATAAGGACTTCTTGTATAAAAGTAAGTGTCCCAATAATGGTTGGTTAATCACATAGTTTTATTGAGTTTTTACCTTAATCAAGTAACGAATGGCTTGGTCTGACTTACTATTTTATTTGAAGTATTTTTATCTCTTATGCGTGAATTTATTATTATCATTATCACATTCTTGTTAATATTAAGTGGAACTTACTTAAGAGATTAAATATATTTTGATAATATTTATGCATAATCTTGGTTTATTTTAGTTCTATCTTTCAATATTTTTTAATTCATTAATCATGCAATCTGAAAAACACATCCATAATGATAAAACATGAATCTGACAAAAATAAAATAAAGAAAAGAGCTTGATAATGAAATTTTCTAATGTTTAGTTTATCTAGTGGTTGATAAACTAACCCTGACTTAAGGGAAAAATACCTTGAACATTTTGGGTTTGTGTTTACAACTTTCCACCTATCCAGCTCTGTATCTACTGGGATTGGTTTTGTCTCAGATCTAGCTTGAACAACCTCCACTAGCATGAGAGTTCCATCCATTACATACTATTTTAAACTCACATGCAGGTGAGGGGTAAAATGGGGGTTTACATAAAAGAAACCATGGGCACATAGGCCCTATATATTAATGAGGAGAGATGGATCACATGACAACAATTAATTTAATAAATAAATTAAAAGGAAAATAATCACATACAAAGTTCTTGGTCTAGTTCATGATCACCCACATACATGCAACAGGTTATGTATTTAATAAAAATAGTATTCAATTATTTAAGCGTTCTCTTTTAAGATAAATCATGATTGAATCAATTATTTATCATCTTTAATTAATCAATCCTTTTATTTTAAACACATTTTCTAAATTTCCTTGAGATTCCCATCCATCATAATTTTAAACAAAAAAATTAATTTAAAATTATCTTTGTACGTAGCTTGTACCTTGGTGGAAACCTGGTGAATTCTCATTCATGACTACCCAATGAGTAGAAATTAACATTACACAAATGTTAAGTTAAAAACAAATATATATAAAATACCTATCATGTGTTGTGCCTCATATTTATGCATGCACCATCCTACACATCACAAGGGTTTGTATAATATAATAATAAATTTCAATAAATCTATGTAATTTGGATGAGTACACGATGTGTACTGTCATTCACTCTCCATCCGAAGTACAAATCCAGGGATATAATGTGTATATATACTTTAAAAATTCTTGGAGTACATGGCGTTTCCAGTGGGACACCCACCGTGTAGTATCCGCGTTACACAGTTTATAACCGGGGAAGCCATGTATGGGGTACACGGTCTAACCCTAACCCGAAGGGACTACATTCTTTGTCCAGTGGGCCACATGGCTTGTAATCTGGAAATATTGTGCTACCTATTCTTGGTCAACACATGGAATATTTAATACTTAGAAAGAATCTAATGACACAACTTGGTTAGGAGGGACAGTCTCGATGCATTGAACCTTGATACACGACATGTGAATCCAATTACATGCTATGTATTCTGGTTTTGTACGACCTGGAATCTTTGGAACCTCTGGATGAGATCCACTCTTTTATTTTAATCAAAATTAAATGAAAATATTGTTTCTATAAGGTGAACATGAAACGAATGAGGAGGAACAGGTCTCGAGATTCATATTTTCATAATGATTAACTTGAATCGACAAACTAAATTATTAAATAATAAATCATCAACTAATTATTTAAATAATTATAAACTTTGATGTAACCCCTTTGATAGAACTTGATGGTTCTGGGTACAGTGGAAGCATGGTTGAGACAGATCCCAACTTTATTCTTTAATATGATCAATGATTATTCCAGGACCAATACGATGTTGAATGTCAGTCTCCATATAATAGAATCAAAGATTTGGATAAAGAAGGAAGAGGCCCGAAACCTTTATAGATGATATTTCACATCATGTTTATAATTAATTTAATTAATTTCATAATGAAAAGAATACCTAGATCTTCTGTAATTTCTTTGTTGATGATATTGATCATTCAGAATGACCCTTCCAGATTGTCTCGTTTCACTTGCAAGGATCCAAACTAGAATCCCTATAGCAGTGATCCACACGTACTCTGATGACCTCCAATGGACACCACTCGTTCTTCAGGTGCTAGCATGGTGAAGCAAGTTTCTTGTGTCAGTCATTCTTGATTGCTTGTTCTTCAGTCTTGAAGAATGTATCTCATTCTTAAGAGGGGAGGGAAGAGGATTCAAGATAGAAATTGTTTAGCTCAACAATTATCAATTCATCGGGCATGCAGTTCAGTACATGGAACAATAGACGCACATGTCTATTTGTCAACATAGGGCTTCAATTACAATATTTAATTGCATAAAAACAATTAAATACATTCATAACATTAGATAAAACCCATGATTTTAATAATAATACCGCATCATTATTTATGGTGCACCAACTTGTGAAAAATGGAATTATAAATTAAATTTTCACATCACAAAATACTAGCAATATTATTATTATTTTAACTTGTGCCAATAAGTTAAATAATTATTTACTGTCTTGAAAATAATTAAATTACTACCAAACCAGCATTGGTCTGCACAAACTCCACTTCTATTTATTGAACACCTAAATAAATAAATATTTTATTTAGAAACTAGTACATAAATATTGATTAAATGTAAAATAAAATAAATAAATATATTTTACCCACAATCTTATGAATAAATATTTATTTTACTTATAAATTCATTTTAACTTGAATAAAATTATTCCACTATCTTGATAATATTATTTATTTCTTTAATTAAATTAAAATATAATTTAATTGAGACCACCAGAAACACTTAGTGTGTGACCCTCTAGGATTCTTTCTCATTGGCATTAGGCAGGGTTGCCTAAAGTCCAAGAGTATTGTATAGTAACTGGTCAAGGAACCCAAGAGAAAGAACTTAAAGTTGAAACAATGAAATCCACATACGAACACCCACTATGTAATATAATCCCTTTGTCTTTATATCTCATCAAGTAGGTTTCATGATAGTATCATCAACCTTTGTGCTTGATACGTCGTTCTTTGACTACCTGAAATAAAATCGTTGTTACACCATGGATATGGAATTTCGCGCGACGGTTCTATTTCAATCAAAGGGACAAGATATCAAATTCTATAAATGGAAGGGAAAAATCCTTCCTTGACATATCCATTAATAACATTCCACTCATGATGCACCCAACATACCCTAATTCCCACCAACTGTCTGCCTGACGATTTTCGTCAGAATATCAAAGTGCGTGAGTCGTGACACGTATTAATGATAATATTAAATTATAAGGATAATTACACACACTTGCATATAGGAATATCTGATGACACCAAAAACATGCATATTTCCTACTAATAGGTCTGTTCTCATAATTTTCCATCTTGGAGATTACTAAGTATGAACTTCGTGAGAGGAAGTATCATCTACTTATGAGTAATCACTCCTAACGGTCTGTATACTATGTTTCCTATTATAGTATTTCATCCAACCACATAACTATATTTAAGAATATTTTTATAGTAGTTTAAGGTTCTCATAATAGTGGGGAACTTCTATGACCTTGTCAATGCGAAAAACTCCCAGACATTATTACACTACAGTCATGCAGAACAATGAACTATATGTAATAAGATATTAAATATTTAAATATATTAAATATTAATGCAATAAAAGTAAAACCAGTTGGTTCTAGGAACCCAAATCTTATATAAAATAATGACACATAAATCTCATAGGTTTCACTTTATGGACCTCATAAAATCCAAGCTATGATCACTATACCCCTAGTCCAAGAAAAAAAATAGATTAATTGTTTTTCACATCTCTTTGTTGCCAGAATATGTTCAACAGGTGGTGAAAAAACCTTTAGGGTGATCAAAACCATCTTGGACATTATATTTTTTTTTCATAAACCACTTTCATACATTTGAAGTCTGAGCTAACACAACCTCCTCGAAACAAATTGGTAATAGGAAACACTCTTCTGAATGAACTATCAGACCCCAAGAAGGCCCCCCTTAAATCTAGGAGTTATCTTCTTGACCATGTGGAAAAGTGTAGGCTCGATTGATCTATACCCACCAGTTTTATTTCTCAACATTAACTTAGATATTCATGGGCCATGATTTACAATCTCCGTACCAAAAAATCCAAGTGAATTCGACATTCTCGATGTTATGTCACTATGTTTTTGTGCCCTTTATCAATGTCGTAATGATACACTCCATTATCAAACCTTTTAATGGACCATGCCTCAGGATTAAATACCACAGGGCAAAGAGATCTAGTTTCACATTAGAAGCTAAATTTCCCCATGGTTCTAGATCACTTCCTAGATAGGTTTCTTTCCATACCCAGCTTCATCACCTAAATGTTTGAGTCATCTAAAATATTTCATGACCCTCAGAAATAAGGTTATATCTAATTTTGTTTGACATTATATCGATGAAGAAGGGATTAAACCCAAAAAATAAAGTAATATACACATTACAAGAAATGAGCTTCATTCTTTATGAGCCTTGATGATACTAAGGTAGAACTGAACATCTCAAAGTGTTATAGGACATACCTGACATGTCTTCTTCATCCCATATCCACAGACTCAAGATTTTGATTTTTGATTTATATCACCCATATTCCAACTATCCAGAAAAACATAACATCCCTAGTATTTATCCCTCAACCAATATTACTTCTATAAATCTCCCATGAACCTTGGAAAAGGGTGGAGGTTAGATTTTCTTGGCCATGCTATCAACACATAAGGGATTAAATCCACCAACTAAAGGCATATCCTCCTTGAAATAAAGGAACTTTAATCATTATGAGCCCTAACAGTACCACAACAGTTACTATAACCTCAGTGTGTTTTAGGTCATTCCTAGCATGTCTGCACCGTATTCCATGGTAGTTAGTGTGAGGTACAAGCTGAAAGACCCTAAATCGCAGTGTAGAATGGTCCAAGCTCAAAGAACCTAAACTAAAGCACACCAAAGGTCCAAGATAAAAGACGCTAAATTGTATGATAAAAATGTCCAAGATCAAATACACTAAACTACAACCCCTTAAAGGTATAAGATCAAAGAACAATAAACTACTACATATAATGGTACAAGATAAAAGAACCTAAACTACAAAATAATAGTTATTTTGTTTGAAAAAGATTGTAAGGCCTGCTACGTGGCTTCAACACAATCAAGCTGCTCTAGCCGAGCCTATCATCTTCGGAAGATAGAGAGAACTCTCCCTCCGGTACCTGAGTTTTACCCAACTACTCTTATACAAGACAAGTAATCTCAAGATAATTGGAATGGATTATCGATAAAGGATCGCATGTTGGTGGGCATTCACAAGCATCTCTCAAAGATAATCTCTCAATGTTTCAGTATTCAATTCATCGAATTCATGTTTATTTGATAAATTCAAGGGATGGGTATCATTTGTGTTTCAAATATTATCAAAGAAACCAAAATTAATGCACAAAATGAATAACATAAAATTAGAAAACAATGTAGAAAGTTCAAAAAAAATTCACCCACTCATAGTGTGAAAAAAGAGGGAGGAATCTCCACATTTTGGAGTCTTTCCAATGTCTCAAAATTGTAATGCATTACAGGGTTCAAGTTAATATAAAAGTTTATCAGCTGCACTAGTATGGTCTAAAAAATTCTAATAGGAAACATTGATAAAACTCAAGATGTGGATGTTGCTCAGTGATAGGGTCAGGAATCATCAATCTTACAAGACCACAACCCTATCGAGTCATTACAGAACCGCCAGTAGTATGAGGGAAAGATGATGTAACATCATAGTCATTACCAAGTAGTGAAAACTCCTCCAAATTAATAAATATATCTGAAAAATGTTCGCTGACTATCTGAAATATAAAATGACCATTTTTGGAAATTAATTGAAAATATGTATTACATATAGATATATAATATATATGATTATAACCAATATTTAATTGTGTTAATATTCATCTCTATTTTAATATTTATATATGATGATGTCAATATCTTCATATTCCTCCTTAATAACATCAATTTTTATAGGAGTTTATGATTCATTATCTCTTATTATTTCGAATTCACTTGTTACATAAATAGCATTATTGCCACTATCAACCCATAACTATTGGGTGTCATCATCGATATTTGTTCCTCTTCATGGAAAATATGGATTTGGAGTTGTCTCTTGAAAAATTTCACTTCATTTCACTTCAGAGGAACCAAATTCACTTTGGATAAAATCACTTTCATAAGATTTAATTTTTATTATTCTTGATGAATCACTTAATCACTTGAAGTAGCACAATAATTTTCATAATAAATTTTATGTGTATGATGATCCAATAAAAATGGTTCATTTACAAAAAGAATGATTTTATATTTAATATCACTGATTACATTGTATGGATGAATATACAAGCCTTTATTAGGATTGAACCAATGAAATTTAAACATCGTTAAATAATTCTATCCCAGATAACACTGTTCAAATATTTCTCCCAATAAGTCATAAAATTCAACTTCAATTTCTCTATGATGTGATACTCTCAACAAAACAACACTATTTATTATTTTTATCCCCAAATTCATGTGTATGAAATAAAAAACCATTAACCACATATTCATTATAATATTTAACCATTTTGGATGGCGGGTTACTCAATACACACAATCGATTACCAATTTTATTAGCATGTTGAGATACCTGAAGATTTGAAAAAAATTACCAATATAACAAGTAATAAATTTATTTTATATGTTAAACCATAAATAATTTTCTTTACTAGTTTCTGAAACTATTAAGAAAAATTATGTTTCCAACATTCTTCAAGAGCAACTACTATAATTTGGGGAGACTATTTCTTGATACGACCATCATATAACATAAAAATAAAATACTATTAATTTACTTAAAAAAATATAAAATAAATGATAGTATCACTCACTGTTCAAATGGTTTCATTTATTCACAGTTGATTAGAACATTTGTATGAGCCATATGATGTTAATAATCTGAAATCCATCATTTGTGAACTCCACCAAAGCCAAGTTTGGGATGATTAAAAACTGATAATGGATTTTTCATTTCATCATCAACCTTTCCATCATTAAGACCCATTCAGTTTTGTTTTTAGGGATATTTAGATCAAAAATAATGAGAGTATAAAAAAATTTCTTCATGAAAATATGGTTTTTCTATTGATCCTTCAATTGATACTTTGTTACATACCTTTTTCTTCAATTTATACATGCATCTCTCATATGGGAACATAAAATAGGACTGTAAAATCCCTAATTTTTTTTATTTTTGTGGAAAATATAAGATCAAATGTTCCATCTAATTAAAGAAAGTTGATGGATTGTTTTCCAATTTACATAAAATTAAAACAACATCTTATTACAATCTACATAGTTCATTTTAGTCTGTTGTCATCACATAAATGTATCATAAAAAATATGATATTTTTGTTAGTGTATCCCAAATCATATAATTCAAAAAACCTATAAATCCAATTGATAGAACTATTTCCATTATAACTTAGCAGTTATGAATTTTTAATCCTGTAATATGACCATTTCAGACACATCTAGACAAATTGGAAACATAATCATATAGAAGCCTCAAATATGAAATCCAATGAAAAAATAATAGATGATTTTCTTTGGAAACTATATAATTCACTTTTTTATTCATTAAATTCCATGATTTTCCATTTTCAAATAGTTCAAGTTTTGGTCACCTATAAATTTGGGAAAGATCTAATCATTCCTTTTCATTATATTTTCTCTTACCAAATGTGTCCAAAACTATATAAAATATATTATCAAAATAGTTATTCTCAATATTCATGAAATAAAATATGCGACAGACCAAGAAATCAGATCAATATGGAAGATCCCCAAGAATGCCCTATTTTACCCAATTGTGTTCTTTCCCAAATACATCTATTTTATGTTTGTTTATAGTTGGTCTAAATGTAATGGGAGGAAATGAAAAGAGATTAGATTTTAACTCAATACATGAGATCATTTTTGGAGTTCCATTAATTTCAATTGTTCCTTTTTTGAAATGATATCTATTCCTCTGAAAAGGATGATCAGTAGGAAGAAATATTTAATAAAAGTCAAAAAACAATGTTTTCCTCCATTTATGAGCATAAATAATTTGTTGTCACTCATAAAGTAAGAGCATTATTTTGAACCATGTGTACTCTATCCATATAACATTTTATATGCTGGGAATTCAGTAATTGTCCACATTAATGCATCTTTCATAAGTATTTTTTTCAAAACAACATCATATGTACTAAAACCATTACTTCACAATAAATTTAACTCATTAGTCAATAGATTAAAATAAACATCGGTATTATTTTTTGGATGTCATGGAATTTATAAGGTCAAAAATATATATGACTCATTCATCAACATCCAAGGAGGTAAATTGTACAGAGTGATAAAGATGGTCCAACAAGAATACTAACTACCATAAGAACCAAATGGATAGAAACCATCATTATAAAGACCCAATCACATGTTTTTAGCTTCTAAAAAAAGACATATATACTTGGTCAAAATGTTTCTAGGAATCACCACCAAAAGGATGATTTAAGATTTTACTGGTTGAAATATTTGTTATATACCATGAAAACAATGACGTTGTGTTTTAAAACATAAATAAATATTATAATCCCGGTGTAAGTAGAAAATAACTCAACTATATTACAGGAATAAATCGAGACTTCCCTAAATAAGAATCTTTGTACATTGATTTTAAACATGTAAGACAACTAACCGATGACTTATTTTCACCATAATATAAGATTCAATCATTTTAACTTGCATGAATCTTCAGATAACTAAGACCCAAATTATAAACCATCCTCTTGCTCTAATATAAATTTGTTGGAAACACATTTATTTTAGGTAATAGTGCTCTAAACAAAGAGGAAATCTGATCAAAATAGTTATTTAACATCCCATTATTTTATTTAACAACCATAAATTTTGAAACTTCTTCAAATTTGATTATCTTGTAACCAGGATATAAGAAATATTTAGTAGACTTCAAAAAATCATAAAATTGAGATGGTCCCAACTCAAGGATATATTAATATCATCCTGATTTTCAGTTTTTTAAAAATATATGCCATCCACATCATGTACTAAATTTTGAAACCACGATGGATTTGGAATCTAATTATTGGTAACTTCTTTGGAACTAATTTCACTATGTTGATACCAAAAAATATAATCTATTAAAAAACCAAAATGAAATAGATGACCCCAAACATTGTCAAATACGTCAAACCTCCTCAGATTATATTTCTTTCATAGACACTTATTTTTACATTATGAAACAAATGATGGTTTTGATGATGCAAAAGATAAAACATATTCAACACCCTCAATACATACATGATTTATACCAAAATATTTTTGATTTCTATGATTATTTATCCAATTATAATCATGTAATAAAGACTGTTGTCAACTTCCTTTTTCCATATTTCCCTAAAAAATCTAAAAAAAATAAATTATTTATGAATAATATCATATAAGAGAATGATGATCCAAAAAAGATTATAGAATTAAAAAATTATAATTTACATGTAAATATTTTCAATATTTTCAATTTACGATAAATTTTTACTAATTACCACTGATTTTTACTAATTACTGCTAATTTTTACTAATTTTTTCTAGTTAAAACTAATTGTTAATAATTATAGTGATTTCCCACTAATGTTTACTAATTTATCTCTAATGTTTACTAATTTATAACTAATGTTTACTAATTAAAACTAAATATTTCTAATTTACGATAACTTTCACATGTACTCCATCATCTGCTCATGCTAATGCTTCTATTATTAACACATCTTATTATCCTCCTTTGGTTGTTACCATCGATACGTCACATCCTTCCTACCTCGGTTCTGACAACTTAATGTAAAATTTGGATATTTATGACACAAATTGGTCATTTATAATCACATAAAGATTTTAATTCAATGATTTACACCTTCTTAGTAATTTATAATATATTTTATTACTTTATATTAAATTATACTAAATATTTATTATAATTAGTGGTAATTAAATTAATTACCACTAATTATCACTAATTTTTTTATAATTTAATAGAAAGTCCTAAAATATATTATAAATTATTAAAAAGGTGTAAATCATAGATTTTACAATCTTTATGTGATGAAACCAATTTATTACAACGATGTCCAAATTTTTCATCGAACCAATTTATGCCAACCATGTCCAAATTTTTCATTTCCCATCACTTGTAAATTGATGACCTATTTAATTTCCAGTTTTCTAGTAATTTTGAATAAAAAATACAAAGTATTACTAAGTACTACTAATTACCACTAATTATTACTAATTACCACTAATTATCACTATTTATTACTAACTATTAATAATAACCATTAATTATTACTAATTACCACTAATTATTACTAATTACCTATAATTTTCACTTAGTTATAGTGATATACCCTTAATTTTTACTAATTAATGATACTTTATGGTAATTTTTACTAAATATAATGATTTATCATTAATGTTTACTAATTAATGAAAACTTTCATTAATTTTTTCTAGTCACTACTAATTTTTACTATTTTTTCCATCAATTCTACTATTTTTTACTAAATTTCACTAACCACTGCTAATTTTTACTAATTAATATAATTTTTAAAAATTATAGTGATTTACAGTTAATTTTTACTAATTGATGATAGTCTTTAATAATTATAATGGTTTAACATTCATTTCTACTAATTACTATTATTTATTAAAAAATAGTACAAAATTATTATTAATTATTAATAATATCTATAAATTATTACTAATTTATATAAATTAATACTATTTATTTATCAATTATAAGTAATTACTATTAATAATACCTAGTTACTGGTAATTAAAACAATTTTTTTTTCAAATTAAAACTGTTTACTTTTAACTCAAAAAATTACTACTAATTAAAACTAAATAATTCTAATTTAGAATAACTATCACATATACTCCATCGTTTGCTCGTGCTTCTACTCCTATCATTGACGTATCTCTTCGTCTTTCCACCTTTGCTGACATCGACACATCACATCCTCCCTACACTAGTTCTGGTGACTTAATGAAAGTTTGTGGACATGGTTGTCACAAATTGGTCATTTTTAATCACATGAAGATTGGAAATTATATGATTTACACCTTATTATTAAATTATAATATATTTTATTATGTTTTATAAAATTATAATAAAAATTAATGATAATTAGTGGTAATTATAAATAATTACCACTAATTACCTCTAAAATTTTGTATAATTTAATATAAAATAATAAAATATATTATAAATTACAAAAGTGGCATAAATCATAGGTTTTACAATATTCAAGTGATAAAACAAATTTATGCCAACCATGTGCAAATTTTTCATTGCTCATCACCTATAAATTGATGACCTAATTCATTTTCAGTTTTCTAGTAATTTAAAGAAAAAATACGATGTATTACTAAGTACCAGTAATTACCACTAATTATTACAAAGTATCACCAATAACCACGATTTATTACTAGTTATTACTAATAACCACTAATTATTTATAATTACAACTAATTATTTTTAATTACTGTAAATTTTTTACTTAATTATAGTGATTTACCACTATTTTTTACTAATTTTTAGTAATCACAACTAATTAATGGTAATTTTTCCTAATTTTGACTGATTCCCAATATTTTTTAATAATTATACTAATTTAATGTTAATTTTTAATAATTACCGCTAATATTTATTTTTTTATAGTTATTTACTGTTAATTTCTTCTAATTAGTACTAATTATTACTATTTATACTGGTTTACCACTACTTTTTACTAATTTTTACTAATCATCTCTATTTTTTACTAATTTAGTCCCTACCATTTTTTTAAAGTTGGGGGAATGACCCTTGTAATTGAATTATAAAAAAGTGAATGAAATAGAAAAAATAGAAACAGAAGATCAAAAAGTTGATTAATACCTCTATCACGAGGTCCCATGCTTTTTATGATCTTTTTACTGATCCTTTTTTCTTTGTCCCACAAGCCCCCCAATCCATTATGTGGCCATGCCTATGTCCTCGACCTCTATAGTGGAGAGCCTCCAAATCTTTCGCTTGCTACAGAAGAGTTTCAATGTCAATGTATGAGTCTGATACATCCGAGTGGGCTTCATTACTTGCCGCTATTTCAGCCCTTCCACATCCCCTCCCATGACTTCTAGCATGTCGCCTGCACTTCCCAGCACTAGCTCACTACCAGGAGTTATGAAAATCATCATCGTCAGTAATAGGGTGTTGAGGTTTCACCTGAGGTGTGAAATGTTCTGACTGCAACTAAGTTGGGTGCTGGATTTGGGAGGATTCTCCCTATTACACCATAGTATGCATCTTTGGGGTGTCTTCAATAGCCATTTGTTCTTCTGGATGAGTCACCAGGTTCCTTTATTCCTTTTCGGATCCTAAATTAGGTATTCTTCCATTTGATTCATCATCCACACCCAGTGTGGGGTCAACAACCGGATGCCCTACATGAGATAAAGCAGTCTCCAAATGTATATTACTATCATGGGCAGGAATATAGATCAAAGGGGACTTTGAAACCACATGAGCTCAAACAGATGTACTGTACGAATCCTTTTTGGGAGCCAAAATTAAAAGAGATGAAGATTCTCCCTCCTTTATAGAAGTACCCTTATTGTCACTTGATATTGAGGGTTTTAGTAAACCAGTCAGTGGGGGAAGATTAGCCTAACCCCTCTCCATAATGTCAAACCTTGATTTCTTAGAGTTTTTTGTAGGTTCAAGAGAGGATGTAACAACCATCAGTGTTTTATATATGTTAATGTTCTATCCTGGCATATCAGGGCTCACCTGAGTTAGAGACAAACTTCCAGTGGAAACAAAGTTCAGAGTTCCATCCTTCTATCTAGGAACAACAAATTTCTCATTACTTCCAAAGGGATGGGGTTTCATGGTTTTGTGTTTTTTAAAACATGAACTGTTGTCATGGTCATATAAAGAGAAAAATTCACAGATTATGTAATGTTTATATCTAGAGGCATCATTCCCAATTGCTTTACATTTTGGGCAGAACTTGGGATGGTTTTCAAATTCAATCATCAATTCCAATTCCTCCTCTTTAGTAGACAAAAAAACATATTCAATCAAAGTGGAACATAAATCTTCTTAAACTTGGAATCTAGAATATTGGCCATATCTAGAAAATTTGGTTTCCTTATCCATTTTAATTAGGACAGCTATTGATAAGACAATGTAAAAAAAAACCCTAGGATTCCACAAAATCCAATTTAATCCATAATATTTGACCCTCGTTTGGATTGATGTTTTACTAATTTTGATTAATTAATAGTAATTTTTAATAATTAAAGTGATTTAATAATAATTTTTAATAATTACAACTAATATTTAATAATTATAGTGGGTTGACATTAATTTTTACGAATTAATTCTATTATTACTAATTATACTGGTTTACCGCTACTTTTTACTAATTTTTACTAATCAACGCAAAATTTTACAAATTTTTAGTCCTTACCAATAAATTTTAGTAATTATCGCTTATTTTTATTATTTTTTTACTAATTATTTTATTTTATCAATAATTTTTACTACTTAATGATTATTTTTACTAATTTTAGTCACTACCACTAATTTATAATAATTATAGCAATTTATCACTAATTTTTACTAATTATCATTAATTTTTACTAATTATAGTGATTTAACATTCAATTTTACTAATGTTTACTAATTACCACTATATTTTACTAATAACAGTAATTTTTAGAAATTATAGAAATTTACCATTAATTGTTACTAGTTATTTCTATTTTTTTACTAATTATTGTGGTCTAACATTCATTTTTAATAATTAATATAAATTATAAAAAAAAATATAATTATTATTACTTATCATCAAGATCTCTAAATTATTACTAAGTATTTTAATTATTACTATTGATCAATTATAAGTAATTACTATTAATAACACCCATCCACTGATAATTGAGACCAATTATTGAAAATTAAAACTACTTACTTTTTAATTAAAAACATTACTGTTAATTAATAATAAAAATTTCTAATTTAAAATAAGTACAACTAATTATAAATAATTAATTTGAATTATAAATAAGTACTTCTAATTAACTCTAATTACTTCTAATTAATAATATTAAAATATAATATAAAATAAAATAAAATAAATAAAAATTAAAAACATTAGATAAATACTAAAAAAATAGAGCTTTTGTGCACTGCAAACCTAAAAAAATTCCTTATAAGACATTAAAATTCTAATGAACTATTGAAGAGAAGAAGAGAAAGGTTGAGCAGAGCAAAGCTTAAATGGAGAATGAAGAGGAAAAATTATGGTGGGGGGGGGGGTACATATAGGTTATAGTAGTAGCGACGGGGACCGTCACAAATAATTCCCTCAATAAATAATTGAGGCAGTAGTTAAAAAATTATTTGTGAATGTACCCATCATAAATAATCACTTTCCAACAAATTATTTGTGACAAACATTAATGACTATTGCAAACAACTATAATTGATGAAGGTTTTTTGCGACCGAAGAATTATCAGGTCGCAAATAATTTTACATGACCAAGGGTATTTGTGACGAGAACTGAGTCCTGTTTCTAATACCCTTTCCCGCATTTTGGAATGAAAACATGCTAAAAGTAGTTATGACAGGTTCTTTCTTCCATCAAAAATAATAATTTATTTAATTGTATTTCTGATGGGTGACATTCCCGTCATAATAAGTCATTTTTCCCATAGTGATAGATCATATCTCAAGGAAGACCTACCAAACAAAGCACTAAATTTTTTTCAAATAAGAATTAATTAATAACAAAAACTAAGTGGAAACCCCATTTTTAAAGCTCTAATATTATGCGTAATGAGGAGAGAGAATAAATAAAGAGATTAAAATCTATCTTACCTCTTATTTGAGACTCTCATGCTCAAATATTACTTAAAGGTACTTAAATGGTAAGGGAGAACCTCAAAACCACCCAAAAATATCCCTAGACCATTCTCACTTGCATAAGGGTTGAACTAAGGTATGTTGGGGGACATTTAGAGCAAAGAAACGAAATTTTAATTGGTTTTAATGGTTGGAGGAGTAGGTTTCATGGATAAATTACTTTTCACCTACTTGTGAAACCTACTATCCTCCCCTAAAAAGGTTATACTATTTGCAATGCACATTTTTTATCCATGATGCTACGTTCACAACATCAAAAAAAAAACATTCTAAAACCTCAAATTATTCTCTATTATTTCATGAACCCCCTCCACTGTTACCCCACCTTGGCTGACAGTGAAGGAGGGGATGACCTCCAAAGCCTATCTTTAATAGGCCACAAGGTGGTGACTAACATTGAGGGTATAAAATGAATTCAAATGGGAGACATTACCCATTTTATATAAATTTAAGGAAAAGATATAATATGATATCCACTAATAAACACTATCATATAGATAATAAAGAAATCTGAATACATAAATAAAATTTTATACATAACAAAAAAATTGGAATACCAAGAACAATCCTAGTAAGTTTGTACGAATCTCCAAAAGATTCTGAACAACGCTAGGAGCTAGTAACCCCCTGATAAATCACTAACTAGCTAATACATACCTAAAAAATAGTTCAAATATACATAGGTTTAGTATATAAGTATACCCAATAGGATCCTTTCTGAAACTTCTAATGAAAATGTGAAAGAAGCATACTAAAGTATAGTGAATAAACAAATGAAACCAAGTCATTAACTAAAAATTTAAAACTATATCCAATTATATTTATGGATTTCTCACCAAGTAATTCATACACGTAATAATATCCATATCAAATCATATAAATAACATAGGTACCCTGTTTCCACTTCCCCAATGGTTTGTTTCTCTTATCCCCAACACCAAATGTCATGTTCTATAATCTCTTCCATAAGTCATCCTACACCCCATGCATATATATCACAACCAAATCTCATCACATTCATAACCAAGTAGTATGTATGAAAGCCACTAAAACCCACGTATCATCAATTATACTTTATACTATCATAACCCCTGAACGAATTCCTATTGTAAACTACAGTCACTATAGCTGGAGTACAGGTATACACTATAACCTGAAAGTCTCTATAGCCTACACATACATGTATTTTAAAACTGAGATCCATTATAGATAATATAAGACTATACCTTATAACTTAATCCATTATAGTCTATATAAACCTATACATTATGTTATGCTAAAGGGAGAGAAAGGAATATGGATAATTTCACCATCCCTTCCCTCACTAAGATGGATATTGGGGAAAACACCCAGGAACCAAAATATTTGGGAATTGGTTGCCCACTCAGCTCATGTTATAGAGAATATGAAATTATAAAAGTTAATAATATTTCATACACAATAACACAAAGTAAAATTACATATCCTTAGACTCAACAACAACTATCATCCCACATGACACCTAGATTCTGCCACTACGGTCTAGAAATAAGATCCAATGTAAACACACAAGCATCAAGATTTAAAAAAATATATCATATGTTTTTATTAATTAAAAATTACTAACCATTCTCTAAAAACCATTATGAATTCTTGTTTAATCATTTCATTTCACTACAAGATAACATGCTTTATAATTCATGGTGAGTTTTTTATATTCCATTCCACGCTTAGAGAGAATTCATTCCAACCATCCCATGGTTTCCATTATTCAATATTACAAATATCAACACTCATTCCATGATTTCATATATTATTCCATTTACCATTCCAAAATTTTGGTACTCTAAAACCAGACTTAAAATACCATAAGGATAAATACACTCAAGGTTTATAGGCTAATGGAGTAGGCAGTTGGAAATCACACAAATCAACCGTAAGGAAAACTATCCATTAAAATAAAACATTACACATGATGGTAAAGCGCATATATCAACCTATACCCGCCATCCAGGCAAAAAATAACTAAAGAAAAAATATGGTAATAGGTAATCCCAATTGTGAACATGTGCCATCTATCTCAACACCTACCTCATCTCAATGTATAAGAAGAAAGAAGTCAAAACTATCAACTCGTTCCTTAAATACCTTTCCTAACATCCAAAAAATTCATGGTTACACAAAAATTTAAAGAAAGTATACCGTAAGGCATACAAATCATGATAATTTATTTTCAACATGGAAAAATGGTGAGATAATCATGACCATAATCTCAAGAAATACAAGCCTATAACGAACATGGATAGGCTCACATAACTCCAAAAGTTTATCTCAAAAAAAATTCCATTATTTACTTGAATCAACCAAATAATTATACAAAGGATTTAGAATAAAAAACAATCATCAATAGATAATAGTAGTTAAGCATCAACCATAAATAATCTTCAAGTAATACTTTCATATTCAATAATTTTTAAGGAATAATGACAATTACTTTAAACAATTATTTCATTAATCACTTTATCTTTACCAACATTAAATTTTTAATCAATTTTTAGAATATAAAAAATAATATGAAAAAAATATAACACACCTTGAAAGAGAGGATAGAATTTAACAGAACTATGACACATCCTCCTTGACCATGCTATAACCCAGAGGGTTTTCACCAAAACATTTTCATAAAAATGATGTCTATGTTGTAAGGAAACCTGATCCAACCACATTATGAAATTTATGATGAAATATACACCATATCTTCCCCAAGATCCTATAACCCCCTGAGAGGGATGAAGAACATCCCATGCACTATGCTGCAGTAGTCCCCCAAATAGTAGAGATAAGAAAACCCTACTCCTAGGACTCCATGATGTATCCTACCTCTATAATGAAACAATCCATCAGGTGGTATATATAAGAATCTTGACCCCCCTGACCTACATTGTAGCCTACATATATTACATAACTAAATCTTATGAGGAAGAATCACTAAAACCATTATCTTGAGCCTCCACACTATAAGGAATATAACTATTCTACAAGGTCTACATTTAAAACCACATCACACAACATTCTACACACTCACATGAAAATAATTATTACTAATTGAAATTTTAGTTTAAACTCCATTTACTCTATTTCATAATTTTCTAGAAATATTTAGACACCCTAAAATACAACATAAGGGATTAGATAAAACTGGTACTTTACATCAGATATCTCTCAAATAATTCTCATACTTGATAATTTGAACAAAACCTAGGAAGGGAAGGGGAATCAAACAACCCCCCATGAGATACATCTCTAGGATATCACTATAAGAAAAAAAATTAACACATTATATTAATAGTGTACATAAACATGAAACACTAACCATCTTCTTATAAATTGATAAAGGTTAAATAGAACATCTCTACAAAACATCAAACATCGAACACCATAGGATATTGATCACACATTTGTGACACCCATACAATATACTCTCATTTAATCCAACGTGTCTTCATATTATATAATCCAATGGGATAATATTCCCACACAACACCTTTTCCTGATGTTTTGAGATCTAAATTGGCCACTCTTAGAAGGTCGCATCAACTTCAACTCCCAGCTCTCCCCAGTCAGTGAAATGGGAGTCATCATAAATATACTAGTGAAGCTGTGACACATGAAAGATTTCATGAGTCTAGCTCATATCTAGGGGAAGTTTTAATTGATATACAATTTCATTAATACGTGCTAACACCTTTAAAGATTTAATAAAATAGGGAGATATTTTTCTCCCATTACTAATCCTTCACCACCCACAATGAGAAGATATCTTCAAGAACACATGATCAATAATGCCAAAATCTAGAGACCTCATCTTATAATCAATATAAAATGTCTGATGATCTTATGATATCTTCATTCACTCATGGATTACATGTACCTTATCTATTGTACATTGTAACAATTTTTTTTCTAAGAATCACTGACTCCTTGACCTCAGTCCAATACAATAGAGATTGACAAGGTCATCCGTACAACACTTTGAATTGAGGAATACTAAAAGTAGAGTGATAAATATTATTACAAGGGTTCTTCACCATGAAAAAGTGACTCACCCCAAATCCTATAAAATATATAATAAATTCTTTCAATATATACTCTAAATATTGTATAGTCTTCTTAATCTGACTATCCACCTATGGATAAAAATTGGTGATAATCCATAACTAAGAGACAAAAGAAACACAAGAGACCTCTCTAAACCATAGAGGTAGAAATATGATCAAGATTAGTTATGGTCATATTTGAAACCCCATGGAGCACCACTACATTCTCGAGATACTACCTTGGAAAAAATTCCATTGATATTAACTCTTTAATCACTAAGAAGTGTGATGAATTTATAAACTGGTCCAAGATCACCAATATACCGTAATATGATAACCTATATCTTCAAGAAAACTAGTGATGGAGTCCATTAAGATTCCCTCCCACTTCTTGTGGTGAACATCGAGTATCTGAAGCAACCTTCTAGGAACACAGTGGTCAGCCTTCACCATTTAGAAAACCAAACTTCGAGACACAAATTATGTAAAATAACTCATCATCCTAGACCACAAAAATGATCTCATAAGGAATGATACATTTTATCCACACCAGGATATAACACTAAAGGAAAATTGTGGAACTCACAGAGGACCACATCATGCATCGCCAAAGGAATGATGTACCCCTAAAGTGACACCACTTATTGAACATCTTAAGATAATTCATCAAGATATTCACCAAAAAACTTGATATCACTGAACCTCTACCTTAGAATGACCCAACTGGGACTCCTACACCTATTGCACCGAGTATGAATACACCATTATCTAATAAAAATACCCTATACTATCACCATATACCATAACAATGTGAATCATAGAAATATCTTGTATCAACCTCCAAACATAACCAATATCACTTAGAAAATCATTGCATTTCTTCCTTATCAAATAATTTTCAATAAAATTACCTTCCTTAATGTATAGGAAATATTTATGTCATAATCCTATAAGAATTATATCAAACATCATTGCCAAAAATTCAAGTAATTGTTGGAGAAGATATACATCAAACTATTATGATCATTGAAGACTAAAAATAGATTACTAATAATGTAATGCTACCACAACTTCATAGAAAACATAGCCATAGAAAGATCAAGCTCATGGGTTGTGTAGTTACATTCATGGGGACATAATTTTTGAGATCCATAAGAGACAACTACTCTCTTCTGCATCAGAACACAACCCAAACCAAGACGTGAAGATTCATGATAAATGTTGAACTTAATTACATCCTCCAGTGAACAAATAATCATATAAATGACCATATTCTCTAAAAAATACTGGAAAATAAGGGTATACCAATGGTTTTAAACCATTGATATAGGCTGGAAAACCGTTGGTATAGCCTATACCAATGGTTTTCTAAACCGTTGGTTAGTAAACCGTGAGGAAATCCTTATACCAACGGTTTTATCTAAACCATTGGTATATTGTTTTATTAAATTTCTCTCAATGTATACCAACAGTTTATAATCATTGGTAATTCATTTTTGAGAATTGTTATACCAACATTTCTAAACCGTTGGTAATGTGATTTTCAGAACACCAATACCAACGGTTCAAAACCATTGGTATTGTGTTTTTCCATAATTCCAGAACACATATACCAACGGTTCTGAACCATTGGTATTGTGTTTTTTCAGAACACATATAACAACAGTTCTAAACCGTTGGTATAGATGTTTTTCCAGAATTCCAGCACTCTTATACCAACGGTTTAGAACAGTTGGTATTGAGTTTTCCCAGAACTGCTGCACATCAGCCCCTCCAGTAGACCCTCCACTATACACCTACACCTGCATAAAAAATATCACAAAAACCACATACAAACTTAAAATAGTATAACAAACACCTAAAATAGCACAAAAAAAACACATAAAACCATCAAATTCTTCCAACCATGTCATGTAGTACAATTCCCTATTTCAATCTTCATATGACAACGAACATACGATAGTAATTCACCTCACCCCTGCACAACCCCCCAACTAGCACAGCCCCCCACCTCCCCATCAAATTCTAATAGGCAGAATAGTATGAGAAATACCTATTAGAGTTGAATAAGAGTTTGAAATTGGCTAATATCCCATTTTTTTTTTCTAATCATAGATTTGGGTATGTAATGATTTGTGATGAATTTTGCATTGAAATTGTATTGTTTATAATATATGGTGAAAAGGTATTTTCTTAGGAGTCTCTTCACTTATGACCCCATGAGTGAAACTACACAACTCATGAAAAAGAGTCTGCGACTATCGTTGATGAGTGTAAATTTCAGTTGTATTCACTTAAAATGATGTCATTTTCAAACAAAAGAGAGACTTTGAGTGGTGATGTCCACACCGCACCTCGAATTGAGGCGGGGTTGACTCGTACACGTCACATATGACCCATGGATCGTTTTCCTAAATTTTCAACAAAATCTAAATGAGTTTGGTCAGTTTTCCGTATGCCATTAGTTGTTTTCACTTAAAATCCTATCCATTTCAAATAAAACTGAGACAGTTTGAGTGGTACCAGCCACACTGTGCCTCTGATTGAGGCGGGGTTGACTCGTACACGTAAAAAATGACCCATGGATACTTGTCCTAATGATCAACAGAATCCAAATGCGTTTGGTCCATTTTCCGTATGTCAGTTGTTGTTTTTACTTAAACTATTGTCCATTTCAAAGAAAAGTGAGACACTTTGAGTGGTTCCGCGCACACCGCGCCTTGGATTGAGGCGGGGTTGACTCGTACACGTCACAAATGACCCATGAATTGTTTTCCTAAAGTATCAACACAATCCAGATGCGTTTGGTCTATTTTCTGTATGTCGTTTATTTTACTAAAAAGCACATCCATTTTAAACAAAAGAAAGACACTTTGAGCGGTTCCGTCCACACAACACCTCAGATTGAGGCGGAGTTGACTCTTACACGTCACATTTGACCCATGGATCGTTTTCCTAAAGTTTCAACAGAATCCAAATGCGTTTGGTCAGTTTTTTGTATGCCAGTAGTTGTTTTCACTTAAAATCCTGTCCATTTCAAATAAAAGTGAGATAGTTTGAGTGGTACTGGCCACACCGTGCCTCAGATTGAGGCGGGGTTGATTCGTACAAGTAAAAAATGACCCATGGATACTTTTCCTAAAGTATCAATAGAATCCAAATGCGTTTGGTCCATTTTCCGTATGTCAGTTGTTGTTTTGACTTAAACTGTAGTCCATTTCAAAGAAAAGTGAGACACTTTGAGTGGTGTCGGACACACCGCTCCTCGGATTGAGGCGGGGTTGACTCTTACATGTCACAAATGACCCATGGATCATTTTCCTAAAGAATCAACACAATCCGAATGCATTTGTTCTGTTTTCCGTATGTCATTTATTTTACTTAAAAAGTGCATCCATTTTAAACAAAAAAAGACACTTTGAGAACCAAATGCATCCGCAATGAAGACACCCTCCCCTCCCCTTCCCTACCCTCCCCTCCAACCTTCCCAGCGCCTACCCCTCCTCTCCCCCTGCCCCTCCCCTCCTGCCCACCCTTTTCACCCAACAGCCCCCTCCCCTCCCCTCCCCTCCCCTCCCCTTCCTTCCCTACCCTCCCCTCCAACCTACCCAGCCCCAGCCCCAGCCCCAACCCCAGCCTCTCCCCTCCCCCCTGCCCCTCCCCTCCTGCCCACCCTTTTCACCCAGGAGCCCCCTCCCCTCCCCTCCCCACCTCCCCTTCCCCCTCCTACCCACCCTTTTCACCTAGGATCCCCTCCCCTCCCCTCCCCTCCCCTCCCCCCTGCCCACCCTTTTCCTCCAGCAGCCCCCTGCCCCTCCCCTCCTGCCCACCCTTTTCACCCAGCAGCCTCCTCCCCTCCCCTCCTCCCCTCCCCTTCCCTCCCCTCCCCTCCCCCTGCCCACCCTTTTCCTCCAGTAGCCCCCTGCCCCTCCCCTCCTGCCCACCCTTTTCACCCAGCAGCCCCCTCCCCTCCCCCCTGCCCATCCTCTTCCCCCAGAAGATCCACCATTACTAAAACAAAAATCATCCCCTGAATAGAATGGAAATTCAAAAACAGCACGATTCACTTGAAAATCACAAAAATAAGAACATAATAAATAATGTACAATTACTACTTGAAAAAGCACATTTATTTGCATGTGATTATTCCACGCATGTTACTGTCAGGCATAAAACTATCAGCCATAAATGACATAAAATTCAGTTCTATGGGAAAATGACGTAAACATGAAATACATGGACAACTAAGAAAGCTAAGTAATACAAAATAGAAAAATGGGTATCAAAGTACCAAGGAATACTAAAGGTCTAGGTAGTAGACTAATCATACAATAAGAATCAAGTGCAAAAAAGAGATCTGATAACAACATCCCTATGAAGCAGAGGAAAACCCTAGAGTGGAAAACAAGGTTCAAAAATATAGATTTATACAGAATTCAAAAATGTAATGGATCAATCTGCCCCTGATCACCATCACCATCACCACTTTCATCATCGGCCTCATCCTCGCCGCCATCTCTGTCCTCATCGTCATCCTCGTCATCGTCCCCATGCTCATCATCGACCCCCTCCTTGTCCTCAGCCCAATCCTCACCCCTGGCCCCATCCTCTCCCTCGACCCCATCATCACCCTCAGCCCCATCCCCATCCTCGTCCTTATCCTCATCCTCGCCCTCGTCCTCTTCAGCATCCTCATCATCACCAGGGACATCATCATCTCGACCGCCACTAGAGCTACCGCCTGGTGCATTGGATAATGCACCCATCGACGACATAAATGTCTGACAAGCCGTGATAGCCTCCGGTGGAAGTGATAAAGATAAAGCTTTCATCAGTTTCATAAATTCTTTGTCCCTCATTTGAACTTGTACTTCCAACTCTATGACCCTTTTATCAGACTGTCTTGCATTCTCCTTTACCTGTTCCAACTCAGTGATACTATAATGGATACCTGGAGAGGACCAATACCTCATTGGGACTATATTCTTACTAGGTTGGCAGCGTACTCGACCAGAGTGCTCCTCTCCCAAAACCTGATATAAATGATCGTGTGGCCCAAAATTGTCAGGCTCCTAGGCATCAAGAGCCTCTAAACCAGCCTGTTAAAAATATTAATATATTAACAACTTTCAAAAAAGATATTAAAATTTTAAATAAACAAATAAAAACTTACAATCTTTTCTTGGGTTGATTCATTTACCACAGTTCCATCTTTTTTTCTTCTACTTGAGAAAAACAATTTTGCTTGAAGGATATGTCCTTCAATATTCAACTTGTGCTTCTGTAATGAAATTGAAACAATATAAAGTGAAAGTATAATCATATATTCAATATTCAATAAATCACATAATTTTAGTAGGAAACAATAAAAAGGAAAAGTCCTAAAAAAAATTATAAACAACTATATCGTACCAGCTACCTCTCATGATCTGACATAGTTGTGCGCCCCAAAGTGTGGAGTTATTGCTTTGAATCAATGTTTTTTTTTGTTTTTTTTTCAGAATATTACTAAATAATGTTTAATAATAAATAATATTATATTAGTGAAAAATATGAAAACTCTCATTTAAATACCTTAAATGAGATTAATACCTTAAATTTGGCAGTCTCTCAATGGGTAATCATTTGGTGATATTTCTCTATCAGGCAGTCATCCACGATAGGTAATGTCTCTAACTCCATGCCCACTCTCTCACACTAGCCAACATACATGTCATGCTTATAAGCTCTCCAAAGCTCTCCTAACTCTTTTAAACGCACTGGTTGTGCACCTTCACCATCAGGGAAGTTAAATTGAAGTTGAAACCCAATAGATTAGTTCATATAAATACAAAAAAATACTACATTAAATCCAATAGATTTTTTACCCATATTTGTGCCCACGCATTATCTTTGACTTCGTGTGGCGGATGTCTCCAAGAGAGAGGGTTGACCGGAATGATATCGGAGTATTTTTCTAGCGTCGCCAAAAAACCCCGATATTCCTGCCCAGATTTCTCAATAATTTGTCCATCAACATTGTATTCAACCATCAACTGTGTCTGGCAGTTCCATACCACATGAAAGCGAGTACGCTCCCTCCGCCACCTCCTATCTGTAGATGAATTTGTTATTAAAGAAAAATAATATCAGAACAAGTTAAAATAAAATAAATTTTGGTATAAAAATTTGATATTATATAAATATACCTGTGGTAGTCAGATCAATGGGCGTCACTGGATGTGCAGAAGCTAGAGGAATATCCTATACAGGTGGAGTGTCCCTCAGTGTATGCTCCTCAGCCACATACTGTGTTGCATCAGGAGTCGAAGAAGGTGGAATACAATAGCTCGGAGATAACGAACCAGAAGCAAAAGATGATGGCATAGACGTCTGGACAACTGGTAGTGTAAAAATCGGAGGTCTAAATATCCTGTGTGTCCCTGAAGACACGCCAGGATCAAAATGGGGCGAAGAAGATACGTCTATGGCAATGGATCGTCTAACTCTCGCCCCACGAGTCCTTGTACCACCGGCCTCAGTACCAGGACCACTATATGATCGTCCATCTCTGAAACCTCCCCCCTCCTACCACCAGCCTCTATACTAGGAGAAATATCAGGCTCCTCGTCAGATATCTCTCGTCTAGGGGGTCGATCATGAGAAAGTTTAACACAAAAGTAAACACATGATATTATAAGTTAATTGAAATATTTATATTTGAAATAAAATACTCACAATAGGGATGAGTGGAGAAACACCCATCTGTACCATGCGACGATTATTATCTGTCATCTTTTTCCGTCGCCTCTCTTTAATGGGTGTCATTTCCTGCAATGAAAAAAATATAGAAGTAATTAGAAACAGATAACTAATGTGTAACCCAAAAATATATATCGAAAAACCATTCTGATAAAAAAACATAAAGTAAAAGAACATTTATGGTGGTTTGAAGGTAAGTACTAGGATACACACTCTGAATGATGTAGGTGAAACATGTAGGTGAGAACACAACTGTATGATTCTATATATTTCCCACCACAACTTTGGGTTCACAATCAACTCTGACAATTGAGCTATTGGCGTCATCATAAGTAATAAACGGATTGCTTCTAATTGCAGTAGGGATAGCGTCAACTTCATCATCACCATCATCAAAAACATGTCTGGGATTTACTTTAAAAATTGCACCGAATTTAGGATGACGATGATCTTTGACATAAAAAAACTTGTTTCACCATTGATGCCAATACATTTGGTTTATCGGTGGCAAGAGTGTGAGTCATGTAAATAACTCAAAATTTACAATCATCAATAAAGGTTCCTTGCCTCGTCATTGAATCAAACCATTGACATTTCATCATCGTGACTCGTCCATGCGAGTAATAATCCAAAATTATTATTTTCTCCATGACTCCATAATAAGAAACATTTTCAGAACGAGGTCTAGTATCCGATGAGCTGGCATAACAGTCTATTGTGGCAGTTAGCATAACACCATTATGTTGTGTTCTCATGTTTCTTGCTCATTCAGTGGTAATAAATTTGTATCCATTGATCAAAAGTGATTTACAAGTACGAACCATGGTATTATGACCAAAAGAAAAAGCTCTTATTTCCTTAGAAACAGAGTCGGCAGGCAAACTCGATACTTGAAATATAAAAAAATAGTAAAGTTAATTAAATATTATTTTTATTTAGTTATTACAGAAATATTTTTACCTTCAATTTCAACCAAGTAGAAAACCTTTTGCTATGAAAAGTCTCTTTCGTTTTCAAATATAAAGAACGATGCTTTCTATATATCAATTCTTTATGTTTCCTATAGATAAAAATAATAATAGTTTAACAAATATTTAAAATTAAAAGAGATAAGATAAGAGATACATGTAAAATTTACTTACTCGATATACTCATCGAACAAATCACAATTGAACAACACTGTGCGATGTGCCATCTCTCGCTCTTCAAGGATTAACGTCGCCAATGTATATGATCCTGGAATTCCTCTTATCTGAGGAAGTGATGGAAAACTGGGTTCAATTTTCCCATATTGTTCTTCTTCATTTCTCATTGGTCTGTTTATTCTGGTAGTAAGATCAGACAAATACATTGCGTAGAAATCCATACATTCTTGAGCCAAGCAACTGTTCACAATAGAACCTTTGGGATAATTCCTGTTCCGAACATATGATTTCAATGTGCACATGTTTATTTCAGTTGGATACATCCAACGGAAAGAAACGGGTCCTCTAAGAAGTATTTCGGTTGGAAGATGGACAATCAGATGCAACATGCATGTAAAAAAATGATGGAGGGAATATTCTCTCTAAATCACACAAAATTAAGGGTGTCTCTACCAACAGGTTTTGCAAGAAGGATTTGGACAACCTCTTAGAACAAAGATCTCTAAACAAATAGCACAACCGAATAACTGAGACTCTAACATTATTGGAAAAGAGATGACGGATTGCTATTGGAATCAACTCATGAAAAAGGATGTGATAATCATGAGTCTTCAAAGATTTCAGCTTCAACTCTTTTCTGTTGACCCATTTTGATATATTTCTTGAATAGCCATCAAGAACTTTAATAGTCTCTATCACTTCTAGAAATTGATTTTTTTCATCAGGTGTCATCACATAAGAATCACATGGAACTTTCCATTTATTTTCACGGATACAGATAGGATGCAATTCTGGTCTGATCCCCCAATCTACCAAGTCATGCCGAGATCGTAAATCATCTTTTGTCTTCCCCATGATATTTAGAAGAATCGAAAGCAACATTTCACATATATTATTTTCAATGTGCATTACATCTAAGCAATGACGTAACAAGTTGGTTGAACAATACGACAACTCAAAGAATATACTCTTCTTCTTCCAATTGTAACAGGTATCATTGGAAACATTTTTCCTCTTTCTAGATTCCATTACACCCTTCCCAAATGAATAACTAAAATCTTTCAATTCATTAAGCACATCAGTTCCGGACATATGCTAAGGTGGATCGTCATTCTTCACGGTATTGTCAAATATTCAACGATTGTTTCTATATGGATGGTTCATTGGAAAGAATCTTCGATGTCCCATAAAACTAAAACTACGACAATATTTCAGTCTTCTCGATCGAGTATTCTTCATACAAATAAGACATGACAATTTTCCTTTTGTGCTCCATCCAGACATCATTGCATAAGCATGAAAATCATTGATCGTCCACATAAGAACATCACACATCTGAAATATGTCTTTCGAACATGCATCGTATGTGGGCACACCCTCATCCCAAAGAAGTTTCAACTATTTTATTAAAGGTTGCATATATACATCTATATCATTTCTGGGATCAGAAGGGCCAGATATCAGTATACTCAAGAAAGTGTAAGGCTTTTTCATATAAAACCAAGGGGGAAGGTTATAAATGTGTATGAAAACCGGCCATGTGATGTGTGAAGTAAGCATCTACCCAAATGGATTAAAACCGTCACATGAAAGACCCAGTCTCATATTACGCATGTCAGCTGCAAATTTAGGATATCGAGTATCAAAAATCTGCCATGCAAATCCATCTATAGGGTGAACCAACTCTTTATTATTCTTTTTTCTCTCGGTGTCATGCCATCGCATTTTTACGGATATTTCATCAGACATGAAAAGGTTCTGTAATCTGGGGATCAATAGAAAGTTCCACATTACTTTTTATGGAACACGAGATGGTGTTCCATCATCTTTTGTCTTCCATCGAAAGGTTCCACATTTGAAACAATCATTTCTTTTAGCAGTTTCCTCCCAAAATAAGCTGCAATCATTCGGGAAAGCATGATTTTTTTTGAGAATCCAAGTTCATCAACTAACTTCCATGCCATATAGTGGTTTGAGGGAATATCTGCATCATCTAGAAGTAAGTCCTTCAAGAAGGTAAGAATGTAATCAATTACAGTATTTGAAATCCCATACATAGTTTTCCCATGAAACAATCAGATTAAAAATTCCAACTTTTTCATTTTACCACATTGCCGATATACTGGAGTCGTCGCAGCATCATTCAATTTTTTCACCCTATCAACATCATCATTTTCATTGGACACGTCATGTGTGGTTGTATCAAAATCTTGTTGGCTGGACATCCTTTACTTCTCATAATGCCGAATAAATGGAAATCGATCATATATAAAACTCTCTAATTCAGTCCTATCATTTGAATCATCAAAATTTTGAGATTCCATTTTCTCTCCATTGTGATAACACACATAATATTTTGTTTTGGAAACCATATTTGGTTATATGATAGATAACTACTTCATGACTCAACCAAGGTCTTCCAACACAATTAAAACATGGGCAGTGTATGCGACCACTATCTGAAGCCTTGTCAAATGAAAAATCTAGAAAGCTGTTCAAATTATTTTGAAAATTGGTTGAAATCCGATCAGTTTCGTACATCCAACTCATGTCCATTCTGTAAAAAAATGCAATAAGTAATTTCAAAGAAATTCAATAATATTGAAGTTTAATCAAAAAAATATTTAGGTAAATGGAAATTGTTTACTTTTTATAAAAGCATAACTGACACATTACTCTATATGAGAATCATATTAAGAAATACAACAAAATACAGTTTATATAAGAAAATAAGATACAAAATTTCTAATGCCTATATTCAAGGATTTCCTAGTAAGATATTGGAAGTGGATCAAGGAATACATAATCTTTAAGGATCTTGTTGGGAGTACATGAGTTTTATACTTGAACTTCTTCAGGGAAATCAGGATGAGGAGTAAGATGAGGATCAGGGGAGTGGCGGGACTGTCCAAGGGGGTGCAGGGTGTCCAGGGGGGGTGCGAGGTGTCTAGGGGGGTGGTGGGGCTGTCTGGGGGGTCGGAGGTGTCCAGGGGGTGGGGGCTGTCTAGGGGGGTCGGGTTGTCCAGGTGGGCGGGCTGTCCGCGGGGGTGGTCATGCTATCCAAGGGGGTAGGGGGAGTCCAGGGGGGTGGTCGGGCTGTCCAAGGAGGTGAGTGAGGTGTCCAGGGGGTGGGTGGGGCTGTCTGGGGGGTATAGGGTGTCTAGGGGGGTGGGAGGGCTACCCATGGGGGTGGCGGGGCTGTCCAGGGGGTCTTGGGTGTCCAGGGGGTGGGCGGGCTGTCCAGGGGGGTGGTCGGACTGTCCATGGGGGTGGCAGTGCTGTCCAGTGGGGTCGGGGGTGTCAAGGGGGTGGGGGGGGGGGGGCTTTCCAAGGGGTGGGGGCGTCTGGGGGGATGGGGGTGTCTGGGGGGTGGTGGGCGGGTGTCCGGGGGTGGGTTGGGTGGGCTGTCAACAAGGGTGGGGGGCTGTCCAGGGGGTACGGGCTGTCCAAGGGAAATCGTCAAACTTTAATAGATGATTTCTTTTGAAATAGCATAGATTCTCCTACTGGCATGTTAGCATTAACCAAACATAATTTCCTACTACCACAGAACCCTATGATAAATCTAGATAAATCAGGGAATTCAATCCTAATTATTGAATTCTTTTTAATTTTTTTTAAGTATCTTGATATTAAAACATTATACTTAATTTATAGTAGTGAAATGCCTCAGAAGTATTATTACCTATGGGTATATCACACACTCAAATCCTTAGAATATTTTTGGGGATCAATGAAAACCTATAAACAGGTTTTATCATCATCATTGTCTGAATGAATTGGATTCCTAACTGATATCATCACGAGCTATAATAAAATGTTTTAACCATATTCTATTGATTTTTTTGGTTATGATCCCTCAAATGAAAGGATTCACTAGTACCAATTCTATAGAACATTCCCTATATTATAAGTGACTTGTTTTTCATTTAGTAGGGAGGATAACTCATCCCAAGGTGCACACTCAACTCACTATTTAATAGGAGTTGCAGATGTAGCCAAAAAATACATTTACCAGGCACCAAAATGAATATAGAGGAGAATGAAACAACTTGAAATTATGTTAAAATAGATTTACACTAGATGTATGTGTAATGATCTCTCTATTCACAGTCACACACTTCATTGGAAATAGTAATATTATCTAAAAAATAAATTAATTATTGGTGTTAAATGACATGGTCCTTTTGTAATGTAATCCCCCCAATACCAGAAAAAATATGTATTATCTATACATTTAGGCCGTTATAAATTTTAAATAACCCATGAATTTCATTTTACATCTCACATATAAAAAAATTCTACCAATCAAATATAATTCATTTCAATAGTTTAACAACATGTTAGGTTCCACATGAACAAATGTGTTCTAGCTCTATATTTTACTATCATAGTTTCACACCAATTAGTTCATTCTATTAGATCATCATCCCTATGAAGCCAAGTATATAATATCCCATACAAGTAATTTTCTCTAGAGTTTGATTAACTCTTATGACTATTAATCTTGCTAATGAATTCTTGATTCATCGATGAATGATTAATAATAAGGTTCATGTAACCTTCTATATTTTCAACCATTCCCTAGGAATGTATAACTCACAAAATCAATGAATTCCATGAAGCTATAACCCTTATGAAGTTTCAATTTATAAAATGGGGACCCATAAATCATTGGTGTCATTTTATAAAAAAGAACTCCCACATGGTATGAATGGTATCATAAAGACACCTATATATTGAAAATATTCATATAGAATTAGAAATAATTTTATGTTATTTGGTTGCTAAATCTACCTATAGAAGAATTTAATCATACCTTAAATGAAGGTCAAAACAATGAACATCGCGTTATGGTTTTAGCATTGACATTATAACATAAATGATATTCCATGGGAAACTAATTAATTAACAAAATATTGGTTCATTTACCTATTTTTCACGGTGAAATCACATCAAAATCCAAACTTAAAACTAAAATATTAGATCAATAACAATAAAAACAGGGTATCATATGTGTATAAAGAATAAAATACCTGATTTGAGATGATTGAGATGGTTTTTCACCTATTTGGATGGGGGACTTCGCGAGAGGAGCAGAGTGCCGATTGAAGTTAGGGTTCTGTGAAGAATGGGGAATAGAAGCGGCCTGACTAGTTTTGGGGAAAACCTTTACCAACAGTTTTTAAAAATTGTTGGAAAAGGGTTCTTGGGACCAACCTTTCCCAACAGTTTCATAAAACCATTGGGAAAGGGTGACTTAAACACCCCTTTGCCAACGGTTCACTAGAACCGTTGGGAAAGGGTTCCCTAAACCATCTTTACCAACGGTTTAACCAAACCGTTGGTAAAGAACCATGGGTAAAAATGCCATTTCCAGTAGTGATTGCCAAAAATTCAAGTAATTCTTGGAGAAGATATACATCAAACTATTATGATCAGTGAAGACTAAAAATAGATTACTAATAATGTAATGCTGCCACAACTTCATAGAAAACATAGCCATAGAAAGATCAAGCTAATGGGTTGTGTAGTTGCATTCATGGGGACATAATTTTTGAGATCCATAAGAGATAACTACTCTCTTCTGCATCAGAACACAACCCAAACCAAGACGCGAAGCTTCATGATAAATGTTGAACTTAATTACGTCCTCTAGTGAATAAATAATCATATAAATGACTATATTCTCTAAAAAATACTTAATATTTGGATGGAACTAGTCAGTCCACTAAAATATTTGATCCTTCCTGGTCAGAGTTGTCATACGGTTTATAATTTGATGGAAATTAGGTAATAACCTCTTTTAATATCTCATGAGATAAAGGAAAATCCCAACCTATAAAACATTCTTGGGGGGAACCTAAGAAACAACCCATCAATCATTGATGAATCTATAACTACTCCATGTAGTGAAAAGACATTACCTATGAAATAAACCCCATGGGCCCAAAACTCACACTTTGATAGCTTCCCAAATAGATGATGATGTTGAATAACTCCCAAAAAGCTCACAAATACTCTACATACTCCTCCTCACACACCAAAAACATAAGGATTTAATTGATAGAAACCAATATGAAATGATACATGAATTCATAGAACATATAATTCATCTACCACTTAAATAATAATTGAGAATTAATGACACCAAAAAACTTTATAATGAACTTATAATGTCTATAACAACATATAAAAGTAGTCTAGGATATCCTCATCATTGACCTATATCTGATGATAACATGAATGAAAATCAATATTTGAGAACCAACAAGATCCATTTGGATGATCAAAAATACCATAAATCAATGGTAGAGGATAGTGTTTTGTCACTATCACTTATATTAAAGTGATTACAATCATTATACAAAAGAGGAATGACGTCTCCCATTTTTTCAAACAGAATTAGTTCACACCAAGGTGATAAAATAGGAAAAAATAATCCTTAATGAAGAAGACCATTAATCTTTATATGTATCTCTTAAAACTCATATGAAATCATCCTATATAGATACACTAATATTGAAGAGACACTCAGTTTCAACTCTATTAAAAACTTGATCTCATGTTGAGTGGGTAACAACACAATATCTTTCATAAATACATCATAATACTCTTAAAAAATAATGGAAAACACCACTGAATGATCATACAATAAACTAAGAATTATCCCAAACATCATGGAATTATGGGATTCGATTTTCCTGTGACTCATCTGAAGGTCACTCTCACCAAAAAACAAAAAATGATCTCTATTAGTGTCATAGAATATAATAGTAATCCTTTATAAATCAATAATATCCTATATTGAATAAAAAAATTCATTCTAGAATGATGTTGTATGGTTGTATCCACAAACATAATAAATCTCCCCATGAGTGACTATGCCCTAACATCATTAACAATATTTACACACATCATACAATATTCCTCAACCACCAACTAGAATGGCCAGTGTAAAGGGAAATGTAAGCCTCCCCACTGTAAGTTTTAAATCATGGACTAAGGAAAGTGTACTGAAGGTGTACATAGCTCATTAATCAAAAAAGGAACAAACAAATATAAAATATAATAAGATAATACCTCACATGATATTTGAATCATCTGACTATGGAAAGTATTAGGCATGCATCTGACCACATCCTTCTCCAGAACCTCTCTGTACATGATGGAAACCACCAACATGGTTGTACTATGATTGATTTCTTTGAGGACTAGGGGCATCAAAAGGTTCTCCTATGAGTACCCCATCTTATCTCCATTGATAAAAATATAGATTAACCTTCCGTCATTACTTCCTAAAAGGATACTTATTTAATAAATAAGCCTAAAGAGGGATGCAAACTCCATATTTACTACCAAGGAAGGTTGGGCACTTGATATTATGATGGACACAACCTCCACATGCATAAAAACCACACCCAATATACTATAAGGGTTTTAAGAACTACCAAACTTTATTAAATGTGTTTAAGAAAGTAAAAAATGACTCCCTTCTCTATGAATATTCTATTAAAAAGTAAATAAATAACTTCTAGACATATATCTACTCCTCAAATAATTCTGAAAACTCTCCTACTATGATGCTATGGTCCTATAAAACACCCTCTATATAATTTATTCCTTCACTAGAACATCGATATAAACAAGAAACATGAACAGGGTTACCTGGCACTAGAACTATAAACACCAAGTCTCCACAAAATTAATATTCCTAGTTTATTCATCTAACAGAAGATCTGATGCATAATTAAATAGGTTTTTAAACTAGATAATGAACTCCCACACACTAGAATTCTCATAGAAGAGATTAAGTGTCTCCTTTTGACATTACAACTTTACAGTTGAAGAAACAAAATTGTTCTAAAACTAATCAAAAAACTTCTAATGTATAACAAATGATTTCTCATAATCATAAAGGAACAGGAACCACCACCACTGATAAAGCCCACAAAACATCATCAAAACCAATGAAATCATATTCTCCCTTCGATAAAAAATCAAACTTAAAGAAATTTCTACATCCTCAAACTAAACCCCATATAACCTAATATGAAAAGGTTACATCAAGCTTCTATATAATGAATTTATAAAACTCTTGAAGTTTTCTCCAAGAATTATTGTCATCCTCAACTCTATGAAGATCTAATAGAACATGTTTTTGAACATATTCAACCTGAAAAATGGGTAAGTCAACCTATATCCATTCATAAAAAATATAAAATATTATATATTCACAATCCTAGATGTGCATTAATTAATTTAATTTTAACCTATTTTCAATTGTCTACCTAATTAAAATTTAGGTGAAAGATATTATGATCCATGATTTATACATAGGTCTCTACCCTGCAAGTAACATTTATTCAGATATCTTGTTCAATGAACTTGAAGGTACTAGTGTTAGATCATAGGGGGACCAAAATCACCATGTGTTTTCTAGTATCCCTTTTTTTGGAAGGTGGTGCCTCAGTAAAAGAATAAGGAACAATTTATTTAATAAGAAAAAAGAAGATTACATGAGTCTAAAGAATGGAATATTATTACAATATTTATCATAATAAGGAAGAAAATAGCTAGGAAAATCATCCTTCCATGTAATATCCTGGTTGACTCCCTTGTTGGAAAGACCATCTGCAAAAATGTTTGCTTCACGAAAGGCATGATTGGAAATGTAGTTAATTTCTGTGAGCCAAGCAAGGCAATTCATCCAATGGGAAGTAAGCGCCCAAGAAAGATGCACCACCCCCTTCAAAATATCTTGGAAAATAGTGGTTGAATCACATTCGATCCATGTATTGTTCCAACCCTTTTGTTTGAAAAATTAAACAGTATGAATTACCCCCTTCATTTATACTTATAGGGTTGAGGTCATACCACATCCACCAAAGAAGCATTCATGACACCTTCCAAGATAGTCTCTAAAGATAGCACTGCATCCTGCCAGTCTCGGGTAGCCTTTAGATGCACCATCGACATTCACTTTGATCCATCATGGAAGCAGAGTTTGCCGGAATACCTCAAGGGTGCATCGAGGCTGTTTGTATGAACCAACAATCCTAAGTCAGTGTAAGATATCAATGTCACCAACAATGTTGTCATAATAAGCTTTCTGAATTGAGGAAGCATCCTAGATGAAATTAGAATCCACGCCTTACCTGAATTGAGCTTAAATGGGAAATTATTTTAAAGAATATTATTCCTATAATACCAGATCACATGGAGGATCTTAGCAACAACAGTCAAAAAAATATTCTTGATTTGTTGAGAAGATTCAAAATCTACACAATGCTGCAATTGAGAGAAGATAGAATCAAGAAGTAACCATATACAACCAAAAATATCAAGAATATAATTCCAGAGAGCTACAGCTGTTGCACAAGATAGAAACAAATGATTAGCATCCTCTCTATGTTGGCTGCACAGGTGACATCTAGAGAAAAGTTTAATCATGTAAGATTACAGACAAACTTCAGTGGTGAATCTATTATGATAAATAAACCAAACAAGAGTAAATATCGAGGGCATAATCCAAGGTTTTCTAAAATATTTCAATCAACATAAGATAGAATCAGAATTTATGAAATTCTAATTATAAAATGTTTTGGAATCGAGAACACCATTATAAGTAAGATCCCAAATGAGGAAATCATCAGATATGGAGAAGGGGTAATTATCAATAACATGAAAGATATTATTAGGAAGGTTGATGTCATGATAATTAATAACATCCATAACAGTGGAGTTGGTATTACCAGGAAGTGAATTGGGAGGCAGCATGGATATTAAAGGAACACTAATCTAGTTGTCAAGCCAAAAATTAATGGAGGAATTAGTACTAACCATCCATCTAGAATTGTTCATAATGTTGTTGAAGGATTGTCTAATGGACGGCCAAATATAAGAAGTGATGTAGTTCAAATTTCCATTCTTAATCTTAGTAAGGAATATTTTCTTAAGAAAAGCAGTGGAATCAGAGTTATTATGAAGCAACTTCTAAGTCATCCTTTCTTGAAGAGTTTCCTAATAGAGCTTATGATTTTTAATTCCAAGACCACCCTTGTCTAAATGTTTATAAGAAGTGGCCCAATGTAAGGTCACAAGCTTTTTTTTCAATAGTTCTTTTAGTCCAAACAAAGTTTTTAATGTAAACGCTAATTTTCTTAAGAAGACCAGTAGGACAATTGTAAACCATCATCGAATAGATCATTTTGGAGACAATTTTAGATTTCACAAGACAAATTCTACTAGTCATATAGATAGATTTACCCTTCCATAAAGAAATTTGATTGGTAATTTGATCAAAAATGCTGTTAAAGTAACTATATTTAGGTCTTCCCCAGAATATAGGAACACCATGATAAGTGAAGGGTAAAGAGCCTTCATTGATACCTAAGTAATTGATGATATTGCCTTTTCTATTAGAAGAATTTTTTTCACAAAGAACAAAAAGGATTTCCTTCAGCTTATAGATTGACCAGAAATATCTTCATAATGGGGCAATACATTTTTAATATTTTGGATATTCCTTTTATCACCTCTTAAGAATAGAATGATTTCATTATCATATAAAAGATGGGTGGGAACATTTAAGTTTCTAGAATATTGGATAGGTTTAATCTTGTTTTGATCCACAAGGCGTGTGAGTAATCTTCTTAATTAATCCTCACTAATGGAAAAAAGAATGGAAAAAAGTGGATCTCCTTGCCAAAATACCTTGGTTAATTTGAAGAATCCCTTAGGGAACCATTTAAAAGAATAGAGATGGAAGTAGAATTGAATAAAGTACTTATCATACCAGTGAAAAAGTCATTAAACCCAAAATTTTTGAGAACCTTGATGATGAAACTCCAATCCATCGTATCAAAAGCTTTCCTAATGTCAAGTTTAATGGAAACACTAACTCCTCTAGTGACTTTGTTTAAGATGTTAGTGCATTCCGAAGAAAGAAAACTTTATGGAAACCAATAATATATAATTCACTTAGAAAAAATACATTTTTGTTTTGAAAAACCAAACACACATGGTTTTAAAAAAAACCCACCAAAAAAAGCCACTTTGAAACCACACACATTGTTAGCATATCTCAAAACAACTCTTACTTATTTGATCTAAATGAAAACAGTTACTATAAATAACTTCACCATACAAATATATCATTAAATTTAAAAATTATTTCAAAATCATCCTTAAAATACTCACACAAGACCCTTTTAAAATTAAAAATTGTTTTTTACAAAAAAAATTGAAAACTCATTTTCAAAGTAAATAACTCAACTCATATGGGCTAAGCACAAGAAGCATGAACTACACACACACACACAGACACACACACACACACACATAGATATATATATTCACAAGGCATTTAAAATAATTTCAAAATAAGCAAGGAGGGTTCCATATTAAATAATTCAGGGGAAATAATATAATCAAGCACTAGATCAAAATCCCCTCAACAATAGCTCACTGAGTAAATGAATGTGCCATGGTTCTACCCAAAGGTCTAAAATGTGATAATAATCTAACCTTATATTTGAATAACCACACAAACTACTAGATAATGAAATATGTCAAGTCCATACTATCATTCAGTTAGCCCACACAAGCCTCATAAGAATGAAAAACCCCAATTATCCTCATTTCACACTAAGGATCCACTAGCATCATGCTAACCAAATATAGTAATAGGCTAGATCTCATACATAGTACCTGATACCCCATGTCCAATAAAGGAAGTGAGGCATAGTTAAAATGTGCCAAGTTTACTCATAATGAATAACCAAAACTACCCTCACCCCTAATACCTGATAATGGAAGGCCCCATACCCATAACATGCACACAAGTCATAACAAGAACATTACTAAAAAAGGAAGTAATGAAGATCACATAATGATCACAAAACCACACAATGGATATGAAAGAAAGGGGAAATCAAGCGGTGTCTTTAAAAAATCCCATTTAAAAACCAATGTTCCAAATGTTTCTTTTACACCAAAACACAAATCTTAATTCCAAGACCATTAAAATTTCATAAAATAATATCCAAAAACCTTTTGAAAAATGATGGAAGTCACCCAAATATTTAAAAAATTTAAAAGTCACCCCCACACAAGGCTTATTTTCCTTGAAAATCCAAAACATGGACAATGTTCCATCATACTTTTCATAATCACCACTTAATCATTTTAAGAGTTCCAAATAAATTACCCATTTATTTTAAAATTTTGAAAAGTTCCCCTTTCACAATGGTATTCCTCTTTGGAAACTAAAATGAGACCAAAATGCCAACCACTTCCCATTAAACCATTTGAACAAAATTTCAGGGAATTTCACAGGGGGTAAACCACATACACATTTCAAATTCCCATTTTAAATACATTAAAAAACCTCTTTATAAGTCATTTTGAGGTCCTCACCTCATTTTAATACCAAATTCCTCTTAAAACCTTTTTTTCCCTCAATGAAAACCAAAACCAGGTTAAAAAACATTTAAGATCTTAGAAACCATTTTAAAAGACCATGAGGAATTTTATAAGAGTCTTATCATAATAAAAAATTCCAATTTAAATGATGAAACATAAAATTCACATATAAACCCAATTATTACAAGCATAAAACTCAATGAAATGGTTCCAAATCATTACCAGGCTACCATATATTGTTATGATTTTAGAAAAAGTAAATTTATTAAGTGAAATAATGCTTATAATTAAAAAATGAAACAATTTCATAGTAACACATACCTAAAAGAAGCGATAACCAAGCCAAAACATCTTGGAACATGTTGCCTTCAATGGTGACCACACCCACAGAATTAACAACAGTTTCTATAACCCCTAGACACAAAATTACCCATCATTAGACCTAACCAAAACCACAAAATCAAATGAAATGATACATAGGATTCATGGGGGAAACCCAATCTAATAGAAAAGAATGGGAGAAGGTATAAAGAGGGAAATAGAAGTGAAACTCACCTCAAACCACTTGGAAAACACTATTGGAAGGGAAAGAATCAAGGGAGAAGGAAGGTGGAACACCCCCAATGGATATTAATGGTTTGACTAATAATATAAGGGATAAGATGTGTGAAATACCTCTTGATTCAAGAAATAAAAATGGAAATTACCCAAATTTTTAGACAACTAGTAAAATGACATGGTTTTGGCCACAAGGTTTGGAAAATTCTGCGCAAAAAATGAAGGTGTCACTTTCTCTTAAAAAATATATAAGTGCACAGTTACTTGTGAGAATATTCATGGTAAAAAAATTGCACTTCTCACTCCAGGACCACACCATGCCTAACATGACCTCCTCGAGTGCCCACATAGTTTGAAAACCATGATGAAATCATGAAAATGGATCTGTCAAAAACTACATATCCAAAAACACACTTTCTATATGATTTACCAAACTATGAACAAGTCATGCACCATACTTAACACACTTAATACTCCACATAGTTACTCCTAGGTCCCACGCATTTTGGACTTAACCATGTTCATAATGAGTTTAAAAGCCTTGTGGAATTAAAAATGAACTTAAAAGGTTCTTCATAAATGGAGTTTGCATGGTTTTCCTCTAATTGTTCACCTTAACCATGAATAGTAGTAAACCCCCCAAAAATTTCCAAGTTTTGAGCCAAAACCCCATAGAAATGAAACCCAGACCATATCTTCTCAAAATAATACAAAATAACAACCCAGTGACATGGGCAATGCCACAAAATCCCTATAATTACACTTTATTCCCCCAAAACGTCCACAGTCAAAATGAGATACAAAGGAAAAAATATCCAAAAAGGGACCTAACTAACCGAACTAATCAACATGGACCAACCTTATGGAAAATAACTGAGATACCTAAATCAATCAAAATCATAAAAAAAGAACTAAACATATCCAAATAAAAATGAGATTATAATCCCTAAAAGGAAACCCTATGAAGCAATTGAGACCTAATACGATCTCACCACCATTTAAAGTTCATTGAACATGGTGGAAAAGAGGACCCACTACTGAGAATGAATCCTCAAATAACCATGAAACCATGAGAGAAACAAACCCTCAACCATGTGAACTTACAACCTTATTAAGGTAATAATAACTTCAAGAGTCTCAAAATAACAAAAAGTGAACTCACCTTGGGTCATAATATATTAGGATTACCTAGGGTCAACACTGGATCACCCTCACATGGTGTATCCCACAAAAGGTCCACAACCACAAAAAAGTTAGTATACCACACCCAATTGGTAAAAAAACACCCTAGTTACCCAATAATGAAACCAAAGTCTTATCTCAAGTCCAAAAAATGAGAAACACTAGTATAATCCAAAATAATGGGAGCAACCTACTATCACCAAGAAATTTTTTCCAAAACAATGAGGCTCAATAAAAAAATACTCACATCCCAGCCACAAAAAAAAAACCAAGATGATGAGGGGCATTCCTCAAAAAAACAAAAAATTACATAAAAAATTATTCAAACCATCCATCAAAACATACCAAAGGAAAACCATCCATAAGGAACATCTCAAAAGTAAATCATCCATAAAACCCAACCACACACGCTGAAGCTTTATGGTTAAGATTACAACCACTAAAAGGGTAAAACCCTAAGAAACACCAAGAATTCCTACCAAAATCATTTAAAACTAGAAATCATGTTCACATCAGCTCTCAAAATCAAGGTTCCACATACAACACTCCCTACAGATTATGGTTAGGAACCAAAACCAAGGAAACATTTTGACCATTCTAGGGAGAAACAACAACAAGTACATTAATTTCCTCAGGCCATGTCCTAAAGAATAAACTAAAAAACTCATTCACAAGAAAAGAATCTAAAACATAATAGAAACCAAAAAATGAGGCATTCCAAAACCACATCAAAATAAACTTTTATTTTTAAAACTATAATTTTTCCAAGGAATTTTGAAATCACCTTACACCAATGGGTTAATTTGAAAAACAATCCAATACAGGATTTCAAATAAAAACCATCTTGGAGGAGGACACACATTTCTGAAAAAAACAATAAAATTACTTTCAATATATCATTTTAAATTTAAAAATAAAGCATCCAAAAATTATTTTCAATACCCATTTCCCATTTTCAAAAACACTTTCCAAAATATTTTAAAAAATAATACTTCCTTTTAAAACACCTCATATTCCAAATACACCAATGGAAACCACCATTTTCATATAAAATTTCATAGAAAAATATAAATTAAAATTTTCCATTATTAATAAAACCAAGTTTAAAATAAAATGTTTTCAAAAGAACCCCTTTATTTTATAAAATAAGGTTTGAAAAAGACAAGAACATACAAGAAATAGACATGAAACAAGAAAAGTCTCATGAACTACATCCAAAATGGGAAACAAAACACACCTCATTCCACTAATAACAAGTGAAAAATAATTTTGGAGAAATATAGAATTAAAGAGGAGTCCAAATATGATATCTAGGGAGGAACAATATTTTAAATTACTTTCCCCCATGGTTTGGGTGTCTAGGTTTCTACCATGAAACACAAATCAAAAAATGGTTAGACTCAAACACATGATCACCGCATGGTTTCCTAGGTCATTTGAGCTAACTATAAAACTAGAGTTCCCTTCCACCTTGAATCCAAAGAGTGGTCCCCAATATCACTCAATAGTTTAAGAGGAAATAAAAACATCACTCACATCCACAACTACCATAATAAATTAAAAGAAACTTTTAATTCACAATTCAAAACCCAACAACCCATAGAATCTTGAGGTTCGGGATAGGTAAGATCTAACTAGACACTCCACAAAATTACCTATCAAGCTCATACAGACATAATCTCTTCTCTACCGGGATATACCTAAATAACAAGGACAATAGAAGAATATTAGGTTCTTATTAAAGGAAAAAATATTCTCTAATAAAATTTTGTATTGAACCGTCTAGGGATTACATCATACCCGGTACCCGACCCGATTATACACAAGGCTTGAAGGGTGTTCCCAATCCCTATGGGCTAACAAAAAGTGGCTGGTAATCATAGGATCTCATTTGGGAACGGTATTTACCAAAGAAGATATACAAAAATAGAATAAATAAAAATCATAATAATGGTTCATAACCAAAAATCATGATCCAACCCATTTGTATATTCATATGAAACATTTATAAATAAAGAGATACTAGAAGGCAGAAGAATGAAGGAACAAATACAACCAAAAATAAAACTACTACAATCAAATCAACTTAGGTAGAGCTCTAAACAAACTATTTGAAACCTCTAATTTCTCACCAATTCCTAACTAACCGCACATTTTCCATGAAAAATAATAAGGATCTAACTAATAACATGGAACCTAAAATTTTATAGTCATCAGATAAAAAGCTCAAGAGGTCACCAAAACCCTCTAAAACTATGCAATTCATTTCATATGGAAAGTTATCAATGGTAGTCTGAAAATAAATCTAGAAAGTATACTTGTATTAATACAACTTCATGGAAACCAAAAATATATAAACAACTAATAAACATGCCTTCTGGTTTTCTAAAACCAAACACACATGATTTGAAAAAAAAAATACAATAACCAAATCCATTTTTAAAACCACACATACTAATAAAATCTCTCAAAATAACTCACACTTGTTTTGTCTAAATTAAAATGGTTATTTTAAAAAATTTAAATGGATGAAGGAATATTTAAATGAGAAACCCATTTAAAAATCCACCTTAAATTACTCATAGAAGTTCTTTTAAAAATTCACAATAGGTTTTCACAAACATATTTTAAAACTCATTTTCAAAGGAAACAACCCTAACCATATGGGCTAAGAAGAAAAAGAAGGAACAATATATATATATATATATATATATATATATATATCAAGGAATATAAAAAATGAAATATAAGCATGGAAGGTGAAATATCAAATAATATAGGGGAAATGATACAATAAAGCACTAGATCAAAATCCCGCTAGAAATCACTCACTGAGAAAATGAATGTGTCATGGTCCTAACCAAATGTCACTAACATTATAAGAATATAATTATATATGGGTATAACCATCCGAACTATCTACCCAAATATTCTAAGTACATACCATCATCCAAGTATAAAAATAAAAGACCCTTTTGAAAAAAAACCCCACTTATCCCTATTTCATGCTAAAGAGACACTGGATACATGTGAACCAACTAGAGGAACAATCTAGATCTCCCACATAGTACTCGATACCCTATGACCAATAAAAGAAGTGATACATAGTGAAAATAATCCAAGTTTTATAACATAGAATAACTAAAACTACACTCACCCCTAACACCCATTTATGGAATTCCCCATACAAATAATATATACACAAGGCTTGAAAAGTATATTCCAAATAAGAACAAAAACAATCATCCCATAGTGATCACAAAACCACATAAGGGATAAAAAATAAAGTGAAATTCAAGGGGTGTATTTCATAAATTTTATTTAAAAAATAGGGTAGCAGATGATAATTAACACCAAAACATGGCTCTAAATGTCATGAACTTTCATATTTAATAAAATAATTTCCAAAAATCATTCAGAAAACAATGGAAATCACCCAAAAATTTAACAAATTTAAAATTCATCCCTAGACAAGGGTTATCTTTTTTAAAAATACAAAACATAGAAAAATTCCTTTATTTACATCATACTTTTCATAAGCACCACTTAAATAATTTTAAGAGGTCTAAATAAATTTCCCATTTCTTTTAAAACATTTCAAATTTTTCCTTTAACAAGGGTCATTCTCTTAGAAAACTAAAATAAGGGAAAAAGGCCAACCACTTCCCATTAAACTATTTTAAAAAACCTTCTTGTAATTTCACAAGAGGTAAACCACCCACACATTTGAAATTTAAATTTTGAAATACATTAAAACTTATCTTTACAAATCATTTCAGGGTACACACCTCAATTTAAAACCAAATTCCATATAAAAAATTTTCTTTCATTCAATGAATACTAAAACTAGGCTAAAACCCATTAATCAACCTATAAAAAATTTAAATAGGCCATAAGGAATTTAAAAATAGGATTAGCACAATAAAACATAACATTTAAAATGACAAAACATAGAATTCACAAATAAAATCAATTATGATAAGAATAAAACTTAACTAAATGGTCCCAAATAATCATAAATATACCATATATTGTTATTTATTCATAAAAATAGAATTTAGAAAGTGAGATCATGAATATAATTACAAAATGAAACAATTTCATAGTAACACCAACCTCAAATAAGCGAGAAGAAATCTGAAACATCCTAAAACATGTCTCCTTCAATAGAGACCAGAATTATGAGATTAGAAAAACTGTTTAAAACCCCAATATACCAAAATCACCATCATTAGAACAACTCAAATCCCTAAAATCAAACCACATGATACCAGGGGTTCATGGGGGAATACAAATCCAAGTGAAAAGATAGTGATAAGGAATAAGGAGGGAAGGAGGGAATAAACTCAACTAAAACCACTTGAAAAAAACCATTGGAAGGGAAATGATCAAGGGAGAAGGAAGGTGGAACACCCAAAAGGGATATTAATGGTTGGATGATTTGTGTCAGGGAGAAGAGGGATGCGATCCCCCTTAATTTGGGATGAAAAAATGGGAATTAACCAAATTTTTAAACACCTAGAAAACTCTCATGGTTTAGCTACACTATTAGGAAAACCATAGACTAATCTTATGGGTTCCAATGCCTCTAAAAACCCATAAGCTTCATAGTTACTCCTGATAAGATACATGGTAAAAAAACACGTGCCTCACTCGAGGACCACCACATTCCATGTACAACCTCCTAGTGTTTCCAAATGGTTTGAAAAAACCTTACTGAAGGAATGTAAATATATTTTTCAAAGAGTATAGATCCAAGAAATTATTTCTGAATGGTTAACCAAACCATGAACAAGTTGTATAACACACCTCAAACACACTAATGACCCTACATAGTTTCTCTTATGGTCTATGTGGTTTGGACTAAACTATGCACATACTATGCCAACAAACCATGCGCAGTTCAAAAAAAAAAGAATCTTCATGAAGGGAGCACTATAATAAAATTAACTAACACCAAAAAATATTTTGAGTTAGATAATATATTTATTGGTAAAAATGAGTAATTCCAATAAATATTATGTTTTTTGGAATTATTTACAAGTGGTAAGAATTATTTTTACCAATATATATATCTATTAATATTAAATCTTTAGTACCAAAAAATATTTTATTAATAAATAAATCTTTGACATTATAATACTAATACTAACAATTATTTTACCAACAAATGGATTTATTATTGACATTGATTTTTTTCAATTAGAAAAATACATTGAAATAAATCATACAATAACAAAAAAAATGTTTTACCAATTACTTATTATATATATTATATATATAAAACACAAATTTATTGATAAATCATCCAAATTTACTATGATCAACATCAATTAAAACCTATAATATCAAATAAAGAAATGGATGTAAGTTAAAATAATGACACAAATATAGTTTCATTTTTTAGAAAAATTATAATTTATTATCTGTAATTATTAATTATATTTATTAGTGTTAACATATTATGTTTTCATATTATATTTCCATTTTTTAGAAAATTATAATTTATTATGTGTAATTATTTATTAGTGTTATAACATGTTAATATATTATGTTATTCCCACATCCCAAATCACATTTACTTCTAAGAAACCCACACCAAATACAATTCCATGAAAACCATAAAAACCAAGTGAAATCCAACTTTGGTTTGTTTCATTGGAATCCATACCCACAAAATTGGTCACTGGGCTTGATATAGATCATATTATAACATTTTATTCCACTCGATTGTTCCATTTTCATAGCCTCCCGGATGGTTTGGAAGTCTCTGATACCATTTCTAGTTATTGAAAGACCATCCTTCACCCTGAGCATGTTTCTTCACAGAATCCTCCACTCTCTGACCATTATCCTTTCTGGAAAAAATTTCCCACTCAACCTATATATTTCATCATCATCTTTGAGGATCCATGGAGAATGGATACCATTTTTGGTGGTCTCGACTTACTGAATGATGGGTTGATAGTTGCGGATCATTTTAGAAATTAGGTAGATCATCTCCCATATGTCTTATTTGAGTCCTATATAATTAGATTCTGATAAATATAAATGATTAGTACCATTGTTTTAACTGAATAATAATAGAAACACTTTAAAACTTATTTCTAGGTCAAAGAGGTAGGTAAGGCAGGTGTGATCATTTTTCATGGTTCTATAGAACAAGATCTTCAGGTTTTCATTTTTGAATATTTTTTTACGTCTAACTGCAAGGTAATAATAGTCACCCAAGTCTTCATTTCCATCACAAATTTCATGGATATTCATGTTAGTGATATATTGAAGGATTTTATAAAGTGTTTGATCATGCATCTCTATGAAATATTTGAGAATGAAACAATATTGATTTCACAGATTAACCTCATTCCAAAATAATAAAACTTTTTTATGTAAGTTTATTTTACTACCTAGTTCTTATATATTTCAATCCTAATCTTGTCAAAGATAGACCAGGTGGATCTTAAAGCCAGTTTGGTCATAGATGGACAAGTTTTATCTGAAATATTGTAACAAGTTATTTAGAAGAATCTATAACATTCTTCTTCCTGAGAAACCACTATCACATCCAAGAAATACGAAATTACATTCCATCTATTTTTTTAATGAGAATGTGGACTATAATTTAATTTAAATATCTATGATCCATGATTGTTAAAATTGATTCCATACAACTATAATAGAACCACATTCTTACATTGATGAGATTTTTTGACATTGTAGTCGATTGATTATTTGACTATTATAATGGAATAAGACTGTTAATTATTAGGATAATGTTTCTATTATTTAATTTTTTTATTATTCATAATAATTATTTACCTATTCATTCAATGTTCCTCTATTAAAATTCCACTTTACATAAGTGGTTACTTGGTGGTATTTATATCTCATGCATTAAGTTGTTTTGTTATAGTTAATGATTTAATTTTTTTTTGAAAAAATCATATGTTTTATTTTGACTATTTTATTACTTGAAGATATTGTCATATATTTTTTAATTATTATGTTTTATTTTCAATAACTATACTATTTTTGTTGTTTTAGTTTAATTTAAAGAGGCTTTTATATTAGTTCTTGATGTGGTGTATGTTAAAATCTTCCCCTTTTTCACCATTTCTATTTATTAACCTAACTCTATCTTATCATTATCTTTTTTTCATTTTCATATTGTATGAGATTTATTGTAGTGTACTAGTTAGAAAACATTCATATTGTTTTTATTAAAAATTACGTCTTTCTAACTTAATCTAATTCCCACTTAAGCCTATTGACATCAATGCCAATAATTCTAGATAAAATTATTCTATGAAATGGCACATTTTTATACCTTTTAAACCCTAAATTAGTTTAAGAATCATCTCAGGGATTATGAATTGTGTAGGAGACTGAATCAGATTTTACATGGGTAAACTTGTCTAGTATTTTTTTTATTATCATGATATAATCACATCCAATTTATTTAAAAAATTATGTAGTTTCTCACACTATAATAAGAGACACTATTGTCTGTATCTAAATTCTCATGTAATAACTAATATTCCTTCCATTTGAGTCTTTTTAGCATCATATTTATTTAAACCTACTAAACTATTGGATATATATATTCTTCACTAGTATTATTGAAATTCCAATCATAACAGTTATCTGTGTAATATGAACTCTTAAGAAAGATAAGTTTCTAAATCATTAAGAATTTTATATGTTGTATGGAAGGAGATACATAATTTTTTACTATTAATTCCTTACAACATTAGATAAAATCTAGTTTTGGATAAAGACTCTAAGTCATGAAAAGTTTTTCTTGTAAGGATGTTAGTAGAATGGTGGGGATTTTAAGAGGTATGAATTTTTAGACCCATATTTTCCATATGTTTCTTTTAGTTACTGATATTCTTATATTATTATTCTTATCAACATTTCTTCATCCACCACATTTTAATCGTTTTGAATATTTTTATTTTGCATTGACTAACAATTTATCGGTATTTTTCAATATTTTAGTATTTTAAAATATTCTTATAGATTGAAATATTCATTTGTACTTACTGTAATTACCTTTTTTTATTTTATTTTTCCCTATTTTACAGTTCAAAAAACTAAATAAATTTATTTTTCTATCTTCACCCAACAAATTTGAATTTATTGGTACAATATTCGTGTTCTCATTCTAAAGTTTTACCAAGTTTCTAATAGAAAAGGTACCTTATTTTCTATGATTCCAAAAAAATTGTCTATTAGAAAAGGAATCCAAACTAGATGTTATAAAAGAAACTTTTAGATTTTAGATAGATCTAAAAGTGGATGATCTAATATTTAATTAATACCTATAATAGTTTTAATATTGTTTAATACAAAAGATATAATTGCTGATGAGACACATTATTCAATATGAACTATCATATTAGAGGGAACAATAATGATGGTAATTGGTTGTACGGTCTTACTATTACTTATAATTTACTTTTTTGAAATAGATTTTCCCTTTATGTATTGTTTTTATTATAATAAATTAAGACTGAACCATTTGTGTAAAGAGTGATTCCTTGAGTTAAATCATACACAAATAATAATGAATTTTCCAAGACTAGGTCACCTGAGCCAACTAGTCTAATTATTAGAGATATAGGATGTAATTGGGTATATTATATATGAATAAAAGGTGATGACTTAACCTATTTTTTGTTTTGGTCACCACTAATATTTTTTAAATGAAATTATGATTGAGAACATATTATTTCATCCATCACTGCATGTTTTAATGATTTTTATATGAACATGGAAAAAATATTATTCTGGGTGTCTGTCTATGGTGAGATCATTTGGTTTCTAGATCTGAGAGTGTTTTGGACCCTAGTAAGTTTGAGTTCTGGAGAATATGTTCACTGTTGTGGGCTAAATTCAAGTACACACCATTGGAGGTTCTTGGAGGATTCCATGATCCCTAATCCAATAGTTTTATTCTGAGATCTTTACCAATATGAGTTTTTTTTGTATTATGGGACTTCAGATATGTAGGATGTTATGGATATGGATAAATATGAGGAGTCTATCACACTATGTTAGTTTTCCATTGTTTTAATGACTCCCTGGGTGAAGTTTAAGTGGGAGGCCAAGAGTAGCTAAGTAAAGGAAACTAGTTTGGTGCTTCTTAATGGACCCTGAAGCTGGAAGATAATAGCAAATATCCAATTGGTGAAGTATCTGGTCATTGTGACTGGATCTGGGTTCGGTTGTTGACTAATATATGTAGTTTTGATTTAATTCAAAAGAAGTAGATCCAAGTTATGCTGATATGGCCCCTGAAATGATAGATCATAATAGACATTCCTTTGATACTCCACCATGTTCCATCGATACTTCCCTGACACCATACTAGCCTAATATATTTCATAAATCACATTAAGTTGATCAACCTTAAGTTTCACATCACTTTAGTTAACCCCTTTCACCTATAAAAAACTAGGTTATCATATATATTAAGATGTATATGTGTTTATATTCAATGTTATCATGTTGTATTTATTTTATTCATTGTATATGTTATTGAAATATTTTATATGTGTTCTCATTCATCATTAGTATAAAAAGGTTAAATTTTATAATTATTTATAAAGTATGTTATATTTATTTTTATATATGGTTTGAACAATGGTGTGGACTCAAAATAACTATTTTTTCCATTCAGACATCGATGTATACTGATTCACATGAAAACTATGTATATATAAGTACGTAATGTCACATAATATTCATATATAAATAATTTTTACTATATAATTATGTTTTAGATATTGATGACCTTAATTATTTTATCAATAGGTAAATTTGTTTTAGGACTTTCATGATGGAAATTAAGTGTTGTTGATTTGGATTATCTTGCTTCTATAAGTGAGGTTCAAGGAATTTTTTATAAAAAAAATTAAAATTAAATTTTTATTCATTTTTCTATTTCCTTAAAACTTAATTTTTATTAACAAATATTTTATATCATTTTTTTATAATCTAATATCTGTGTATTACTGGTGTTCTATTTAGTTTTTTTACTTTGGTTTTAAAATAATTTATTTGGTTTAGTTCTATGTTTTTTTAGGCTATGTTTAATTTCATAAATGTCAATTTGTTTTTCATGTGTCATATTTATTTTTTGATTTCATAATTCATACTAAATTAATTATATTTAAAATTAAAAACCCACATCAAGTCATATGAAATTTCATGGGGGGAAATACTATTTATGTTTATATTGGTGTCTATAGTAGTGCTTCAAATCATAAATGTAAATTAATCATATGATATTATTTCAATTTCATTTTAGTTTTTGTTATTACTATGATAAACTATTTTTTCCATGGAGTTTCTATAGTGCTTATTTAGTTTCAGTTTATATGATTATGGCTCTAGAAGTTTCGCACATGGTGAGGAATGTGGGTTAAGCCTTAAATATATGTAACATGTGGTAGTTCTCCTATAGCTATCTTATAAAATAGACATTTTAATAGTGGATATGATTTGTAGGTTTCTTACTTTTTGATTTTTCCTATTTTGTTTTTGGAAATCAAAGTTTTGTTCATGTTTATTCATTTTTTTGGGTTCTATTATTATTTTGTGTGATTTTTAATTTTTTATCATTGTGTTATAGCACTATCACTGATTAAATTATGATATTTGTGAAGGGTTTCTAGATGGTGGATTCTACATGTGTGATATTATCTCTCTAAATTTTTAATTGAGAACACTGTAAGTATGCATATTCACTACAAGAAATAATGATTCTTCACCTATAAGTGTTCTCCCCCAAGTATACCATTTATTTGTCTTGATTATCATTCTCATGAATTTTTATTCTTTCAAAGAACTCAAATAAAGTTAGTTATGAATTTTAGAGACCTACAATAATAATTTTTTTTTTTTCAAAAATTGATGTATATACTATCTTATGCATTATCCTTGATTTATGATACACTATTGAAAATGATAAATACATATATGTATAAAACTGAAATCATAAAGTAGTATTTTTAAATTTGAATGTTTAAAGCTCAATTATTTGTGGAACTCTTTTGAAAATTAGTTCTAAAAATACATTTTCTCTCAAGGTTATAGATTTATCTTGAATTATAATTCTAAATTGGAATTTTTTTATTCATACTTTATGAAATATATTTTTTGATATATTATCAAGGTGATTAAATGTGATGGGTTAATGCAACCCATGTTTATTTTTTATACACATCACTTCTAGAATCACACTACACATAATCAACTGAGTCTAGATCCACAACAAAACACCTCCTTGTGTCTTAATTTCCATTTCCTTATAAATATGAGTATCTCTAATTTGAAAAGAGACATTTCTTATGAGAATAAAAAAATCACAAGATAACCCTTGAGGCCAAACCATCTGCAAATCCTCGTGTAGAAGCCACCAACTAAGCGATATCCCAAAGTTCAATTTGAGACAACGAACCATACTGAGATTCTTTTTGCAGATCTAAATAATTTCCATGATCCCCAAGATGCATCAAGAACACATAGGCATGCACATATCCTTGTCCTATTAGCCTCTTCACACCAGTGATGTGTAGGACAAACCAACATTCCATCCATCATTTGCTGAGATATTATTCATTACTTGAAGGATTACCTCACCATTAGTCATATTCTTATATGTTATGAAATTAGTGTCACTGAGGGTGAAGTATTTAAAACATGTGGATGATCAATTTCTTATTATTATCTTGTCTTTTCCCTTTGGCATGATGATAATACACCAAAATATAGAGCTAAAAGGTTTCATAAATACATAGCAAGTATGATTACACATATTATTTGTTTTACTTGCTGCTAAAGATATTACATGTACTTGAGATTGAATATTTCCATATAAATCATATTCAATTATTATTTTAGTGTTTATATTTTACATGGTATTATTTTAGAGTTATCATTTTGAATGGCCTTATATACATTTTTTCAATAAAATTTCAAATCTTATAAATTTAAAATTTTGTGCTTTAATAGTACTGTAGGTGCACTATTATATTTACAAGAATGAGTACTCATTATAATGATTCAACTTCCATCAAGTTCTATACAACGAATTTAATTACTTGATAAAAGATGTTGGAGTTGATGATCAATTTACAAATTACATAGAAATCCTGCATAGATTTCAAGTATTGAATACTTGTAAGTAGTATCAACTATTGCATGAAATCACATCCATTGCCTCCTCTTATAGAAATGAACTCAGATCATATAGATTAAAGATGATTCTGGATGCATCCAAAAAATTTTGGAAGCTTCAATGAGCTTCTCACTAGAAAAAAATATTTAGGTAGTTGTTTCTTCCTCCAATGTATCATTTTCACCATACTGTAAAAATAAAATTTTAAAATGTACCTAAACCATTAAAATTTATTTCAATAATCAACACTATTGTGATATTGTTAAGACTTCAATGATTCATAATTGACATGGTAGTTATTTTATAGAACCTATTTGAAATTTAAATATTAATTATTTTAAATGAACTAGAGTTTGACTATTTGACGATTTATATAAATATTTTGTGTGAGATAGGGGATGAACTGATTCCATAGAAAAGTGTATGAAAGAGGACTTATTTACCTGAGACATGAACCACGATATTGAAAACTATCTCAAATATATCTACTTCTATACACTAGTATAATTATAATAATGGGGGTCTATAAAAAAGATAAATAAATATACCTATTTGGTGAATCATGATAGTGAAATTTTTCTTATAGATGTCTACCTCCACCAACAATTATAACTACAGAAAAATTGACCTGTAATAAAGGGACCTGCTTACATATGTGTATCTCATCACTCGTGTGAACCGAGATAGTGACGCCCAATGTATAAGAGAAATAGATTGCAGATGAACATGTTTTAAAATTATATTTAAACATGTTTTCTTTTAAAATAAAGACTCAATTTGTTGGAGTTTCATATAAGATAATTTTATAATTATTATTTAATAAATTTATTATATATAGTTATATTAATAAATATAATATAAAATTTTCAAAAAAAACCATAATATTGTGGCATAATATAATTTACAAATAGATTTTAATTTTTGGTATTGTTTATAATATTGTTAATAATATTACTGATGGAAAGCCAAATATTGGTAATAATATTATCAATAGGTAAATCCAATGTATGAATCTATTACTAAACATTTTATCGAACATATATATTATCTTTTGGTATTACTATAATTGTATCAGAACTATTTTATTAGTTATAATAACATTTTACGATAGAGTTTTCACCAACAATTTAGTGACAAGATTTTTTTTGGTAAAATGATTTACCAATAGAAATTACACCTTTACTAACTGATATTACCACATTGGAAAATGATAATTATTTTTTAGTTGAGTTCACATGGTTTCCATATAGCCATGAAATTTAACTATATATAGTAGAAAACCTAAAAAAGTTCTATGTTCTAAGACGGAACCCCATAGAAATGTAATAAGAACCTCCACTTATCAAAAGAACATAAAAATCACAACTTCATGACATGGGGGATTAAAAAAAATGCAATTAAAAATATCCATATTAAAGCATATACATAATAAAGGTACCCGACTTCTACTTCCCTACTAGTTTTTCACTCTCACACCCCAATTTCAAATGTCCTATACTATAATTCCTTTCGTAATTAATGATGAATATTATACATACTTATCCCATCAATTTCTCACCAGAAAATTAAAAAATTAGTATGTTTGTAAGCCACTAACACCCATGAAAAATTCATTATACCTCAATCCATCACAAAAATGAATGAACACATATAAGAAACCATAATCAGTACAATTGGAGAATAAGTATTTGATATATCCTCAAGACTCTACAAACCACATATATGAGTATAGAAAAACTATGAGCTGTCAGAGCCTATATAAGAGAATAACCTATACCTTAAGAAATTATATACTAGATACACCTACAAATCGTACTACATTGAAGGGAGATCAAGGTACAGGGAGAATCCAGTCATTTATCCCTTACCAACCTAGATGTGGGGGAAAAAACTTAAACTCAAAACATTTATGCATCTTCTTCCCATTTAACTTATGTTATGAAGTGTATGAAATCATAAAATATAAGAATATATCATGAAAAACCACATTTTGGGAAATAATTTATCCTTAGAATCAACTGTATCTATCATCCCACGTGATACCCAACTACCACTACTAAGGTCTAGGGAAAAGATCTCATATAAGAACAAAATAATCAAGATTCAACATCATTAATAATTTCTATTTAGTAATTAGAAATTACGAACCATTCCATAGAACTTATTATAAATTCTACTTTAGTCATCCTATTTCATTACACAACAACATGATTTGTAATTCATGTTACAATTTCCATATTCCATTCTATGTTCATAGATCATTCCTTCCAACCATCACATGGTTTCCATTATTCAATATTACCAAAATTAACACCCATATCATGATTTAATTTATTATTAAACTTATTATTCCATTATCTAGGAATTCTTGACTCAAACTAAAATACTATGAGGATGAATTCAATCATGGTTCATAGGAAAAATGCAGAAGGTAGTTGGAAATAAAAAAATCATAAAGGAAACTATACATTAAAAGAAAACATCAATCTAACAACAACCAATAAAATTATCTGTTATTAATAAATCTAAATTATCAAACATTTATATATATATATCCCAATATCAATATCATCTCAATGAATAAGAAACAAGAAAGCCTAGATCTAAACTTTTTCCTTCTTCCCCTTTCCAAACATCCCAACCATAACGAGTTTCAAAAAAAATTATAGTAAGTACTCCATAATTGTATAAGGTACACACATAAAAACAATGCTATTTTCATAATAGAAAAATCATTAGGAAATCAAGGCTATAACATCAAGGAATAAAAGCATATAAAGAAAAATAATAGGTATGGACAACCTGGAACATTTATATTAAGTAAAAAACCTTTTTATTACCATATTAAATTAAATAATTCATTATGAATAGGTTTCAGTAACATTTAACCTATTATAAACTGATAACAATAACTAATATTCAACTGTAAAACAAGAATTAAGAAATACTTTCATATTCCATATATTTCACGAAAGAAAAATATTTGATTCACATCCCTATTCCATTAATAACTTCATATTTACAATATTTATATTGTTTCTCCAACAAGCCTGTACCCAAGTGGTTAAGGTTCTTGCTTGGCATCCAAAAGACCCCTGATCAAATTCGGGCAGGGATGAATTTCTGAGGTACTGTAGCAGCGGTGACACCGTTGCAGTGGAGGTACTATAACAGGTACTGTAGCGATGGTGGTACTGTAGCAGGTATTATAGCTGTACGGGTACTGTAGTAGTACTATTCACCGAGGGACCTTTGGGCCAAAAATGGGCTTTCAATCCTTGCATTCAGGCCACTTGGCATTGGACCTTCGAGCTATGTAATGGGTCTCTCTCTATCCAGTCTTAAATAGGTCTTCTCTTTAAAAAATAAATTAAGGCTTCGACCCCAACCATAAAAAAACAATATTTATATTGTTTAAACAATTTCAAGAAAATAAAATACATTATATAATAAAAATAATAAAATGATTTGGTTAAAAAACTATCTAGAAAATATTAGGAGGCTCAATCAATATTTCATCACTATAATCAATCAAAATACTCTTTTGATTCATTCTTAATTCTGGTTATTATTTTCATTTAGGTTAATCCCACTATTTACCAAAGAAAATAAATTACGATAATCCCACAATTTCATGAATCCCTTACTTTGAGATGGAACATTATATGTTCTCTAAGAAAGAACATAAAGATAAGAATAGATCTCAAATCACCACTCCCATAAGTAATCCTCGATCCATAATCAACCATTATAAGAAATACTGTGAAAAATTAAAGAAACATGTTTCTAGAGAATGGAAAGAGGTAGTGAGATAGAATTAAGACAACAAATAAGAGGAAAATCACCTCATATTACCATGAAATAAACCCTAGAGGCTGGAGGCTAAATCGCATAAAAGGGGATCAATGGTCTTTGCAAGAGGTCCTATGGTTACATAAGGTTTGAAATATAAGGGAGAAAATAATATTATTTTAAAGGTACATAAGAGTTTATATAATATGAACTTTAAAATATTAATGAAACCACCCCATTGAACACACCAAAACCCCTATGAGTTTCACCAAAACTACATCACAATAAGAAAGGATACACTACAAGGGACATTGGTTAAACCTCTATTATAATTTCATAGTGAAATATACTCCATATCTTCCCCCAAATCTTATAACACTAGGATAAGCCTATGGTTCCACCAATGTTCCATGCTATAGTGGTCCCCTAAATGATCAAGATAAGAAAACACAACCCTAGAGACTCCACAATGAAACCTCCTTTGATTCTAAAATAGTCCCTCAAGTGGAAGAGACAAGAATACTTATCCTATAAGACCTAGAACAACATTACCTCTATAACTCATCTACCTATCGAGAGGTATAATCACCAGAATCATCATTTCAATCTATAAAAAAATAAGGACCATTGATGTGCTATAAGTACCACCTCCAAAACCATATAACATGGAAACCTACAAGCTCATGCCATAATCCTGGTTCCGAATTGAAATTTCAACTTAAAATCTAATTATACTCTTCTATCTTTTCCTAGAAACCTCCAAAAACCCAAAAACATAAAGGAAAAACTAATGTAAAATTAGACCCTTGCATGTCTTTTACACAACATTCACAAAAAACATCGACACTTCTATATAATAACTTCAAAGTTTATTTAAAAAAATTTAGACTACAACCTTATTCCCATATAAATGAAAAAAAATCTTATCCTTAGATTTAAAATTCCCAATTTCACTCAATTTAAACCTCAAACTATGGAGTGTTACACTGTAGTGACCCATGTTTTTCTTGGGTGAGACTTTGTCCAATTTTGAGTTTCAAAGTCTTGGGATTATTCTAAAAGTAAAATGGTAGCTTTGACCTAAAATAAGAGCTTAGATTAAATATATAATGGTTCTATTGATTCCAGGTTATGATTTTAGAGCTAACGGTAATTTTTGATCATTTTGAAGATTCAATAATAATACATTAAATTAGAATATATATATTTTAGTCTATACACATGTATTTGGGATGAATTTATTATAATCTACAAATAGGTTTTTGTATGGTAAAACCAAGACATTGGTTGTCTCTGCAATGTGATTTTTTCCCTAGGATAACTATTAGTATTGTTCACACCTTAAAATTAAGGTTATTTTTCCATGTAAAGATTAAATTATTGAATTAATTAATTAAATTAGTTTATTGGATAATTAATTTAGTATTTGACCTAGATTTTCTCTATAAATTCACCCTTATATTTAGTTTTAGGGTAATTATCAAAAAATATAATTAGGGAAAAGATCAGTAGAGAAATGTTGGAGGGATTTTACAATAATATTATGGTCTAGGAACCAAGAAAAGATCATCCCTATCACCAATGAGTGTAGACAATGGATGTGGGAATAAATTTCTTCAATGAGTGATCTAAACCCAAGGCTGTGATTTTTGTTTTCATTGCTCTATTATTCAGGATTTGTATTTTGGAATTGAAGGGTTAGAATATATATTAATCATGTATAGTTTAGGGTAAATATTCCTCATAATTATTCATTATTAAATTTTCCCATATTTCTATACGTTTTATAAATTATTGTTTTTGAATTTATAATCCATTTCCTTATATTATTCCTTTAGTGTATATAGGTTTTATCAAATTTTTTTTTTGATTTTATGAATTGATAGTAGATCTATATATAAGGAGAACCATTTATCCATTTCTCTCTCTATACCCTTCTCTCTTATCCATCTTCTCTCTTTCCCTCTTTATTATATCCATGCACAAATGTTAGAAGGCTGCTAGCCCTGGATCAGTTGATGACGGTGCTGTGCTGTATGAAGAGATGATGATGAGGGGGATGATGATGAGGTGTCATGGTGAAGTAGGAGGTTATTTATTTAGTTAGTGAGTGGGTGTCATGACCCGAACCAACGGGGCTTGAGCCGCAACTCCCCAAGCCCGCCTCCAAAAGGCCAGGGGCTGGCGTCTAGTGCCGATTAGGCTATCACACACATGGGAGGCATTAGCCTAAGGTACCTATAAACACACACCCACTTACACCTCCATGAAATAGGGAAGAGATATATAAAAGTGAATATTAAATGCATGCATACAACTATCCCACAACCAGAGTACAATAGAAGTACAAAAGGGAAAAGCAGGGCCCACCAAAAGAAAAATAAAAAAGTGTCCAACCTGCTCAGAAGGAGGGAAAACACTGCCAAAACACATGTCGGTAAGCTCCTCGGTATAGCTCTGGTAAACACCCCGGTCAAACCCGCTCACTAAGATCCGCCTGCTCTAGGTCCTCCTAGGACTCTGTCGAAAGGCCTGAGATCTGCACAAGACACAAACATGTGCGGGCAAAGCCTGTGCAGGGGTGAGTATAGCAATACTTAGTAGGCACCCCAAAAACCCAAAACAAAAGAGAGAAACTGAAAGGAAACAGTCTTCTCATCCCAGCCAGAGGGAACCCAGACTAGAGAGAAACTCCATATCATGACCATCCTCAGCTAAATGCAATTAGTCAGCTCAAACCAGGTGAATGCCTATACATACACCTTGGACATCCAGATATACTCAGCTCACGCACCAAGCTACATGAGGTATCGACCTCATTACCACCAATGGTTCAAAACCAGGAGAGAACACTCCACGATCACTGTCATCCCATATGACTCTCGTCCAATAGATACACTCCATCAGGTCCCACACAAACATCTCAGACACTCACCCGAGAGATCACGCTCGTCGGATATCGTCACTAAGGAAACCTTAAGAAAAAAACATAAACACCAAACTCCTCAAATAAGGGATCGCTCCTAGGTTCCGCTAGGGGATAACAGAACCCAAACTAGTATAAAAAGATCTCATATATATGGGATACCTTCCAGGGTCCACTAGGGGATACCGCAACCTGATCTGGCATTCATAGATCTCATAGATAGGGGATCACTCCCAGGATCCACTGGGCAATACCACAACCCGATCTGGTGCTCGACAGAAACACATCACTTAGATAGAGGATCGTCACCCACATAAATTTGGTCATGACAATACCAGAACCCTATTTGGTATAACTCACAGTGTATGGGATCGAACCGATGATGCACCAACCCTACCGAAACCACACGCTAAGTATGGGATCATATATCCAATGATAGCGCAACCCTACTATAATCTTCCTGCTGAGTAAGGGATCATATACTCGACAATGCCACAACCCTACTGAGCACAACCCACAGCATAGGGGATCATGTTCCCAATGATTCCACAAACCCTATAGAGTTTACCTACTAGATAGGGGATCGCCGCCCGTGGATAAGTGGTCACAGCGATACCAAGAACCCGATCTAGGGAAACGATACTAGAGGATCCCACTCTGGACCCACCGGAGGGATTCCAGAACTAAAATAGATTAAACCTCCCAACGAGAGGATCAAAAACCAATACTAAGGTTGTGATGGAAAATGAACCCTTGTAGGAACGAACCAAGGGAGTACCCTCAACCACTACTGGTCCAAACATCGATAACCTAAGAGACCCGCCACAACACCACCTCGTGCACCTCTATGGCTGATAACGAGGCCACCATCGCGATCCATGCAAAGAAAACATGCAGGATAGGCTGTTTACGCACCTAAAATGGAAAACCGGTGAAAAAGGCACTATTAACTCTAGCTATCCCATGCGGGCCCACACAATGATCCCAAAACTCATCAAGTAGATCATACCACAGTGATCCCCTTGGAAAAACATCTGGGATCGACTACTTGTTCGTCCCAAACGGTCACCCAGTGAAAAATGCATCATTCACCGAAGCCAGCTCGAGTGGGACCCACGCCTCGATCCTAAAACACATCGAACAGATTACACCATTGTGATACTCTCAGAAAGACACACAGGATCGACTATTCATCCACCAAAATCAGACTCCTGGTGAGAAACTTGCGTTTCTCTGAAAACGCCCAAACCCGGCCTCGTGGGGTCCACACCCCAAACTCAGTCCCAACACCCAGAAAACATCAAGAAAAGTATTCCATACTACTAGGGTCTCAACTCCACTGACAGCATGTCAATCGGACACTCTGGGTAGAAGATACAACGGCCCGAAGTTGAATAATAATAAAATATTATTATTTTATTCGACGTTTCAAGATCTCGGGCCACGATCCCAAAACTTAAAACACCCAAAATCACACTGAAGGGTTTTCCTCATCCCCAGGGTTGTGTTGACATATACAGCACGTGAAACAAACTACCAGGGAGCAAGATATGGTGGTTTGAAAACCCCCGTATACCAAAAGTGGGCCGGCCCGTGCCGGCCGGCCCGTGCCGGCCGACCCGGTCGCCGCCGTCGGCGGCTGCTCTGGGAGGAGGAACGTGCCGCTGTGGCATGGTGTAGTGCGCACGTGTTCTTAGCCAACCCCCCATGCGTGGGTCATCGGTGATTGACACCGGACCGCCACGGTGCGGCGGTTTCGGTTTTCTTCCACGGCCCGCAGCCGCGGGCCACCGCCGGTGCCGCGCCGGTGAACCTTCCAAGGGCCGTCGGGGGCACCCCGGGGTTCCAAAATCAATTCCGAAGACATCCGCGCACCCCTCGGGACCTGATATATGCATCTAAAAGCTCAAAAAAGAGAAAACCAATCAAATCGAGATTCGGGATTTTGAAACTCAAAACGCCTACCTGTTGGCAGATCTCCAAAGCTTCAGGTGCAGAACAGCACCTGCGACGCGCTGGAGATCGATCTGCTGATGATCTGTGCTGAAAACAGACTCCTGAGGCTCTATCCGATGAAGAACAGAGGGAGATTAGTAGAGGGTTCTCTGACATGCGCCGAGAGGAAAATGTGGGGGGGGGGATTGATTTCTTCTCTTTTTTTAATTTAAAACTCTATTTAAAAAAAACACCCCCGACCAGACCTCCCGACATGGAGGAAATTAGGTCTCACCTAGGGTAAACGTGCCGTTCTGAATGCAACAGTGGTCTCAGATTTTCAATCTGAGACTCCATTCATAATTTATTCCAGCCGACACTTGTAATTAAACTTTTCCATTTATTTACAAGAACACCCCTGGTGGCGTTTTCCACAGCAGGCCCTCGCCTTTAAAGTTTACAACTCTCCTAGGGTAAACGACACGTTCTGAATGAAACAGTGCCCTCAGATTCCCTCTTTGATCTACCGTTTAGGAGATATCACACCCCCACCACATGCATTGTATAAAAATAATTAATATTTTTATAAAAACAATTCCAGGCACACCGGGCCTTAGAATCACATGCCGTCTTCGCACCTAGATCTGGAATTATTCATAGAAATATTCCAATGTCTATAATGGCCAAAAACAAAGTCTCTAAATCCTCCCCCCCTTAGGAATTTGCATCCCCAAAAAGCCATAAGCACAAGGAAAGTGACTGGACTCTCAACTGGGTCTCCCACGCTAGCGAGTTCGCCAACAAACACCCATGCCTGAACACATAAGTCAGAGGGAATCATCCACCACACCTAAACAGTATCGAAATTGGGCGACACTGACTCTCCCACACTGTTTTGATCATGTCACAAAAATGCTTCTCGTTGGGGGAAGGATTCCTATTCCTCACACATTCGAAGCACGTCGAACAACACCCACACATGTTCTTACCAACGCCCTGAACGAAACTCGATCAAGCAATAGAAAGGGAAGAGTACTGCTAAACAATGTCTATCAAAATACTGTAGAAAGTAGAAAGGACAAAAGTCATACCTCTATCCATCCGCGGAGCCTCTGGGTCAACAGCCCCTAGGGCATGCAGCTGTCCTCTCCCTCGGCCACCAGCTCCCTGAGCTTGGCGAGGACCACCTGAGGGGTGGGGGTGGTGGCTACTGATACTGCCTACCACATCGTGCTGCTGCACTAGCTCCATCACCACGTCCACCGCCCTACGGAACTCCTTTCTCAAGAAGATGCCTCTGCCAAGGTGGTCCATTGATCGACTCCTCCTCAACAGCACGACGGGTTGGACAATCTCTAGCAATATGTCCCTGACCGTCGCAAGCATAACACTGCCTCTCCTGTGGCAGACCCAAACCGACCTGTGATCCCTGTGAGCTCTGAGCCTCAGATCCTCCATCCTGAGGTTGCCTCCTGAAATGTCGGCCACGCCCAGACCCTTGCGTCTGCCGCCGGCTACCAAATGCCGACGTCTTAGCTCTCGCATTCCCAACACTAATAGGGGGATCTGCTCAGCCAGAAATCTCTCCACCACCAACGCTTGATCCAACACTCCATCATAGGTTGGCAGGCACAAGGAAACCACACCTCCCTGGATGTCTCTGCGTAGGCCCTACTCAAAGGTTTGAGCCCTAAAGAATAGTTCTCGAACCATATCCCAGGAGTAGCGCGATAGGTCTGTAAACCTCGCTGAGTACTCCGACATAGTCAAGCCCTCCTGCTGAAGCTACAGAAGCTCCTGGATCCGCACTGACCTCAACGTTATTGGATAGAACTCTTCCCTGAATAGCCGCTCAAACTCTACCCATGTGAGTATCTCCTCATCATTGGAATACGTCACCAAACTCCACCATCACCCGACCGAACCATGCAGAAGGCTCGCCGCTAGGACCACCATTTGATATGGGGATTTCCTCACCAGGCGGAAAACTCGTGTGACTGCCTCAAGCCTGTCATCAGCTGCCTGGGGGTCTGGATCACCCTGGGACTTCAGAGGTTGCTGCCTCTAGAAATCGTGTAGCGCACTCAGCCTGCATGCAACCTTGTCCTGCACTACCGACACAACCAGATGCTCGATAAGTGGTGGATCAACTGGCAGACCACCTGGAGGTCCATCCTCAAAAGCTGCGCTCTGGTCCACAGCCTCTAGAAGGGTCGGATCATCACAACAATCCCGTTGTGGAACCCTCACTGACTGTCATTGCGGAGGAATCCTAGAATACATTCAAGACGCACTACAGTCAAAGAGTATATCTGGAGAGCTGACTCAAGGAGGACAAGAAAAAAAAACTCAGTCCTATATGATGCATGTCCCATTAATTTTACCTTATGACCAGTGTCCAAATGTCCCGAGTTGAAAGACTAGTTATTAGAGTCTGGGTGTATGGATACATCAGCCACCATACCAATACTGGAGTCCCTGTCCTAGAAGCCGAATTCGAAACATCATAACACTGCCTCTATGCAACCCAAACCAAGCTTACGACTAGACCATCTACGCTTGGATATCCCAAAGGTGGAACCTCCTCTGATACCATTCTGTCATGACCCGACCCAATGGGGCTTGAGCCGCAACTCCCCAAGCCCACCTCCAATAGGACAGGGGCTGGCGTCTAGTGCGGAGTCAGCTATCAGAAACATGGGAGGCATTAGTCTAATGTACCTATACACATGCACCCACTTACACCTCCATGCAACAGGGTAGAGATATATAAAACTAAACAGTAAATGCATGCATACAACTATCCCACAACCAGAGTACAACATAAGTACAAAAGGGAAAAACAGGGCCCACTAAAAGAAAACTACAAAAGTGTCCAACCTTCTCAGAATGAGGGAAAACACTTCCAAAACACCTATCAGTAAGATCCTTGGTACAGATCTGGTAAACACCCTGGTAAAACACGCTCACTAAACTCCGCCTACTCTGGGTCATCTTAGGACTCCGTCGAAAGTCCTGAGGTCTGCACAAGACACAAACATGTGCGGGAAAATCCCATTTAGGGGTGAGTATAACAATACTCATTAGGCATCCCAAAAACCCAAAACAAAAGAGAGAAACTGAAAGGAAACAGTCTGCTCATCCCAGCCTGAGGGAACCCAGACGAGAGAGAAACTCCAACTCATGACCATCCTCGGCTAAACACAACTAGTCATCTAAAACTAGGTGAATTCCCATACATACACCTTGGACATCCAGATATACTCAGCTCATGCACCAAGGCACATGAGGTACCAACCTCATCAACACCAATGGTTCAAAACCAGGAGATCACTCTCCACGATCACTATCATCATAGATGTCACTTTTCTGAGAGATACACTCCATAAGGTCCCACACAAACATCTCCGATACTCACTCGAGAGATCACGCTCGTTGGATATCATCACTGAGGAAACGTCGCTGAAACAACATACACACCAAACTCCTCAGATAGGGGATCGCTCCTAGGGTCCTATAGGGGATACCATAATGCACATCGGTATATAAAGATCTCAAAGATAGGGGATCCCTCTCACAGATAGGGGATCCCTCCCAGGGTCCTCTAGGGGATACCCCAGCCTGATTTGGCATTCGTAGATCTCATAGATATGGGATCACTCCCAGGATCTGCTGTGGGATACCACACCCTAATCTGGCACTAGGCGGAAACACGTCACTCAGATAGAGGATCATTGCCCGCATAAATGTGGTCACGACTATAACGACCCAATATTTTTTAAAGGAAATTACTTTCTTATAAATATGTCATAATCACATTATCTACTAAGTGATATGAGACCCTTAAAACATAAGTTTGTCACTTCTATGATGTGAATTTCAAAAATCTAATATACAGAGTCGCGATCAGTAAGTTATTTAGAGTCTAATAAGAAAAACTCAATTTTTTGTGAATAATAACCTTCCCTTATGAATAGTAACATACCCTTATGAATAGTGATATACCCCAATGAATAGTAACCTTACCTATGATAATATATAAATAATATTCAAGTTGAAAGTAGGATATACCTATATTTTAGAATAAGTTAATGAATGTTTTAAAAATGGTTTTTGATAATAAATTATGATTTTAATTAAATATTAAATTAATAGTATTTAGAAAATTATTTTTGAAAAATGGAATTCATTTTTGGATTCTACATATCGAAAAATGGTTAGGGTGAATTTTTGGGATTTTTCTGAAATACTTTCTTTTTGATGAATAATAAAATATGATAATTTACCGTATATATATATATATATAGATTATAAGCTAAATAGACTATTCCTAGAATCATGGATGATGTAACCACCCTTAATCCAAATTCACATGATAAAATTAATATTATTTTTCATGTAATACTTACTACTACTTGTCTTGTGAAAAAATAAAAAACTAAAGAGTTTTATATTAAGAAATCCCCTCTCTCCTCCACTATAAAAACCCCCTCTCACCCCTTCTTCCAATCACTCATCTCAAGCCTTGTGCCTCCTCCAAATTCTGGCCAAATACCCTCCCAACCTCCTCTCCCACTTCCAGAAAGCTTTGGTCTCATAAAAAGGCCAAAACCTCTCCCTTAAGAAGGCTCTCAAGGAAGTTTGGTTCAAGAGGTAAATTCCTCTTTTCAAATCTTTGTCTTTCCTTTCAAGATCTTTTGTTTTCTTTTCCTATTACCTCTCCTTATCAAAATTTTTTGATGACTTCAGTACCTTATATGTACTGGAATGTTGTTATGATATTTTAATAAGTTATCATCATCTTCCCCTTTTTTTACCTTCTTTTATACTTATAACAAGAACACCATCCGAGATGTGCCAATTTTACACATTCAAGGACGACAGACTTTCGATTTCTTTTAACATTCTAAATTCTGGTCATGAAAACAATCTTGTTATGTTTGAACCAGATTATTATATATAATATAACCTATTTAATATTATGTAATCCCTTTTATCAAATGGTATTAGGTTATAAAGAAAAATGGGTTCGTTATAATTAAAACCCACAAATTAACCGAAACAATTATCATTAAAGTTCTGTATGATAATTCATCCTCGTTCCATGTAACAAAGTTATATAAATGACCAATAAAACCTATTTATGTTCATAAATAATATATGATTTTAATTCTGGAGTTTTACATTCATTCCACATACTTAAGAACAAGTGAACCGTAGATGAAAATAAAGAAAATGAACACTCCGAAGCAACGGAATTCAATACAATAACATATCAATAAAGACATAAATGAACTAACCAGAATCATGGTAAACTAAATACATGTATAATAGGTTCTTAAATAAGTTATTAACAAGTATAATTGCATATTCCAGGAGCTTAAGTACAAGAGCGGAACACGTTTGGAGTTAAGTTAAGGGCTTTTCCACCCGAACATCCATTTTCATTCGGGGTACTTTCATTGTCTAATTACCTCAATGAAATTCTTATGTGTTGTTATGTACTCATCATATATTCTGTGTGAGTATCATATATATGTTTACAAACTATAAATATTCCTTATTTTATGGATATTTACACGTTTTAAAAGGAACTTTCAAAATTGTTTCCAAAATACAAGCCTGATTCAAGGGAATTTCTCCAATTCATATATATTTACAAGGGCACTCTATAATCTATTTTTGGAAACAATTATCTTTATAAAAATACTCATTTTATTATGAAAATACAATCTTACTTCACTTCTAGTTTTATACAATGATTTTTCCAAAAGAACTCTTCTTTTCAAAATAAAAGAGTATTTATCTCAAGAATTGCTTAATGATTTTATAAGAGTGTTTTCATCTAATTCAACACTCTTGTTGATTCCATGGTATTATTGGGTTTAATAATTTATTAAATAATATACCATATTTTATTTAATGGTTTATGACTAACTTTATTGTGGATGATATATCCTAAAACCATTCACCATATTATTCCAAATGGTTAGTGTTTTATGTTTAATAATTGGGGAAAGTTAGTTACATTTCATATGATAGATTCAATAAGAATGTATATGTTGTTTATGTTGATACCTTCTCATATGAGGAATGAATTGGACTTATTATGTTATGGGTGGGGCCCGCTATAGCCCCTCGATGCATCAGTAGGTCTCATGATACAAATAGACGTGGAATTGGACGATGCCTTTCCCAATGTGATATAGATTCTGGACGAGGCCTTAATCATTAGACGTCTTGGATGAGGCCTTGAAAAAATGTTTCAGAATTTCCGACATTATGCATTCCATCATTATGAGTTCATCTATTGATATTCCATGTAGTTATTCTATTAGTAGAATACCCATGATTATGTTTTATTACGACATTATTTACTCATCTCATTTTCCTGCCATATTGTGTTCAAGTTTACTATTAAAGGAATGTATTTTCAATTATGCACCATGTCTTGTGTTTATACTATCTTCCACTGTATTTCTTACTATTACTGAGCATTTGAGCTCACCCCTTTCTTATGTATCATTTTTTTAGTACATGAAGAATTTTATTATGAATGACATGCTGAAATAACCTAGGAGTTATGGGTGTTGTCTAAGGAGTTTCCATGTTGTATTTCTCTTCATGTTGTAATATTGAACTTATGTATGAATCTTGTTTCCAATAATACTAAACTACTCGGTCCTTCATGATTCATATTCCTTGTATGTATTCCATTGTAATCAAACAAGGCACCGGCTCCGGGAAACTGGGGTCTGGTCCTTACAGTTGGTATCAGAGGAAGTTTAGTAGAATACTTGGAAACTAGATTTAGAAAACGTAGAATTAGGGAAGAGTCTCTAAGTTATGCTTTGAGGATATACATAAAATAATGTCCTGGTATTTTGGTAAGGAATAGATTATGTGGATCATTCAAGCAATACATTCCTGTCTGGATATGAGAACGTAGAGGTGGCTCTGGCACAGATTTATCTAGGGGTAAAACCCAAAAACACCACTTTGAGCTAGACTCAAATGGGAACTGGTGCACAACAATGGGCCTTGCTGCACTCTTGGTTATGACACTCCTGGGGGATATGCTTAGGATAATTCACATTTTCTTTACAAGCCATTATGAATAAGTTTAATGTAAATATTCCTCAAAGAATCCATTTTTGGGAATATAGGATTAGCCATGCGTAGGATCTAAATTTTTCTGAGTACTTTTAAGTTAAGATTATACATTGTGATTCATAACCTAATATAGTGTATGCCATTATCTAGATATGGAACCAGGTGGACGGAATGGAAATCGCATGAATACATGTATCCCCTGTAGGGATTTTCCTCCGACGCAAGACGATGATGTTGGGTCTGGTGTTGTGACTGGTTCTGAGCAACTCATAACTATACTGGGACAACTTACTCAGGTTAGGAATAATAACCTTACCCATATGGAGAATCCAGATCCATCACTTGGAGGAGCTATACTAGATCACTTTATGAGAAAACATCTTCCATCATTCAATGGGACTAAAAACCCTTTTGTAGCAGAGTAGTGGATATGTCCCGTCGAGAAGATATTTCTCGCTTTGGGATGTAATGAAAGAGAGAAGTTTATCATGGCAGTATATCTTCTATCGGGAGATGATGATCAATGGTGGTCATTAATCAAAAACACAAACGAGGAGGAAGAAATATAAGAGATTGAATGGAGGGATTTTAAGGAAATATCTTAGAAAAATATTTCCCTCGTGAACAACGAACAGATATAGAGAGGAAATTCTTGAATCTGAGGCAAAAAGAGGATGAAAATGTTGCCATGTATGAAGCCAACTTTACAAGGCTGGAAAGACATGCTGTGGACTACATACGAAATCCAAAGAGCAAAATTGATCGATTCTTTGATGGCCTAAAGCCATTCCTCTAGCGGGCACTGGTCTCCCAAAATTTTTCATCATATGAGGACATAGTTTCTTGTACTCTCAAGACTAAAAATTAATTCTCTAAGTCTTATGCCATTAAGGGAAAGAAAGAAAATAAGAGGGCTGCTGAAAACCATAGGAAAGGAAATAAGGAAACTGAGAAGAAGGTAAGAGTTGAATTTACACCATGTGACAATTGTGGAAGGAAACACCCTGGTGTGTGCTTAAAAAGAAAAGGAGTATGCTACAAATGTGGTCAGAAAGGCCATCTTACTGGGGATTGCAAAGGAAAAAAGGGAGCCAATGATGTTCAATGCTATAATTTTCAGGAGATGGGGCACTATTCTAATAATTTTCCAAAAAGTCAAGGAAATATGCAACATAAGAGGCCAAGGGAGCAAGGACAAGCATATGTGATCACAACTGCAGAGGTTGAAGTTCCGCGTGACGTGGTGGCAGGTACTTTGATCATTTCATCAAGCTTAGACAATGCTTTATTTGATTCTGGATCATCACATTATTTCATATATTCCTAGTTTTCTAATAAAATTAGATATTTCCAATTTTATTTAACAATGGAGTTGTCAGTCAAAACTCCTAAGGGAAGTATCATTGCTACAAAGTTCTGTCAATCTGTTCCCATTAAGGCATACAAATGTTCATTATCTGCTGATCTCATCATCATACCCATCATTGAATTTGATATAATCTTCTGTATGGATTGGATTTTAGATCATGATGCAAAAATTTATTATAAGAGGAAGGAGGTTACAATTTTTGATGATGATGATAAAGAACACATTATATTTAGAGCAGAATCATCACCACTTGATTCTTATCTAGATCCACCCCCAGTAGCTCAACTAAATTCAATTATTGGGGAGGGAGAGAATGAAATAACTGTGGGTGAGGAAAGGAATGTTCAAATAGAGGATGTACCTGTTGTGAGAGAATATGTTGATGTGTTTTCAGAAGATTTACCTGGACATCCTACAGAATAAGAAATTGAGTTTTCCATTGATTTAATTCCTGGTTCAAGGCCCATATCGAAGACCCCTTATAGAATGGCCACTGTGGAATTAGTGGATCTAAAGAAACAACTAGAGTAATTGAGTAATAAGGGATTTATTCTCCTTAGTTTTTCTCTATGGGGAGCCCCTGTCCTTTTTGTGAAGAAGAAAGATGGATCTATGAGGTTATGTGTCGACTACAGGGAGATCAATGCTATAACAATAAAGAACAAGTATCCCCTACTTGGCATTGATGATTTATTTGACTAACTACATGGAGCTCAATACTTTTCAAAGATTGACCTTCGATCTGGATACCATCAGTTCAGTGTGAAGAAGGAAGACATTCCAAAAACAGTGTTTCAAACCAGGTACGGGCATTACGAGTTTACAGTAATGCCTTTTGGATTGACTAATGCACCCTTTGTCTTCATGGATCTAACGAACAGAGTTTTCAAGGAATATCTCGATGATTTTATAGTGGTATTTATTGATGATATCTTGGTATAATCCAAAATCTATGAAGATCATGAAAATCACTTATGCATTATCCTGAAGACTCTTAGAAGACATGAATTATATGGGAAGTTTAGCAAGTGTGAATTATGGATTCAGGAGATTTCATTTCTTTTCCATATTATCTCTATGGATGGAATCCTAATTGATCCTACAAAGACAAAGACAATCCAAGATTGGCCCATGCCAACAAACATAACTGAGGTACACAGTTTTATTGGCTTAGCAGGTTATTATCAGCGTTTTGTACAGAATTTTGCCCGACTGGCCAACCTGCTAACGAAGCTCACACGTAAAGGGGTTAAATTTGTTTGGACAAAATATTGTGAAGAATGCTTCGAAGAACTGAAGAGAAGATTAGTCAATGATCCTATATTGAATCTACCATCGGGGAATGACGGGTTTGTTATTTATAGTGATGCTTCAAAGAAAGGACTTGGTTGTGTCCTCATGAAAAATGATAGGGTTATTGCTTATGCATCACGACAGCTAAAAATTCATGAGAAGAACTATCCTACTCATGATCTTGATTTAGCTGCTGTAATTTTTTCTTTGAAGATTTGGTGACATTATCTCTATGGTGAAAAATGTTAGATTTATACTGATCACACGAGTTTTAAGTATATTTTCTCACAGAAAGAACTCAACATGAGACAAAGGAGGTGGATTGTGCTACTTAAAGATTACGATTTCACAATACACTATCACCCGGGGAAAGAAAATAAGGTAGCAGATGCATTGAGTAGAAAATATCATAGAATTATAAACAAGATGAGAGTTAAAAGGGATCCTATGTTCATGGATCTGGTAAAGATGGATATGGGAATTGTTAAGGAAGGTATCACATCACTACTTTTTCAAACGGTTTCCCAACCTTCTTTACTAGAGAGGATAAAAAGTTCTCAGGTTGATGATGAGGAGTTTCAAAAGAAAATTAAAGCAATAAATGACAGGAAGGTGACTGAATTCTCATATGAAGATTTCATTTTGAAATTATAGAAGAGGCTTTTTGTTCCCTCTATTCCTGACCTAAAGAGAGAACTATTGGATGATGCTCATAGCTCTAATTTCTCTATACATCTTGGTAGCACAAAGATGTATCGAGATCTCTGAGAGAACTTTTGGTGGGACAATATGAAAAGGGATATTGCTTTATATATGTCAAAGTGCCTGGTATGTCAACAAGTGAAGTCTGAGAGGAAAAATCCTAAGGGGATGATGCAAACCCTACCCATACCATCATGGAAGTGGGAGAACATTACCATGGACTTTGTCACTGGACTCCCAAGGACATCTAGAGGAAACAATGCTATATGGGTCATTGTGGATTGTCTTACAAAGACATCTCACTTCATAGAGATTCGAGAGGACTTCTCATTAGATTAACTTGCACAGATTTACATCAAATAAGTGGTAAGGCTTTATGGAGTCCCACTCTCTATTGTATCCGATCGTGATCCTAGATTCACCTCGAAGTTCTGGAAAAGCCTCCAATATGCTTTAAGCATTGAACTGAACTTTAGTACGTCCTATCATCCTCAAACTGATGGCCAATCCGAGCGGACTATTCAAACACTGGAAGACTTGTTGAGGGAATGTTCTATGGAATTAAAAGGAGGATGGGATAAACATCTTCCACCAGTTGAATTCTCCTAAAAAAATAGTTTCCACTCGATCATCCGTATGGCACCATATGAAGCCCTTTATGAGAAAAGGTGTAGAACACCAATGTGTTGGGATGAAGTCGGTGAGCAAAAGCTGATAGGACCTGAATTGGTTGAGGAAATGGAAAAGAAGGTGAAAACTATTCAGAAGCATATCAAGGCATCCCAAAGTCGACAGAAGAGTTATGCAAATAACCATCGACGAGACCTGGAGTTCAAAGTAGGAGACCTGGTATTTCTAAACATATCTCCATGGAACAAGGTCATGCGGTTTGGGAAGAAAGGAAAGCTAAGTCCCAAGTATATCATCCCCTTAGAGATCCTTGATCGAGTCAGAGCTATTGCATATCTACTGGCACTTCCACCAACCTTGTCAAAGGTACATGATGTCTTTCATGTATCCCTCTTAAGGAAGTACATACTAGACCCTTCACATGTACTCTCTTCAAAGGTGGTAAAGTTGGATGTTGATCTTTCCTATGAGGAGAATCCAGTGAAAATTTTGGATCATAGAGACAAATTTATACGCAACAAGACTACTCATCTGGTCAAGGTACTATGGAGAAACCATAAGTACGAAGAGGCAACTTGGGAACTGGAGGAATCAATGAAGGAGAAGTACCCCCACTTGTTCTTGGCCTAGATTGTAAATGAAATTTCGAGGGTGAAATTTTTGTAAGGTGGGGAGAATGTAACGACCCAATATTTTTTAAAGGAAATTACTTTATTATAAATATGTCAAAATCACATTAACTACTAAGTGCTATGGGACCCTTAAAACATAAGTTTGTCACTTCTATGATGTGAATTTCAAAAATACGACATACACAGTCGCGATCATTAAGTTATTTAGATTCCAATAAGGAAAAATTAATTTTTGGTGAATAGTAACCTACCCTTATGAATAGTAACATACCCTTATTAATAGTGATATAACCTAATGAATAGTAACCTTACCTATGAAAATATATAAATAATATTCAATTTGAAAGTATGATATACCTATATTTTAGAATAATTTAATGAATGTTTTAAAACTGGGTTTTGATAATAAATTATGATTTTAATTAAATATTAAATTAATTATATTTAGAAAATTATTTTTGAAAAATGGACTTCATTTTTGGATTCTAAATGTTAAAAAATGGTCAGGGTGAATTTTTGGGATTTTTTTGAAATACTTTATTTTTTGATGAATAGTAAAATACGGTAATTTACCGTATATATATATATATACATTATAAGTTAAATAGACTATTCCTAGAATCATGGCTGATGTCACCACCCTTAATCCAAATTCACGTGATAAAATTACTATTCTTGGTCATGGAATACATACTATTACTTTTCTTTTGAAGAAATAATAAACTAATGAGTTTTATATTAAGAAATCCCCTCTCTCCTCCACTATAAAAACCCCCTCTCACCCCCTCTTCCAATCACTCCTCTCAAGCCTTGTGTCTTATCCAAATTCTGGAAAAATACCCTCCCAACCTCCTCTTCCACGTCCAACAAGCTTTGGTCTCATAAAAATACCAAAACCTCTCCTTTAAGGAGGCTCTCAAGGAAGTTTGGTTCAAGAGGTAAATTCCACTTTTCAAATCTTTGTCTTTCCTTTCAAGATCTTTTGTTTTCTTTTCCTATTAACTATCCTTAACAAAATTTTGTGATGAATCTAGTACCTTATATGTACTGGAATGTTTTCATGATATTTTAATAAGTTATCACCATCTTAACCTTTTTTTACCTTCTTTTATACTTGTAGCAAAAACACCACCCGAGATGTGCCAATTTTACACATTCAAGGATGATGGACTTTCAATTTATTTTTTCATTCTAAATTCTGGATATGAAACCATTATTATTATGGTTGAACCAGATTATTATATATAATATAACCTATTTATGATTTTTTAATCCCTTTGTTCAAATGGTATTAGGTTATAAAGAAAAATGGGTTCGTTGTAATCAAAACCCACAAATTAACCGAAACAATTATCATTAAATCTCTATATGATAATTCATCCTAATTCTATGTAACCAAGTTATATAAATGAACAATAAAAACAATTTATGTTCATAAATAATATATGATTTCAATTCTTGAGTTTTACATTCATTCCACATACTTAAGAACAAGTGAACCGTAGATGAAAATAAAAAAACTCAACACTCCGAAGCAACGAAATTCCATACAATAACATATCAATAAAGACATAAATGAACTAAGCAGAAGTATGGTAAACTCAATACATGTATAATAGGTTCTGAAATAATTTATTAACTAGTGTAATTTCATATTCCAGGAGCTTAAGTTCAAGAGCAGAACACGTTTGGAGTTAAGGTAAGGGATTTTCCACCCGAACATCCATTTTCATTCGGGATACTTTCATTGTCTAATTACCTCAATGAAATTATTATGTATTGTTATGTACTCATAATATATTCTGTGTGAGTATCATATATATGTTTACAAAATATAAACCTTTTTTATTTTATGGATATTTACATGTTTTAAAAGGAACATTCAAAATTGTTTACAAAATACAAGCCCGATTCAATGGAATTTCTCCAATTCATATCTATTTACAAGGGCACTCTATAATATGTTTTTGGAAACCATTATCTTTCTAAAAATACTCATTTTATTATGAAAATACTATCTTACATCACTTCTAGTTTTATACAAATATTTTTCCAAAAGAACTCTTATTTTCAAAATAAAAGAGTATTTATCTCAAGAATTTCTTAATGATTTTATAAGAGTGTTTTCATATAATTCAACACTCTTGTGAATTCCATGGTATTATTGGGTTTAATAATTTATGAAGTCATCTACAATATTTTATTTAATGGTTTATGACTAACTTTATTGTAGATGATATATCCTAAAACCATTCACCATATTATTCCGAATGGTTAGTGTTTTATGTTTAATGATTGGGGAAAGTTAGTTACATTTCATATGATAGTTTCAATAAGAATGTATATGTTGTTTATGTTGATCCCCTATCATATGAGGAATGCATTGGAATTATTATGTGATGGGTTTGGCCTGTTATAGCCCCTCGATGCATCAGTAGGTCTCATGAGACAAATAGACGTGGAATTGGCCGAGGCCCTTCCCAATGTGATATGTATTTTGGATGATGCCTTAATCATTAGACGTCTTGGCCGAGGCCTTGAAAGAATGTTTCAGAATGTCTGTCATTAAGAATTCCATCATTACGAGTTCATCTATTGATATTCCATGTGGTTATTCGATTAGTAGAATACCCATGATTATGTTTTATTACGACATTATTTACTCAGATCATTTTCCTGCCATATTGTGTTCAAGTTTAATATTAAAGGCATGTGTTTTCAATTATGCACCATGTCTTGTGTTTATACTATCTTTTGCTGTATTACTTACTCTTACAGAGCATTTGAGCTCACCCCTTTCTTATGTATCATTTTTTCAGGAAATGAAGAAGTTTATTTTGAATGATATGCTGAAATAACCTTGGAGTTATGGGTGTTGTATAAAAAGTTTCCATGTTGTATTTCTCTTCAAGTTGTAATATTGAACTTATGTACGAATCTTGTTTACAATAATACTAAAATACTTGGTCCTTCAGGATTTATATTTATTTTATGTATTCCATCGTTATCAAACAAGGAACCGGCTCTGGGCAACCGGGGTCAGGTCCTTACAACGAAGCTACTGAAACCCTATTTGGTATAACTCGTGGTGTAGGGGATCGAACCGACAATGCACCATCCCTACCAAAACCACACGCTAAGTAGGAGATCATATATCCAATGATACCACAACCCTACTATAATATTCCTATTGAGTAGGGGATCATATACCCGACAATGCCACAACGATACTGAGCACGACCCACTACATAGGGGATCATATTCCCAATGATGCCACAAACCCTATAGAGTTTACCTTCTAGATAGGGGATCGCCGCCCGTGGATAAGCGGTCACAACGATACCAAGAACCCGATCTAGGGAAACAATGCTTGAGGATCCCACTCCGAGCCCACTGGAGGGATGCTACAACTCTAACAGATTAAACATCCCAACAAGAGGATCACAAAACTATACTAAGGTTGTAATGCCACATGAACCCTCGTAAGAACGAACCAAAGGAGTACCCTCAACCACTGCTGGTCCAAACGTCGCAAACCCAAGCGACCCGCGCACATCTATGGATGATACCGAGTCCACCATCATGATCCACATGAAAAAACACGTAGGATAGGCTGTTTACTCACCCGAAATGGACAACTGGTGAAAAGGCACTATTCACTGTAGCTAGCCTGTACGGGCCCACACAATGATCCTAAAACTCATCAAGAAAATCATACCACAATGATCCCCTCGAAAAAACATGTGGGATCGACTACTCATTCATCCCAAATGGTCACCTGGTGAAAAGAGAACTATTCACCAAAGCCAGCTTGGGTGGGGCCCATGCCTCGATCCCGAAACACATTGAACGGATCACACCATTGCAATCCTTTTGAAAAAAACACATAGGATCGACTATTCATCCACTAGAATCAGACTCCTGGTAAGAAAGTTACGTTTCTCCAAAAACGCCCAAACCCGGCCTCATGGGGCCCGCACCCCAAACTCGGTCCTAACACCCAGAAAATATCAAGAAAAGTCTGTCGTACCATCAGGGTCTCGATGACACTGACGGAATGTCAATCAGATGTTCCAAGTACAAGATACAATGGCCCGAAGTCGAATAAAAATAAAATATTACTATTTTATTCGACGTTTCAAGCTCTCGTACCAAGATCCCAAAACTTAAAACACCAAAACCCACACCGAATGGTTCGCCTCATAACCAGAGTCGTGTTTCCATAGATCACACATGAAACCGAATCCCGGGGAGAAAGATACAGGGGTTTGAAAACCCCCATATACCAAAAGGGGGTCGGACTGGCCAGAACTGGCCGGCCTGGGCCAGCCCGTGCTGGCCGACCCGGTTACCGCCGGCCGCTCCGGTCAGCGGACCACACCACTATGGCACGACGCAGTGCACACGCGCGCTCAGACTACCCCCCATGCGGGGGTCGCCGATGATTGATACCGGACCGCCACGGTGCGGTGGTCCCATTTGACTTCCACGGCCCTTCGCCGTGGGCCGCCGCCGACGAACCTTCCAAGGGCCGCCAGGGTCACCCCGGGGGCCGAAACCCAATTCCTAAGACATCTGCGCACCCCTCAAGATTAGATCTATGCATCTGCAGTCTCAAAACAGAGAAAAACCAATCAAATCAGGATCCGGGATTTTGAAACTCAAAACGCCTACCTGTTGGTGGATCGTCGAAGCTTCGGGTGCAGAACAACACTTGCGACACGCTGGAGCTTGATCTGTTGACGATCTATGGTGAAAATAGATGCTCGAGGCTCGATCTGGCGAATAATGGAGGGAGAGGGGGAGAGGGTTTGTCGGCATGTGCAGAGAGGAAAATGGGGGGGGGGTGATTGATTTCTTCTCTTTTTTTAATTAAAAACTCTATTTAAAAAAACACACCCGACCAGACCTCCCGACACAGAGGAAATTAGGTCACCCCTAGGGTAAACGCGATGTTCTGAACACAACAACAGACTCAGATTTATGATCCAAAAATCCTTTCAGAATTTATTCGAGCCGACGCTCGTAATTAAACTTTTCTATTTATTTAGGAAAACGCCCCTGGTGTCGTTTTCCACAGCAGGCCCGCGCCCGCAAAGTTTACACCTCACCTAGTATAAAAGACACGTTACAGACACAATAGTACCCTCATATTCCCATTCTGAGCTACCTTTTAGAAGATATCACACCCCCACCACATGCATAGTTTAAAAATACTTAATATTTTTATAAAATTAATTTTGGGCACACCGGGCCTCGGAATCACACGTCGTCTTCGCGCATAGCTCTAGAATTATTCATTGAAATATTCCAAAGTTTGACAGGTCAAAAACCTAAGTCACTAAAGAGGGGGATGTGAAGAAGGGGCATATCTATGATGGCCATAACATGTTGGTGAATGATAAGGTAGAACCAGGTGTGGGTGGAATGTGATGCTATGCGAGGATTGTGTGGTGACCCCCTAAAATATGGCATGATTGATGATGTAATTGGTTAAAGAAACATTTGTAGATCATCTTGATAGTAGTTTTAGTTCTCCATGGATTTCTAGTATCTTCTAAGGAATTCCCCTGACCATCTAGTTCCCTCTTGGGATCAAAAGTGGCCTTCATTTTATGTAGTACTTGGAAGAGACTAGTTTTCTTGACCCTACTTGGCCTTGTAGTTTTGAATAACTAGCTGGGAAGACCAAGCATGAGCATAGGAACTCATGGAATAGTGATTTTTCGGTGTTTATGATGACTGGACTAGGCCAAGTTCCACTCGACACGACCCAAGAAGGAGGAATAATACAAAATGTGAAGGTTGTGTTGGCTGTGATGAGCCTAGATGGGCATATTATCTCCTTCATAGTGTAATATACTAACATTTTATGGAGATGTATCGTACTCTTTTATAGGTACTTATTTATCTTTGTGTTGGTATATCATGGTTGGGTTTTTATTTGGTGTTGTTTCCGGTGAAATTGAAGAAGTTTGGAAGCCCGAGGGGCTGTTCATGGTCGACACATGGTTAAGGAAAACCATGTTTCTTGTCCCAAGAAACCGTGCACCCAATTTTGGTGAGATAATAGGTGTCTCACATTTGGTGCATGGTCTAGAAAAACACTATGACCACCCTCCCAAACTATGAATTCTGAAATATTGGGGGTTTGTATGGCCGGTGCATGGTTTGTCAAACTATGCACCACTTAGAAGAAACCATGTGACTCCAAAGAAGAGGTTCATAGTTAAGGCACACAGTTTGGAAATTCATGAACCACTACCTAGGAAACCATTTGTGTGATATTTAATTACTCCAAAGATTATTTGAAAATTACTAACCCCCCTATTTTTATCCACAATTCATCCTGGCTCAGACCTAACCTATTTCCTTCATCTTTAGAGGCAATTGGGATGATTACAAGGCTTCTTGAAACCCTTCCAATGGAAATTAAAAATCCAATTGAAGTATCATCTTCTCTATGGTAAGAAATTTATTCCCCGATAGGTTTCCTATCTCATCTGTCTCTCTCTCCCAATGAAGAGGAATGATTTTACTCAGATAGAGATAGTTCACATGTAGGTTATGAAAGATCTTTATCCTATAAATCTTGATCTTAGGTATTGATCCTAGATTACATTATTTTTTATGGGTTTGACCATTCCACATAAAATTAGAGACTGTAGGTTAGAGAATGCTGAATAATAACCTTAAGGAATGTGGTATAATTGTCAATTACCATAGTCTTGATAAAAATTTGGTGTATTAAATTGTGTATTTTCAATTTCCATGTTTTAAAATTTGATTTTGGAATTTAATTATTTAATTTATTATTGGGATTATGAAATTGGTGGAATAATAGGATTATGGAATTGTTCAATTAAATGGGATTATGAAATGGTTGATTAATGAGATAATATACTTGATTGATAATGGTAATTAATGGTATGGTTAGATTAACCTTAAAGGGTTAATTGGATAATATGATTAAATGTTTATAAATGGTCTAATGGTGAAATGTTTATATTATTCAATGTAATTAATAGTGAATAACCATGATTGATTTGATAATTAAAATGGTTCACCATAATGTGAATTATTGATATAAATGTTAATAATGGTTAACCTTTATGGATATACAATATGTGATATATGCGACTGATTGATAAATGAGTTGTAGGACACGAAAAGACACTCCAAATACCCATGACGTTCCATAATTATGCTCTGGACCCCCAATTCATGCTTGTAAATATTATTGTATGAGAGATGGATTGATACTCCAATTACCCATGAGGTTTGGGATAGGGATTGATGCATTAAATACCCCTGGGGTTCCATACATGCTGTTCTAGGCTCTAATACATTGTCTTTGGGATGAAGTTCCAATTTTCTATGGTATGAGACACGAATTTAATGAATAATTAAATCCCATGAAATAATGATTTGTGATTATCCAATGGTGCTTGGTTTAGATTTAGACATGGGCTGAAATAGGTATTGATGGTTTGGGTGTCAATGTGAACCTGAGAAATTATGTGGTTATTTAATGAAAAACAAATCATGATAACTATTTACCTTATTTATTGTAAATTATTCTTGATAAAACTAAAAAAACTTTTATAGACTGTATATTGTTTTAGACACTTTTTGTGGTGGAATTTTGAGTTGTACTCACACCCTACTTAGGTTGCCTAATCGAAACCTGAATAGAATTTATGTTTGTAGGACAAGATAAGGGAATGATCCCTATGTTAGATAGATGAGTTGGGATAGAGCATAGATGAGGGAACCATACAAGATGTCGAAATCCTCTTGGGATTTGTTAGTTTCTTTATTTTTGGTTTTTCATTTCACACTTGAAACATATTTGGAATGACATATCTACTTATTTAGTTTTGAATATTGTTTCATGTTTTGGTTTATCATGTGATAATTGTCAGTTTTGGTAATGGTATTATTTTGGTTATTGGTAATTATCATTTTTCTATTGTTTATCTATTTACACTATTGTGATACTTTGATAAAGAGGTCACAATCTCCCCATGTTTTATATTAGACCCTCTCTGCTAGTAGGGAACCTTCAGTATATGGGGAGGCATACCAGATGTCACATAACTAACTAGCTCAGGGCACCAGTATGTGGAACCCAAGTTGGGATGTTACAAAGTGGTATTAGATGATTTTTTCTTTCTCTTTTCTTTTTTCTTACTGTTTTTTAAAGGTATACATGAGATTCAGTTGAGTTTGGATTTGGTCAAGATCTTATGCATGGGGGTCACTAACCCATGTACATGGAAAAACCAAGTACCCAGGTTGGGATTATTGTTATTTATGTTTATTGTGATAGTTGGATGATATTTCACATTGAGTTATTCACTTTTTATGTGACTTTTTTTGTTTTCAAAGATTTTATTTGTGGCATGGAATGACACAAAATTTGATCACACATGCATCATTCTAGGAACTCTGGACTTATTGTGACATGAATCATTTTAGGAATGCATGGAAAAGAAGGTTTTGGGGTGAGTTGTTTATATAAAAATTATTTTCTTTTTTGTTTAATTTAAATAAAAAATGTTCCTAATATGAAATTGGTAATTATAAATGATGATAATATGGTGAAATAATGTAGATAAGGGTTTCTAATAAGAAATTTAAGTTATGATAGTGTTTTACCCTACGTGAGTAATGACCCAGATGAGGGATCATTAAGGGTTGAAATAGTTCCTCAGTTTTTTCTATGTTGAGGGGTATGGGGGATGGATTATTATGTATTTATGTGATTCCCTCTTATAAAAAATGGTAATGTTGTGTTATGTGTTCTAGGATGTGAGTTTTTAATTGCAATGATATGCCTTCACGATGATGATTATTGACGGGATGACAGGAGGACATGGAAGGGAATGTCCCTCCAATATTGTAACCAAAGGATCTAATAGTCATGGGTGGGAGAACTAGAGATCAGCTATATGAGAACTTTTCTTATGTTAGGTAGTTTATGGAAAGATACAAAGGGAGGGTTGTGAAGATCATGTCCAATTTGACATGGGATTTCTAGTTTAATCACCCTCCGACATTCACTGGAGAGGGTGGTCCTGACACAAATGAGTTTTTTATTGAGTCTATCCAGATGATTCTAGACCACTTATAGACTCCTACAGAGGAGAGAGTCCAACTGTATGCTTATATGTTATGTGTTAAAGTAAATCATTAGTGGGACATCCAAACTCAGTATAGACAAATAGTTAATATGGAGTAGAAGGAATTTCTGGATAATTTCTTAGATCACTTTTACCTTGAGACACTCAGGCAGTAGAGGGAAACTGAGTTTATGCTGTTGACCCAGGGAACATGTCCATGATGGAAAATGTTGGATGCTTAACTTATTTGAAATGATTTTTTTACAACATTGATAGGGGATGAGGGTATTACAACTAAGAATTTTTAAGATGGACTTAAATGTGATATTAAGTCCCTGATTAACATCTTTAGGCTAAATAAGTTTTATGAGGTGGTGAGTCAAGCTCTCATATCTAAGGGGAACCTAAATATGGATTCTAGTGAAGAAAATGTGGTTTATTTTGGATGACTAGGAGTTAGGTATTCTAATATTATGAAGTTTCACATTGAAAATATCAACCATGGATATATAAAGTAAAGTGTCTAGGGATAAGGATCAGTTAGTCAAGACATTATTCGGGTGATTTTCCACCAGTGCGGTAGGATCAATCACTTTTGTAGATTGTGTTTATGAACATCACTAGAGTTCCAATATTATGGTAATATGAGATATATTCAATGTTTTTAAAGGAAACCATTACAGGTGGGTAATGAAAGAGGATCTAGAAAAAATTAGAGTGATGGAAGGTGGTCTTCTACGCCATATTAGTCTAGAAGTTAGAGTTCTACCTACCATGGTGGTCAAGGTAGTGGGCATGGTACTTCTGAAAAAGAGTTCCCATATTAGAAAAGTGGTGTAGCTTAGGGGAATCAGACTATAGCACATGGAAGAGGGATCTGATATCTCCATACAGTTCAACATGTACTTTTGGATAGCAAGGATGGACCATCGACAGTTAGAGGTACTATTCTTTTAGCTTGTGTACTTTCTAGTGCCTTATGTGATATAGGATACTCTTATTACTTTATATCTACATAGATTGTAAATGTTATGAGTATATTACCGGAGTTCATGAGTAGGGTTAAATATATAAACACACCAATGGGAGTGCTGTTAAGAGACATCTATCTTGGAAGGGGTGTTTTATCAAGGTTGGGGAGTATAATTTTATTTGGGATCTTTACATCCTATACATTTCAGGCTTTGAATTTATTTTGGGAATGGAATGGTTGGTATAATAGAGAGAAAATATAGATTGTCACCACAATATTGTGACTTTTACATCTCCTGAGGGTGAAAATTATGTTCATCGTGGAGACTAGGATATCCAAGAAGGCCGTATAGGTCCAATTCATTGGAAACTAGAGGATATTACCACCCAGATTGTAATCCTTTTTCTAGATTATGAGGGGTAAATAAGGATGTATTTCCACCCATAGTGGACCAGTTTTAGGATGTGTTTCCTGAGGACTTCTCAGGGATACCACTTGAGAGTGATGAGGAGTTTACAATTTAGCTCATTCCTGGAGTTGGGAAAATTTCTATTCCACCTTATAGAATTGAACCAAAAGAACCTTAAGATCTTAAGAATCAGTTGTTAGAGTTTAGGGATAAGGGATTTATCCATCTGAGCACATCACCTTGAGGTTGTCAAGTTTTTTTCTTATAAGGATAATGGGACCTTGTATTTATGTGTCAATTACTGAATGCTGAACTAGATTATAGTAAAGAGATAATATCTGCTTCCACGTATAGATGATATCTTTGACCATTTGAGAGGATTTTTTGTGTTCTCTAAGATTGAATTGAAATTCGGGTACCATTAGTTGAGAGTTCAACCTTCTGATATACCATGGACTACTTTCATAAGTAGGTATGGGCTATATGAGTTAATTTTGATACTATTCGGGATAAATAATGATATTTTAGTGTTCATGGACTTCATGATCCAGATATTCCACCCATTCCCAGATCAGTTTGTGGTTGTTTTTGTGGTTGACATCTTGGCATACTTCAAGACTCATGATGATCATGCCCAACATCTTGACATCATTCTAGGTAGACTGAGAGAGCATTGGCTATAAACTAAACTATCAAAGTTCTAATTTTGGATTGACTGGGTACATTTCTTGGGTCACATCATCTCAAAGGAAGGTGTCTTAGAGGAACCAAAGAAGGTGAAGAAAATTGTTTCTAGGGAGAATCACAAGAATGTTTTTGATATCTATAGATTTTTGGGTTTAACAAGATACTATAGGATGTTTAGATACAATTTTTCCACTTTAAATAACATATTTCAGGCTTGAACAAGAAGGTAATTAAGTTTGATTGGTCTAAGTAATGTGATAATTCTTTCTAGGTGATGAAGAAGTGGTTGAATTCCACACCAATTTTGTTCATATATGATATATATGATGAGTATATGGTGTTTTTTGATGCATCTGGGATTGGAATTAGATAAGTATTGATATAGGGGGATCAAGTTATAGCATATCGGTCATGACATTTGAGGATACCTGAATGGAATTAGCCTACACATGGACTCAAGTTCGCTATAGTGGTTTATGATTTGAAGTGTTGGAGACATTATCTATTGGGTGAAAGGTTTGTCGTGTATACCGATCATAACGGCATAAAGTATACATTTTCACAATTAGATTATAATATACAGCAACAAAGGTGGGTTTAGTGTATAAAGTCATTTTATTTTGAGCAGTCATATATGAACAGGAAGGGAAACAATGTTACTAATGCTCTGAGCATAAAAACTCAGACTAAAAAAGTTTTAGAGTCTATATCTGAGTGAAATATGATGACCTTGCACACCAAAATGAATGTTGTGGTTTGGGAGGTCTAAGAGCACATGAAACTCATATTAGTATCAATTTATTCCACACTTCTGAGTCAAATCAGGTATAGATAGTATGCATATCTAGAGGGTTTGGCCTTGAGGGAAAGCCTTGAAGGTGGGGAGTCACCTTTAGATTATAACATATATGAGGATGAGATCATCTATTTCAGGGATTACGTTATTGTACCTATTACTGCTCATTAGGAGATTATATATGGGTTTCATGTATTGAATTGGGTTGTAAGTACTGGTTTGACTAAAATGTTATATGACCTGCATTGATAGTAGTGGTGGATGGGTATGAAAAAATATATTGTAGGGTTTGTGACATGATGATACTCTTATAAATAGGTGAATGTCAAGCATCAATAAACCATTGTTTTACTACATATATTTCCCATTCTGTAATGTAAGTGGGATGATGTAACCAAGTACTTCATAGAAGGTCTTCTGAGGATGCCTAGAAGAATGATGCTATATAGAAAATTGCATTCTGACTTCGAAAAGTAGCTCATTCCTTGTCTATCCATGAGATTTTCTTAGTGGACCAGTTGGAGGACTTGTATATTTGGGATATAGTCCATCTTTATGGGGTTATGTGGAGTATAGTTTTAGACTATGACTCATGATTTTCTTTACGCGTATAGTAGGGATTACAGAAAGTGTTGGGTACCCAAGTATTTCTGAGTATGGATTTTCACCCATAAATAGATAGGTTGTGAGAACATACTATATAGGTTTTGGAGGAAGTATTATTGATTTTTTTTCTCTTGGGAAATTAAATTAGTGCTCATTGATTTCACCTCCATCAATAGTTTTCAGGTGACTATTTATATGGAACCATATGAGGATCTTTATGGAAGGCCATACAAATCACCTCTATACTAGATGGAGGTAGGAGAGTCATATTTTTTGGGACCGAGTCTCATGTAGGATACATTAGATTAGGTTTATCTAACTTGGAGACATAGGGCTATGTCTCAAAGTAGTTAGAAGTTGTATGCTGATATAAGTTGACAACCCCTTGAGTTTTTAGTGGGTGATCATGTATTCCTTTAGGTGTCACCTAGATTGGGTCATCATAGGATTCAGGGATAGGGAATGTTGGTTCCTAGGTTTTTCAAACCTTTTGAAATTATGGAGTGAATCGGGATGGTGGCATACTAATTGACTCTTCCATAGAGGTATAGTGATATGCATGACGTTTTTCATGTGTCATAGTTATGATAGTATCACCCCGATTATTCCCATGTGATTGATGTTGATGATGTTGATCTTGAGACCGATGCTCCCTTTAATGAGCATTTGATTTATGTTATGGATCACAATGAGAAAGTGTTGTAGGTATAGAACATGTAGATAGTTTACGTTTTTTTGGAAACATGGAAATGTTCAGGTGGAATCATGGGAAAGAGAAACAGATATTTAGGCTCAGTGGCCTGCCTTTTTCACATCATAATCTTAGAGATGCTTGTGAGTATATCTTGAGGATGAACTATTATAATGTGTGGATATTGTAAGATCCAAATCTTTTATATAGATTTCTCATACTCATTTATAGTTACCCTTTTACCATTATTTTGTATATATTGGTTCGGTTTTTGTGTAATTTTCTAACCTGAGATTCAATAAACCTGTGCCCCGAGATGGTAGGTCACATGGACTCAAGAGTGCCTCATCGTTTTCCAAAATCTTCTGAATAGTAGTGAGGGTGTAAAGGTGGTACAGTGGGGAGAATATACCCTCTTATCATAGAGGCACAATAGATACCACAATAAATATACAATAGTATAAAAATTATATATTATAGACAAAATGAATAAAAAAATATGAAAGCAAGAATAAATGGAAACTTATAATATAATCAAAAGCCACTATGGTAATATCAATACATGATGTATGGAATACTGATATAAAAAAGGGGAACATAGGAATGAACATATAGTCATCTATGAAAAAAGTTCAAAAATAAAAAAATATTCTCCACTAGAATATCTAGCATATGTTAGGTCCTCTACCCCCAATCTCAAACTAGATAAGAATATAAATAACCCGAATAAGGGCCTTTTCCCTTATCAATACCTATAGTCATATAATGTTCTCAAGTACTAGAGGTAGCCCGAGTAATTTGTGAGATATAAGTCTCATTAATCCACCACAAACGGTGTCTATGTGTAATCTAAGTAGTTCTCTTCACTAAACAATGTGTAGGCATAAATAATTAATAAGAAAAATGCAATAAGTAAACAACCACATGCTTAGGTTCCTATAGGACACCTTGAGAGTCTACCTGTTTCGGTTCATGGATGGAATGGAAGTCTAACAGGTTACTATATATATATATATAGTAATTGTAAGAATACGGATCTTCCTTTCAGGTCTGAATCATATTTTCTGGTGTTTTTGAGAAAAAAATAGGAGAATCTATAAATTTAAGAAGTACACACCATGTAATTTGACGTACACGCTGTGTACCGGATTGCCATGGGTGACCGTGTACTGGCTGTGTAACGGCCGAGTACATGGCCATGTGGGGTGACCTGGAGACCACCTAAAGAGGAGGCCATCTAAGACAAGTACACAACATGTACTTTTAAAGAACATTCTGTGTACTTTTCTTTTTTAATTGTTATTTCGGGCTGGGGTTGCTTCTAATTGGTAGAAAATCCTCCTTCTCAGCCCGTATCATCCGGGAGTGACCGAGGCTGACGGATCTTCTTCGAGCCCCTGACCAACCATCTGTTCTTCAAATTAAACTACGTAGGTTGCGTTGGAATAGCATTGGTGAGTTATTCCTTCTTATAGAGCCTCATATCTTTATTTCTCCTCTCTCCTAAGAAATCCTCAATTGAGTTTTTTTGACTTTTTTTTGTAAATATACCACATGATAGGTTGATTCATGGAACGGTGACAGATTATATCGATTTTACAACACCAAGGTAGGTGGTTTATGCCTTTTCTTTATTATTATTTGAGCATTATGTGCAAAATTTCCCAATTCACTAGAATCAGGTATTGCGTGTTTAGGGATTTTATCCCTGTTAATGCCTGCTATGCCTTGTGTGCCTGAGTAGAGGTTATTTGATTGTGAATAGGGTTATTTTCCATCCTATTGATGTGTTTCCCATGCTTTTTTTGATATTGAACATTTGGTATAGCCTTGCCTATTAGGATACTTGAATTCCATGCCTAATATTTTTAAGATGGAGTGATTTTATCTACTGTTGTGATATGCTTTGTAGCTGTTATCCAAGTAGTACTTTTAGCTTTACATTGGTTTTTGAACATTATTTGTGCATGATTTATTTACACAGGGCTGTGGGAACCTAGTGTAGTGAGACCATAGGGGGAATTGACGTTGAGGGCTTTCCCAGAGTGTCTATTATATTTATCACACTGCGAGACCATAGGGGGGATTGAAATTGAGTGCTCTCTCAATGTGTGTATAGTTACCGTTATGAGACCACATGGGGAATTAGTGTTGAGTTCTTCCTCAGAGTGTTTGTAGTTTATCAGTAAAAGGCTATAAGAAGAATTGATGACGAGTGGTTCCTCAGAGAGTCTTTTTTTTCTTGAGACCAAATTGGTTAGACCATGTGAGCTATCCAAGATGTCGTTATATTCTTGTATAAGTTGAACTAGAGGGGTTATGATATGATTACTTCTTAGAGGGTTACTTTTTTTTGATTATCTACATACTTGTTATATGAAAATGAATGAAATTGAAACTGCAAGATTCTTTACTTCTGAGTACTTCCTTGTTTACTACTTCATTTTTCTTATTGCCTGCCATATATATTCATTCAATATTAGGCATAGATATTTGGGTGGTTTCCTACTAGGATTCATCTCACACCCTGTTTGGGTCATGATTTTGGGCCCAAACAGATTATATTGTTGTAGGTACAGATAAGGGAAAGCACCCTTCTTTGTAAGGTACTTGACTTTTGTGGAGGGCACGAGAGAATGGGACCAGGATGAGGCTTGCAATGTTGTTGGAGTTTATTTATTTTCTTTGTACTTTGGTTTAGTATTGTATTATAGAATTGTGACTTGTTTGGATGATTTCTTAGACATATGTACCATGAATCATTTAGATATGTTCTCTAGTTGTTTATTTATTTTAGTCTTCTGTTGTTTATTGTCATATGGTATTATTACTTCTTCTGATATTGTTATCTATTTATTTTCACTGCATTGGTCTACCAATGAGGGCATAGTTTCTCCACTATCACACCCAAGGACCTTGCTGTTAGTTGATAGCTTCTGGCACTTGGGGAAATGTTCTTGAGGCCATGTGACCAACTGGGTACGGACACCTCTATGCGGTACCCAGAATCGAGACATTACAAAGTGGTATTAGAGGGATTCTTTTCTTCTTGACTTACTGTCTAGAACCAATATCCAAGGATAGGAAGGAATAAGTAATTGGTAATAAGTTGTTCCCAGGAGTAGCTAACCCATGTATAGGGACAAGCCAATTTACCTCGTTTATTGAATTTTTTCTATATTTGAAAATATTACAGTTGATTTGATTTCACCGTTGGGTGATTAAAATGTTTTGTGTTGTTATCATTGATATTATTGAGGTTCTATTTCTGTTTCAACCTGATGAGATGAGGGTATTCCATCTCATGCATCATATAGGTACTTGATAGATATCACATGTCATGCATTCTTTTCATACCATTTAGGGTGAATTACTGATTGTATGTTGTTGTGATAGATGTTTTTCTAGATATGCATTCTATTGTGATAGATGACTTGATAAAATACCTGCTATTTTTACAGGGTATTGAATTGTGAATGATTTTGTTTGAATGAATTCCAAACTCTTGATCTTGAGGTGTTATGGGCCCTCATGAACCAAAATTTGGTGGATCAATGCACTGTTATGTTTTTATATGACATGTAGAAGATTCCAAGATTTGATTCATGGGGAGTATGGGCCCTCACATATGGGAATTTGGAACTTTAATGTTCGTTTCAATGTTTTTCAGGGCTTCAGAGTTGTTTCTGAGGCTTACTGTCCATAAAAAGCCAGAATACACAGTGTTTATTGCTGAGTACATGCCATGTATCATTTTGTTATAGAAGGAACTATTTTTATTAAGTACATGCTATGTACTGTATGTACATTCCGTGTATTCTCTAACCACATCAATGGCTATGTGGGTAGAGATACGGGGTTGGGAAATCCTTAGTGGAACACACCGTGTACCGGATGTACACGCCGTGTGTATAAACCATGGGTTTAGCCGTGTGACCAACAACATGGGTGGATTATAGGTAGTTAATAAATTTCATTTCTAGAGTAAACACACTGTGTAGAGTCAGCCATATAACCAACCATGTGACTAACAACACGGGTCACTGAAATCCTTATAGTACATGCCATTTATGGCCCGAACATGCCATGTGTATGTGGTGTTACATGACCTGGGTTGGTAAAAGTACACATCCATATGAAATCTTAAGGGAACACACCGTGTAAGAGTTATACACGCCGTGTATCTATCTTTTATAATTCTGGAATGCTTTATTTCTACTATTACCTTCTTGAACTTATAAATTTTATTCCTTGATAATCTAGATATAAGATGTGCTTTGGACCTTATAGGGTCACACCACCGAGACATCCTCTGGTTGTACGCCCGTTATGGGGTAGTGACCAGACACCAGACATGGAAAATTAGAAACTACTAGCAGATCTTCTAGTTGTGACCATCTTGGCACCAACCATTATCTTAGATGCAGGTGATGATGCACAATTCTGAGAGGGATTCATGAGGTTTATGAAGACCTTTTAGGAAGCACCTCCTCCTACCCCGTCTATGGAAGATTTGACACGAGTCTTTCAATAGCAGCATCCTCTCACTTTCTTAGGGTATAAAGGACCTCCAGCAACAGAATCATGGTTAAAATCCATGATATCTATCTTCAAGCATCTAGAGACGCCTCCAGAGAGGAGGGTGAAGCTCTCTACGTACATGCTATGGGATTAATCTAAGAGATGGTGGGATGTAATCTCGCAGGCAAGATTCCAGCAGGTTACGGATTGGTGTGATTTCTAACATACCTTCTATGAATACTTCTAACCATAGACATTGAGGGCTGATCAAGCCCCAGAGTTCATGAGTTTGGAATAGGTTACTCTCTATGTCATGGAGTATTCTTCTCATTTCACAGAGCTATAAATCTTCACACTTATTCTAGGGGGTGATGAGATCTTCCTAGTAAGGAATTTTAAGGATGGTCTTAGGCATGATATATGATCTCAGGTGAAAGTATTCAGGTTGAAGACCATATCTTCTATAGTAAACCAGGAACTAATCACAGAGTGCAACCTGAGGGATTCTGGAGCTGTGGGATTGGGCGGTTCGATATCCAGATTTAGTTATTCTCCAGTTGATAGTAGGAATCACCACAGGGAGTCTAAACATAGAGATCTAAGTAGGTGATATACACCTTTAGGTAGCCAGGTGGTATACTACTAGTGTAGGAAGGGTGGGCATACGAGGCCACATTGGCCGAGAGAACTAGTAGAGTGCCGATATTGCAGCAAGATGGGCCATCTTTAGCGGTTCTAGTAGTTTTTTTTACCAGAAGCTGGTGACAAGGGTTTTTATATGACTATGTATACAGGAGAAGCACCAACAATTTCTCATTAGTCTAGGAACTGGAGTTCTTCTAGCCATTCAGGCTGAGGTGGAGGTTGCAGTCGTGGTAGCCAGTCGGCATGCTTTCAACGACAATAGGGTGGATAAGATCAGGGTGGTCAGGCATGGTCACAGGGCAATGGTATTGGCCATAATTTTGTAGTGGTGAAGACTTAGAAGGACCAGGATCCCATACCATCTATAGTTCGAGGTACGATCCTAGTTGCCTCGGTTTTAGCTTCTTCTATTTTCGATATAGGGGATTTACATAGTTTTATATCTGTTTCTGTTGTGGAGAGCCTTGAGCTCTGTATCTTTACTTCTGCTGATGTATTGACACTAGAAACTTCATTGGGGACAAGAACCACTAGTGTACGTCAGTACAAGGAGTTTTCTCTTAAGGTTGGTGGGTGTCACTTCTTATGGGACCTCTATGTCCTAGAGATGACAATCTATGACATCATTCTTGGAATGAACTGGTTAGTTCTCTTCCAAGATGTTTTCGACTGCTATCTCTGTAGGGTGAGTTTCATATCACTAGAGGGCAATTTGTTTTTAAACAAGGGAGAATGGGATGTTCAGGAAAGCAGAGAAGGACCCAGGTATCATCAGTTTGGAGGTGTCACAACCTATATTTGTAGTCTATATCTGGACAACCAGGGTAATTTACAGATGGAATTTCCTCCAGTGGTCAATCATTTCAGGGATGTCTGTCCAGAGGAATTTTCAAGTTTTCCTCTGGAGAGAGACGTGGAATTTTCTATTCAGATCATTCCAGGAGCTGAAATGGTGTCTAATCCTCCTTGTAGGATGGCTACACTAGAGTTAAAGGAGATCAAGAAGAAATTACAGCAGTTGTAGGTAAAGGGTTTCATCTGGACCAATACTTCTCATTGGGGTTCACCTATCCTTTATACAAAGAAGGTGTATGGTACCCTCATACATTGTGTGTATTATCGTAAGCTAAACTAGTTGACAATCAAGAATCTATATCCCTTGCTGAGGATTGATGATCTCTTTTATCAACTTCAAGAGACTGGGTGTTCTCAAAGATTGAATTGAGATTTGTTTATTATCAGTTGCACATTAGACCATTAGATATACCTCTTATAACCTTTCAGAGCAGGTATGGTATATACGAGTACGTGGTTATGCCGTTTGGTGTCATGAATGTACCTACAGTTTTCATGGAATTGATGAACCGAGTGTTCTATCCATACCTGTATTCTTTCATGGTTGTCTTCGTGGATGATATCTTGGTGTACTCTCACACTCGACACGACCATGCCACACATCTTAATATCAACTTGAGTACACTAAAAGAGCATCAATTATATGATAAGCTCTCAAAATTCCACTTTTGGATGGACTAGATTCACTTCTTGGGACATGTTATCTCAGTGACAAGAGTATTAGTAGACCCATAGAAAGTGAGAGTAGTAGTTTCCTGGAAGCAGCCGAAGAAAATATATGAGGTGTTGAGTTTTCTAGGCCTGGGCGGACACTATAGAAATTTCATTTAGGAATTTTCACACTTAGCAGCACCACTGATGGGCCTGACTAAGAAGGGTGTGAAGTACTTATGGTCATATTCTTTTGAGTCATACTTTCAGGAGCTGAAAGGGAGGTTGACTTTGGCACCGATACTAGTTTTTACGGAGTCAAGAAAGATCCATATGGTTTACTATGATGCATCGGGTATCGGACTGCAAGCTGTGCTTATGTAGGGGGAATGGGTTGTTTCATATGGGTCTCGGCATTTGAGGCCACGTGAGAGGAATTACCCAATTCACGATCTTAAGTTGGCTTCAATTATTCATGCTTAATGTTGTTAGAGACATTATCTACTGGGAGAGCATTTTTTGGTTTTCACCGACCAAAAAAGTTTCATGTACATATTTACTCGGCATGATCTGAATTTTAGATAGTGAAGGTGGGTTTAGTACCTTCACTATTTTTATTTTGAGCTTTCCTATATTCTGGGGAAATGCAATGCAGTAACTGATGCGCTGAGCATGAGGACTCAAATACAGGCAGTTCTGGAGGCCATCAGTGAGTGGCAGCTTATTTCTATGTTCTCTAAGATGCATTTGAAGGTGCATGACAGATAGGGGAAGACATTGCTTTCTTCTATGGTAGTTTACTCTACTCTACTTAATTGAGTGTGAATGAAGAAGCTATCAGATTTTGAAGGCCTAGTCCTATGGAAAAGTGTGTTAGGAGAGACCCAATTCTTGGATGGACTGTAGTAGAGGATTAGATCTTTCATTTTCATGGTCGTGTAGGGGTGTCAGAAGACATACATGAGGAGCTGATGCAAGACTTTCATTTCTTAGTTTGGGAAGTTCATCCTGGTCTCATGAAGATGTATCGAGATCTACACCATAAGTATTGGCTGCCAGGTATGAAGGAAAATGTTTCTGGGTTTGTCATGAGGTGTTCCACGTGTCAGTAGGTGAAGACAGATCATCAGAAACCAACAAGGACTTCAACCCAGTTAACCATTCTTGAGTGGAAGTGGAATGATATCGTGTTTGTCTTCACGACAGGGTTTCTGAGGTTGCCTCGAGGAAATGATGCATTTTGGGTTATCATTGACATACTCATGAAGGTTTTACACTTCTTTCTGATCAAGGATACCTTTAGTGTTGATGAGATGGGAAGGTTGTACATCTAGGAGATTATAAATTTACATGGAGTTCCCCAGTCCATTGTTTCAGATAAGGATTCCTATTTTAATTTTTATTTTTGGCAGGGACTACAGATGGATTTGGGTACACAGGTACTTCTAAGCACAACTTACCACCCCCATACAGATGGCCAGTCTGAGCATACAATTCAAGTGCTAGAAGACATTATTCAAGCATGAATCCTAGATTTTGGAGGTTTTTGGGAGAAGCACATATGTCTAGTGGATTTTTCCTACAATAATAGTTTTCAAGAAACTATTCAGATGGAATCTTATGAGGCTTTGTACGGTAGGCCATGCCGATCACCCTTATGTTGGATGGAGGAAGGAGAGGCAGCTATGCTGGGACCTCATCTTGTCTAGGAGACCACAAAGGAGGTTGAGTTTATTCAGAAGGGTATGGATACTACGCAGTCACAACAGATGTCTTATACTGATCGAAGATAACTACCTCTGGAGTTTGGGGTCAGATATTAGGTTTTCCTATGTGTCACACCGAGGCTGGGACACAGGAGGATTAGGAGACATGGAAAGATTTCATTGAGATATGTTGGATTGTTTGAGGTTTTGGAGAGATTCAGTCCGGTTACCGATTAGTTGTAGTTACCTTAGAGGTACCAGGATATGAATGACTTATTCAATGTTTCTCAGCTACAAAGTTACTTCTCAGACCCATCTCATGTCCTTCAACCAGAGGAGGTTGATCTAGAGGTGGATGCATCGTTCAAGGAGCATTCTATACAGATTTTTGATCGCAATGAAAGGGTAATCTTTGGCTGGTCTATTCCTCTGGTATGAGTTCTATGAAAGTATGAGTGAGTACAAGATGAGACTTGGGAGAGGGAGGCCGATGTATGATCACAGTGGACAGAGCTATTTGAGGGTTCTTCTTCTACGCTGCATTGCTAGGGAAATTTGGGGAATAATTTTTGTAGGGGGGGGGAAGAGTTTGTAAGAACATGGATCTTCCTTTCAGTTATGGATCTTATTTTCTAATGATTTTGAGATAAAATAGGATAATATGTAAATTTAATAAGTACACATCGTGTACTTTGAAGTACACACTGTGTACTCGGTTGTAACGGGTGACCGTGTACTGGATGTGTAACAGCCGAGTACATAGCTGTGTGGGGTGACCTGGAGACTTCCTAAAGCAGAGGACGACTAAGGCAAGTACACGCTATGTACTTTCAGAGAACACACCATGTAATTTTATTTTTTAACTGTTATATCTGACTGGGGTCACATCTAATTAGAAGAAACCCCTCCTCATCCCATCTCATCTAGGAGCGACCGAGGCCACCGAATCATCTCCAAGCCCCTGACCTGCCATCTGTTCTCCAAATCGAACTCCATCGGTTGTGTTGGAATCACATCAGTGAGTTCTTCCTTCTTCTAGAGCCTCATCTCTTGATTTCTCCTCTCTTGTGATATATCCTCGGTTGACCGTTTTTTATGTTTTTGTAGATCTACCTAGTTCTAGGTTGATTCAAGGGCCCATGCCAGAGTATATCGATCATAAAATCCTGAGGTAGGTGGTTTGTTCCTTTCCATAGTTATTCTTTGAGTATTATGTTCAAAAGTGCCCAATACCCCAGAATGGGGTATTGCATGTTTAAGGATTTTAGCCCTATTAATGTGTGTTATGCCTTGTGTGCATGAGAAGTGGTTATTTGATTGTAAATTAGGTTATTTTACATGCTATGGATGTGTTTCCCATTCTTGTTTTGATTTTGACCATTTGTTCTAGCCTTGCCTGTTAGGATGCTTAATTTATTTGCCTAGTATTGTTTGGATGGATTGATTTTATCTACTGTTGTGATATGATTTGTATATGTCATCCAAGTAGTAATTTTAGGTTTACTTTGGCTGTTGAACATTGTTTGTGCATGATTTCTTTACACAGGGCTATGGGAACTTGGTGTAGTGAGACCATATGGGGGAATTAACGTTGAGGGCATCCCCAGAGTGTCTATTATATTTATCACACTGTGAGACCATAGGGGGATTGATGTTGAGTGCTCCCTCAGAGTGTCTATAGTTACTGTTGTGATACCACAGGGGGAATTGACATTGAGTTCTTCCTCAGAGTGTCTGTAGTTTATCCTTAAAAGGATATAAGGGGAATTGACGGTGAGTGATTCCTCAAATATTATTTATCTTCTTGAGACCAAAGGGGTTAGATCGTGTGAGCTATTCAAGAGGTCATTATATTCTTGTATATGTTGAACCAAAAGGGTTAGGCTATGAGTACATCCCAAAGGGTTACTTGTTTTTATTACCTACATACTTTTTATATGAAAATGTATGAAATTGAAACTGTAGGATTGTTTACTTCTGAGTACTTCCATATTTTCTACTTCATTTTTCTTATTGCCTTCAATATATATTCACAGACTGTTAGACACATATATTTGGGTGGTTTTCTACTGGGATTCATCTCGCACCCTATTTGGGTCAGGATTTTGGGCCCAAACAGATTATATTGCTACTGGTATTGATAAAGACAATCACCCTTCTATGTCAGGTACTTGACTTCTGTGGAGAGAGGGAGTACATGGGACAAGCTGACGCTTGTGATGCTGTTGGAGTTTATTTATTTTATTTGTACTTTGGTTTAGTATTATATTCCATTATTGTGACTTGTTTAGCTTCTTTTCTAGACATATGTATCATGCATCATTTATATATGTGCTCCATTTGTTTATTTATTTCAGTCTTCCGCTGTTTTCTGTTGTATGGTATTATTGTTGCTTCTGCTATTGTTATCTGTTTATTTCTACTGCATTTATCTGACAATGAGGGAATAGTTTTCCCACTATCACACCCAAGGCCCTCACTTCTAGTCATCAGCCTCTGGAGTTTGGGGAAATGCGCTTGAGGCCATGCGAGAAACTAGGTATGGGGCACCTCTGGGCAGCACCTGGAACCAGGACATTAGAGTAATACTATATATATATATATATATATTAATTATATATTTCATCCACCAATATGAACCAAGTACATGAATATGTAAGTGACCATATACTTAGAATACTAGTTGTTGGATAAACTGGGGAATAACTCAGACATCCATGACCAGTCTAGTGAGCCTTTAAGCTCAAGCAATAGGGTAATTCCCGATATCCCAAGAAGAGTGATAGATTCCATGATACAACACTCAAGACGGTGAGTGATCCATATTGTAAACACTCTAATCATGGAATGTGGTGTGTAAATCACAACACCCATATAGTATCACTGGTGAGAGATGTCATGCTCAACACTCGATGTAAGGGAGCATGATGCCTCCATTCTCAACTGGTCCCTTACCATCATATCACAACCTCTATAATGGTACATTATAATTATAACTGGAATGGGGAATTACCTCCAATCCATCATGTTCATTCATCCCATATACATATGAATGAAGAATAGTCATAATTATAACACAAGACATGAGGGAAAATATCCCATGTAACTTAACGGTCTAGTTCTTTTATAAACAAATAATTTTTATTATTGGAAGGAATTTATTATATTATTAGTGAAGGTGAGGTATTACCACTCTTACATATCATCACATAAGATCCATTAATTTATTAAAGGAAATAAACACACCATAAAGATGTCAATCCATATAATACCTTTCTAACTAGACCATTTATAATTCATGCAAGGAGAGGTAAACCATTATAAATACAACCCATTTCCTTTTATCAATTTATTTAACATAATTAAGGAATAACATTCATATTTCCTATGTGATTCCTTTCAATTACTTGAATCATGGAAATTCTATTTATGAGGATCGAAAGGTCATTTAGGAAGTGGAATGGTCATTAAGGAATTTTCCTACAAGGTCAATTCCAATCATAGGTTGGAAAAACACATGGAAGGTATCTTTAGTTCAATTAAAAATTCATACTATAAGGGCCTAACAATTTTAAAACCTTTATGATAGCTCATTAAGGGTTCTGATCATTTTGAAATATTTTAAATAATGTGATATTACACTTGGAAAACCCAAGGGGTGACCATATAAGGTATGGAAAACCTTTAAATTATCAAAAAAGGATCAGTAGGTATATACTAAGATTTAAGGATTAGTTATACATAAAGAACTCAATATAATTGGGTTGGTAATTCAAAGCTATAACGTGGTATAACATCATAAATATGAAGTAATGAAGCTTGAAAGGAAGAAAATGTGACCACCTAACTCAAGGACATATATGAAACCCCACTCAATATCAGACTTAGATTCATAATAGGTTGGGAGAAAAATGAGAAATGTTCCCATTCCCTAAAAATTGGGAAAATTATATTTCACCTAAATAACGCAAAAAATACAAACAAAAACCACTATAAGAGATAAGAATGTGGTTATCCATAAATTAAGGAGTCCAAAGATTCCATTGGATCTTAAATAGAGTATCAGAGGAAGGAGATGAGGAGAAACTTTCTTGGAGTATTTTGAAAGCTACGAGAGGAAGAAGATCAAACCAGCCGCTGGTGGAAGAAAGAAAAATCGAAAATAAGTTTTTATGTTAAACTTGGTGTAAAACAGTAAATTCAGTCCCAAATTATAAGGCACACAGTTTACAAACTGTGTGCTAATCCTGCATAATTATCTATAGAGAAGGGGGATCCCGTACATTTAGGAACATGGTTTGAGTAACCATGTGAAAACCATGCAAGTGGATTCTATCCCAAATCTGCAGTCGGCTGCATGACCATGTGCCTTGGGTTTCACTGTTTTAGAATAACCATGAGACCCATTATATTTTCCCCATTTTATATATTTTGGATTCAAATGAGCCCCAAATGAACCTGATACCTCCATGACTTAATTATACATCAATATTAGGCCATTTGAGGAATTCAAATTGAAAAACTAACAATCCATACCTTCATGAAAATATGAGTCATTATAACCTCCCCTCCTTACAGAAATCCATCCTTGAGTTGGACTTTTTAGGGTAAATAGGCATCTTCAGTGATGATTTCTAATCATTTAAATCGTATATCAGCTTCCCACTCTTACTTATCATCCTATACTCAGTCTTTCTTCCATAGAACCCATACTAGAGGAACAAACCTACTTCATAGTGTCTCCATGCTTCGATCAAAAATACAATTGAGATACTCACTTAAGTAAGAATCTACATCCAGATCAACCTCATCAGCCTAAAAGACATGTGATGGGTAAGTATAGTATCAGTGAAGCTAAGATGCATGAAAGATATCATGCATGGACTGATATATCTTTATATGTACCAACTGGTAAGTCAAAGGTCTGATCTATTTCACAACCTCAAAGGGTCTAATGAACCTTAGTGAGAGATTAACCTTCTTTTTAATATGTCTATGCCCTAAACTGGGTGAGAATCGCAAGAAAACCTAGTCTCCAAACTCAAACTCAAGAGTTCATTGGCATCTATTGGCATATGATTACTGTCTAGGACGAGCCATCAACTTGTGATTTCTGATCAGCTGGTCCTAGTCTATAGTCTCCTAAAAGAGACATGGTCCAAGAATGTCTACTTCCTCTACCTCTATCTAACATAGAGGGGAGTGACAAGGTCTACCATATAAGGATTCATAAGGAACCATCTCAATGGTAGCTTAAAAGCTGTTATTATATGAAAATTTGATAAGGGGGATTTGTTTCTCCCAGGAACCCCCAAAGTCAAGGAAACTTATACAAAGTATGTCCTCTAGATCCAAAATCTCACTGTCTATCTTTCCATCAGTCTGTGGGTGATAGGCTATTCTTAGAATCACCTATGTACTTAAGGCCTTCTATAACCCCTATTTGAACCGTGATGAAAAATGATCATCTCTGTCCAAAATGATAGAATAAGGAGCTCTATGAAGTCATACAATCTCCCTGAATTTCAACCTTCCAAGATCAACTTCCATGAATTTATACCAAATAGGTAAAAAGTGTGCTACCTTCTTCAAACTATTAATGACAACCCACATTATATCATTTCCATGATGTTATTTGGGTAGACTAGTCATGAAATCTATTAAAACATCATCCAATTTCCACTTAAGAATGGAAAATGGCTATAGAATACCTACTGAACACTGATTTTCCACCTTCACCTATTAATAGGTGGAACACTGAGAAATTAAGTCTGAATTCTACCATTTTATACCAGGCCACCAATACTAGCGTCATAGATATCGATACATTTTGGTGACACGGGGTTGTACCGCCCATGATGAGGTGTAGAATTCCCACACCAACTCCTCTCAAATATCTTATGGGACCCATAAAATCCTATGGAATAATAAGGCTTCATCCATATCCATGGTCCAACCTTAAGATATATCATCATCTAAGAGAATTTCCCTTAGCACCAGACCATTAAGATCAGATATCTCTCTCATTCTTTCCCATTCTAGAAGAGCAGATGTCACTGCTAAGGTTGAGTGGATAGTCTGACCATGATCCTCCTAAACCTAAACATGCATCTCTAAGAATAATTCTATAATCTTATATTCTCCACAGATTCTGAAACCACCTGAGTCTGAGTCTTTCAGCTTAGATCATCAGCCATATAATTTCCCTTAATAGGCATGTAGGTAAGCTTGAAATCAAAAGACTGTAGGTACCCAACCCACCTAAACTACCTGAGATTAAAATCCCAGTATGTAATGTTTTACTTGACAATCTTGAGGCTCGTGAATACCAAAAAACACTCCCCAAGTAGATATTGTCTCCAACAGTATAAGGAATTCACAACGTAAGCGATCTCGAGACCATGTGTCGGTTAATTTTTCTTGTGAGGCCTCATTTTACGTGATCCATACATGGAGAATCACTCTCCCTACATTAGATAATCTCTAAGACCAATACCAGATGTGTCATAGTACATATTATTTCTCATGCATGGCTATATAAGAATCTTTATCAGCACTGAAGTTGAATGGAACTTTAACTCCTGAAAGGATTATTCATAATCTTCAAACCTTACGAACTTCACACCCTTCTTTGTCAAGCCTATAATAAGTACTTAAAGGTGTGAGAAATCCTGGATAAATGTCTATAATATTTGGCTAGCCCCATTTTTTGAGTAATATCTTGATATTATCCAAGGAAACTACAACACTCACTTTCTCTAGGTCCACTAAAACTCCTGAATTTGTGATAATGTGACCTAGAAATTGGACTTTGTTGATCCATAAGTAGAATTTTCTATGATTAGAATAGAGATGATGCTATCTTAGTGTATTTACCATGTTCTCAAGATGGGCTACATGGTTTTTTTGGAGTATGAATACACTAATATATCATCAAGTAATACTACCAAAAATGAATCCATATATGGGTGGAAAACCTGATTTATAAGATCCATAAAAACTATAGGTGAGTTCGTGAGTCTGAACAACATAACTAGGTACTCATAGAGACCATACCTGCTCATAAAATATGTATGAGGTATTTTGAAGTCTTGACATGAACCTGATGATAGTATGACCTAAATTATATCTTAGAAAATACTTTGTCTCTTAAAATCTGATCAAATAGGTTGTCTATTATAGAAAGTGGATACCAATTCTTAATTGTGAGTTGGTTTAATCGATGGTAATCCACATAGAGCCTAAGGGTACCATTCCCATTATTAACAAAAAGGACCGGTGAATACCAATGAGAAGTGTTGAGGTGTATGAAACCTTTATCCCCCATATTCATTAATTATTTATTGAGATCCAAAAGCTCCTTAGGTTCCATCCATTGAGGAATGGTCACCGGTGCTTCTCCAGGCACTAAATTAATAGAGAATTCTACCTCTCACATCAGTGGTATACCATATAATTCATTAGAAAAGATGTATCTGAAATGATTTGACATAGGAGGAAATAAAATTTTTCATAACCCCTAGTCATATAGTAAAAGATTCATGATCTGTGATACTACACTACCCTTGTTATAATTCTCAGGTCCTGATCACATAGCTTGCACATCCTATTCTCCCTTATGCAAGTTCCTACCTCCATCTAGTGATTTAAAAATTAATTTATGATGATAGTAGTCAATTTGGGATTATTAGGGAGTTCAAAAGTTTATCCTAATGATTACATCAAATCCCTTCATGTTGAGGACAAATAGATTCCACGTGTAAAGGTAATGGCCTATCTCAATGAAGAAATACTCATAATAACCAATGCCCTCTGAATGGATACCTAATGGTGTTTCTAGCGTTATAATTCCATAGAAATGTTCAATATTGAGGCCCATAATCTCAGTGACTGCCTTAGATATAAATGAGCGATACACACCTGTGTCAAATAGGGAATACACTGACGTGGAGGAAACTAGAATAGTACCTCAAATTATAGAAGGTTTGGAACTTTTCTCCTATGGTGTTGGATGGACTGTATGTAACTAGCCTATACCATGGCCCTAAGTCACTTCCTGACTACCCTAAGAAAGCATGCTCTACTAGCACTGAGAATCATAAGTATGACTGCCAATTCCTCGACCACAACCTTACCCTCACTGGCCGATGGTATTACATCTACCTTCCTATTGTAACCATGCTAGCCCTACTCTTGATCATGGAGTGGTTGTAGAGCCCCACTCACTAGGAACTAGAGGTAAAGTTCTGCAGAATCACTGGATATGGAACATCCTTCCATAACCTTTGCACTCGACTGGATCTTGTGGACACTAAGGCTTTTTCTGATCTATCATCCCACATTGATGATATATAAGAAATATCTCTGCATGAGAAGCCTGACCGCTGCTACCTTCGCGAGTAGCCTCATATCATTTCTTTCACCCAGAAGAAGAACCATTGATAAATCTAGGTGCCAAACCTCCCTTAATCACACATTTATCTTCCCTCAAGTTCTTCTTTGTAATTAGGGAATGGTTGAAAATTTAAGAAATGGTAGTCAACCAGAAGATGTTGACCTATAATTTAATTTCATAAAATTTCTCATCCTTGAATCATTTACTGGTCATAAGATATTCAACAAATATAGTGGGAGATAACTGCAATAGCTTTGTAAAATGGGCAGAGTATTCTATAAATGATATTATCCCATTCTACAGATTCATGAATTCACTAGCTCTATCATCCCTAAGAGTATGGGGAAATAAGTAACCATAAACGATGGTCTGAAAAATTGCATAAAACATATCATGATGCCCATCCTCCTGGGTAATAAAATATCACCACCTATTTCTTAAAAAATATAGAATGTTCACACTTACCTTGTCACTCCACACTCTAGAGGTGTCTCCAGATTCTCGAGTATAGAAATAATTGATTTGAGATAAGACTCTGTTGTGCGAGTTCTATAATCCCTGAAAAACACAGGGGGATGATGCTGCAAAAATTCACAAGTCAACTCTACCATACTTGAGGAAGGTTGAATGATCCCATTCATGTTATGAAACATATAATGAAAACCCACTCAGAACCAGGCATCAACACCCATATCTGGAACTAAAAGAGGAGAAAGTTGTGGCTCAATGGGAGGAATCACTGGCGGCTCACGACCCGCTACCTCATAAACATGGTCATCACTACCTTGATGGAATAAAACTAGAGTAAGTCATAGTGTCATAATTATACAATGTTAAATGTATGCCTCAAAATAGATTTAAGAAATTGAAGCAATTATAGATAAGAATCCAGGACAGGTAAAAATCCTTGCTATAGAAACAAACAAACCTCTCTTTCTGCTTTAAAATCTAGGACTAAGTGGGGTAAAGATATCTATAAAGGCCATAAGAATGTAAGATATACTATATACCCACTTCTAAGGTTGGTATTGGGTCTAATTCTCTATGATGGACATATAAGATGGCTTATTTCACAATATATGTCATATTAATTTTGAAATTGTGCTTGTTTAAACATATATAAAAAAAATTAAATGGTTGAATTTAGTGGATTTCCATTTCCAATCCATAAGGTCCTATACTCATTTTGAAACAAAATATATCATCCATTTAACCCACCTAAAAACATGTTCTAGATAATGCAATTGATAGTCCATAGTTCAATGTGCCATAATTGACTTCTTAAGGTGTCCACTTTAATCTATTCAAGAAAAAAATTGTTAGGTCAAGGAAGGAAATTTAAGTATAAATTATTTTTTCCAATACATTCAAAAAGTGGTAGCAAGATTTAATACATATACAAGGAACTATAAATATTCTATAGAAAAATTAATGATGTAAAATATACATGGAATATCAAGGTTCATGACATATTAATCATACTGTTCCAAGAGTGATGAATAATCTAATGCAAATCCCTCATTTAATCAGGACTATTTAAAGGAATCACTTTAATCAGATGAATATCAATAACATCAAAAATCATGTGAATCACCAAAAAATGAAGTCATATCAACAATAAAAAGAAGAATCAGTAAATGCAATTACCATCCCAGGTAATTTGGGATTCTTCAATACATGGGTTAGTTACATCTATGAATAGGGTAAATTACAAATCCATTTAACTCCCATTCTTCTTTCTATTGCCTAAACATAAATATAAATGGAAAACAAAGCTCTGATACACTTTTTAACTCCTTGAACTAGGATCCACTAAACCCATGCCTTGAGGTGGTTTTTCACATGGCCTAAAGCGCGCCTCCACATATTCCAGAGGCTGCTGACTAGTAGCAAGAGTGTAAAGGGGGTATGGTTCAGAGACTATACCCTCTTATCAGAGTGGCACAAAAGAAAAAAAATAAACTTGAAATATTATAAGAAGAATATATAATATTAAAACTGAATAAAAAAATAAATAATCATAAATAAATGAATAATTAATAATATAATAAATTTTTTTTGGAAGGTTCAATACATGATGCATTCCAAGATGATATATGAAAGGGGAATTAGGGAATAAGAATATAGTTATGCTATAAAAAAGTACAAAAAACAAAAATTAATCCAATAGAATATTGAACGTATGCTCAGTCCTCTACTCCTAAGATATAACTATAGAAGAATATCAACAACTTGAAGTAGATAATTTTCACTTACCAATACCTACAGTCAAATAGTTTTCTCAGGTACCAAAGAGGGATTTAGTAGGGTCTGTGATATAAATCTTAGTAGGCCACCAACAAAGATTTCTACATGTAATCCAATTAGTGTTCGTAACTAAATAGTGTACAGAAATTAGGAATTAATAAACAGAATGAAATAAGTAAATAATCACCTGATATGGTTCTTATAGGACACATGGAGGGTCTACCTGCTTTGGCGTATATCTAGAATGGAAGTCTAATTAGTTACTATATATATAGTTCAATTATACATTTCATCCACCTATATAAACTAATTATGCGTGTATTTAAGTGTGAATATACATGGAATAGTAGTTGCTAGATGGAACGGGGCATAACGCATACATCCATGGCCAGTATAACGTGCCTATAAGCCCAAGAAATAGGGTACATGCCCTATATCCTAAGAAGAGTGATAGACATAATGATATTTTTTGGTCGGAGTGGACACTCAAGAGGGGGGGGGGGTGAATTGATTTCCCATTAAAATTTCTGTTAAAAAAAATCCCCCAATTGAAAAACAAGTTAAACTGTAGTGAATTTATACATATTGTAAATGTTCAATTAGTTTCTCAAAGATTGATTAGGTCTCAGTTAATTTAATCCGGGGATTAAATTAAATTTTGAAACTAACTTACTGGTTCACAATAAGTATAAACACTTGCTAGTTTAGCTATCAAAGTAACTTTAAAACAAATAGTATTTCAAAGTAATTAGCAGCAGAATATTCAATATAGTTTAGATAAGTACAATAGGTTTTGAAATAAAAGGTTCAGTCTCAAGCTGAGACTTATTCCTCTCAAACAATTTATATAAATTTGATCCACACCCTGGATCAGGGTAAACAACTGTACATGAGACTGTCCAGGTCCTAAGACCTCTACCACAGTTATACATGGGAAAACAAATGATAACAACAACACACATTCTATCCAGGTCCTACTTGACCTCTACCACTATCCTTAGTGGGATGCAAGAAAGTGTGGAAAGATTGGTGTAAGGATTTAGTATCCTCCAATTCAGCACAAGAGTCAGTGTGTGTGTAAATTATACATAGTACACACACTACTCAAAAAATTAAATAATGAATCACTTAGAGAGAGTATATGAGAGTTTAGAATTCTCTAGTGATAAGCCGTGCAGCTCTGGACTCCATCGATTCAGCAGAAATGCTTCTGAGTCCTTCTCTGGTTTTTGTGTAGAAACACAGAGTGTCGTGGTTCTCCTTATTTCACTTCCAGTGTAAGTGTTCATCTCGAGTATGAGTAAACGTTATAGCCCTTGAAATTATTCTTTTAATTTATGTTCTTGATGAGTATGAGAGTTCTTCGTGTCTTCTTCTTTTCATATATGTGCGTGCATGTAAGAATTACCTTTTTTCCTCTCTTTCTTGTGTGTCTTTTTACTGCAGCTCGATCTTCCTTATATTCCACGAGCTCTGGTAATAGGAATGATTACCTTTTCATAGGTACAAGGTACGGTTCCCCAACATGCTAAAAACTAACATTAAATATCATTAATTGCATTAAAAACATTAAATATGACCATTATAATTAAATATGAGTTAATAGAAATTCCAATAGTTTTTATGACTATCGGTGAGTCATGAGATCGATAAGTCATTTTGAATCTGCATCGGTTTTGGTAGGTCATGATCATCAGTATCGGTAGCTCCTTTGATCATCAGTATTTGTAGGTCCTTTGATCATCGGTATCAGTAGCTACTTTGATCATCGGTATCGATAGCTCCTTTGATCATCGGTATCGATAGCTCCTTTGATCATCAGTATCGGTAGCTCCTTTGATCATCAGTATCGGTAGGTGCCATCGGTGTGACCATTTCTATCGGGGAGACCATTGCCATCAGTGTGACTGTTCATCATCAGTGTGACCGTTCATCATCAGTGCGACCGTTCATCATCAGTGACTCAGGAAAATAACTAACGGTGCATCAAAACATGGAATTTTCACAAAGTGTCTGTTCAGTCCAGAATACTTCCAGGTCAACAGTAAAACATAAATTAACATAGATAAACATATGTAGACATGATTTAAACATATATAAACACATTTAGAGAAATTTGAACAAAATACTAAATTTTCATAAATAAAACAATGATTTCGGATTATTAAAATAACCATCTCACAGAGAGTTCAACAGATACGACACATGGGATGAAAATTAATCCATAATGGAAACTCTATAATCATGGAACATGGCACATAAATCCCAACACCCATATAGTATCACTGGTGTGAGACGTCATTCTTAACACATGATATAAAGGAGTGTGATTCCACCCTGCTCAACTAGTCCCTTACCATCATATCACAACCTCTATAAAGGTTCATTATAATTATAACTTAGGGAATTTCCTCCCATCCATAATGTTCATTCAACCCATATACATATGAAAGAGGCATAATCATAATTATAACACAAGACATGAGACAAAGCATCCCATGTAACTTAAAGTTCTAGTTCATTTATAAATAAATAATTATCATTCTCAATAGTCATTTATAATATCATAAGAGATGGTGAGGCCTTACCACTCTTACATATCATCACCTAAGAGATATTCATTTATTAAAGGAAAGTAACCCACCATGAATATATCAATCCATATAATCCCTTTCCAACTAGAGAATTTGTAATTCATTCAAGGAGAGGAAAACCATTATAAGTATAAACCATTTTCTTTTATCAATTTATTTAACAAAATTAAGGAATAACATCAATCATGACTATATGATTCCATTAAATTCCATGAATCATGGAAATTCATTTTATGAAGCTCAAAAGGTCATCTGGGAAGTGGCATGGTCATTAAAGAATTTTCCTATATGGAAAATTCCAAGAATAGGTTGGCTAAACACATGGAAGTCATCCTTGTTTCAATTAAAAACACATAATACATGGGCCTAACCATGTTAAAACCAAGAAGATAGGTAATTAAGGGTTCCTGACATTTTGAAATATTGTCCATAATGGCCAATTACACTTGGAACACCCAAGTGGTGACCGTATAAGGTATATATAACCTAAAAATTACCAAATAGGGATCAATAGGTATAAACAAAGGTGAATAGATCATTTATACATGAAGAACTCAATATAATTGGGTTGATTAAAAAAAGCCAGTGTGAAACACAAAAAAAAATACATATGAAGAAACAAAACATGAAAATAAAACATTGTGACGACCTATCTCAAGGTTGTAGATGACACCTTACTCGATATCAGCCTCCGATTTGAAGTAAGTTGGGGGAAATATGAGAAATAGTCCAATTACCTAAAAATTGGTTAAACAATCTTGCACTAAAATATTACAATAGATACAAAAAAAAGATATATGGGAGGTTAGAGTGTGGTTAGACTTACCTTAAGGAGTCCAATGATTCCTTAAAATCATGAATCAATTACCAGATGAAGGAGATAGAGGAGAACCTAGATTGGAGGATTTGGGAAACTATGAGAGGAAGAAGCTCAACCCATCCACTAGAGGAAGAAGGAAAAAAGTAAAAAAAGATTTTATGTTAAGAATGGGGTAAAATAGTAAATTCGCCCCAAAACTAGGGGGCACAAAGTTTCAAAATTGTGCACCAACCATGCACAGTTGTCTGCAGAGAAGTGGAACCCTGCACAATTAAGTGCATGATTTGACTAATCATGCACAAACCGTTTATGTGGGATCTGTCCTAAATCTGAAACTGTCCACACGGTCATGTGACTTGGGTCCCATGGTTGTAGGCTGACCATAAGACCAAGTCTATCTGTCCAATTTTGGATCTCTGGGCTCTAAAAGACCCCCAAATACACCCAGGACCTCTGTGAATTGATTAGAAATCAATATTAGGGTCATTTAAATAATTCAAATTGACAAACTAATGTACTATAACTTTGTAAAAATTTGGTTTGTTACTATTTTTTGGGGTTGTTTTTGGTAAAATTGAATAATTTTGGAAGCCCAACAGACTTTGAAAGGTTGGTACATAGTTAGGGAAAACCGTTCATCTTGGCCTAGGAAACTGTGTGCCTTATTTTGGTGAGGCTGGGGGTGGCACATAGTTTGACCAAACCATGTGGATACACTCCAAAAATGTACAACCAAAATAGTAGGAGTTTTCATGATTGAAACATGATTTTTATAACCTTACACCACTTAGGAGAATCTGTGAATCCCCTAAGAAGAGGCACACATTTAGGAAACATGGTTTAGAAAACCATGCGCCCTTTCCCAAGAAACCATGCATGTCTAATTTAATTCCTCTAAAAATTATTTTAAAATTAACAACCCCCAGTTTTAACCTCAAATCACCCCATACAGTCCCTAACCTATTTTCCACATCGTTGGTTTCTCCCAGGAGGATTCCAAGTCTTCTGGAACCCCTTCTAGGGTGAAATGAAGATCCAATTCAAAGAGCGTCTCATCTATGGAAAGCAATTTCTTACCAAATTGGTTTCCTTTATCTTTTATCTCTATCTCTTGATAAATAAGAATGGTTTTTACTCAATTAGATATTGTTTAGATCTTAGATATGATGGATCTGAATCCTTTGAATCTTAATCTTAGGCACTGATCCTAGATCTCATTCTTCATTGTGGTTTTGACCATTCTACATCAAATTAGAGATTTTGGGTTGGATAACTCTAATAAAAAACCATGAATTAGGTGGTTTAATTTTCAATTCCCATATCCTTGATAATATTTTTGTTTATGAAATTTTGAATTTTCAATTTCCATGTAGGGAAATTTCATTTTGGAATTAAATTAATTATTTTTTTGTTGGTATTATGAAATTGGTGGAATAACCAGATTATGGAATTGGTCGATTAGATGGTATTATAAATTATTTTATTAATGAGATAATGGATTTTATTGATAATGGGGATTAATGGGATGGTTAGTTTAACCTTAAAGGGTTAATGGATATTATGATTAAATGTTGATAAATGGGTTAATGGTAAAATGTTTTTATTATTATATGTAATTAAAATTTAAGAACCATGAATTATTTCATAATTGAAATGTTTCACTATGGTGTGACTTGTTGATATAAAGGTTAATTATGATTAACCTTTATAGATTGAAATATGTGATATTTGTGAGTGATTGAGAAATGAGTCGTGGGACATGGACTGATGCTCTAAATACCCATGGGGTTCCAAACTGATGATCTAGCACCAAAATTTATGAATGAAAATATTATTGTATGATTTAAATAATGATACTCCAAATATCCATGAGGTTTGGGCTATTTAATGATTCTCCAAATACCCATGGGGTGATAGACATGATGTTCTTAGCCTCAAGACATTGGCTTTGAACTAGAGTTCTAATTTTCCATGGTATAGGACCTGAATTTAATAAATAATGAAATCCCATGAAAGAAGGATTTCTGATATTTTTATGGTGTTTGGTTTAGACTATGGAATGGGCAGAACCAGGTATTTTTGGTTTGGGTGTCAATGTCAATCAGAGGAATCATGTGGTTAATTAAGGAATAATTAAGTGTGATAACTATTTAAATTATTTATTGGACTTCATTATTTATACAACTTAATACATTATTATAGACTATATATTTTTTTAGATGTCATTGGTGGAGTCATAATGAGTTGTACTCACACACTACATGGGATTCCTGATCAGTAGCTAAATATAATTCATGTTTGCAGGACAAGAGAAGGGATGGAGACCTATGTTAAATGGATGAGTTTGGACGGATCATGGATGAAGGAACCATACATGATGTCAGGACCCTATTGGGAGTTTTTAGTTTATTTATTTTGGGTTTTTAATTTTAAACTTATCACATATTTGACATTAAATATCTATTACTTTAGTTTTGGATATTGCTTCGTATTTTGGTTTATCATGTGATAATTTTCAGTTTTGGTTGTGGTATTATTCTGGTTATTGGTTGTTATCATTTGGAAATTGTTTATCTATTTTTTCTATTGTGCTATTTTTACAAAGAGGGTATATTATCCCCATGTTTTATATTATACCCTTGTTGCTAGTTGGAAGCCTCTAGAATACAGGGAGGAAAGCCTAATGTCACATAACCAATCATCTCAGGGTACCAGTATGTGGCACTCGGGTTAGAGCGTCACACCTAGTGTGCCACATAGCACAAATGAGGGCTTCCACATGTCATGATTCCCTCTTTGAGGTGTGTTTTTTGTAGTTTCAATACTAAAAATTCATTTTGGACAAATAAATAGCCTATCTTGAGTATCTTTCCCTAAAAATAACAATGTAATGGTTGGTTTTTCCTTTTGAGGTTATTTGAATGGTGATAAAGACCGCTCGTGAATTTAAATCCCTTGATCTAGTGACTGGGTTTGGACATGACAATAAGAGTGTTCCCAAGGTTATTAACCCTCCTTGGGGGAATGATTGTGTTAGTGTGGAGGTTCCCCCAATATACTCAGATCAGGTCAGTAATCCCCCCCATCATACTTGGGTTATGGGATCACCTACCAGTAGGTCTTATGGGGTTGGTATTCCATTCAAATAGTTAGGGAATGAGGTCTTCTATTCATAGAGTCTGTACCCCTCGGTCTAATGTGCTTATACAGGGCATGAGATCCTCCACTAGAGTTGATAACACCCCACTTACCTATGATGTGATATCATGAAGTATAGTTCAAGTGAGGTTTCATGGGTTTATTGACATTTTTAGATCGGATACATGAATGGTGGTATAATATTAATAGTTCAGAGGGTGTGGTACTCCCTTTATTGATGAGTACTCTTAAACAATGAGAAACATCCCCTTCATGGATTTTAATAGTGGTGTAGTAGTTTGTAAATTTTGAGTAGTTTAGGATTCTTTAAGGCTTTTTATTCTTTGACACTATAGGTTTTACCTTTACGATGCATTATACAACTTGATATTAACTTCAGGTGTGGTAGATTCTTCATTTTTTTAATATCCCTTATTTTCTCATATGGAATGACTTTATATGATGTAGTTGAGAGGATTGTGATCTTACTTACATCCTTGGGACTTATAGTTATATAGAATATCTAGGTTATTCTTCCTTGTCTTTTTCTTGGTTAATCTCTAATATCGAAATTATTGAAATGATGTGTTGTTATGTATTTTATTTATGGTTTTTAGCGATTCATACTGACTATGTTTATACTCACCCCTAAATAAGATTTCTTCCACACATATTATGTATATGTAGGTGAGGCATAGGTTCAGAGATGGTCTTGGTAGAAGTGAATCTTGTGTGGGTTGTTTAGAGATGATTCTTAGTGATGGTTAGTGATTCATTATAGATCACGACCATTCATGTTAATTATAGTGAAAATTGAAGATATAGATTGATATAAGAATGAACCTATTGAGGAATAAATTTTTAGTGGCTTATAGTTAAAGGACTCAAGGACTTTACGTATGTATACGTATATGTGGTGATGTATTCATACCTGATGTCTCATGAATGCATTATATTATTTATAGTTTAGTTCAGTTGATTATATGAATTATACTAGTGTTTTTAGTTATCATAAATATTGGGTATGTGTTTGTTATAGTTTGGTATAGGTTAAGGCCTCCCATGTTGAGAGATATGACTATTGAATTCCACTCACCAACCCCTGACCAATTAGAGGTGGGATTAGGGTGGCACACTCAACTTATCGCTAACCTAGATGGGACCTAGTTGGTTGGGTCACATCTGAGTAGTAATAATGTGATTTTTTCCTAGGGATGGTGATTTGTGTTAGTAGTCATGTGAGGAATATTTTGAGAATTTTGGGAAATAATGTTAAAGGGATCTTGAGTTTTGTTATTAGAATAGTTAAACTAGTATAGGTGTGATAGACGAAATATCATTTTTCTCATACTCTAATAACTATTTATTCGAACCAGATCTCTAAGAAAAATTTATAGGGTAAAATTAAGTCTATAGATGAATCATATAGTGGAAAATTTTTATTCTCCATAACCTTCTGTTAGCTCATCCAGATATTCTACAGTCCTTATGAGTTAACCCTATCAAATGAAGGGTGTTACCTAATGATAGTTAAATTATGTGTGGAGATAGGGTTGTGATGAGCTTATGGGTATAGTTTGACATCTCTCCACCAGGTAAAGATTGATAAGGTGTTGTTTTATGAGATATGGTAGAGGAATATTCTTTCCATGAGTTTTGATGTAGTTTTTCTCTCCTTTATTTTAAGTGTGGGATATTCTTGTAAAGGGGAGGGTTTCAAAACCCCGACTCCAAAAGCCCAGAGTCAGTGAATTATTTTAATACATTGGCATGATTACAAGGAATCAATTCCTAAATGACTGATCAGTTTATCTGTCTTGGAAAATAGATTACATACATGAACATTACATTACACATTAGAAATTAATACACAACATAAATTATCCTTCAAGAACTCCATTAATCCCCTAGATTAACCCTACTTATCAATAATAATACACCTGTTGGAATCCTAGAAAAATAAAACATAAGAAAGGGGTGAGCTCAAATGCTCAGAAAGGGTAATCAATATAGCGGGAGATAACATAAACATTAGGCATGTTGAATAATTGAAATCACATTCCATTAAAAATAATAAACATGAAAAATTTATGGAAGGAATATGATCTGAGTAAATAATTCCATAATAAAACATAGTCATGGGTATTATACTAGTCAAATAACCACATGAACCATCAATAATATTTTCATAATGAGGGAATGTATAATGCGGGACATTCTAAAACATTTTGTCAAGGCCTTGACCAATACGTCTAAAATTGATTAAGGCCTCGGCCAAAACCATAAATCAAAATTGGGAAAGGCCTCAGCCAATTCCACATCTAATTGTCTCATGAGACCTACCGATGCACCGAGGAGATATAGCGGGCTCCATCCATCACTTACTAAGTCCAATACATTTCTAATATGAAAAGGTTGAAACACAACATAAACATTCATATTAAAACTAGCATAATAAATGTCAATACATTATCCCTAAACCATGAATGGTATAAAAATAACACATCCACAATCAAATATATCACAAAAACTTCAATAAAATATGAAATATTCATATCACAGTAAATCAACCTTGATCAGGAATAATATCCCGTAAAGGATGCTGACATAGTTTAAAATGATTAGTAAAAATATTTGAGAGAAATATACATTTTTCATGAAATAATTTAAAATTAACATAATTTATAAATAATTCATTTAAAATATAGTTTTGAATCAAAGCGTTCCATAACACTTTTAAATTTTTAAAAATAATTAACATTTTAAAACATTCATGTCCATATAAATAAACCCTTAAAACCATTTTTGAAAACATGGACATTAATGAGAAAGGTTTAGAAGAATAAATATTTAAAACATTTAAAATGATGTTTTAGTAAAAAGTACCTTAAAAATAATCCCTTTGAAAACTCTTTTATGAAACATTTACACGGATAATAAATATGTCCCAGTAGATACTTACGTAAAAACAACCTCAGATAATAAAGAGATTGTGAAATCAACCCTTTCCTTGTACTTTTTCTTGGTAGATGGTATGTTAACCTCCTATATAATAGTTAAATAATTGTTATTAAATTATACAAGAAACAAATACAAAAATGTGATATCATATATTATTTTCTAATATTTTTTTGTTAATAATATTTTAGTAGTATCATCGTTTCAGGTGTTAACTGATCCATTTTCCTTTATATACTTGGTTACATAAGCCATATTTGTTATGGATAGGATGTATTTTATTCATAACCAGAATGATATTAAATATTTAAACATTATTTTTAATCAGAAAATGAAAATTATTCTTGAATGATTACGATGAGGAATGAATCTAATCACGTTCATGGAGATGGTAATCCTTACGTACGCACGATTGAAAATATCATTATATTGATGGTGAAATCGTATATAATTGGATGGTATATCATATATACAGAATAATTAACATGTTATATTTATTATTTACATCAATTATACTAATTATTATAGCCATCCAAATAATGAAGTGTTTGAATAGAAAACTACACCATAACGTGGAGACGGTAAGCCGTATGTACGCATGTATGGTGACTTTTTCATTTATAGGATGGATAGAATAATGAATATGGTTGTACCATATTTATAATAAAATAAAAGTATGTAGGAGTTACTGGAGTTGTTATTTTGGTATGGAAACAACAAATAAAGAGGAAGTGGAAGAAGAAAAGAACTTCAAAGAGGGTGGTGAAATTATTACCTCTTCTCCTGGTGTTTCCTTTTGAGTTGATCAAAAGGGATCCTTAGGTTTGATTTATGATCAAAGTAAGGACTCTAGGTTGATTTTAAGGATCTTGGGAGGATATTTGGGCCAGGTTTGGCTGAGCCAAATGGCTTTGGATTTTTGATTTTTAGAGAAGGGGAAGTACCCTTTTATAAGAGAGGTGATGGTCACTTTAGGAAAAGCTTGAAATATTATTTTATAATAAAATAATTTTCGGTTTATAATGGCTCCAAAATTATTTATTTCTAGGATAAGGTGGGTATGGGTATAAAACCAATCAACCAATAGGTTTTAGATAGGTTTAGGTAACCATATTAACCTTATCTTTTAGATTTAACTCTTAGTTAAATAGTTTAAATTTTACCGTGTCTTCTTGTATTTTTACACTATATGGTTAATAAATTTACTCTAAAAATCCAAGAGAACCTCAAGTAGTTAATTAATGACATATATAATATTATTTAATCCCTTTTTCTGAACCATAGATTTTGATGAATATTATATAATTTAATAATATAATTTTTGTTTTAAGAACTAATTTAAGTCAATTTTAAAACTATTTAGTATTTGGTTTTTGTGAAAGTCATCACAACTTTATTACTTAGAAAAATATACATTGAATCAATCCTAACATGTCATATTCACTTATAAAATTCTTGGATGTCATAAAAACTTTTAAATTATATTTATTATAATATTTATAATACCATTTATTTGATTCTTTCATTAATAAGGTAATTACTGTATCATCATTATGTCATAAATAAATTTTATTATTTATTGTATAAAAATTATAAAAAAATACCATGATTTCGGATATCTTTTTATCTTTCTAATTAATATTTATAGTCAAATTTATCTTATTTAAAACCCTATATTAAAAATGGTTTAGTTATTAAACTTTGAATTTAATACTTTTAACTCTTCTTTAAATAAAATAATAATAAATGTTATAATATAATACAAGTGGACCAGAGAGGATCATATTTTATTCCTAAGGTTGTTTTTAGTCTAATTTAACTTATAAAATAGAATTAGGTCATGTTTTAGGGTAATTATAATATCATTTTTACACTTAATTACCCTATTTCCTTTTAACCGTGATAAATAAAAGTCAAAAGTAACTATTCACCAAAAATTATTTTTATCTTATTGAACCAAATTTTACTTAATAATGTCAACTATGTCTCTCATATTTTTGAAAATCAACTCACAGAAGCGGTAAAATTAAGTTATATGCAAATTTGCAAATGCTCCTAGAAGGCGGGTAAAAAAACTTTAGATCTAATTTTATTATAAAATTACTCTAATTTATTACAATGAACTTATATAGGTATTATATATCTATTTTAACATTACATAAATTTAAATAAAATAGATAATTTTTTAAATTAAAAGTCGGTTTTAAATAATAATGCAGTGTTTTTCACTATTCATCTAAAATTAAAGGTTTTCAAAAAAATACAAAAATTCACCCGGATATAATTTTGATATTCTGAATTCAAAAATTAATTCTATTTTACCAAATTAAAAACATAGAAGTTTCATTTATTAATTTAAAATTAATCCCCGTTGTCAAAACCAAAAAGCGAGTTTTTAAAAGTAAAAACTATCAAAAGATTGACATGCGTTTATATCAAATTTAAATGCGAAATTACTTATAATGACCTATGTTGTATTAAATGATAAAAATATAATCTAATTATACTTCAAAAAAATTAAAATTTATAATTGAACACTATAAATTATTTTGATTAAAAAAGTAGTTTTCAATTAAAATTTAGTATTTTCACTATTCACCCAAATATGAATGTTATCAGAAAGACAACAAAAATTTATTGAAAATAAATTTTTGTGTCCCTATTCTAAAGAAGAAGTTTATTTTGTAAAATTGAATATATAAAAGTGTCAAATATTGTATTCAAAAAAAGGGTTCTCCATTAAAAGGTGGTAAACCTTAATTTTCTAAAAAATAATTCCTTGATCTGAAAAAATGAATTTGCTATTATATTATGTCTAAGAAACACATAATATGGATGTTAAACTGTATATGTAATATATAAAATTCAAAATTCGGATAATACTATTCATAACCGCTTTTGAACAGTTAGTTTGGTAAGTTGTGGTGCGCTCGAACTCGGTGTTGCGTGTAGCACAAGTTATTGAATTACTTTGAAGATATAACATACTATGAAATCTTTGGGTATTACAAATGTAGTTCCTAATGAGTTGGATGATACTAAAAATATAATTGAAATATTATGTGTATTATGATTATATATGCCTCATAGGGTTTCAAGGAGAACTTGATCCTTTTATGATAGATATTTGGATGGAGTCTAAGTTTTTTTTCTATCTAGTTTTGAATTTATATGGCTGGATGAAAATTCTTGAATTAGGATCCCTATATGATATAGTGATCCCTTATTTGATGATATTTCTAAAAAATTTAATCTGAAAACTAATTCATGGATAGAGTTTGATCACTTATTCAATGTGAAGTAATATTTGTAGATATAGGACCCCATGTTGGACGGTGTGACCATGTTTGAGTATGTAACATCTTAGTTTTTCTTAATGGTATATATCATTGTTTTTTTGATTAAATTCTTTAGTTTGTACCTTTTAACATTACCTAGATGATTCATCGAGGTCATGATAGTGTACAAGGATTGTTTGGAGCCCCAAAATTGAGGGGAAATAGATTGGGCCACACAATTTGGAGAATCCTTGTAGCCGAAACCACACAGTTTCCCTAACCATGTAGGTGTGTGACAGAAGGGATTATGTGGACACATGGTTGTATACAATTGTGTGAGCCAAGGATCATTCCCAAGTGGGTTTCATAAGGTTTTGGGATAAAGGATTGCACACGATTTTTGGACAGTTATCCAAACAATGCACCTATCTAGTGTAGGGGTTCCTCCTTAAGTAGTGTGTGATTCAAGGTTGGTGCAGGGTTTGTCCAATCATGTGGCCAAACTGTGAGACCCTAATTTTTAAAGTGGAAATTACATTTTTACCTTTAAATGTTTTAAACCCTCAAATTATTTTCCCCCTCCTTGTTCTAGTGGATGTGAGCTACTCTTCCTCTTTCGTGGGTTCCTACTCAAGCCATCTTATGCTTTTTGATATCTCCCTCATCTGAAATCCAAATTGATCACCATTAGATGCATTGGATAGCTAGAGGTAAGATTTATACTACAATTATTTATTTTATTGTTTTTTATTCTTGTAAGCTACACTATATTGGTGTAACCTCATTTTCCCCATTTTCATGGCATTTGAAGATTATTTAGATATCTTCAGTTCTAGTTTGATTCGAGGAATGAAAAAAGAAAAGTGGTCTTCTATTAATCTAAGGTAGGTGGTATAGCTTCTTTTCTAACATTTAATCATTTTTTATATGGCAGACTGTTGTGATGCTCACCAGAATCTTCTGGAAATGCCTCTTAAAGTTTTAATTAATTTAATTAATTGGTTTTCCTATGTATATATGATCCTAGAACGGGGAGAATCAATAGGATTAGTGGTTTTCCTTGAATTAAGCCACCCCATGAGCGTGATTCCCATTTAGAGTCATATTTCATGTATATAATATTTTTTAAAAACATCTTGAGGTTTATTTCACTTGTAATTGAGGCCTTAAATTAATGGTTATAATTAAGATAATTGATAGGACATGGTTTAGACCCCTAAAACTTATTCTTTATGCCTCACTATTTTATGATTTTTTTCTTATTCCCCATACCATGTGCCTTATGATTTATGATTATTGTGTCATGAATTATGCTTAATTTTTTATTCCATATTTGTTTGGATTGAATAAAGTGAACTGGATATCTTGTTTAGAATTTGATATTGAAATTCATTATTGGTGACATGTGATCATTAATTCTATGACTTAACTTCTTAAAACCTAGGATAGAATACATGTTACAACTGATGGACATTGTGGATGGGCCCTCTATCCTTGGTATTTGGAACTGTTCGATGAACTAGGAGTGACACTTGGATTATCTTTTACAAGTTCTATAGTTGGATTATTTATAACCATGAGTCACACCAATTCCCTAGGGAAGACATCATGGATGGGCATGTTGGAAATATGGTTATACCATGCCTCTGGTGATACTCGACCCCCTTTTCTAGATACCTGGGATGGGCTCAGAGTTTAATGCTTAAAAGATGTCGAGAGTCATACGAGGGACTCCTTTTATGGATTTCCTTGGACAAGCTAATTGGTATTGGGTATTATGGGAGCTCCTACAACGACCCTTGGGATTCATTTACGGATTGACTTATATGGGTTCATGATTCCATATTGAATTTGATTTTTTTCTTGGTTTACAAGTGTTTTATTTTTGTTAAATTATGAGAATTCTTAACTTATTTTACAGGGACAAGTCACCCAATACAAATCATAATATTGGCATCATTCCACACGTGATCATTTATTTATGATGACCCATGTACAAACCTTATCGCTTTTTTACAATTTTCATGGTTAAGAATTCCATATTAGGGTGAATTAGGTAGAGTTAGATGGGTCTCCTTTGAGGAGCCTAGTATGATGTGATTATTTATTTAAATAATTCCTTACATCTATTTTTATCAGCACACTATTCATTTTATATTGCATGGACTAGATTTTTTAGACATGATTAGTGGTGTCCTACTGAGTATATATTACACCCTTATTGGGCCTCCTTTGGTACCAAAATATACTTCATGACTATAGGTATAGATAAAGGGAAGTTTCCATATTTCGATTCTTGATTCTGTGTTCTAGGATAAAGTATGGAAGTATGGGACTGAGCCTATGATCATGATGCTAGTAGTTAATGATAGCATCCTTATGTATTTTTGCATAGCATGTAGTATATCACTGTCTCCATTTTATCCCATGTACCCTAATTTTTTGCATTGATACATGAAATGATCATCATAATAATTTTGTATCTATTTATTATTCAGATTCTACCTATTGATTATTTATCTAGGATGTTTATTATTATTATGCTGTTATCTGTCTGTTAGTATGGATTTTTCTGTTTCTTATTTATTATATACCATTGTGATCCACTCTAGTAAATGAGGGAATAATATCTCCAAAGGCACCCCTAGGACCTTCCTTCTAGTCAATAGCCTCTGGTGTACGTGGAGGTGCACTTGAGGTATTGTGACCCACCATCTCAGGGCACCACTAAAAGGGTTCTAGGGCTGGATACTATAGAGTACACATCGAGGTCCTCATAACTCATAAGGTATTTCAGAATCATGATCCTCAGTGGGGTTATTTGATCTTGGTGTTTTGGTTGGAGATATTTGGGGAAGATATTTCAAGGTTTTGATGAGTTTTCATGAAATAGGGATTAAACATTTATATAGGAAATTGGGGATATTGATGTTTATTAGATATATCCAGATATAAATAGAAAAGATTTAATATTTCACCGCATGTGATAATTCTCAATTCTTCTTCTATACCAATTATTCCCCCAAGATACACTATCTAAAATTTTTTTTGGGATGAGATCATGTGGGAGGTTTTTATCTATTTTATTAGGTTAATAATATGTAATAAAATCTTATTTTTTAAATGGATAGAACATGTATGTAAGATGAGATCAACTATATAGGTGTTCATTTAGAATGTCCTGATGTGATTTTAGTATCTGGACTTAGCATTGGAGGCTACAAATATTTTTTTAGAGATCGATAGTATATTTTACGATAAAAAAATTTGTTATTTTATTCATATGAATGAATTTTCCAAAATTGTTGATACATATTCTTGGTTGGGAATTCATTACACCATGATACCTTGTGCATTGAATATTGAAAGCAGTTGGAGTTCCAAGGGATCTTTCATTTTCTTCCCTAAGAACATTTCACTACAAATGGTTGTTATATATGAAAATTAATACTACAATGCAAGGAAATTGTTCTCTTATTTATGAATAATAGTGATTCACTATATTAAAAAAATAAGTTCTCATAATGCTTATTAGATTAGAGAGAGTGTATAGCATACATAAACTTCTATTGATCACACTTGTTCAATTGATCTTGTATCAATGGATAATACTATATTATGGCTGATTTATCATCGATCAGGGTTTAAAGACTCAAAGATAAATCTTGGGATTATGTTAAGGACTGAGGCTATGTTGGAATGGTAGCAACAACTACACCAGGTGTTAATAAAAAATTGATCAGGGTTTTCATCATGTGTTAAGGATCCAGATATTTCATTCCATGATTGTTGAGATATATTTCTAACATCACATAAGTAGAGTAGATTAATCATGTCTTGCCCAGTTCTTATTATTGATCTAGTATATTCAATTTCATATTACATTATAAATGAACTGGGAGGTTTTTATCCTTCATTATCCTAGGTATGTTGCTTATTTTATTGAAGTGCAGAGTATATATTAGGATATGTGTATATGTGTTTATCTTTGATATTTTTTTCTACTAATCCATTATGTAGGCATACTTATCCCAACTATGCTCATTTACTGTGTTCCTTACCATTACTCACAACTTTCCCCCCTAAGATTTTCCCTAGTCTATGTCAACCACTCTTCATAGGTGTTCCCATGGATAAGGTTGACTTGCTAAGAGATGAGCTATTTTTTGGGATAAGTATTCATTTAATGTATTGACATGTTAAATTTGAATATTATTGATTATCATTCTTAGTATTTTCACTATTCCATGCATACTATTATAAAGTAAGAACCATGTGGGGGGTAGTTAATATAACCTTACCCATTAGGGGTCAACTTGGACTAGTGTGCCACCCCAATCTGGCCTCTAATAGGCTAGGGGATCACTAATAGATTGAATAAGGAAAAATACTCATGGGGGCCTTATACTATATCGACCTATGGTAAAAATAAATCTTCAATATGTTACATATATCTGATTACCACTATACCCATATGCATATAAACATCTAAATAGTATAAAAATTCATGTATGAGAAAAAAATCTCCAGTATAATGAAATTAAGGTTGTACCCAAGAGATAAAAATGAAACAAATAATATCACCAAGAAAAACCTACAAATTATAGGGGGAAAATACCTTCATAATAAAATAATTCTTGGAAAGATAACACTATTAACAATATCCCTACCATGTAATGCCAGACACTACTATAAACTAGATCCACCACTCTGGTGGATTTAAATTTACCAAATCCTCCAACAAACTATGAAATTCCTATAAAAACTCAACAAATGTGGGCCTAGTACACGGGTGAGTATAAATATATCAAGTAGGATGCTCAGAAAATACAATGTAAATATGAAAAAAATCATGTCAAACCCAATATTTAGGGAAATAGAAAGGAACTAAAAAATACGAGATGTTCTATATTATCGAGAATATAATGGTTTAAGACTAATATTAACCTTCAACACTTAGAATCTCAAAGGATCATTTCTAACTAGAAATCAAATATACTTATAATCTTATAATTCTCATAAAATCTCAATGCTAAGAACCCACCTATAAGTCACACCACAAAGGTAACCATGCGAGGTTGAACATGTTTCATGGTTCGAAACATACACATCACACATTATATTATCGACCAAAAATTCTAAAATTATGACATTTCTGTGCAATAATAGATGAAAAACCACAACTCATTAAGGTGTTCATGTTAGTTGAGGAGTTATAAACCGTTATGGAGGACCCATGAATTTTAGTGAGGTATATGCATTAGACAAGGGGGTTAGAAACTCCATATGTGGAGGCCCCACACCCCCTTATGGAAGGTGTTCTACCCACTCCACTAAGGGTATGGATTACAAGCACCATAGAAGTATTATTTAAGGGGGTTACCGACCCCATGTATACTCAAAATGTATTTATGACTCTCTTTATCATCATATCTATGAGATACATAACCCCAAAAACTTGAAATAACTAATATAAAATCCTCATTTTGTTAATAAATATACACTATCACACTCTTCATGAAAAAAAATCAAAATGGATTAATCGGGTTTCTAATTATGACACCCAAGTGAGGAGATATAAATGTAACTAGAGAGAGAAAAATACAAATAATGTAATAATTAAATGGTGTGCACACCTGAATATTAGATGGGAAATTTCTTCTATAGCTTAGATCTTGTGGAATCAATATAACTGGATTATAAAACAGGATTCATGGTATGTGAGACTCATTATTCCATCTAATCACATGCTTATAACACATTATATAGTGACCCATGATTTTCATTTATGGATACTAAATGTTTTTATATAAATATTTATTATATTACACAAACACATACTTAAGGAATGTAATAGTTTAGTGCCATTAGAAACATAGAGAAAATGCTTATCAATTATTGAAATATATTCAATGTAACCCGTTAAAATACTCCCCTTTATTACTCATACATAAAAACCCTTCTTCATAACATGGGGAAAGAAAACATAAGAAAGGGTGATATCAGATTCTTAGTAAGGGTAAAAAGGGAGATATATATGTATAACATGATCATGAGTGTATGATAATATGTGTATAACATTTGAAATCCATAACCTATATATCAAGGATCATAATCCTTAGTTTTGGCATAAATATTTGTAGTTCATAAGACATATATCATAATGTAATAAAAGAACATGAGTAATGAGAGCATAAAATTGGAATAAGATATAGAATTATGGCATACACATAATCATAAAAAATATTAGTCAAGGATAACCACTGAGAAATTAATAACATTTAAGGATTTGGATAACCAACCTTGTAACTTCTTCAGGATTGGTATAACCACTAGTGTAGCCTCCTTTGCAGCATCTATACCTCTAGGGTGAAACAAACAACCATACCCAGTGGAATCCCTTTCCTCCCAGTGGAATGGGTTCTCCCCCCAGACCATCATGTTTATATAGGTTCACACCCAATACTATCACAGTAGTCAAATTACATTTCTGAATCAATTTCACTCCCTGTTCTAGTATTGTCTATATCATGAGATATAAATCTTTACCTAATGAATTATAGGGATTTATAGGTCCCACTTGTATTTGGTTATAATGTAACCACAATCCTTGGTTATAACCTAACCACCATAACATAATGAAAAACAAACATATGTGTGCCAAAATATCATAAAACATTCATTATATCCTAACATATGAAATGAAATGGGTTTAATATAAATTTCATCATATCATAAATTGTTAAAAATAGACAGGTTTTATAATCATCTCATCAATTAATCATAATATAACCCATGGAAAAAGAAGTGGGTTTAATAATAATTGTACCATGGTATAACCCATGGGAAAGAAAATAGGTTCATAAAAATCATTCCATCATGAACATCAACCATTAAAAGAAAGAATAATAATTGTATCCATGTTTGATATCCCTAGAAAATCATAAGTTACATCAAAGGATATAATCTTAAAATTTGGGGCCAAAACCTTTTTTTCATTATTAAACAAATGAACTTATTTATTTCTGGGTGGAGGGGAACCCATTACCTGGCCTGTAGTCCCATTAACTGTAGGCCCAATATTAGTGGCCTGATAGGCCTGTGGCATGATGCCCTAATTCTAGGCTCAAAAGCCCATTTTTTATCCCAAATGACCCTCTGGTGAATAATACTGCTATAATACCCCGGATACTATATTACCTACTACCATACAACCTCCACTAAAATTCCCATTATATTCCCAACAACTATAGTTCCACTGCTATAGTTTTGTTATAGTAACTCATGAATTATCCCCTTCCCAGTTTTGAACTTGTGTCTTTTGGATGCAATCTTATAGGGTTTACTACTAATGCACCACCCTAACTGCATCAAACGATACCATCTTATATGGAGAAGTATTTTGAAATATCACTTAGAATATTTATTAAAGAAAATATCATTTCATTGAAAATGATATTTTAAAATATAAAACCTTTTAAAAATTATTTTTTGAAAATAACATTGAAAACTTATAAAGGAATCTTTAAAAATCATTTAAAACATTTCTTGAGGAAAAGATCCTTTCCACTTTGAAAATCAATTTTTAAAATGTGAAACATTTTAAAATATTATTTTTAAAAATAAATTTAAAAAATTATAAATAAATCTTCAATAAAAATAATGGTTATGATTATTGGAATTTTTTTTCAAGTTGTACATGATAAAGAAAATATTATTTTCACATTTTTTGTAAAATCAAAACGGGTGTTATTTTTAAAAACAACATGAACATTATTTTTAAAATATTTGTTAAAAATGTAAAACATGGATAAAAAATTTCTTTAATAAATTATTTTAAATATTGAAAACCTTTTTGAAAACATTTATATAAAACATGGTTTTGGAAGAAAAAGTGTTTTGACTGAAAATACATTTTTTCATAAAAATATTATTTTGATCTTTTGAGTACATAAAGAGAGAAAAATAAATAGAAAACATGTGTTATCATGAAAAACAATAGGAGAATAAAATTCATTATTTTATTGAGATATATATCATAATATTTAATCATTGTAATCATAATAAAAAACAATCACAAAAATAGATGAGATTGGAGTATAAAACTCTTACCACTTTGGTAATTTTGAATTTTAAGACCATGAAAGAATAAAAATAAATGAAACCTAAAATATCAGGAAAATAATTATTTTCATGATGTAACATGTAAAAGGGTTAGTATATACACCACATAGAATAAGATAGATACATAACATAACTAATGTCTCAAAGAAGGAAAATTGTGACAAAAAATCCCTTATCGATTTGTTAACTTTTGAACCGTAAATCCCCTAAAGGAGAGATACTAAAATGGATCTGTCTATATTCATAATTTTAATTATAATGATCATAAAATACATTCATGGTCAGTATATACACCACATATAATAAATAGGCGGTGAATATGACATGTGTCTCAGAGAAGTAAAAAGTGATATAAAATTCACTTATCGATTTGTTAACTTTTGAACCGTATACCCCTTGAAAGAGAGATCCTAAAATTGATACGTAAAACCAAATAGTTTTCATTAGAATAAAAATAATATAAATTCATGGGTAGTATATAGACCACATAAAAGAAATATTTGGTGAATATGGAATTTGTCTCATAGTAAGTGAAAGTGAGATGGAAATCCCTTACCTTAAGTCTGCAATTTCTTTTCACTCAAAAAACCCTATTGTATAATAAGTATAATTATATTATAAATTTATTTTAGAACCATAATAATATATATCAGACTATATATTATTTAATTAATTTTATTTATTACTGATTTATTAACAATTCTATGTTAATGTCATGTTTTGAGTAATAACCGATTTGTTTTTAATATATGTTTCAATTTTTTATTCTTAGTCCTCTTAATTTTTTCATGGTTTCATCAATTTCAGAATAATAATCACGAAATAATTATAATATTTATTCATATAATATTATTTTAATACAAATCATGAAATATAGTTTTGATAAATGAAGTACATTACGATCATGGAGACGGTAATCCATACAAACACATGAGTAACGTTCTGATTTTTAGATGATCATTATGGAAAGGAGGTAAGTAAAATATTATATTAAAAAAATTATAATAAAATTTTAAAATTATATTATTTATTTAAATGTAGTTATAAATATCATACATGTGGTGTGGTGATGAAAATAGAGTCACATCGCTTTTTGAAGGCGATAATCCACACGGACCCAAGTGACGTTATCATCTTTCATTGATTGAAAAGGTAAGAAAGGAAATGAGATATATTATATTTTAATAATGATAAATATTTCATTAATATCATAATTATTTAATTTATATCACATATAATCATTAACATTACCCTTATCTTGTTCCATGTAAAGCGTGAGTGAATCACATTGCTTCGTGAGGCGGTAGTCCGCCGTACACACGAGTGAAATTATCGTAATCCCACAAAATGGAAAGAATAATTTAATGTGTGATATAATAATTCAAGAAGCATAATAATTATGAAAATATGATATATAAAAAATAAATCCATCCTTATGTCCAAGCTTTATAGGTGGTAATGAAAAAAATGACATCGGTTCGCGGGGTTGTAGTCCACTGTACACACAAAAGATGATTTCATAACCCATTTTATGGAAGTGGAAAAGGTTGGTGGTAGTTACATTTTTATAATAAAATAACTTTATATAGAAGATAATTATTTTATTATATCATCATTTTTAAATTTTTTTTGAAGGAGGTGGAGAAAGAAATAAAATAAAGATGCTTGTTGAAGAAAATTACCTCTTTTTTAGGTATCCTCCTTATATTTTCACTAAAACCTTCCTAGGTTGGGTTTAGGTACAAAATAATACACTTGGTATTATTAAAAAGAAAATTGTAGGAAAATTGTGTTCTCCCTACACTTGTATACCAACAGTTTGAATAAACCATTGGTATACTTAATTTTTCCCAACGGTTTCTTCAAACCATTGGGATAATGAGATGAGAACAAGATTTTCCCAACGGTTTCCTCAAACCGCTAAGAAAATCTATATATATACCAATAGTTTTTAAAAACTGTTGGTAAATACATTATTTACCAATGGTTTTAACAAATCATTGGGAAAATTTCCCTCAAATAGAAGCACATCCAGAATACCTCTGTGCAATTTCATCCATAAACCTATTCTCTCCCGATGCTCTCCTGACACTGTCTCTTCACCCCAAGTTATCTCTCAAATATCTCTCTGCAATCAATTAGGTAATTCTTTACTTCTATACTTCTAATCTATAAGTGGAATGTCCTGCATCTATTTTTGTTTGTTATCTATTTTTATTTCTCCTAAACGAGATCCGCGTGGTCTGATTCTTCTTTTATTTCTATTTCTCTTATCATGTTACCTTCCCACAAGACCCTTTTACAAGAGGTGATCATGAGAGTGAGGTTTTATATTATTTAATGTGATGGGGGCCTTGGGTAGAAGTTCTTTCTTGTGGGAATCCTTTCCATTTGTACAGTAAGGAATTCTAGTGTGCCATGTGGATAGTGAAAACCCATTTGAGGTGTTGAATAATTGTGGTTCTATTTTTTTTAGGTTATGTTATCTCAATTATGAGAGGTGTTGGTTGTATAATGAATCTAGTTTTATAGGGGAATTCATGTATAGTGTATTAGAAATATGATTCATTGATTTCATGTATAATGTGGTAAACTGTTTTGTTGATTTGTATTATTTATCTTGCTATCACTATTGATAAATGTAAGATTCTGTCTTAGTGTGGTTTTATTTTGGTAGAATTTTTGTAGTGACACCAATTTATAAGTAGATATATGGTGACATACTTAGTTTTTTTATTCAGGTAGAACATGGAATGTGTTTGAAAGGGATAATGGTCTGAGTGACTCTTTGGGGTTATATTATTGTGTGAGTTGGGTAAGTCAGAAATTGTTATGTGAGTTCCTTGTGGGCTATGGGGTATGGTTACAACCTTGAGGGGTGTTATGTTGGGATGTGGATGAGGGTGGCTGATGAGATTAGCCATATATAGATTATGTCCTATTGGATTGTGTATAAAATTAGGATATTTCTATGTTATAGGGTATTCCTTGGGTGGTATGGTATGGTCGAATGAGATAAGAAAATTTATGATGGTTTTCTTATAAAAAAATCACTTAGGAGGGGGGTGTGGGCTATCTAGGGAGGGAGGGTAGTTTTCCACCCCCACCCCCTGGACACCACCACCCCCTTGGAGAACCCCCATAGATACCACCCCACCCCTCTTGGACACCCCCACCCCCTAGATAGCCCCCCCTAGACACCACAACACCCCACCCCCAGGACAACTGTCCTACCCCCTGGACAACCCCCCTGGACAGCCCCACCCCCCCAGACACCCCCCAGATAGCCCCAACCCCTTGGATAACCCCCCTAGACACCACCCCACCCCCTGGACACCCCACCCCCTGGAAAGCCCCCTAGACACCACACCACCCCCTGGATGGCCCTCCCACCCCCTGAACAACCCCCCTTAGCACCACCCCACCCCCTTGGACAACCCCACCCCCTAGAGATAGTTATAATGATATCCTTCTATTCTCAACCTTTATCCATTTATTTCACTATCTAGAAATACCACTATCATTATTACCTATTTCTAAGGATTTTTTAAAATTTTATGATTCACACTATTTGATATTGAATCAATGAGTAATACTTGATTTGTAGATGTCTGTGAGTATATCGAATATGCTTTATAAACTGTCCCTTAAAAGTATCACCATTTTTTGTTCTTTATGATGTGTAGTATCATTGACATACTTTATTATTAATCTCAAATTAAAAAAATTGTTTTTGTCTATAATTTATGAAATTAAACCTCTTTAAGATCCATAAAAAACCTATTAGTGTAGAAGCCAAAACTTTATCCACTCATGGGGTGCACTTCACTTGGGGAACTAATTGGGTAATGAAAGGTATGACCATAGGGGTTTCGAGAATGAGTTATTGAACATGAGTGAATGATTTGGGATTCCAATAACACATAATGGGACCTGAGGCATGTGCCTCTTATATGAGACCTATTGAAAATGCATATAAATAAATTTTAATTTAATTTTTGAGTACATGTACTTTGATTAATGATTTGGAATTCCTTGAAGAATCCAACCAAGGATTCATGTTAAAAACATATCTTTTAATTCCATTTGGAAACCCACTTGGATTCATGATGATTTGGTTTAGAATACCTTGGGGAAATCTACCATGGACTCATAGTGATTAGGATTTAGGAAGCCATGGGAAAGTCACACTTGGATTCTAAACTAGAGGCCTCTCTCTTTACATAGGCTGGGAACTCCTTCCTCCCGAACAATCCATCTGAAGTCCATCAATTTTTTATTTCTACACTCCAAATCTATAAGGCTAAACTTTGTTTTAATGTTTTGCAGCTACTATTCTTTGAAATTTTACCAGGTAATGAACATGATGGTTTGTATTCTTCTACAAAACATGTATGGAAACCTTCATCATCTACCTGAGCTAAGGAAATTAAATTTTTCCTTAATTTTGACAACTTCTTTACCACTTATGAATATGGTAGAATCAATGTTCCATGATTTTAATAGACTGATGACACTTATTAAATAATCATCCTACTAAAAATTTAATTTCTTTACTACATATTTTACGATTTATTGAATTCATTATATATTTGTTCAAGCTCACCTAAAACAATGGTTAGTTAAATTATCCATAAATCCCCCTATTCCCTCTCATTTATTTTGTTTTTTGGGTTGCACATTAGTTATCCTTTTCTATTTACTTACATATTTGTTTTTAAATGCAGGAAATGAAACCAATTGAAGAGAGGCGACAAAAATAGATGATGGAAAACCATCTTCACATGACTGAGCTGGGCATTCCACCACTAGTGCCTGCAGTGAGTATTTTATTTCAAATATATTAATTTAAATAATATATAATGTCATGTGATTAATTTTTTTAAACATTTTTTCAGGATCCATCTATTAGGAAATATTTATTCTATGAGCAGCCTAGTAGTGGTCCCAGTACTCGAGGTGTTCGTACGAGGGGGGGGGTATGGGAGCTAGAAAATCTGGTCGGCGTACCCGATTAGACCCTACCTCTCCCATTGACGTATCATCCATCCCACATTCTGATCCTGGGGTGCCATTAGGGACACACATGATATTTAGGCCTCCCATGTTTTCACCAACCTTTACATCTGAGCCTCCTCACCCATCTGTATCATATCCGATAATGATTCCCACTCCCCATCCAACATTTGGCCAGCCATCCCTGTCATCTTCTTTTACTTCTTCTTCCTTCTCTCTAGGCTTTTATATTCCATATTCTTCGACTCCTACTCCACCAGAGTCTATCCCTGCAGAGCATACATTGGGACCTACTCCATCTGTATAGGGTGTTCCTTCAATTTCTATGGATTCCGCGGTGCCCATTGATCAGACTACCGTAGGTATACTTATACAACCCTAACAAATTGTTACACCAATATTTATTTTCATTATAACATGTATTGATAAAATATTTGTTTTTATTTCATAAAAGATACATCTACTGATATGATGCAGGGGAGTACATGAATGCATGCGGTGTGGAACCGCCACATGTAGTTGATGGTGGAATACAATGAAGATAGTCAGATTTTTTAAAAATCAGGGTAGCAATGTCGATGTTTTTTGGAAACGCTCACCAAATACTCCGACATCATTCCTGTCAGCCCGCTCTCATGGAGAAAAATGCCAAATAAAGTCAAGGATAAATCTTGGGCAAAGATATGGGTAAAAAAATCTATTGTATTTAATGCAATATATTAATTTTTGTATTTATATGAATTAATATTTTGGATTCATTTGCGGTTTAATTTCCCCAATGGTGAGGATTCATGGGCATCACATCTAAAGGATTTAGGCTAGCTTTGGAGAGGTTATAAGAATGAGTTGTACATTGGATGGTGTGCTAGAGTGGGAACAGAGTTAGAGGTGGTCCCTGTTTTGGAATATTGTCTGTTAGAATAGTACCGACAGATGATTACTCATTGGACCTCTAGCTAATTTACGGTATTAATCAAATTATAGGTATTTAAATGAAAATTTTCATGTTTTTCGTTAATATTAATTGTTGAATTTTATTTAGGATGCATCTGGAAGAAATAAAAAAGCATTGATGATAAGAAATAAATCCACACATTGGGATGTACTATAATGCTAGATCATGAGAGATAACAGGTATGACAGTTTATAAATTTTCTTTACAACTTTCACTTTCTATTGCTTCCTCTATAATTTATTCGATTTCTAAAGTTGTTATATAATTTTAGTTATGAAATTAATATTTTTTTGGTATCTTAATTTTAATAAAGGTTTCCTACATTCAATGTCATTTTAGAGGCATAAATTGAATATATAAGGACATGTGCCTTGAGAAAAACAGTTTTTCTCGAGTTGAAGGAAGAAAGATAGAAGTGCGGTTAATGAACCGACTCAACAGTAGATTGTAAGTTTTACTTTGTAGATTTAAAATTTTAATATCTATTTTTTAACTTAATAATCTATTTATATTTGTAACAGGATACTTCAGAGGCCCTTGATGCCCAAGAACCTGACAATTTTGGGCCAAACAATCACTTACATCAGGTGTTGGGAGATGAGAACCCTGGTAGAGTACGCTGCTGACCTGGGAAGAGTATAGTTCCGATGAGGTATTGGACTTCCTCAGGTATGATTTTTAGTTCTATAGAGTTGCAGCAGGTTAATGTATAGACATAATAGGCTAAAAAATGGGCCACATATATGGCAGAACAATCTTCTAGGGAAAACACTTCATTTTTGAAACTGATGGAAGTTTTACATCTAACACTTCCAATAGAGGCCAAAACTTCTTGTGATGAATATATGTCATCGATGCGTTCTATATATGGTGAACCAGGTGGTAGTTATAGTTGTGGTTGAGACAATGGCGAGGAGGATCCTGAGGCGGAGGAGAAGGAGGGTGAAGAGGAGGCTGAGGCGGAGGAGGAGGGTGAGGAGGAGGCCGGGGCGGAGGAGGAGGGATATGAGGAGGCCGAGACTAAGTACGAGGGTGAGGAGGTGGGCGGGGATGACGATGGTAATGAATATGAGGACAAGGGTGAGGGTGTTGATGATGGTGATCATAGTGATGGTGATGAGGGACAGATTGATCCGTTACATTTTTGACTGATATTACTGACCTTTAATGTTTATTGATTTGTTGTGCCTGAATATATGTGTGATTAGGTAGGTCACATTATCTTAATTTTTTTATCTATAAATAATAAAAGTTGACTTGATGATTTGTTGTGACTGATTCAACCCTCCCCTAGACAGCCCCCACCCCCTGGACACCCCTCACCCCCTGGACAAAACGTACCTTTTGGACACCACTTTTTGATTGTATTGATACTTCAGGACAACACTCCATGGGTAATTTGTGATGTGTAAGAGTTAACCCCACATCAATCCGAGGCATAGTGTGGCCGATATCACTCAAAGTGTATCTCTTTTGTTTAAAATGGACACTATTTTAAGTAAAAACAACAGACATACAGAAAACCAACCAAACGTATTCTGATTATGTTGATCCTTTAGAACAAGCATCCATGAGTCATTTTTGACGTGTATGAATCAACCCTGCCTCAATCTGAGGAATGGTGTGGCTAGTACCACTCAAGTGTATCACCTTTATTAGAAATGGACAACATTTTAAGTGAAAACAAAACCTGGCAAACAGAAAACTGACCAAATGGATTAGAATTGTGTTGATAATTTAGGAAAATTATCCATGGTTCATATGTGATGTGTACGAGTCAACCCCGCCTCGATCCAAGTCATGGTGTGTCCGATATAACTCTAAGTTACTTTATTTTATTTAAAATGGACACACTTTTAAGTAAAGACAACTGGCACATGGAAATCCAACCAGTCATATTTGGATTGTGCTGATACTTTAGCATAAGGATCAGTGGTTAATTTTTGACATGTAGAAGTTAACCCTGCCTCAATACGAGGAATGGTGTGGCTGGTACCACTCAAAGTGTCTCAATTTTATTTGAATTGGACAACATTTTAAGTGAAAACAACAACTGGCATGCAGAAAATAACCAAACACATTAGGATTCTATTGATACTTTAGGAAAATGATCCATGGGTCATTTTTGTCATGTATGAGTCAAACCCACCTCAATCAGAGGCACAATGTGGTCGGTACCACTCAAACTGTCTCACTTTTATTTGAAATGGACATGATTTTAAGTGAAAACAACAACTTTCATATGGAAAACTGACCAAACACATTTGGATTCTGTTGATACTTTAGGACAACGATCCATGGGTTATTTGTGACATATACAAGTTAACCCATCCTCAATCCAAGTAATAGTGTGTCCAGTACCACTCAAACTGTCTCACTTTTATTTGAAATGGACATGATTTTTAGTGAAAAAAACAACTTGCATATGGAAAACCAAACAAATGATTTTTGATTGTATTTATACTTCAAGAAAATGATCCATGGGTCATTTGGGACATGTACAAGTCAACCCTGCCTCAATCTGAGACACAATGTGGCCGGTATCACTCAAAGTGTCTCTCTTTTGTTTAAAATGGACACTGTTTTAAGTAAAAAAACATATATTCCGAAAACTGACCAAACGTATTTGGATTGTGTTGATAATTTAGTAAAATGATCCATGGGAGATTTGTGACATGTATGAGTCAACCCCGTCTCAATAAGATGCACGGTGTGGCCAGTACCACCCAAAGTGTCTCAATTTTATTTGAAACGGACAAAATTTTAAGTGAGAACTACAACTGACATATAGAAAACTAACCAAATGCATTCGTATTCTATTGATACTTCATGAAAACGATCCATGGGTCATTTGTGATGTGTATGAGTCAACCCTGCCTCAATTTGAGGCATGGTGTGGCCATTACCACTCAAATTGTGTCACTTTTATTTGAAATGGACAGGATTTTAAGTAAAAACTACAATTTACATACGGAAAAATGACCAAACATATTCGAATTGTGTTGATACTTTAGCACAAGGATCCATGGTCTAACCTCACACAATCCACTTCTCATGTGAGGAACTCCTACCCCTATTCTAAAACACATGACATTTAATATGCCAATCCCATCCTCAACAGTGGGTTCTAGGACCAAACCAAAGTCCCTTTGGGAACCCAATCCCAAAGACATAATTGAATATTCTTACTCACTACCCAAAATGGGGATTTATCTCACATCAAACCCAGGAGACCAAATTAAAATTATCCACATACCCCCTTATTATAAATAAAAAGTCTATGAAAAACATGTAGGCTATTCTGGTAACCCATCTCATATGTCGAGAGTGGCCAATGTTTCCCACTAACACATCAGGAACCATTTATACATGGATACATAGTCATTAGAGGAATATAAACATCCCATGTTCTTCTTATAACTCATCCTAGGTCTAACCACATGACCACTACCATTGTCTATCTTATTGGTATCATGATCCTTGTCAACTCTACCCAAGTTTTTCTGTTGGTTTTAAGATATTCAACCTAAGACCATGAGTAAACATCCCATGTGATTTCTATAAAATGTAGGCTTTTTCTCTTGTGTGTATTGGTGTTTTGGTTTGAGTGAGGAGTGAATTCTAAATTTTGAATACTATTATGGGTGTTACTGCTTTTCAATTCTAAATTTCTGAATTCTGGATGTATTGGATTCTGGTCGTATTGGTAATGAATTCTAAATTTTGAATATTGTTATGTGTATTGGATTCTGGATGTATTGGATTTTAATTTTGTATTGGTGTTATGGGTGTTATTGCATTTCAATTCTAGATGTATTGGATCATGGATGTATTGGATTCTGGATTTTTCTCTTGTGTTGTGGTTTGAGTAAGGAATGAATTTTAAATTTCTAAATTTCTGAACTCTGGATGAATTTTAAACATCCCATGTAGGCTTATGGGTTCTTGGTGTATGTTTTCTTGCAAGTAATGGAGAGTTGCAGGTTGGAGGTGGCTGCTGGCGACTGTGGAGATGCAGCATATGTATACAAATAGTTTTATAAACCACTGGTATAGACTTACCAACGGTTATTAAAACTATTGGTACAACCTTTTGATGTATATTATACAAAAGGTTTTGTTATAAACGTTGTTATAAAATTATACCAATGATTTTGAAAACCGTTGGTATATCATTTGGATGTATATTGTACACTATATACCAACGGTTCTAAACCGTTGCTATAAGGGTAAAATATACCAACAGTTTGTGAAACCATTGGTATATCTCTTCCTTTAACACGTATACCAATGGTTTAAATAGAACTGTTGGTATAAGACTGTACCCACGGCTTACATGGCCACAGTTTGGGAAACCGTTGGTATATAATATACCAATGGTTTCCTAGCCTTTACCAATGGTTCTTAACCATTGGTAAAGGGTAAAATTCCAATAGTGAAAATAAGTGATCCCACATTTTTCATATGTTAAAATGTTACAAATTAGGAAATTATTAAACCTTATAGTTTTTATGGTATAAATATCAATACTAGAAATTTAGGCAATATCCATGGTTTGTAACCATGGATATAGGTCCAAAAATTGTGGCTAGTACTAGCGTGGAAATAGGGCAAGGCCTATAGCCACGGTTTGAAACCATGGTTGAATACCTATAGCCACAGTTCCAACCATATCTATAGCCCTATAGCCTTGGTTTAAACCATGTAAGAAGCTCTATAGGCACGGTTTCAAACTTGGGAAGAAGATTAAGTCACACAAGGTTTATAGCCATAGTTTCAAACCATGGATATAGGGATTTAGCCCCAATTCAAACCATTGATATAGGGCTTTAGCCATGGTTTGAAACTATGTGTACAAGCCTTCACGTTTCATAAAAAAACTCACCACAGTGAATTGTGATGCTTCTTGAGAGGACCCCTACCCAAAACCCCCACCCTGCACTAGCACCCCCTACTCCCACAAAACCCATCCCCACTTCCACACTTTCCCTACCTTGCATGATTACCCCCTTTCACCCCCCACATGTTGCAACCCCTGACCCCTACTCACTGCACACCCCACTTGCACCCCCTCCACCTGCACAGCCCCTACCCTCCCCCCTACACCCCTTTCTCCTGAACACCCCTCCTCACTACACACCCTCTTTCACCCCTCCCACTCACCCTACCCCCCAAAAAAACCATTCCCCTCCTTCCTAGATATACCCCCTCCTTCCTAGAGAGACCCCCACACTACAACCCCTCCTAGGAAAGACTCCCCCTCCCTGGACAGACCACCCGACACACCCCCACCCCCTCTACAACCCCTACCCTTGAAGAACCCCTTTCTCCCCTCTATACACCCCTCCCTTACATACCCCCTTGCACCCCTGCACAACCCCTCCCCCTACAGACCCCCTTGCACCCCCTGCACACCCCCACACCCTCGGCTGACCCCCTTGAAACCACTCCCCCCTACAGACCCCCTTTCACCTCTCCCCCCTACAAACCCCATCCCTCACCCCTATAGACCCCCACCCCCATTCACAACCTGTACACCCACTTCTACACCCTGAACACCCCCTTCCACACCCAGAACACCCCATTACACACCCCTCCACCCCTCCCACACTACCCCTTCCCCCTAGACAGCCCCTACACCCTAGAAAAGCCCCTACAACACCCCATACCCACCCCCTAGACAAGCCCCTTATCCCTAGAAAACCCCCTCATGGAAAACCCCATATAGCAACCCCTCTCCTCTCTATGTCCCCCTATCTATACCCCCTCCAAGACATCCCCCACCCCCAGACACCAGTATTCTCATAAACTCAACTCCCAACAAGAAGACATAGATTCGGTGCAATCACATTAAAATTATTTAACAGTTGAAGCACAAAAACTAAACTAGTATAACACCTTGAAATAATGTATTTAATGTTGTTCCAATGAGTGGGAATATGAAATAATGTTTTTATAGAGGTAGAAAGAATGAATTACACCCCTGAATTGTATATATGTTTTTTACTTAGTAGATGAACCATTTATCATTTTCTTTGTTAATTTCAATCATCTTGATTTTTCTAATTAAGTACCTACAGAAGAAAAAAAACATTAGATTAAATAATTTAAATTCAAGAAAAATTAAACTAGGTAAGACCGATGGACACCCCCTCCCCCATGAATAGCCCCCACCCTGCACACCCTTGGACAACCCACCCCACCCTACACAGCCCCCCAGATAGCATCCCCCTCAGATAGAACCCCCCATACACCCCCCTACACCCCCTGTACAACCCCCACCATGAACAAACCCCATCCTTCATAGCCCCCCCACAACCCCCTACCCACCCCCTTCTCCTTAGAAAACACCCTCTATAGCCCCCCTCTCCCTACAAAGACCCCCTCGACAACCGAGTCAGTCATTATGTCTGTATACATTCTAAAACCATGTATTGGGCCCATTAATTTCTAAAATAATATATTTTCACTTTTAAATTTAAGGATTATTGATAGTCCTTTAGTGTTGATCAATTTATTTCATTGGAAATAAGTATAGTTGTAGTATCATTTATAAATAATATTGGTATTGTATAAATTCATAACATATTTTACCTATATCAAACTATCTCTATGTTCATCTGTAGTTTTTGTTATAAACTGTATGCAATGTTTATGGAAAAAATAACTTAAATTGTTTCATTATAATCCATTACCATAAATTTTACCATGAATATGGAGGTATATAAAAAAAACTATTTGAAATTTAACTTATATCATGGATTAAATGAAGATTTAGAAGCATACAATATGAACAAAAAATAGAACATACCCAAAAAAATAGCATCCCTTAAGCTTAGGATGCCAGTTCATATTCTTCCTGGTTTCCTATACACCAGAAAAAGAATTAGGAACATCACCCTAAAGCATGTAAGGCCCTCTTGGACACCCCTCCCTCCAGGACACCCCTTCCCTCTACAAAGCCCCCTCCACCCCCTGGACCCCCCTCCACCAGCCCCCCCCCCCACTCCTGCACCAGTCCAAGACACACCTCCCTCTAAAATCCCTCTTCTACCCCCTGGAAACCCCCTGTACCAAGAACAGACAAAAAAATGATCGGACTTGAGTAAAAAACATAGGATCAGACAAAGAAAAAGAGAATCATTTCAACATTGTAATTTGTAGTATCCAAGAACGAAAAACAAAAAATTCTAATTTCAATAGTCCAAAGAACTAATAAATTACAACATGAATGAATAATTCTAACTCTTCAATGTAAAAAAAATTTTCTAGTGTCAAAAGATAGAATTTACACACACATAAAACACTTGAAATTTGAGATATAAGACTCTGATAGAGGGCACTTGTTTCTGAAAGTTAACTAACCCAATAACTAAAAAATGAATAAAAATTCATCAACAAATCTATCTTTAAACATAACCTATTAAAGTAGGATAATCCACATAATATAGTGATGAAATGTGATAATTTTTTAATGATAAACCAATCTTGTGTAATTAAATTTAGTTTTATAAATGTATAAAACTATTAAAAAGTAGATCAAAACATAAAAGAACCAATTGACCTATTATATTAACACCAATAGTTTGATCTCCCTAACAGTTTTTATAGAAGCATCCTCTACAGTAGGCACATAATTTTAAATGGCACCTAGAAGCATTTGTAGTGACACACATCATTATCATAATAACATGTAATATAATATGTTTATTTAAGAATTTGATGCTTTTGAAAATGAATTTGCAGATACTTTGAAAGTTTAGAAAAAGTGAAACACATATATTAGTTTAAAAACACTATTTAATATGATATTTTAATAGTTCAAAATATACATTAAAAGTGTAAAACAATTTTATATACTATTTTTGTTAATCCAGTTCAAAATATATATTAAGTGTTGATGTTTATTTTTTTCAAACTCGCTACTAGAATCCTCATTACCTAGATTTTTAGAAGGAATATGGATTTCATAAAATGGTATTATCAATTCTTTATATGACATCAATATTGTAGGAATTTATTTAACTATATGTTAAAACAATTAAAATATTATTGGAACTATTATTCTATCTTACAAGATTTCTTTAACCAAACCCAATCCGAGGGATGTCTATGATTTTTCACATAAACAATAGGTAAATAAACTAAATTCCTATAAGTTTTGGGAAGAGTCCATGGCACAAGAATTGCATTAAGATGAAGCACATGCAACATACAATCCCTCAATTAGAAGCTTCATTTAAAGAAAAGGTCATAACCCCTAAAATCCTAATCATAATCCCATGTAAAATTATGTGTACATGCAGGAGATAAGTGAAACAAAAAAAGTATTTTTACAATTAGAATTTTCACAATTTTTTGTCACTCTAAATTTATTAACAAACCTTGGAAGGGTCAGCTATGAATATCCTTTCAATTAGAATCCATAATTCCAACAATAAATGAACATATTCATGAATAGAATACTAGAAATTTAGAATTACATGTAGGTAAAATTCAATAGCTTAGAGCAATTCAAATTTACATGGCACAAGAAATTATAGTAATGTGATTAAAAAAACATAAAATTATTATTTTTTAGAAGTTCCTTTGATCATCAGGTTCCTCAAAGGAGAAATAATACTTTTTGTGGAATATATATTTAATGATTGGATTGAGAATATTTTTAATAAGGGTAAACTAAAAGATAAATAGGACAATGAGGTTGTGTGTGGAAGGTATAATAATGTTAAAAACATTTACATAATTCTTGACTACTTAATCTTGATAGAGGGACATAGAAAAGAGAAAGTGGGAGACACAATTAACTACCCCAACTGCACAACCCCTACCCCTTACAATCCCCTCCCACACTGAACAACCCCCTCACCCCTAAAGCCCCACCTAAACACAATAATTTTTCTTTATAACATTTCCTAAGTGATGATCATATTAAACAATTTTCAAAAAGTGTTTCCAAATAGACTTATCTAATTATTCATACTTTAACATTATAGTGTGAATAGACTTACCATGGTGTGGCATCACATACACCCAATACATGATACATTCCACCAATAAATTCCTCAGGGACTTGATATACCTTCTTCCCTCATAAAATACAAAAAAAAGAGGTTCTTACATCATTATCACGATAAAAAGAAAAAATCACAAAAAATAGCTAACACTAGAACTATAAATTTGATAAAAAATCTATAAAACTAATACTAGAATCTTATGGTGGTAATAAATAAAAAGTTCAATTTTTAAATACCAGATAATTTGAATCACAATAGATAGTTTCAAATGGGTTTAAATAACAAAAATGAGGAAAAAATACCATCATAGGTGCATTGGAATGGGTTTACCCGTAGAATAAATTTAATATATTGACAAATGAGGGAGAGAAACTAATAGTATAAAGAGAAATGAATCATCAAAAAAATGGAAAATTGGACTGTATACTGTTAGATGTGCACTATAGGAGATAGAGGGACCACCTTAGAGCAATGTTGATGAAAAGGTATTATGGTCGCATCAGAGACGAATACAATTCAATATAATAATAATAAAACTTAACTACTATTTAAATTAACATACATTATAATATAATAATTCAATATATATTTAGAAAATTACTTAAAACTATATTTACTATTTCATAATATAGTAAGTAACTATGAATAACTTGTTAATAAAAAACAATAACAAATATTATGGTTTAGGGAATTAATAAATGTTTTAAATTATATAAAATTGTGAATTATCACACATAAGTTCCAATAATGAGGGTTGATTATAGAAAAAAGAGTTTTTATAAAATCTAAGAGATAATAGTAATCAATTCCCAAAACTGTTTGGATGGATTCACAATGAGTTGTGATGTTTTATATTTATTTTACAATGATATATTGAAATTTAGAGACATTTTGAAAATATAAACCATATCATATACCATAGTGTGTAGAAGGATGCCAATATACCATAGTGTGTTAAAGGACGCCATTCCATTATTTATTTTTAATCATGGAGTATAACACCACATCATGGTGAAAAATGGAATGATATTGGATACCATTTGATCAATCTTTCTAATCTAATTGTCTCACGTTCTTCAATTTTCAACACATAAATTTTTAATGTGTTAAACAAAATCCAAATCTAAAAATGTTTTGAAGTTTTGTTTAATCAAAGAAGTGTGATCTAAATTATTAATTTTATGTATGCATTCTATAAATGGTTTGGTCCATGATATCAATGATGATTAACATCTTCCTTAAATAGTTTTCACATGATTTAGTTATAGAATCATGTATTTTTATTGGTCAATAGAAAATCCATACAAGTCAATATCCATTAGAATATTTTATTAATGGTATTTATGACATAATATCCCACTATTAAAGGTCATTTCTTCTTCTTTTCGTGTTAATTTTAATTTATCATAAACCTTAATATATAATAATCTTAACAGTCAATGTATAATGGATATATTATCAATGTTTATGACTTTTATTATTCTTTTTAATCAAATTGGATATAACTTAGAACCATACAATTTAAAAAAACTAGTTAATGTATTTTTATAACATCATTAGATAACCCAGATTTTATTCATTTTAAAAGGGAATTTCATTTATAAATTAAGAGGGTCATTATAGTGTCCCTAAAAATACAAATATAAATTGGTTCATGTATAATGTTATATGTGTTTATGTAAAAAATAGAAAACATAAATAATAATAATAATTTTTTCACAACCATGGGTACTATACAACCACCCGACTATGTCTATAAATACTTTAGAAATTTTTATAACATGTCATAACAGATCACATGGAAACCAACTTGGAATCATATCTAAAGTTAGATCCAATTGTTTTAATGTCTATTCATATTATAATTACTAGTTTATGGAAAATTAATCTCCAAATAATATCCATAATGATTTTTCATCACTAAGTATGGGTTGCTTCATGAATAGGAATTTAGATCATGATTTTGATAATTTTAAAATCACTTTGAGGTAGTTTATGATGTAGATTGAGGCCCAATTACTTTTTTTAGTGATAGTTCAAACATAGGATAACGGTTTAGGGGACCCATATATATTTTCTGTTTTAGCTCAATACCAAATAAAAGCCTTAGTTATTATGGTGTATCATATCATGTCATTTCATTATCAATTTTAAGGTAGGGAGGATATAGAATATTCTAAAAGTTTTAAAAAATGGGTTTATGACTGGGAGATAACCATATCTAGTTTAGGGTTAGTACATTGGTTATCTCCTAGGAGGCTACATAATAATGTTCCCCTTGGTGGGGTGATGTGTCATGTGTCTTGGTTCTACATCAGGGTGGTGATCGAATTAAGAATCACATCTTCCTAGGGTTGGGGATACATGGTGGAGGACCTTGAGAGGCATGACATCTTGTTTTCTCCCATGGATGAATGTATAATGGATCCTTACTCCACCCCATACCTTGATACTATTTTGAGAACTTACATCATGACCTCTATAGTCAAGCTACAAGGTGTCCTCTCTTTGTTGTTTATGTGGTGAAAAATCATCATTTCATGGTTGGTATCTATTTTATTTTAGTTTGATAGGGTAATAGAGAGAGGGATATTTGGTCCTCCATCCTTTCATATACATCCCTATTCAATACCCCCATGTGTAGTAAAATCATTATTCATTTCTAAGGTGATATATGTTGTGTTATTTTATTTTCATATTAATTATTTCTTTGTATTAGTGCCTTATGATGTTGATGTGATCATATGATATGTATTTTTGATAATTTCATTACGTCATGGTGAAATTATGATAGGAGGATGAGTATTTAATGTTTCTTGGCTAGAGAAGGCCCTAAAATGTGGAACGAACATTGTTCGTTGCAGTTTGTATGATACAACAACACTATGGATTTTCCATGAAAATTTATATATTCATATTAAATTAAAAACATATTATAATTAATTATTTTGGTTTTACAGACTGATATAGAACTAAAAATATTAATAAAATTTTAAAGAATTTTAAAATGTTATAAAGGAGGATGTGGGTTTTAATAGAAAGTATATAATATCACTATTTATTTTTTTAATACCAATATTAGTTTTAGAAAAAAACCACTCCTCAACTATATTTTTAAAATTTCAATCAAAGAAAAATTAATATTTTATTTCATGGATACAAAATAAATAAACTGATTTCTATGTTAAATTAAATTGTTTTTACTATTGAAACTGTAAAAATTCTAAATGTGTTCAAATGAATTTCCTTCTTTGAATAGTTTATAAGTAATTTTAATATAATTATTTATTTTATGAAAGTTTTATCAAACACACATAGAATTAGATATCTACCACTGGTGATCATTCAAACATAGAAATTATTATTTTTTAAGTGTGTCTAAATAGACTTAATTAGAAAATAGTCTTTAAAATATACAATATCAAAAATAGTTATCAAACAAAATTATAAAGAAATCCTTAAATATATTTTTACTTATATTTTTGGATTACCTTAAAATCTACATGCCAGTTACAATTGAGAAACAATGATATTGCACCTTTTTTAATTATACCATGATAATATATGTTTTATATCAAATGTAATTGAAATCATAAAAATTCTATGGGAATATTAATTGATATGTAATTAGTTTATAATTATATTTACTTATACAAAATAAACTATAAAATTGAACTATAAATACTAGAAAACTATAAATGAAATAAAAAATGACACAAAATACAGTGCAAAAGTGTAATGAATATACTAAAAAGGAAAAATGGAAATACATAATGCTATGGATTTCATTTTTAAAGTATAATATAGGTCTACTTAATTTTTGATTAGAAAGTATCGATAAAAATGTCATATTTATTTGAAAAATTATTAATAGAAATGAAGATTTAAATAAAATTCATTAAACATTTATATAATATTATAATTTCTATTATATTCAAGTGAAAAATATTCATCGTTATGTTAACAAACACTGAAGATCTTTTTCTGAAGTTAGTTGTTTGTGAACTTGTTTTAGAAGGAATGCCCTATAATGAAATGAAGGAAAAATAAGCCAGGTAAAAATGACTCATATATTTATTTTTTCAGTGTATCAATGAGAAAAATATTAAATTTATAATCTATATTATGTAATAATGTAAATTTTTATGGTGGTTTCATATTCATTTGGTCCATGAAATTGTTGAAATCTCTATTTTCTTGCATATTTTTCCAGAGTAAGTGAATGTTAAAAGTACTTTGTTTAAATTTTTAGTGTTTATTTGTAGTTTTTTATTTATTAATTTCAAAACTGATCAGTATTGTTTTAAATTTTAAGACATTCAACTTAGTTTGAAACCTGAACTCATTATTTTTCTATTGGTTAGAGATATAGTTTTTCTAGAAATTTTAATTTTGTTAATATATTATAGGAATATTAGAGACCTACCTAAATTAAAATATAATTTACAATAATTATATTTTTGATATTAATTTCATGAACTATTTGTTAAAAATTTCAATATAGATATATCATCTATCATCATTTATTAACAGTTTCACTTAGAATATAGAAAAATATATGTTATGGTTAATTAAGCATGAAATATGTAATGATAATTAATCATTATATTTAATGGTCCTAACTAACTCAAAATAGAATATTAAAGTCAAAAAAATATAAATTTAATCTTTTGGAACAACCAAATATTTTCTAAATAACATTTTGTAATTTCACCTAAGTTGTTACCTTTTAAACTATAAATATTTATATGAAAAAAATATATAATAACACTTATAGAGAAATCATCAAGAAATATTCTAATAATTGAATATTATTTTACTATAAATTTCATAGGTTGAACCAAATAACAAAAATGAAAACTCCCACCATTTATTATATTGACCCTTAGGAAGAAATACTCACATTAATTCATCAAACTGGGTCAAAATAAATGGATATATTCACTCAATTATAGTAAGAATTTAACGTGAAATGAATGAATGTAATGGAATCACAAGGGGGAGGATGATCACTGGGAGGGGGGTGGCCATGTCGGAGGAGACCAAGAGAAGTAAGAGGGGGGACACCTAGAAGTAACATTGGTAGAGGGAGATTAGGTGTCTTGTGTTTGATTGAAGCATCGAGGGAGGAGGGTCAGAGATGACAACTCATGGTGGGGTTACCTCGTTCAGTGGTTGTGAGGGGCCACGTCATGAGGGGCACCGTCTCGAGGGTCACCATTGAGGGAGGAGGATTGGGGATAATAGAGGTTTAAAATGCTATCATGGAAGAAGGGTCACATAGGTATCGTGAGAGGGGGCTACAAAGATTTGAGGAAACACAATTAATTAAACCCTACTACAACATGTTTTATTTGAAGTGTCGCTATAATTTAACCTATAACCACATACCTCTATAACTGTGGCTATAGGTTAGTGGATTTAAGTCATTTTCCTAGTAGTGTATGGCCATAAAATTGTTTGTAAACAAGTGTATCCGTCAATTTTACCCTTATCTTTTTAGTTTGACCCCAAGTAAACCCATTTTTACCTTAATGACAATAATTAGTTTTACTACATTCACTATTTATTTTGTTCAAAAATTAAGTTGAACTTATTAGAAATTAGAAATTATTGTTATTAAAAATATGAAATGAATTTTCCCAAATTCCATTAACATAAGTGTAAAAATTTAATTTAAAATCAATATCGCAGATGTGATGGGAAATTGGGGGTTTAAAGAGAAAATGTTCAAAAGTTGGAAATGTTTTTATATAAAAATTAAATTTTAAATTGATTAAAATAACATAAATTTAATTAAATTATTTAAAATTGAACTATTTTTTCTTTAAAACTAATTTAAAATATAATTTAACATTATAAATAAATTTAAGAAAATACAATTTTCAATTAGAATTCAATATTTTCACTATTCATCAAATAATGAAACTTTTCAGAAAAATTCCAAAAAATCACCATAAAATAAATTTGAAATTTAAAAAATGTAGTTTATTTTATAAAATAATTTTTTTTAAATTTTTAAAAATTAATTTTATTATATTCTCAAAATAAGGTGATATAACAATTATTTAGAAAAATATAGTTTTTAAGCATAAAATTGGATTTTATTCTTATTTGTTGTCTAGAAAAAACATAAGATGAATTTTAAAAATTTGTTTGTTTGTATAAAATATTAATTTAATTAAAAGAATTAACCAAAAGTTATTTTGTTAATTTATTAACATAAAACACAATTATGCGCATAAAAATAGGTTTTTTAGAGAATGATTTCCTATTATTTTCAAAAGGGTTTTATTTCCATTTCTAATTAGTTGATCACCAAGGAATTAATTTTATATATATGTGTGAACCATATTTTCATAATTTATTTTACCTTATTTATAACATTCATCCCAATGACTAGGTGACAACTATCAAAATAATAATTTAATAATATGTCATATTTCATTGAAACTCAGAGTTGCATGTAATGAAATCCAAGCTTTGTGTTTCATGTAACTCAGTATAAAATTAGTGTTTCATGTAAAAAAATATCAAAAATATTAAATTATTTCATAAAAAAGTATTTCACAAAATATTAGGGAGTTACATCCTAACCCTATTTAAATGATTTGTTTCCTCAAAATTCATATCCATCATCAAATGTTTACATTTGAAAATTTAATCATAGAAAACCACATAATAAAGTGTTTTAATAAAAAATAATCCTTAAAATTGAAAGGTATGTGTGTAACTCATATATAATAACACCTACTTGGTTTCCAAATGGTAGAGTATAGTTGGGTAGTGAAAACATGAACATAGAAGAGAAAACTAACACCCAAATAATGATTGAGAATGATAGAGAACATTGAACATAATAATGTGGGTGATCCAAAGAAGGTTAATGAACAAAAATCCATAAACCAATGATTCTTGAAAAATTTCATTGATACCATAAAAAAATGGTGATAAAAAAACAAAATTTTATTTCATTAATTTTAACGTAATATATACTTTCTTGATTTCATTCCATTTCATAAGAACAATCTCACCATTTGGTTGTGCCTTGATCAATTTCCAATTCAACTCTTACTCCATGAAAAGAAGGATAATTTGTTATTCCTGAAGCACTAATGAATCATATGTTACATAATATAATGATAATTAATTCCTTCTATATCTGGTTAAAAAATATTTAAAATTGGTTATCCAATGTGGATAAATATTCATATGGTGAATTAATATGTTAATACTTAAAACTTCATCCAAAATTATACTTAAACTATTCCATAAATGGTTAAACTTATGAACCTTAAAAAATATTTAATTCCAAAACATTATAAATATGGTCACCAAATTCCCAACATCAACTTATTATTAATATCCCACACATAGTAAAGTGTCTCTTGATTATCACATACCAAACATGTGTATAACTCCATCACATAGTCTATTGAAACAAGTTAATAAAATGAATTACCATAAAACCATATAAAAATAATATATTCTTCCTCATTCTTTGAATAAAACAACTAATTATTGAATTTATTACATATATCTAACAATATTAGAAACTCATTCAATGGTAACACAAACCCCTTCTTCGACAAATATTTTATCAGTTATGAGGTCATCAATACTATCTAATTTAATTTATCCATATCAATCATCTCTATATCTAAGATAAACTCCATTTTATCAAAATCAAGTACTTATTAAGTGTTACCTTTACATAATCTTGTGTTTTCCAAAAAATAACCCTTATATAAAATCAATTTTCTAGGTCATCAGTCTCATTAAAAATATTATTGAAAATCCTTAGCAAAAATCATATACTATAAAATCCTGACATATTTCATAATTCTTGAATTCAACTAAATAAACACTTAAATTTTTCCAACTCATACTTAATCCATTAACTTGGATTACTTATCATATTCCCTAATTCCTATTTCCCTTCAAAGTCATTCATAATCTCTTCATCATCAGTAGTGTAACCATTACTCATACCACCTTGTTGATTCTCTTCCCAATCATTCCCCTTGGGACAAAAAATTGAATAATGCCCATACTTTACACATTTAAAGCATTAAACAATCTATGATATCACAGGGAGACCAATATTCCCATACATTACATTAACTAAATTTTTTAATTTTCCATTTTAGTTACTTTCTTTTCATCCCTTTTTCTATAGTAAAAACATATTCTCATTCATCTCATACATTCACTTGGGTTCTTATTTACATATTCTCAACATATAGGAAACTAAATCTCCTCTCCTACTTGGTTAACATCACTTGAACTCTCAATAAACTATTTCTTTCTCTTCTTTGGAGATTATGAGAGTTGTTTAAGGTAAATGTTGTTAAAAATGTTCTATGAAAACTAATTAGGCATAATCACAACATCATTTACTCTAGTCTTCATCCCATCTGGATTATCATCATCAAATCATCCATCACATTTAATGGTAATACAATTCCTTTTGGTTCCCACCAGTGAAAAATACTTGAAAACACAGTTTGAGAAATTCTAATCATAATGGAAAATAACATAGTCTAAAAAATCATTTTGGAGGTCTAAATCCAGACACCTTCTATTTAATCGATGACACCTTAGGTTTATCTTAGGTCTTTCATAGTCCTCTTATATTTAAATCCTTCATGATGATTCTTATAGAGTTTAGGAATTTCCAAATCATATCCCTAGGGAGTGTCAAAATAGGTGTGTAGGATGACCCATTATCATGTTTGAGTTCCTGATCAAGTCTATATCAATATGGTATTTTCGAGGTTGTTTCCCCTAAGTACATCTATTCCAGATCGACATCCAATTTTAGTATCTAGATAGGGATGTAATTTTTTGGAAATCACTCACTTTATCCTTTAAAAAAATTCCAGGACATTTTCATATACTTTCACTCATCCTTATATATCTAATTAGAGACATTAATAAAAATATCACTAGAAATATCCTTATGGATCTAAAGACCTTAATTTTTTTCTAAAGTATGAATCATTTTTTTGGTTGGAATCATTTTTTAAATTTTGGTAAATGTACCCTATAGATTAAGGAATGTTTTGGGAGCATCCAAGGATTTTTTGGAGCCTGGATACCTAATAATTGGACAAACATATGGTGCCATATGTTTAGGTGTGTTTAGTGCTAGCTGGGCATCTTCACTGTGTGAGATACCCAGTGTAAAGGGAATGTCACATGGTTTTCCTTCAACCATGTGGCCTAGGACGCATGACCATGTGAGATTTAATATTTTCATGATAGTGGGTTTTTACATGGCTTGCACATGGTTAGGAAAACCATGCACTGAGACCGTATGGGGTCCCTCCTTAGATAGTGAAGGTAGCACAGTTTGTGCCTGGTTTGGCCAACTATACGACCAAACCGTGAAACCCCATTTTGAGGGTAAAATTAAATTTTTCCTTAATTTTTTTTAAAACATAAAATATTTCTTCCTCTATTCATTTCTAATAGACCTGAGTTTCTTCTTATCTCCCATCAGCTCTCCCCCCTCATAACCTAGGTTCATTGATGACTCCTTCATCCAAACTCTAAATCTAATGTCGTCAATCATGTTGGATCCGAATTGGTAATCTTTACAATCCTTTTGATTAATTTCTTATTTTATCTTCCCATATCTTGCACTATTTTAGTGTGATCGTGCATTAACTATTTTCAGGGCATTGTTCTGAAATTCATTTTTCTTCTATTCTACTTAAAACCTGAAGCCAATATTGGATGATGAGTCATCTACAACCCTAAGTAAGATGGTATTGTTTCTTTTTCTAAAATTGGTGATGTTTTTATGGCATATCCATTATTCTCCGCACCATACATTGCCATATATTTTCCTTAAATTTGTTCTTTCCCTCTAAATTAATTCAAACATGTAGTTATACACTCGTGGAAACTTTATAAGATATTGGAGGGTGTTTACATCTTCATTTCATGCCCTTTGGGTATGTAAAATTAAATAATCAAATTTATATAATTGAATATTTGACTAAATAACCTTCTAAGTGTTTTTCTTGACAATGGAACTGAGTTTAACTTACTTTATAAATTAAATAGCTTGTTTAAATTGAATAGAATGGGTGGAAAGGCCATTCCTCAGGTTTTATAATTATAAACAAGAATTGTATGTATTAAAAACCCTCATATATCTATGATATGTGACTATAAATTTATTATAGGTGATCCCTCTTGTTTGATATTGTTATTATGAGTATGCCATTACTCTAGCTTGTTAAATGATGTATAAGGGACTTGTTGAGAATGATGTTTCCTGATCCCTTACATCGGGTGTTGAGCATGATGCCTTACACCTTTATAATTTTATTCGAGTGATGGGAATGATGTTCCACATTCCTCCGTATCGAGTGTTGGGAATGATGACTCACCCAAAATTCTTGAATGACTGGAATGATGTATCGTATTCATCATGAGATTTAAGGATTTTTCTAAAGAATATATATCTTTATACTATTTATAAATGATTTATTTATGCCCCATGATTTGCTGGCACCTAGTAACCCTATATATGACCAATTATTTCCTCACGTATTGAGTGCATATACATGTTTACAATATATATATAAATATATATATATTATTACTTATATATATGACATTCAGATAAGACATACACTGACCTATGTAGAAGTAGGTCATGTTAGAAAGGTTTCCTTTATGAACGTGATCCAGTTAATATTTTTTTCTAGAATTTTTGTATAAATTTATATTTTTACACTACTATGCTATGTATACTAGATGGATTATTTCTAGACACCATTTGTGCTGGAATACTTAGTTTATCTCATATCCTAGTTAGGACACCTATTCTACATGAATATAATATTTTACTTTAGGTATGGATAAGGTAAAACACCCTATTTTAGATGTTTGATTTATTCTACTTATAGATTAGAGCATGGTAGTAGAGGACCGTGCATATGCTCATAATTCTAGTAGAGTAGTATTCAGGCCATTTTTTTATTTTGTATAACATGTTGTATATGAATTCCCCTATTTTTCATTTTTTTATATAATAATGACATGAAATCATTATATATGAATCAACCTATGCGACTTTGATTACTATTACTATTGCTTTGTTATTTATTCCTCCATAGTTGATTATCATTTTGTTTCCACCAAGACATATGTTTATATATGATTATGATGTTTTTTGTTTATTTATTATATTAGCCTTTCCACTTTGGTATGAAGTTATAGTCTTGAAACTATACAAACTTATACCCTCGCTAATAGTTGGTAGCCTCTAGAATATAGTGATTCATTCTTGAGTTCATGTGACCCACCAACTTGGGGAGCTGATTAATCGGATTGTGGGTTGAGATATTACAAAGTGATATTAGAGAGTTTATTTTCCTTTTGTCTTAAAATTTGGGTATTATTTAGGAGACTAGGATGTAATGGAATTTGGTAATGAGCCTATTACTAGGAGTAGCTAACCCACATACAGGGGAATCCCAAATTACCTGATGTGGGTTATTGCAGTTATTGGATTACACCAGTTACAATTGATACAGCTTGATCATTGGGGGATGTACATGATGTGTAAAGTTATTGATACTATAATTGTTATGGAATTTATTTTCCTTGTCTTGAAAAGTAAAGGAATTATCATCTACTTCATTAACATAAGAACTTTAGGACTAATATTCCATGCATTTTTCCATGCCAAATTTATTTCTAGTGTGCATATTCCTACTATATATAGTTAAGTACCTTGATTTTATTATATATTGAAATGTTCTAATGATTCTTTAAGGGATAATATAATTGGATTAATTAAATTTCCTACATCAATATAAATGGTGTTTTACTTCATATATTGGTGATGACATCGTAATTGGACAATTATACCATATTGTGTGTTCTAGACCTATAATTTCTAGGGACCTGTTATATCTTGCTATGAGAAGTAAAGGAATGATTGCAGTTATGTGATATTACAATTGAAATTTATATGGATTATTAATTTTATAAATTGGAAATGGAAATTCATTTAACTGTATCATGTATATATATGTATATAAAAGTTTATAAATTTAAAACAAATTTAAACTTTCAAATTAAAATGGTTACCACTAAATGGATTTATAATTTCATAGTAAAGGATGTTTTCTTCTATACCATTCAATTGAAACTCAATATATCAAAAATATTATTTTGTGATATGATATCTAGACCTGAACCTGAACTTAGTAGTGGGTTGTTGGGTGTGTCTGTTACGATTTTACAGCCTATATGGTGTTTTTTACCACCAGGACATATATTTTTGTGTAGGTAGAGATGTGTTAAATTTTCTATAAGAAAGTTGTTCACCTTTATTTTTATTTATCTATAATATTTTAAACTTCTATTTTCTCTTATGAGGTGTGCATTTCACATTGCAGAATCTTGCCACCATGACAGCCTCAAGTCAAATGCCAGGAAGGAAGTGACGATAATGGACTAGAGGTGGTGGACCCAAAGATTCCAGTGACTCCTCATTTAGTTACACCTATGAAACAAACTACTATAACTAATATGAGAACTGATTCCTAGTTTTGAGAGGTATTTTTCTATATGATTCATAATATGCATGGAGTTTCTCGACCTTCCCTGACTATGGTACATTTGACTTGAGAGTTTCAGCAGCAGCATCCTCCCACATTTTTGTTGGATTGAAGACCTCAAGCTTTAGAATCTTGGATAGAGGCCATGATTTCTATAATTGAGCATCTAGAAATTCCTCAAGAGACAAGGGTCAATATCATGAAATATATTCTACATGATTTTCCCAAGAGATCTTGGAATGTCATTACCCAAGTATACCAGAAACAAGATATGATCTAAAAGGACTTCAAGATGATATTTTATGACTATTTATTTATAAAAACATTAAGGGATGACCAGGATAGAGTGTACATGATCCCAAAGCTGAGATACATATCTAACATGAAGCATTATTTTCATTTTATTAAGCTAAAATGGTTCCCACAAAATTTATATGGTGATGATATTATGAATGTGAGGAAATTTGAGGATGGTATGGTATAATCCATAGATCATTGGTCAATGTATTTCATTTGACTTATAATTTTTTAGATATTTAACCAAGCCCTCATTACTGAGTGGATTTTTAGGGAAGTTGATTGTGGGATTACCAGGGTGGATCCACACCCAGACCTTCTAGTGGTTCTTCTAGCATAAGGAAGTGTAATTTTAAGGTTTATCATAGGGTTAATAGTATTTTAACAGATCATACTGACAAATTCATTATATTTTACTACTATGGGAAGCTAGGACATAAAAAACTTAGTGTATCTGAGATCCATTAGAGTACAGAAGCTGAAAAAGTATGGACAAAATCCATCACTTCTACAGTACTTTTCCACCAGTTCCTGGTGAGAGATGTTCTACACCTACGCTAAATTCTAGAGAAGGTCTATAAGTATATCAATAGGAATGAATCTGAAATACCCCTAATCACTCCGGCTGAGGTGGTGGTTGAAGAATAAGTAATCATACTCAGGATTCACATCACCTGTACAGTGGGCCTGATCAGGGTAGTTAAGTGATGAATCGGGGCCACGATACAAGCTAGTTATATGCAGTGTAGCCTATGATGGAGGAGAAAATATCTAGAAATTATACTGTGTCAGGTATTATTCTATTATCCTCTATATTAGTGTCTTATTTATTTGACATAGGTGAATCACAATCTTTTATATCTATGGAAATTTTTGAGAGTTTGGGCCTTTAAATTTAGCACATTTGTGGTGTAATGACACTCGATACCTTGTTGGGTATCTGATCGGAGATAATTATTCACTATAATAGTTGTACCATGAATATAGGAGGATATCATTTTGAGTGGAATATTTTTATCCTCCACAGGACTAGGCTTAATGTAAATATTAGGATGTACTGGTTTGTTTTCTATAAATTCAATATTTATTTTCATCACTGGAGGACGGTGTTTACATCACAAGAAGGTGGTAGACATATCTATAAGGGATAATGGGAAGTCTATGAATCTTGATATGGACATGAGTAGCAAGGGATGTGAAAAGTGATAACTCATATCACCAGTCTTTTCTTGGATGATTAGGGGTTACAACCTACTATTTTCCTTCCCGTGATGGATCATTTCAGGGACTTCTTTCTTAATGATTTATCTATCCTAGCTCATGTGAGAAAGGTAGAATTTAACCTTGAGATAGTTCTAGGGTAAGAACTAGTGACCATTACTCCTTATATGATGGAACTTATAGATCTTATGTAGCTCAAGAAACAATTGGAAGACTTGTAGGATAAGGGTTTTATACACCCCAACACTTATCCTTGGGGTACAATGATTATTTTTTCCAAAAAGGGATATGGTACCCTTAAGATTTTTGTGAATTAACGATGGTTTAACTAGATTACTGTTAATAATTAGTATCCAATTCTTTAAATAAAAAACCTCTTTGGTCAGCTTCGAGGAGTGAGGGTGTTTTTAAAGATTTATTTGAGTTTGGGGTATCATCAAGTGAATGTCAGGTCATTGGACATATCTCACATATATTTTAAAATAAAGTACGGTCTTTATGAGTACCTAGTAATGTCATTTAATCTCACAAACATGATTTATGTTTTCATGAATCTGATGAATTATTTTTTCATCCCGTATCTTGATTCATTCATGGTAGTATTTGTGGATGACACCTTGGTGTATTCATGCTCTAGAGATGACCATTCCCAATATCTTGATATCATGATGAATACAATGAGAGAGAACTAACTTTATGAAAAACTCAACATATTCCACTTTTGAATTAGAAAGGTTCACTTACTAGGTCATATCATCTCATATAAAAGAGTATTAATAGAACCAGAGAAGGTGATAGGTATAGTTTCCTTAGGCAAACCTAAGAAATTCTTTGATATGTGCTGTTTCTTGGTGCTAGTCAGGTATTACAGATGCTTCATCAAGGATTTATCATGTCTCTTAGAACCTCTTATAGTATTGACTAAAAAGGGTGTGAAATTTGTATGGTCAGAATTTCATGAAGCATCATTTCATAAGTTGAAGGTAATATTGACTTCAGTGTTTATCCTAATTCTTTTAAATCCAATAGGGATCTATACAGTTTAATGTGGTGCATCAGGTATTAGGCTGGGTGAAATCATGATGAAGGATTATTATGTCATAGCATACGATTATCATCAGTTATGGCCTCATGAGTGGAATTACATGACACACGACCTTGATCTAGATGTTTTCTAACATTATCTAGGGTTTTTGAGGCATTATATACAAGGGGCAATTTTTTGATATCTAATAATTATTAAATCCTCAAGTATATCTTTATGTAGTAGGATCTAAATCTAAGGAAGTGAAGATTGGCATAGAATATGAAATACTTCAGTTTCAATCTTGTTTATATGAGTAGGAAAGGTAATGTTATACCTGATTCTATAATCCAAAAGACTCAGACACATCCATTTCAGGAATTTAATGGTAAGCGGTAGCTCATTTCCTTATTTTTTGAGATGCATGTTGGTGTTTTGGAGGATCATGGTTAGACTATAATACCAGCCTTAGGAGTGACCTCTAACCTTATAGAATGGATGAGAAATAGGTAAAATTATGATAACAAGGGCCTGGTATTAAGGGATTGTAGCTCATATGATGATTCATCTGCTATTTTAACCTTGTATGAGGATGATACTTCACACTATCATGGGCATGTTTGGGTCCCAGCTAATATCTGAGATGATTTGATGCGGGAATTTCATGCCCTCATTTGGGTAGTACATCCCTATGTCACCAAGTTGTATCATGACTTATGTCATCAGTATTGGTGTCCTTATATTAAATGAGATATATCTAGTTTTATCAATCTATATACTACCCTTCAATAGGTGAAGGCAGAACATCAGTGACTGGAAGGATTTTTACAGTCATTGTCCTTACCCGAGTGGAAATGGGTTGATGTATCTCTAGAATTCATGACTATTTTTCCCATATTTCCTTAAGGAAAAGACATATATTGGGTCATTTTTTGTTATTTGAAGAAGTTCACACATTTATTACCTATTCGAGAGACCTTCTTAGTTGATGAGTCAGGGAGCCAATACATCAGTGAGGTCATACATCTTCATGGAGCACCATGATCTATCATTTCTGATAGGGACACTCCATTCATGTCTTAGTTATTGAAAGGTTTGTATAAGGTGTTGGGTACATAGGTTCTTTTGAGCATGGCCTATCACTCTCTGACTAAAATATAGACAGAGTTCATGATTCAAGTGTTAGAGTACATGCTTCGTGCATATGTCCTTGACTTTTAGGGTTCCTGGGAGAAACACACACCTCTAGTTGAGTTTGCTTATAATAATATATTTTAGTATACCATTTAGATGGATCATTACAAATATTTATATTGTAGGCCTTTCTGATCACCTTTTTTCTGGTTAGAGGAAAGGGAGAAAGTTTTTTTTGGGACACAACTATTCTAGGTGGATACAAAACATATATAATTGATCAAAAAGTTCTTGATGATAGCCCAGTATAGATAGTATTCAAATTCTAATCAACACTAATGATATCTTGAGATTGAGGTTGGGCATTGGTTTTTCCTATGTGTTTCACCAAGGTTGGTCCATCAATATATTCATAGGCATAGTAAGATTTCGACTCGATTCATTTCACCCTTTGAGGTTTTGAAACAAATCATACCAGTGGCTTACCATGTAACAATTCCTTAGATATACTGGTATATACATGATTTATTTCATGTATATTATCTTCTCGATTATTATCTAGACCCTTTGTATGCTCTACAGCCTGATGAGGGTGAGCTATATGTGGATGCTTCTTTTGAGAAGTATCCAGTTTGTATTGTGGATCAGAGTAGGAGGACACTCTAAGGAAGGTAATTTCCTTTAGTATGGGTGATATTGAATCACAATCGAGTAAAGGATGATACCTGGGAGAAGGAAGTTTATATATGAGTTTAACCTCATTAGTCCAACTCGGGGATGAGTTTCTTTAAGGGGGGAGGTTTTAATGACCGAAATTTTCTCTAAGGTATGCCTAATTTTTCTTTTAGTTTGAATCCTTTTTTAATCATAAAAAACATACCTTATGTATTAAGGAATGTTATAGAAGTATTTGGGGATTTTTTGGAGCCTGGAGCTCTGATAATTGGATAAATAGAATGGGTCGTATAGTTAGTGCATAGTTAGTGATGACTGTGAGACTCAACCGAGTGTGTTACCCAGTGCACAGGGGAGGTGTCATGGATGGTTTTCCACTGCGTGGGCCAAGACACATGTCCGTACAAGATTTCATACTTTTGTGATAGTGAATTTTCACACAATTTACATGTAGTTTAGAAAATAATGTTCCAAGACTGTGTGGGGTCCCTCCCTAGATAGTGGAGCCAACATAGTTTGTACATGGTTTGGCCAACCGTACATCCAAACACATAACCCCATTTTTAATGGTGAAATTTAAATTTTCCTTAGAATTTTTTTAAAACATAAAATCCTTCTTCCTCCCTTAATTTCATGTATATGCGAGCTTATTACCCTCTCCCATGAGATACCCCTCATCATAACCTAGGATCATTGATAACTCCTTTATCTAGACTTCAAATAAAAAAATATAAGTCACATTGGATCCACATTAGTAAGATCCATCTTCCAATTTATTTATTTATTAGTTTATCTTCCTATATCTTGAACTATTTTTGTGCAAACACATAAGCCATATTTTCAGTGTGTTGGTCCGTTCTTCATTTTTCTTCCGTTATACTTGAAACCTGAAGCTAATATTGGATGAGGAGTCCTCTATAGACCAAAGGTATGTGGTATAGTAGTTTATCATAAAATTCATTATGATTTCATAGATTCTACATTATTCTACACACTTTAAATTTCCATGCATTTCCCTTAAATATTTTCTTCACCTTTAAATAAATTCAAGCATGTTTTTATACTCCCATGGACCCTTACTAAGTGATTAGAGGAGGTTGACCTATTTATTTCTACCTTTTTAGGAGTTCCAAATTAAATAATCCCTATTATAAAATTTTCAAGTTGACTTAACAAACTTTTAAGTGTTTTTATCAACTATTTAATTGAATTGAATTTCCTTGGTTAATTAAATGGATTATTTAAATTGAATAGAATGGGTGGAAAGGCTACAACTCATGTTTTTTAATTTGAAAATTAAAATAAATGAATTTCAAACCATTAAATATATATTCTATGTGACTATAAATTTATTATAGTTTATCCCTTCTATTTAATATTATTATTATGAGTATTCCATTACTATGGGTTGTTGAATTATGGATAAGAAACTTTTTGAGCATGAAATTTTATTCTCCCTTACATTGGGTATTGAGCATGATTCCTAGACTATTTTACTTTTTTTTGGATGATGGTAATGATGTACCATGTCCACCTTATTGGGTGTTGAGCATGATGACTCACCCTACCATATCAAATTATGGGAATTATATCTCTAATTCATCAAGAGATTCAGGTATTGTTTCCTTACTTGATCCTATAACTCGTTTGACTAGTTATGGATGCCAGAGTTATGCCCCAGGTCTAGCTAGCACCTAATATCCATGTATATGCCTACTTATGTCCTCAAGAACTTAATGAATATATGTTTATATAGTGTATAACTATATATATATATATATTATTACTTATATAAATATATGGTATTCTAATTAGACATACATCATTCTATACCAAAGAAGGTAGACCTATAAATGTGTCCTTTAGGAAATTTAGCCAACAAATATTTATTTCCACAATTGGTTAGTACTCACTTATATCTCCAAAATGATATGATATGCACACTGAATAAATTATTTATATAAAAAATTATTTTTATCCTACTATGTTTTTCTCACATTCTAATTGGGCCACCTATGTTACTCAAGTGGACCATATATCTTCAGGCATGGATACGGGAAAGTTCCCTATTTTAGATGTTTGATTTCTCTTTCTTATAGCTTAGAGAATGGGAAAAGAGGACTTAGAACATGCTCATGATTCTAGTGGAGTGGTATTTTGGATTTTTTTGTATATAATGTTGTATATGTCTATCTCATATTTTCCCTTTTGGTATATCACCATTCCATGACATCATTGTATACAACTTAGCCTATGGGTCTTTGATTACTATTATTGTTTCTTTGTTATTTATGCTTTCGCAGTCGATTATAATTTTGTTCCCATTTTGCAATAAATTTATATATGCTTACATTGTTGTCTATTTATTCATTATAACAGATATTAAAATTTGATATGATGGTATAGTCTCCCCACTATTACAATTTATACTCCTACTTCTAGTCGGTAGGCACTGTAATACGAGGAGGCATAGTTGAGGCCATGTGACCCCTCGGCTCGGGGAACGAATTACATGGATCTCGAGTTCGGACATTACAAGGGATTTCACTAAAATTTTCTCATCCTAATGTTATGTAAAACTTTCTTTTAATTCCAACCATAGAAACCCAGGCTTCTCATACATGGATATTACATATTTTTATATGAATATTCATTACAGTACATAAATACCCGCCCGAGGACCATAATAGTTTAGTTCCTTTTGAATCTTGGAACATAATTTTATTAGTTTTGAAGTGTCTTCAATGTATCCCATAAAGATATACCCCTTTAGTAACCCTTAATAAAAACCATTCTTCATAACTTGAGAGAAAAACATAAGAAAGGGAGAGCTCAAATGCTCCATAAGGGTAATAAAGAGAGATAAATAAACATAACATGATAATAAGGGTATGAGAACATGAGAAGAACATTTGAATACCATATCCTATATATCAAGATCATAATCTTGAGTCGTGGAATAAATATTGGAAGTTAATAATACATGAATCATAGTATAATCCAATAACATAATCCATGATACCATACAATATGTATAAGATATAGAATTGTGGCATAAACATAAGAATATAATATATTATACCAATGATACCCAATAATACATTAATAATTTTATTTGGATTGGGAGTACTAGATGTGTACCTACTTTGGGATTGTATTAAAACAATTGTACCCTAATTTTTAGTGGCTAAACGTCCTAGGATGGACACACCACCATCCACAGTGGAATCTCTTTCCTGACAGTGGAATGGGTTCACTTCCAAAACCATTATATTTGTAAATGGTAATTCCCAAGATAATCATAGTGGACAAAGCCCCTTAAATAACTAAGTTCACTCCCCATTTAAGTCCTATCTATCTCATGAGATATAAATCTTCACCCAATATATTAGAGGGAGATATAGGTCCCACTTGTCTTTGTTAAAAATGTAACCACCTTCCATAGTTATAATGTAACCACTATCAAAAAATAAAAATCATAAATTTGTGTTCCAAAATATCATAAAACATTCCTTATAAAATAACCCATGAAATTAAAAGGGTTTCATAAACATTTAATCATATAATTACTTATTAAAAAGAGGCAAGTTTCAGAATAATTTCATATTTTCATCATAGAATTACCCATGGACAAATAGATGGGTTTCATAAGAATTTTATCATGGTATAAACTATGGTAAAGAAGACTGTTTCATAAACATCATGCTATCATAAACATAAACCATTCAGAAAAATAATAAGAATGACATCCTTGGTTTATATCACCTAAAAATCATAAGTTACATCAATTGATATCATCTTATATGGAGAAGGATTTTGAAGATCACTTGAAATTTTTTTATAGGAAAATAAAATTTCTATGAAAATAAAGTTTTAAAACATAATTTTTTTTCAAAACCCTTTTATTTGGAAATAACTTTGAAAACTTATAAAGGAATATTAAAAAATTTTCAAAAAATTTATTCAAGAATATATAGTTTCCACTTTGAAAAACATTTTTAAAGCATAAAACATTTTGAAAATCCGTTTATTTTAAAATAAACTTGAAAAATTATAAATTAATATTCAATGAAAATAATTTTCATGATGATAAGAAGTTTCTTTCATACCATACATGTTAAAATAAATATTCTTTTGACATTTTTGGTAAAAGAAAAATGTGTAATGTTTTTTAAAATAATATAAATATTCAATTTTAAATTTCAATGAAAAATTCATAAATGGGTAAAAATATATTTAATAAATCATTTTAAGTAAATGGTAAAAACAATTTTAAAAATATTTTCAAAAAACATGGTTTTGGAAGAAAAATGGTTTTGAAGCGGAAATGTGTTTTTTCAAAAAAAAAATATTTTTATATCTTTAGTACATAAAGGGAGGGAAATGAATGGAATAAATGTATTATCATAAAATAAAAGAATGAAAATAAAATTAATGAGATTATTGAGATACATCATAAGATTTCGTAATTTGAAGCATAATCATAAAATATCCTAAAAGCAATGAGATTGTAGCATGAAACTCTTACCAATTTGGTAACATTGAATAATAATCCCAATGAAAAAATAAAAAATAAATGAAAATTAAAATTTCATTAAAATAAGTATATTCATTATATAATATGTCAAAGGTATATTATATTCACCTCATATAGGACGATAGGTACCTAACACAACTTATGTCTCAATAAAGGAAAATTGACACAAAAAACCGCTTATCAATTTGTTAACTTTTGAACTGTAAACCCCATGAAAGAGAGATAATAAAATTTATATTATAATAATAATTATTTTAAGGAGAATTATTATAAATTAATTTCAAAGTAATTATATATACTAAATATAATAAATAAGTGGTGAATATGGTATGTGTCTCATAGAAGTAAAAAGTGAGATAAAATTCTCTTACTGATTTGTTAAATTTTGAACCATAAAACCCATGAAAGAGATATCCTAAAATAGATATGTAAACCCCAATTGTTTTTATTTTAATTATCATAATAAAAATTCATGGGCATAATATATACCACATAAAATAAACATATGGTGAATATGGAATTTGTCACACAGAAAGTAAAAGTGAAACAAAATCCCTTACCTTAAGTCTTGACTTTCTTCACACTCATTATAACATAATATATAATAAATATTATTTTATTATAAATTTATTACATTAATATATATAAAATTCCATATATGATTAACAACTCTATGTTAATGTCACATTTTGGGTAATAACCGCTTTGATTTTCTTACATGCCTTGATTTATTATTTTGAGTAATCATACTTTGATTAGGGTTACATAAATTATATAATAATAATAATTAAATCATGAAATAATTATAATATTTATACATCAAATATACTGTTATTACCAATCATGAATTATTGTTTTGATAAATAACATATTTTATGATCATGGAGACGATACGTTGTACACACGCATGAGTAACGTTTATATTTTTCAATGATCATTATAAAATGGAGGTAATTAATATCATATGTTTATATAATTATAATTATATGATAAAAAATATATTATTTATTTAAATATAGTTATACATTTATGGTTCGATGATGAAAGGAGAGTCTCATCACTTCATGAAGGCTGTAGTCCACATGTACACGAGCAGTGTTATCATCGTTATTTGAGTGAAAGATTACAAATTAAATGATATAAATTATCTTTTAAGAATGATTAATATGTAATTAATATCATAATTATTTCATTCTTATAATATATAATTATTAAATTTACCCTTATCACCTTTCATGTCATGTATGAATGAATCACATCGTTCTGGAGGCGGTAGTCTTCCATACACATAAGCGACACTATCGTATTCCTAAAAAATGGAAATAATAATGTTATGTGTGATATAATAATTCAAAAAGAATAAAAATATTATAAATATCATACATAAAAATTAAATATATCATTATTTCCAACTGTTAGAGGTGGTAATTGAAAAATTAATTACATTGGTTTGCAAGGCAATAGTCCGACGTACATCGAAATAATTATTTCGTAACCCATTTGATAGAAGAGGAGAATGTTGTAACTCATGAAGTTATTATAAAAACATAAAAGTATATGTAAGATAATTATTTTATTATATCATCATGGTTTAAGAATAATTTATGGATGTGGAGAAAGAAATAAAATATAGACTCTCGTTGAAGAACATTACCTCTTTTTTGAGTATCCTCTGTAGGTTTACACTAAAGCCTTCATATGTTGGATTTATGTCAAAAATAAGGATTTCTAGATGATATTAAAGAATTTTTTAAGTTATTTTTTAGTTATTTTCTAATCCAAATAGATTTTAAGGTTATAAAAAGAGAGTATAGAGGGTGATCTTTTATAAGTGGGGGAGAAGACACACTTGGTATTTTTGAAATAAAATAAGTGATCGAACGATTTTCATATGTCAAAAGGGTAAATATTAGGAAATTATCTAAAATTATAGTTCTAATGGAAGAAATTTTTATAGAAAATAGTTTTAATACAAGTTTATAGGCCATTTTTACCGTTATATGTTTTGTTTAACCCCTAGTAAACCAATTTTTTTCTTTACCGCGGTAATTTATTTTTACTGCATTCACTGTTCATTTTAGTCAAAAATTAATTTTCACTAATTATAAATTATTAATTATGATGATTAAATATATGGAATATATTTTTAAAAATTCAATTCATATAATTGGAAAAATTTAATTTAAAATTAATCCCACAGATGTGATGATAAATTAGGTTTTTAAAAGGGAAAAAGCTCAAAAGTTCAAAATGTTTTAATATAAAAATTAAATGTGAAATTGAAAACAATTAAATAAATTAGTTTAATTGATATAATGTTTAACTAATTTTACTTAAAACTAATTTGGAATATAATTTTACATTATAAATAATTTAAACTAAATGTCACTTTTCAATTAAAATTTAGTATTTGTCACTATTAATCAAAAAATAAAACTTGTCTGAAAAATCTGAAAAAATAACCATAAGATAATTTTGGAATTATAATTAAAAGAATTAATTTTATTTTTTAAAATTTAATTTTATAAAATTTTCAAAAATTTATTTTATTATAAGTGCGCACCAGAAGGAAACAAAACTACTTTTAAAAAAATACAGTTTTTAAGCATAAAACTAGATTTCTTGTTATTTCTTTTGCAGGAAAAATATAAGATTAATGTTAAAAATTTGGTTGAATATATAATATATTAATTTCATTAAAATAATTTAAATAATTTTATTTATTTAATTTGTTCATATAAAATACACTTTTTCGAATAAAAATAGTTTCTTCAGATAATAATTAGCCTTTTATTTTCAAAAGAGTTTAATTTTCATTTCTAGTTAATTAGTCACCAAATAATTCATTTTTCATACATTTTTAACTATATTTTCATTATTTAGTTAATATTATTTATAATTTCCATTCTAATAGCTAGGTGACAACTATGATAATAATATTTTAATAATATGTCACGTTTCATTTAAACTCGGTGTTGTGTGTAACACAATCTAGGATTTATTTTTGCATGTAAATCAAGCAAAAAATTATTTTGTGTTTAAATAAAAATATCAAAAAGAATAAATTTATTAAAAATAAATATTTCACAAAATATCAGGGTGTTACACATGACAATTTATAATGACTGGGTACAAATAATGTACTCATGAGTACATGAAATTTAGACTTCTATTGTTTAAGTTATATGGGTTCTACACACACAATATGTACATGAGGGTAAACGGCGTGTAGTCACAATGACCCACTTGGGTTTTTACGACTAAAATGGCTCGACTCATGTCTCAATACACATGTTTTTTCCTTTAGTCCCATTTGGAATTTGTGTCAAATAAGTTATCCTAGTGTGTACTATAGTACATGATCTTGTCACACTATCTGAAATATATAGAGTGTGACCTAGAGTGAGCTACAATTCAATATTTAATACATATTGAAACCACAACACAACATATTGTGGCCTGAATTACATGTTATTAAAAGGGATACATATTGTGTAGTTTGAAAATTCCCAACCAATCCAGATTATCTACTTGATATTTTTCTGTCCACCTCCACTAAGAATATATACACCCATCAAAATTGAAGTCACTACATCAACCCAACAAAGCCCTATAGTCCTCAATCATATCATCCTCTCATGGTTTTTATCTATCCACCTGCTTTAAACCACCATGCCTATGTTTTTCACATAAACCTAAGCTACCTATGAAATCTTCCATCTCATTGGTTCCATGACTAGACCATCTCACCACAATTGATCACTTGTGATTTTTTTATTAAAATCACCTATGGTCAGACCAATAACTGATGAAAACAATAATTAAGGTCATTCACCAAATGTTAAATGTTGATGTTTTGGAAACTATGGTCGATGAATTCATGATTCAGGATGTGATAAAATATTAATTCAATTTATTATATAAATGTTACAATTAAAATCAATGGTTAGTTCATAAGACATGAGAATAGAAAGTTTCCATTATTCATGTACTTATCACATGATTAAAACAACTCCATGAAAAAATATTCACAATAAACATTTCTATAAACTAAACAAAAAGTATCATCATTAGATATCATTGATTATATCATGGGAAATAATAATATTTCAATATGAAAATTCATTGGTTGAAAATTCAATGAAGATTATTTAGCCAAGAAAAAATAATATAATTATTTTTTTAATAATTTAATATATGAAAATCCAACAATAAAAATAAATAAATAAATTGTAATTTCAAACTTTCAATTGTTACACCAATTTTATTTTTGATATCTCTTTAAAAATAATGTTCATTTTACACATAATCAAATAACCAATGAATTTTCAAATATAGAAATTCAATTATTTTCATCATCGAATTTAAATGTAAAATTTTTTAATTCAAAAATAAGGGAAAAAACTCAATCACTTGATAAGTAAGGCATATAGTATATTAAAGACACCAACCTTATGATATAATCAACATAGAATTTTAGTTTTTTCATTGTGTCCAAGAAATTTTGATCATTGAAGAATCATGAGTCTAAATATGGTCTTTGATACATTGTTCACTAAACTTCCAAGGATTCTATATCTCCTTAAGGGATTAATTATTATAGGAAAAATAAACATATATAAAATCCCATAAAAATATTTATAGAATAAAAATAGGTTAACCGGTTTAGAAAAAGAAATACCCATAAAGGCTTGGTTTGAGGTTCGATGCCCAAGTATAAAGTTTCAGAATTTCCAAGGAAAACACATCATATTGGATAAAAAAATTGTATCAAAATTTATATATGGTATTTAATTACTAAGATACCCAAACTTACTCATGAAATATAAATATTTTTTTAATAAAAGTAAAATATCCAAAAAATTAAACTAGTTAAAAATTTTAAAAAATTTACCCCAAGTATAAATAATGAATTTCATGTTTAACATTATAACCACTTTTTTTTGAGTTCATACACCAAGTATAATGTTTAATTTTACCTAATTTAGTGGATCGTGGACATTGAAACTGAAATATAAGCTGAGGACTATTTGGGAAAACCCAGATCACTACATCCTCACAACTTCTAAACATTGTAAAACTAAAAAAGGACACAACCTAAGATACCAATCAAAAATATTGTAAAACAATATCATTAAAAAATTATCCCATTCCCATATGTACATCACCTGAATTTTGATTTATATGAAATATATGAACGAAAAACACAATCACCTTGGAAAAATGTTTCCATTTCCATCATTTTCATTCCAATTAACTTCCCTGAATTTTTATCTTATAAAAACAATAATTATGCCTTCTCCCATTATGTAAAATCAATAATAATATCATTTTATTTAATTATTTGATTCCTTACAAGATTCTATAAGGATTCTATACTAAGACCTATCCAAATTCAAGTATCCAATCCTCATAGTACAATGAAAAACCATGAAACTTCATCATAAATCATAGAATGTTTTATTTTTAAATGTACTAAATATGAGATAATTATGATCCTTACCTTTAATGGGAACCCTAAAATCTAAAAAATAAAAATTTACATTCCATATCAGGCCTTATAATAGAATAAATAAACTAAAGATCCCACACTTACCCTATAATAGCACATAGGGAGAGGCTGTTTGATGTCTTCTTCAACTTCTCATTATCACCTGATGTGGGATATAACAAACATATCCAAAAAAATCATAGAATAATAAAAAAAATAATAATCATTACAATATCACTTAAAAAAACTGAACAATTGCATCTTTGACTCTAAATGTACTATAATCCCTTATTGAAGAACACCTTATTGGGTTACAATCACTATTTCATGAAATTGACTGATGAATAATTCATGAAATGGAACCAACCTTATCTATATTCCTTAAAACCAAACCTAATATTTTTGGTGACCCATTATGATTAAATATGAATTGTATAGTTATAATTATTCAGATAACCCTATTCAAACAACTTAATACTTAGGATAAAACCTTCCAAATATTGAGTGAGAAAAAACCTCATCAAATAGCAAAACATCTCCCACTATGTAGCTAAAATTTCTATATAATGAACATCAATGATTATTAAATCTTATACCACCAAGGTTCCCTACCATACTATAAGATATTAGTTCCATATAATTATTTAATAAATACAAGATGAGGATTATCAGAACTATAATACCCAACCTAGATAAAAATTGGTATACATACCAACTTCAATATTTTTTTTCTAATGCACCACCTATAAAAATTTGATCCTATATAACCCCATAATAAATATTTCCATAACATATCTATAACACTAATAGAGATAATAAAGACATCACAACTAATTAAATACATAATACATCTCTTATTTCTTTGAAACTAAATTCATTAAGGATAACTTGTCAAATTACCTCTTCACCTACTTTGCATATAATTACCTATTACAGGTACTAGCTACCACATCACCGATAAACCACTATAATAAAATAAAACATAATAGATTCAAGTTTCATATTATCTAACTAGTGTACTATAATTATTAATATATTCTAGGAAGTAATGGATCTCTCATGTTCATAACTCATACCCCAAGATCCCAAAACATCATTGGTTCTCACAATAAAAGTCAATAATAACCTTTAATGTTCTATAATTTCACCCTATATTTTATCTTAAATAAGGGTGGAATCATCAAAGACCACAAAAAATTATCCATGAGTTACATAAACAGAGTAGATAAATTCATTACACCCTTCAAAATTACTAGGTTATCAAGATATCCCTAGTGATTCCTGAACACTATAGGTGGAATTTCCCCTTCATTGAAACAATGATGATACCAAACATAACTGAGTTCAAGCTTTTTAAATCACATTTTTCTTTTATATAGATTGGTTGAGTTATAATAAAATGAATGAAAATATTAGTATAACTTGTCTTTCAACAAAAATTTCACCTCTATGGGATTAGTTATGCCACGTAATAAATTACATAAGATATCATTATAGACCAAGAATAAAGCTAATAAATTATCCATTTTCTTGGTGATACCAACTCTAGAACATTCTCGGTATAGGTCCTACTCACCATTTAGGGGGAACCTCAACCCATAAACTCAAAGACATATTACTTTGTAGAAAACATGAACTTCCTAACCCACACTAAGGACGATAACACATAGTCGCATCTCAACATGATTGAATCCCATAAAATATTTCTAACTTTAAACCCTTGGAGGAGAAACACACAATAATAAATAATGCAATAAATGAGATGATCAATTCGATTAGAAGTGCATAGTCAAAGAGGAATGGATAGAACATGTACTAAAATATCCAAATCCTTACCTGTAAAACTTGGTGATGGTAATATATCACAGTAACATTGAAGAGTATGAATAAAAATAATGAAAAATAATAATAAATTTAAATCCATTGTGTGACCCCTATACAAATTCATTCATCACATAAAACAATCATGAGCTAACCATAAACACACAATATCTAAGAAGTATAGCCCAGAGGTAGTGGAAGAGATGGACCAAAGTGTTGCCTATCTCTAGATATCCACATACTGAAAACTCCTCTGGTGAAACAAACTCCTATAAAGATACTAAACCTATAAATAGAATGCCTTAAATCCTGATTCCATCATTAAAATTTAAGTTCATCCATGGGACTACTCTTATTGACCATAGGGAAACACTATCCTATTTTAAGACCAATGATAATCACCACTAAGAAAAATTCTTGTTGAAAAATTTCTATCCAAGTCTTAGAAATACATATGGGGATAAAAAAGGGACAACTACACTCAAATATCATACCATAGGTATTAGTTTAACCCTTGATCTTGAAGAAGGTACATTAATAGAAAATTTTAAAGGGTAAACCATATGAAAAGAATAATATATACTTGGTCATGATCATTATACACTGAAGAGGGTCAATTGTAACACCCCAGACCAGATTATCAGTCTAATAAAGAGGGATATATAGACTTAAGAACGCATCCCCATATTCCATTAGTTGATGACTAGTGGAGAGGGATCATATGATACATTGGGGAGACAATTCCATTGAATAAGATTGAAATAATAATAGAAATAACAAAGAACAATATATAATAATAACCAATATATGCCTAATTAATAAAACAAAAATACTATAAAAAAAGAAACTATAAAGTCATACAATCATATATTTACCAATCACCCACCTATATGATAATAATTTCTTATAAATAAATGAAACAAAAATTAGTATAGGCCCTATTTTCATCCCTGAGACTCACCTCATCTCTCTCTCTATTACTCTAACGAGCTTCCCCAACCTAATACACTACACAATCTATGACCATACATAAAAAATAGAGATTATTTATTCACTAAAACAAGATTAAAAATGTACGATATTAGAAATACATCTAAGTAGGATCTCACTAAGATCTCAAATATATGAAATAATATAGTTGTATTCATGTGGAAATTAAATATAGAAAATAAAAATGCATGTTGGGTCAGTATGATTGATTATATGAAATTTTATATTCATTTTGGATAATTTTTTTTAAGTTTTATTAATGAATTATTCAATAATGCACTGGGTTTTCATTTATTTTCATTTGAATTTAGAATTCTAGACATAAAAGAAAAAATGATGAAAAAATTCCAAAAAATATTTACACGCCGTGTATCTCAAATACATGATGTGTAATTTTCAAAATTCAGAATCCCTCCAAAATTGAATTTCATACATGATGTGTAGAGATTACATGATGTGAAGACTTTGAAGGTTTACCTGGTCAAATATTTGAGCACATTCTTCAGTGGGAATAGAGGATCTCAATTACATAGTGTGCAACTCAATTACATGATATGAAGATGTCAGGACCCAAATCATTTAGGCCTGTACATGATGTGTATAACTTACATGTCGTGCACTTCTAGGGCCTTTTTATATATATATTTAGCACCTCCACATAATAGAGTGTTGGGATATATTTATTTTATCTTATTTTCTTATCATGTTTTCATTCCTTTTTTCCTAAAACTATTTTTCTTTCATTCCTTTCATTTTATGACTGGATCTATATGAGTTGGTTAATCATTTTTCATTGACTTTTTAAATAGTTTCAACATTTCTTTAGTTTTTATGTTCTATTTCTACAACATAATCCATTATTCATCAACACACACTCACACACACGTTTCTTCATCCATTCTTCATTTTTAGTATGTTTTGTATTGTTTATTAATTGATTGATAGAGGATTGCTTATTTTTCATTGTTTCATCACGAAAAAATAGTTTCTTCTTAGGTCTAAACTGGTTTCAACTATATGAAATTGATTATTTCCTATTTAATACGGTATTATCTAATTACAAATTACTTTATGATTATTCATATCATTTCTAATACCTCCTTGCTTTTGATCATCTCTTCTATGCACATTTAATCCGTATAGGATTATGGGTCAAGATTAGGGGTGTTTTTAAACCTAAATAAATCTCGTTATTGAATATTGTAAACACTATGGAGAGTAATTCGGTTAATAATAACTATTCATAAAATTCTTTTTTACAACCTTGACCATGGGAAGTGCCATCGAACAAACCCAACCTAATTGGAGCTGAGAAGGACTACGAGCACTATACTATAATGATTTTCACAAATAATTGAAGTTTAAGGCATTTATGTTTTCAATTAAACCTGACAATGTTATAGTTTTAGCATAGGTAGATCTAATTGGTTTGACTAAAACCAATTTGTGACTTTTGAAATGCTTCACAACCTTATCCATAAGACCATTCCATGTTAAATCTAGGATTATCTTTTGATAAGATCCCTGAAATGGACCTCGTCGCCTTCTTTAATTAATCTGAAGTAAACCCCAAAATACATTGTTTTATTAAACACAAATTTTAAAGAGTGAATTTACGGAATCCTTGCATGGGTTTTTTCTAAATGGTCGCTGATCTTCCGGTCAGGCTCATAGGATCAACCCCACACTTTCCCATTACCACACCCTAGTAGTAAGTGTATTTTGGGACTATAAATATTTAATATGACCTCATACCACATGAATTCAATGATTCATGTGGGTGAGTCATATTTTAGAACCATTTTAATGGGAAACTATTTCATAGGTATAATAACCTTCAGACTAAACATGGATTACCTCACCCACTCTTTATTATTTTATTTCCCTTTTTATTTTTCATTTTTCTCTTTCGAGCACACCTATAGTCTCTCTCTATATCCATATATATATATATATATATATATCTTTATTTCTTTTTCTCTTCAAGGATAGTGTATACTCTATGGTCCCTTGACTCACTCAAGAATATTAGATACCCAAGAACAACTTCTATTCGATCCTAATATAGACATAACCATCACAACACATCATCAATACATAATGAAAGATCATAACATTCTTGCACCCCCACAGCTTCTAAACCCCTATTATATAACACCTTCCAATCTAGGTGAGCAATATGTTCCACAGGATCACAATATTATGGACTACAGTTTATCATCCTTTAGTGGTTCTATGTGAAACATTGTTCACCCACCAATTCAAGCACACACGTTTGAAATAAACCCCAACTTGTTCATAAGATCTAGAATATGGGTCTATTCAAAGGGATTTAGAGTGAGGACCACCACGAACACATCTAAAAATTCTTATGGTTTTCGATGCATTTTATAACCAATAAGTATCATCATTTGATATTCTCTTAATATTTTTCTATTTCTCCTTGCATTATAGAACCAAGTACTAGATAAAATGTCAAGATCCCAAGTCAATCACAACTTGGGACAATTTAGAAAAGAAGTTCTTAGACAAGTTATTCCCACCCATATAGAAATGGAAGATCTAGAATAAAATTAAAAACCTTTCCTAGGAGGATATAGAATAAACATGAGAAGCTTGGGATAGATTCAAGGGAATCACCAAAAAATGGACACACCACCGACTAGATGTGTGGCTTAAATTACAAATATTTTATCAAGGACTCTAGCCTGCTACATGTACTATAGTAGATGCTGCTATTGATGGAAGATTCATTCTTAGAATTTTTGAAGTTGGATAGGTAATTCTGGATAAATTCTAAAACAATGAAATTTTATGGAAAATTGATCAAGGTCTTCCCCAGTGGAGAATTTATCAGGTGGAAGAAACTACTTACCTTGCTTCTCAAGTTGATGCTCTAACCAAGAAGCAGGAATCATTCTAGTTACCTGTTACGACACCACCCCCTACTACACCGGTAATGGAAATAGAATCCTTTCAAATTAGCAGAGGCTTTCATTATTATTGAGACTATAGGGTAGGGATGGATTAAACCCAAACTCAAGATTTTAATTAAATAAATTATATTCAACAAGTCCAGTAGTACCCGCGACCACAAAATTTCAACATTAGAAAAATTACCAACAAAGACCATCTCATCCACAACAAAATCAAGGTTAATTTCACAATAGTAATGGATATGTGAAATAAAGAAACCAAGGAACACTGGGGTATGAACCAAAAGGTCTATATACTTGACCAAAACAACAATTCCAACAACCTTTCTTTAGATCCTAGGAGTACACAGTAGCACCAGAACCATAATTTCAACAAGCTCTGCCAATAACACAACCTCAAGCCCAACCTCTCCAAACCAATTATGAAAACATGCTCACTTCCTTAATGTAGAAGGAATGCCAAAGTATTAAAACTCAAGAAATAGAGATAAAAAACCACAAGGCATAAATATGAATCCAAGATCATAAAATAGAAATAATTTCAAGTACCTTATTTAATCAGTTATCAGGTAATATTCCCAGTAATATTGAGGCTAATCCAATAGAGAAGGCTAAAGCTATAATGGTTAAAAGTAAAAATTTACTAGATTTTCAGTGACTATGTTAAATTTATAAAAATAATTTTAATGAATTTGATAAGTCTAGTCAAGGAAAACTCAAAAGCTAAAATCATCTAAGGAATCCCCAATTGAAAAAAATTCTGAAAAGGATGATGATACATAGCACCAATTACACACAAGACACCTGTCCCCTTTCCTAAATGAATGAAACAAAAAAGGGATGAGGGTAAATTTAAAAAATTCCTATATTTTATTAAATATTTTCATATTAATTTACCTTTTTTCAGAAGAAATTTAAAAATTACCTACTTATGCAAGATTATTTAAAAGCATGCTCCCAAGTAAAAATAAAACTGATGACGTAGGAGTCAACCCTATGAATTAAAAATTATCTATAGTTTTCCAAAGTAAATTTCCTAAAAAGTATGGAACCTCATGATCCCTGATGGGGTATCATGAAATGACCTATAAAATCCATAAAATATAGGATTTGAATCAGAATGTGGAAATACTCAATAATCCTTCCCAATCCTCATGGGATAATAACCAACACCTAGGAATCCTATAAAAACCATAGGGAATAATGTTCTCCCAAACCTGAAATAAGACACTTGTAATATATATAGTAATAAATCCATAAAAAAAATATTCCGAAAGAAAAGAGAGAAAATAGTGGTAATACAACCCAAGTTATTAAGAGAAAACCCAATGTAAATGTCCTAAAAAATAAAAAAAAGATTAAATACAAAGAAAAAATTGCTGCTATATGTGACACATGGGTAACATAACACTATCTAACCAACTAATAACCATATCCAGCTACCATAAAGATCACTTCCTCACTATAGAGCCTTTAACATTTTTACATCAGATAAAATATGGTTTACACACCCCTAATGGATTATGTAGGGTGTGAGATAATTAGGATAAATAGCTAGGTGATCGACATAAGAACTTTGTTCAACAATTTTAATAAGATCAAATTGAAAAAATAAGGAATTATAAGTAGTTACATCATTTTATATCAAAATAGTGGTAAAAAGGTCCTCTTTTCCCAAAAGTTTTACAAAAAAGGTGAAATATTTTAAAATCATAATTTAAAATGTACATTTTCATCAATCAAATCACGTATCTAATCATTTTAATAAAAAAAATATAAATAAAAAACATAATGGTAAAAACCCATAGGATAACAAAGGCCTGGCTAGCTGGGTCACTCATACCTTAATCAAAATCATTACTAGTGCAAACATCCAAGTCCCTAGATCCCATGAATCCAAAGTTATGGAATATAAGAGCACCCCAAAAAGTGAACCCCAAAAATTATCAATCAGTTTCAAAGAACCAATGTGTCTATGATATATAAACAAAAGATCACCCCAAAAATTCAACCCCATTACAATACCAATGGATGAAGACTAATACTACAACTTCCACCTAAGTACCAAAGGCTCCCTTGTGTGACATTTATAAAATAAGATTTAAAGGGATTTCACATTTTACAAACAATTCCAAACAACCATTTAATTATAAAAAACATTATTTGAAACCCACTTTCATAATCCATTTCACAATCCTTTGAAAACAAATTTATTTTACAAAAATTATAGGAAACCATATTTTCTCAAAAAAAAATTACACACACAAATTAATCAATCATGAATCATGATTATTAATTTATAAACCTATTTAATAAATCAAGATAATTCAAGGACATCCAATAGAATCTAGAGACAAAAATACCCACCTAAAGCATAGTATTCACTAAAACTGTGACAAGATCCACACCCACACACACACCAAAAGGGAAGATAATGCACAAGAAAAGAATAAAGTCCATATAATTAATTATGACATATTATATCTTTATTCCATAAGAAAAAGGGTTGTGGAGGAGTTAGGTAAATGTAATACCAAGATAATATCATGCACCACACCACTACCAATATAATATTTGGATCCAGAACATAATCACACAAGGGATTTAGAATATTTTTGTGAAAATTTATAATAAAATCAAAATGTCCTATAGACACAGACCAACACCACTACCATCTCCAAGATATATAGAGAAATTGAGAAGAGAACGATCAAAATTAGAAAAATAATACCGACCAACTAACTTGGAGATAAAAGTGCCCAAAGGAGAGGCCCAATAGAGATTGATTCCCTAAATATTTCTTATTGTATACCTTTGGTTTGGGGAAGAGAGGAAGGTGGTTAATGAGAAAGGATTTTGGTTCTAAACACATATAATTTTATGGAATAGAAATAATTCATGGAGTGGATTACAAATTCATGATGTGAACTTTTTAAATGGTTGATCCATTTAAAAACACACACCTCAACTTAAAATACAAAAATACCCATTAAAAACATGAATAAAATTTTAACATAATTTATGATTTTGAATTCTTAAACCAGAAACATGGATTATTCCTTGAATTTATTAACATTGTGAATATATATTTCATAGTGTGAACCTGGTATTTTATCTATAATTCATCCCATGTCCTTAAGGAAAAAACCTTAAATCACCTCTCACAACATTAAAAAAAATACTATTTTAAACATAAAATAGAATCCTCCTCAACTAGGAAGTTAAAATTACCCCCACCATAGGACTTTTTGTCCCTAAAAAGTCTCATAAAAGAAGGATGTTCTAGAAATAGGTGAGGCCACTGATATCCCACCTTTTATTCATGTTTCCAAGTCTCGTGTGAATCTAATATGTGCTACTGTAACACCTTGACCAAAAAATAGTCTTTTCGCACAAGATGTCCATTTGAGAATCAATGATTCTCCCTATTTTATCCTCAATAGGAATATATGGATCCCATTAAATCTCTTCCTAACTCAAAACATTAGGAGGATCATGATGGTACTTCTTGAGATGAGATATGTGGAAAAAATCATGAATTGTGATTAACTAAGCTGGTAATTACAACTGATAAGAAACCTTTCCAACCCATTCAGTTATATAAAATGGACCAATGTATCAAAGATCCATATTTTTTTTCCCAAGATATATTGAACCAACTGAGGAGAAATTTTCAATAAAACCTGATCACAAATGGAAAACTACAATTCACGACATCGACAATCCAAATATGACTTCAGAAGACACAAATATGTAACCATGTATCAATGTATATATTTAATCATCACTAACATATATTGAATGAGTCTTGGTCCCATGATAGAGGCCTCAACCACCTCTATCCAAAAAATATGTGACCTACATGGGTGACCATAAAAATTTTATAAGGGATCTATTTAGGCTAATTATAGGTAACTATTATTATAAGTAAACTCAACATTTTCTAGATGGTTATCTCATGATCCACAAAAATATAAGACAAAAGCACATAGTATATCCTCAATAATATATATAGAATACTTTTTCTGACCATCTATCTGTGGATGGTAAGTTGTACTCAATTTAACATGAGTCCCTCATTCCACTTAGAAACTCTTTTGTAATATTTAAGTAAACCTGAGATCCTTATAAAATACAATGGAATAACGAACCCCATGAAACATTAAAATATTCTATACACAATCTTACCTTAATATTTAACCTTGGTGGTTTCCATGATTAGAATAAAATGAGATTATTTCATCAACTGATAAATCACTGCCTTGATAGAATTATTTCCTTGATGGGTCTATGATAATTTAATAATAAAGTCCATGGACACATTTTCCCATGTTCAAACCGACACCAGATGTGGTTAGATTATTATAGAAGACTTTAAGTGCTATTTATTTATCTTTTGGATGGTGTAACAATGGGTAATAAAATCACCAATGTTATTATTCATACCGGGACACCAAAAATGTCATCTCAAGTCATAATAAATCTTCATAATGCCAGGTTTAATGAACCAAGAAGAACTATAGTAATCATGAAACACTGAATTCCTAATAGTTGCTGGGATTAAAAATAAATCCCTAAAGTGAAGAATTCCATCAAGAGATAGTGAGAGGGAGAGAAAAATGAAATGTTCTCCCAACTATATAAGGTTCCCCTAATTACATTGAACATGTCATCCCGCTACAACTAATATAGAATAAACTCAAGGAGAGATGATGATAACTGAATACTAGTCAGAGCCATACCTGAATCATCCACTTGTGTATCCAAATATATCTGATCAAAATTCCCAATAAGGTTCCACTTTGACTTCAATTCCAAGAAATACTATGGTTAAATTTTCACACTAATATAATTAGAAAAAATACCCCATCCTTGGGGCATAATCTCTGAATCAAATTATGAAAAGACCCAAAGGTTATTCTCGATCCCCATGAGCTAGAAACTAGCATCCAGGAATCCAAAAATAACTAGAGGGAATAATTTTTTCCCAAAAATTAAACAAGTAATATGGAATATATATGTATAATGAAAATCACAAAATAAATATTCTATAACAAAAGGGCAAGAGGGTTAGTTATACAACCTAAGGTAGCAAGAGAGAAACTGAGGTACATGTCCATAAAAAACAACAAATAGAAAAGACATAAAACAACTAATCCATGTTTCATGTGGGAAAAGTCCCACCATATCACCACCAAAAACCCATACTAAGTTAATGTAAACATTTTTACCTCATTATAACACCTTTCCCTTTCTTGAATTAGGTAAAACAAGGCCTAGACAACCCTAAGGGAGTGTGCAGGGTGTGAGCTAAACATGCTCAGTAGGATCCCAAATAGGTGTTCCATATCAAGTCTCTTTAAAATAATCTAATTATGATAAAATAAATATAAAATATGTAATGATATAAAGTAATACACTTTTATATCTAATACATGGTAATCAATTCCCCCTTTTCCAAATCTTTCACAAACCAAGTGAAACAGTTTCAAATAATAATGTCAAATAAAAATTTACATCAATCAAATCATGGATCATATTATTTCAATACAAATAGTAAAAATCCAACACACAATGGTAAATACCTCCAAGATAATAATGGTCAGGCTATCTTGGTCATTCATACCTTAATAACAATCATGACTAATGTGCACAACCATATCCCTTGATCCTGTGTATCAAACCTTAGGGAATAGGGGAACATCCAAGAAAGTGACCCCCCTATAATATCAATTATGTTCTTAGAGACAATGTATATATTATCTAATAATTTAGAAGCCCGCAAAAAGGTGAACCCATTATAATAGAAATATAATAGGCCTTATACTACACCTTCCACCTAAGTACCCAAGGCTACCATGTGTGGCATATATCAAATAAATTTCAAAGGGGTTTTACATTTCATAAAAATATTCTAAACAAACCACTATCATCAAAAACATTCTTTAAAGAACAATTTATCAATGCATTTCAAAATGATTTAAAAACATATTTTTTTACCAAAATGAGGGGAAAATCATATTTTATCTAAAAAAAGTTTTACCCACAAAAAATAATCAATGATGAATCCTAAAATTTTATTTAAAAGAAATTTAATAAATCAATCCCATTCAGGGTTCACTCAACATATTCTAGAGATAGAACCAACTTTATTTCTCATGGGTTTAACTCCAACCATGAAGGTATCCACACAAACACCAAAAAGGGAAGAGAACCCACAAGAAAAGTACGGAGAACCTATCATCAATTATCACATCATAGAATTAAATTCCATAAAAAAAGTATTTGTGGAGAAGTTAGTTCAATGAAATACATTGATTATATCACACAACGTACCATAACTAACACAAGATATGACCTCCAGAATAAAATCACAAAATGGATCTAAAAGAGATTGGTGTAGAATCAAAACATGATCAATAGATCCTTTAAACATAAAAAAACACCATTAAAAACTACAAGATAAATGTAGAAAGTTATAATTTAATGATCAAACACTCCAAATTAGGAGCAACCAACCAACTCAATGATCAAAGCAATAAAAAGAGATACCCGAAAGAACTAGATTCACCCATAATTTTTTATGGACACTATATTGGTTTGGGAAGGGAGAAGGAAAGAGAATGATAAATTATTTATATGATCAGGACATATAATTAATTAGAATAGAAATAATTTATGATGTGAATTAAAATTCACAACATGAACTATTGTAATGGTTGATATATTGAAAAACGCATCGCCTCAACTTAATATCCTGAAATCCCCATTCATGAAATGAATAAAAATTTCACGTTGTTAATGGGTTTCAAATCCTAAATAAAAATCATGTATCATTCCAAAATGGCATTCGTGTCATGAATTTTAATTTCAATGTGTGAAATAGATCATGTAGCCGTAATTCAGCTAAATTCCTTTAGACAAAACCTTAAATTTACACCCACCCCACTCAAACCCAAAAAATAGACTCTTAAAAATAAAAAAACATACTAAGATGTTACTTTTGGTGTTCATAACTACTGTATATTATAGCATGACCTATTACTTGCATCACAAGTGGTTGCCAATAGCCAAAACTAGCAATGGGATGGGGTTACCCTGACCCATCTCTAATGCTCACTTCAGAACCCAAAATACCTCTTGGGCATAGATCTATGTCTAGAACAATATTATTGGTATGTAAAAATGCTCATAATCTTAATCTTAGTTCCAATTCTTGAAACAAACCATGTTTCAGGACTAAAATTTATTTTTTCTCTAAAAACAATTACTAGAAAATCAATAGGTCCAAATAAACTCCCCACAATAACCATAATGACCTAGAGTTTATAAATGATATTTTCTTTATGAAATAATTGTTAATTATATTGAAAATTATTAGACACATATAATACATAGAGAAACCAAAAATACTTTATTGTATTAGTCATTGCGTTAATCAAAGACTAAATCCAATAAAATGACAAAAATTAGAAGGGTATAAAATATAAAATCTAAAATGAGAAAATATAGATCACCCCAATCTGCTAGATTCATTCCTCCCAAGAACGATACTATAGAAAAGAAAAAAATATTAGTAAACCAATCAAAAACATAAAAAATGGAAATATATAACATTGAGAGGAATCAAGTTGAATGTGTAGTAAAATAATTGAGTGATATATATATGAGCTAATATGATAGTTGGAATAGTAATTTGACCATTGGAACAGTAACCCAATCAATGTGAATAGTAACCTGATCATTGGGAATAGTAATATGACCATTTAAATAGTAATTTCTCCTCAAAATAATAAATAATGATATAAATAATATTTATCATGATTAATTTAAGTGAATATAAATATTATAATTCCAAAAAATAAATATCATGATTAAAAAACTCAAATAAAAAATAGGAATATTTTTAATAAACATTATTTTGAAGTATTCTTTTATAAATTATTATTTTAAAATTAACTATTTTGAAAATTTATTTTTATAAAATGAATATAATTTTTGAAATTATTGCATAAAAATTATCCAAGGGTTATTTTTTAGAAAATTTCTAAAATATATCAATTTTTATTTGAATTGTAAAAATACAGTTATTCACATAACTAGTGTATATCAAATTATATAATTCATGATGTATTAATGAAATAAACATTTATATAACTTGAGTTTCATCCATTATATGTGTTATTACATAAATTAGTCATTAAAATACAATAAAATTAATTTCCAAACCTAAAAATAACTTTGCAAAATCTAATGTCAAAAGTTGTTCCTTAAAATAACAATTTTTTCACTGTTCATTTTATAAAACTAATGAATTATAATTATAAAGGGTATTTAAAGTCTTAAAAAATTATATTATATTCATATGTAATTTATAATGTCAATAATTCACTATTATAATGTTTAACATGGATATAATATTTATTTCCACATTTTATTCTAGAAATACCCCTATCATCATGTATAAATAAACCCTCTCCCTAATTTTGGAAAACCACTCCTCCCAACCATTAAAATACCCAATATCTGTCCAAATAATCCCTCTAATTCCCCTTAAAATAAATAGAGAAATTATGGATCAATTAAAATCCAATCACCAAGGTAGTTATAGTGTTGTAAAAGAGAAGCTACATCGAAGAAAGTGTATGTTTTTCAAATCTGCACACATTTATTTTTTCTCCACTCTCTTTTACCAAATTATTTAAAAATAAAATAATCTATGATTTAATTATGTATAATTATAACACTATACTAATTATGTTAACATTATTTAAAAATTAAAATTTAATTTATTTGTGTTTTACACCTCATTTTGTTCATATTTGGACAACATTCCCGACAACGATCGGTTAACTACGAATGGGAATGTTTCCAATTATTTCAATATCACATACACTATTGGTGGTTTAAATAAATTATTTAATATAAAAATGTATAAATATATTTATTTTATTGTTATGTAATTTATTATACTTATTTAATAATTACCTTGAATAAAATAGAGAAATCAAATATGAATGGGGAACTTTAAAAAAAAACATGATATCAAAACACTACAATTTCATCAATAGAAATTAAAAAATACAATAAAATGATTATAATTGATAGATAGTTTTATAAATGACTATAATTAACTACTGGATCAATGTTTTAATAAATCTATTTTTATTATTCAGGAGGCATAAAAGCAACGAAATAAAACAGAAATTATTGAAACGGGATTATTGAACCCAAATCCATTTCTTTGGGCCTTCCTTCTTTCATGACATCTACTATATGAATACTCATATAATTTTCATTAAATATCATTTCACTATTATTCCCTTTTATTTTCATAGATATAAATTTTTCAAAACTTTATTATATGAAAAATGTAAAAGATTTTCCAAAATAACTCTTCTTTCAAAAACAAAACTTTATTTCTATTGATTTGTTCATTCTTTACTCAAGAATAAAGATTATATACCAAATATATTTTTACATTTTTGATTTGATATCCCCATGTTTATTTATGAAATCATTATTAATGAAATTCTTATGAAAAACATTCCTTTCCCTAGGTTTTTTCATGATTATGATTTTTATACATTCTATGTGTTATGCATGATTATGTAAATGTTATGTTGTGATGGGTGGGACATAAATTATATATTCCAATAATGAATTGGGTAAAATGATGTATCTCATGAGATAATGTTTAATATTCTAGAATAGATTCTATCTTTGATCATAATGATGATGTTATTATTATACATATATTTTATGCATGGGAATAGTGCTATCTTTGTTCAAAGAAATGTGTGGTATTTGACCAGTAATACCTGATGTATCATTATTATGAATTTCTACATTCAATACTATCACATGTTTCCTTCATGTTGTTGTTTATGATCCTATGATTATTATTTGATGGCGATTATTATTCTCACCAATGTTATATTGTTTCATGTTTCTTATTGATTCTCTTGCTAGGATTTTACCTCTCTACTTACATTGATGTATATCCTCAAGTGATTACATATACTAAAGATAAGGAAATATTTTACACGGATAAAGAAGACGTATTTAAATAGATTTTTATGTTTTATTTTGAAAAAATTATGTATGAGCCAAATGTTTCCAAGACACTAAACCATTTAATCCAAGATTTGTAACACTATTATATTTTTATCTTCAAAATGATTTAATAGTCATTTAGTGAAAATTAGGGTCACTATAGTTGGTATCAGAGAACATTTTAGTAAAATTGGGAATTAGGATTAGAGAAAGTTAGTAAAAACCCATAGGATAATACAAACTAAATGTTAATGTCTAACATGTTTTCTTTTAGAAAAATGATAATCATTGGGATCCCATAAGATATTAATTTAGAGTTAATTGCGAAAAAGAGTACATTAGTTATTAATTGTTTACTTACATTTGATTCAACCTTTTTCTATTTTATAAAATTGTGGGAACCGGGAGAAACATGGCCAAAAAAAAGTGTGATGGGAAATGAAATGATTGTTCGAACGAAAAACCCAATTCTATGGGAGGTGGAGTTAAAAACTTCATGGAAATGCTTACCCATATGTCTTAGGCTATTAACAAAAACATGAACAATGTAGTACACCTACCTTCATCCAAGAATGATTAATTATCCATTGAGTCCTTTATAAGGAAACAACCATTGATGTTTAGCAGATATTTTGATCCACTTATCATGGAATAGTGGGTTAACTCAATATAGAATATATTTTATTTGATCCATTTTTCTGAGAATGAGAATTAGACTCTTTTAGTTTATCATTTAGATGGATAATTCGGTCAATGTCTGGCATTGATAAAGAAAACAAATATGAAAGATGAAATGGAGGAGATTGAGTGGGACTATTTAATAAAATATTTATTACCGAGTATTTTCCATGAACTCTTCGAAAAATGATAGATAAAGAATTTACAGAGACAAAGAAAAATCAAGGTGAATCTATCACATCTTATGAATCAAACTTCACATGGATTTAAAGATATTTTTTAGGTTTTGTTATAAAAAATGATATAAAATTAGATAGATTCTTCTTTAATTTTAAACCAAACCTTCTAAAGGATCGATCTATTAGAGACATTGGGATTTTTAAATAATTGATTTGATGTGGTATCAAAGTAGACATGGAGTTCAGAGAATGGTCCCATGGTAATGAAGATAAAAATAGAATAATGGTGTTTCAAGATGGTAGGTAAAATTAAAAAGGAGGAAAGAGGATCCAACTAACCCCATACAAAAAATGTGGGAACAAAATCATGGTAATTTCCTTAAAGGGATGTGAAAAATCTTCAATTATGAGAGAGAAGGCCACCAAGCTCATGAATATTGAAGAGACATAAAGAATCTGACCAACATGATAGAGGAAATGAAGTCACATACTAATGAACCAACCATTGTTCATTGCTTCAAAATTTGGGGGAAAGGTCACTATATAATCCAATGCCCCAAACTATAGGTCCTTGAGTATAATCAACATCAAAACCACCAACGATAGAGGAGAAGTGGAAAGCTTACTAATGTGGTTCATGAAAATGAAGTTGAACAAGGTATAATTCATATTCACTCATGAATGGAAAAAGTTTTATTTGATTTTGGTTCTATGAATTCTTTTATATCCAGTATGTTTGGTAGAACTATTGAATCGAAGCCCCGATACATTGCAGTAGTGATATATATTAAAACAGATCATTGTGCGATCATTACAACCCATGTTTGGGAATCTTATGCTATATGATTTGTGGGAATATTCTTCCTAAGAATAATATAATACTCCATTTGGTGGAATATAATAATATACCTGGCATGGATTGGATCACATTATATAGATAACACATCAAATGTACAGAAAAGGAAATCTCTTTTAATATTTTGAACCATCCAATTCTCATTTAGAAATGCATATAAGATAATGAATCTTCTTTGGGTAGTCCCTCAATGGTATGGGTATTGTTACCCTATGAAGAATCAAATCTTACACAAATGGTTGAGTCAAAGGAAGGTATCAACCTATAGGAAATGCCCATTTTAGGGATTATAATGATGTGTTTCCCAAATAGTTACCCAAAATCCCCCCCAGATCATGAGGTAGAGTTCTAAATAGAGCTCATACATATAGATAATCCTATCTAAAAAATTTCCCTACAATTTGGACCTGATCGAATTGGAATATTTAAAGAAGAATCTATAATATAATTTTAAAAAATGGTTCAAATGACCTAGTGAATCACCTTGGGGTGTGCCAACTCTCTTTTTTAAGAAGAAGGATGGATCAATACACTTGTGTATCGATTATAGAGATCTCAAAAAGATCACAATAAAGAAAAAACATCTTCTTTCAAGGATTAATGAATTTTTAGATAAACTATGAGGATACCAATACATCTAAAATGTGGATCTTCAATATGGATAACATCTACTTATTGTGAAGAAAAAAGATATTCAGAGGGTGGATTTCCATACAAGGAATGGGCATTATGAATTTATAGTTATGTGCATTAGACTTACTAATTCCCCTAAAATATTCATGTATTTAATGAATATATTTTTTAAAGAGTACCTCAAAAAATTTGTGGAAGTTTTTATCAATGATATTTTGATTTAATACAAGAAAAATTAGGAACATGAAGAGAATTAAAGGACTATACTGGAGACATTAAGGAAGGAAAAAATGTATGATAAGTTCATCAAGTGTGACTTTTGGATGCAGCATATATTGGAAAACGTGATCACAAGTGAGGGAATTTATTTAGACCCATAAAAAAAGGCAATTGAGGAATTACCTAAAACCACTAGTTTCATGTAAATAAATAGATTTCATATCTTAAATGGGCACTACCAAAGTTTTTTTATGAATTTATCATGATATTTTTGAATAATATCTAAGTGAACATGGAAAAAGGAAAAGTATTTCTGGAAATAAGAATGTGAGGAATGATTTAATGAGTTAAAAAAGATGCTAATCAATGAGACTGTAGTCCCACTACCATAGAAAATGATGCTTCAAAGAAAGTCTTGGGTTTTGTACTCATGAAAAATGAAAAAGTGATAGCCTATTCCTTATAATAGTTAATGATCCATGAGAATAACTACCTGAGTAATGATCTAGAGTTAGTAGCCCTGATATTTGATCTAAATATTTGTCTTAAGTATCTCTATAGTGAGAAGTGTGACATATATATTGATCATAATAGTCTAAATTATATATCCACATATTAGGATATCAACATGGTTAAAATAAAATGGTTTGAGCTAATCAAGGACTACAATTACTCTGTTTAATTCTATCCAAGAAGGGTGAACAAGGTAGGTGATTCTCTTAGTGGAAAATAACCAATTACTCTAACCATAACGTAGATTGAAAAAGACCCTATATTCATGAATATGAGAAGGTCGGATCTTGAATTCATAATGAAAGGGAATACATCCTAAATTTCCAAAATGATTTTCTATCCATCTATCCAAGAGAAGATCAAGGAGGCACAAAGGGATGATCTAGAGATACAAAAGAAGGTGAAAAAATAAAGGGAAGATACATGAGTTACACATATATGATTATGGTTTGATTAAGTTTGGAGCAATGATTTTTGAATCTTCATTACCTAGGATAAAGAAAGATCTATTAAATAACTCTCACAACTATTCCTTCTTAATCCATCCTAAAACTACCATGATGCACCATGATGTTCAAGAGAAATTCTGATGGCAAAACATGAAGATGGAGATTGTAGAGTATATTTCACATTGTTTGGTATGTCAAAAAGTGAAATTAAATCTACAAAATTAAAAAGGTATGATGTAACCATTTCCTATAACCACTTGGAAATGGTTGAATGTCACTATGAACTTTGTACCTGGCATCCTAAAAGCATCTAAAGGAAACCATGAAATATGGTTTATGGTGGATTAACTCAACAATATTTCCCACTTTATCACTATTTAGGAATATTTATCACCTGAAAAACTTTCTTTTATATATGTGAAGGAAGTGGTGAGGCTGCATGGGGTTCCACATTCGATCATATCTAATCACGAACCAAGGTTCACCTCCAAATTTTTGAGATTCTTAAACATGGTATGAGTATTGAATTAAATTTCAGCACGACCTATCATCACAAAACTAATGGTTAATATAAAAGGAATATTTAGACACTCAAGGAAATTCTAAGATCATGATCAATGGAATTAAAATGTGAATGGGATAAACATATCCCATTGGTTGTTTACTCATATAAAAATAGCATCCACTATAGAATTTAAATGGATCTATAAGAATATCAATATGGGAAGTGGTGTAAAATTCAAACTTTTTGGAATAAAGTTGGTAAATGAATGATACATGGAACTAATATTGTGTAAGAAATTATGGAGAAGGTTCAAGAAATCCAAAAACACATGAAATCTACTCTGAGATGAAAACATTTCTATGTGGACAACCGTCGAAGGGACTTGATGTTTGATGTTGGAGACAAAGTTTTCGTTATAATATCACCATAGAAGAGTGATTTGAAGGTTGGAAAGAATGGGAAGCTTAGCCCAAGGTACATTGGCCTATTTTAGATCCTTGATCGTATAGAAGTAGTGTTCTATTAGATTTAACTTCCACTAATTATGTCTTAAGTTTATTTCATGTTCTATGTATTACTTATGAGGAAGTAAACAACCAATACATCACATGTATTGAATCCATAGATGGTATAATTGGATAATGAACTCTCATATAAAGATAATCCAGTGAATTTCATGGATCGTAGGGAAATTGTTTTATGAAACAAGACAACCAAAATTGTATAAGTATTATAGATGAGCCATAGGTATGAAGAGGCGACATTTGAACAAAAGGAAACAATGAAACAAAACTACCCTCACAAATTCTTAAATGATAATACAAGTTAAAATTTCAGGATAAAATTTCTAAAGGGGGGAATAATGTAATGACCTAGATTTTATAAATTATATTTTCTTCTTGAGATAAATGTGAATTATATTACAAATTATTATACAAATATAATACATAGAGAAACAAAAATTCTTTCTTTAATTTATCATTACATTAACCAATGACTAAACCCATTTAAATTCCAAATATTACAAGGGAAAAAAATAGAAAATGGAGAATCTAAAATGGGAAAATATGGATCAGCCTAATTTTTTAGAATCATTCAACCCACAAACAACACTATAGAAAAAAACAAAATATTTAAAGCCCATTAAACAGCTAAGACAATGGAAATTTAGATCCTTGAGAGTAATTTAGTTAAATATTGGGTGAAATAATGGAGTGGTATATATAATAAGTAATGTGACCATTGGAATAGTAATGTGACTGTTTGAATAGTAACATGAGTATTGGGAATAGTAACCCGACCGTTGGGAATAATAACCTGGCCATTAGAATTGTAATTTTACCTAAAAATAATAAATTATTATATAAATAATATTTATCAATATTACTTTTTGTAAATATAAATATTATAATTCCAAAAAAATAACATCATTAGAAAACTCAATGAAAATATAAGCACATTTTTATAAACTGTATTTTAAAATTGTTATTTTTAAAAATAACAATTTTATAAAATTATTTTGATAAAATTAATATAATTTTTGAAAAAATTATATATAAATTATCCAAGGTTGATTTTTTTGGTAATTTTATGAAATACTTCAAATTTTTGGGGAACAGTAAAAAAATTGTTTTTCACATAACCACTGTATCTCAAATTACATTATACATGATGTATTAATGAAATATTTTTTTATAGAACCTTTTTTGGGCCATGATATATTTTATTTTATAAATTATCCCCTAAAATAAAATAAAATTGATTTCCAAACCAAAAAACACCTTTCCAAAACCTAAAGTCAAAAGTGATTTCTTAAAATAACTATTTATTTTTTCCCACATAAATTTTTAATAAATAAATTAATTAGAATTATAAAGGGAATTTAAAGTCTTAAACCCACAATATTATATTCATATATTATTTATAATGAAAAAAATTCACTATTACAATGTTTATTTTGGAAATAATATTTTATTCTAAAAATACCCCTCCCCATAAGTATAAATAACTCCTATCCCTTCCCATGAAAAAAAATCCTACCACCCATTCCAAAGCCCAATATTTTCCAATATCCTCCCTCTCAAGCCCATTATATTACTTAGAGAAAATTTATAGAAATCTAACTCCAATCACCAAGTAAGTTATAGTGTCATACTAGAGAAGTTACACAAAAAATGGTATATTTTTGAACACTTCACTCATTTTATTTTTCTCCTATATATTTTAAAAAATTATTTCAAAATAAAGTATTCTAAGATTTAATTAGGAATAATTTTAAAATTATATTAACTACGTTAAAATTCTGTAAAAATTATATATTTAATGTATTAATGTTTTATACCTCGTTTTCTTTATATTTGAAAAACATTCCTTATAATGGTCAATTAACCACCAATGAAGAAGTTTCCAATTATTTTCATATTAACAACCCTATTAATGGCAAAAGTAATTATTTATTATGTATAAATTTATAATTACATGTAAGTTAATCTTCTTGAATTTATTATTCTTAATTAATAATTACCTCGAACAAAATAGCGAAATCAAATAAGAACAGGAAAATGTTAATAAAACGTGATATCGAAATGATTTAATTTCATCAATGAAAATTAATAAATATAATAAAATGATTATTATTTAAAAATATGTTTATAAATGACAATAATTAAGTTTCTTATTAATGTTTTAATAAGTCTATATTTATTATTCATGTGGCTTAATAGCAATGAAACAAAGTAAGAATTAAGGTTAGGTGATTCTCGAACCCAACTCATTTTCATTGAGTTATCCCTCTATCACGACATCTCTTGTGTGAGTAACACTATAATGTTTATTAAATATCATTTCATTATTTTTACCTTTTGCTTTTAGAGATATTAATTTTTCAAAAATTTATTTTATGACACATGTAAAATAATTTCCAAGAGAACTCCTCTTTCTAAAACACATCACGATTTCTCTTATATTGTTTCTTATTTTCTAAATAGTGATGATCTCTATACAAAATATCTTTTCCCATTTTAATTTCAGAACCCCAAGTTTACAAATTAAATCATTATTGAGGAAATCCTTATAAAACCCCTCATTTCCATTGGATATTTCAACATTATGATTGTTATACATTCTCACTACTGGAAATACACTATTTCACAACGGTTCAGAACCGTTGGGAAAGCCCCTGAAACCGTTGGGAAGTAAGCCGTTGGGAAAAGTTTTCCCAACGGTTTACTGGAAACCGTTGCAATAGAGCCATAAAATTTACCCTACCCCAACGGTTTGGGTGAACCGTTGGGATAGTTTTTCCCAACGGTTCTCCCAAACCGTTGGGAAAACCAAATACAATTGGAACATTTTCCCAACGGTTCCAACCGTTGGGAATTGGTGAAGTCTTTCCCAACGGTTTAAAACCGTTGGGAAAGACATGCTAAAAACTTATATGCCAACGGTTTGAAACCGTTGGCATACCTATGCTGCAAATTGCAGCACCTGTCCCCTGTCCATCACCACCAGTCATCAGGCCTCATTTTCACCTCATTTTCACCTCATTTTCACCTCATTTTCGATCCAACTATTGTACCAGTAATAAAATAAAACATACATATTCAATTACGAACAAATTCATACACATTTAACATATAATGGATCCTGAAACTATACAAATCCATAATTAAATTACAATTCATAAACATACATAATTCATATAGAATTCAATTTAAAATTTAGATGACAATTATACGTGGAATCTGAAATTCAATTCATAATATGATCGGTTTTTTCTATACCATATATTTTTACCTCAAATGATGTCCATTTTAAACAAAATACATACACCTGAAGTGATACCGGCCACACCGCACCTCAGATTGAGGCGGGGTTAACTCGTACACGTCACATTTGACTCATGGATCGTTGTGCTAAAGTATCGACAGAATCCTAATGCGTTTGGTCGGTTTTCCGTATGCCAGTTGATGTTTTTCACTTAAAATGGCGTCCTTTTGAAACAAAAGACGGACACTATGAGTGGTGCCGACCACACCGCGTCTCCAATTGAGGCGGGGTTGATTCGTACACGTCACATATGACTCATGGATCGTTCTCCTAAAGTTTCAATGGAAACCGAATGCGTTTGGTCGGTTTTCCGTATGTACTTAAAATGTTGTCCATTTTAAACAAAAGAGTGACACTTAGACTCATCCCGACCACACCGCGACTCAGATTCATCCCGAGTTGGCTCGTACATGTCACATATGACCCATGGATCATTGTGATAAATTATCAAAAGATTCTGAATGCGTTTGGTCGGTTTTGCGTATGCCAGTTGTTCTTTTCATTTATAATCATGTCCATTTTAAACAAAAGAGACATAGTTAGAGCGGTGTCGGCCATACCACATCTCAGATTAAGACGGGGTTGACTTGTACACGTCACATATGACCCATGGATCATTGTGCTAAAGTATCGATAGAATCCGAATGCGTTTGGTCGGTCTTCCGTATGTCAGTTGATGTTTTTCACTTAAAATGACGTCCTTTTGAAACAAAAGACGGACACTTTGAGTGGTGTCAGCCGCACCGCATGTGGGATTGAGGCGGGATGATTCGTACACGTCACATAGGACCCATGGATCGTTCTCCTAAAGTTACAATGGAAACCGAATGCGTTTGGTCGGTTTTCCGTATGTACTTAAAATGGTGTACATTTTAAACAAAAGAGAGCCATTTAGACTGATCCCGGTCACACTGCGACTCGGATTGACCCGGGTTGGCTCGTACACGTCACATATGACCCATGGATCGTTGTGATAAATTATCAAAAGATTCTGAATGCGTTTGGTCGGTTTTGCGTATGCCAGTTGTTCTTTTCACTTATAATCCTGTCCATTTTAAACAAAACAGACACATTTAGAGCGGTGTCGGCCACACCGCGGCTCGGATTGAGGCGGGGATGATTCGTACACGTCACATATGACTCATGGATCGTTCTCCTAAAGTTTCAATGGAAACCGAATGCGTTTGGTCGGTTTTCCGTATGTACTTAAAATGGTGTCCATTTTAAACAAAAGAGAGCCACTTAGACTGATCTCGGCCACACCGCAACTCGGATTGAACCCGGGTTGCCTCGTACAGGTCACATATGACCCATGGATTGTTGTGATAAATGATCAAAAGATTCGGAATGCGTTTGGTCGGTTTTGCGTATGCCAGTTGTTCTTTTTCACTTATAATCATGCCCATTTTAAACAGAAGAGACATAGTTAGAGCGGTGTCGGCCACACCGCGTCTCGGATTGAGACGGGGATGATTGGTACACGTCACATATGACCCATGGATCGTTCTCCTAAAGTTTCAATGGAAACCGAATGCGTTTGGTCGGTTTTGCGTATGCCAGTTCTTTTCACTTATAATCCTACCCATTTTAAACAAAACAGACACAGTTAGAGCAGTGTTGACCACACCGCGCCTCGGATTGTGGCGGGGATGATTCGTACACCTCACATATGACCCATGAATCGTTCTCCTAAAGTTTCAATGGAAACCGAATGCGTTTGGTCGGTTTTCCGTATGTACTTAAAATGATGTCCATTTTAAACAAAAGAGAGCCACTTAGACTGATCCCGGCCACACCGCGACTCGGATTGAGCCCGAGTGGGCTCGTACATGTCACATATGACTGATGGATGTTGGGTCGGAGGTGATGGCAAGAGGGGGGGTGAATTTCCTTTTTAAAATTAATTAACAATTTAAAACAAATTTAAATGCAGCGGAAAGTAAAATGGCAAGACACAATTGATAACGGAGTTCGGCTTTAAACTCAAGCCTACGTCTCCGCTCCCAACTCAACCGTTAGGAGATTTATACGACTGCTTGCTTTTTAATGGTTATAGCAAGAAACCCACTAGTCGTTTTAAGGTAGGCTAGATCACCTTCTTACAGCTTGCTTTTTTATTATGGTTGTAGCAAGAAACCCAAATTGAAAGAAGGAAGAAAAAGGGTGGTTTGTTTTAATACAAACCCAATTAAGAACTAAACAATTGAAGTAAATAATTTAGAACAAACTAGAGGAAGCCTTGAGCGCCAAGAGGTGAGTGTAGTTGATGTAGAGGCAACCCAAGCTTCAAGGATGGCAATTGGATCTCAAGTAGCCTTTGAGAATTGTCGTAGGAGCCTCAAATGATTAAAATAGCTTTGGTATGCTTCGGTATATGATCGGTAGTGTTCCCGGCATCCATGGACGTCTATTTATAGGAGAAATGCTCCCAAATACTTCAAAATAGCCGTTGGAGGGCTTTCGGAGCCGTTGGGGATCAAGTGGGCCAGCCTGGTCAGTTTGACTGAGAACACCGGCTGGCCGGTGCTGATCCACCGGCTGGCCGGTGCACCAGACAGAAGCAAGGGATTTCTGTCTGGCTCCACCGGCTGACCGGTGCTGAGCCACCGGCTGGCCGGTGGTCTGGACAGAAGCATGCTATTCTGTCTGGGTTCCACCGGCTGGCCGGTGGTCAGGCACCGGCTGGCCGGTGGTCTGGACAGAAGGTATGCCATTCTGTCTGGGCCCACCGGTTGGCCGGTGGCTAGACACCGGCTGACCGGTGGCACCTGGCAGAGGGCAAGGCCTTCTGCCTGGTCCACCGGCTGGCCGATGGGCTGGATCCGGCTGGCCGGTGACCTTACCGGCTGGCCGGTGGTCTCACACCGGCTGGCCGGTGGACTTAAACAGTCCATTTTGAATTCTTCTTGGGCCAGCTTCTAGGCACCCTATTTCCTATCATCAAAAACACTTGAAAACAAGTTAGAATACAATTAGAGTGATTGTGATCATTAAAATCCAAGAGAGAGGGGTGCAACAATGGATCGTTGTGATAAATTATCAACAGATTCAGAATGCGTTTGGTCGGTTTTGCGTTTGGTCGGTTTTGCGTATCCTGTCCATTTTAAACAAAAGATAGACAGTTAGAACGGTGTCGGTCACACCGCACCTCGGATTGAGGCAGGATTGACTCGTACACGTCACATACGACCCATGGATCCTTGTGCTAAAGTGTCGACACAGTCCGAATGCCTTTGGTCGGTTTTTCCTATGTCACTTGATGATTTTCACTTAAAATGACGTCTTTTTGAAACAAAAGACCGACACTTTTTGAGTGGTGTCGGCCACACCGCGTCTCCGATTGTGGCGGGGTTGATTCGTACACGTCACATATGACCCATGAATCGTTCTCCTAAAGTTTCAACGGAAACCGAATCCGTTTGGTCGTTTTTCCGTATGTACTTAAAATGGTGTTCATTTTAAACAAAAGAGAGCCACTTAAACTTATCCCGGCCACACCGCAACTCGGATTCATCCCGGGTTGGCTCGTACACGTCACATATGACCCATGGATTGTTGGGATAAATTATCAACAGATTCGGAATGCGTTTGGTCGGTTTTCCGTAAGCCAGTTGATGCTTTTCACTTAAAATGACGTCCTTTTGAAACAAAAGACGGACACTTTGAGTGGTGTCGGCCACACCGCGTCTCCGGATTGAGCTGAAACCACTGTGAAACATTCTAATTATTATTCGTGACGTGTACGCGCAGACGGAACGTCAATCGGACGTGCGGTTTGCGCGGTACGGCTCAATATTAGTGTTTTAAGTGATGCACGCGCTTCGTAAACGCGCGTGAGGGGGGTCCAAACGGGCCGAACGATGTCGGAATGGCCTGAAATCAGATGACAAATACGGGTGAGTGATTTCTGAAGTGGTCGAGCAGACGGCACGTCAATCGGACTTGTCGTGTGCCCGCGGTGACCGACAACGCAGTTATGGTGTCATAAAAGGCCAGAACGGGCGTCCAAGAATGAGGGGGGTTGTCCAGGGAGTTCTCAAACACACAACCACTAAAAGACAACAACATCCATAAAAACAGACAATATATAAAAATAATTCAACTCCAATACTATACTACGAGTCTAGATAAAACCAACAACTAGAATAGATTAAACATCAAATCTCAAGTCAAAAATGTAACGGATCAATATGTCCCACATCAGCATCACCATCTCCATCATCATCATCATCATCGCCCTCGTCATCGTCCTCCTCATCATCATCACCCTCCACAACGCCTTCCTCCTCGCCTTCGCCCTCCTCCTCGCCCTCCTCATCTCCCTCCTCTTCCGCATCAGACTGCTCGCCATCATCATCTTCAAGCTCGACATCGGCCTGACCACCACTGGAACTGCCACCTGGTGCACCATATATAGAATGTATCGACGACATGTATTCATCAATTTCTGGGATGGCCTCTGCTGGAAGTGTTGGACGTAGAACTTCAATAAATTTCATAAATGCACTGTTTGCCCTTGCAGACTGTTCTGCCGTCTCTGTGGCCCTTTTCTCAGCCTGTTCTGCCTGTGCCCTAACTTGCTGCAGCTCGGTGGCACTACAACTCGTACCTGAGGCAGGCCAATACCTCGTCGGGGCTATCCTAGGTCGGCAGCGTACTCTGCCAGAATGATCATCTCCCAACACCTGATGTAAGTGATCAGATGGCCCAAAATTGTCTGCTTCTTGGGCATCGAGGGCCTCTAAAGCATCCTGTTACAAATATAAATATATTGTTAAGTTACGAAATAGATATTAAAATATAAAATCAACAGATTAAAACTTACAATCTGCTGCTGAGTCGCTTCGTTGACCGCACGTCCATCCTTTTTTCGTCTACTCGAGCAAAACAGTTTTGCTCGAGGCACACGTCCTTCAATATTTTGTACTTGCCTCTACAATGACATTGAAAACAAAATTTATATAAAGACTTCAGCAAATAATTAAATAATTGAGGAAAAAAAAGAAAATGTAAGTCGTAAAGAAAACTTATAAACAATTGTCATACCTGCTGCCTCTCATGATCCGGCATCGTCGTGCGTCCTAGTGTATGGAGGTATTTTTTTGCATCAATTTTATTTTTATTTTTTCCAGATGATTCCTAAATAAAATTCGATAATGCAAAGGATAATATTAATGCAAAACTTGAAAGTTATTATTTAAATACCTCAAATGTAATTCATACCTTAAACTGGGTACTCGTCCAATGAGTAATCATCTGACGATACTGCTCTATAGGACAATCATCCACGACTGGTACCGCCTCTAACTCAGTGCCAACTCTAGCACGCCAGCCAATATACAGCTCATGCTTGTAGGCTCTCCAAAGCTCGCCTAAATCCTTTAGACGTTCCATTCGTGCACCCTCACCATCAGGAAAATTAAATCGAAGCTGAAATGAAAATATTAATTTATATAAATACAAAAAAAATTCATGGCATTAAATACAACAGATTTTTTTACCCATATCTCTGCCCAAGCTCTATCTTTGACCTCATGTGGCAAATGTCTCCACGACAGCGGGCTGACGGGAATGATGTCGGAGTATTTGGCAAGCGCCGCCATAAAACTCCGACATTGCTGCCCTGTTTTCTCAACCATCTGATTGTCTTCATTATATTCCACCATAACCTGTGTGCGACGGTTCCACACCGAACGCATGCGTGTACGGCCCCGCCCCCACCTCCTTTCAGTAGATGTATCTGTCATGAAAGAAAAACAAATATTTTATCAAAACATGTTATAATGAAAATAAATATTACTATAAAAATTTGATAGGGTTTTATAAATATACCTGTGCTAGTCTGATCAATGAGTGGCGCCGGATCCATAGAACCTGATGGAACACCCTCTGGTGGAACAGGAGTCGAAGACGATGGAATATAAAAGCTCGGAGAGACAGAAGTAGAAGGAAAAGAAGATGGAACAACTGTATGACCTGATGCTGACTGGGGAGTGGGAATCATCATGGGATGTGAAAATGATGGGGCAGAAGATGCAGAAGGTAGCGAAAACATGGGAGGTCTAAATATCCCGTGTGTCCCTAACGACACACCGGGATCAGAATGTGGGAAGGCTGAAATGTCAGTGGGAGGGGCAGGGTCTAGTCGGGCACGCGCAGCTCTATGTCCACCTCTGGTACGAACCCTCCTCGTACCACCGGCCTGAGTACTCGGACCAGTACTAGGCTCCTCGTCGAATAACTGTCAACGTAATGGTGGATCCTACAAAAAAGTTTACAAAAAAAATTAATCACATGACATTATATATTCTGTAAATATATATATATATATTTGAAATAAAGTACTCACTGTAGGCACTAATGGTGGAATGCCCATCTCCTCCATCCGACGATTGTTCTCCGCCATTTTTTTTCTTCGTCTCTCTTCAATTGGCTTCATTTCCTGCATTGGAAAACAAATATGTAATTAATTAGAAAAAGAAAATTACTGTGTAAACCAAAAAACTAAATATATGAGGGAATGAGGGGATTCATTGGTAATTTAGCTATCAATTGTTTTAGAAGAGCTTGAATGAATTTAATAAAACATACAAGTTGTAATGTTCACCAAGTTAGAAATATTGTTTGATTTGGTTTGAATATAGTTCAATTCCAAATTAGAAAATGCAATTCAAATAAAACAGCAACCAATAAACATTGAAAATTCACATAACGGTCAAGTCAGCTAAAACATATTTGTGATCAATACTAAATAAATATGAATATTACCAACCTTAACAACCCAACTCGAGGTAAACCAAAAGAATTGAGAACATGGATGAATGATTCTATATATTTCCAACCACAACCTCAGGTTCACAATCAACTCTGACAATTGAGCTATTGGAGTCATCAAAAGAAATAAATGGATTGGTTCCAATGGCAATAGGGACAGTGTCAATTCCATCATCAGCATCATCAAAAATATGTCTTGGAATTACTTCAACTACGACACCAAATTCAGGTTGAAGTTGATCTTTGACATAAAAAACTTGTTTAGCCATTGATGCCAACACATATGGTTCTTCGGTTGCAAGAGTGCGGGTCATATTAATTACTCGAAATCCACAATCATCAATAAATGTGCCATGTCTCGTCATCGAATCAAACCAATGGCATTTCATCATTGTGACTCGTCCATGAGAGTAATAATCCAATATTATTATTTTCTCAACGACTCCATAATAACCCACATTTTCAAGTCGCGGTCTACTATCTGATGCGCTGGCATAACAATCTGTTGTGGCAGTAACCATAATACCATCATGTTGTGTTCTCATGTTTTTGGCTCGTTCAGTGACAATAAATCTGTACCCATTGATAACAATTGACTTACAGTCACGAACCACGGTATTAGGACCAAAAGCCAAAGCTCTTATTTCCTTAGAGACAGAGTCAGCAGACAAACTCAATACCTGCAATATAAATGACAGTTAAACTTAAGTAAATATTGAAATAATTAATTTAAACAGTAATATTTTTACCTTCAATTTTAACCAAGCAGAAAACTCTTTGCTATGCAAAGTCTCTCTCCTTCTCAAAGATAAAGAACGATGCTTCCTATTTATCATTGTTTTATGTTCCCTGTAGATAAAAAAATATGAATAGTTTAACAGATATATATGTAAGATATACATATTCAATTTTGTTACCTGATATAGTCATCGAACAAATCACAGTTGAACAAAACTGTGCGATGTGCCATCTCCCGCTCTTCATGGCTTAATGTCTTCAATGTATATGATCCAGGAATTCCTCCTGTTTGAGGAAGTGATGGAAAACTGGGTTCAATTTGCTCATATTGTTCTTCTTCATTTCTCATTGGTCTGTTCATTCTTGTAGTAAGATCAGACAAATACATTGAACAGAAATCCATACATTCTTGAGCTAAGTAACCGTTCACGATAGAACCTTCGGGATGATTCTTGTTTCGAACATAAGACTTTAATGTGAACATATTTCTTTCAGTTGGATACATCCAACGAAAAGAAACAGGTCCTCCGAGAAGTATTTCAGTTGGAATATGGACAGTCAGATGCAGCATGCATGTGAAAAATGATGGGGGAAATATTTTCTTCAACTCACACAAAATTAATGGGGCATCTGTCAACATTTTTTGCAAGAAAGACTTGGACAACTTCTTAGCACAAAGATCTCTAAACAAATGGCACAACCGAATAACACCCACCCTTACATTATTGGACAAAAGATGACGGATTGCTATTGGAAGCAACTCATGCAGTAGAACGTGATAATCATGAGTCTTCAAAGATTTTAGCTTCAACTCTCTTCTATTGACCCGTTTAGATATGTTGCTTGAATAGCCATCAGGAACTCTAATAGTCTCTAATACTTCCAAAAATTGTTTTTTTTCAGTAGGTGTCATCACATAAGAAGCACATGGAAGTTGCCATTTATTTTCACTGATACGCACAGGATGCAATTCTGGTCTGATGCCCCAATCCACCAAGTCACGTCGAGATCGTAAATCATCTTTTGTCTTCCCCTTGACATTTAGAAGAACTGAAAGCAACATTTCACATATATTCTTTTCAATATGCATTACGTCTAAGCAATGACGTAGCAAATTGGTTGACCAATAAGGCAAATCAAAAAAGATACTCCTCTTCCTCCAATTGTAACAGGTTTCTGTGGAAACATTCTTTCTCTTTCCAGATTTCATTTGACCCTTCCCGAACGAAAAACTGAAATCTTTCAATTCATTAAGCACATCAGTTCCAGACATACGCTGAGGTGGATCATCGGTCTCTATAGTATTATCAAATCTTCGACGATTCATTCTATATGGATGATCCTTTGGCAAAAATCGTCGATGTCCCATAAAACTGAAACTACAACGATGTTTCAGTCTTCTGGATCGTGTATTCTTCATACAAACTGGACATGACAGTTTCCCCTTCGTGCTCCATCCAGACATCATTGCATAAGCCGGAAAATCATTGATTGTCCACATAAGCGCAGCGCGCATCTGAAATATGTCTTTCGAACATGCATCGTATGTGCGCACACCCACATCCCAAAGAAGCTTCAACTCTTTTATTAAAGGTTGCATGTATACATCAATATCAATGCCAGGATCAGAAGGACCAGATATGAGTATACTCATGAAAGTGAAAGGTTTTTTCATACACAACCATGGGGGAAGATTATAAATGTGTATAAAAACTGGCCATGTGCTGTGCGAAGTAAGCATCTGCCCAAACGGATTAAAACCGTCGCATGAAAGACCCAGCCTCACATTACGCACGTCAGCTGCAAAATCAGGATGTCGAGCATCAAATCTCTTCCATGCAAATCCATCTGTAGGATGAACCAACTCATCATCAGTCTTCTTTCTCTCGGTATCATGCCATCTCATTTTTATTGATATGTCATCAGACATAAAAAGATTCTGGAGTCTGGGGATCAATGGAAAGTTCCACATTACTTTCTGTGGAACGCGGGATGGTGTTCCATCAGATTTTGACTTCCAGCGGGATGTGCCACATTTTATACAATCATTTCGTTCAGCGGTTTCCTCCCAGAATAAACTGCAATCTTTCGGGCAAGCATGAATTTTGTTTCTTGAAAATCCAAGTTCCTCAACTAACTTCCATGCCATATAGTGGTTTGAGGGAATATCTGCATCATCTGGAAGTAAATCCTTCAAGAGGGTAAGAATGTAATCGATTGCTGTATTAGAAATCCCATACATAGTTTTCCCATGAAATAATCGGATTAAAAATTCCATCTTTTTCATTTTATCGCATTGCCGATATACTAGAGTCGTGGCAGCATCATTCAATTTTTTCACCCTATCAATATCATCATTTTCACTAGATGCATCAGCTGTCCTCATATCGAAGTCTTCTTGAGTCGAAATCCTTTCTTTTTCATGATGACGAATAAACGGAAACCGATCATCTAACAAATTCTCCATTCCAGTCTTTTCATTTCGATCATCACCAATTTGAGATTTCGTTTTCTCCCCATTGTGATACCACAGAAAGTAGTTTGCTTGAAACCCATTTTTGGTTATGTGGTAGCTGACTTCTTCACGGATAAACCAAGGTCTACCAACACAATTGGAACATGGGCAGTGTATGCGACCACTATCTGAAGCATTGTGAAATGCAAAATCTATAAAGCTCTCCAAATTGTTTTGAAAATCATCTGAGGTCCGATCGGTTTCATACATCCAACTTCTGTCCATTCTGTAAAAAGAATTTATATAAGTCATTTTGTCATAAACAATTCAATAGGCATTAACTATAATAGAATATACATTTAAGTAAACGATAAAGGAAGAAAATAATCAAGGTATCAACTACACATGTCAAAAAAACATACAAATGTGTTATTGAAAAAATGTAAAACCAACAAGAACTTAATGTGTTATATCACATAACAGCATGACTCATCCAATAACCATATTAGTAGGGTATCATGAACATGAATAACATCAACCTTGTGCCATCCTCCTACCCTACATGACCCCAACCACATGCCACATCTTATTATAGCCTTATCACATCACACCTCACCGAAAAACACTAGGGAAATCATAGTACATCTCACCTGAAGACACATGGACAATCACATCGCATCTTGCCTAAAAACACATGGTCAATCACTTTTGAAGGAAGAGTAGGGAAGACATGGTAGCTATCCAAACATATAACCACCATCCTAGATATTAGAAAAAATACCCATAACTCAAAACCTCTGATCGTTGGTAAGTTTATCCAACTCTGGTTGGGAATGTGTAGAAATAACATAAAAATACATGATATATAGATAGCACAAAATACTCAACCTATGGGTTCACATTAAATACATAAATGATATTAACACATAAATCATTTTGAATCAAATTTCTCCGGACATCCCCCCACTCACCCCAGACTCGGACAACTCCCCAATTACCTCGGACATCCCCCACCCCTCGGACAGCCCCCCACTCACCCCGGAAATCCCCCCACCCCTCGAACAACCCCCCACTCACCCAGGACAACCCCCACCCCTCGGACAGCCCCCCACTCACCCCGGACAGCCCCCCACTCACCCCGGACAGCCCCCCCACCCACCCCGGACAGCCCCCCCACCCCTCGGACAGCCCCCCACTCACCCCAGATAGCCCCCCACACACCCCGGACATCCCCAACCCATCGGACAGCCCCCCACTCACCCCGGACTCACCCCGGACAGCCCCCACTTACCCTGGACAGCCCCCACCCCTCGGACCCCCCCCACTCACCCCGGACATCCCCCCACCCCTCGGACAACCACCTGGACAGCCCCTAGCAATACCAAGATTTCTAAGAACCGAAAATTTATAAATGATATTAACACATAAATCATTTTGAATCAAAACAAGTCATACACCCAAGATTCAATGTCCCAACACACACCCAAATAAAACACACACCCAAAACAAGTCATACACACCCAAAATAGTAGATGAAAAACATCAAAATGATAGATTAGAAGTGTAGAACTAATAAATTTAATGAAAACAGAAAACACAAAACAGAAAACAAATAAGATAAAGATATAGCCGTGTCCTTTAGGGCAAATCAAAATAGAAAATAAAAAATAGATTAACAGCATTAAAAATAACATATGACTTACATATTTGGAGTTCTAACCTAAAAAATTGACTAATTGAAGATGGGGAAGGAGTTCTCCAACCTGGGTGAGAGCACCTGGGTGAGAGCTTCGGCAGAGGGGATGAGAGCTTCGGCAGAGGGGATTTAGGGCTGCAGTCGCACGGGAAGGGAAAGAAACCGGGCTTCTGTTTATGATGGAAACATTCCCAACGGTTTTAAAAAACCGTTGGGATATGAATTCTATACCAACGGTTTAAAAAAACCGTTGGTATACATCCTTCCCAGGAGACTTTTACCAACGGTTTAAAAAAACCGTTGGTATACATCCTTCCTAGGAGGACTTTTACCAACGGTTTAACAAAACCGTTGGTAAAAGATGGCCTTTCCCAACGGTTTGTGAAAACCGTTGGGGAAAGTCTTGGATCTCCTTCAAATACCAACGGTTGACAAGAACCGTTGGCAAAACCTTGCTAAATCTCAAATACCAACGGTTATACTAAACCGTTGGTATGTAAGTGTTGGGAAAACTCCAGTTTCCAGTAGTGTCTATTTGGAATGATTGATTATGTAAATGTTATGATGTGATGGGTGGGATTAGAATTATATATCCCTCCAAGGCATTGGGTAACATGATATATATCATGATATAATGTGTAACCTATTTGAACATGATGATATATTTTTTCACAGTGATTATTTTGTGATTATCCACATATGTAATGCTTAGGCATGGTGCTAGATTTTTTCAAAACTATGTGTGGTATTTGAACAGTAAGACATGATGTTTTATTTTTCTTCATTTCCAAATTCCATGCATCTTCCACATGTTTCCATCATGTTGTTTAATATGATATTGTGATTATGATTTGATGATTTTGATTATTCTCACCCATGTTTTATTAATTCATTTTACTTATTCACTCTCTTACTGGGATTTTAGCTCACCCCTTTAATTAATGTATATCCTCTGGTGATTACATGTACTAAGGAGAATAATAGATTTGTAAACTATAAAGAAGACGTATTTAATTAAATGTTTATTTTTTATATGCACTAGTTATGTATGAGCATAATTTTTTGGAGACACAAAACCTTTGTATCCTGTATTTTTAACACTATTATATTGTTTATATTTAAAGTGATGCAATATTCATGTAAGAAAAATTAAGGCTGCAATAATAAAATTTATCATCCTTGAGAATCCATGATGGTATTCCGTCCATCACTCCCATCCTAAATTATTCATTAATTCACCATTTAATGTCCCCATTCAATCCTAAATTACCAAACAATATTTCACTATTGAAATCCAAACATAGAGTAGTACTATTCATCAAAAGCCAAGCCACATGTTTTCCAATATCACTAAAACCAAGATGATGATCAACCAAAATCTTCTAACCCAAAACAAAAAAGTGTCATAAAATTACTCATATATAGTATTAATGTGCTCCCAAAATTAATCCTCCACTCAAAATGATCATTTCCTAACTATGGGGCTCCCCACCATAGGAATCGCTTACCAAAAAACACACTTTTAGCAGTCCATTTAATCACTTGATGCATTTTCCATTTCACCACACTCAATCCCTAAAAAAACAATGGTCAAACCTATTTTATATTACTTCCCATAAAACCACTTGGTTCAATCCCTATCACACCATCACATATCCTTATAAAAACTATTTAACTCTTAGAGAGATTTCAAAATTACCCAAACACCAACAATGAATTATAAAGAAGATACTCGCTGAAATTTTATGGTTTGATCACTATCTACCCACACTGGACATTATTATCTATATAAGAGCATTGGTTCACATTCAATCTGACTCACCCTTGGAAGAGAAAAAATATATATCGAGTGTAATGCATATATCCAGAATCTAATCAACAAAACATATGAATATCGATTCTGGTATTTTCCAAAAAAAAGGACCAAATCAGATTTACCCACAGACGAAAAGCCTAGTGTCACCTTGATCATCCACTAACCGATCACACCATATTCATAACATGTCCAATATGAGGGTCATTACTCTATGAACAATATGAATATCCAGGCCATAGATGTATTATTATAATCACACTAAAAAACTAAAATCCTAATATCTATAGATCATGCTATATATATTACTAAATATAATGACCAGAAGTGGTTTTTATAATCATACCCGAGAACTTTAATTAAACACGCATTAAAAACCATTATCATCTCAACATGACCATCACACTAAATTTTTTCAAAATTCTTCCATGATGAAGTTCACACCCTCTAATAACTGATAGTTTAGTCCTCACCATATGGATTCCTATACACTACTCCTCAAAAACATACCCAAATGGTTTTAAACACAAAAATCATGTCACTCTTCATAAGCTACACTCACCCATATTATCTTCCCCTAACACCACCTATTCACACTGGGACCTCAGTCCCCCATACCCAAAATTTTCTCATTGCATACATCAGTCCTTGATCATACACAACAATTTAATGATCTAAAACCAAAATGGGTGTCATATATAACTACCTATTAACTTCCTCACACACCATGACTTTTACTGAAAATATACACAGACACTGACTCTCCTATTTAAGGTAGAGTAGATCTATCATGAACCATTTCATAATTTCTTATGGACTATATATCTCAATCTCATCTAATCCACATGGGTTTATACTATCATGCAACTATATTGAACAACCAAACTCCGGATCCCATGAGTCATGTCCCATAAAACTATGTTTCATAGTCTTAAATCACTAAGAATTATTCTCTAATAGGTCAATATCATCTAAAAAAGTATCCTCAATTCTTCCTTCCAAGTCACCCAAGGCATCTCACTCATGCCAAGGTTAACCACTTGATCCCCACCCCCATATTTTTCCTCCAAAAACACAAATTATCCATCCGTGCTTCCACTTTGTCATTCAAAATATTATCTATAATCAAGAGGTCATGGTATCCAACCAATATTTCACTTTCATCCCACCTTGACACCAGAACCACTTATAGGGATTCATATCTTAAAATCCCAAAAAATTCATAATTATTTCCTCAAACCTCTCAAGGGTATCCATATCCCTAAATAAACCCATCCCATACACGGATGATGTGTCTCAAAAATATCACTCATATACTGAACCCACTAAGGTTCATCAAAAAGCCCTCTAATTCCTATGTCGATGCCCAAAGTGTGACCATATATACCTTGTATGGGGAGACTATATAGCTTTTCCCAGGGAATTCCTAATCATAAAATCCACATGAATTTCCAAAATAAAACCACTTAATAATGAAAACTATAGTCTTTGTGAGTATAATGAAACTAAAAAGTTATATGGTAAATCTATTTATAGGTTTCTTTTGACATTTTAAATAATCAAATCTCTGTCTTCAATAAAATCCAATCACAACCATGAACTTTTATGTCATATGAATCCTACACTCTAAATATAATTCACTTTTAGAGGCATATTTATAATGATAAAATATCTAAAACCATAAATCTTAATGTCTATAATGAGTCATATTTGAATAAAAATATCAACCATAAAGGGGAAAACCAAATACAAAAACCCCCATCCCTGGTAACTAAGAATTATCACTTGAAATAGTATTCACCAATCACCATTTTGAGGTATATAACAAGGTTTTACACATCCCTATCCTCTCTAAAACATACACTAAATATTAGTACAATATAAAATATTATCTGATACTATTTATAATACCCAATACCAGATTACAAATTTTAGATAAAGGACTATATGGCCTTAGGCACTCCTCCCTATACTCTATAGGGTTTCAAGTCACACCACTGAACTAAACCATAAATTAGAGATTCTAGAACATTCAATTAGAGTAAAAAACAATTTATAGAACTAATCATCATCCATAATAAAAATAAAAGTACAAATAATAAATAAAAAAATTTATAATAAAGGGCTTGTGAATATCATACCATCATACATCAATTGATATCCCATTAGGATGATCACAAATGAAAATAAATAATTAATATAAAATATAAATATTATCTTAAATAACATCCCCAAGACTAACCCTATCTCAATATATAATACCCTGTTGACCTTCCCTAGCCTGGTCCAACACAAAACCTTTTCTTAAACATGTAAAGTAGACATAAGTTCTGAAAACACAACAGAGTACTAGTGTAGGGTGGTAGAAATACATATTAGTAGGATATCACCAAGTGATCCTAATATATTCTATCATATACTTGTATCCATGAGGAAAGTAAATACAAAAAATTAACATGCAATTTTGGTAATTGGGTGATAACTTGGCCAACACAACACGAAACTAAATGATCTTTAACAAATGATGGGAATCTGCCTCATGTCACCACTACACCAACACATGTCGGTTCATAATATGATGAAAAAAAACCATTACAATAATACATACCGATATTGGAAATTTCCATAATCCAATCATTTAATTCCATAAGTCCTAACCCATACCTAAAGATCCAGGGTAGGTCACATTCCGTGTACCCATACTAATCCCTACTGGGGAAGGCCACACTGAATGGTTTGCCGAACCATTACTATAATATAAATCCACACTAAATAATTCTAAATCTAGGACCTCATTAGAAGTGGTTATAATGAATATATACCAACACATTCCATCCTAGGAAATGACACATTGAGATAATCCAACCACTACCCACCAATAAAGTTAGGTTAAATAGTATAATACCCAACCCATCCTCTATCATAGAAGGGTGTAATAGATCCCAACCCATTCCCTTAGTAGGGAAGGGAGAACTGATGTACCAAAACCAATCCCCTTAAGAAAGGATACACATGAATCATGAAGCCTAACCTTCTTCCTCTAGGTTGTATTGACATGTAATATGTCAGGTGACATCAAACAAATTGGGCACACACAAGTAATAGAAAATAGGACATGTATTCCATACCATAATTCCCCTAGCTTGACTGGGAGTTATAATCACTTGATACCTATCCCTATAAACCATATCTCACCTTATAATCTATCTATCCTTATATTCCCATTTCATTTGACCATTCTGGTCATACATGGATTTCATGATGAACTCTTAAGACATCTCTTCTTACCCATGAGGGCATCCACTAAGTCACTTAGACCCCACTTAGTCTCTTCTCACTAGAACCAATCCTTATCGATACCCATTGTGTTCCCAAATCCCATATTATTTTCTCAACCCAAGCCTAAGGAGGCTTGTCCAAGTCATTATCTAAACCCGACAATAACTTCCTGAACTCACTACCCATGCACTATCCTGAGAAAAATTTCTCCAAGAACATGAAATTTTTAATGAAAACTCATCCAATAATTCCCACAACCAATCACTAGTTCTTATGACACCTATTCCTTAGGTGAGGTCTCAACCCTTCACTTAGAGGAAAACCCTCTTTATCTTTTCACATCTTTTTTAGTAGGAATCATCCCACCCATGAAACTTTCCAAGACATAAAACCACCCTCAAGAGGGATATACTCTTGTGGAATGAGATGTATGACCATATTACACATCATTGATAGGCATAAACCCCTAATTCATACCCAAATATCCTGAAAAGATCATACTTAAGGCACCTAATTCTCATCTCACATACCAAGACCCACCTAAGGAATATGGGAAACCCTACCCAATCCTGCACCCCTTGGAGACAATGTATATAGATTATAATAATCTACCCAAGTGCTAAATAGAACTTATTCTATGCCTTAGAGGCTCAATGAAATCACATAACTTTACCTAGGGTGATCTCACTCCTAAAATACTTTACCCAGTCCTATAAAAACATGAAATAATTCTGACTCAGGCATATATAAGAATATTATTTTATATTATAGGGACCACCTATATCAAACATGCAGTTAGTATCCTCATTATACTCTACATCTCCTCAACCAAGCTCTTCCATTCCTCTTCCTAGCCCGTACAATCACCTAATATCTCATCTCACAAAAAAAAAATACAAATAATTTATTATAACATTTTATAACTAATTATTTAATTTAATACAAAAAAGTAATATTCATTGAAAAATACTCTAGGTATCACTATATCACTTAAATGGAATGATACCTCTTGCGTTCAATCTTTAGATTTTTTCCCTAACCATATCAAGAAAAACCCAATCTAATCTAGATGATTCTACTATGATCTATTGGAATAGACAATGATAACCCAATCCAAATCATAATTCAATTTTAGGGACACAAAATAGAAATGAAAATGAGGGAAAATAGAATATAGAACCATAAAACATCAAAAAATTCCAACAAAACACCCCCATCAAGTGGAATCATCTAGGAGAAAGAGAAGGGGAGGATTTCGAAGAATTGGACCTCTCTGTACGAATGTGTTTCCTAAAATCTGAAGAAGACCAACTTGTAAATGACTGGTTAGACCATGCTAAATATATAATACCACTGGTTTGTCTTAGTGTGACCACAAGGATCGTGATTTGATGATAATTTTCCTAGAAAGGTTACGATGTAGGCTTTATAGGGAATGGAATGAATGCCTAAGGTAGAGTGGTCATCCCCCTTCTTAACACCATCATGGCATGATCCCTCTGGGTAACAATGCAATACACATCATTGAGGAAATGACCAAATCCCCATGGAATGACCTCCCATTTCTCATAGTGTGGAATATCAAGATCCCTGCCATGATTTCCCTCATTACAAGACATTATGGTATGACCTATGGGTTATTACATGTTTAACTTATTGTAACCAAGAACATCAAAGCTAGTGGTCAAGCCAACCAGGATCCAAAACCCACTAAAGCACCCAAAGAACATTCACATCATTTATACACATAAAAAAATATCTTTTTTGAGACGTACTAACACTAAAAATCTTTATTCAAGTACCATATCTCAAAATGAACTTGGTTCTAAAACTGAAATTAAAATTTACAAAAAAAAAAAAACAAAAAAATCCTAGGATGTTACATCTTGAACTATCCAAACTCAATCCATTTTCAGTATCATTGGATATAAATTCTAAATAAAATCTCAAAATGCAATCACATCAAGTTAATACCATTGAGAGTTCTCTTAAAAATTATACAATGGATCTTTATATTAGAAAGGGAAAATCCAATGTAAGAACCACTATCTAGTCTTTGGGTTTCTAAAGAATATGAGAAATGTAAGTCATATACTCCAACCAATCCTCTACTATATAAGGATTTGGATCTCATAATAACCTCGTGGGTCATCTAACACTAGAATGCACATTATGCATGAAGAATATATGAAATATTGTCTGTTTTAATGAGAATTACCATCCAATATACAAATAAGTATAAACTAATCAAAAACCATGTAGGATATTGACATTGATTGTGGGGAAAATATACCTCATAATTGATCTATATAAAAATTCCGCCTCACTCAATTGATCAGTGGTGGGAGGATAAAATACTAAAAAAGGATCATCACAACCATGAATTTCATCTTGATATGTTTTTATGTGGAAAAAATCCTATACTAGGCAATATTAACCCATTGTCAATAGAATATATATGGGTGAAATAACAAAAAAAGTCCATGAATGATAATGAATGACCACTGCATGATGTATTTACCATCCTGACCATACCTTGAAACCAGTGCCCCAGAATTTTAATCCATCATCATAATACTAGAATCATTGTTAATGATATTCTAGTTTTTAAACCCACACTAGGTTTCATGGTCTAAAAAACTAAATACAATCCCATTAAAATATTTTATCAAATTTTAAACTAATCCTCATGATAATACAAACTACAAACTTAATCCCAGGGAATATAAATTTTTCGATACCATTATAACTTGGAAAAAACCATTGGGGAATCACCTGGTCCAGTAGTAATATTACTATGCCACTATAAGACCACCTCCAATATGATAGGGGTTGGAGGATAACACGAAGGAGGAAAAAAACTCATTGAAATGATATATAAACTTGTAATAAAGATACACCCATAATACAAAATATAGAGCTATAAACCACTATTATTGTGTATATATTAACATATGAACTATATAGAATTTCATTTATGACATAAAAGTTACTTAGTAAAATATTGAAAATGTAAAACATAAATGGTAAATATATAAAAAATAGTATCATCAAGAACAAAAGGACTGAAATAATGTGAAAACCCTTTGACATTACAATAACTGATGCGAAGATGACACGATGAGAAAAATACACGACATTATTTTCTATACACAACTATTCACTTACTCTACTAGCTACACTATCTCAATATCAACAAAAGTCACCCCCAAAATATGAAAAATCTATATAGAAAAAACTTTTTTGGGAACAAGGCCCATGTTTGGGTGAGTATAAATATAACCAATAGTATTCCACAAAAACTTATGGTAATGAAAAATCAACAATCCATATAAAACTAGAAAACAATAGAAATAAAAAGTAACCCAAAGATATCATACATACTCATAATGTTAAGAATACTGTGGTTTAGGACTAATATTAGACATCACTTTTCATGTTCTAAAAAGTACATTTCTCAGTAGATCCTAGAGATACTTAGAACATACAAAGTCTCATAAAAATACTAATTTAGATAGAATTTCTAAAATTCACACCATAATGGAAACCACACAGGCCTAAAAATGTTGAAAATCCCAGAACATCTATATCACACACCTTCACATCAACCTAAACCTCCTGGTACCAAGATACAACTCTCTAATTAAAGTGGGGGCTAGTGCCTCACTAAGGTGTTAATATTACTCAAGGGGGGTACGAAACCTTATAGAGAAACCAAATCACATAATGATATCTATAAATAAACCAAGGGTGTTACTAACTCCATTTGTGTAAGTCCTAAAAACCATCCTGAAATAGGATCACTTAATCCACTAAGTGTTTTAAGGACCCACACCCTGGTATTAGTATCACTAATGGGGTGTTAATGACCCTTTGGCCGCTCCAATGATTTTTCCCACTATTTCCATAATAATTTATATGATATAAAGAACCCAAGACAATAAAATAACCTTAGATAAAATCTTAAACTAGTTAATAGATATGTACCATTGTGTTCTATATGAATAATTACTCAGAATGGACTATTTAAGTGTCCATTTCTAACACTAGTGTGAGAATATATGTTAAAATCCAAGAGATCATAGTGAATGTCATGCACTATTTAGTACATAGAATGTAAGACATAATCATATCTGAGTGAAATATTCTATAATTCATAAAACGTGGATTAAATAAATATGGAATTTGGGGATTATTATTTCATTTGGTTACGTACTACCAATAGATAATGAGTTGCAACACTTGGATACATGGCATATACTCTTGAGTACATGGAATGTATACTTTCAACATACTATTTATATGGGTATGACTTTCATGATACATCTTATAGTGTAATAATCTTGTAAAACCCATGGTATACTCATGATTGTACCTCCTTGATAACCCGAGTCTTGTCTCTGACTAATAATATGTGTAGCTTATCCCACATGGCATGTGATGTTAGTCAGTTTCCTTGGAATGCACCCTGGTATATTCTAAGGTTACATGCTCTAAAATACAAGGAGTGTGACCTGAATTTATAAACTACATGACATTTATATCCTATAAGGACCCCATATTCATATAATGAAACAAGCACTACATTTTATATGGAGGAAAAAAAACTATGTAGTCAAAAAATACATAAGAAATCCAGATTATACTCTTAATTCATTTCTACCTTCCTCCACCATCAATATCACTACCAATACCTTAGAAGTCATTTCCACATTCCTTTAGAGACATTATATGATTCTTTAAATTGACATATAATGGGTTACTAGAGTCTCTCACTTCGGAATCACATCACCACCACAATTTGTGCGACCTCAATTCATCATTGGCGGTTTCCTCCTCACTGTTACCACACATAGACCACCTTACCACCATAGATCACAAGTTTACCTATCATCTCACTCACCCATAGTCGAACCATCTGCCAATGTGATAGTCATAGGTGATCATTCTTTATTTATAGAATGTATAATAATTGAAAAAATGGTTGCGGGAGATTTTAGACACCCAAAACTCACTAAAGAGTAAATAGGTGAGAAACATTTGAACCAAAATACTAGAGAAATGTCATGAGGATAATCAATGGTTATTTCATAATCCATGGGGAGACAAATAAACCACTTTTCATCTTATTATCACAATATGAATGTAACTTCCTAAGAAACAATATTAATAATGAAATTTTGAATAAACTAAATATAAAAGAACCATTTTTAGAGATCATGGATTATCAGAAGGAAAATAATGATATTACAATAAGATAATTCATTAATAAATATTTCAATGAAGATTATTTATCTAAGAAAATCTCATAAATTTTTTAATTTAGTAATAAAATAAATAAAACTATAAAAATATAAAGAAATCTATTATTTAAAATTCTATTTTATATTTTCCTAAAAATTATAATTTGGATTCTTCTTTGGAAATAATATTTTTTTAACATTTAATATAATAAGAAATGAAATTATTAATGAAAAAAATGGATTTTGATTTTAAAATTAAGTAATTATACCACCCACTAACTTTACATATATGTGTGGAAGTTAATGTTTCTAACCGACTAGTTGAAAAGTTTCAGTATTATTAGATGTTATATTTTGAGTCTTTGATTTATTTTTGTTCTTATTTATATCAGTTGGGTTACTAAAACTATGTCTATTTTTAGGGAAATTAGAGGAAGGTTTCTTTTATTAGGGAATATTCTAATAATGTATTTGTTGTTAGTTTTAAAGAAATTAAGAATACTCCGATTACTTTGATTCCACTACCATTAAGGCATGTGGATTATATTGATCGTGATTCTAATCTATTGGCAGGTGAAAAGAGATTAAAGATATTAGGTTTATATAGTAGGTATTCAAGAATAATTGTATTTGGAACTCAATCATCATCAAATGTTTCTCAAAATAAATGGGTATGAGTGTAGTAAAGGGTCATCCAAAGTGAATTCGACCTTCCTATATTGATGCAGTGATTTAAATTTCACAGTTTTAAATGAAAGAAAATACACATTCAACTGAGGTTATTATAATTATTGGTGAAAGTGAAGCGAGAGCACCACATGGAATCTAATTTGGTTCCGATTGATGGGTCAGTGTTGGTGTAAATATTAAGAAATTATTAGAGAAATTATGATATTTTATAAGAAAAAACAATGATAATGAGGGGTATAAATATGAAAGATATATAAGAAGGATGAAGAAACTTTAGTCTACTATGTTACAGTCTAGAATTGGGAATAATTACTCCCATGAAATAAGTTTAATAGGAAATGGTTTTGAGAATAGGGAGACAAATTATTGTTCTTATGAAGATATGTAGGAAGTAATATATGGGGATAAATATCAGTCGAATTCTAAGAAAAGAAATAATTATTTAGCACACTTATATTTCTCCACCATAATTTTGGATAATAATTCATGGTTGTGAATGATTATTCATCACTATAAAAATATCCAGTTATAATTTTTTTAAGAAGAGGCTCTTCTTTTTATGGTAAGGGTAAATTTTTTCCTTAATTCCTTGTTTAATAACAACATGTACAAAAAAGGTAAGTTGGTAGAATAAATGGAATCCATAGTTTATAAAAGTTCCTCAAATATAGTGGACCCCACAACTATATTGATCAAGGGAGATGATGACTTGGATGGTTAATAGATCTATAAATTCGAATTTCCACCCATCTCAATGAGAGGGTGAAATTAGACAATAATAAATTTTATATTTCTAATGATGAATAATTTAACCAAGAAAAACATGTTTCCATTGATATGTTAATAAATTTTTTAAAGAATGTGAAGAATGTGAAATATCCCTAAGGCCTCCATGGAGAACTTCAAAAATGGTATCTTTAATATATGGATTTCATTTTATAGACTATGTACAAGAGAATTTCACCACTAATTTTTATTGAGATAATCCATTTCGTAATATATATTTATAATGAGAACCCTATATCACCACTATTAGTTTTTCATTTGATCCATTCTTGTAAATAAAGTTATGAATCTCCTGATTTAAATTCTTATTGTGTACTTTTTTGGTTTTCTACTTTCTTAGTAAAAATGATCTTATGTGTTTTTATTTTTTTATTTTTATTTTAGTGTTTTGATCTATTTGGTATCTTTTCTATAGGGTTCCCTCTCAAAAATAATTATTTCATTATAAAATTAAATAAATTAGATTTGGAATGGAAATCTAATGAATTTTCTTCATAGAAATTCAATAGAAAATTTTGTGATTCGAACATGAGGGGAGTAGAATAAAATCACATGAAAATGAGGTATAAATTAGACAAATATCCCTACCTCATATGATAAATGCCATAAAATAAATATTTGATCATTTTTTCGATGAAATTTGATCATATATTTCATAAGAGTATGACTTTTCATAAAGATTCATTTCAACTATAGCAATAAGGATCATATGTCTCCTCCTAGGGTTCATTTCAAGTTAGATTCAAACCCTAGGGAAAATCCTATAATAAGATATTTTTATAATTAAAATGGGTTTTTAATTTAAAATAAATAAATAGTTAGAAATTCATTGTCTGAGGTTTGATGCCCAACCTCAAAGATTATATCTCTATTATAAAAAAATCCATTAATATACTAAATCATGGTCTATGAATTTCAATAAAAGTTTCTTTTAGAAACATACATACATTTCATATTCCTGGGATAAATATTTATTTATTTTGTAAATATTAAACAACCCTAAAAATTCAATATGATCGAAATATCACCTAAATTTCACCAAAGTATAAACACTATATTATGAGATCAATGAAATGATCAGATTTTTAAAGCTAATATGATAGAATAAAATTTAAATTTTCCCCCTTTAAAGTACATATGATTTGAAATCTCCAAAATGGGCCAAGTCCTTACTTGGGAAATCCTGAGTTACCAGAGTAGTGAGTGTACTTACCTGTTATATATGAGTAATCAAAATTTTGTGATTTTTTATATCATGCTCTGGGAGACAAAATTTCCATTTATTAGACACTAAAAATCATTGATATAATTATTTAAATAGAGTATAAATAGAGATAATTTAGGGGAATCAAAATATAAATATGTTATTATTGGATCTTTGAAATTTAGCTTAAGTAAAAATTTTATTGTAAAAACGTAACACCTGAGGGATAAAAATTAAATTAAAATTTTATAATTAATATGAATTGGAGTAAAATGAGTAGTTGGTATTTGGATATATGTTTTTTCAGATAAATTGGAATAATTTTGTGTGTGTAAAAAATAAAATCCATAAATAATAGTGAGATAATCTAAGAGTCGGCTGGAAGAAAATTTATTCCACTATTATAAATAGTATTAGGGGATGTTTTTCTTGGGTTGGTTTAGTTATAGATCACTTATGATCATTAAATAAGTCCTATATTTATCATGGATTGAATAAAACAATGAAAAGTATTCATGTGAATAGTTTTTAAGGGAGACAAGTAGTATGGAGAATACTACACTAAAATTAAGATGGAAAATATTTCTTTCAAGGTTGATTTTTATGTTGAATCAAAGGAATATCGAAATAGAGTAACACATTTTTAAATTGGGTAAAATGTATTTTTGAAGGTGTTTATAATTAAAATATTGGTTCAACTAATTTATTATCATTTAAAAATCATTGAATTATGTTGGATTTTATGTGATCTTAAAAAGGGGTAAGAATTTTTCTGAGTAATTACTTATGGAAAATTAATCTCTCAAGGAAGGGATAATATGGTTTTCTTATTTTTCTAATTGTTTTTATGTACTTTATATATTTTATTTCGTTTTATTATGTGTTTATTCTAATATTTTAATATATTTTTTAAGATTATAGGAAATTTTTTGCTTTAAATAAAAACTTATCCAAAGTTGTGAATTTTAATAATTAATATATGCTTTATGGAAGAATTTTTATAACCAAGTATTTTATTAGATATTGGTTTGAATAATATAGGGATTTTTTTTGGATAATAATGAAAGGATAAATTTAAATGCTACTAATGTAATGAACTCTCGTGTAGAGGAAACATTAGGGATAAAGATTATGTATTAAAACTTTAGAAGGAATCAACTATCTAACACCATCACTCTTCCTAAACTTAGGAATACACCAATTCATTAATTTTGTTATTTGTTTTCAATCTGGAAGACTTAAAAGAGCTAATATTTCTTACAAAATACCTTTATAGTATTCTACATCCCAACATAATCTATAATAATACCACGATATTGTGTCACCATGAAAACATAACCTTTTATATGACCCAGAATAATTTCAGGTCCTAATAAATATTATAAGTCCTCTATAATATAACTACTGTTGTGATAGTCTAGATCATGGGTAATTTCAAACCTAAAGTGAAATAGTATGAGGGAGAAGTAATGTATCTTCAATCACTAACATAAGAGGTGAAGAAAACCAAATTTTAATGTCACCCTCCAAGGCACAAAAAATTAGCATTGATTACTGCCCATAAAGAAAATTCATCTTATATTCTAACAAAAAACATTATCTCATAAAAAATCCTAATAAAATGTTACCTTACTAATTCTTTCAACAAAATAAATGTTATTGTCCATTTAAATACCTTAGTATGACCATATAAATAATTATATAAACAATATAAGTAAGGAGAAAGACCTAGAAGAAGGTTGGATGGCTGTGGATATCATTATATGTTCACATGGCTAAATTGAATTCCTAAAGATTCTATCTAGGGTTCATCATAATGAACTATACAACTAAATAAAACAAAGAATTAAATAAAATTAAATACTGAGGATGATTATAGAGAGAGGGATAGGTTCTGAAAAAATATTTAAGGGATAAGGAGTTGAACATACCATGTAGAAGTGATCCAAGCTACCACATCCACATGTACAGATCACACAAGTTAACACTAAATGAAAAACCTAGAAGGAGAATAAAAGGAGAAGGAGGTTAACCTATGAGGAATCCATAATTAAGGAAATGGATAATATGGGATAGAAATAAGAAAAGGATAAATTCTATAGAATCATCAATGGGGAATCCAAAGGTGTGAGTAACACTATCACAGTCAAGAGAAGGGAAGTAATCTTTACATAATTTTTCACAAATACATTATCCATGTTTTAATTGTATATATGGTTATGAAACCAATCATTATCATTGAAAATATTAATATGGGAACTTATTTTAGTTTAATTTTATTTATTTAACCAATTTAGACTATTTTTTTGAAAATACCTGTATAACATAATTATTATTTAGTGGTTGTGATAGGATTCCCAATGTGGGTGATTTAAAAAACAATGGTTGAGATAAAATTTTAATATGTGGCATTATCCTAACAATTAGATAATGAATATAGAGGGTAAAAAAAGTGGTATATTATCTTACTCTTGGAACATATGGGTTGATATATTAAAACATAGTCAAGGGAGTGTAAGGAGTGACACCCACACAATTGTGATTGAAACCACAATAGTGGGGGACAAAAAACCAAAACTAGATTCCTATATAGAGGTATGTATTTGTATAATTTCACATAAGAGAGTGTGATAACCTAATGGTTCTAGTTGGAACTTAATAAAAATCCCTATGAATAAATCAAATTATTTAGAAAGTCCATGGGATGTGTCTAGAGACAGTTCCATTGTACCTAGTGATTGATGACCATCACATTTGTATGACTGGTTGAAATACATGGGTATGTGAAAATAATTTCTATATCTATTGAATTTTTTTACACTCCCAATGGAGGTGAAATATTAGTTTTCAATTTAGTTTTGGTATTTTCTACCCATTCATGTACAACTATCTTCATATATCTCTTTCAACCCATTTTTACCACATTCATTTAATTTTAACTATGTGAACTTATGATTTGACTCCTTTATCTATATAGAAGACTTAATTACTAAAAAATATTATACTATAAGAACCTTATGAACTATTAGGGTAAAGTGTAGTTAACACTACACATATGAATCAAGAAATTTTGGAATCAATATTTATCTTACTCCAATAAGTTCTCACATGATCTGTTCCTGAGCTAAGTGAAAATTTTACCTATTTCCACTTTGGAATCCTCTTATACAAAGTGTATAATTTTTTTTCAAACAACTTGCATGATAAAAACATATAGTAGTAGATGATCAGGTCAATTATACAAGATATCATCAATTCATTTCTTATTAAGAATTGTTTCTTATTCACAAGGCTCTCTCTATGATCATACCCCATATGGAATATTTTTAAGGCATTTCTGGATTTAGTTTGGGAGTTTAGTATGATGAATTATATAAATTAGGTGACCAAAATATTACATACATAAATATCACATGTTTTTGAAAAATTATCAAAATATATCATAATAATACAATCCCCAAAATTATAATGGTTTATTGAATTTGAAAACTACATACATAAACATCATATTTTGAGGGTATATCTTCAACATATAACACAAGGTTCTTCTCACATAGTACACTTATTATACATACCATGTTTAAAATATTCTTTATAACTCAGGGAAATCAAACATAAGAAACCATGAGATCATATGCTCAGTAAGTGTAAAAATAATAAATATTAGTCAGTGAACATATATAGTCATAACATGTTCATAAGTGTATAAGAATATAATCATTACAACTTAAAATCATTCCCATCAATTCATATATTACAGTTTATAAGATATGAATCATAGAAGAATCAAATATCATGAACCATGAGAACTTAAAATTTTCATAAGAATATATCATAATCATATAAATCATTTGTTAAGTCTTAATAATAATAAATTCATAAAATTTTGGGCTTGGGATAACCACAAATTTACCCTCTTTGATCTTGGGATAATCATCCATGTACCCTTTTTGGGCTTGGGACAACCTCCCATGTACCTAGTTTTGGGATTGGGATAACTTCTTATATACCCTTCGAGCTCATAAAAATTAAAAATTAAATATTGTATTGGAGGGATATAATATAACCAACCATCACATAAAAATAATCCATTCATATGTATTCCAAAATAGTTTAAAAAAATTATCAATTCCTCATAGATTAACTGATAGAAGAGAAAACAAGTTTCATCAATATTTTATCTTCATCATTAATAATCAACAAGAGAATGAATAAATATGGTAGCAATGGATAATATTCCATTTAAAGTATAAGAAACATAAAAGGATGTTTTATTATATAAAAACACCTTTTAAATATCTCATGAATATTTCATGGAGAAAAAAACCTTTTCATTTTAAAATTAATTATTTAAAATATAAAAAAAAATTCAAGAATATTAGGAAAATCATTTTCTTTGAAAAGAACTATTTTTCATTATTTTATCACATTACCCCACATCTATTTTGGTTATATAAATGAGTTTAAATAGAAAATTTAGTTTTTAATGGTGAAGTATTTTGATCTAGAATAAATTTGGGAAAAGTTTATTTTCTTTGAAAAATTTAACAAAAATGTTTATTTTAGGTGTTACAGTTTATATATAGAGAAATTTTAGATTGAGGGCCCTAGACACAAAATAAAAAAATGAAAAAATATCCAAACTACATGGTCCAAGGAAAACCTAGAGATTAAAAATTCCTGAGCTAAAAAGTATCCCTTTGGTGTTGAAAACTGTGAAACTAGTGCTTCCTTTGATAAAATGGGACTCCCCAATAAAAGAAGGATGAAAATTTCATAGACATATATGATGATATTCTAAGACTCATGGATAATTAGAGATGGTTTTTTCTACTTATAAACTCAATGGAAATGCTCATATGCATCAAAATTTGATAGGTTTGTCTTCTAAAGAATCTACATTGAAAACCTTTGTTGAATCTTGATGACACTCCTCCCATGATTTTGTAGAACAATTTTTCTTTTTAAATTTTTGAGGATCCTATTTTAAAAATCATGGAGGCTATGTATTTCTTGTTTGATATAAGAAAAATCACTTAAGAAGAAGTCTTATTTTGAACTGGAATGCCTTTAAATTTTTTCGATTCTCAATTAGGGTTAGGAAAGGTTGGGAATTGTAGATGAGGGAAAAATCAGGATATATCTACCATCTAATTACATAGTCAAATTAATTATGTGGCCGAAACTTCCATATGAGAACCAATATCCTACGTGAGACCCAATCACCTATATGAGGCACAATCACCTACGTGGAACCAATCATATATATTAGAAATTACTTCTGTCAAAAATTGATATGTGAGGGAATTTGGATTCATAGTTAATCAAATTCATCTTTAGTTGGCTACATGGTGAATTAGATACATCTCCCAGTTGGTTATTGGGGAAATTTTCTATGTCATTCCAATTTCCAAATATTCATTTTTTTGGGTGAAGGAGATCATGGGAATATGATATTTGAGTAGCCTCACATAGTATTAATAACCATTGATCTGTCCATTTTGAGATAATTTTAGAGTCGGATCATGGTATCTTCATTTAATGGAGTTTTGAGTAGATTCACATTCTGTTGGAGAGGGGTTTGGATTGATTTACCTCAGATGAAGATATGCAATGAAAATCATGCCACATGAAATCCAAAGTGTATCCTAAATGACAGTGACAATGAGACTGAGTGTTGACTAATGAGAAACTGAATACAGGGTTCGAATAATAATATTGGAGATGAGGACATCACAAAATGGAGATACCAGGAGGATGAAAGAAGAAAAAAACAAAACCTTTAGATAATAGGGGAGATTTGATAGATAAATATTGATTAGATATCATAACAAGAAATTTGATTTAGAGATACTGGATAATGATAATTAAAATTATCTCTACTTCTATTTATTTATTTATTTCTATATGAATTATTCCTCATTATAATCTTTGAATATGTTTAATTCAACCATGATCTTTGGCTCAAATGATTAATAAGGAAGTTAGTTTGTTCGAGTTCATCATTTTATTCCTTGTTTGTTTGGTAATTTGTAAATTGTAATAAACTTCACCTTCTAATTTAATGAGTTTTTCAAGTGAACAAATACAAAATCATTCAATTTTTAGTCAAACTTATCAATTGAGATTTTGACTTCATGTTTTCTGAAAGTACATACAATTAAAACTTCACAAACTGAATAATCATTAACATAAAAAACTTAAACTCCCCTAGAACTTCATTTATATTTTACCTATTATAAGTCATAATTATCAAATTTTATTCATCTTTTAAAAAAATATTCATACCAGTCATATGATTCTCTTAATAGGTTAGAACCACCAGAGTATCAATTAATGCATGTTTTTACTATTTTTAATTTTTTTAGTTATTTTCTAGACTTAAAATCACCTTTTTTTCCTAGTGGAGATGATTCCCTATATAAATCGTTTCATGTAGTATTTAGGAAATTAATTAGGGAGAAATAAAAGAAGTTTTTCATCAAAATTTGGTTCCATTTCTAAGGAAGGGTTTTCTTGTCTAGTCAGTCAAATATAAAAAATTATAAAAATATAAAATTCCAATGAAAAAATTATAACTCTTTGGTGTGATACTGATAACATATTTAGCAATTCACACCAGATCTGTATCTCATAATCTAGATCCCATAAAACCATATATTGAGAAATATTTAAGATATCAAGGAAAGTAAAAATTAAAAATGGAAAAACAAAGAGAGAGACATTTTCTAACTATAATCAACCAAACAATACTTGATGAAAATGTTAAATAGCCTCATATGATGGAGTATCAACTCCCTCAAGTTCCATGTAATCAATATTCCATCATACTTACATTCAGTGCAAAAAATTATGATATTAAATAGTCATAAATTTCACTACTTCCATTATTCAATAAAATTATTGGCGAAGACTCCATATCCTCACTTAGGGATTATTACAACATAGTAAAATAACTGCCGCTACAAGGGCTTTGAAAAAATGTGATGAAAATGGTTATTTTCCCTTTCTATCTAAAGGTTAATGAAAGGAATTTCTTTCCCTTGATCAAAAAAACCTTGAAATGTGGGAATAAATTTACAACTCTTTTCTAATGAAATTTTACCCTAAGAGGATTGAGGGATAATTGAGAAACAAGATTACAAGCTTCTATTAAGAGGATAGAGAGACTTTTCATTAAGCCCAAGATAGGTTAAGGGAACTACTTAAGTAGTCTCCTTATCACTGTCTCCCTTCCAACTTGGTTTTTATGCCGTATATAGAGGTTTTTATCCCACTAGTTAGAAATTATTTTTCCAATATTCTAGAAGAAACTACACAAAAATAACTAATGTATAGATTATAAAATTGTTTAATACTTTGGATCTTTTTTTACAACATAAATATTAAAGGAGAATAATATTGAATATAAGAGGGAATAAAACTGGTCCAGAACTATAAATGAATGTTAAATAGTATGAAAAAAGAAACAACACTAGTCCCTAATGAATCAAAATTTAAAAAAATTCACTAATAAAGTTGGCTATCAAAATCAGGACCAAAGACTTATAGAATTGTTTGAAAATTGTAGAATATTTCGACACTCAAGTTCCTACTTCACAAACATTGACATTCCATAACAAACTCATGAAGACAATAATATTTCTAGATATCATCAAAGGAAAGAAGTAATAGATGACTCCTTTTCAAAATATTATAAAGTTGTCCATAAAAAACACACCAATTTATCATAGAGAGAACAAGGAATGATTATACAGTATCCTACTACCTCTGGTTTTTAAAATTATCAAAGAACACAATTTCAAAATAAAGATAAGGATAAATATTCTCATTATTAATATGATTTTAATGGTATTAATCAAAATTTTATGGGTAATAATGACTTACTCATGACTCAAAATGATTCCAACAATCCCAAATTGATGCTCGAATTTAAAATTTATAACTTCAAATGGGACAATTGGCTTATGAATTTAGTTCTAGAGATAAATGTGAGAAACCTAGTACTACAAAAATGAACCCTTTAAGAGTTTCATGGCTGTGGGTACAAGGAGTGGTTTTAAAACTCAAGAGGATGCTATAGTTGACTCTAGGAGTGTGCAAAAAAAAATATAGAAGAATATAGACACCCAAATCTAAGAAATACTCAATCGGAAATTGTGTAAATCACTATTGTAACAAAAGAGAATCAATATGTTCTATATGAAAATATTGAATAAAAATGCTTTAAAATGGAAAATAATATATGAAAATAAATTATTATGGAGGAAATTGGGGAAATAATTTTATTTCTTAGGATTTTACCCATCCATCCCTTTCCCTGAAAGGATGAAACATAAAATAACAACCTTAATTTATTTAATTACTTTAACTATTTAACAAGCTCTAAGTGAATATTACTTTCATCCAATATTTAATTTAGATTCAATCATTCTTGAAATCACACATGAAAATTATTTCAAAAAAGAAAAAATTACAAGGATTTTAAACTTATAATCTCATTGAATACTAAAGTGATTTCATTCAAAATAAGATTCCACCAAATCATTAAGATCCTATATGTTTTGTTATTACTTACATCTTAGGGAAATTATTTCAATTGAATTTATAAGGCGGGGATTCATTAAAACAAGAAGAAGAATCTATTTAAAAATATGTGGTGGTAGAAACTAATTTGGATACTAAAAATAATTTATCCCAATATTTTAAATGTGATAAAAGTTATAATATGAATAATGTTTTTGATCTTGGTAGTATCTTTGTTCCTACTATGGAAATATTTCATAAAGATCAATTTTTTTGTTCTGGATCTTAGAAAATTTATATGGGAAGTTGAGACTTATATCCCTTATGAAAATAGTGTTCAAAAATTTTATATTGTTGGGGAGAAGTTTTTAAAAAAAATTTATGTTTTTTTGGTTAAATTGATGAAATATAATTTGTAAATTCATTGGAGTTGGATTTCCACCTTTGAAAGTAGGGACGAAATATTTAAATATTTTCAAGAAATTCAAAAATTATCCAGTTTTCAAAATCATTTTAATAAACATGTTGAATATCTTAGACTTACCAAACCCACGAGTCTTCTATATATTGAACAGGAACCCACTTTGGAGCTTAAACTGCTACCATAACACCTAAAATACTCATTTTTTTGGTGAAAAAACAATAAAACCTTTCATAATTTTGGCTAAGATAAATGAATGACAATATGAAAAACTATTAAGTGTTTGGATGAAATTAAAAATAGCAATAGGTTGGTCTGTAGATGACATTAAAGGGATTATCTCTTTATTCTTCATGCACAAAATTTATGTGGTACCAAACCACAAACCAGTCATAGAATCTAAAAGGATATGAAAACCAAAAAAGAAATTTGTTGTGAGAGAAGAGGTAATTAAGCTGCTATATTATATGTTTATTTATCCCATTTTGGCTAGTTCTTGTGTCAGTTCAGTCCAATTAGTCCCAAATTAACGAGGATTCAAAGTTTTTCCAATTTATAATAATTAAAAAACTCAAGTTTGAAATGCTAATAAATGGAGAGTCTGTATTGAATATTGAAAGCTAAATTCATACACTTGGATGGATCATTTTCTTATATATTTTTTGAATCAAATTATTGAGAGGGTATATGGGAATTAATTGTATTGTTTTTGGATGGATATTCTAGTCACAGCTAAATACTTATTGTCCCATAAGATAAAGAGGAGGCCACTTTTACCTGCCTATTTGGTATATTTTTATATCAGTGAATTACCTTTGGTTTAAGTGGTTTTATAGATACCTATCAAAGTTTTATTATGTAAATATTTTCAAACATAATTAAAATAATCATTGAGGCTATTAAGGATGATTTTTCATTTGTGGGACGAAATTTTGAGATCTTTTTATAGAATGTGGAATTTTTTAGAGAGATGAAAAGAGACCAAATTAGTTCTCAATTGGGAGAAATTTCTGTTTGTGGTCACTTAAGGAATTTTGTTGGGACATAGACTATCTTAGAGGGGGTTGTAGTTTAATAATAGTATGTTTGAGGTCATTTATAAGCTTCCCACTTCTGTTAATGTCATGGGTTTTGGAATATTTCTTACATATGCTGATTTTTACTAGATTTTTATCAAAGAGTTTTCAAAGATCATAAATACCCTATGTTACCTTTTGGTTAAAGATGGTACCCTATTTCTTGATGTGAAGTGTCTAAAATAATTTATTTTTTATATAAATAGACATCTTCACCCATCATCATTAATCCCGATTGGAAACCTCTTTTTCAAAATATGTGTGACGCTAGAGATATGGCTACTACAGATATTTTAGGAAAGTGGAGTGATATGAAAATGTATGTGGTGAAATATTCTAGAAGGATTCTAGATTTTTCTCAAATTATTTATAATAGTAATGATAAGGAGATGTTGGATGTTTTTTTTACTCTTGATAAGTCGAGGTAGTATTTTTTTGGTTCCAAAGTCATTATTTTTACAACCCCCACTGACTTGAAATATCTGTTGTCAAAGAAAAAGGGAAAAACTAGACTCATTAGATGGATAATTTTTCAACAGGAATTTTACATGGAGATTAGATGAAAACAAATAGTAGATATTTTAATGGAAGATTATATCCCTAGATTTTTAGGCACTCATTTTGGAGATTCTATATAGATTAATACTACTTTCCCTGATAAAAATTTACTCACTATTTTTGTTAACCAATCTTCTGATTATGAAAATTTTACTAATTTCCTAGAAACATGTGTCATAACTTATGATCATAAAAATACTCAATGGAACAAATTAATATTTTAACATATATACTATTTATGGAATGAAAATATTCTTTTTAGGATTTTTTCAAATTTTATTGTTAGGACAAGTGTGCTAGAAGAATAAATTTTCCCTATTATATTGATTTTCCACTATGCACCTTAAGGAGGTCATCTAAAATGAGGGAGAACAACAAAAAGAGTTTTTCAAGTTGTATTTTATTATCATACATTGTTTAAATATTTTAAGAGTTTAGTAGTGGGCTATGATAATTTTTATAGGTTAGAAAATATTGGATGGACGTATGAGTTACTTTAGAAGGGAATTTTAGTGGTCGGTATTTTTTATGTTCTGGGATTAGAAATCATGGGACCATTCCCATATTATCATGGGAATGATTACATACTTTTTTTTGTGGACTATATATTAAAATGGGTTGAGGTAGTGGAATTTCCCAAAAATCAATTTAATAGTGTGATTAAATTCTTTAAAAAGAATATATTTTCAAAGTTTAGAGTATCAAAGGATTTCATAGTAGGCAATATATTTTTTTAAAAAAAATTGAATTCAAATCATCGATGGAAAATTATGTTAGTGAATATATAATATGAAATTATTATCATCTATAATCGAGTGGAAAAGTAGAAATATCAAAATTGGAATTAAAAAAAATCTTAGAGAAAATTGTTTCCTGTTTTAGAAAGGAGTGGTCTTTAAAACTTGATGACTTATTATGGGAATAAAAAACTTCTTTTTAAAACTTCCAAAAGGATTTCTATAACACCCCAAAAATTTTATGGTATGCATCTTTTCAATACATTCTATTCATAGCATATATGTCATAAAGCACTGTTTCCCCCTGAAACAACACTTGGTTATTTATGAGATAGTCAAAACCTAGCCATTAAACATAAATTCTCCACTTCTATGTTTTGAATTTCAAAAAAAGGTCATCTGGAGTTGTGACCTGTAAGTCGTTTGGAGTCTGAAAGAACCAAGTTGATTTTTTTGAGGAATAGTAACATAACCTTATGAATATTAATATGAATAGTAATATGAACCTTATAAATAATAAATAATGATAATATTTTATTTTTTTAAAGTAATAAGATAATGATAAGTTAATTAATTTTTCAATGTAATACACAACTAATTATTCTTTTAAATTGTTTTTTCCAATAAACTATGATTTTATTTGAAAATAAAGTAAAAATACATAGAAAATTATTTTTTAAAAATATAGTTCATTTTTGAATTATACAAGTCGAAAAATGGTTATGGTGAATTTTTGGGATTTTTCTAAAATATTTGAAATTTTCATGAATAATAAAAATATAGTTTTTATTTTTCGGTAGTTTAATGACTTCATAATGATTCAATAACTAATATAAAAGGATGGTAGACTTGTGTACAGTATATTATGGCATGATCTATCCCAAGTGGCTTAATCTACGTGAAAATAACATGGGAAAGCCCATGGTTTTGCAAAAACCACTAACGAGGTGTCCCTTTTAATTAATAAAAAACTCTCTCTTAATTACTATAAATACCCACTCACCACCTTTGTTTTCATTCATTTCAAACTCAATATCCTATAATATATTGTGTTATTACCTCTCTAGTATTCCTCCCAAGGTGTCCTTAATCCTCCAAGGTCCCATCCTTCAAGATCTAGGAGTTACTCTACAAGGTAAGGGAATCCTTCATTCTCTTCTTATAGTTGACACTTATTTTATGTTATCTATTTGATTTTCCATTCTCATATGTTGGGGTTTGATTTTATTTGTTCTTATTAATTTAATTTGGATTTAAATATTATGAGATACCCTTTCTCTCTCATTATTTCATTATATGAAATTTTAAGTGACGTCATTAGGCTGCCGAATTTTCATAAGGGATCTCTCACCTTTTCTTTTATTTTCAAGTTCATATCTTTTTTAATCTCCTCACCTCCTCTGTAAAAATGACCATGATAAACACTAGTATCATCTATAAAATATAATTATATTATTTTAATGTAAGAACCATCATCAATATTCTTACTCCCTCCCTTTTATTTTTATAAACGAAATCAACATCCATGAGGTCCTAATTTATAACCTTTATAGACGACAGAGTTTCGTTATTCACGTTATCCATAATTATTAGTAATGAAAACATTTTAATGGTTGAAACCAATAAGAATATATTTATTTCATCTCAATAATTTTCTATAATCCTTAGACACTAATAATATAAAATAAAAATAAAAAACAAGTTCATTATGAACACAACGATCAAGTTAATCAGAATATTTGTAATAAAATTTTAACTAATGAATCACCATCATGGTATATAACCCAAAATAATTATAAGATTATTTATATCTCCTTAATTTTATTAATAAGATATATTAAGTATTTTTTATTTTTAACCATAATTCAAATGAACTTTTGTTCATGGAAACAGGTAAATGAATCATGAAAACCAAGGAAGAAAATGTTTCCAAAAAAATAAAATTGAACCTCTTAAACCCATAAAAGGGCCTTTAATTAACCTAATTATGTTATAATTAATAAATTAAATGTATATTAGGTTCTAGATTCATTAATTAATGAAGATAAATTTTCATGTCATTAAAAAAAATGAAGAACACACTCAAGCATATGGTAAGGGGTTTCTCATCTCACTTTCATTTCTATGAGATTTTCATTATTCGCCACTTATTTTTTTATGTGGTATATATGTACTAATATTTGATATATAATAAAATTATTCTATTTATATTCATGTTATTAAATTATTAATTTTAGGGTTATTAATTTCTGGTCATATGATTCGACCGATTACATTATTGTAAGATACTTTGTCTCAATTGCTATTTTGTTGTGACTAACTTTGTATAGTGCTCCTAATAATCCTTATTTGGTATACCTACTACCCATTTGAGATCAATTTTTATTAAGATTTATATTTATATTAAATATCCATAATCTCATGTCATGGATATGTTTTTTGTCTAAACCGTATACCATTTTAAATACTCTGTTTATTTGGAAAGTTATTTTAATTATGGGAATATTGATAAATCCATATACTCTACTATATTCAGATAATGAAAAGGAATATTTATCTTTTATTAAATAAATTTATAAATAATGATCTGGACATGAAGTGGTACGTGGGGCCCGCTATAGCCCCTCGATGAATTGGTGGGTCTCATGAGACCAATCAGTTGGCGACAAACCCATCGAGTTTGTTTCCAAAAATCAGACATGTTTCTACCCACATAAATAAACCATTTTAATGGTATTATGGTATAATGTGCCAGATACATGACCCAAAATTAATAATAATTCACTTTCATTATCATTTGTTATTATCAATGAGGTTTTCACTATGGAAAAATCTATGGATGCAGTTTCATTCTCAGTTAATTAATGGTGTGATTTTTCATTTATTCACCATGACATGTTGATTATGTCAATTTTTTGACAATTTAGTTATTATTGATTCATTCTTCCACCATTTGTAACCCTTACTGAGAATTTGTGCTCACCCCTTTCAATGTTTACCTTCAACAGGTGATGAAGAGGAGACCATTTATTGAGTTCTTGTGGATTCAGTTTTTAATTTTGGTTATATATAGTATTTTATAACCTTTTCCAATATAATTTGATTTACATATATGTATCTAGTTTCATCAATACTACTAAACTGATCGTTCCTTCAGTATTTTCATTATTTATAACTGTTCCAATATAATAAGTAATGCATCGGCTCCAGTCAAGAGGGGTCAGGGTGTTACAGTTGGTATTAGAAGAAGTTTAGTAGAAAATTTGGAAACTAGAGTAGGAAATTTACTGTAGGGAACAAATACCTACGGTATTATTTGAGGATAAATGTAAAAGGATGTCCTAGTATTTTGGTAAGGAATAGAATATGTGGATCTTTCATAAAATACATCCCTGTCTGGATACGAGCAGGTTGAGGTGGCTCTGGCACAGATGTATCTTTGGGTAAAACCCAAAAACACCACTTTGAGCTAGACTGGGAATAGGTGCATGAAAATGGGCCTTTCTACACTCTTGGTTATGACACTCCCTGGGGATATTCTTAGGATAATTCAAATTTTATTTACAAGCCATTATGAAGGAGTTTAATGTAAATTTTTTCTAAGAGAATCTATATTTATAAGATTATCTATGCATAGAATTTTAATCTATGTTGAGTGATTTTCTATTTGAGATTCATAAACTAATCTAGTGTATCCCATTATTTAGAAATGGCATCTAATGGAAGAAGGGGAATCAATACTCATGGGAAAGGGAGGATCTCCCTACTGAGCTAGTCAAGTCCGTCAATGTTGGAGGAGATCAGATCATGACCATATAGGGACAACTTACTTAGGTTGTAATGAATAACCATTCCACACTTGTGTTGGACCGTTTCAGGTAGTAGAAGCCCCCATATTTCAACGAGACTACTAACCCAGTGGTTGCTTAGCAATGGATCAAATCACTTGAAAAGATATTCATGGCATTAAGATGCAATGAAAATGAAAAGGTACTACTGGCAGTATATTGTCTCAAGGGAGACCCTGATCAATGGTGGTCCTTGATTCAGAATTCCACAGAGGAAGAATAAATAGAATATATGGAAAGGAGGAATTTTAAGGAAATATTCTTCAAAAAATGTTTCCCTTCATGAGAAATGAACTGAAAGGAAGAGGAAACTCCTTTTCTTAAAACAAATGGAAGAAGACAGTGTTTCAGAGTATGAGGAAACCATTACAAGGCTATCCAGGTATACCATAGATTATATACATGACTCGGTATACAATATTGATCATTTATTTAAAGGTCTTAAGACATGTATTTTAAGGGCAATGTCTTCTCAAACATTTTCATTATATGATTAAATTGTATCAAGTGCCATCAAAATAGAGAAGGAATTTGATAGATCAAATTTGTTCGAGGGGAACCAAGATAAGAAGAGGTGCCTTGATAACTAAGTGAAAGGCGAATTTCTAAAGAAGAACAAGGGAATGAAAAAATTCCCCTTATGTGAAAACTGTGGAAAGAATCGTCTCAGGAAATTCTTAAAAGTAAAGAGAGTCTGTTATAACTGTGGATAAAAAGGTCATCTATCTCATGAATTAAAGGGGAAGAAAAAATTTGATGATGTTCAATGCTATAATTGTTGATAGATGGTATATTATACAAATGATTTTCCTAAGAACCAATGAAACAAGCCTCAGAAAAAATTCAGAGAGCAAGGGAGAGCTTATGCCATTACAACTACAGAAGTTGAAGTTCCTAATGGTGTGGTGACAGGTACATTAATTGTTTCCTCAAACTCATCCAACACTTTATTTGATTTTGGATCATCACATTCATTTATATCTTCCTAGTTTACCAAGAAAATTAGACATTTCCAATTTTATTTAATAAATGAGTTATCAGTGAAAAATCCTAGGGGATGCATCATTGCAATAGAGGCATGTCAACTAGCACCCCTCGTGACACATGAACGTGATTTAGTTGCTAACCTTATCATCATACCAATGTCTGAATTTGATATAATTCTCATAATGAATTGGCTATCAAACTATGATGCAAATATTTTTTATAAGGAAAAGGAAGTTACAATTTTTGAAAATGGTGTAGAATCTCTTATCTTTAGAGCAGAGACCTCACCCTCCGATTCTTATCTATACCCACCCCCAGAAGCTCAATTGAATGAAATTCTTGGAGAGGAAAAGAATCCAATAACGATGGTCAAGAAAATAAATATTCAAAATGAATATTTGCATATAGTTCAAGAATACATTGATGTGTTTCCTGAGAATTTACCTGGACATCCTCATGACTGTGAAATTGAGTTTTCCATTGACTTAATTTCTAATGAAAGAACTATATCAAAGACCCCCTATATAATGGCCACTGTGTAGTTATTGGAGCTAAAGAAAAAACTAGAGGAGTTGAATGACAAAGTATTTATTCGACCTAGTGTTTCTCCATAGGGAGCCCCGATCTAGATTTTCAAAAAGAAATATGGATCTATGAGGCTATGCATTGATTATAGGGAAATAAATGCTATTACAATTAATAATAAGTATCCTCTACCTCAGATTGATGATTTATTTGATCAAATTCATGGAGCTCAATAGTTTTCAAAGATTTGCCTTCGATCTAGATATCATCAACTGCATGTGAGGAAGGAAGATATTCCGAAGACAGAATTTCGGACCAGGTATGGGCATTACGAGTTTACATTGATGCCTTTTGGACTGACGAATGCACAATCTGTTTTCATGGATTTAATGAATAGATTTTCAAGGAATATCTTGATAACTTTTTTTTTCTAGAATTCATTGATGATATCCTGGTATACTCAAAAATCTATGAAGACCATGAGGATGAAATGCATATTATTTTGAAAACTCTTAGAAGAAAGAAATTATATGGCAAGTTTAGCAAGTGTGAATTCTGCCTTCAATCAGTTTCTTTTCTAGGCCATATTGTCTCTAAGGATGGAATCCTAGTTGATCTTGCAAAGACAAAGGCAATCCATGATTGGCCAATGCCAACAAACATAACTGAGGTAAGCAGTTTTATTGGCTTAGCAGGTTACTATCTGCATTTTGTTTAGAGTTTCTCCTGACTAGCTAACCCGCTAACCAACTCACATGTAAAGGAGTTAAGTTTGTGTGGACAAAAGAGTGTATATAATGCTTCTAATAATTGACAAGAATATTGGTCAATGCCCCAATTTTGATTCTTCCATCTAGAAGTGACGGACTTTTGATATACAACGATGCATCAAAGAATGGGATGGGTTGCATCCTTATGAAAAATGATAATGTTATTTCTTATGCCTCAAGATAGTTGAAGGCCCATGAGAAAAATTATCCAACTCATGATCTTGAGTTAGCAGGAGTAATCTTTTCTCTGAAAATATGGAGACATTATCTCTATGGAGAAAGTTTTGAGATTTATATGGACCACAAGATTTTGAAATATATTTTCACAAAAAATTAACTCAACATGAGGAAAAGGAGATGGCTAAAGTTACTCAAAGATTATGATTGTTCTATACACTACCACCCAGGAAAGGCGAATAGGGTGGAAGATGCATTAATTCAAAAGGATCATGGACTTCTAACTCAAATGACGATTCCGAGAGATCCTATATTTTTAGATCTACTAAAGATGGATATGGGAATTGTTAAGGAAGGAGAAACATCTTCTCTCTTTCAAATGATTTCCAAACCATATTTATTAGAGAAGATAAAGAGCTCTCAATCTGATGATGAGAATATGCGCATGAAAATTAACGCTGTTAAGGATGGGAGACTGGATGAATTCGTTTATGAAGAAGGAGTTCTGAAATTTGGGAAGAGGTTATGTGTTTCATCAGTACCTGAGCTAAAAAGTTAACTATTAGACAATGCCCATAGCTCAAATTTCTCTATACACCTGGGTATCCCCAAGATGTATAATGATATAAAGGAATATTTTTGGTGGGATAATATGAAGCGGGAAATTGTAGACTATGTGTCAAGGTGTCTAGTTTGTCAATAAGTGAAGGAAGAGAGACCACATCCAAAAGGAGTGATGCAACCTCTACCTATTCCTATGTGAATGTTGGATAACATTAAGATGGATTTTATCACTGGACTACTGAGGACACCTATAAGGAATAATGAAATATGGGTAATTGTTGATCTTCTCACAAAATAATCACATTTCCTTCCTATAAGAGAGGATTTACCACTTTAGCACATGGAAAGACAGTATATTAATGAAGTTTTAAGACTTTATGGTGTACCTCTATCAATTTTATCCGATCAAGATCCCCATTTTACATCAAAATTCTGGAAAATTCTCTAGAAGGCTTTGAATACTGAACTTCGTATGAGTACTGCATATCACCCCCAAACCAACAGACCATCTTAAAGGACTATTCAAACTCTAGAAGACATGTTGAGGTCATGCTCTCTTGACTTCCAAGGTATGTGGGATCAATACTTTCCTTTGGTGGATTTTTTTACAACAATAGTTTTCATTCTAGTATTGAAAATGCTCCATATAAAGCATTATATGGAAAGTGATGTAGAACTCCAACTTGTTGGGATTAAGTTGGTGAGAGGAAACTTATAGGCCCGCAACTTATTAAAGAGACCATAAAAAAGGTGAAGACAATCGAATCCCATATTAAAGTATCCCAAAGTAGGCATAAGAGTTATGATGACAACCAGAGAAAGGATTTGTAATTTCAAGTGGGATATCAAGTCTTTCTAAAAGCATCACTATGGAAGGGTGTCCTAAGGTTTGGTAAGAAAGGGAAACTGATCCCCAAGTACATTGGACCATTTGAAGTTTTGGAAAGAATTAGAGTTATAGCTTATCGTTTAGCGATGTCGCCAAATCTCTCCAGAGTTCATGATGTGTTCCACGTGTCATTGTTAAAGAAATACATGCCAGACCCAACACATGTACTCACATATGAAGAAATAGAACTGGAACTTGATTTTCCATACTAAGAAAAGCCTCTTGGGATTCTTGACACAAGGGAGAAGGTATTGAGATATCGGACATCTACTCTAGTAAAGTTTCTTTGGATAAAACAAAATATGGAGGAAGAAACATGGGAACCAGAGGATTTTATGAAGAAGAACCACCCACATCTTTTTTGTGGGATATATACATAAAAGTTCGAGGATGAAATTTCTAAAGTAGGGAATAATATAACACCCAAAACATTTTATGGTATGCTTCTCTTAAATACATTATATTCATAGCCTATATGTCATAAATCATTGTTTTCCTTTGAAACAGCACTTGGTTATTTATGAGATAGTCATAACCTAGCCATTAAACATAAATTCTCCACTTCTATGTTTTTAATTTCAAAAAAAGATCATCTAGAGTTGTGACCCATAAGTCATTTGGAGTCTGATAGAACCAAATTGATTTTTGATGAATAGTAACTTACCCTTATGAATAGTAATATGACCCTTATAAATAGTAAATGATGATAATATTTTATTTTCTTAAGGTAATAAGATAATGAGAGGTTAGTTAATTTTTAAATGTAATACACAACTAATTATACCTTTAAATTGTTATTTTTAAAATTAACTATGATTTTATTTAAAAATTAAATTAAAAATACTTATAAAATTATTTTCAATAATGGAGTTCATTTTTTAATTATACAAGTCAAAAAATGGTTATGGTGAATTTTTGTAATTTTCCAAAAATACTTGAAATTTTCATGAATAATAAAAATACAGTTTTGAGTTTTCGGTAGTTTAATGACATCATAATGATTTAATAATTAATATAAAAGTATGGTTGAATTTTGTACAGTATATTATGACATTTAGTATCCCTATTGGCTTAATCCATGGTCAAGCCTAGTGTTTTGCAAAAACCACCAACGAGGTCTCCCTTTTAATTAATAAAAAACCCTTTCTTAATTACTATAAATACTTACTCACCCCCTTCATTTTAATTCATTAAAAACTAAATATACTAGAATATTTGGTGGTATTAACTCTATATGAGTCCTCCTAAGGTGTTCTTAATCCCCCAAGGTCCCATCCTTCAAGATCTAGGAGTTACTATACCAGGTAAGAGAATCTTTCATTCTCTTCTTTTACTCGACACTTATTTTATATTATCTATTTGATTTTCCATTATCATATGTTGGGTTTTGATTTTATGTGTTCTTATTACTCTCCTTTTTATTTCAATATGAATATATACCCTTTTTTTCTCATCATTTCATTTTATGAAATTTTAAGCGATGTCGTTAGGATGCCGAATTTTCATAAGGGATCTCTCACATTTTCTTTTATTTTCCAGTTCATATGTTTTCTTTTTCTCTCATCACCTCCTCTGTCCAAATTACCATGATAAACTCTAGTATAATCTATATACTATAATTATATCATGTTAATGGAATAAATATCATCAATATTCTTACTCCATCCCTTTTATTTTTATAAATGAAATCAACATCCATGAGGTTCCAATTTATAACCTTTGTAGACAAAAGAGTTTCGTTCTTCACTTTCTCCTTCATTACTAGCCATGAAAACATTTTAATGGTTGAACTAGATAAGAATATATTTATTTCATATCATTAATGTTCTATAATCCTTAGACATTCATAATATAAATTAATAATACAAAACAATTTCATTAGGAACATAATGACCAAGTTAATCTGAATATTTGTAATAAACTTTTAACTAATGAATCCTCATCATGGTATATAACACAAAATCATTATAAGATCATTTATATATCCTTAATTTCATTAATAATATATATTAAAAATTATGTATGTTTAACCACATTTCAAATAAACTTCCATTCACGAAAACAACTAAACGAATTAGGAAAACCAAGGAAGAAAATGCTTCCAAAATAAAAAAAAAGAGCCTCTTTAGCCCATAAAAGGACCATGAATTAACCTAATAAGGTTATAATAAATAAATTACATGTATATAAGGTTCTGGAGTAATTAATTAATGAATCTAAATTTTCAGGTCATTAAAACAAATGAAGAACACACTCGAGCATAAGGTAAGGTATTTCTAATCTCACTTTCATTTATGTGAGATTTTCATTGTTCGAAACTTATTTCTTGTATATGGTATATGTGTACTGAAATTTGATATATATAAAATTATTATATTTATATTCATGTTATTAAATGATTCATTTGATGGTTATTAAGTTCTGGTCATATGATTTGACCGATTACATTGTGGTAAGAGACTTTGTCTCAACTAATATTTTGTTGTGACTGACTTTGTATGGTGTACCTAATAATACTTATATGGTGTACCTACTTCCCATTTGAGATCAATTTTCATTAGAAATTATATTTATATTAAATATCCAAAATCACGTGTCATGGATATGTTTGTTTTAAAAACCGTATACCATTTTACATATGATTTTTATTTGGAAAGTTATTTTAATTATGGAAATATTGATAAATCTGTATACTCTACTCTATACGGATATTAAAAAGGCATATTGCTCTTGTATTGAGTCAATTTATAAATAATTATTTGGACATGAAGTGGTGGGTGGGCCCTTCTATAGCCCCTCAATGCATCAGTGGGTCTCATGAGACAAATTAGTTGGTGACAAACCCTTCGAGCTTGTTTCCAAAAATAAGACGGGTTTCCACCCATAGAAATAAACTGTTTTAAATGTATTATGGTATCATGTGCCAGATAAATGACATCCAATTAATAATAATTCTCTTTATTCATTATCAGTGCTTACTATTCATGAGGTTTTCACTGTGAAAAAATCTATGGATGCAGTTTCATTCTCAGTTTATTAATGGCGTGAGTTTTTCATTTAGTCACCATGGCATGTTGATTATGTCAAATGTTTTACAATTTAGTTATTATTGATTCATGATTACACCATATGTAACCATTAATAAGCATTTTATCCCACCCCTTTCAATTTTTACCTTTAACAGGTGATGAAGAAGAGATAGTTTATTCAGTTCTTCTAGATTCAGTTTTTAGTTTTTGTTATGTATTGTATTTTGTAACCCTTTCCAATGTAATTTGAGTTGCATCTATGTATCTAGTTTCTTCAATACTATTAAATTGACCGTTCATTTGGGATTTTTATTCCTTTTAACCATGCCAATATAACAAGTAATGCACCAGCTCTAGTCTAGAGGAGTCATCGTGTTACAATGTATCTATATATAATTCTTTTTGGGAAAACTTGAAACTTACCTATAGAGATTCAATGAAAGTATTTCTAGTCTATGAATGTACTGAATTTTGATTTTAATACTTATTTTTAGAGAATAATACTTTATTTTAGTGATATTCATTATATTATGAGATATTTCTATGAAAATTATAGGATTTACAAGGTAATAACTCAAAATTTTATGCTTCTTCCATAAAAAATAGTGATTTTAAATCTAGTACAAAGCTTTTACTATATGATTTGAGATTAAGAAATTTTCCTATGAAACTCAAATCCATATTTTCTAGATCAATTCACACTATTCAAGTATTTATAAATGGATATATTGAGTTAGTAGGATAAGAAAACCAACCTTTCTTGCTAAGAGGGAAAATACCTAAACATTACTTTGAGAGGAAGCTGAAGGGCTTGGATTCCCTCTATTTATTTGAAAATTGATAAATTTTTGAATCTGGATGGGGACATAAAACCTAGCACTGCATGAGAGGAAAACCATGATTCCATTGATATTTTTAATTTTCTTTTATTTTTTAATAAATTCTAATCTTTCAATTGTTTGTCCAAATAATATGCTAAACCAAAATTATTGGAATTTTTTATGGACCCTCTCACTCTTTATTTATTTATTTTCTTAGGAAGTGGTTGGGTTGCTTGATTGTAAGGTGTAATTATTTTTTGGTTGGCCAAGTGACCATGATAATTTTTACATGGTAGGTTTTGTTACCATGTAAAGTGGTGGGGTGGTTGCTAAATTGACCACATGAAAGGGGCGTGGTTGATTTTGAGAATCATTTTCTAGTGGTAGAGTATTCTAAAACTTCAATAATTTAAGGAGCTACTTGTTATAGGCTGTTTTATAAAACTATCCTAACTTTGACACTTTTTTATTCTTTTTTTTGAATCCTTTTGATATCATCTCTTCTTTTAGTCACTTGACATAACATCTAGAGAATTATTTAATAGAAGGGATGTTACACATTCACTATACAATAAATTTATAGATTCTACACTAGGGGAGGGTTTGTTTTATCTATAATTTAAGTTCTTTATGCTTCTTATTGCAGAGAATTAAGTGTCAGGGAATGAACCTTTTATTTTTAAGTAAAAATTGTGATTTTTCCATTGATTGAGTCCTTAGATTACTTATATCTAGAAAATTAAAAACTAAGTTTAAGTACATTTCAAATATAAATAGAACTCCCAAAAAATGTTACCCCATTGGTTATCAGGCATCCTTTTGACCTAAATTGAAAATATTCTGTCTTTCTACAAGAATAAAAATCCTGATCTAATAAATAATTTTTTTAAAATTACAACCATATGTGTCAATATTTTCATTTTGAAACTTTAATTTCACCCTTTTAATAATATAATTACCGATGAATGAAAAATTTATTTTGAATAAAATTGATCTTCCACATTAGGATTCATCATTAGGGAAAATGTTCAGTTTTACGTATAGGGAGGGAAGAATATCTATGTGTCTTCGCTATTAATAAATTATTTTCACATAAAACCCCCTCCCACAATATTTTTTTTTAAAGTTACCTCTCTATATATAAATAAATTCATTTTTTAGTTAATGAATGCGATATATTGTGTCTATCTTAACAAATAAGAATTAAATATGTCCTTCATAGGTGATAATTTTATACCCTGCTGAGGTATTCCACTAAGTCTATGGTTGTTAAAATTATAATTGTTTTTTAGAATGCTTTTAATCAAACATAGTTTGAAAAATTGGAATGTGAAGTGTGAGTGGTTAGACTCATTCGAAATTGAAATTATAAATTTAGGAAAAATAAATTTGAACTTGAACCGGTTAAGTTAGCCTTTATAAAATAAAACTCCTTAGGGATCCAACTGAATCAAGAGTAATATAAATACTTTAATTATATATTAAAATGGGATCCCATTTCATGTATTTGAGATAGGTTAATTGGGTGAATTTCTGTTAATAAATGAATCCAAACTTTATAAGTGATATACACAGTTCAATGCACATGCTTTTGGATTGGAAAAATTCAAATCAAGGGCCTTGTGAAAAATGATCTCATTAAGGATAAGGGTATTTTAAACCCAAATTAATAGGATGATAATTTTTTTATAAGAATTTTTTTATTTTTATCAATAAAGTTAAAATTGGTACTTTTTTGTGAAATATAGTATAATTTCAAAGCTTTAAGTTCCATTTTTTATAGATTTAATTCCACTACAGTCTCACTGGTCTTCACTCCTTGAACAAGAATTTTATTTGGGTTAAAGTAGGGCATTGTGATTAATTTACATACTAGGCATGCATATTTTATATAATAGATGAATATTTTTTTGTTCTTTAATTCTTGTATAAATTAGATCTAGGGTAGAATAATATTTTTTTTTAAAATTTTTTATTTTTGTGAATAATTTAAATGTATTTGCATTTCCAAATAAGGAAATATATTAATTGTGGGGTATTTTTATGTGGAATTATTTTATCTCATCCTTCCACATATATTTTGTTGAACTTAATGAGTTTCAATAGAAAATTTATTTTTTAATGGAGAAATATTTGGATTCAAAAAAAATCTATTTAAATTTTGTGATCTTTGAATATTTAAAAAATGCATATTTTTTTGTTCTACAGTTTACATAGGAAAAAAATTTCAGCTAAGGCTCCTACATAGAAAATATAAAAAGTGAAAAATATCTAAACTACTTATTACTAGGAATATATTAATACCAAACCTTCCATAGCTAATAAGTAACCAACCGGGGATGAGGACCGCGTAGAAGGTGATAACCACACCTAGATGGGACTCCCCAACAAAAGATCGAAAAACTACATATAAAAATATGAATATGTATTGAGCCATATTTTTTATCAGAGATGGTGCTATTTTCTTTGAAACTCAATGGAAATGCTCAGACACATAAATATCTAAGAGGATACTCTTCTGAATAATATGCATTGACACCCTTTGTTGATGTTTGATTCCACTACTCCCATTTTTTCCCATAACCATTGTTCTTTTTGAATTTTTGAGGATCCAATTCAAATAATTATGCATGTTGCAGATTTTAAGTCTTAGCTAAGAAAAGTCACTTGAGAATATGTATTATTCTGAACTGTAGTACCTCTGACATTTGAAAATTCAAATTTGGTTGTAGAATGGGTTTAGAATTGAAGATAAAGATCCAATCTAGATATTTATCCATTCAGTTACATCATCCAATCAGCTATGTCGGTGAAATATCTATGTGTGATACAATCATCTATGTGAGATCAAATCACCTATGTGATAGAAAATTTCCAACATGGAATTAATAAACTATGTGGGAAATCAGTTACATAAAAAGAGCTATGTGAGAAAAATTGGATACGTAGTGAATCAAAGAAATATCCCAGTCACCTATGTGGTGAATCGGATAAATATCTCAGTAGGCTATGTGAGTAACTTCCTATGTCATTAAAATTCAGAATATTCAATTTTTTAGAAGAAGGATATTGTGGGAACTAGAGATTCAACCAGCCTCACTTAGAATTAATGACCATTGATCTATCCACATGGAAATAATCTATGGGTTGGGTCATGGTCATAACATGGCAGAGAGTTTTGAGCAGATGAATATTCTTTTGAGAAGGGGTTTGGCTTCGGTCACCACGGTGGATGATGTACAGTGACAATCATGCCACGTGGAAGCCATAGTGTTCCCTATGGGATAATGATAGTTAGACTGGGGGGGACGTAAACTGTAACTTGAGAAAGGGTCATAATAATAAGGGTGTAGATGGGGAGACTGAAAAAAGGGAGACTCATAGAAGAGGGTAGAATAAAAAAACAACCGACAAACCAAAGGAGAGAGATGCAAGATTGGAAGATATTGAAGATCAAAGTATGAAATTAAAGTTGGATATATGGTATTGAGATAATTATTATTCTATATTCCCTTATTTCTTTATTTATTTCTTTATAAATTTTTATTCATTGGAATCATTGATTATATTTAATGTAACCATGATCTTTGGATAAAAATATTATTTTGGGAAGTTAGATTGTACTTATTATTTATTTTAATCATGGTTTGCACACTCATTTATAAATTTTAACAATCTTCATATTATTAGAAATATATTTTTTTAATTGATGAAATACTAAATAATTTAATTTCTCATCAATCAGCTCGACCAAGATTTTCACATCTTGTTTTTGAAATACTGATACAATTGAAACTTCACAAATAGGAAATTCAATAATTGGACAATTAAAAATTCTTGGGCATTTCATCCATATTCTACCTCTATGAAATCATCCTTTTTTTATTTTCTTTATCTGATAAAAAATCTTCATACCATTCATATATTTATCTTATTATTCTTAGAATATAACTATATCAATACATAAAAGTTATTATTGTTTGTTTTAATTTGTTTTAGTTATTTTATGGACCTACAAACACTATTGACTTCCCTATGCACACGATACACTACCTCACTATTATCTAGTAGTATTTAGTAAAATAATTTTAGAAAACTCAAAAATTATTTTCACAAAGAACCATGAAAACATATAAATGAAGATTCAAATAAAATATTATTCATGATAGTGGGAAATCTCATTCATGTGGTAAATGTTAAAATAAACATTTCATTCAAACATTTGGTAAAATATACCTCGTTCAAGAGAAAAATGTTTTTTATTTTAAAAAATTTATAGAATATAAAACATGGGTAAAAATTACTACAATAAATCAATTTTTATAGTAAAAATATCTTCAAAACATTTTAATGAAAAAATAGACATATAAAATTTAGATTCTCGACGGAATAGAAAAACAAATTTTTTTCCCTTAAAAACATCAATTTGGAATATTGAGTACTTAAAAAGAGTAAAATGAAAATAAGATATGTAATTTCTAGAAATAAATAGGGGATAATAAAAGAAAAAATATTTTTTATAGACATATCATATAATTTTATCATTAAAAATACAAGCATAAATAATCCCAATAAAAGTGAGATTGTAACATAATGCCACTACAACTTTGGTAACTTTGGAATTATAACCCCTAGGAAATAAATAACTTCAAATGAAAATTTAAATACCATGAATATAGATAAACCCATGATACATCATATCAAAGGGGTAATATATACACAACATGAATTAAATAAGTGGGGAATATGGCATATGTCTCATTGAAAGAAAAGTGAGAGGTGAAACCCTTACCTCATGTCCTAATTTCTTAGTAAGCAAATTTATTTTCCTATATAAAAAATTTAAATTTATTAAACTTATATAATAGAACCACATTCATAATTATAATATCATTAATTATTTATTGATAACATTTTATCACCCTTTTATTAACAATATTTAATAATCATCATTATTTTGGGTGTTAACTGCTTCATTATTTAAGTATGGTTTAGTTCATTAGTTATAGTCCTTGAACTTTGATCATGGATCCATCATCCCTATAATCTTAATAAATTTACAAATATCATATATAATCATTATTTACTCTTTTATAACAATTCAAATAAAGTAGTGATGAAAAATTAATTTCATTACAACATTGAAATGGTAGTCCGTACATATGCATGATTTATGTTTTGACTCTTCGATGGATGGAACAAAATTAATGTAAATATTAATTCAAATTTAATGAATAATTATTAAATAATATTATATGTATAAATATTTAAATCTATCCTTATCACCATCTACATAAAGTTTACATTAAAAATGGATAACATCACTTTGTGGAGGTGCTAGTCCACACTTATGCATGAGAAACATTACTTTTCCATTGATTTGGAATGTAAGAAGGTAGATAAAATATTATAATTAAAAAATAAAAATTATTTCCATATTATTATATTTAAACATTAAATCCATCATAACAACCAACATTTAATTATGGTTATTGAAATTGAATCATATGGATATGTGGATAAGGTAGTCCACATTTACGCGTAAGTGATACTTTCATTTCCCATTTGATGGAAAGAAGGTATAAAACGGTTGTATTATAATCATAATAAAATCTATGTTTATTTATGATAATTTATTTATAATTTTTTATGTATACAATTGATTTTGAGTAATTATAAGAATAAATAATGTTTTAAAGAGTTGGGTAAGATGATAACCTCTTCTATGGGAGACCTCCTTTGTCTACAACCTTAAACTTCAATTAATGGACTTGGTGTAAGAACAGGAGATCAAGAATGAATGGAATTAATATGAAGGGTTTTTGGTAGGTATTTTCTCAGATATAAGGATCAAATTATACGAATAATGTTGTATAAGAGGTTACTATTTATAAGGGAGGGGAAGGATAAACATTGAATTACTTAACATTTTTCAATATTATTAGGTCAAATTCACATAAAAGTGGAAAAAATGGACAATACATTGAATATAAGGTAAAATATTATTTATATATGTTCAAAAAATAATATTTTTACAAGTTAACTCATAAACTCTACCCTTATCACTTATTTTAACCCTCTGTAAACTCATTTTAACACTAAATATGGAAACACATTTTTTATACTATTTTTACTATTTATAATGAAAAAATGAAAGTGGAATCATTAAAAAATTTATAAATGATTATTAAAAATAAGGAATCCATTTTATAAAATTTAATTTCTATAAGTGGTTGAAAATTAATTTCAAAATAGACATTGAAAATGAAATAAAGGGATTTTTTTATAAAAATTGATTTTTAAGAAAACAATTGAGTTTATACTCATTAAATTTACAGTAAAAAATTTTAGATGAATAATAAAATACATAATTGATTATGTAATAGATAAAATTAATTTCCATAATTAATTGATAATGATATATCTAATTTATTTTGTTAAAAACATATTACACAAATAATAATAGTTTTCATAAAAATAACTCTTTTTACATTCAAATTATTTTAATTTCAGTGCTAATAATTATATAAATAATGTATGAATGATTATTAATTCATTATTATTAATTTTAATTTTAATTATTTTAAAATAGTTATCAATATATTTTTTAAATAAGAATTCATAAAATCAATAAAAATATATTTCTTCAAAAAATAGGTCTTTTTGATAATCAAATGATTTTATTAAAAATTTAATATTTATTTCTTAGAAAATAATAAATAAATTTGAATTAAGGAAAACACACAACCACACACACACACAAGTATATATATATATATATATATATAAATTTCATAAAATGGTTAATCATATTCATATTCATCAATGCAATGATTAGTTTGTAATGTCCATAATAATCATGGTTCATTTAAATTTTGTTTTACTTATCTAGAATGATATCAAACACTTTAATTTATTTTAATGGAATATAAATAAAATCTTAGGGTGTTACAAAAAAGTCCCCTGGGCTTGAAATTTGGACATATAGTTGTGGGATTTCATTAATTACACTCCTTTCTCTTATCTGACCTTCCTTGACTTCCTTCGGCATGTGATATCAATTTTACAATGAAATATTGTATCATGGGTGGTGAATATAAAAAATTTACGTCTGATTAATGCAATCTTTATTGGAAGGATGGTGTATTCTAAAGTTTTCATGATATATATAGGGATATAGTATTAATGTGAGTCTTTAAAATGAGATAATTTTGGAAATGAAATTCAGAAATTTTGACACTTGAGATTATGTGGAGTAACTGACCCTTCTTATATTGGATCTTGAGGTTACATTTGATTATTATTATATTAATTTGGAGTTATAGTATAAATTCACCTCAATAATTTCATTCCAGTACTTATTCCATTGCATTAATATCATATTGTATGTTTCCTCCATATGATATATTGAAACCTGACACCATTTTTATTGGTTTTGGTGTAAAACTTTACAAAGCGATTCACTATAATTTTTTACAAAAAAAATTATATTAACTTATTAATTCCTCATAATTTTTTGTAACTATAATGTATTTTATTTTAAAATAATGTTATGTGGAAATGGGGGAATTCATTATCTAATTGTTTTACTCTCGAGAGTATGTTATAGGTTTCATTCATTTGATGAAACCTTCTATGCTATGGAGTTATACTATGATGTCTTGGTAATGGGATGTTATATTCTTGTGCATGCTACACTAGTTCCTTGGGGTAGTCTTGAACCTATTAATTCATAATTAAACGTGTTAGTCCAAATTAATTATAGGCCAATAATATATTAATTAATTTAATTAATGGATGAAATCAAAAATAATATTTAAAAAATCTTAATCAATAATCAAATGTTTTTAGGTATGGAAGAAATATGATCAAAATTATGTTTGAAATATTTATAAAAATGACATCAAATAGTAATTAAAATACTTGTTCCCAAAATTAAATATATAAAAATAAAAAATTTGGAATCTCAATATATGCATGTATGTTTAACATTAAATCAACTCAAATTGTGTCATTAATGATTGAAAAAATTATCGATAAATTTTGGCTAACCACACCCCCACACATAAACCATGTATGTCCTCAAGAATTATGATAGAAATTATCAAAAAATATATTAAATGATCATAATATTAAATGTAATAATTACTTTAATTTTAAATAAATAAAATTTTAATGGCTTTTTCTTGAAATATTTAATAATACTAATTTAATCCACCCGTTCTCAAATAATGTATATTTATTAATTGGAAACTAGTTCACTCAAATAGTCCAAAATTAAATGTTTAATTGATATGTAGTAATGATATTATTCATTGAAAAATTAAACTCTCTCATACACTATTACATTCCATTGTTTAGAATAGATCCCCTACAAGTGAACATGATCATCACAACAAAAAACTATTGAGTACTAGGTCATCAACATTAGTAGTTTTATTGGAAGTGCCTTTGTCAAATTTAATATTTAATTTATTAAAGTGATATGGGTGGATTATGTGTGAAAATATATATTAGGGATATAGTGACTCTTACTTAGCATAGTTTTTATTGATGAATTGCTTACCTATATTGAATTGGAAACACTTGGTGGGACAAAATAATCTATATAATATACAAATTCCTATATACTTTCATTGTGTATGATTTCAAGTAACTGTCACTAATTACATAAGGATTCATTTTCAAGATATAATAGGGTATTCTTAAATAGGTATAAGTTTCCAAATAGATTTTATAAAAAAACCAAATAAAGGAGTATGTGACACTATAGTTCTATGATGTTGTGTGTGTTACTGTTGTTCATAGATATTGATATCACTCTATGGGTTTTTAAGTAATGTGGTTGTTGTTGGTAATTATATACAAACCAAACCAAAAATATATTATTCTCATCCTTATTTCAAAGTGCGAGTTTCAATTTTCATTACATCAGTCACACCCTTAGATCATTTTCATACTATCATAGTTGGTAAGCATTAAGAACCAATGTCAAAATCATTTACAAAATAAATATTGTATAATAAAATAATACATTATATTCAAGAAAAAGTCCCATGAATATAACAATATGAATAGAATGATACACATTTTTTATCAAATAGACATTAAAAACAAGGGATATAAAAATCTCAATAGTGTTCACTCTAGGTCCTCTAAAAATGTTCTTAATCATAGGTGAACTTCTCAAATGTTTGTTTCCATTATGGAGTATACTCTTTAGATTCATATCAATCTATATTCTCTTAATATGCTTTTCTCTATTCTATCCAAGGTTAGAAGACCCTCTTCTGTGGCCATTATGTCTTCTCGTCCTCACTATACGATTCAATTTTCATGCCCATTTGAGAGACCATAGAATGTGTATATTGGAATCATGGATTAATTTCAGATTGAATTATATTAATTTTAGATTATATTATCTTCCTATTACTTTCCTAACTAAATTGATATATTCCCCTTACCTCTTAACTCACGATCATGAAATGTGGAGGTGTTATGGTTCCATTTCATTTTTAAACAATATTTATAAAGATTATCCTCTTTGTTAATATGATCCATTTTTAATAGATATGGTCTCTGTAACCATCCATACATTTTTCAGGTCATTCCCCTTGTGTATATAATGTTATGGAATTATTTATAAATTCATACTAATATATTTCATTGGAAAAATCCATTTCCATGAGTGGTGGGGTTGGAAAGGTAATATTATCTTAGGGTTTATTATGATACAACATTCTTGGGACAATGTGATTTTTATTATATTTACTATAAGGAATTTAAAATAATTCTATATTCATTGGATGTTGAAATTACATTGCACCACTAAAATTTTATATTTTTGAGTTTGAGGCTAAATTAGCGATCCTTCAGAATAATTTGTTGTGGTGTTCAAAATTACACAACATTCAAAGCATAACAAAGTTTTTTACATTAGTGAGGTTTCATAACATGTTTTTTGGATTGAAGTTATTTTGGATATATGATGAAATAAAGGTTGGGTAGTGATGATACATTAACATGGTAATGACTTCTCATGGTTTTCCATTCGATTAATTTGGGAGCAGACATACTCTTATAAGTAGAAAAATGATATATATTCATAGGTTGTAGACATGAGACAATGTTGTCCAAGTGATTCCCTATAAAGTTATAAAATATAATATGTTAGACATGGTTTTTTCATAACCCACATATTCATTTCATGCACAACATTTTAATTTTTCCTTTCATTCTTATATAACCCACTTCTGCTATATTATTCATACAAAAATCAAATTAAATAGTTATAAATAAAATTTTATTTATAAATCATAAATTTTAAATTAAAATTCACTAATCTAAGATGAGTTAATTATTTGAGATAAAAAATTACTAAAATTCTAATAAACAATCAAAATTTTTAAATAAACTCAAAAATCATACAAAATGAAACAAAAAATGTTTCCAAAAAATGAAAAAATTTGTTAACCACCTTCCACTACACATGAGAGATTAATTTTCCTTATGAAAATTATTAGTACATGTTTCAAAAATATTCTTTTTCAAATCAGTTTTGATTCATTTTTCATTGAATGTTAAATTTGTAGATATTAGTTTCATGAAATACATTTATATATCCTACTAGTTGAATTTACTCATTAATAGTTTTCTTGCAACGAACCAACCCTAGTTTCCCTAAAACCTAGAACGCAACCTGATCTGTCACATACCAGAAGGGCATTCCTGATCCCAATAGGCCAACAACAAGCACCTGGGAATCAAATGAAATAACTGAAGGAATTATTTCACCCAACCTAAACAACCACACAACATATATATAGAGAAAAAAATAAAAGTAGAATACTAACAAATATATATTCCATAACTGTAAGGGAAAAGAGTAGAAACATGAAAAGTAAAATAATAGCTAAAAATCCATAAACAAGTCCAAATAAAAAGGATTCAAAACCAAACAACTACTATAATGATGACATGGATGAACTCCAACCATCTCACCCACAACTACACATCCTATCCGACACAAACCTCACCGCCTCACCACGACACCTTGTCTTTCCCTACACTAGAAGACAAAAAAAGGTCTACGCACCACCAAAGATGCAAACATGGTTTAATCTAAAAGGATTAGTATGATCACACCCAGTTTTTCCATAGAAAGTCTCTATATAATAATTACTGTATTATTATTTAAAATTTATAAAATGGCATGATTAGTAGAAAATAAGTTTTATAAAAAACATGGTAAACATTTCCCTTTTTCATAGTTCTAAACAAAAGCTAGTATAATAGTTTAAAAGAATTTTTTCCATATCATTTTACATAAGAATAAACATGAATATATAGGTTAGGTCACAAATCCAAGAAATATAAAATAGAATCACAAGTATCACGCATCAAGGAATACTACATGTCTAGGCAGCAGACTAATTGTACCAAAAGAATCAAGTTCACAAATTGGATCCTAGAAAAATGGGCCTAGGAAACATAGGAACAACACATGAGTAAACCCCCCAAAATTTTAGTATTTTTCACCTAGAATAATAGGCTTATTAAATAGAGGTAATCTCTAATGAAATCCACCTTGATAATCATAAACAAATAGACGATTTCCTTGAGCTAAACCTTCCACCTAAGTACCCAAGGTAACCAATGTTATCTTTTTCACAAACCCATTTCAATTCCTTGAAAACCATTCAAAACCATTTATAATCCCTTTATCAAAAGCCAAGGGAAAATCATTTTTCTTTCAAAACCTTTTTTCAACACACACAACAATCATTCCTATTTAATAAATCAATTTATAAAGCCATTTGAAAAAAAAACAAGTAGGTTCATTATCAAAGCCTAGAGATAGAACCGCCCACCTCAAATTTTAGGTTTCACACAACCACAATAAAATAAAATATAAACTAAACCCTATAATTCCATGAAAGAAGAACCTAGAATCAAACCATCTACTCAATGAATTGATTCAAAATTGAAGACAAGGGAATGAAAGATAGAAGAAATCCCACATACCTCAGGAACAAACGTCTCCTACACCAAAACTAGATGAGGAATAGAATTTGAGACAAGATCTCACAATATATCTTGATGAGGTCAAAAAGAAACATTCAACATGGATCAACAGATCTGATAACACAAGGCGAGGGCACTATCGTGATCAGTCACTTAAAAGAATGAGAGAGTACACTTACCTGGAGAGATGTATCATAGAAGAAACTATGAACCCGAGTCTATTAGATCGATCCGAAAGGTGAGACTCCTTTGAAAAATTCCTTGGATTAGTTTAGGGTCCAGAGCCAAAAGGTTAGGGAGGAAAAAAAGGCTAAGTGAAATAGAAAAATGTGTGACTTAAACCTCAGAATAGGCCGAATCATGAAATGTAACCCTTAGTCACGACGTGTAGTTCATGATGGATAAGTTTCACAAGAAAACCCATTTCCTTAGGTTAAAAATATTCTATTTTACCCATACATAATGTTTACTTCAAGTACCCAATGTGTAACTGCTCAGTACCTACTCATAGTGTGATCCCCCATTAATGACCTAAAACCAGCACTAAGTATACGATGTGTGCTTCACGTAAATGATGTATAATTTAGGTACCCCACATGTACCTACTCATTACCTGCTTATAGTTTTATCCCCCATTCACGACCTGAAACCAACACCAAGTATACGATGTGTACTTCAGGTACACGATGTGTACTTCAGGTACATGGTGTGTACCTATTCTGTAGTCCAAAAAACCCTATAAAGTCCCATATAAGGATTTTTAAAACTATAAGTGAAATTAAAAAAAGGAAAAACATTCCTAATAATGGTAATAAGATGTTACAAACTCCCGACCATAAAGACTTTTCATCCCCGGGAATTCATGTGGAATATGTAACCTCTGGAAAGATATGAGGCCACTACTCCCTCATCAATAACACTTGTTCCCAAGTCTCATGGGAATCCGATCCTTATTTCCATAGAACTTTGACCAACAGTATCAAATTCCCATGAAAGACTTTCACCAGAGATTCAACAATCTCAACTAGTTTCTCTAAAACATATGCATCTGGATCTAACTTAATTTATTCCCAACTCAAAATGTGAGTGGGATTATGGTGATAGTTCTTTAGCTGAGATATGTGGTAAACATTAGGAATATTTTTCAACTATCCCTATAGTTCCAACTGATAAGCAACCTTCCCAAGACGTTTGGTGATATAAAATGGTCCAACATATCTTAGAGCCAATTTTTCTTATTTCCGAGCTAATGGTGACCCATACGAGGAGAAAATTTCAGGAAAACCCAGTCACTAATGAAAAACTCCAAAGGAGCATGCTACTGATTTCCATTCGATATTTGTTGATTCTGGGATATAACTAAACAATGTAGCACTTCTTGAATCTTTTCTGACATCTCCTAAAACAAACATGGAAAACAAAAGCTACATCTCCCACTTCTACCCATCAAAGAGGTGATCTGCATAGGAGACCACACAACGCCTCAAAAGGATCCATTCTGATTGAAAACTGGTAACTATTTTTTATAAACAAAATCAACTAGTCCCCTATGGATATCCAATGATCCTCTAAAATCCAAGACATTTTTATAATGAATATCCTCAATGATTTGAATTACACACTATGTCTGGCCATTTATTTTTGGATGGTAAGTTTTGCTCAACTTGACCTGAGTCCCCATTTCCACTTGAAGACTCTTCCATAATCTTGAGGTAAACCTAGGATCCCTATTTTAAATAATGGAATAAGTACTCCTATGTAACCTCACGATCTACTGCACATACAGCTTACCCAGATCTTCAATTTTTTTGGTATCTTTGATCAGAATTAAATGACCAGACTTCGTTAACCAATCAATGACCACCCAAATAGCATTTTTTTCATCAGGAATTCTATAGAAACCCAAAAAAATACATGGACACATCATCCCCCTTCCAAACCATCACCAAGTGATGTAAACTAGATGGCTTAAAGTGCTCTTCCTTTATTCGTTGGCTGGTGTAATAGTGGGACACATAATCTGTAATGTCACACTTCATACCCGATCACTAGAACCATATTCTCATGTCATAATACATATTTTAAATGCCTGGATGAATGACCCAAGGATATATATGAAAATCAAACAAAAATTAACTTGTCATAAATATTGGGACGACAACTCAATTTTCGAAGTGAAGTAAGCCATATGAAGAAAGAGACCAACCAGGAACTGTAAACCCACCAAAACATTTTCCTGAATCTTATGAAACTCATCATCTTATTGTTGAATTTTTAATATATAATCTAGAAGAGATGATAAAAAATTAACAATGGTCATAACCATACTAGAGACATCCTCCTAAGTATCCAAGTGCAACTGAGCGAAAATCCCAATAATATTCCACTCTTCCTTCAATTCCAGAACAGCCTGTGACAGTACCTTCCTATTTAGAGAATCTACTACCAGATTCCATTTCCCTGAGTTGTAAGTGATGTCAAAGTCAAATGACTAAATTTATTATATCCACCACCTATGTCTCAGATTAAATCCTTTCTATGAAAATATATTGCTCAGAGTATTGTGATCAGAGAAGACTAAGCCCTTCTCCACAAAGAGACAGTGTCAGCAACATTTAAGTGCATGCATCATCGTAACAAGCTCTAAACCATGAGTGGGGTAGTTATTCTCATGTGGTCAGAGTTTATGAGAGCCATAATCTACCGCATGATCTTCTTGTATTAACACGCATCCCAAACCAGAACTAGATGCATCACAAAACACCATATTGCCCTTATTGAGCTCAGGTAAGATCAGAACAGGTGCTGATGTTAGAAGTCATTTCAGTTCATCAAAAGAATATTAACACTTTTTATCCCATGAAAATTTCACTAATTTCTTAGAAAGAGTAGAAAAAGGTGATTCGAGCTTAGAAAATCCTTGACGAATCGTCGATAGTATCCATCATGACCAAGAAAGCTTCATATATCAAATACATTTCATGGTTCCTTCTAGGAAAAAACATCTTTTACTTTCTTTGGATCAACTGATAATCCATGCTTAGAAAATATGTGTTCCAAGAACTTTAATTCTCAAATATAGAAATTGAATTTTGAAATATTTACATACAGATGGTTATTTCTAAAAATATCTAGAAATAAACTCAGATGATGCTCATGCTCACTCTCGTACATTGAATAAACTATGATATAATCCAAAAATGCTACCAAAAAAGTGTCAAGATATTGGTGGAATATCCAATTCATCATGGCCCTAAAAATTGTAAGAGCATTAGTCAGACCGAAAGGCATTAGAAGATATTTATAATGGCCATACCTACACTTAATGGTCGTCTTTGGTATGTTTGTCTCCCAGACTCTGAGCTGATGATAACCCGAACAGAGATAAATATTTGAAAACCACTTCAATTAATACAACTGATCAAAAAATCATCCACATGAGGAAAATGATATTTTTTCTTAACTATCACCCTGTTTAAATTCTAATAGTCCACACATAATCGAAGTGATCCATCCACTTTCTTGGTAAAGAGTACAAATTCTGACCAAGGGGAAACACTAGGGTGAACTAAACCATTATATAATAGGTCATCCAACTAAATCTTGAGATCTTTCAACTCTGCTGTTTCCATATGATAAGAAAGCATTAATATGATATGCGTACTTGGTACTAGGTCAATCATAAATTCAAGCTGTCTCTTTGTAGTAAAAAATGGATAAGCCTTATGGGAAAACATTAGGAAAGTCTCAGACAACAACAGGATGATCCAAAATAGAAGAAATGTCATAGGTCTCAAATTCAATAACAACTAACTAACTCCCGAGCTCTGGGCGGGGCAGTCCTGCATGACCTGACCTTTGATCCCACTCTCCCTAAAACACATGAAATCTCACCTCAACAACAATAAATGAAAAAATCCAATGATAACAATCAACCTCAACTCGATTAGCGACAAGACAATCCATATTGATGATGACGTCAAATAGATCTAGATGAGGAATAAGAAAATCCTTAACCAACTCTGTGTCAGCTATCATGAACGAACAAGGAAACCGGAACCCCTACACTTTCCTCTTTCCAAGAGGTATTGCTAAGTCTATTTTAAAGGGTATAAGTTCCATTAAAATTTTTCTAATATCAACAAAACATGTAGATATAAATGAGTGGGAGGTACCAATCTCAAACAAATCAGTTTCTACTGAAGGTTCATTAAGGAGCGTACCTCTCAATGTTCCCGGACATGCATCAAATTCTATTGGACACTCATCTAATGTGTGCAAATACTTAACTCTTTAGGCCTGTAGCTAGAGTAATATAATTTTTTAAGCTACTAACTGCACTGAAATAGCCTTTGAGGCCGACGAACCCTGACCATAATGAGGCATATTCATAGAATGTCAAAAATGTTGTATATGAACAAAATGTCCATAGATATTGCGCGTCTTTGTGGAAATAGGACAATAACATCTAGTGTGACCCCTTGTCACACGAGAAGAAATTCAGAGGAAAAATTCCAACAGAAACAGACAATGCAGAGGAGGATCACTGTTGAGATCCACCTCCACCCCTCTTGTGATGGTCCCACCACTTACTCTTCTTCCCATGCATGACCCTAAAGCTATCACAAGTTAGAAGAGAAGAGTGGGTAAAGAAAACCTTTCCTTCCATGTTCATCTCTTCCATCACTTCTCTATCTATTGTCTCTATATAGGTAGAAAGATTCATCACGAACACATGCGATTTAATGTCCAGTCGCAAACACTATAGGTACTCTTGTTCCATATGTTGGTCATTCTTTACCACGTCCTGATCAAAACGAAAGATCTTAGAAAACTGGTTGGTGTATGCCGACACTGAATGATCTCCCTGCTAAAACAACAGGAACTCCAAATATTTTTCCCACATCAGAGACTCTGGAAAAAACTATTGAATGAATAATGTTTAGAACCCATTCCAATCCAAGCCCACATGTCTGTCTTCCTAGACCATGGAGTCCCACTAACACTTTTCGGAACCCTTGAGTCTGAATGATGTGTACTCCACACTAATATTATGATGTGTCTCATAGTGTTAACAGATTTGATCAATTCTATCTAACCAATCCTCAAACTCTTGAGATTCAGTCATCTCTTTAAAGGATGGTGGCTTCTCGTGCAATAACTCCTGCAATTGATCTCCTTCCCCTCCAGCTCCTTGATGAACCTTAGCTACTATTTCCAGAACTCATGGAACATGTTGGTCAATAGAATAGACTGATCATATTATTTTCTCGATGTGATTATGATCTATAAGTGGATTCCCTTTAGGAGCATCAACTGCACCTTCCTGAGGAACCTATGTAAGATGTCTTGAAGGAATACTATTACACACTGAAACATAAGAATGATTAGACACTGAAAAAATCTCATTTAAAACCAGAATACCCATAAGAAGAAACTGAGATTTTTAAAAGTAAAAACCAACACTAGAGACACATATCATAACATCCCATGGTAACTTGAGTCTCTTTATGATAAGACTTGGCTATACACTTATCGCAACATACCTACCATGTCTCAAAATTCCTGTCTCCAGTCTAATAGAAGTCCCATGAAAAATATTTTTGAGGATGAACCTCCTATGATACAAAACTGTAATGAACTGACCTGGGTTTCCCTAAAACTAGGCATCCTACCCGATCTTTCACATACCTAAAGGGGGTTCCCGATCCCCACAGACAGATGACAAGCACCCGAGCATCGAATGAAAAAACTGAGGGAAACATTTCGCCCAAACTGAACAACCACACAACATATATATAGAGAAAAGGGGAAACAATAGAAGACTAAAAAATATATATGTTGTAACTATAAGGTAAAACAACAGAAACAAGACAACTAAAATAGTATATAAAACTCCAAAAGACAAGTACAACTACAAAGGAATCAAAATGAAACAACTTCTCCAATGATGGAATGGATGAAATATATCCATCTCACCACCAACTAAGATCCCAAATGACACAAACCTCTCCATCTCACTGTATTTACATTCCATTCCCTTTACTTGAATACAAATAAAGGTCTACACACCACTGAAGTAGTGTGCAGGGTGTGAGCTAACAAGCTTAGTAGGATCCCACCCAGGTGTCCCATAGAAAGTCTCTATATAAAAATTATTGTATTCTTATTTAAAATTAAAAACATGTCATGATAAGAAGTAATTATATTTTATAGAATATATGGTAAACATTTCACTTTTCCATAGTTCTAAAAAAAGTAGGTATAACAGTTTCAAAGCATATTGTCCATAACATCTTTCCACAAGCATAAACATACATCTCAAGGCTAACTCAGAAAGCCCATTAAAACAAAATAGAAGTATATATATATATTATGCACCAAGGAATATTATTGGTATAAGTAGTAGACTATTCATACCATAATAATCATATTCACAAATATTATCATTGAGTAATGGGCCTAGGAATCATATCAATACCCCATGAGTAAACCCCCCAAAATGTCAATATCAACCCCTAGAACAATAGGCCTAGGAAATAGAGTTAATTACCAAGACAAACATGCTTCATAATCATAAAGAAATGGATTATTTCCTCAATATAAACCTTCCACCTAAGTACCCATGGTAACCCATGTTCTCTTTTTCTCAAAACCATTTCAATTCTTTGAAAACTATTCAAAACCAATTATAATCCATTAATAAAAATCTAGGGAAAAACCATTTTTCATTTAAAACCCTTATTAAAGACACAAAAAAATAATGAAGAATTCATAAATAAATTTCTAAAGAAATTTTCAAAGCCAAAAAAGTAGGTTCTTTATCATAGGCTAGAGACGGAATAACCTAACTTAATGTTTGGGGCACACAAATCCACAACTGAATCCAAAATCAAGAAAACTAGAAAACGCCATCAATGAAGGACCTATAATCGAACCTACTCCCAAATGGTTTGGATAAAAATAATATACATGGGTTTGGTGGATAGAATAATTCCCACGTACCTCAAGAATGAACGTCCACTGCACCACAACTTGGCCAAGGAACAGACATTGAGACTAGATCTCACAATAGATCTAGATTAGCACAATAAGAAACATACAACATGGATTAGTGGATCTGATAATGCAAGGTGAGGTTGCTATCATGATCAATCACAAGGAAGAATAGGAATGAACAATTACCAATTGATATGCACCATAAAATTAATGATGAACCAGAGCTTATTAGATCGATCCAGAATGTGAGACACCTCAAAAAAATTCCCAGGAGAAGTTTAGGGTTGAGATCCAAGAGGATTGTGAGAAAAAAAGCCGAGATAAATTTAAAAACACGTGATTTAAACCTGGTAAAGGGTTGTGTGATGAGGTGTAACCCTTGGTCACGACGTTTAGTCTACACTGGATAAGTTAAACTAAAAAAGATGCCGCCTCGGGTTAAAAATCCCTTATTTGACCACTACATGATGTGTACTTCAGGTACAAAATGTGTACCTTGTCAGTACCCATTAATAGTATGATACCCCATTCACAAACTAAAACCACCACTAAGTACACGATAGGTACTTCAGGTACTCGACATGTACCAATTCTCTAGTTTGTAGTAAACCTAGAAAATAACATCTAAGGATTTTTAAAAACAGAAGGGAACCTAGAAAAAGGGAAAAAATACCCAATAAAGGTAACATGATGTTACATTTCTAATATATTCCTTGATTCAACATAAATAAAAATAATATAATTTAATTTAAATATCATTATCTCAGTTTAGTAATCACTTCACTATCTTTTTAATTGAATTACCAGACATATGCACTATTTTTGTAAATTTTTAATCCATTTCATGTGATTTTTACCTATTTATTCAGAATGAGTAATATAGATCTAAACCAACCCTTATAGAAAAATTCCCATATGGATATTTTTTATAATCTAGGTATGAAAGTAGTTTTAGGGTGGACTACTCACATATTACTATTGTACTCTTATTCATTTACTAACTCACACACTATGTTCATAGTTATCTTTAGAAATTAAAGTGGGTTCCTAAATTCCCATTTTACACTTGCTCAATGGAATTTTACAATTACCTTATAATTTGGAGATGATTTTTCCTTAAAAAATAAATTCACTCAAGTTTGTGTTTATAATTTAACTATGTACAAGTAAGATAATCATCCATCAAAAACATTTTTTTAAACTCCACCAACTAAATTTCATAATTGAGTGATTCTATGTTCTCCAGGTTATTTTTATTTTAATGTTGATGAATTGTCTTAAATTCTTTTAGTATAAATACTCTCCAATCACTCTTTGTTTTTGATTTATATGAAAATAAATTAAATGTATGGAGATATAAAATTTTCAATTGAAAATATCGGCTAAGTAGAAAACTGGTCTTCCATGTAAGATCCGTTGACATTCTGTGTGTCTTTACATTTTGTTTGTAGTATATCATATTCTATTAAATCCAATAAATTAAAATCTAAACACTCAATTAAGTAAAATTTTAATTATTAAAATTGATTAAATCTATCTAATGATATCTCCCATTATGTTGGGTTTTCCCCAATAAGAAATTGATATAATATTCCTTCTATAAGGCTTCATGTATAACAGTCCCCAGTGAGTTAGGGGTGTATTCCCCATATGGAACCAATATATTTGGGATAATCTTATACTACTATATATGAATAAATCAACTTTATGTGAAATTGATTCTATGAAATCACCCATTTATTCAAATTCAATAATCTTCCATTGATGTTACCCATGTCATTTAAAGGGAAATTTTTTTTAAGCTTCCTCCATATCATCAGATATTTTGTTTTGGTCTTGGATGTAACGACCCAAAATTTTGAATAAATCTTGTTTCCTAATTTTATGTGTTATTTTATTTTATTTTTATACTCAACAAAAATGTTTTATTTGATAACATGATTATAATTAAAATGAGACCGTTGGGTTTAGACGGTTATATGACCATTGGTCAATATGACCACTGGAAACTAAACGTTTTGATTATTGTCTCTAAATACAAGTAATATTGGTTATTTATTATAGAAAGAAGATTCGATGGCCTCACCCAGTAGTCTTGGACCAATCAAAGCCCATCTAACAGAACTTGAGAAGTAGGTAGCACCACTGGGCTTTGATCTGGACCAAACCCAAGCCGAACTTCATCGTGTGAAGCTAGAACGGAATCACCTTTGCGAGAAGTTCAAACTGATAGAAATTACAACTCATGCGATATTAGCTGAGTCTCCCTCAAACTCTCTCACCTTAGCACACCTTACTCTTAGGTCCTATGATGGTGTGATAAGGGGCTATGTAAGGAGACCGTAACTGCCTTGTGTAATCCTTTGTTATAAATAAAAATTGGGATTTCTTCTTATGATGAAGTTTATGAATTTTTAAATGACCGGATAAATATAGTATGCATATTTCTGATGAATTTTTGAAAAAGTATATTTTAAAAAATGTTTATGTAAACCTTAAATAATTAAAACCGTGTAATGATTTTCAAAAAATGGTCTTCTACAATTATGTTCAGTATGAAATTTAGAGTCTAAAAAGATCAACTTGATTTTTGATGAATAGTAAATTATGAATAGTGATTTTATGATTAGGATTAGTAATGTGTCCAAATGGATTAGTAATCTCACTTAAAGAAAGTATTAATATAATCTAGGCACCTTAATTAAGTAATGTGATTCAATAAAATGGGTAAATAACGGTTTCATAAATTATTATTCAAGTATTAGTTTTTTCGAGTGAATAGTGTTTTTTAATTAAAAATTAAATTAAAAATATTTTTATAAAATGGATTTCATTTTTGAACTTAGAGCACCGATATTATGTTATGGTAATTTTTGGGATTTTTTCTAGAAAAATGAATTTTCAGTGAATAGTGTATTTATTTAAAAAATGAATTAAAAATATTTAGAAAAATATTTTTATAAAATGGAGTTCATTTTTGAAATCAGAGCATTGATATTTGGTTAAGGTGAAATTTTGGGATTATTCTGAGAAAGTTGAATTTTCGATGAATAGTGAAAATATAGTTTTTAAGTTATGGGCGTTTAATGACATCATTAAATGATGTATTAAGTTTGTAATCAATATGTTCGACTTATGAATAGTAAGATAAGGTATGAGGTGTCCCAAGTGGCCAAAACGATGGGCAAATACCATGGCCAAGCCCATGGTTTTGCCAAAACCACTAATGAGGTGTCCCTTGGCCATTAATGCCTTGTCCCCTCACTTTCTCTATAAATACCAAGCCATCCTCTCATCCATTCGACTCCCCACTCTCCCCCAACAAAGTTCTGGTCTCATTACCTCCCAAGAAGTCCTCCCAAGGTTCCTCAAATCCCTCAAGGTCCCAACCTTTGAGTTTTAAGAGTTACATTTTAAGGTAAGGGATCCGATCTCTCTCTTTCTTTTCAAGAAATCACTTTTATGTAATTTCTTTTATGCTCCATGTTCTTATGTTAAAGGGTGTTCTTTTATACTCCTATTACTGACCTTTTCATGTTCACATAATGAGATATCCCCTCTTACTCTCATTATTTCGTTTTATGAAGTTTTAAGTGGCGCCGTTAGGCTGCCGAAATTTTTGTAACGGATTCTTTCTCCCTTCTCAATTTTCAAGATCCATTTTCATGTAAAGTATTTCAAGTTACTTTTTATTATGTTGGGTATGATATCTATATCTATCATACTAATCTTTTATGATCATATGATGAGAGACCCCATTTGATCTCTTCAATTCAGTATTTTGAATTTTTAAGTGGCACCGTTAGGCTGCCGAATTTTTAAGTGGTTCTTCACCCTTCTCGTTTTGAAGTTCTACTTTCATGTAAATTATTTCAAGTTCCTTTTTGTTATGTTGGGGTATGATATCTATATCTATAATACTGATCTTTTATGATCATATTATGAGAGACTCAATTTGATCTCTTCAATTCAGTATTTTGAATTTTTAAGTGGCACCGTTAGGCTGCCGAATTTTTAAGTGGTTCTTCACCCTTCTCATTTTGAAGTTTCTACTTTCATGTCAATTCTTTTAAGTTTCTTTTTGTTATGTTGTGGTATGATATCTATACCTATCATAATGATCTTTTATGACCATATAATGAGATACCCCATTTGATCTCTTCAATTCAGTATTTTGAAGTTTAAGTTGCGTCGTTAGGCTGCTGAATTTTTAAGTGGTCCTTGCACCTTTCTCCCTTTTCAAAGTTCTAATTCCATGTCAAGTCTTGAAAGTTCATTTTTATTATGTTGGGGTATGATCTCTATATCTATCATAATTATCTTTTATGTTCATATGATGAGAGACCCTATTTGATCTCATCAATTCATTTTTGGTTGAAGTTTATGTAACGCCGTTAGACTGCCGAATTTTCATAAGAGAAATCTTATTTTTGTCTTCCTTTCATGTTCTTCATTTCATATGGTATATTTTCAAATTTCATTACCATGTTCTTAAATCCCTTATATTCTGTCCCTCTACTGTTTTATGGGTCATTTATGATTGTTTTACCCATGTCCCCTCTCTTTTCAACGTTTTCTAAAACCCTATAACGTAGCCATTGTGCTGCAGAATTTCCATCTCAAAATGTCTCTCTCTTTTTCTAAAGTTCTTTTATATTATTAAGTGAATACTAAAAGCTCTTTATTATAAAGGGGTATTCACATATATACCAAAATGTTCTATTTTAAATTCTTGGATTTACATACATGAGACCCAACTTCCTTTTTTGTGGGTTTTAAAGTGACGTAAAGAGCATTTCTTTAAAGCAGTTTTTAAAAAGTTATGATTATGAAATGAAACCCATTTATTTTATGCTATATGGGTTATTTATGAAATGTTTTATGATGATATATGTGGATCACATGATAATAAAGGCAAATTTAAGGGTTCGCCCTGATAGCTCTCCAATGCATTAGGTAATGATGTAACCACTAGAGATTACAATTTTCACGATACCTTGGTGAATAACCTTGGTAATTTTCAAATGACACATTGGGGATGGTCCTTGGTGATATGTTCATGATTTTCTATGTTAAATTATGTAGCCACATCTTCAAGTTATGAAAATGTTATTTTTATTATGATATGTCTCAAGATTTCATTCTCATGCCTTAAAGTTCTTCTGATGACCTTATTGAATTATCTCAAGTTCACATGTAAAATGTTTCTCTTGTTTCCCTTACTGGGTTTTTTGATCACCCTTTCTTTTGATGTATCTCCCCAGGTTATGTGATGCAGTAATGAACCTAGGATGAACATGAGGCGAAGCCTTTCAAGTGTTTTAGAAGAATGTTTTATGTTTTCATGTTTAAAGTTCCTGGTTTCCAAGACACTAAACCTTAAAGATCCTCGGTTTTGTAAAATGTAATGAAAGTTTATGTGATAAAAAGGCGGGATGCTATAGTTGGTATCAAAGGATGGTTTAGTTATTTGTGGAAATTAGGATATGAAAACTTTAGGAAGAAGCCTATAGAAAAGTTAAAAAAATAGGAAATCTTCCTGGTATTTTGGTTAGTATTGAGTAAGGGGTTGCCAAGCAAATACATCCCTATCTAGATACGAGTAGGTAGAGGTGGCTCTGGCGCAGATGTACATAGGGGTAAAACCTGAAAACACCGCTTTGATCTAGACTCAAACGGGAACTGGTACACGACAACGGGCCTTGCTGCACTCTTGGTTACGACACTCCCGGGGGATATGCTTTGGTAAATTCATAAGCTTAGTATGAACCTTTGTTAAAGGAACAAAGATAAAATAAAATAAAGATTTACATAAGAATATATGATCATGGATAACCTAGATGGGAACCTAGGGGATCACAAGTTAGTCTATACTTTTTTCTACAAGTTATCCTTATATGCTTTTGGTTCCTTTTCATGATTCTTGGCTAAGTATTTAAGCCCCTAACTATGGTTTCTTTTCTTAGTTAATGGCGGGAAATGGAAGAACATGTCCCAAAAACCAATGTGAGAGGAAATGAGACGATTGTCATATTAATATGACAGAGATGATTAGGGGATTAAAATATGATTATTATTTTGGAAGATGTTCTCTATTTTGGGGACCCTATATGATCGAGGTAAATAGATTACTACGGTATTTTCAATGAGGGGGTAAGGTTGACTTATATTTTGAAGAATCGATGAATTTATGGTGGACTTATAGTAATTTAGGTTACTTATGGAAATGATTAATCTATCTTGGGTAAAAAATGTTTAGGTTATCTACTCTTGTTATAAGATGTTAGGAGTGGTTGATGTTGTTTGGATATGAACAATGAAGTTTATTTTGGAAGACTATGTTATCAAATCATTCTTGTATTTGGGTTTCAATATTATCTTGGTTTATTTTGAGGAATCTTAATGACCGTTATTTATGGAATGGTCAGTGATGAACTATGGGTAGTACCATGGAACTTTGAAGATTTAAAAGTAGTTTCCATTCCTATGGGATTCTTTCTTTTTGAAGAGGTGTTTTACCTTACCCTTTCTGTTTTTGGGATACTATTTAAAGATAGAAGAAATAGATAGTTAATCTTTTGTGGATTATGAAGATGATTCTTGTGTTTTGATGAGACCAAGTAGTTTTGAATGCTCATAGTTTGGAGAAAAGATTAGTTTTGAGTAGAAACTTATTAAAGGATGAAACTATACATGAAGATAGGTATATTTTCTTATGTTTTTGTTTTATGTTGTAAATGAATTCCTAAAAATTATGAAAAGGAACGTAAAACAAAAACGTTGTTGGTTTTCGTTTCCTACTAGGTAATCAAAGACCGTTTACACACATCATAAGTTTGAGATTTTCTTATGGTTAAGTTTATCCTAATCATGTTCTCTATCACTCTCCCCCAGAACTTGACCCTTTGTTTTTCTTCCATGTCCATGTTTTCCTACATGGAATCCTAGTGTGGGTTAACTCGGGTGACCTTTGTACTTCCCTTTCTTTCTTTTAAAGTAATAATTTTACCTCCTTTTCTGACGTGGGACTTTCAATGAAATTTCAAAACCCAATTTTAAAAATTGTGAGGACATAATTTCTTAAGGGGGGAAGAATGTAACTACCAGAAATATTGAATAAATCTTGTTTCCTAATTTTATGTGTTATTTTATTTTATTTTTATACTCAACAAAAATGTTTCATTTGATAACATGATTATAATTAAAATGAGACCGTTGGGTTTAGACGGTTATATGACCATTGGTCAATATGACCGCTAGAAACTAAACGTTTTGATTATTGTCTATAAATACATGTAATCTTGGTTAATTATTATAGAAAGAAGATTTGATGGCCTCACCCAGTAGTCTTGGACCGATCGAAGCCCATCTAACAGAACTTGGGAAGGAGGTAGCACCACTGGGCTTTGCTCTGGACCAAACCCAAGTCAAACTTCATCGTGTGAAGCTAGAACGGAATCGCCTTTGCGAGAAGTTCAAACTGATAGAAATTACAACTCGTGTGATGTTAGCCGAGCCTCCCTCAGATTCTCTCACCTTAGCACACCTTACTCTTAGGTCCTATTCTGGTGTGATAAGGGGCTATGTAAGGAGACCGTAACTGCCTTGTGTAATCCTTTGTTTTAAATAAAAATTGGGGTTTCTTCTTATGATGAAGTTTATGAATTTTTAAATGACCGGATAAATATAGTATGCATATTTCTGATGAATTTTAGAAAAAGGATATTTTAAAAAATGTTTATGTAAACCTTAAATAATTAAAAATGTGTAATGATTTTCAAAAAATGGTCTTCTACAATTATGTTCAGTACAAAATTTAGAGTCTAATAAGATCAACTTGATTTTTGATGAATAGTAAATTATGAATAGTGATTTTATGATTAGGATTAGTAATGTGTCCAAATGGATTAGTAATCTCACTTAAAGAAAGTATTAATATAATCTAGGCACCTTGATTAAGTAATGTGATTCAATAAAATGGTTAAATAATGGCTTGATAAATTATTATTCAAGTATTAGTTTTTTCGAGTGAATAGTGTTTTTTAATTAAAAATTAAATTAAAAATATTTTTATAAAATGGATTTCATTTTTGAACTCAGAGCACCGATATTATGTTATGGTAATTTTTGGGGTTTTTTCTAAAAAAATGAATTTTTGGTGAATAGTGTATTTATTTAAAAAATGAATTAAAAATATTTAAAAAATTATTTTTATAAAATGGAGTTCATTTTTGAAATCAGAGCATTGATATTTGGTTAAGGTGAAATTTTGGGATTATTCTGAGAAAGTTGAATTTTCGATGAATAGTGAAAATTCAATTTTTAAGTTACGGGTGTTTAATGACATCATTAAATGATGTATTAAGTTTGTAATCAATATGTTAGACTTATGAATAGTAAGATAAGGTATGAGGTGTCCCAAGTGGCCAATACCATGGGCAAATACCATGGGAAAGCCCATGGTTTTTCCAAAACCACTAATGAGGTGTCCCTTGGCCATTAATGCCTTGTCCCCTCACATTCCCTATAAATACCAGGCCATCCTATCATCCATTCGACTCCCCACTCTCCCCCAATGAATTTCTGGTCTCATTACCACCCAGTAAGTCCTCCCAAGGTTCCCCCAAGCCCTCAAGGTCCCAACCTTTGAGTTTTAAGAGTTACATTTTAATGTAAGGGATCCGATCTCTCTCTTTCTGTACAAGAAATCTCTTTTATATAATTTCTTTTATGCTCCATGTTATTATGTTAAAGGGTGTTCTTTTATACTCATCTTACTGCCCTTTTCATGTTCACATAATGAGAGATCCCCTCTTACTCTCATTATTTCATTTTATGAAGTTTTAAGTGGTGCCATTAGGCTGCCGAAATTGTTGTAATAGATTCTTTCTCCCTTCTCATTTTTCAAGATCCATTTTCATGTAAAGTATTTCAAGTTAATTTTTATTATGTTGGGGTATGATCTCTATATCTATAATACTGATCTTTTATGATCATATGATTAGAGACCCCATTTGATCTCTTCAATTCAGTATTTTGAATTATTAAGTGGCGCCGTTAGGCTGCCGAATTTTTAAGTGGTTCTTCACCCTTCTCGTTTGAAGTTCTACTTTCATGTCAATTCTTTCAAGTTCCTTTTTGTTATGTTGGTGTATGATCTCTATATCTATCATACTGATCTTTTATGATCATATTATGAGAGACCCCATTTTATCTCTTCAATTCAGTATTTTGAATTATTAATTGGCACCGTTAGGCTGCCGAATTTTTAAGTGGTTCTTCTCCCTTCTCGTTTTGAAGTTCTACTTTCATGTCAATTATTTCAAGTTCCTTTTTGTTATGTAAGGTTATGATATCTATATATATCATACTGATCTTTTATGACCATATGATGAGAGACCCCATTTGATCTCTTCAATTCAGTATTTTGAAGTTTAAGTGGCGTCGTTAGGCTGCTGAATTTTTTAGTGGTCCTTGCACCTTTCTCCCTTTTCAAAGTTCTAATTACATGTCAAGTATTTCAAGTTCCTTTTTATTATGTTGGGGTATGATCTCTATATCTATAATACTGATATTTTATGTTCATATGATGAGAGACCCTATTTGATCTCATCAATTCATTTTTGGTTGAAGTTTATGTAACGCCGTTAGGCTGCCGAATTTTCATAAGAGAAATATTATTTTGGTCTTCCTTTCATGTTCTTCATTTCATATGGTATATTTTCAAATTTCATTACCATGTTCTTAAATCCATTATATTATTTCCCTCTACTGTTTTATGGGTCATTTATGATTGTTTGACCCATGTCCCCTCTCTTTTCAACGTTTTCTAAAACCCTGTAACGTAGCCGTTGTGCTGCAGAATTTCCGTCTCAAAATGTCTCTCTCTTTTTCTAAAGTTCTTTTATATTATTAAGTTAATACTCAAAGATATTTCTTCTAAAGGGGTATTCACATATATACCAGAATGTTCTATTTTAAATTCTGGGATTTACATAAATGATACCCACCTTCCTTTTCTGTGGGTTTTAAAGTGACTTAAAGATCATGTATTTAAAGCAGTTTTTAAAACGTTATGATTATGAAATGAAACCCATTTATTTTATGATATATGGGTTATTTATGAAATGTTTGATGATGATATATGTGTATCACATGATAATAAAGTCAAATTTAAGGGTGCGCCCTGATAGCGCTCCAATGCATTGGGTAATGATGTAACCACTAGAGATTACAATTTTCACGATACCTTGGTGAATAACCTTGGTAATTTTCAAATGATACCTTGGGGATGGAACTTGGTGATATTTTCATGATTGTCTACGTTAAATTATGTAGCCACATATTCAAGTTATGAAAATGTTATTTTTATTATGATATGCCTCATGATTTCATTCTCATGCCTTAAAGTTCTTTTCATGACCTTATTGAAGTATCTCAAGTTCACATGTAAAATGTTTATCTTGTTTCCCTTACTGGGATTTTTGCTCACCCTTTCTTTTGATGTATATCCCCAAATTATGTGATGCAGTTATGAACCTAGGATGAACATGAGGAGAATCCTTTCAAGTGTTTTAGAAGAATGTTTTATGTTTTCAGGTTTAAAGTTCATGGTTTCCAAGACACTAAACCTTATAGATCCTCGGTTTTGTAAAATGTAATGAAAGTTTACGTGATAAAAAGGTGGGATGCTATATTGGAGGGGTATAAAATGGATGGGATTCCATCATTATGTTCTTAATTTTTTCCACATCTGATTTTCAATTTCAATATGGATTTCTAGTCCTCCTATTTTCTATTATTTCTTGAAATCCTTATCTAGTTGTTTTTCATGATCTTTAATGTTGAATTATTCTATTTGATGATCCTATATCTATTATGTTACCAACCAAATATTATTTTATAGTGTGCCTAATACACTTTGTTTATATTTTATTATTTTTATCTATTTTTGACCCGTTTTGATTTTATTGATGTTTTTCTTTATTAGTTTTTTTGGGACTACGTATCATTATATTCTTATTCTTGGGATAGAGTTTATTATTTTATTAAACCATTTCAGCTCTAAAATAGATGTCCAGTTCCGAAATAAATATCACATTGAACCTCCTATTGATAATTATGTTGATTCTTGTTCATGATTCAATAAATAAAAATAACATAGTGAATTATAATTTGAGTAAAACTAGCAATTTAATGATATAATAAGTGAATAATATGAATATTAGTTCTTAAAAAATATATTACAATTATATTATTAAGTGTTTTTTATGTTTTTACTTACATTATTTTTATAGTTTTGATATAATTTTTAGATATTTATTTTCTAAATCTTTCTTAGAGCATATAATTAATATTAAATTCATGTAATTTCATATTTTTGAGAACCCTAAGTATGATAGTAGGTCTAGTAATTTATAGTTCCAACAAAAACATATATAGACTTTTCCTTCAAAAAATTATGGTGAAATTATACTTAACTATTCCATGATTATGTTATAAAATTACTATTTTTATAAATAGAATCCTATATATATATGTGTGTGTGTGTGTATATATATATATGTAAATATACCATTGAAATTGTGCAGGTATCTTGGGATATCAAGAGTTCCAAAGGTTATGTGGGTTCTATAGGATGATAGATTATATATATATATATGTATATGTATGTATATATATATATTATAAGGGTTCTATTAATATTATTTTTTAAATTAAACCATATTATATGTGTCACTCAAATTCATCCATTAGGAATTTTCATGACATTCTATCACAATGATCTCCTATTGAGTTCCCCGATAGAGGGGAAGAGCATTCCCATTGGTTTTTAATATGACACCCATAATTATTCCAATGCCTCCTATTTATTAGGAGTTTCTAGAGTGTGTCATTGATGTTATTAAGTCTGTGGGATGTGGGCATGTAAGAGTAAATCCTTGTGTTAGAATAGACTAGGGAGTTTTTGTTGCACCACCCCCTCTATTTACTAGATTGGTGGATCTCAAGCTATTAAGATGTGGGATGAGTCTATGCAGGATATCTTTGATCATCAAGATACTACCGTAGAGTGGAGGGTAAATCTTTTCATCTATATTATTTGAGGACTTTATAGGAACCAATGAGATGTTTTTTAATTATAAGATTATCCCATGAGTCTATGTTGGAAAGAATTTTAGGGTTTTTTATTTTAGAATTTATTTCTAGAGATACTAGAAGATGTCAGGGCTTGGAGGTTCATGAAATTGGTTTAGGTTAATGTGCCTATGATTGATTACACTACTTTTTTTACTAAGTTTAATCATTTTCCTCCATTGAAGAGTGATGATACTGTAAGGGTTAATCATTTTGAGGATGGGATGCTAAATTTAATTGTTTATTATATGAATATTTTTTGGATTGTAGTTTGTTAAGGATGTGAATTATTACCTAATTAAAATGAGGAAACAAGAAAAAAAAACCCACCCTCCCTTGCCACCCCTACCTCCTGCGGGGGATGGGGGTGGGTGTTGGGGGAAATTTAAAATATTAATATAATTTTGGATAATATGGAACAATAACTTATATGCAAGAACAAAATAATTCATGATAAAACCTGCATGAGAATATAAATCAATTAATTTCTGAAACAATGGTAATAATGAAATATTATTAGCTAATTGGTGATAATAAGTTATAAAAGGATCCTATATGATATTATAAATATGAATATGGTTCTATTGTAAATTAATTACATGTTTAAAACCACTATAAATGTGGTTAAATAATGTTAAACTAATGGGAAGCATGTGATAATGTATTTCATGTCACTTTCTACTCCATTGAGACATATTTGGCATTTTGCACCAATTTTATTTTATGTGATGTATATACTACATCATTTATATATCTAACATGAATAAATATTTATTAATTATTATTAATGTTTCAATTTGAAGGACCTAAGAATACCCTAAATGGGGAGGGGTGAATCAGGGTGTCATTTTTTTTAAATTTGTAGATCTTGTTCTAATATTGGTAAAATATTGTAAAATCTATCAAAAAATGAAAGTAGGGAGATGGCCCATCACTTTTAATTTGTTCACCACAAATGGATTCATCCACAAAGCATACTCCGATAGTGTGTCGATAATACCTAATTCCACTAATATTCCCTAGTTTTAGGATTACAAAATTCGGTCAAAGTCACTCTGTTCCAGGAACACTTCCTTTATAAAGGTTAAGGGATAGCTCACTGCATCCCTTAGATCACTTCCCTTGACTTCCACTTACTTAATGCCTTGAGAGAATTCAAACCGAGTTTATCGACATAAATGTAACCTCAATAGATTTTCATTAATGTCTTTATCTCTATTCCGTATGATACACTGCTTGCATCAATGTTCTGGATTAATTCACTTGAAAGCACCGAACCATTGAAAAAAATATTAAGAACATGTATTTAGTCTACACTAACAATTGCACGGAACACCAACCCTATGAACGCAAGTTCATACTTTTGCGTGCAAGATTTTATTTTTTCATGGAAAATCATTCATGCAACTACACCCTTTACAACCAACTTGAAATTTTTCTTGCAACATTAACTTTTACATGCAACATTTACGTTTACACACAACATCAACTTTTCCATGCAACTACAACTTTTCCGCTCAACTACAACTTTTGCACGCAAATCCATTTTTGCAAAACTTTTACGTGCATAAGAACCCATATCTTCTCTAAGTATTCATCCATATTAATGAGTAGGTTCACCTCTTATTTTTTGGTGTCACTAACCCCCGAGCATAAAGCCCACAGTGTCACACAAAACCTCTCATTATGCGCACAATTATTTTTGTGCAAGAACCATTTTTCGCACACAACTCTAGACTTTTCACATAGATCATGCCTTTTAAATTTATCAACATCGTGATCCCGAAACATGACTTGCACGCAATATTCCATAACACCAAAAAACACAAACCATACTCCATTTCTTGAATAGGACGGTCATGGTTCCAACACAATTCATGTTTATTCTTTTAAGGTGTTGTATTTTAAAAGCTTTAAAAGAGATAAGTATTTATATTATAATCTTATTTTTTGGGATTTAATTGATTTTCAGTAAAGTAATATTATAAAATATTCCACATTAAATACATATTTTCTCTTATAAAATGGATATTGAAGGAGTTGGAGTATTTTAATACACCCTTTTCACTATAAAAATTTGTTCTTATTTCTCTTTTTGATCAGGAACATTTTTCTTCCATGTCCATATTTTTCAAAATTATTTTATAGAATTCCTTTTATTAAATAAAATGATTTATTAAGGAAAATTTAAGTTATATTTAAAATTTGAAAGGTTTCAATGGAATATTTACAATTTTTTCCAAATGTTTTTTTTCAATTTTCTTTATATAAAGTCAAAAAAATGATTTTAACATATACGACGTTAATAAACATTACCACCATCATAAATATTTATGAAATTTAACTTATTATATATGTTTTAATGGTTTTACAATTATTTTTTAATGAAATATTATTTCAATTTCATTTTTTTTCTAGAGGAAATTATTTTTATTATAAAACCTATATTTCTGATGAATCGATGGTCACCTATTATCTCTTATTTATTTTATAGTAATTAAAATTATATTGAATCATTCAGTTTCTTGGGATCATTATTTATTGGGATTTATGATTGTCTTAAATATCCATATTACTTATATCATGTATATGATTATTTCATGAAATTTATAAATTTTCTACATACAATGTATACTTATAAAGTTATTTGATTTACTGGGTAAATATCGATATTATGTATTCTTTATTCAATAAAATTTTTTAGATAGGTCATAGTGTTTATGAAATACATTTATTATTTATTATGTGGAAAGTATTTGACAAGCGGTGATGGGTGAGGAACCTAATTATATATCCCCTTGATGCATCGATGTTTCTAATGAGAAAAATCAAATCCCCAAATTAAATTGGTTTTCAGTGTACACTAACCATAACTTCAAACTATCGTGGAACAAGGTCTTGATGGTATAGATATCTGGATTTTTTATATCATGAAATATAATATTAATAATTTCCTTAATTGGAAATTTAGTTACTATTAGCCGTAGGATTATTTTATTTATATTATCCCTAGAAAGATTTTATGTCTATTTTTTTGATTAAATGGAATTTATTTTATGTTATTTAACTTATGATCTTGATTATGCCTTATTTACTTATGATATATTTTGATACACATAACCCTTATTGAGATGTTTATATCACCCGAATTTTTTTCCTTCCCCCCTGGATATGAAGAAAATTTCTTTTATTGAATTCAAGAATGATGACTATTTTGAATTAATATGATTTATTTTTTATTTCCAATGTATGAAATACAAATTATGTATATATCTGTATTTTCAAAACCACTAAATTGACTGGCCATTCGGGATTATATCCCTTAAATCTATACTAGTATAATAATTATAACACCTTCTCTATATTACTGGAGTTGGGGTTGTTACAAAAATATAATCAAATACTCAACAACAAACATCAATCACCATAACATTTATTATTTATTTAAATTCACCACCGTAATCTAAGTTGATCATTAAGATATAAATTTCCTAAATGTATTAAAACAACCATCAAACTATTCAAATATACAAAAACCCAATTGAATTGAATTTTAATATTTTTCTAATACTAATGAAATTTTTTAACCAATTCTATAAGATTGTTTTTATTCAGCCCTATCCTGCCTGCAAATCATTTTTTTGATTTTCTAATAGTCGGTTTGAGGGTAGTCGGTTCCCTTGCAGCTCGGTTTTAGGAAAACCGGAAACCTCACAACATTCCAGCTTCAAACCAGTATAAGAGAGATACACAAAACAGCGAATCAAATTTGAATTCAAACATTAATCAAACCACGCGCCTCCTCAAGCCTCACGCCACCTCGATTTGCGTCACCTTGAGTCGCACGCCACCTCAAGAAGCGAGTTGACGAAAATCCAACTGCTTCCATCCATGTCTCTGGCATGAGATTCCGGCCATCTGCCTCCATCAACGTCATCGAAAATGACAGATATCATGTCGTCGGCGAGAGAACCCAGCCATCACCATCCATAGACGTCGTTGAATAACCACAGATCTACACCATTCAAAAATCGTCCCAACACCAGAACGCTGGTGAGCTTCACAGATGCCCATCACCCGCTCCGGCGACAAGAAATAGCACATCACCACTGGTGGAACCCTTCACCAAATACAACGAGGCCAAATCTCTCGTCACTATTAACAGCGAGGTAGAAACCCTTGGAAAAAAAACCACCAGACCCAACCACAAAAATTCAATACAAAAAAACCTAAAAGGAATCAGAGCCCGTCGCCACCTTCAGCCCCGCTGGAGAAGACCCCAAAAATCCCCAAATCACACACATCCACCCCAGATCAAAGCTGCAACCCCAAACAACCGAGAAATCTCGACTTAGGGCCAGCTCTGCAGCGCGAGGACCACGAACCCACGAACCCAGTCGTGGCGTATGCCGGAATTTCTAGCAACCTCGTCACAACCCGGTCTTAAGCTCATGGGTCCAGATCCGACAGCGTCGCAGAATCCCGGGGCCTAGAGGAGGAGCCTAAGCCTGACCTAGCTGCGGAGGAGAAAAAACAGGGAAAATGAGGCCGTCTCTCCATGGGGAGAGGAAGGCGACGACGGGAGGATAACTCACCGCTCAGAGCCCCTTATGGGCACATCTCCATCTGATTGTGTGTTTCAGCCCTATCATTATTATGTGTTTATGAAAAACATGCTGGTATTTATTTCTTGGTTGATTCAAGTACAATGGTTTGATTAGTGTATCATGATATATATGGTAAGGTTTTACTAATCACTTTAGATAAAAGTGGATTACTTGTGTGTTTTGGTACCCAGAGAGTTGTTTACCACGATTATTCAAATAAAAGGGTTATCCATACTATTGTGGTACCGGTAGTGTAATTTTTCTTAATTTAATTAGATGTCAGGGGTTAAATGGGATGTTGTTGAACTAATGATGTGATTCCTTGTTGATTAATTTGGATTATAGATGTAGAGACCCAAGATTGACATACATGTACATTAAATTACTTTTGTGGAATACTTAATACATAATAGAAACAGACACCCAAGGACCGTAGTAGTTTATTGTCTTTAAAAACTCAGAATATAATCTTCTAATCATGGTGAAAGATCATCAACATCTCCTATAAAGATCTTACCCTTTTGTTTTCTTACCAAAACCTTTATTTATATCTTGGGGAAAAGAAAACATATGAAGGGTGAGATAAAATTATCAGTAAGGGAAAGCATGGAGAAAATAAAACAAACCATACACATTTGAACTTAAAAACAAGAACATAATGTTTAAACATCAAAATCTTGAGTTGTGAAATAAATCTTGGCAGTATATAAGGCATAGATCATAGAAGAACATTAATCATAATAAAATATCATTAGAATAAAACATTTAATTGTGGAAAACCATTAAGCACATGATATGATTTCTATAGTTTCCAAGGCATTACATCCAAGACCATCATAGTGGACAAATTCTATTACTGAACCAAGTTTACTTTCTGTTCCGAACCTGTATTACTGAAACTGATTTACTGGCCCTTCCGGTCATGTTTATCTCATTAGATATAAATCTTTAACCAATGAATTGGAGGGAGATATAGGTCCCATATATCTCATATTTAAATCATTCTTACGTGTGCCACAAAATAATCATAAATCATTCATCATAACCTAAAGAATAAAATGGGTTTCCAAAACACCATCCCATCATAAAAAAATCCATATAAAACAAATAGATATCATTTCATCATAAGAAAAATCACACCATGTAAATAATAAAGAAATTATACTTGAAACATAAAAATATTAAATAATGTCATTTTATATGGAAAACAGTTTTGATAAAACACTTGAAATTAATTCTTGAGGAAAATATCCTTTCTTCTTCAAAACCATTTTCTTTTCACAAAATTCCATGAAATTTTAAAATAAAAGGATTTTTTTGAAATTAATTATGAAATATTTTAGAGGAATATTCACAAAAATAAGGTATTATGAAAAGCCGTATATGTTTAAAAAAACATTCTCCTCATACTTTTGTCAAAAAAGTCAAAAAGTACCTCATATGGTAAAAAAAGAATGATTCCTTCCATACCTTGTGGTAAAAGTAAAAAAGGGTAAAAATGACTTTAAACATACATGGAAGAGTAGTAAACATTTTATGAAAACATTTTGAGAAAACATGGATGTGGATAATAAACATAACCCATTAAATACTAACGAATAAACAATCTGAGATAAGAACGAGATTGGAATAATTATCCCTTACCTTATGTCTAATTTCTTCCGTATGTGTATGAGGCTTCTGTATAGTGTGTTTAAACATATTATTACGTTATAATCGAACCATAAAAATATTTATGATATCATATATGATTCACTTATGACATTATATTACCCGTTCATTTGTCAATTCCATGTTAAATCAGCATTCTGGGTAAAATTATTTCATTTATAATATGTGTTATGACTTGTAATTATTCATATGATTACTTAGATCATGACTACTTACTTACAAAATGTAAAACATGATTTATATATAATATATATTCAGAAAATATATATAATAGATCGATAAATGGAATGAAATACACCGTTCATGGAGACGGTAGGCCGTACATATGCATGAACGTTGTTTTCGTTTCCTTATTAAATTGAATGGAAGTAAGTAAATAATGTATACATAAATCCAGTATTATTATTATGTCATATATTTTATGATTATTTATTATATATACTTTATAATCATTCTGGAATGGTTAACATGGATAACGAATCTCATCGCGTTGTGGCGATGGTAATCCGTACATACACACGAGCATTGATATTGTTCCTATAATTATTGAATGGAAGTGGAGTGGATGATATAATATCTAAAAATAAGTATGATGTTATAATAATAATATATAGTTATTATTTCCATCATTATAATCATCCAAATTTGGTGGGGGTGGAAAACAGATTACACCACGACGTGGAGACGGTAAGTCATACGTACGCACGCCCTGTGATTTCATTTTTTCGTTGGATGGATATAAGGTGAATTATGGTTGTTTCATATTTATAATAACATATCAGTATATTAGTGATACTTATGTTATTATTTTATAATTAAAAAACTAAAGAAGAGGAAATAGAGGAAGAAAGAAACTTGAAAGAATCGGTAGAAGAGATTACCTTTTCTTTGACGTGCCTCTTTTAAATTTCCTCTTAGGGCACTGGAGTTGGCCTATAGAGAAGACCAGAACCTCTATAATATAACTAGAGAGTTTTAGAAGAGGAATTTCTAGGGTATGGCCAATATTGAAGGCTTAAAATGGAGTTAAGAGAAGAGGGAGTAGGTCACTTTTATAAGAGAGGAGAGGGGCACTTTCAGAAACCTCCAAAATATTAACTTATAGTAAACTCAAACCCCACCTAAAAACCTCCAAAAATGACTCAAATTTGAATATTAGATGATATAGGGTTATAATATCATCAGAAAATAAAATTTAGACATGTTGAAAAATTATTTTAAATCTTATCAATTTGATTTATCCTTATTTAATCTATTTAATTTTATTTTTGGTAATTATATTCTAAATTTTAAATTGTTAAAAATACTTACTTATGTGTTGTGAATATTCCATAATTGGATACTTTATGAAATTTACGAATATATAAATTTAAATTTATAATTTTTAAATATTTTTTTTTGATTTTTAAACAATTTTATAATATGTTATTTTTATAAAATATCAATAGTGTTAGTTTTGACACTATATATTTATTTGAATTTAAATAAAATCCAAATAGTAGGTATATTTGATCAAAAATATTTAATAAATTCTTAACATGTAATATTAATATATAAAGTTTGTTTAGCACAATAATTAGTTCATATATTATTTATTTTAATATTTTTAAAACCATTTATTTGATATTTCTCTTATTAAATAATTACTAAAACATTTTCTGTACAATTATTTAATATACTTTTTTGTTGTATAAATATTAAAAATAAAATAATAAGATGAAGATAAATCTAATAGATTTCTTAATAATACTTTTAGTCAAATTTATCTTCTAAAACACAAAACTTTTATAATGATATGTTTATTAAATTATGAAGGTGTCTACTTTGATATCATTTAAAATAAAATAATATAAATGTCATAATCTGTTTTATAAGGCTCAAAATGGTCCACAAGTCGACCCTTGGATTCTTATAGTATATATATACTTGGCCAATATTGTTTGGTCAAGTTTCTGGTTTTTTATGGGTATTATTATTTTACTAAAAACTATATTATTGATTTTTCACTAAATAAATAATTTCTACATCATTAATGTATAAGATATTAACGTAATTATATATTTCTTAAAAAACAAAAATAAGTTACCATGATGAAGAAACAAATTTTATCTATCAAATGAGTATTTATAATAAAATTTATATTCTGTATAACCTTATATTAAAAATACTTTAATTATTAAAGTTTGAGTGAGACATATTTCACTATCTTTAAATAAAATAAATTAAAGGTCTTTATCACTTCCAAGTGGGTTCCAGACGATACCATTTCGACCCAAGTATATTTTATGATGAAATATAATCATCCAATCATATTAATACAAGTGTTAGGGTAATTTTATAATATTATTTTTACCCTTAATTACCTGATTTACCTTTAACTGTAGTAAATAAAATTTACCATAGGTACTATTCATAATGCCTAAAAATAAAAAGTTTCCTATTAATATAATTTGGACCTAATGATTCCAAATATTGAATCCATTTTCCAAATTCAAAACACAAAAGTTGAAGTATTTAATTTAAAATCAATCCAGTTGTTGAGAAAATGGGTTTTAAAAGTTAAAATATTGCAAAAGATTGAAATGTTTTTACTTATGAATTAAATGTAAAATTAATGATAATGATATACATAATATTAAATGGTAAAAATATTTTCTATTTATACTTTAAAACCATTCAATATTATAATTTAACCATATAAATTATCTTGATGAAAAAGGTTGTTTTTAATTAAAATTTAGCGTATTTTTACTATTCATCAAAATATGAAGGTTATCAGAATAATGTCAAAAATTTATCCAATGTAAATTTTTATATACTGATTCAAAAGATTAAGTTTACTTTGTAAAATTTAACTTATAAACTTGTCATAAATTGTATTTAAAATGGGTACCCCATTAAAATGTGGCTAAACTACATTTTTTGAAAAATACTTCTTTTATCCGAAAAATTGATTCTGTTCTCATACCATGTTCTAGAAAATGTGTAAGATGAATGATAATGTTATTAAATTCTAAATGAATTTAATACTATTCATAAAGGATAGTTCATAATAATATTATAATAATATATCGTTGTTTATTGAGACTCGGTATTTTGTACAACACACACTATTCAGGAAGGTCTCTCTTGCATTCAACACTAGCCTAGAATAGTGTCTGCGTATACTACAAGCTAATACCGTGTTGTTTATAGCGCAAGCTAATATTAGTGTAGAGTATAACACAATACATCAACGAAATTAAATAAAATATTTCTTATAAAATCTCGGGGTGTTACATTCTACCCCCCTTAAAATGAATTTCTCCCTCAAAATTCATCGGGGTTATAAATCATTTACTACTTGAAAGTTTCTTTCATAGAACCCCACAATGTAAAAAGTAATAATAAAACTTAATTTAAAAAAGGAATGTTAGAAACATAATGGTCACCCAAAGTAACTCAGTACTGTGCTTCCACATAGGATAATATAGGTGAAAATATGGATATGGAAGAGAAATATAACCATCATGTTCTGATGAATAATGGTAGAGAACATGGCTATGAAAAATCCAAAAATCACAAATCCATAAATTTGTGATGATCTAAGGTACCATTTGATTCATCGGATATGAGGGTACTAGGACAACATTTTTGGTTTTCAAGATCATTTCCCTAAATTTGATGAATTTTTTCATAAGGATAAATACTTACTTGATTTCGGTGTAATATCATCGTTGGTCATTCCATGAAAATTTTCCACTTCATATCTTATTTATAGAAATAAAGTTGAATTTTTCATTCATGAAGTATTAGTAGATCATGTGATAGAATGATGGGTCATTTCATCTGTCTCCAAAAAAAGGTTAGAAAAAGTTATCAAATATACATATGTCCATATATTGTGATATTAGTCATATATGGTTCCAAAATTGAACTTATACTTCATCTATCATACCACTTAATAAAATAAAAATAATTACTACTAACCAGGGACTTTTTGTAGGCCAGTGGTAGGTGATAAAGGCATGTCGCACTTCGGTTGTGGGTTCGATTTTTGTAGCCTTGTCTGACGATATGGGTTGTCATCCATCCTACGGGTTATCCTTTTTTGAAAACTAAACCATTATAACATTCTAGAAATAATATAGAAAAAAGTTCTAGCATTAATCAATACTATCTGATGTCTATATTAATCCATTCAAACCTTTAGGCTTATCCAAAATACTTCTGTCCAAACTCACAGTATAAAGAAAAAGATTACTAGAAAGTTCATATAACAAGCATGTTAATACAATCATTTATCCCCTAAATATCATAAGATATATCTTTTTGGTCACGTTCGAAACATGTTAATACCTTAATCATGTATTATTGAAACATAAATTACCATAGAACCTTAGTGAAAACATGAATGATGTCACAATTTAACTCTTTCTACATACCAAAATCTAAAAAAAAATCTATATACTCAAACCATGATATCAATTTGTCCTTATACCAGTCATGAGCTCATTAATAATATCCAACATATTATTTTCCCCTTAACCCTTCAGTATGCGCATATCATCTGCTTTCCAAAAATATTTCAATCACTTTTCATTGTTATCGGTACCATTCAATATATACTTTCAAATACTCAAGGAAAAACAAAAGAGTAACAATCCTTAGATGTTTCTTTATTCCATAGTACCACAAAATTACTTATACAACATTACTCTTGATAAACATGCAATCATTCCACTACCTTCTTAAACCATTGACTGAGCTTCATCATTTTATTCCTCAACACTTCTTTTATCTCATATATCATTTTTAATATCTTCATCATCATCAACAAAAATACTACCCATACGACCATGCTGATTCTCTTCATGAGATTTTTCCATTAGGTCATTGGTTTCCATAATGTCCGTACATTCCACATTTAAAACATTTGACTGTTTTTTATGTCTTAGCAATACCATTATCATTTTCCATGGCGTTAACTGAACCTTTTCCTTTGATATTACTGACTTGGTGTCCTTTTTTTCCACAACCAAATCATCTTCTGGTTCCTTTGAAACATTCTCTCTAAAGCCTCTTCCCACATGAATTACATGAGGGAAATTGAAATTTCTTTCTTCTTTGATCATCATGAAACACCATCTTTCTCTTATTATATGAATCAGGAAACTTACCAAATTTGAGATTATTGATCATATTATGAGATTTCTAATCAGGCATAATAACGATGTTTTGAATTACAAAACCTATTTCATTTGGTTTCTCAGGGAGAATATCATTCCATTGTCCATCATATTCTCCATTAACATGAATCTTCATGTTTCCATCCATTTTATAAAACCCAAAAAGAATAGCGTGAGAGGCAAAAATCATACTATGAAAACAACATAATCATGGGGGAGTACATTCAGTCTCTAACATCTTAGGTTTAATCCTAGGTTATTCATGATCGTTATCATAATTATAGGGTTGTAATCTATACTTTATACTTAATCTTAGGTACATCCCTAGACATACCATAGAAATATCTCTAGGGATCTCACTAAAGTTTTCACATCCTAGTTTCAAAAGGTTAACTAAACCTTTCCTCGGATACCAACTGTAGAGACCCAAGCCTAATATACATGGACACTACATTACTTTTGAGGAATTCTTACTACATAACAAAAACAGACACCCAAGGACCGTAATAGTTTAGTGTCTTCAGAAACTCGTAACATAATCTTCTAATCATGGTGAAAGATCATCAACATCTCCCTTAAAGATCTTCCCCTTTTGTTTATATCCTAGGGAAAAGAAAACATATAAAGGGTGAGCTCAAATACTCAGTAATGGTAAGCATGGATAAAATAAAAAAACCATATACATTTGAACTTAAAAACATGAACATAAATTTTAAACATCAAAATCTTGAGTTGTGAAATAAATATTAGAAGTACGTAAGGAATATATCATAAAGGAACATAAATCATGATAAAATATCATGGTAATAAAACATGAAATTGTGGAAAACAATTATGCACATGATATGATTTCTATATTAGCCAAGGCATTGCTGCAAAGACCATCATAGTAGACAAATTCCATTACTTAACTGGGTTTATTTGTTGTTCCAACCCTGTATTACTGAACCGAATTTACTTTTCGTTCCAGCCATGTTTATCTCATGAGATATAAATCTTTACCCATTGCATTGGAGGGAGATATAGGTCCTGCAAATTTCATAATTAAATTATTCTTACATGTGCCACAAAATAAACATAAATCATTCATCATAACCTAACGAATAAAATGGGTTTCATAAACATCATCCCATCATAACATAATCCATATAAAATAATGGATATCATTCCATTATAAACAAAATAAAGCCATGTAAATAATAAGAACATTATACTAGAAAAATAACCATATTAAATATTGTAATATTAGATAGAAAATAGTTTTGATGAAACACTTGAAATGGATTCTTGAGGAAAATGTCATTTCTTCTTCAAAATCATTTTCTTTTCACAAAATTCAATTCAATTTTAAAAGAAAAGTATTTTTTTGAAAACAATCATGAAATATTATAGAGGAAGATTCACGAAAATATGGCATTATGAAATTGTAAAAATCCATTCACACCGTATATGTTAAAAAAACATTATCCTCATACTTTTTCTGGAAAATTCAAAAATTACCTCGTATGGTAAACAAAAGAAAGATTCCTTCCATACCTTGTGGTAAAAGTTAAAAAAGGGTAAAAGATACTTTAAAAATATATGGAAGAATAGTAAAAATTTTATGAAAACATTTTGAGAATTTTTTTTGAGAAAACATGGACATGGATGATAAACATAGCCCTAGTAAATACTTACGAATAAACAATCTCAGATAAGAACGAGATTGGAATAATTATCCCTTACCTTATGTACAATTTCTTCCATATGTGTCCAAGAAACCTGTATAGTGGGTTTAAAAATATTATTAACTTATAAAAGAACCATAATAATATTTATGATATCATATATGATTCACGTACGACTTTATATTACCCGTTCATTTGTCAATTCCATGTTAAAGCAACGTTTTGGGTAAAATCGTTTCATTTATCGTACGTTTTTTGACTTGTAATTATTCATATGATTAATTAGATAATGATTAATTACTTCGATAATTTAAAACATGATTTATATATAATATATATTCAGAATATATATATATATATTAGATCGATAAATGGATTGAAATACACTATTCATGGAGAGGGTAGGTCGTACGTATGCTTGAACATTGTTTTCGTTTCCTTATTAAATTGAATAGAAGTTAGTAAATAACATATAAATAAATACAGTATTATTATTATGTCATATATTTCATGATTATTTATTATATATACTTTATAATCAGTCTAGAATGGTTAACATGGATAATGAATCTCATCGTGTCATGGAGACGATAATCCGTACGTACGCGCGAGCGATGATATCATTCCCATAATTGTTTAATGGAATTGAAGTGGATGATATAATATCTTATAATCAGTATGATGTTATAGTAATCATATATAGTTATTATTTATATCATTATACACATCCAAGTATGGTGCTGGTGGAAAAACAGATTACACCAGGGCGTGGAGATGGTAAGCTGTACGTACGCATGCACAGTGATTTCATTTTTCGTAGGATGGATATAAGGTGAATTAGGGTTTTTTAATATTTATAATAAAATATTATTATATTATTTATACTTATGTTATTACTTTATAATCAAACAACTATATAAGAGGAATTAGAAGAAGAAAGAAACTTGAAAGAATCGGTAGAAGAGATTACCTCTTCCTCGACCTGCCTCTTTTAAACTTCCTCTCAGGGCACTAGAGTTGGCATTTTGAGAAGACCAGAACCACAATAATATAACTATAGATGTTGAGAAGAGGAATTTTCCAGTTTTTTCTGGAATTTAAGGCTTGAAATGGAGTGAATAGAAGAGGGAGTAGGCGCCCTTTTATAAGAGAGGAGAGGGACACTTTTGGAAACATCCAAAATATTAATTTATAATAAACTCAAACCCACCTAAAAACCTCCAAAATGACTCAAATTCGAAGATGGGATGACATAGGGTTGTAAACTCATCATCCAAAAAACTTTATACATGTTGTGAGTTTATTTTAAACCTTATCAATTTGATTTATCCTTATTTAATCTATTTAATTTTATTTGTGGTAATAATATTCTAAATTTCAAATTGTAAAAAATACTTACTTATATATTGTGAATTTTCCATAATTTGATAATTTATCTCATTTAAGAAAATATAAATTTATGTTTATAATTTTTAAATATTTTGGTGATTTTTAAACAATTTAATAATATGCTATTTTTTTTTAAAATATCAATTATGTCAATTTTGACACTATTTATTTATTTGAATTTAAATTAACTCCACACAGAGGATATATTCGAACCAAAATATTTAATAAATTTATAACATGTAAAATTAGTCTATAAAATTCATGTAGAACATTAATTAGTTCATAAAATATTTATTTTAATATTTTTAAAACCGTTTATTTGATATTTCTCTTAATAAATTAATTATTGCTACATTTTTGTAAAATTATTTAATATAATTATTTATTGCATAAAAATTAAATATAAAATACTAAGATAAATATAAATCTAATATATTTCATAATAATACTTTTAGTCTAATTTATATTCTAAAACACCAAACTTTTAGAATGATACTTTTATTAAATTATGAAGGTGTCATCTTTGACATCATTTAAAATAAAAAAATATAAATGCCATAATCTATTTTATAAAGCTCCAAATGGTCCAAAAGTCGACACTTGAATTATTAGGGTATATATATACTTGACCAATAAGGTTTGGTAATGTTTATGGTTCTTTTTATGGGTATTATCATTTTACTAAAAACTATATTATGGATTTTTTACTAAATAAATAATTTCTTCATCATTAATGTATAAGATATTAAGGTAATTATATATTTCTTAAAAATTAAAAATAAATAACCATGATGAAGAAAAAAAATTTATATTTCAAATTAGTATTTATAATTTAATTTATATTCTGTATAACCTTATATTAAAAATACTTTAATTATTAATGTTTGAGTGAGACATATTTCATTTTTATTAAATAAAATTAATTAAAGTTCTTAATCACATCCAAGTGGGTTCTAAAAGAATTTATTTAGACCCAAGTATATTTTAGGATGAAATATAATCATCCAATTATATTAATACAAGTGTTAGGGTAATTTTATAATATTATTTTCCCCCTTAATTACCTTATTTACCATTAACTATAGTAAATAAAATTTACCATAGTTACTATTCATAATGCCTAAAAATAAAAAGGAGCCTATTAACATAATTTGGACCTACTGATTCCAAATATGTAATCTATTTTTCCAAATTCAAAACACAAAATTTTCAATATTTAATTTAAAATTAATCCCGCTGTTGAGAAAATAGGTTCTAAAAGTCAAAACATTACAAAAGATTGAAATGTTTTTACCTATGAATTCAATGTAAAATTAATGATAATAAAATACATAATATTAAATGTAAAATATATATTATATTTATACATTAACACCATTCAATATTATAATTTAACCATATAAATTATCTTGATGAAAAAAGTTGTTTTTAGTTAAAATTTAGCGTATTTTTACTATTCATCAAAATATGAAGGTTATCAGAATAATGTCAAAAATTTATCCAACGTAAATTTTTATATCCTGATTCAAAAGATTATGTTTAATTTGTCATATTGAACTTATAAACTTGTCATAAATTGGATTTAAAATGGGTTCCCCATTAAAAGGCGGCTAAAATGCATTTTTTGAAAAATACTTCTTTTATCCATAAAATTGATTCTGTTCTCATACCATGTTCTAGAAAATTTGTAAGATGAATGATAATGTTATTAAATTATAAATTAATTTAATACTATTCATAAAGGATAGTTCATAATAATATTATAATAATATATTGTTGTTTATTGACACTCAGTATTGCTTACAACACACACTATTCAGGAAGGTCACTCTTGCATTCAACACAAGCCTAGAATAGTGTTTGCGTATACTACAAGATAATACCGTGTTGTGTATAGGGAAAGCTAATCTTGGTGTAGCATACAACATAAGACATCAAAGAAATTATAAATAATATTTCTCATAAAATCATGGGGTGTTACAATAGAGGACCAAATTTAGTTATATGGTGTATATATTGTTAGGTTTATAAGGATTTATTAACACTTACTGAACAAATAAGAAAAAACAGGAAACTATTAATCACAAGAATAATTTTTTTAAAAAACAAATGGAATTTATAAATAGATAATATAAACCTTACATCAGAGTTCAAAACTACTATTTCATTAAATTTATTCTTGATGATATATAGGAATAGACGACAAACTCTTCCATCTGATATGTATCCATGGGTTATATTTAATAATCCAAATGGTTTAGGAATGTAATTTTTTCCTTCATGATATTGTAGTAACCCTAGATGCAAAATATTAAAGAAGAATGGAGATTTGGTAGGGAAAGGGAATTAGCCAACATATTTTTGGGAAAAATTCCAACACATATTCATTAAATTTATTCTTAATGATGGTCTAAATAAATAGAAGACAAACTCTTCCCTCTGATATGTATCCATGGGTTATATTTAATCATCCAAATGGTTTAGGAATGTAATTTTTTCCTTCATGATAATTTTTCCCATTTATTAATTTATTGTAAGGATACCCTCTACCATTAGTTTCCTTACATGAAATGACTACACCAATGATGGTATACAAGGAATTTTATTCATATGATGACAACTATTATTTATTTATCTAATTGGAACATAATATTTTTTAATTAATCATATCAAAATATTCATAGAATTACAATTCAAATGTGTCAGATAATATGAGCGACCCAAGAAACCTTGATAAGATATCCTTATATCATTTTAATAAATATACCCAAAGACAGTCAAATTTTTTACTTTTGAATTTCATACCCTATGACACACCCATATCATAGTACATGTTACATGGGATTTATAGAATATTTTTTTCTAATATACCAGTTTTAATAAATCCATATAGACTCTTTTCCATTTTCACATTACATTATATCATATACAATAACTTATGAAAACATATCTAAAACTCCCTATAGATATCTTCATGAATAATATTATAATGTTTTCTTTAATTTTGAATCTTATGATATCATATGAAATACCTTTTGAAAACCTGAAAAATCTTTTTGAACAAATTATAGAACACTTATAGATAATCACTTTCAGTTTTTCAAAATGAAATCCCCATTTGATCAACCAAAAATTATGATCCTACTAACCTTTATAGAATTGAAAATCACTATTAATTTGTAAATCCATAAATTAAAGAAAATAATGGCCTCTTTAAAATCATTAGTGGTACTAAAACTATAATAGGACATGATATAACAACTATTAAACACTAGTATCTCTATACCAACATTCACGAGCTCTATAATTAAAAAATTCATAATAATATTGTCCCTTTTTCTAAAACTCTGGTCAAGATGGGACAAAGAGTACGAAAATATTGTATAACCTCTTTCTATATTCTTGTTTCTTCCTGTACAGACTGACCATGTTGATAAACACATTGATTTCCATTCATCCAGAGGTTGAGGACATCACATACACCTCACACAAGTAGAAAAGAACATTAAATATACCTTCTTATTATATCCATAAATTGAATCATTCTATATTAATCAATCACGAAAATGTCATACTCATTATATAAGAGGATAAATCCCATCTTGATTGAGCTCCAACTAAAAAAAATGAAGAACATATACAACCATCCCTGATTTATCTAAGCCTTAATGTTTTCTTAAAAAAGTATCAATGTATAAAATTTTTCATGATAGGAATCTAATCAAACTTATTTATAAGAAATAAATATGAAACATAAAACCCAAGTATACCAAAAACATATTTTATAACACTCTATGTGGAATACATCGTGGGTTATCCAATGCAAAAAACTCGATTTGTGCCTCATGGGAAAATTAAATATCTTGATATAGTTATATTACTCACCAAAAACCTAAAATTTATTTAAAACCTTTAATAATAATTTAAGAATATAGATTAGGTATAATTTAATGGTTTACTATTGACAAGTCAATTATTATTTCACTTTTTGTATTATATACAACCAATATTAATGAATAAAAAAGTGGAGACACAATTTTTTATAACATGATACATATTATTTTCATAAAAATATTTATAAATTTTATCAAAACCATACATAAGTGCATGTATCATAATATAAAATATTATAGACTAACAAATCATCCTTCTATTTGTATCACTTATTGGGTTATGTTAAAATCATTACATTTCTATGTAATTCCCATCACATCTCTATGTTTCTTGGACAAGGATTATCCCCACAATAAAATTCTCACTTATTTCCACCCAACAAAGTGTAGAATGACAAGGACACCTATACAATTATTCAAATAGATCTATTTGTATCAAGTCTTGATAACTGTTATTATATGAGAACTTGAATAACGACATTTGATCATCCCATGAGCTACAAAAATCCATTTCACAAGCCCACAACATGTATTATAATGTTTGTATCGTCCTTTTGGATTTGGAATCTATATGAGGGCAATACATTATACTCATAGTCAACCGAGTCACAAGGGATTTCAGTATGTATTTCAAAAAAAAAGATGTAAAAATTGGATCTCTTTCTGACACTATTAAAACTGGTATTCCATTCTACATTACTGCTTCACGGATATAGATTTTTGACAAGTCCTCCACCATTTGAGTTTCATGGATAAGAATGAGATGATATGAATTAGTAAACTGATTCACCATCACCCATAGGACATCATGTTTCTGAACACTTCTTGGGGGATCTATTATAAAATACATAGTTATCATCTCCTATTTCCACACTATAATAGGTAAAGACTGCAAAATAATTTCCATTCATTAATGCTATGACTTAACCTATTCACAATTTAAGCACCTTGAAATAAACTCAGCAACCTTCCTTTTCATACCTCCCCATGAAAACTATGCTTTTGATGCCTTAAACATATTCTATTTTTCAGGATGAACAACCCATCTTCAATGATGGAAAGTGTGAATAAGTTGGTCCTGAAAATCCATAGGTACTCCCATCTCATTTCTAAACCCCAAAAATGAAATATCATATAGTTCCCTTCTCTCAATGGTCTCCCCTATTGAGTTTTGACCTCATCGCCACTCATTCCTCATCAAATGTATGTGTCCCTTCAACCATCCGCATCAAATCAAGAACCACTAAAACTAGAAATAAAACTGTAACATCACCTCGGTTTCACCTTCCACATGTATTTCATCTAGGATTGAAATCAACTATCACTAATCTAGTAGCTATTTTTCTAATTGAGCATATGACTTCTTGCATAATGCATCAGACACTGTATTTCATTTACCCAATGTATACATCAAGACTAATTCAAACATTTAGAGATACTCCATCCTTGTTCTTTGTCTAGAGTTCAAATAAATTTGTGGGAGAATATGTTTCAATCTCTTATAATCTGTAAACATACTAAATTTCTCACCATATAGGTAATAACACCATGTCTTGAAAGCACGTTCTACGACAGCTAACTCAAAATCATCTGTTGGGTAGTTTTTCACACACTTGTAACTTCTTTAAAACATAAGCAAAAAATATCTCCTTTCATGAGAATACATCCCAACATAGATCCTAATGAATCACAATACACCACATACCATTTTCCTAATTTTGGAAAAATCAATATTGGTGCTGATGTAAGGCGAACAATTAGCTCTTGTAAAGAATTATGGAATTCATTATCCCATTGGAGTGGGACATTAGTCTTTTTCAAAGCTGGTATAAGTGAATATGGTCGTGAAAAATCATGAACATAGAGTAAGTAATAACCAGATAGTCCAAGTAAACATCATCTCTAAAAGATATTATTTGGCGGTTTCCAAAATATTTCAACTTATATCTTCTCTAAATCCATAGAAAACACCACTTTTAGAAATTACATGTCCAAGAAAGCGTACCACTTGTATCCAAAAATAACACTTTGATAATTTTTCATACAAAAGGCGATGTCTCAAGATTCCTTACACTATCTCCAAGTGTTTCTCATGGTGAAAATCTGTACTTGAATACACAAATATACCATCTTCAAACACCACCACCAATGAATATAGATATCTCTAAAATATCTGATTCATCAATTCCATAAATACCACTAGTGAATTTATAATACAAAAAGGCATTATCACATAAATTTAATGTCTATATCTGATTTTGGAAGCCATCTAGAGATTATAAACCTTCTAAACTCACAATTGGTGATATCCTGAGTATAATTAAATTTTGGAGAATAATTGAGATTCCCTCAATTGATAAAACTGATCATTAATAAAAGGAAGTGGATATCGATTATTTATTTTAACTTGGTTAGCATTATGATAAAATAACCATGACCTTAGAGTTTCACGTGCCATTTTAACAAAAAATACTGTTGTTGCCTACGAAGATGTGCTAGATTGAATGAAACCTTTACTTTTTAGAAATTCCCACCATAACTTCATCTATTTTTTCTACGTTGGTTCCATTATTTAATATATAATAGAAATAGTACTATTCCCCAGAATGAGATTAATCTTAAACTCCACTTCTCTCATTGGTGGAAAACCTACGAAATTATTGGGAAACACATCTAGAAACTGATCGAATTATACTGTAATGCTATTACACATGATATCATCCATCAATGGAAAGGTTAATGTTTAGAATTTTTATAAGTTCATCCTAACTATTGGTGCCAACAAACCCATTCTACCCACCTTTATGCTTCAGTATCCTAGAAAGACATGATAGATGCAATCCCCAGTTGTAAAACTCACCTTTCTAGTATAACAGTCGACATGGGCCTTGAATTCTGTCATCTAATCCATACATAGCATTATATCAAATTCATTCATATCAATCACATAGAAATCTCATTTTGTCTAAGCTCCATCAATGGTTATAAAACATGATCTACACACGAAGGTTCAAAATTCTCTTTGAACAAGCATAGTTTGATGATTAATCATAGAGGAAATCATATCAACTTTCAGACTCCACAAATTAATATTATGGGAGGAAATAAAGGAATTTGAATCACCCATATCAAAAAAACTTTCATAATGGTGGAATTTAAAGGAATCATACCTCGTATTGTAGATGGTCTAGTCTGATCATCAATAATAACCTGCTCATATCCATTTAATTTCTACATCACTAAAATTATACCCTATTTGACCTATTGAGATTGTAATACTTGAGTATTCATGGTACTCATAGAGTCACCATGGAAAGATATATTCTTCTGATGGGATTTATTCTGCCTCCATCGCCCCATAAATGTATATAATTCTTTCCACACCTTAGAAGTTTCATGAACACCTGAACTCAAAGAAATGTGAAAATAGAGCTGAAGATACCCCATATTATTTTATTTGTGGAATTCCCTAGGTGGTTCCATACACCATATCTTCAGGTGTTCAAATGAACCACATTGAAAATATCCAGGTTGGCTCTTTAGTTTTGGAGAAAAATTCACTGATCCAACTATATGATTCTGATTCACACTCCCAACTTGGAAATAGGTGTCCCTTTTCCACTTTCCCCTAGAAGTAGAGTTCCCACTATTTCCCATGGGTATAAATGTTATTTCTGCTCTCATAGATTCTGATATGTCCCTTTTATATATTGTTTCACTGTTGAACATCTCTGTATATTTCATAATACAGAGCACAACAATCTCCAAGTGAATCCCCTATCTTAGTCATGAATCAAATATGTGTTCTTTCAAGGTTTAACTAGCTATAAACACAGGTGAAAATTTCACTAAATTCATGAATTTAGATTCATAATTTGTGATATAAAGTTTTCACTTCTTTAAGATGAAGAAATCCATCATTCTTATAATTTATAACGTGTGAGAATATAATTTTCTCTCAAATAATTCATCAAAATCCCCCCACCAAGGCCTTGACCCCCTTTATCCTATACAATTAGATCCTACCATGTCATGAAGGACTCTCCATAATATTCTATTTCAATTTTACTTTTAGCTCTGCTGGTGTGCTGATGAAAATGAAGATACGATTCATTATATTCAGCCACAACGCGACCTTTTATAGTTCTAAATCATCCCAAAAAATGGGTGGATTATAATTCTAAAATTGTACAAAATGATCCACTTTCCTTGGATCATCCCTATAGTTTCCCTTATCCACATCTTGACAATATTTGACTATACTCTGAACTAGATGCCAGTTCACCTATGGCTCAGGTGTAATCACATTCTTGGGAGCTTCTTCCATTTGGTTTCTACGATGCCTAACAAGTTCCATTTTCTATATAGACAACAAACACCACAAGTATCACTCTCTATTAACTTAAGTATTATAAATTTAAAATGTAACAAAATATACTATCACAACAGTGCTCTCCAAATCCAACAATTTTCCACGATCAACCATTTTGGAAAAATATATACATGCTTTGAAAATTATACCATTTTCAAAATACCACAACCATCCCCTTTTTCAAAATCATAAATTTGAAAACAACTTTAATAGTTTTAATAAAAAAACGTTACACAAAGACATATATAATTACTCAAAATGAATTATACACTCCTAGTGAGAAGTCATTCCTCTCATGCATTTCATGCTTTCCTCATTGGAGAAACCCATGAAAATGAGATTCCAAATCCTATAAGTGTCTCTAAAGTACTTATGTACCCATCTTCATGGTAACATGATGTTCAATATAAAAATTTTAGCTACGTATTTTTATGATGAAAATTTTAAGTACCGATAATCCTACTCCTTTCTACCAACTCGATACAAGGAATAAAAAAATGAATATCAAATCCAAGACCAAAATAACTGACGACTAATTGTTCCAAAAAGGAAATAACAAGATGATACCACTTGTAACTTCCCCCTTATCCTCATTGGATTGAGAAAAGAAAGGAACATTACATGTCCTTAACCGACATCCCCATTATGTAAAAGGCTAGAAATAAATGTTGAAGGGCTTCAATACAAGTGGGGAATGATTTTACCTTAAAGAATAAAAGAACAACCCAAACATTCCATCACAAAATAAACTTCATATGATGCATGATAGAGGAAATAAAACTCAAACATTTAATTTATATAAGAAAACTAAAACCAAGTTCCAAAATGGAAGTCTATATGATAAAAGTGAACAACAGAAGACTTCAAAACCAATAATACACAAATACAACTACGACACCAAGGATACCTAAAAATCAATGTTCTAAATCCCCAAAACAAACCAAGTATCATGAAGTATTACTAAAGATGTGTGAGAATTTGACTTTTCTAATGTCTCAATAAACATCATCTAAAAAAGCACCAAAGTGACAAAGCAAGTGTGAGTAATGAAACATAGTAGATTTTCCCCCAATGACTTCCTTACTCATGCAACTAGGATGAAAAATGTTATTAATATTTATATAAAATAGTTTATGTAAAAAAAATTCTAAAATATTTTATATCAAAATATAAACAAGTAAAAATGAAACCATTTTCCTAAAACAACATCGAGTTAAAATAAAAGAAACAAAAGTTTCCCTAAACCCATTTAAAAAATTATCTTTTATAATAACCATTCCATTTTACTTATCCACACATAAAACCATGAATGAATACACCAACCTCCCTATACTCACATGTGGTGAGTTATTCTTTCACTAAGTTGTCACTTAATGAACCATTTTGACAGGGTAGATCCATGGCCCCTATCTATCCCACTAATGTTGGGGGAGACTCCATACCCATATCTGTCTAAAATTCACATGAATACATACAAACATTATGCCAAACCAACAAAAAAATAACCATTTATTATATTTCAATAAAACGGTTATTTTATTGAAAACCTTCCAAAAAAATAATTCAAATCAACCATTACAACTCACTTTAATAGAACCATTACTTTAATTGAAAACATTTTGATTTATCTATTTACCATAATTCTAGAAAATTCACATTTTAAAATCATCATTTTAAAACCAAGAACCAAAGAAATTTCTACAAAACACCCAATTTCATTGTTTCCACAAACCGTCACTCGAGGGGATTCTCAAAAATTATTACACAAAAAGTTCACAATAAATTTAACATAACAAAATATAAATTTAAAATAATTCCTTCATATTCAGAATAGTGGAGTTGAGACTGAATCCACCTACCTCGGGTTTTATGATAAAAACTAATAATTATAGGAAAAACACCAATGAAGACAGGTTAAATATCTACAAACCCACATTATATCTCTTCCCCTATCATAAAAAAATCTAAATATATACATATTTGGAATCAAATATCTTAGATCTATCCACAATGGACACAGATCTATGAAAATTAGAAGGACATAGAAGAGGATCTACGAAAAGGCACCAAGAACGACCAAGAATGATCACTTATCATTAGGATACATCTTAAAAAACAAAAGTTAATCCTTCAGGTCACCTCTATATTGATGTGAGAAGCCTCCTTGAACTTTGGGAAGGGATAATATTGAGTTAGGTCCGCATAAAAAGAAAAATGAGGGAGTTAGAGGCCAAAACGTATGAGATCCAAAATTTAAGGATCTCGCTTTTAACCCGTGAATGGTTATTCACATGGTAAGGTAAACCATTCACTAACCATTTTAAAGATACTACCTAAAGGGTTGAAACTTGCATTGTTTTATCACATGGTTTTTATACTATGCGCCAACCATGCTAAAGCAGAATGTCAAACATGGCACGACTCTCCTAGGATTCCGCACGGTTTTGGACAAACTAAATGCAATGTATGTGTTATCCCATTGGGCCCTAACTCATTGTTCATAGTTTCTTGTTAGTGTTTCATAGTTTTACAAAACTGTGTACCAATTGGGAACCATTAGAAAAGCTAGAAAACACTCCAAAAGTACTCCAATCTTTGCCAAACTTTACCCATATACTTTAAAAACACAATGAGAATAAAGAAAGGTTTACTTAATTGAAACCAAGGATTCCACACCTATCAAACCTAACCATTTCCTATATTCCCTATTTTTATTATAAAAATATCCCTATAATTCTTTTGGTATAAACCTAAATAGGTTTTTTGAAGAAGGGGTATAGTTTTAAACCAATATTTTTCATTTTATTTATTTTGTTTCCTATTTAAAGTTTTCATTACATATGATCAAATAAAAACATTATTATCCTCCATATACAAATATTTTTTTTATGTTAATGGAATAACCTATGTCTGTCTCCTTCTTCCATAAAATAGAAAATAGAACCCTAATTCATGTGTATAATAGACTATCACCACATGAACTGATGTAATTCATTTTCCATCACCACCTCTCACATCTAGTTATAAAGATTGATTTAATATATATATATATATAATATTTGGGAAACATTTATAATTTTATAAAGATAATATAAAATCCAATTTCTTACATTTTCATCCATGAAAAAAATAATAACATCATTCATGTGCACGTGTGGATTACTACGTCCATGAAGTGATGTGATTCGTTTTTCATTACCACAACACATGAGAACAATATATAAGTGTATTTAAAGAAATAATATGATATATATGATATAGTAATAATTATATAAATATTAAATTATACAAACCATGTTTACAACATGTTTGTTGGAATATGGAAACATTACCGATGCATACGTATGACCTACCATCTCTATAATTGTAACTTAATAAATTTTTCATAATAATAATTCCTAGATTATTTTAAAAGTGTAATAGATATATAAAAATAATAATTATTTCATTATTATTATTCTAGATATGATATTATAATGACCCCTTTGACCGTAGTCAAAATTACCAATATATTTTTAGACATAAGAGCTGAATATTGTCCAAACAGATGATATGAATTTAATTAATTAAGTAATTAAATATAACATGGTAAAAAATTAAATAAAAGGAATAATAAAATAGAAACATGTTATTAAAGAAGTTAATAATTAAAATAATTGTATTAATTAGGAATATAATTAATGTATGTGATGAATTCTTGTCTAATGAAACAATTTTATAGATTGTTTATGTTCGGGTCCTTATAATACAACAACTCTTCCTAAAACTACTATATATCTGAATAACACATGTAATAAGTAAATAATTGAATAATTCATATATTTAAGAATGAGATAAACTATTTAATAATAACTCATAAATGCACCTATTATAAATATTTAATAGTTCAGACATTATTTACAGACACTCCATAATCTAGAAAAATATAATCGTTTTTTATTTATTTCTAATATGAACATGTTTATATTATTATTTTATATGAAATTTTACAATAAAAATATGATATTATATAAAATATAAAAATTTTATAATCTAATTTTTTATATAATCAATTGATACAATCTTAATATCATATGTATAACATTATTTAAACCATAATCTTATTAATTTTTAAAATATTATATTGAAATGGTTCAAATAATTTCTCAAAATAAGTCATTTTAATTTGAACAATTCAAATGAATAATTATGAAAAAATCATAATACTAAATAGAAGAACCTATATTTAATTTTTTTTTGTAATTTATAAATTTTTTTATAAATTACACTTTCAATTTCATTTTAAAAATTATATATATAAATTATAATTTATTCTATTTAAATTAAAAAGTATTTAATATTAACAATTTGTATTATAAGATTTTTATTTCATGAATGGTTCATAAAAATTATTTATTTAATTAAAAATATTTGATAAATAATAAATTTATAAAACTTTTTAAATTAGATAAACATAAAAAAATAATTTTTCTATAATTTATACATAATTTATAAACTACCAAATTAATTCATAATTAAAATGTATAAAAACATAATTTTCTATGTATATGTTGTTTTATGATATATTTTATTTCATAAGGTGTGGTAGGAAGTATTATATATATTATTCTATGAATTATAATTCTCATCCAGTGATTAGGAATTTGGGTGTGTGGGGTTTCTTAATTTACAATATACACTTTATGATAATGATGATATTATTCTCTATTTTTCAAAAATAAAACAACACTATAGAAAACTATGAAACCAATATCATATGCTATAATATTTCAGAAACTGAAGAAATAGATCTATGTCACCACCTATAATATCATATATTGTATGATGAAACCATAAAATAGTCTATGATATCATATATATCTAGGAAAAACCATATCATAATATACGATATCATATATCTTATGATCATCCGAGTGCAAAATTATAATCAAATTTTATGATATGAAGTACAACATATAAACAATAAACATTTTATTCTATATTGAAAATTGATTTTTAGAATCAAAGTAAACTATAATGATATAATGTCACTATTAGTTTTCTAAAAATTGATTAAAAATTATTAAATCCAGTAAAAATCATTAAAATCTATAAATACCAAGAACACCATACATTTCAAATGGAAACCCTACAAACTATAACCAAAGAATATGTACCTTACAAAAAAGTTCATAACTGTTGTTTCATTTAATATATTCTAAATTAAGATCACTTGTAATTTTAGTATACTATTCCCACTAATATGTATGTATGGGTTACATAGATTCAACCAAAAAATTTGGGCATGAACCTATTTCCTTCACAATATGCACAAATCTCGAGATGCAACGGATGAAAAAGGTAGAGAGATTCATGAGTGAGAATAAATATTATAAAAAACTATTAATGGATGCAAAGAAATATACTCATATCCACTGATCCTTTATATTGGTATTTTATATTCTCCTTGATTACCTAAATAATTTAATCATGCATTATGAAATGTATGAGAAAATGCCTCCAGTCATTCTGGTATTTATCCTATGGACCCACTCTCCCTCACATTATATCATATGAAACATAAATATTAATGATAAACAATATGGATGTTAATTTTTTAATCAATTTTTAATATTAAATTTTCTAAGTGGATCATAACTTTTCCAAATGAATCATATAATGTGGTTCATGGAATTATAATCAAACTGGGTTGTACAATACGACTAACCTAGAAAGCCATGATATGATGTCTCTATAATATATATTATCTGACTTAACCAAAGGAAATAAAAAATATTTTTGAAAAATATATTCATACTGTATCAAACCAGGTAAATATATAAAAAATCACTCTCATATTTATTAATAAGAATTTAATATCTATATTAGTCATAAAAATATTAAGTAATTTTTAATCAAAACAGAAATATTTTTAACCAAACTTATTTCTTATAAGGGTTTATTTAATAGTTTAATATCTATATTTTATAATTTTAACACCAAAATATTAATATAATTTTTAAATAATAATATCAAAAATTATATATGGTGAAATTTTGGGATTTTTTGAAAAATATTAATTTTTAGTCAATTGTTAAAAATACCAATTCTTATAAAAACTTTTTGTTTTTAATAAATTAAGTAATATTGTTGTCTCAATAAGTTTTGAAAATGATTTTAAGTAACCTATGTATTATTTTTCATATTTAATCTACTTAATTACTTTATAATTAACTTTACTTTGGTTTTTAGTATATGTTTGTTTTGGGTTTGAAAAAGGGTAAAAATTATTTTAAAATGCAGAATGATTATCCATTTTAGTAAATTAAAATTATAACTATTGGTGAATTTTTTAATTTAAATTTATATTTTAAATATCATTAAATATTAATTATATTTCATATAATGATTATTATTATCCATAGAGTTAATATAGAATCATATTTTTCTCTAAAACTACTCTTCTTAAAAACTTATTGTCTCGTCGTGTCTGCGGGATAAATATTAAATTAATTTTTTTTACAATTATGTGAATTGAACTTGAAATAATAGATTAAATATATTTAATAAAAATAATTTATAATATTTATTATGTTTAAATTATTTTTTTGAACAAAATGAATCATGAAAATAATAAAAATTAACAACTACAGTTAAGATGGGAATGGGTTTATGAAGGGTAAAACTAAGAAGATAAGTGTAAAAAGTAACCTATAAACATGTTTTAAAACTATTTAATAGAAATATTTAGACCCTTAAACCTCTATTTTTTTATAATGGTCCATTTTTTACCCTGGTGACATATGAAAATCTTTGGAGCACTCAATTATTTTTCAAAAAATCCATGTGGGTGCTCTTCCCCACATATAAAAGGCCACCCATATTCTCTCTTATTCACACATTAAAAATTATTTTTTTCCAAAAATAAATTCAAAAATAACTTCCAAAATTCCTTCCCCTTATCCAATAATCTTTATTTTTCATGGAAATCTAACCTTGGAATGATTTTGGTGAAAACCTTAAGAAGATACCTGAAGAAGAGGTGGCGTTCATCAACAAGCATTTTTTTATTTGAACCTCCACCCCATTAATTTATTCTTAAACCATGGTTATATAATAAAATAAGTATATTACAAAAAATTATATGTTGTTATGTTAATTTAATAACATAAATCATTTCCTTCTTCCATCATATGTTTTACAAAATCATGATTCGTGTGCATGGTGGACCGTCGCCTTGTGAAATGATGTCATTCCTTTTTTTCATTACCATATCACCCAGTTGGGTATGATTATGAATATATATTTTGTATAGGAAATTTATAACATAATTATACCTATTTATTCATTATATAATATATACCTTTTTTTACTTTTCATTTCGTAGGGGATACAATAATGTCGCTCACATGTACGGTAGACTATCACCTTATGAAGTGATGTTATTTATTTTTCACAAACGTGTTACAATAAAGGTAATAAGAGAAACTATAATGAATATATGTGATATAAATGTCATAATAAGAATATTTATTATATATTTATCATTATTTAATAAAAAATTTCATTTTATTTTGTACCTTTTCACTCAATGAAAAAATGTTAATGTTATTCGTGGATGTGTGGACTACCACCTCCTCAAAGTGATGTGATTCAATATTTTAATCATCACATGAAAATAATGATAGAAATAAGTATATATAATTAAATTATATGGTATTTATGATATTATTATCATTATTTAATGAAAAATTTTATGTAGCTTTTCTTATAATGATCATTGAAAAATGGAAACGTTATTCATGTGTACATACAGACTACCATCTATGTGCTCGCAACATACTTAATTTATCAAAGCCATATTTCATGATTATTTATAAAAGAATAATTGATGTATAAATATGATAATTAACTCATGTTTTTATTATTTATATGTTTAAATAGTGACTTCATTGACTACAGTCATCATAACCAAGTCGTTTTTGACACATAAGTTGAATATGTACAAAACATCTGACATAAACTTAAATGATTATGTAATTGTATATAACACTGTAATAAGAGAAATTAAATTAATAATAAAATTTAAAAATGTTAAGAATAACGTTAATAACTAACATAAGTTTATTATTCACTAATATAAATACACATGTAACAAGTCAAACACATATTAAGAGGAGTTATCTCAATTTCCTTTTGTTGAGTAATATATTCACGTTATGAAAATATTTTATTTTATGAGGTTAATATGCAAACACTTTTACATGTTATATCATGAATTTATCTATTCTGATGGTATTTAATGTTTTTAATTTTATTATTTCCTGGGCTTATGATTTAAATATAAAAAAAGCGACAAGGGAATTTCCTTCTAAATAAATACCCTTTTGAAGTTATCATCCTTCAAAATATATTTATATTACATGTTTATGTTTTTAAAATTATTTATGAAATGTTTTTGTATAGGAAAAAGTATTTGTAAATTTCATTTTACTTTATTTAAAATAGTTTCAAAAGTAATATTTTTATGCATTTTAAATTGAATTTTTTGACAAAATTCAAATGAAATATTCTATTTTTAAAGTATACGGTGATAATAAATCTTCCTAACACCATGAATTGTATTTTATACCTATATTCCCTTACAATATTACATGTTCTATTAAATAAAAAACCATACTTACCTTTTTTTTGGGTATTCTGGCATTGAAAATGGGTTTTAAAGAAAATATTATTTTAATACCGGAGAGTTATTTGTATACAAGTTTAATAGAGTTTTTATTAATTTTATCAAGAAACATGAATGAATAAATTGTTTTATTTATGATGCGGTTCATGTAAAGTATATATGATGGGTGTGCGGAGATAACACTAGGTGATACCATTTTAGCTTATACGATGGGTGTGACTAGATAAGACTCTTATACATTGGGTATTGATTATATTCTCTAGATAATTATACTAAAAGTTGTCCTCATTGGTGTTACAATATGTAAAGGTTAGATAAGGGTTATGTAAGGGTTATACGAGATGATGTCGAAGGTACCTAAATGAATTTTCTATGATTTCTAATGATTCTTCATATAAATAATTTGTTTTAAAAAATTACATAAATGAACTTTCTAAAAGAATGATAATTCACATTATGTGTAAAATGTTATATTTTCAAGAAAATATTTTTCATGGATTTTCATATTTTTTTACTAGAATAACATTTTTATTTTTATTTTTGTTGCCCCTTAATGATATTTTTCTGCTCATCTCGTGTTTTTTAAAAAAAATCATGGTATTTAAGGATGGGTAATGGGAAATTAATAATTCAATTTGAGATTCATGGATATTTTCTATAAAAATAAATGATCCTTTATTTTAAAATTTTATATTATGGAAAAAATAGGTACAGATTGGATGTGTCAACTTTGTATTATATTGATTTATTATGTATGAGTTAGGCTGTAATTATCTAAAACTGTAAACCAAAAATGATCGTCAAATGTAAGATAATGAAATAATTACTTAAAAAAATCAATATTATGTAATATTTAAGCCAATGTCCTTATAGTTGGTATCAATGATTAGTTTTGAAAACATTATAAGTTAGGATAATGTTAATTTCATTCCCATGAAATATTTTTTACATATGGCCAAGTTAAAATGATTTTTCATTTGAAGATTACCATATTTCTATATAAAAAATAGGTCTATTCAGAATGATTTTACACATAAATAATATGGTAGTTATAGTGGTATGACACTGAGAAGAAAATATCCTTCCAAATTAGCATATTGAGATTATTTGGATTGGAACATAGCAGTTTTTTATAGTGACACATCTATTGGAACAAGCTATAAATGGTGGTGGTATCCATGATTGAGATGCACATGATCTACCAATTAAGAATATATCTATTATGGAGAATTTTATGAGGCAATATACCCCATTATTCTGTGGATCATCTAAACCAGTGGTAGCTAAAGGATGGATTTATTCTCTTGATAAGATATTTGATGTCATGGGATGTATTGAAGGTAAAAAGGAATCTCTTTATGTTAATAATTTTTAAGGTGAAGTTAATCAATGGTTCTATTTGGTTAAGAATAACTAAGAGAAATATGATATTGATTGCATGGAATGAGAAACATTTAAGGATATTTTCCATGAGAAATATTTACCTAAGGTTGTTCGACTGCAAAAGGAAAAAATTCATAGAATTAAGGAAAAATATGTGTATTATATGGGTTCATATGAATAAAACATAAAAATATTGCCTTGGTATGTTCTAGAACATATTAGATACAATTATAGAAAAAATAATAGGTTTTAATCAAGAATGAAACCAAGTCTATGATAAGATTTGGACTCATGAGAATTTAAAAGCTGTGAGAAAGTTTTTTAATGTGCTAAAAAAGTTTGGATAGAGTTTTATAACTCTTATGAATCCCTTGATGATGAAAGTAATAATAAGATAAGATGAAAGGTGATGAGAAAAAATAAAACAAATAAATACAGAGTTAAGAAAATGAATTTCTCATATTGTGGTATGTTTGGTAAAAAGAATCCTAGATAATTTATTATGAAGTCAGGGAAGTATTATCAATGTGGAAAGTTTTTCAATATATCCTATTATTGAAAGGAAAATAATCCTAAAGAATCAAAGATTGGCATAATCAATAGTCATATAATTGTAAGATGTTTTAGTTTCAATGAGTTATGTATTTATATGAATTCATGTCTAGAGTAAGTTACGCTAGATATAAGTCATTATGATCAGAAAAAATAGGGGTGTAGAAATGTCAGTTTCTACTACTATAGTTGATTTTAAGCTGTCAAATGAAGTGATTAAAGGTATGCAGTGTATTAAAATTTTCCCAATACCCTATTTGACTCTAGATCTGTAAGTTATTTAATTTGTGAGAAATTTTCATAATATTATGAATAACACCTACTAAAAGTAATATAGAACTTTTTTTAAAATCTCAATATGGAAGTATTAAAGTAACTAGGATTTATAGGAATGTTCCTGTTGTTATCAGTGGGATGATATTACCTACATTTTTTTAAACTCTCCATAATTGAATTTTAAATCATTATTAGAATGTATTAGATTTACTTTATCATGCTAAGATAGATTTAGAGTCAAGAATGTTTTGTTCAATGATTCTATTCCTATGATAACTTACTTAGAAACTAAGAAATTAATTATAAATGAAATAAAAATTTACCTAGCTCATATTTTTGAAAATAAGAAACTATTGATATTTGTGATGTTCTAAAAGTAAATAACTATATTAATGTATTTTTTGATGATTTCATTATTCCAGATTGGTAGGTTGAGTTTACTATTGAGTCAATACTTGATGATGAGACTATTTTTAAATCCACATTTTGAATAGATCAAGTATAACATTGAGAATTTAAAGTGAAATTTTAGGAGTTATTAAATAAAGGCTTCATCTCACATCTCAATTCACCATGGGGGGATCCTATTTTTTGTAAAATATAAAGATTGTGCAAGGAGACTTTACATTGATTATAGAGCCTTGAATAACATCACATTTAAAAATAAGTATCCTTTACCTCATATTTTTGAGTTGTTTTATCAGCTTCAGGGAGCATTCTATTTTCAAAGGTTGACCAATGCTCAGGGTAACATCAGTTGATAGTGAAGAAAAAGCACATTTTTAATAATAAGTTTCATAATATATATGTTGACTATGAGTTTTTATTTGTTCCATTTGGGTTTTCTAAAACACATTCTGTATTTATAAACCTCATGAGTAGAGTATATCATGAGTTCATGGACATGTTTTTGGTTTTGTTTATTAATGAGTGTTTGGTATATTATAAAAGTCAGGGGGAACATGGAAGAAACATATGGATTGTTTTTAAAACCTTAAAAGAAAAGAAACTATATGGGAAATTTATCCAGTGTGGATTTTGGATAAAAAATATTTCTTTCCTTGGAAATATTATTTTTGAAGATGGTACAACTTTTGACTCGACTAAAAAAAGTTATTAAATAATGACCATGACCCACATATATCATAGATATTTTTAGTTTTCCTAGATTAGTGGGTAACTATTGACAGTTTTTTGAAAACATTTCTTGGATGTATATAAAACTAACTAAGTTAACTTGAAAACGAATTACATTTATCTGGACAAAATAATGGGATGATTATTTAAAATAACTAAAAACAATATTGTTGAATGCACCAGTTTTTGCCCGACCTTCCAAAAAATGGTAATTTTTTTATTTAAAATAATTCTTCATTGAAAAGGCTTGGATATTTAAAAATTTATAATAATTAATTAATTGATTATGCTTTATTTTAGTTGAAACCTCGTGAGTTATATTAACCTACACATGATCTGGAATTAACTACATTAGTTTTTTGATTGAAAATTATAAATGTATCATTTTTAATGATTAAATTGGTAAATATCTACTAATCATAGATGTTTTATGTTTATATTCACTCATAAAGAATTAAACATGAGAAAGAGAAGATGGATGTAACTGATCAAGGATTATGATTTCACAATTCATTACCATCACTGAAAATAAAACAAATATATCGATTCTTTGAGTTGATAAAATAATGCTACATTAACCATGTTATATTTAGAATGTGACCCTTTGGTTAGTGATTTTATGAAATTTTTTCTAGAAGTTAGGGATGAATAGATATCCTCTGTTTTCTTTTAGGACTCAGTATAATCAAATTTTTGAGAAATAATTAAGAAATATTAAAAAGAGGAACAATATTTTTAAGAAAATGTATAATCCCTTAAATGGGTAAGTTTTCTAATTTTAATATTGACGATGACGGTGTTTTATGACTTGGGAAAATATTTTTTTTGTGCCTTATAATCCCTAGTTGAGGAAAAAGATTTTTAGTGAAGCTCATAGTTCTCTATTTTCCATTCAATTGGGAAGTACTAAGATACACTGAGAATATAGGGAGTATTACTATTGTGATAGATTGAAGAGAGATATTTCTATGTTTACCATGATGTGTTTGAGTTTCCAAAAAGTTATCATATAACGAAAATTATTAAAGGGGATGCTCCAACATTTTCCAATGTCTGAGAGGAAATTGAAAAATATATCCATGGATTTCATAGTGGGATTACCAAGGACATCATGAGGTAACAATGAGATTAGGGTTATTGTATATCGATTAACTAATCTACACACTTACTCCCCATTTGAGAAAAAATATATTTATTTAAGATTTCTCGACTTATCTAAAAGATATATTCATGTTATATGGAGTGTCTCTCTGTAACACCCCAACCATAGTTACCCAGGGTTAGTGCATTATTAGATAACATTGGCATGATCAAAAAAGATTAAGTCTCAAAAGACCGATTAGTTTAGTAGCCTTAGAAACCCTAGATATATTCATAAATGTTACATTACATCATAAAGTGAAAAACTAAAATAACATAGTCTCCATATTCCACACTCATATCCCCTTAGATTATCCCTATAGGTTAGTCATAAAATACTTCTTCACACCCTAGGAAAAATAAAACATAGAAAGGGGTGAGCTCAAATGCCCAGTAAGGATATTCACATGCTATTTACTTATTCCCATGGATATTCTACTAGTCGAATAATCACATGCAATATCAATAACAACTTTCATAATGATGGAATGAATAATACCAAACTATCATAACCACATAGTCAAGGCCTTTTTCCAACACTAAAAATAATATTTTGCCAAGGACTTGTTCCAAGACACTTTTTTGTCTCATGAGACCAACCGATGCATCAAGGAGCTATAGCGGGCTCCACCCGTCACTTATTAAGTCCAATGCATTCCTCATATGAACAAGTTTAAACATAACATAAACATTCGTATTAAAACTAGCATATGAAATGTCATTACATTTCCATAAACCATGAATGGTATAAAAATAACACATCCACAGTCAAACACATCACAAAACCTTAAATAAAATATGGAAGTTTTGTATCATAATAAATCAAATTCAAATAAGTATAAAATCCATCAATGGATTTTGACATAGATGAAATCAAAACTATTTGAGAGAAATATCTCTCTTTTTAAATCATTTAAAAGTCACATAATTATAAAAGAAAACATTTCCTTTGAAAATATTCTTATAAGCTTGTAAGGGAAGCTTCGACAGTTTTATAATGGCAGAAAATAGTCGCACTCCCCGTATAAGTTAAAAAAAGACATTCTTACCTTAATATTGTTGAAAAGGTTAAAAAAGACCTTGTTTGGAAAACGACGGAAAGATAAAAATCTTATAAAAAGTCATAAAAATGTATAAATGACTTTAAACCATAATTTGTAAAATAGTAAGAATGTTTTGAAATACATTTTTAGGAAACATGGATGTGGATGATAAAGAGGTCCCAGTATATAATTACGTATAAACAACCTTGGATAATGAAGAGATTGTGAAATAAACCCTTACCTTGTACTTTTCCTTGTTTTAGGGTAGGTTAACCTCCTGTATAATGGTGAAATCTTTGTTTTTAAATTATACAAGAATCATATACATTAATATTATATCAAATATGATCTTTTAACATTTCTATGTTAATAATATCTTAGTATTATCGTCATTTCGGGTGTTAACTTACTCATTTTATTTTATATTTTTGTTACATAAGTCGTGTTTGTTATAGATAGGATATATCTTATTCATATAAAAAATGATGTCAAGTCCTTAAAATTTATTTTTAATCATCAAATGAGAATTAGACTTGCATGGATACGATGGGGAATAAATCTCATCACGTTCGTGGAGACAGTAGTCCGTTCGTACGGACGAACGAAAATATCATTATTTTGATATTAAAATAATACATAATTTGATGGTATATAATATATAAAGAATCATTATCATGTTATATTTATTATTTATATCAATTACACATCATTATCATACCCATCCAAATAATAATGTTTTGAATAACAATTACACCACGACGTGGAGACGGTAAGCCGTATGTACGCACGTATGGTGACATTTCATTCAAAGGATGGATAGAATACTGAATATGGTTGTACCATATTTATAATAACATCACAGTATATAGAAGATACTAGAGTGACTATTTTAGAGTGTAAATATCAAATAAATAAGAATTTGAAGAAGAAAGGAACTTGAAAGAGGGTGGTGAAAACATTACCTCTTCTTCAGGTTCTTCATTTTGATTTGATCAAAAGGGCTCCTTAGGTTGAATTTATAATCAAACTAAGGCCTCTAGGTTTAGGTGAGGGAAGTTGAGAGAATATTTGGGTAGAGTTTTTCTGATTCAAATGTTTTTGAAGGTATGAATTTGAGATAATGGGGAGTGCCCTTTTATAATAGGGGTGAGGGGCTTCTTAGGAAAAGCTAGAAATATTATTTTATAATAAATTCATATTCGGTTTCTAATGGCTCCAAAGTGGATTATTTAAAGGTTAAGGTGGGGATAGGTCGAAAAAAACTCAACCAATAGGTTTTAGATAGGTTTGTGTCACTATATTAACATTATCTTTTTGATTTAACTCTTAGTTAAATAGTTTGACATTTACCATATCTCTTTGTATTTTTATATTATATAGTTAATAAACTTACTATATACTTCCAAGAGACCTCCAAGTGGTCCATTAATAATACACCTATCATTATATAAGTCCTTTTTCCGAACCTTAGATTTTTAGGAATATAAAATCAATTAATAATATAATATTTTTTTTAAAAACTCATTTATGTCAATTTTGACACTATTTAATAATTGATTTTTGATAAATTCTTAGGAACTTTATTAATTATAACTAAATTTATTTAAGAAATATTAAAAAGTAATAGTAACAAATAAAATTGTTGGATGTCATCAAAACTTTAAATTATATTTATTTTAACATTTATAATAATAATTATTTGATTACTTCGTTAAAAAGGAAAATACTGCATCATTATTATGTCATAAATAAATTTTATTATTAAATGTATAAAAATTACAAATAAAATACCATTATGTATTAAATATTTTTATATTTATAATTAAAATTTATAGTCAAAAATATAATATATATATAACCCTATGTAAAAATTGTTTTTCTAAAAGATATATGCTTATGTCATTTTTGTATTTACTTAAACTTAATTAATATAAAGTGTCATTATCACTTACAAGTGGATCCATGGGGTCCCAAAATTGACCCAAAGATTCCCATGGTCAGACATGTATCAATAAATTGGGTTAGGACACATTTTAAGGTAATTTATTATTATTATAATATTATTTTTTACCCTTATTTACCGGATTTACCCTTTAACCGTGGTAAATAAAATATTTACCGAAGTAACTATTCAAAATGTCTAAAAATAAAAGTTACCTATTTACACAATTTAGACCTCTTGATTCTAAATATGGAATCCATTTTTCTAAATTCAAAACACATAAGTGACTGAAATTAATTTAAAATTAATTCCCACTGTCAAAACAAAAAGCGTGTTTTTAAGAAATAATTACTATCAAAAGATCGATACTTGTTTTTGTCCGGTTTAAATGTGAAATTACGTCCAATGAACAAAATTGTATTAAATGGTAAAAATATATTATAAATATACTTTAAAACCACTCAAATTCATAATTTAACACTATTAATTATTTTGATTAAAAAAAGTTGTTTTTAACTAAAATTTAGTAATTTTCACTATTCATTAAAATATAAAAGTTATCAGAAATGTACCAAAACTTCACCCTAGGCTAATTTTAATATTCCAAATCCAAAAATAAATTCTATTTTGGATGATAAAATATATAAAATTTCAAAAAGTGTGTATTACTATTCATAACAACTAGTTTGATTGGTTGTGGTGTGTTAAAACTCGAAGTTGTGTACAACACACGCTACTGTATTATTCAAAGATAAGAGTACCATGGAAGTTTGGGGTGTTACATTCTCCCCTCCTTAAAATAATTTCATCCTTGAAATTTCTAGAATACTACCGCTTGAAAAGACTCAGGTGGTTCTTCATCATATGTTCCTCGGGTTCCCACATTGCCTCTTCCATCTTATGGTTTCTCCATAGAACTTTTACTAGACGTGTCGTCCGGTTTCTCAACACTTGTTCTCTGGTATCAAGAATCCTAATGGTATCTTCACAAGAAGATAGATCGGGTTCCAGTTCTACTTCCTCATAGGTGAGTACATGTGTTGGGTCAGGCATGTATTTTCTCAACAGTGATATGTTGAACACATAGTGAACTTTGGAGAGACTTAGCGGTATTGCCAAACGGTAAGATACAACACCAATTCGTTCTAGAATTACAAAAGGTCCGATGTACCTGGGACTCAATTTACCTTTATAACTAAAACTTATAACTCCCTTCCATGGAGATACCTTCAAGAAAACATGATCTCCTACCTAAAATTCCAAATCCTTCCTTTGGTTATCGGCATAGCTCTTCTGCCTACTTTGAGCTGCTTTGATGTGGGTTTGGATTACCTTCACCTTTTCCATTGTTTCCTCAACAAGTTATGGGCCTACAAGTTTTCATTCACCAACATCATTCCAACAGGTTGGTGTGCGGCATCTCTTTCCATATAACACTTCATACAGTGCCATCCGAATACTTGAATGGAAGATATTGTTATAAGAAAATTCTACCAGATGTAAATATTGATCCCACATACCCTGAAAGTCAAGTGAGAAGGATCTCAACATGTCTTCTACGGTTTGAATAGTTTGTTCTGATTGTCCATCTTTTTGGGGGTGGTAGGCAGTGCTCAAAAGAAGTTCAGTATCCATGTATTTCTGAAGACCTTTCTGAAATCTTGAAGTAAAGTGGGGATCATGATCAGAAACAAGTGATTGGGGTACTCCATGAAGTCTCACAACTTCATTGATATATAATCTTGCTAGACGTTCAAGTGGTAGATCTTATCTTATATAAAGAAAATGTTCTCACATGGTAAGATGATCAACAATGACCCATATTGCATCATTCCATCTAGGAGTCTTTGGTAGCCCCATGACAAAGTCCATTGTAATATTATCCCATTTCCACTCAGGTATGGGAAGAGGTTTCATGATTCCTCCAGGCTGTTGCCTTCCAGATTTCACTTGTTGAAAAACCATACATCTTGACACAAAATCAACAATTTCCCTTTTCATGTCGTACCACCAAAAAATGTTCCTTCAAATCTCTATACATTTTTATGCTCCTAGGGTGTATAGAGAAATTGGAACTCTGAGCATCTTCCAACAATTCCCTTTTTAGATCTGGTATATCGGGACCACAAAGTCTCTTCCCAAATTTCAAAATTTAATCTTTATACACAAAGTCACTCCATCTACCATCATTCATAGCTTTAGTCTTCTTTTTAAATTATTCATCATCAGTCTGAGAACTCTTTATCCTTTCTAGTAAAGATGGTTTGGAAAAATTTTGAAAAAGTATCGATGTTTCACCTTCCAAGGTTATTCCCAAATCCAACTTTACTAGATCCATGAAAATTGGATCCCTTTCAATTATCATTTTGTTCAAAACTCCATGATACTTTCGGCTCAAAGCATCTGCCACCTTATTTTCCTTCCCCAGGTGGAAGTTTATAGTGCAATCATAATCCTTGAGTAGTTCAAGCCATCACCTTCTCCTCGGGTTGAGTTTCTTCTGTGAGAAAATTTACTTCAAACTCTTGTAATTAGTATAAATATCAAAATTTTCACTATAGAGATAATGTCTCCATATCTTCAAAGAAAATATTACTATAGCTAACTCAAGATCATGAGTAGGATAGTTTTTCTCATGAATTTTCAGCTGTCCTGATGCATAAGAAATAACCATATCATTCTGCAAGAAGACACAACCAAGTCCTTTCTTTGAAGCATCAATGTAAATAACAAACCCACTATTCCCTGATGGTAGAGTCGATATAGGAGAATTGACTAATATTCTCTCCAGTTCTTCAAAACATTCTTCACACTCTTTTGTCCAAATATATTTAACCCCTTTTCATGTGATCTTTGTTAATGTGTTAGCCAACCGGGAAAAATTCTGGACGAAATGTCGATAATAACCTGATAAACCAATAAAACTGTGTACCTCAGTTATACTCGACTGTGCTGGCCATTCGTGGATTTCCTTGGTCTTAGAAGGATAAAAAAAATTCTATCATTAGAGACAATATGGACATGAAAAGAAATATCTTGAAGCCAGAATTCACACTTGCTAAATTTCCCATATAATTCATGACTTCTAAGAGTATTTAGGATAATACACAAGTGATTTTCATGATCTTCGTAGATTTTGGAGTATACCAAGATATCATCAATAAATATCACCACAATATCATCAAGATATACCTTGAAAACTCTGTTCATTAGATCCATGAATACAGAGGGTGCTTTAGTCAATCCAAAAGGCATTACTGTAAACTCATAATGCCTATACCTAGTTCGAAATGCTATCTTTGGAATTTATTCCTTCTTCACACACAACTGATGGTGTCCAGATCGAAGCTAAATCTTTGAAAAGTATTGAGCTCCATGCAGTTTGTCAAATAAATCATCAATGTGAGGTAGGGGATACTTGTTCTTTATTGTTATAGCATTGATCTCCCTGTAGTCGATACATAACCTCATAAATCCATATTTCTTTTTTTTAAAAAGGACAGGGGCTCCCCATGGAGAAACAATAGGGAGAATAAATCACTTATTACTCAATTAATCTAGTTGTTTCTTTAGTTCCACTAATTCCATAGTTGTCATTCTATAAGGGGTCTTCGATATAGGCCTTGAACCAGGAATTAAATCAATGGAAAACTAAATTTATCATTCTGGTGGATGTCCAGGTAAATCCTCTGGAAAAACATGAACATATTCTCCAAAAATAGGTACATCCTCAATTTGAACATTCCTTTCCTATTCCAATGTTATTTCATTCTCTTCCACCTCAATAATTGAATTTAGTTGAGCTACTGGGGTGGATCTAGGTAAGAATTAGGTGGTGACAATTCTGCTCTAAAGATAAGGTGTTCCTTATAATCACCATAAAAAATAGTAACCTCCTTCTTCTTACAATAAATTTTTGCATCATGGTCTGAAATCCAATCCATATAGAGGATTATATCAAATTCAATCATATGTATGATGATGAGATCAGAAGATAAAGAACATTTATGTGCTCTAATGGAGACTGATTCACAAAACATTGTTACAATGATACTTCCCCTAGGAGTTTTGACTGAAAACTCCCTTGTTAAATCAAATTGTAAATATCTAATTTTCTTAGTAAACTGGGAAGATATGAAACAATGCGATGATTCAGAATCAAATAAAGCATTGGCTAAACTTGAGGAAACCATTAAATTACCTTCCACCACATCTTTCGGAGCTTCAACCTCAATAGTAGTGATATCATAAGCTTGGCCTTGAACCCTTGGCCTTTTCTGAGGTAAGTTCCACTGACGCTTAGGAAATTCATTTACTTAATGCCCCATTTCTCTACAATTATAGAATTCCATGTTGACAACAACTTTCCTTCCCTTGAAATCATTAGCTTGGTGGCCTTTTTCACCACACTTCTAATAGACTTCCATTCCCTTCAAGAAAGTACTAGGGTGTTTCTTCCCACATTTACTACAGGATGGATATTCCTCTTTTCCCTTCATCCCTTTATTTCCATTTCTAGAGTGGTCAGTAGATCTCTTATTCTCTTCATTTTCTTTAAAGTCATAAAACATAGAGAATTATTTTTTTATCTTGACAGCACATGAGACAATATCTTCATATGACGAGAAGGATTGTGAGACCAATTCTCGATAGAGAAATGGTTTTAACCCATAAAAGAAATAATCAATGTTATTTCTTGGGTTACGTATATAATCTACAACATACCTTGATAACCTTGTAAAGGTAGCTTCATACTTTGCGACATTCTCATCCTCCTTTTTTCTCAGACTCAGAAATTACCTTTCCATATCTCCTCGATGTTCACAAGGAATGCATTTTTCTAAATATAGCTCTTTGAACTCCATACATTCCATATTTGATACTTCATCATCTTTCTTCATGTTTTGAATCAATGACCACCAATGATCTGCATCTCCAGTGAGACGGTAAACTGCCATGATAACTTTTTCCCTTTCACTACTCCCCAGGGCATGGAATATTTTCTCTAAGGAATTTATCCATTGCTCAGCTAATAAGGGATTTGTACTCCCATTTAATGTTGGTGGTTTTTACCTCATGAAGAGATCTGACATTGATCCTCCACGCTGTGGATCTGGGTGCTCCATACGGGTAAGGTTTTTATTCATAACCTGAGTGAGTTGTCCCAGTATGGTGATTAGCTAATCAACACCAGTTGCATCACCAGCTCCACTATAATTATCTTGAGCAGGAGGGAAATTTCTACATAGAGTGTGTGTATTGATACAGTTTCCACTTCTTCCACTAGACACCATTTCTAAACAATGGCATACACTAGATTAGTTTATGAATCACAACACATAAATCCAAACTTGTAAAACACTTAAAATAAATTGAACAGTTTAGGGATATAACTCATAATCAGAAAAATGTTTTCTTTGAGGAAGTATATACTCATAAACCCTTCATAATGGTTTGTAAAGGAAATGAGAATTATCCTAAGCATATCCCTCAGGAGTGTCGTAACCAAGAGTGCAGCAAGGCCCATTTTCGTGCACCAGTTCCCGTTCGAGTCTAGCTCAAAGTGGTGTTTTCAGGTTTTACCCCTAGGTACATCTATTCCAGAGCCACCTCTACCTACTCGTATCCAGACAGAGATGTATTGCTCATAAAACTCACAAAATATCTATAATACCAAAATTCTAGGAAGTTCTTCTTTACTAATCCTCAAATTCCATCTTAGGCCTATGTGTTATAATCAAAGTTTATCTAAATCTAGCTTCCAGGGTTTGTACTAAACTTTCTATGATACCAACTGTAACGCCCCAACCCCAGTTACCCAGAGTCGATGCATTATTACATAACATTGGCATGATCACAAAAGATCATGTATCGAAAGATCGATTAGTTTAGTAGCCTTGGAAACACTAGATACATTCATAAATGTTACATTACATCATAAAGTGAAAAACTAAAATAACAAAGTCTCCATAGTCCACACTCATATCCCCTTAGATTATCACTGAAGGTCAATCATAAAATACTTCTTTACACCCTGGTAAAAATAAAACATAGAAAGGGGTGATCTTAAATTCCTAGTAAGGATAACAATATAGCGGAAACTTTCATAAATAAGAATAAATATTTAAGGCAACGTATAAATAAAACAAGAGCATTTTAAACATGAACTTCAGCATAATATGGAAGAAGTAAAATGAAATAATTCCATTTACTTATTCACATGGATATTATACTAGTAGAATAATCACATGAAATATCAATAACCACTTTTATAATGATGGAATGCATAATGCCAGACTATCATAACCATATATTCAAGGCCTTGTGCCAAGACTACAAATAAGATTTTGTCAAGGAATTGTGTCAAGACACTAGTTTATCTCATGAGACCTACCGATGCATCAAGGAGCTGTAGCGGACTCCACCCGTCACTTATTATGTCCAATTCATTCCTCATATGAACATGTTTAAACATAACATAAACATTCTTATTAAAACTAGCATAAGAAATGTCAATACTTTCTCCATAAACCATGAATGGTAAAAAAATAACACATCCACATTCAAACAAATCACAAAACCTTTAATACAATATGGAAGTTTTGTATCATAATAAATCAAATTCAAATAAACTTAAAATCCATCAAAGGATATTGATATATATGAAATCAAAACTATTTGAGAGAAATCTCTTTTTTTAAGTCATTTAAATGTCACGTAATTATAAAATAAAACATTTACTTTGAAAATATTCTTATAATCTTGTAAGGGAAGCTTTGACGGTTTTATAATGGTGGAAAATAGCCGCACTCGTCGTATAAGTTAAAAAAAATACATTCTTACCTTAATTATGTCGAAAAGGTTAAAAAGGACCTTGTTTGGAAAACGACGAAATGATAAAAATCTTAAAAAAATTCAGACAAGGGTATAAATGACTTTAAACCATAGTCTATAGAATAGAAATAATGTTTTTAAATACATTTTTAAGATACATGGATGTTGATGATAAAGAGGTCCTAGTAGATAATTATGTATAAACTACCTTGGATAATGAAGAGATTGTGAAATAAACCCTTACCTTGTACTTTTCCTTAGTTGAGGGTAGGTTAAACTTCTATATAATGGTGAAATAATTGTTATTAAATTATACAAGAATCATATACATTAATATGATATCATATAAGATCTTTTAACATTGCTTTGTTAATAATATCTTAGTGTTATCGTTGTTTCGGGTGTTAACTTACTCATTTTCTTTTATATGTTTTATTACATAAGTCGTGTTTATTATGGATAGGTTGTATCTTATTCATATGTAGAATTATATCAAGTCCTTAAACATTATTTTTAATCATCAAATGAGAATTATACTTTCATGGATACTATGGGGAATGAATCTCATCGCGTTTGTGGAGACGGTAGTCTGTTCGTACGTAGGAGCGACAATATCATTATTTTGATATTAAAATAATATATAATTGGATGGTATATCATATATACAGAATTATTATCATGTTATATTTATTATTTACATCAATTACACATCATTATGATACCCATCCAAATAATAATATTTTGAATAACAATTACACCACGACGTGGAGACTGTAAGCCGTACGTACGCACGAATGGTGACATGTCATTAAAAGGATGGATAGAATACTGAATTTGGTTGTAACATATTTATAATAACATCACAGAATATATAATATACTGGAGTTATTATTTTAGAATGGAAATAACAAAGAACGAAGATGTTGAAGAAGAAAGGAACTTGAAAGGGGGTAGTGAAAACATTACCGCTTTTTCGGGTTCTTCCTTTGGATTTGATCAAAAGGGATCCTTAGGTTGGCTTTATGATCAAACTAAGGCCTCTAGATTAAATTGAGGTAATTTGAGAGAATATTGGGGCATAGGTTGGCTGAGTCAAATGGATTTGAAGGTATGAATTTGAGAGAAGGGGGAGTGCCCTTTTATAAGAGGGGTGTGGGGAACCTTAGGAAAAGCTAGAAATATTATTTTATAATAAATTCATATTCAGTTTATAATGGCTCCAAAGTGTATTATTTAAAGGTTAATGTGGGTATAGGTCTAAAACCACTCAAAAAATTGGTTTTAGATAGGTTTGGGTCACTAAATTAACTTTATCTTTTTTATTTAAGTCTTAGTTAAATAGTTTGACATTTACCATTTCTCTTTGTATTTTTATATTATATAGTTAATAAACTTACTATATACTTCCAAGAGACCTCCAAGTGGTCCATTAATAAAACACCTATCATTATATAAGTCCTTTGGACAATCTATATATTTTTAAGAATAAAATATAAATTAATAATATAATATTTGTTTTAAAAACTCATTTATGTCAATTTTGACACTATTTAACAATTGATTTTTGTTAAAGTTTTAAAAAATTTATTAATTCCAAAAAAAATCATTTAAGCATTACTAAAAAGTCATATTAATAAATTAAATTAGTTTATGTCATAAAAAAATTAAAATTATATTTATTTTAACATTTATAATACCAATTATTTGATTCTTTCATTAATAAGGAAAATACTATATCATTATTGTGTCATAAATAAATTTAATTATTCAATGTCTAAAAATTATAAATAAAATACCATTATGTAAGAAATTATTTTATCTTTCTAATTAATATTTATAGTTGAAAATATAACATATATAACCCTATGTAAAAATTGATTTTCTAAAATATATATGCTTATGTCATTTTTGTATTTACTTTAACTTAATCAATATAGTGTCATTATCAGTTACAAGTGGATCTATGGGGTCAAAAAATCGACCCAAAGATGCCCATAGTCGGAAATGTATCAACCAATAGGGTTATGGCACGTTTTTGGGTAATTTATTATTACTATAATATTATTTGTTTACCCTTATTTATCGGATTTACACTTTAGCCATGGTAAATAAAATATTTATCGAAGTAATTATTCATAATGCCTAAAAATAAAAGTTACCTATTTAAAAAATTTGGACCTACTAATTATAAATATGTAATACATTTTTCTAAATTCAAAATACATAAGTGGCAGAAATTAATTTAAAATTAATTCCCACTATCAAAAGAAAAAGCGTATTTTTAAGAAATAATAACTATCAAAAGATTGACACTTGTTTATGTCCAGTTTAAATGTAAAATTATGTCCAATGACAAAAATTGTATTAAATGGTAAAAATATATTCTAAATATATGTTAAAACAACTCAAATTCATAATTTATCACTATTAATTATTTCAATTAAAAAAGTTGTTTTTAATTAAAATTTACTAATTTTCACTATTCATCAATAAATGAAAGTTATCAGAAATGTACCAAACATTCACCCTAGGATAATTTTAATATTAAAAATCCTAAAATAAAGTATATTTTGAAAGATAAAATGTATAAAATTTCAAAAAGTGGGTATTACTATTTATAATGACTCGTTTGATTGGTTGTGGTGTGTTAGAACTCGAAGTTGCGAACTACACATGGTACTATATTAAAGAGAAGCGTACCATGGAAGATTGGGGTGTTACACTCTCTCTATTGTATCTTACCATGATCCTAGGTTCAAAAATAATTTCTGAAAAGGACTTAAAAAATCATTGGGAACCAAATTAAAATTTAGTGTAACTTTTTATTTTCAATATAATGGATATTCTAAGAAATAATTCAGACCTTAGAAAAAATGATTATTTCATTTTCAATGGATTACCAGGTTATTTGGGATCAATATCATTATTTGGTTGAGTTTTCTTATAATAATAGTTTTCATTATAGTATTGATATTTTATTATTTGAGAAATAATATGGAAAGTGGTCTCTGACACCAGCTTTTTGGGATGATGTAGGAGAAATGAGGATAATGAGACATATGTTAATATAGAAAATGGATGAGAAGGTGTAGTTAATTTTACAACATATATGGACTACTTAGAGTTGGTATAAAATCTATATAGATAATTAGAAGAAATATATTTCTTTTTCAGGTAGCTGATCATGTATTTTTCAAAGTTTCTCCATGGAGAAGTCTTATTATTTTTTATGGAAGGGAAGATAAGTTCACAATTCATTGTACCATAAACAATTCTGGATAGAGTTGGATCTGTTGCATATTGATTGGATTTTCCTCTATGTTTTTTCTCAACGACACAATATATTTCATTCTTTGATGTTAATGGATTATGTAATGAACTCATCTCATGATTTTATCCTAGAAGTAGTTCAGTTGGAAGAGAATATTTTTTATAAAGAAAACTAGTTCATATTTTTAAACATTGATTAAAATTTTTGCAGGATAAGGTGATTACTAGGATAATGCTTATAAAAACCCCATATGGTTGAAGATACAACATTGGAATCTAAAAATGCTATGAGAAAAAGATATAACCACTTGTTTGATAAGTGAATAAAATTTTGAGGATTCAATTTTGAAAAGTGGGGAAGAATATAACAACGTAGGTAAATATAGAATAAATTACCCTAAAATTTATTAATATGAATTATATAGCTATATTCTCCATAATAATATTATGTAATTTTTAATCAAAAATTAAATAGTTTTCACAAAACTCTTTTATTATACTTTTTAATTAAAATATTAATTCAAAATTTTAGAATTTTAATTTGAAAATATGAAAATAATTTTTTAAATAAAAATATGAAAATTTACCTATGGTAAATATTTTAGACGTTTCCGATAATATTACTTTTTCAGTGAATAGTAAAAAATACAAATTTTTGTAAAAAAATATTTTCTCTTTAATATATTAAGTAATTTATAATTATAAATATGTTTATAATATGATCTTAATTAATAAAATTATTATTTATTTATATTTTATACAATTAATTAATTTTTAATCAACTATATTTTAGTTTTGAGTATACGTTTGTTTTTCATTTTAAAATGGGTATTTCTAAAAATTATTTTAAAATGAATATTTTTTTTAATTTTAGTTTATTAATATAATAAATAAATGAGGAATATTTTAAATTAAATTTATATATTATATATCATTAAATTTTAATCTATTTTCCTATAATTATTATTATTAGTCATAGAGTTGATATAGATTCATCTTTTGCTCAAAAAAATACTCTTCTTAAAAACCCATTGTCTCACAACGTCTACGAGATTAATATTAAATTAAATTTTGGAACTTATGTGATTTGAATTTGAAAAAATTAATTCCATAATTTGAATCGCCATAATTTATTATTTCTAATAAGTTCAACATAATATTTTACGTAAATAAATAGTTAAAACAATAAAAATTAATTCTTGCGATTAATGAAAAAATGGGTTTGCCATGGGTTAAACTTAATATATAGGGGTAAATATGACCTATAAACTTTTCTAAAAACCATTTTAAGGAAATATTTCGACCATTATACATATAAGTTTCTATAATGGTCTATATTGGCCCTTGTAATATGATATATCATGAATTTATCTATTATCATGGTATTTAATATTTTGTTTAATGTTTTTATTTCAGGAAGTTATGATTTAAATATTTACAAAGTTATAATGGAATTATATTCTAAATAAATCATCTTTTACAGTTTTCTATAATTCTCTCTCACTCATTAGTGTTCATGTTTTTAATTTTTTTTTGAATTTTTTCATATAGGCCTAAAATATTTATAAATTTAATTTTAATTGATTTAAAAGGTCTTAAAATGTAATATTTTTAAGTGATTTAAATGAAACATTTAAAAAAATGACAAATAGAATGTTTTATTTCTAAAGCACAGATCAATGCTGACTTTTCCTATTATTATTAATGTTATTTTATTTCTATATTCATTTGTAATTTTACATGTTCTATTAAATAAATAACTCCATCCCATTTTTTTGGTATTTTTGTATTGTTTTTTTAAATTAAAATGGTATTTTGATATCTAAAAGTGATTTGTATAAGAGTTTTAAATATTTTTTCACATGTTTGATAATGAAAAGTGAAAGAATTAAATGTTTTCTTAAATTTTTAGTTATTGGAAATTATATATATTGGGAAAAATAAAATAGCGATGGGTGAGCCTTTTATATATTATATGATGGGTTCACCCAGATAAGTATCCAATGAATTGTTTAATGATTATGTTATCCAACTAATTATATTGGATGTTGTCCGTATAGTTATTCCAATTTTTAAGGGTGTTGTAAGAGTTCTATAAGATGATGTACCAAGGTACCTACGTGAATTATCCCTGATTTCTAATTAGTTTTAATTAAAATCATTTGTTTTTAAAACTTTAATAAGTGATTTTTTCAAAATAATAACAATTAATTTTATGGGTAAAATGTTATGTTTGAAAGAAAAGGGTTTTCATTGGTTTTCATATATTTCATTGGACTACTGGTTCTCTTTTTTTTATGTCCTTTACTAAGCCTTTTGTGATCATCCAACATTTTTAAAATATTTTTCATTGTATTTAATGGTGGGTAAGGGGAAAGGAAGAAATCAAGTTGAAATTCATAGTGAGTTTTGATGAAAATATATAATAATTTATTTTAAAAGATTTATATTATAGGGAAAATAGATACTTATCAGAAGTTACCACTTTTTATTCTATTGATTTTCTATATATGAGTTATGGACTAATTATCTAAAACTATAAACCTAAAAATATCCTCCAATACAAGGAAATAAATTCTTTACTTAAAAATCAAGATTATTTAATGTTTAAGGTTTGGTCCTTATTCATACCCTTTATGAACCTACATTGTGATATATAATATATGGGATTTTGGGAATATTTCATTCAAATTATATGAATTATTTTTTATTTATTTTTATACTATGAAGTTGAGGGTCAATCCCATGTCATCCATTGAGTGGTTTTTGATGATCATTGTTTACCACAACTAACTAAAGTAGGAAAAGTCAATTACCATACTAGTCTGGTAAGAATATGATAACTAAACAAGTTTATTTATAATGTGAGTGCTAATTGTTTTCGTACATTATTGTACAAACACATTCCTTATATATTTTATAATTTTATATAGTCCACTTTAGTGGTGTCCTATATAGTTTTATACTTTCACTTTTTAGTTCAACCTTGGTGGACGCATATATCTTATGTTTGGCATGTAGTCCATGGAATGGGCCCTTGTATTTGTTAATGGGTGAGAATATGTTGATATGGATGAAGAGAAAATACTATAAATGGATAAATAATTTTTATTGGTGTATTTTTATTTATTTTGATATGAATGTGGATCATATAAAATCACACCTAGTCAGCATCCTCTATCATATGGGGAGGCACACTTGAACTCCCATTCTATTTTAGATCAGGTCAGGTAACCTAAGTTGAAATGTTCTAAATGGAATGATATTTTTTTTATATCATCATTTATAAATTTCATATATGGAGATATGATCATTCAAAACATGGTACATACATAAAACATATGAATTATGAACAACTATATAGTGGAAGGTCTAATTTACCATGGTGGTGGGGATTCTATTTTCTATCATTAATTTTTATTTTTTTATTATTTTAATAATTATGGGTTTTGAGTTGTGAGTAATGATTTATTATTTTAATATTTTTTTGGGTGTAAAGAAGTAGGTGTGCATGCATCATACATGGCATGTATGTTCACATCACACGTGCATGACTACATGTGAGTAAAATGGTTTTGAAATGGTAGTTTTTGGTTAAAAAATTCATAAAATTTAGTTTTTGAAAAGTTGTTTTGGAAATGGTTTTTGGTAAATTAAAACACTAATAACAAATTATTCAGAGTTTCAATGAATAAATTACTTGGGAGAAATAATTATCTAGAACCAACAGTTATTTTTAAAATGTTATTATGTTGATATGATGATAATAGTATATGGTTTTATGGTGTGATGAAATACATAGATTCAGTTTTTTGATAATTATATAACAAGGGTACAAATTAGTATCAATATGGGGTGCTTAGAGTATTAATTAGTATAAACCTATGATGCCTTTGTAGTTTGTAAACCCATCACGTCGATAATGTAGGCATGGAAGTTTCCTTATGTATATACTGAATTGAAATAATGGATAATTCTTTGTTAGGAAGGTGGTTGTGTTCTTAGGATAATATCATTTGGATTCTTATTTAAGTTGTTAATGCATGAATCAAGAATGGAAGAATAGAATTATAGAGTGTATGCCTATATCTGCAGTTTTTGGAGAGTTTTTCAATATATGGGTTAGTTCATTATCACTTTTATTGTGGTAAATTTTGTGATTTTTGTATGGTGTATGAGGTAAATAAAACAGTATGACCTGATTTTATTATGGGATAATATTATAATGGTTTTCTTTTAAGAATGGTTGACATGGGAATATGAAGTATGTATAATTCTTGGATACTGCGGATGACTAAGTGTGTACTTAGTCCATATTGTTTTGTTACTATAATGATTTGCATATGGTATTAGTAGATAATACCCACTCAAATCCTTTTTTTGTATTTTTGAATGAAACCACTTTTAGGGTTTAATGGGAAGCTATAAGCTACTAAGAATAAATATATCTAGACACTAAATACAAAAACCACAAAACCAAATCCAAATTGATTCAGATGGTAACCTGACAAACTATTGACTTGAGCGTTCTAAGGTTACACCTCCATCCCTACAACCATGAAATGATCGAGTCCATACTTCTTGTGGATAAGAAACTAACAACATTAACACCATTTATTCTGAAAGAATGTGAACTCCACTATCAATTAAACTTTGAATAAAAAATACACACTATAAAAACATAAAAAAACCATCATCACCATCAAGACAAGATCATCGATGAGAAAAATAGTTATACCCAAATAAAATACACCCTCTTCAAAAAAATAGACTAACGCCACCATAAAAAAATGAATGAAAACCAAGAATTCCATTGATGTTGAGTGTAATAGATTCTCAACATTGATCCATGAAGATCACAAAGCATTTTATCCCTGAAACTAATAACCAAATCATAATCCCCAAGTCACCACATTCAAAAAACTTCATTGAAGATACACCAAATAGTATGAAAAAAAGTATCCATAAGTCATGTAAAAGTGACAACATCATTAGAATTCCACTAGACCGCCATTGAAATTGAATCTAATCATGGATACCAAATAATGAAACACCATCACTAAAGGAAATAAAAAAAACACACACATCAAATGGACAAATTTATAATAATGAACCAAAAACCCACCTACCATCAATTGAAATATAAATAAAAAATTAAACACCATACTTCTCTTCCAATAAAACTATTTGGTTCATAGATTTTCCACTAGGAAAGAGAGGATTATAAAATTCCAATTTAGGATTGATGACTTCCACCATAATAAATAAGAATCCATAGGAATGGAATTAGATAAAATCAATATATAGAAACACCACAAAGGATTGTTCCCTAACCCAATCAAAAGCATGTTATAGAACATGGGTCATTCTAATAATGATAGGCTCACCCAATATTAAAAAATGGTAAATGAAGTTGGAGAGAAAGATGAGGAGGCATGAAGAGTGATAGGATGGTCTAACCAAGTGAAATATAATTTAAGAAATAATCTAAACATAAAAATATGGAGAGTAAATTGAGAATAAGATCATAGGTAGGCCTCTATTTTGATGGTTTTCTTCATGAAAACCCTATATATTAGAATAAGTCCTCTTGGAGAGTGTGAAGACCTCAGCTCTCCAAAAAAAATGTATTGGTGGGTGATTTATTGTCATGTTATCACCAGATGATGTCTAATGAACACTCACTGTGGGATATTTGTGGGGAGATGATAGATAATGATTCTTGAGTCATTTACCTTAAATATATTCTTTATATAGAGATTATATTGTGGGTCTTAAAGGACTTTAAAATGGGTTTTAGGGAAGGATAATTGATGGATACCCGATTAATTCATGAGGTTAAAGTATTATCTTACCGAGTCATTAGGGTAAATTAGATGTATGAGGATAATTAAAACTAGTTGAGGAAATTTTATTTTCTATTTGTATGGATTAATTATTAAATGGATATAATATTACTATTAGTAGATAAACAATTTGAAGTTGAATGATATGAATAGTAAAACACCCTTTATCTAATAGAGGGGATGATGGAGTACCATGTATTAGTATATTATAATGACTTGCATCATTATGGGTTGATGAAATGCGATGGGATATAATATTTTAGTCTTATAGGATAGTAATATTTAATAATTTGGACTCTAATTGGGATTTTTGGGGTAGAAAAATATATTAGAGATGCTTTTATACATTGTTGATAAATTAAGTGTTGTACCAAGTGATTGGGTGAGTGGTGGAGTAGGGTTGTTATATCCTTTTTGTATAAATATGAAACATATGATAGATCACACTACAACGTTGGGGAGCTGTGACATTGTGTGTGTCATATGAGATTAATTTTAAAAGTAAGAATAGGTATTCATTATAAAAAAAATTAAAATGATGAAAAACACTATATAAGATTAAAATTATAATGTTGTGGATGATTATGTAGTAGTGAAAGAGATTTCATCATGAGGGGTACTCTTGGGGAAATAATCAAGGTATAGATTGAGGGGTAGTTCTATAGGGTTTCTTAAGGGGGAAGGATTATGATCTAGTGGGTAAGCTGCACTGTTGAGGATTTTTAAGAGGTATAGGTATTAGTATACTTCTAGAGGAGGATCTGTCATTAGATTCTATGGATATGCCACAAAATATATATAGTGGTAGAAACTACACTATGACCTAATGTGTCATGATATAGTCCAACCCCTAATGAAGAACATTTTTTTAGGACCACTATGGATCAAATTAAAATGGACTCATTTTCTAGGTCAACCCCATTAAAATTTTGGGGAATGTTGGTTGTAGGGAGAAGGCCATTTAGTAGAACCCTTTCCTCTCCTTCTTCTCTTGGTTACCCTTTCATGAGGTGTAGTTTTATATTAGATAACTATTTGATGTAAGTAATTCACTTTGATCGCTTTCATTATTCCACCCATCTATTTTTGTCTATTCTTTGGGGTCATTCGATTTGGGTTTGAGTGACGATTCCACAATATCATGGTGGAATCATTCTGAGCGATTGGCCTTTTTCATATGGCTGATGGATGAGTTCTTAGGATAAATAATTCATGTTATGTTTTTCTATTTTAATTAATGTAATTAATCTAATTCATTTTGATGGGTAATTTAATTTAATGCGATTAAATTGGAAATTGTATGTGTATTTGACCATGGGATTTTTCATGTAACGATGTTGTGGTTATGTCATGGACATTACACCCTCTATTGGAAATTTTTACAACAAGTTGATGTTTCTTATTGATTTTTTTAATTATTAATCTTTTTATTAATTTTTATAATTAATTATAACTGTAATAATTTATTCTTTATATGTTTTTAATTAATATAGTGTCCAGGGTTTTTGTAATTTCTTGGTAGGATCTTGGATGAGACTTAAACAAACATGGAAAAGGATGGTGACTTGATTAACATCTAGGTGCTCTCAACGATACAAATCCATATGCATTTTTTGAATGATTATGAATGCCTAAATGAGAATTTATGTTCATATAAATTTTATAGGGACAAAAAGTTCCTAATGTAAAGAAAGAAAATGGAATTGAACCTCATAGTGACTGTGTGAGAGATTTTTTAACATCGCTCATTTTGGGATCATAAAGTGACTCATCAACTAGAGATGAGGAAACAAGATGATTTTTTTGATAGGCCTAGGGTTTGTCTTAGGGTTAAGATGAATTTTAGGTAGCATAATTTAGAACTAATAGGGATATTATCATAAGAAATAAAATAAATGTTCAAGTATTAATGGATGAGATGATGATACATCTTACATGTTATTTGGAATACCCTCTTGTGGGTACGTTAGAAACTTATAAATTTATAGGATATGGATATATATTTTATGGCTAGATATGGTGTGTTGTGGATGTTTTCCTCCAGTTTAAGAGATTGATAGATCTCATAAGTGATATGTGATATGCAACATAGGTATACATCATTTGAATTTCCATGAAAACTGGGAAATGGGTTTCTAAGAGGCCCTAAGGTCCTAATTATAGAATTGTTTGTGGGGATAATGACTGGGAAGTTGATGTAAGAAATGGAAGGGCATGTGGACTTAAATCTTAAGTCTTATGATGGGTAAGGCCTATGATCTGTAATATTAGAATGGGGTGTTGGGTACGGATTGGTTCTAGTGAGTGGAGACTGAGAAGGGTATGAAAAACCTATTGAATACCGTCCCATGCAAAATAAGAAAACTGAAGGGTTTTGTGTTTCATACCCTATGTGTTATGTACTGGAATTAGAGGATTAACCATTGAGGATAGATAGAATATGGGATATAAATTTATGTTCTGGATGAGTCATGTATGGCTAATGCCTATATTGTGAGCCGTGATATGAAATAAGATAGTTGTGTGGGATGATAACTAAGAGCTATATCTGGGGATTTTATTTTAATGTTTTTATATTATACTTGATATTTTTATTTAATAAATAAGGTTTTGGGTATACAGGTCCCTAAGAAGTGGGGTGTTGAGTTACACTTCCAATGTGCTCATGTCCCCCGTTGAGTTACAATTTTATCCTATAGTTAGATCAGTAGATAATGAAAGACACTCTATGAAATTTAGAATATATATTTAGACTAACAGAGAGTCCAAGATTCTATATGAATTTTTTTCCTATTTTCATTAAGGCATATAATTTGGTATTCCGTATTGCATATAACATCTTTTTTTAGATCGACAGAGATTATGGGATTCCATATGAAATTTTACATATATGGATATACTGGTAAAGAGTTAGGGACTACACATGGAATTTAGTGTGTATAGATATTGAAATGAAGATTCTAGGATTCTATGTGATATTATATTCTTATGATTATACCATTAGAGAGTGTGAGGTTCTATATGGAATAATTATGTCCTGTTTTTGACTAATAAAGAGTCTATAACACCATATGAAATTTTACACCATACCATTTGAGCACCCAAGACACCATATTGAATATAAAATATATCGAAAGACTGGATGATATTTTGTGATTCCATATGGCATTTTTTCTCAATTTTTATATTTAAAGAGAGTTTGGGATTCTATACAACATTTGATGACCATGGTCTAGCATGATGAGAGATACAACACCTTCTAGATCTTTTTTATGTCTATTGTCATATTGAAAGTTGTTTTGGGTTCCATACAATATCCTCATATACAATATACTATGACATACATGGGTTATTGGTGGTGATTAGACCTGGTGTGATCAGGTTTCATGGTGAACTGGTTAATACATAATGACTTGATTTACAACATTGGGTGTAATTTTTTTTGTTATTTATTTTCCTTATGTATACACATGTATATAATGGTGTATATTAGTGGAATTCTTGTATACATTACTGATATGTTTTATCACAATGAAAATGGGCACCCAAGTATACACAATAACCTTATTTTTTAATTTTAGTTTATAGGTTTCACTGTGGATTGGTTGGGGTAGCTACATGTGGATTGGAGTGTAAAAATTTGATCACAATACCTATATAATTACACATTTTATGTAAAAAATTCATTACTTTCATTCACATGAACTTTAAAGTTTTGAGTTTTATATGTCTTTAAAAATACCTTACATAACAAAACCCATACCTTTCTTACTAAATTGATATTTCTTTCACATAGATAAAATCATTAAAATATACACATGATTCATTGAATGATAAAAACTCTTAACCATAACCTTTACACAATAATTATTCCTTATCATCCTTAAGGAAATTAAATAGAATTTGATAACATGGGATGAGAAATAAAATCCTTATAAATGGAATAAATAATGAAAATAAATAATGGAATTAGAAAAACATAAAAACAAATTAAAAATTTCCATTTTAAAGAATAAACTTCATCCTTGTAAAAAACTATGATCATTCATGAAGAAAACATTTTCTAAAATAAAACCTCCAAAACACTTAAAAAGAAAGGAAAAATATGAGGGAACCATGGGACATCATATTTAGTAACACCATTTCAAATATATTTTTCAATGAAATAACTTATAAATAGTTATTTTCAATAATCGAGAATAAAATAACTTAAATGCAATTAATTAAAATTTCATTTCTTCAAAAAAAATCATTATCAAATGAATTGAAGGGATATATCAAACTCAACCATCATTATATATAGTGTTCAAGAACCATAACATTAATAAAACACATATGATCTTTTATTTCCTTAAAAAACTCAAAATAACTTACCCTCAACACATTAGCACAATAATTTCTAACCAACCCATTAAAACATATGAAATACCATTTATGCTTTAAATTATTTTCATTAGAAAAAATATTTTTATTAAATAATTACAATATATATTAATTTGTAATATGATGAAAAGATGAAGTGGAAAATTATTAAATAAAACCTAATAACATGGTCAAAAAACATGATAATGAAATAATTATTTAAAAAGATATTCATTGCACACTTTTGTAAAGAATTTACCACTGTTGAAAAGAAAAAAATAGATTCCTTAATTTATTTTTTATAGAATATAAATAATAATAATATATGACAATAATAAATCAGGGAATCATAAATAAGGAAAATTATAATACAAAATAAATAATTTTAACATGGAGTTAAATGTTTTGCGAGAAAAATTTTAAAATTTTTAAAGAATATGTTTTAATGAAAATCCCCATACATCAATCCCTAAATCACCTAGTTGATCCTCTAACCTCTAGAATAATTAATATTATTAATTATTTATTTTTAAAAGAACATTCTTTAAAATTATTATAACTGTTTACACATTTATTACCCTGTTTTATTCTTTTACTAAATTACTATTTTAAATGTATGTAGTTTTATGATTGTTCAGTTCATAACGTCCAAAATTTTTATCATATATTATTTAGGAAATAAGATCATTTTAAATGTATTTTATAATCTTTTAAATTTTAAATTTTTTATTTTTTTGTCATGCTATAGTCTCGGGAGTTTAAAATATCATGAAATAGTTACCATTTATGGAATCTTCTTTGATAAGGTTGATTTCGATGGTTAACAATGATTATGATTTTGTACCTTTAATTTAATTGTTATGATGAATAAATTACTATTACTTAATCATATTCATTATACTAATTGAATATTAATTTTTTATTAAATAATGAAAACATTTTTTTTGAATTACCATATAAGGCATTTGTTTTAAAAAACATCATCTCTCACTTAGGTAGCTTAAAATGACCATAGTGAGAGATGTTTTTAAAAATAGTTTCAAATAATGGAAAACCCAATAAATATTTTATTTTAATAAAAATAATTATATTTTTATTTATATATGTTTTTGTGGTTACTTTGAAAGATTAATTTTTTTATTGGAAAGTGTGATTTGAGAATTGAAATGAAAACATCATTTTAGAAAAGCCCACATTTTACAATGCAGAGGTTTATGGAAAGAGTTCAGTGAGAATTAATTTATGATGTCACATAATTGATAGATCCAAATTATGAAAATACCAAAATAATTGAATCATGGAAGAAAAATAAGTGACATTTTAAGATGGTTTTTACGATAATGAATCATTAATAAGAATAAAGAAAGAATATTGTCAACCCTTACCGTGTTCCTTTAACCACCCCATTTACATTGAATCTAAAGACATTAAAAAAAGGAATTTTAGAAAGGAATAAGCCTTATGAGTGAAAGGAACTTTTATAAAATTATTCTGGTAGAATATTGAGAGAAAACCAAACATGAGATGTGTTTGTGAATGGATAAAACAAGTCTCATTTTATAGGTAAACATGGATGATAATTTCAAATATATATCATTTTTAATGGTCAATAATATATCATTAAAATGTAAATATACTCCTAAATGGATAATAAATGATATTATAGACAAATTAACATCCCACTATAACCAATATATTATTTTATGAATTTTTTTATTAGTTTAGAAATTATTTTTTAACATTAAAGACTCATTAATGTCACTATCTGGGATATTCACATAACTCGATATTAAAAATATCTAGTTAAAAATGGAATTTAGATTTAATAAATTAAATAATTTCATAAATATAATTTTTATTCTAAAAAATGTGAAACGTGATAATTCATCCAAACCAAATCATTTTAAAAATTATTAAATCCATGTACTTTGAAATTTATCTCATTCCTACATGTATTTCATTAATGGTGCATAATCATTTTTCTTAATTATACTATTACATAATATTAAATATTAATTTCTAAAAAAATATAATTTATTATTAGTTAGTATCATCATCTAAAACAATTCATAATATTATTTATTATCATTTATATCTTAGTATCATTTTTATGACAAAAATTTTAAGTTTCGTTACCTTAAATATCAATTGGGTAATTATTTAGATGATTTACTTGCTATATAAATCTAAAATTAAAAAATTTACCTCAAATTTGTTTTATTCACCATTTTTATCTTTTATGTTATGATATACTTGTAACATCCCAAGAAACTATATAATAATAATTTTTAATATCTATTAATCTTTACTAATTAGATATTAATGTTACATTAAAGGGGATGTTCTGTCTGATATCATACTTGACACACAACAATGAGTTTCTCTGAAATCTTTTGTTGCACACAAGACCGAGTTATAATAAAAAATAATATATTATTAATACTATTATTTTAAATAGAATTTATCACATAGCCATTTTATTTTCAAGAATTAACATAACTAACTATATTATGTTTACAAATTTTTATTAAATTTTTTACTTTCTTCCAATAAATTTTAGATTCTTAGAATGAGAATCAATCCAATTTTAAGGATAAAATACTCTAATATTTTTAAAAGGTAGTTTTACCACCTTTTGATGCATAAATTTTTTTAAATATAGTATTTTTCACTTTTATATATTATATTCGACATAATAAACATATTATTTGGAAGCGGGACATCAAAATTTACTTTTTTTGAAATTTTTTTATTTTTCTGAAAAAAATTACATTTTAACTAATAGTGAAAAATATTGCATTTTAATTCAAAACTTCCTTTTCACCTATTTTATTTATATTGTAAAATTATAATTTTACATGTTTATAAGGTATTATTATATGATTTTTTTATCAGTTAATCTAATTTAGTTCATTTGATGCATTTTAAAATTAAAATTAAATAGAAAAACTTTGTGAACTTTTGAACATTTTTCTTAAAATAACTCATTTTCTCGATCCATCATTGGGATTAGTGTTAAACCAAATTTAGCCACTTAAATGAATTTAATTTTCAAAGAAAAACCGAAATGTTTGTATCTAGTATGAAAATTATGGTCTAGTAGGATCAAAATAATTTTTTTTATGAATAATAATTTTAGTATTTTATTTACCACGGTTAAAGGTAAATATGGTAATTCAATATAAAATTAATATTATAATATTATAAAATTACCCTAACACTTATAATAATATTATTTTAAGAGTTATTATCTACCATTATCATCCATGGGCTAAAACAGTGACATTTGAAATCCATTTGGGTGTGATTATGACATTTATACCGTTTAATTTAAAGTAAATGAAAATATGTCATAAATATGTGTATCCTTAATAAAAATAATAATAATATGGGGTTATTTAAGTGATATATTCAACTATAAATATTCCCTATAAAGGTTAAAATATTACCTAAATCTTGTTAATTTATGAAAAAAAATTATTAAAAAATAATTAAATTAAATAGTGACACAATTGTTGTTGTCGTAATTTATTTATTGAAGAAAGAATCAAATAAATGATATTACTAACATTAAAATGAATATAATTTGAAATTTTTTTTTCATAAAATAATTTTATGGTTGAATATGAAATTTTTTATCTATTTTAATATAGGTTTTTCTAAGGAATCATTTTGTTATATTTTTTTTAAAAAAAAGTCATGTAATGAATAATGTTAAAATTGACATAATTCATATGGTGAATTATAAAATATTTAATTAAATGAAATGAAATTTATAAAAATCTAATATTTGACTAGAAAGTTTTTATAACTCTAAAAATGTAATTAATGACTTATTCATTGGTTCTTTTGGCTTGATGTGGTAGCTATTTTAACTCTCTGAGTGTAAATTACTTGATAAAACGGTAAGAGTTAAAAAGAATCAAACGAAAAGATAAGGATTAAAAATTATTAAAAAATTTTATAATTATAATTGGATGATAATATTTATAACCCTAGTTATCCTATTTTATAAATAAATAAACTTTTGACCATTTTTAATAAACATTGAATTTATATTAATTTAATACTTTTTATAATTCCAAAGGTATGCCTCCCCTCTCCTATAAAATGGAACCCATTACTCTCCTTTAATCACACTTAAAAACTAATTTTTTTGGACGATATGTTCCAAAATAACCTTTCTATAATACCCCCCACATTATTAAGGCCTTATTTTAGGTATAACACCCTTCTTAGAGGTGTTAAGGTTATAAGAAATGTGATTATCCGAAGGAAAGGTAACATTTTTATTTAAGTGTTTCTATTTTATTTCTTCTTCCACTTCCTTAAAATATTTTCCAAAAATGATGATATAATAGATAATGTATCCTCATCATATTTATAAATTATTTTTTTAATATCATCACCCAAATCCATCTTTACTTCCATCAAATGGGAAATGAATTAATCGTTTGTGCGTATGTGTGAACTATCACCTCCACAAACCTATATAATTTGTTATCCAGAACCATCTCTCATGATGGGTTATAATAATGGAATTAATTTTCATATGTGATATTAATGAAATATTAATTATTATAAGATAATAATATATCAAATAAGTTCTTATTTTACATACACATAAAAATGATAACATCATTCTTGCGTTCGTGTGAACTACCACCTCCATGAATCGATGTGATTCGTTTTTATTCACAATATCACTTATATGATATATATATATATATATAAGTATAATAAAATCATTAATATGATATTAATTATGTTATGAAAATTATGGAATTATAAAATAATAAATATGTTATTTCAAAAATGATCAATGAAAAATTAAAATGTTACTCATGCGTACATACAACCTACTATCACCATGATTATAACATTGTTCATTTTTCTTAACCATAATTAATAGTTTGATTAAATATTATAATTAATTTAATTAATTAATATTTAAATCATGTATATTATTCTAGATATTATGGACTTATGACCACATGGACAATTTACCTCATACCAAGTTCATTTTTGAACTCAAGTAAGGAATATTAACAAAACATCAGACGTGAACTTAAATAATTAAGTAATTGTTATAAAATTATAAATAGGTGATATAATGGGAATAGTAAACTTGAAAAATGTTCTCAATAATGTAGAAGCAAACCTATGCTTATTATTTTGGAATATAAATAATATACGAGACAAGTCAAAATCGATGTAAGGAACTTCATCTCAATATCCTTTCATTGATACATATTTTGATGTTATACACCACCCTAATTTTGTACGGTGTATAATCAACCCCTTTGAATTTTAATTTCATTAAAAGGTATTCAAAATTAATCTTTTTATATGAATTGTTTTACTAAATGAAAAAAGAATTTTTTTTAACATGCATGGTGACAATAACTTTTCCATTGATATGACCATTATTTGATATTTAGATTTCTATATAATAATTAATTTTTTTAAAAGGAAGATAAATTCTATAATCCCTTTTCATGTATTCTGGTATTGAAAATTGTTTAATACATGATTTATTAGTTCAATATCTTGAAATTATATCTTATAATTGTATTATGGAGATGTTATCTTTTCTTTATGCTTGTTAATGTGTTATAATTAGGTTATGGTTATTGGGAATTGCTTATGTAATATATGTGGTTTCATGATAAAATGATGGAGGGTGAGCCAGTGATAGCCCTCCAATGCATTGGGTAATTAGACGAAGTTAAATGATATGGTTTCTCCTAAGAGATTTATGGAACATACTATGATGGGTATTCCAAATATAACCATGAAGGTTACTCATTATGTAGATTTGAAAGCAACAATGTAAGTATGATATGGATTCAAAAAGTTACCTTTATGATTTATGATAAATAATAATTTTTTTTGGAATCTTATGATTTCATGATGTATGTTAAATAACTCATGTTTTATGGGTGAGATGAATGGTTTTGTGAAAATGTTTTCATGAGTTTAAAATATTCATGGACTAATGATTCCATTCCTTATTTATATCCCTTACTGATCTCTTTTTTTACATCCCTTGTTTTTTAAATGTTTTCCACATGGTAAAAGGATTGTTGAGAGAAAGGAATAATAAAAGATGAATGTTATGAAGAATTTTATCAAGAGAAATAATTCATGTTTTATTTTAAAATGTTTTATAAAAAATTGATATCATGTAGACTTTTCTACTTAGTAATATTTTAGATGTTAGGTAATAGTTATGGCCTAATTCTCTAAATATATATACCTAAAAATATACTCAATGTGAATAAATATAAATTCTTGAATTAAATCTAAATTATGAAATGTTTAATTATCGGGCCTTAATGTTTTTATCAGAGGTCGGTTTAAATAAATTAAGGGGTTAGGATATTGTTAATATAATATCTGTAAATGATTTTTCAATTTATGGTAAAATTTTTATGATATAGAATTTAAATACTACCATGTTTTTTCATCTATGATATGTCTTTTAAGAATGGTTTTCCATAGAATAAATAGGGTACCAGTGTAGGGAAGGAAAAAAGTGAAAAAAAAATCTTCCAAATCAGCATCCTAATATGGTCCGAATCATAACTGTGCAGTTTTTTATAGCGATGTATCAGGTGATAAACGGTGGTGGTGTCCATACACGAGATAAATAAGATCAACCACAGAGTAATATGTACGTAGTAAATCATTTCATGAGGAATCATCCCCCACCATTTAGAATATCATCTAACCCTATGCTAGCAAAAGGGTATATTAAATCACTAGGAAATATTTTTGATGTCATGGGGTGTTCAAAGAATAAAAAGGTTAGTCTTGCTATTTATCATTTTGAAGATGAATATAATAAATGGTGGACAATGATTAAAAATATCAAAGGGAGCTAAGAAATTGATTCTATAGAATGGGATGAATTTAATAATATTTTCCTTGTGAAATATTTTCTTAAGGATGTTCGACTTATGATGGAAAACAAATTCTTGTAATTGAGGTAATATAAGGATTCAATGACTGCATATGAAGAAATATTCACTGGATTGGAAAGTTATACACCATATTTCCTCCAGATTATTGATAGTAAAATCAATCATTTTTTTAATGACTAAAGACAAAGTATCAAAGGTATTGGGATTATTGAGAGTTCAAAAGTTAAGAAAAACTTATTCGATATTCAGAGAAAGTGAAAATAGAGTTTTTGGATGATCATGTGTTCTTTAAGAAACTTTAGAATAAGAGGTCAATGTGGAAATAGACACATAATAATTCTTTAAAATTTATGATGGTTGGAAAATTAATTTTATAGTTTGTGAAAATTGCGGTAAAAAATGCATTGGGGAATGATTTTTGAGTTATGGTAAGTGCTTCCAATGTGGTAAAATGGAGATTAAGGCTCATAAATACACTAAAAAAGATCAAGGTAGTTTTAAGACAAAATCTAATATATATTGAGTAAAATTTTTTAAGTGCAATGAGATGATTCTTTATGAAAACAAGTGTCTGATGAAGAACTTGAATAATGGGAAGAAGCCATACTATAAGCAAAATGTGTGGTTAAATCCTTTGTAAATACTTCAGTAGATGTTGGGACATCAAATAAAGTGGTATTTGGTAAATTTTTTATGCATATAATTCCAATGTCTTATTTGATTTAGGGTCTACACATTCTTTAATTTTTTAGAAATTTTATAGTAAATTAGAAATTCCACTTCAGGAATTGAATCCAGAATATGAGAAAAAAATTAAAAAATTAAAATTAATTTTCCCTTGCACATATTTTTGAAAACAAATAAACTATTCATATTAATGATTTTTAGTGGTAAATGAGTATCATGATGTTTTTTTGATGAGTTACCTGTTATTATACCTTATCGAGAAGTTAAATTTACTATTGTCTTAGTTCTTGATGCTCAGAAAATTTCAAAAGACCCTTATCGAATTGATAAAATTGTACTTTTAGAGTTGAATAAGAAATTTCAAGATTTATTAGATAAATGTTTCATTTGACCTATTACATCACCATGTGGTGCTTCTATATTGATTGTTAAAAAGAAAGATGGTTCAATAAGACTTTTCCTTAATAGGAGAATGAAAGTCATTTAAGGGTTATTATGCAAACCATAAAAGAGAAGAAATTATATGGTAAATTTAGTAATAGTGATTTTTTTTTGAAACAAATTTCTTTCATTGTTCAAATTGTTTCTAAAGATGAAATAACTATTGATCCTACTAAACCGAACGTTGGTGAAGAATTTTCAAGACCCAAAAATATAATTGATATTCGTTGTTTTCTCAGTTTAGTGGGATATTACGGGATGTTTGTTGAAATTATTTCATAGTTATCTTTCCCACTGACTATGCTAACTCAAAAAGGTGATGAGTTCATTTGGAAAAAAGAATGTGATTATTGTTTTCCAAAATTAAAATGTATATTGGATAATGCTCTAGTTTTTGATATTCCTTCCAGAAATAGTGAATCTGTTATCTACATTGATGCTTCTTTTAAAGGACTTGGTTTTGTCCTAATGTCGAATGATCGTGAAATTTTTTATGCACCACATCCGTTGAAACCTCATGAGTTAAATTACCCTACACATGATTTGGAATTATTTGTTGTTATTTTTACTTTAAAAATTTTGAGGCATCATATATAAGGAGTGAAATGTGGAATATATACAAAACAAAGAAGTTTGAATTATATATTCACTCCGAAATAATTTATCAAGGGAGAGAGATATTATGGTTGGAACTAATCAAGGATTATTATTGCATGATTTATTACCATCTTGGAAAAAACAAGATGTCTAATGCTTTTAGTTATAAAAGTAATACCACATTAACTATGTTATGTTTTGAACATGTTCCTTTGGTTAATGATTTGATTAACTTTGTATTTGAAGTTTATAGTGCAAGAAATTCCTCTAATGTGTATTAGGATTCAGTGCAATCATCTCTATCAGAAAGAATTAACCAAGCATAAAAAGAATACAGTGAATTGGAGAAGAAGGTAGAATTGTTTTAAAAGGATATGTTTATGGAATATAACATTGATAAAGATTTTTTTGAGACTTGGGAAGAGATATTGTGTTCCATGTGATTCATAGTTGAAGAAATAATTATTATGTAAAGATCATAGTTCGTTGTTTTCAGTTCATCCTGGAAGTACTATGATGTACAGATACCTTTGAAAGTATTATATAGAAATAGGTGTGGATCTTTATCTTTTTGGGATAATTTTATATAAGGGATGTTAACGGGACCAGAGTTGATATAAGAGATGGAAGAAAAAGTTTATCTGATTCAGAGACACGTGAGGAAATCTCAAATTAAGAATAGGGGTTATTCTTATAACTATAGGAAGTATCTTTCATTCGAGGTAGGTGATCATGTCTTTCTCAAATTTTCCTTATGGAAGAGTTTGATGTGTTTTGGTATGAAGGGGAAGCTGATTCCATTGTTTATTAGACCCTATGAAATCCTAGAGAATGTAGTATTAGTTTATTATAGAGGGGATTTACCTCTAGTTATATCCTAAGAACTCAATTTTTTCATGTTTAAATGTTAAGAAAGTATGTCCAGGATCCATTGAATGTTTTGAGTCCAGAAGTAGTTCATTTAGAAGAGAATCTTTCTTATGGGGAACAACCAGTCTAGAATCTTTACCATAGATAGAAAGTGTTATAGAATAAGATAACTCATCTGGTCAAGTTTTTGTGGAAAAACTACATGGTTAAGGAGGCAACATGGGAATATGAAAATTTTATAATATAAAAATACCATCACTTATTGGATTAGTAAATAAAATTGTGAGGATGCAATTTCCAAATGGGGGGAAGGATGTAATATTTCAGGTACATATAGAACAATAACTTTTCATATCTATTGATATTTATAAATTAGATATTAATTTTAATTTAAAGGGGATTATTGGTCCAATAGCTTACCCAACACACAACAATGGTTTTTTTCTTAAATCTTATCTTCCACACAAGACTGATTTGTTCCAAAAAATAATATATTATTAATATTATTATTTTAAATACTCATTATCACCTTTCCATTTTATTGGAGAGAATTAATAGAACCAAATATATTATTTTCACACATGTTTAATAATTTTTTTTTACTTTTTTTCAATAAATTTTAGAGGCCTAGAATGAGAATAAATCTAATTTTAAGCATAAAATACTCTAATATTTTTAAAAGGAAATTTTTCCACCTTTTGATGGAGAAAACATTTTAAATCAAGTATTTGTAACTTTTATATGTTCTATTTGACATAATAAACTGTTTCTTTATAAGTGGGACATCAAAATGTACTTTGGTTTAAATTTTTGTATTTTTCTGATAAAATTCACATTTAAATGAATAATGAAAAAATACAGTATTTTAATATAAAACTGATTATTTATCTAATTTATTTATATTGTAATATTATACCTTTAAATATTTTTAAGGTATAATTATATGATGTTTTTATCAATTAACTCGATATAGTTCATTGGATTCAGTTTCAAATTAAAAGTAAATAAAAAAACAATGTGAACTTTTGAACATTTTACTTAAAAACCCGTTTTCTCGATCTGTCAACAGGATAAGTGTCAAACCAAATTTAACCATTATTTTAAATTCAATTTTAAAAAAAATTCAAACATTTTTGTATTTATTATGAAAAAATTGGTCTAATAGGATCAATTTTTTTTACCTAAAAGTAACTGTAGTATTTTATTAACAATGATTAATGGTAAATAATCTAACTAAAGGTAAAATTAATATTCTAATTTTATAAAATTACCATAACACATTTAATAATCTTATTGGGTGAGTTATTATCGACCATTAAGATCCTTTGGATGAAACTTTGACATTTGGAAGCCACATGGGTGCGATTGTGACATTTATATCATTTAATTTAAAGTAATGACAAATATGTCATAAATATGTCCTTCCTTAATAAAATAGTTTTAATATGGGGTAATATAAGTGATATATTATAATATGAATAAAACATAGAAATATAAAAACATAACCTACATCATGGTGCTATATATATAATTTTTAGTAAAAAAATAATTAAATTAAATAGTGATACAACGATGATGCAGTAATTGATTTATTAAAGAAGGAACCAAAAAACTGATATAAATAATATTAAAATTGATATAATATGAAATATTTAATTCCATACAATAATTGTTTGAATTAATATGACTTGTTAGTACCGATTTAATGTCATTTTTTCGATGGAATCAAGTTATGATTTTTTAAAAATGTCATGAAATGAATAGTGTCAAAATTGACATAATTCATAACTTAAATTATAAAATATCTAATTAAATGATATATAATATATAAAAATCTATGATTTGACAAAAAATATTTTATAACTCTACATATTTCATTAATTACTCATTCATTGGTCATTTTCCATGATGTGGTAATTATTTTAACTCTCAAAGTATAAATTACTTGATAAAAAAATAAGAGTTAAAATTGTTAAAACAAATAGATAAGGAATAAAAATATTACAAAATTGTATAATTATAATTAGATGATTATATTTTCCCTTAACTATCCTATATTAAAAATTAATCAACTTGGACCCATTTTTAATTGATATTGAATTTATAATAATTTAAGAGTTTCAATAATTTCAAGGGTTTCCCTCCCATCTCCTATAAAAAGCCACCCATTCTTCTATATTAATCACACTTAAAAAACTCTTTGGTTCATAAAATATCTACCCTAAAACCCTTACTAGAATCCCTCCCCACATTCTTGAGGCCATAATTTAGGTATAACAGATTTCTTATATTTGTTAAGGTGTTATGAAAGGTGATCATCCAAAAGAAAGTTAATTTTTTATTTAAGTGTTTCTATTTTATTTATTCTTCCACTTCCTTAAAATATAATCCATCCATTATGAGATAATAAATCTAGTATCCTAAATATAATTAAATTTTATTGTGTTAATATTTTCACCCAAATCCATCTCCACTTCCATCAAATGTGAAAGGAATTATTCATTCGTGTGTACATGTAAACTATCACCTCCATGAACCGATATCATTCATTTTCCATTACCGTATCTCATTAATAGTTATAATAATTGAATTAATATTCATATGTGATATTCATGACATTTTAATTATTATAATATAGTAATATATCAATTATTTTCTTAATTACTATTCACATAAAAGTGATAACACCATTCATGCATACATGTGTACTACCACCTCCATGAAGTGATGTGATTCATTTTTATTCACTATATCAAATTAATGATATATATATATGTATATTTAAATTATTAATATGATATTAATTATTTCATTATAATTCTAGAAAATTAAAATAATTATTTTCTTATTTCCATAACGATCAATGAAAAATTAAAACGTTACTCGTGCGTATGTACGACTTAACGTCTCCAGGATTAAAATGTTTTTAATTTTTCATAGCCATAACTAATTGTTTGATTCAAAATTATAATTAATGTAATAAATTTATCATTATGTCATTAATATTATTCTGGAGATGACAGACTAATGACCACATGGACAATTTACATCATACCAAGTTCATTTTTGAACTCATGTACCGAATATTGAATAAACGTCTAACATGGACAGAAATAATTAAGTTATTGTTATGAAATTATAAATAAGTTATATAAAGTAATAATAAACTTAAATAAGTTTCTCATTATAGTATAAACTAACCTTATTTTATTACTCGAGAATATAAATAACATAGGAGACATGTTAGACTCGAGGTAAGGTTCTTTATTTGAATCTCCTTTCATTGAGGCATATTTTGATATTATACACCACCTTTATTTTATAAAGTGTATAATCAACACTTTAGAATTTTAATTTCATTAAAAGGCATTCAAAATGAATATTTTTATATGAATAATTTTACTTAACAAAAATAGAAATTTTTTTTAACATATGCATTGACAACAACTTTTCCACAACTGTGACCATTATTTGATATTTGGATTCCTCTATAAGAATTAATGTTTTTAAAAGGAAAATAAATACCATATACAATTTTCATGTATTTTCATATTGAAATTTTTTTGAAGAGGGAATTATTATTTCAATATATTGAAATTATATCTTATTATTTCAATGTAGAAATGTAATTTTTTCCATTATTCTTGTTAATGTTTTATGATTATGTTATGGTTATTGGGAATTTATTATGTAATATGGAAGGTTCCATGATAAAATGAGGGTGGGTGAGCCCATGATATCTCTAAAATTAATTAGGTAATTAGAATGAGTTAAATTATAAGGTTTCTCCGAAGAGTTTTAATAAATATACTGTGATGATTATTTCAAATGTAACCATAAAGATTATTCATAATGTAGCCGTGAAATCTACAATATAAGTATGATAGAGATGCCACAAGTTATCTTTACGATTAATGATTTCTGAAATTTTTTAGGGATCTTATTATTTCATGATCCATATTAAATAAGTTATATTTTATGGGTTAAAAGTATTATTTTGGGAAAATGTTTTCATGATTTTAAAATATTCATGGAATAAAAGTTTTTTTCATTATTTATATCTCGTACTGAGCATTATGTGCTCATCCCAAGTTTTTGAAATGCTTTTCACATGGTATAAGGATATTTAAGAGAAATTAAGAATACAATATGAATTTTTTGAATAATTTTATCAAGAAAAATAATTCATGTTCTATTTTTAAAATTTTTAAGGAAAAAATGGATAGCATGTAGACTTGTCTACTTTGTAATATTTGAGACATGATGTAATAGTTATGGCCTAATTCTCTAAAAATATAAACCTAAAAAGATCGTCAATGTTAGTGAATATAAATTCTTGAATTAACTCAATATTTTGAAATGATTAAGGCTGGGGCCTTATATTACCATATAACTTCTTAAATATTATCTCAAAGACCCTAATTATGTCTTTTCTAATAATATGCAAGCATTGTATCAACACCAATAAATTTTTATATTTATCTTGACCTGAAAATTAATTTATACTTAATGAATAATAAATCTATGAGAATTTATATATAACATCATATAATACATATTTCAAAGGTTTCAAAAAATAATACGTTACATTTATATCATGATGATTCTAGAAAAGATAGGGTATTTTGTAAAACAATATATTTTTTAATCTTTCTCCAAAAATTAATATTACTTAGAAAAATAAAAAAATCCACCTTAAGATAATTCTGATATGTTGATACTAATAAGTTAGACTATTTTATTGAATAAAAATATAAAATTTATAAATTAAACTTTTAAACAAAACCACATACTACATGAAAAAAATAATATATTTAGAATATAAATAATTCTTATTATCAAATAAATTATCATATTCTTGTTTTATACCGTGATAAATATATTTAACTATTTACCATAATAATAAATATAAATATATAACCATATAATTATCATAAATTTCAACTTAAAAAATATAAAATAACTAAATAATTCTTCAAATAGATCACACTAAGAAATTATTTTCATGAAACCCTTTTAACTGTTAAATAAAGAAACTTTTATATCATAACATAAAAAAATTAAACTTATAGTGAGTATATAATTCTATTATATAATATATTTCTCAACATAGAATAAATTTAATTATACATTGTAAATGAAATTATTCTTGAATAATAATAAATTTATAATGTTAATATTAAAAAAAATAAAACTGACTTATTTAAAACATTATCTAGGTTTCAACATTCGCCCTTTATTAAATAAATTACATCCTCATAATTTTATATTTTTCATAAATTAACAAGTAAACATATCATTGCTACATATCATTCAAGCATATAATTCGTGAAAATTTTAACCAATATTTAGTTTCTTATTGTGTAATTCTTTCTTTATATAATGAATAATAATATTCTACCAATATAGATATAATATTAGTTTCAAAATAAAAATTTAAACTAACTATTATGAAAAAAATTCAAACCTTTAACATAATTTCCAATTTCTATAGTTTCATATTTCTTACTAAGAAAGGTTTTATGAAGTGAATCAATACATTACAATATTTTTAAAGTTCATTTCATACAGTTAAATATAATATAAAATTCCATGTTTCCAAAAGAACCCCCCATAATGGAATCTTGAAAAAATGTAAATATTAAAAATTTGGAGTTAAATATAAAATAATTATATAAAAATGGAGAGAAATACATTTTAGAATTTTTGAAATATGTAAGGAAATCCATATCAGTAACCATTAATTTTGAATAGATATAATGTATCATATGAGTGGTTTAGAAGAGAATAAATTTTTATCCTTAAAAATAATAAAATAAAACATTCTTTATAAGAAATAACTCCTAAATAGAGAAGAATAAATAAAAATAGAAGTATGTATTTATTCTAAGTGATAAATTCATCAAATAATCGTGATATTACATGAAAAATTAATTTCCCCAGGGAGAAATAAAAAAATAACATTTAAAAAAATTTAATGTAATAATATATAAATCAAAGAATGACATGGTATTTAGAGAATGATTAGGATCCAGGGAAATAGGATTGAGTCAATAAAACCCCTATGAATTTGGTAATGTATCAATCAATAGTAATTTAAAATTAGAATAATAAACTTAATTAAAAATAACTTGAATAAAATTTAAATTATGATAAAATATTTTTAGGAATTAGTAGGTAGTCCATGAAAAATTATACTAGTGGATTATATGAAACATCACTCAAGGAATGATAATTGAGACAAATAAACCCTTAAAATCAAGAGAAAGTAATATAAATCCCCAAAAACTAAAGTTGAATTATAGTGTAGAGTAAAAAAATATTATAAGAAGCTATTCAAAGAATAGAGTGGATGAATCATTGAAAGGAGATTGAGTAAATAGAAACCTTACAAACAACATGGTGTGTAATCTAAAACTTCATAAGGGATGAAAAGGGGATACCAATTCATCATAAATGGATATAAAAGTGTAACGCCCCGACTCCAAAAACCCAGAGTCAGTGCTTTATTTTAATACATTGGCATGATTATAAGGAATCAAGTTTCGAAAGACCGATCCATTTAGTAGTTTAGGAAAATATATTACATACATGAAGGTTACATTACACATTATAAAATAAAACACAAAATAAATGATCCTTTAATAATTCCATTAATCAACTAGCTTAACCCTACTTATCAATCATAATACACTTCTTGGAATCCTGGGAAAATAAAACATAAGAAATGGCTGAGCTCTAATTCTCATTAAGGATAACAATATAGTGGAAACTTTCATAAATAAGAATAAACATTTAAGGAAATGTATAAAACCAAAACAAAATCCTTTAAAACTAAAAATTCATCATAATATGGAAAAGATAAATCAAATAATGTCATTTACTTATTCACATGGATATTACACTTGTGAAATAATCATATATAATATCAATATCTAATTTCATAATGATGGAATGCACAATTACATACATCATAACCACATAGTCAAGGCTTTGTGACAAAACTACAAATAATATTTTTTCATGGCCTTGTGCCAAGACACTAGTTTGTCTCATGAGACCTACTGATGCATCGAGGATCTATATTGGGCTCCACTCGTCACTTACTAAGTCCAATGCATTCCTCATATTAAAAGGTTTAAACATAACATAAAAATTTGTATTAAAAATACCATATGAAATGTCAACACGTTATCCATAAAACATGAATGGTATAAAAATAAAACATCAACAGTCAGAAATATCACAAAACCTTCAACAAAATATGAAAGATTTGTGTCATAATAAATCAACTTCAAACAAGTTTAAAATCCATAAAATAATGTTGACATAGATGAAAATGATTTGTAAATCTCATGGAGAGAAATATCTCTTTCTCATGAAAACATTTAAAAGTCACACAATTTAGAAAGAAATAAATTTAAAGACATTTTGGAATCAAAGTGTCCCATACCACTTTGAAACTTTTGAAAGTAATTAACATTTCACAATCATTCATGTCCATATAAATAAATCCTTAAAAACCATTTTGAAACATGGACATTAATGAGAATGAATTAGAAGAATAAATATTTAAACCATTTAAAATGATGATCTAGTTAAATATTACCTTCCATAAAACCTTAAAATATTCCTTTTGAAAATATTTTTATGAAACACAGATGTGGATGATAAAGAGGTCCAACTAGATACTCATATAAAAACAACCTCAGATAATGGATAGATAGTAGAATTAACAATTACCTTGTACTTTTCCTTGGTTGATGGTACTTTAACCTCATTTATAATATTTAAATCATTGTTATTAAATGATACTAGAATCATCTACATAAATATGATATCATATATGATCTTCCTATATTTCTTTGTTAATAATATTTTAGTGGTATAATCATTTCAGGTGTAAACTGATCTATTTCATTTATATACATGGTTATGTAAGCCATGTTTGTTAGGGATAGGATGTATTAGATTCATATAAAAAATTATATTAAGTTCTCAAACATTATTTTTAACCATAAAATGAAAATTATTCTTGAATGATTACGATGGGGAATTAATCTCATCCTGTTCGTGGAGGAGGTAATCTGTACGTATGCACGAGTGATAATATCATTATATTGATGGTGAAATAGTATGTAATTGGATTTTATATCATATATAAGGAATCATTATCATGTTAAGATTATTATTTACATTATTTATACCCATTATTATACCCATCCAAATAATGAAGTGTTTGAATAACAAACTACACCACGACTTGGAGAAGGTAAATCGTACGTACGCACGTATGGTGACTTTGTACTTTATAGGATGGATATAATAACTAATATGGATGTACCATATTTATAAAAACATCATATTATGTAGGATTTAGTAGATGTAATATTTTGGTATAGAAACAACAAAGAAATAGACAGTGGAAGAAGCAAATTACTTGAAAGAGGGTGTTGAAATTATTACCTCTTCTTCGGGTGTTTCATTTTGAGTTGATCAAAAGGGATCCTTATGTTGGATTCCTGATAAATGTAAGGACACTAAGTTTATGTGAGGGATGTTGCAAGGATATTTGGGCTGGGTTTTGGCGAGCCAAATGGTTTTGGACAAGTGATTTTGAGAGAAGGGAAAGTGCCTTTTATAAGAGGGGTGTGGGTCACTTTAGGAGAAAATTAAAATATTAATTTATTATAGAATCATATTCGGTTTATAATGGCTCCAAATGAATTTATTTAGATCCTTAGGTGGTTATAGATCTCAATAATCTCAACTAATAGGTTTTAGACAAGTTTTTCTTACCACATTAACCTTATATTATAGATTTAACTCTTAGTTAAATAGTTTAACATTTACAGTGTCTTCTTGTATTCTTACACTATATGTCTAATAAACTTACTCTAAACATCATAGATAACCTCAAGTGGTTCATTAATGACATATATAAAATTATTTAGCCTCTTTGGTCGAAACTTATATTTATTTGAATATTATATAAACCAATAATATAGTATTTTTTAAAAAAATTAATTTATATCAATTTTGACACTATTTTGTGTTTTTTGAAAGTCATAAAAATGTTATCACTTCGAAACAAATTTATATAATCAACCCTAATATGTCATATATACCTATTAAATTCTTTTAATTCATCCAAAGTCTCAATTTACATTTATTTGGATATTTATAATATAAATTATTTAAATATGTCATTAATAAGGTAATTACTGCATCGTCATTGTGTTGTAAATAAATTAAATAATTTTATGTCTAAAAACTGTAAATAAAATACCATTATGTAGAAAATATTTTTATATTTCCAATGAATGTTTATGGTAAAATTTATATTATGTGTAGCCCTATATTAAAAATGGTTTAGTTATTAAACATTGATTTTATCACTTTTAACTATTCTTTAAATAAACTAATAATAAATGCGTTAATCTAATTCAAGTGGACCTACAGAAGCATATTTTATTCCTAAGGATATTTTTGGTCTAATTACACTTATCCAATAGAATTAGGACATTTTTTAAGGTAATTATAATATCATTTTCACCTTTAATCACCCTATTTACTATTAACCGTGGTAAATAAAAGTCAAAAGTTTCTATTCACCAAAAAATATTTACAGATTATTGAAACAAATTTACTTACTAATATTAACCATTTTTCCCATATTTCTGAAATTCAAGTCACAAAATAGGTAAAATTAAGTTTTATGCAAATTTAGAAATGCTCATAGAAGGTGGGTAAAAAACGTTAAAAAGTTCAATAAAATTATATACATCTAATTTTATTGTAAAATAACTTAAATGAATTAAATTTAACTTATATAGGTATTATATATCTATTTATACTTGAAATGTTTTTAATAAAATAAATAATTATTTAAATAAAATGTCAGTTTTAAAAAATAACACAGTGTTTTCAATTATTCATCAAAAATTGAATGTTTTCAGAAAAATACCGAAAATACACCCTAATATAATTTAGATATTTTTAATTCCAAAATTAATGATATTTTACCAAATTAAAAACCTGGATTTTTCATTTCTTAATTTAAAATTAATTTTCGTTGTCAAAACGAAAAAGCGGGTTTTTAAAAAGTAAAAACTATCAAAAGATTGACAGGTGTTTATGTAAAATTTAAAAGTGAAATAATTTATAATGACCTAAATTGTATTAAATGATAAAAATATAATCAAATTATACTTCCAAACCATTCAAATGTATAATTTATCACTATAAATTATTTTGATTAAAAAATTTGTTTTCAATTAAAATTTAGTATTTTTCATTATTCACCCAAATATGAAAGTTTTCAGAAAAACACCAAAAATTTATAAAAACTAAATTTTTATATCTATATTCTAAATAATAAGTTTATTTTGTCAAATTTAATATATAAAAGTGTCAAATATTGAATTTAAAAAGGGTTTTCCATTAAAAGGCTGTAAAATTGCATTTTTTAAAAATACTTTCTTTATCTAAAAAATGAATTTTTTCTCATATTATATATAAAGAACACATAATATGGTTGTTAAAATTTTATAGATTATATAAGATTTAAAATTTAGTTAATACTATTCCAAAATGCTTTTTGAAGGGCTAGTTTGGTAAATTGTGGTGCGCGCAAACTCGGTGTTGCCTGTAGTGCAAGCTATTGAATTACTTTAATTAGATAGCACACAATGAAATCTTGTGGTGTTAAATTATCACCTCCATAAATAAATTGTGTCCTCGCAATTTGAATTTGTTCTTAAAAATAAATGGTTAAAAATATAAAAATACCTTTGCGTAAAACCCACACCAGAAATTGGGTTAATAAAATTTAGTCTTAATAAGAGGGAAAAGGGAAATGAAAAAGTCACCACCAAATTATGATCTATTTTAGAAGAACATTATTTGAAATTAGAGACACATAATTAGAGAAAAAATTTATGTATTTATAGAAAGTGATTGAGGTCATCAATCAAAAACAAGTGTAAAATTGATGGCCTCAAAGCCATAAATATACGATGATTCAAAATATCATCAGTTCAACAAAACATAAGATATTAGTATAACACGTTTTTTGTTTTAGGATCCCTTCCCTAAAGTTTAAGAATCAATTTTTTCATAGAATAAGAGTAAAATATTATATATTACAACAAGAGTTTCATGCTTCAACTAATTCCTACCACAAACTCATCTTTTACTCCAAAATATAATAGAATTCAAAAATATTCTATTTATCCTAATCGTATAGGGTTCCAAAAATAATGAATTTATAATTAATTTTTCAAACAATTAAAAAAATACATTATACAAACCAGGACATCACATATGATAGTGGTAGGTGATCCACCATTGTCACCCCTCGGTTGCGGGTTCAAGTCTCACAGCCTTGCCGGACACGACGACTTGTCACCGAACCTTCAGGTTTTCATTTTTATGAAAATCCAAAAATAATATCAAGAAATCATTTAACCTTAGAAATAGTATCCAATATCAAACATAATTGATTCCAACCTTTAGAATTATAAAAAATACTTCTGTCCAAACTCACAGTCCAAAATTTATATGGAAGGTAAACACAATGAAGATCCTTTTTTCCATGTAATATCATGTGAATACCATCATCATGTATTCTTTTAAAACACTATAACACCCTGAATTACCATAAAACCTTATTGATTACATTATTTCTCTTTTATTACTTATATAATACTGGATATACTCATTTTGTAAAAAAATGTTGTAAACTCCAACAACAATGGAATATAAAAATCATTAATCAGTTTCAAGGTAGTCAATAATATCCAATATAATTTATCCAAATCAATCATATTTTATTCCAAAATCACTACCTCAGTATCAGAACCATATTATGGTTTATCTTTATCTCAACCATATATTTTCCAAAAAAATAACCTGCTATTGAGTCGCTTTTCTTAGTTCCACAAAATCTCAAGTCCTTAATGAAATAGTACCATAGTAAAATCCTTATATACTTTATAATTATTATAACATGTACATCATTAATACAATACTCAAATGACACAATACTTTAATAACAACATAAGTACTCTAATCATTCCTTTTCATCCTCAGTAGTATCATAACTTGATTATTATCCAATATCGGCATTTGGGGTATACTTTGATGATTTGGACATTGATTCCCGTAGTATCCCAACTCCTTGACGATGAAGCATTATACATTTGAAACCTTTTTCTTACCCTTGCAATCACGTACTTGGTGTCCTTTTTTCCCATACTTATAACAAAATCCCATTCTCTACAAGTATTTACCAAGGTTACTCTTTCCACGATTACTAGATATGGGAAAATCCATCTTTCCCGTCTTCCCTTTATACATCTTTTTCTCTTCCATCCTTTTCTCCTCTTTCGTCCATTCAAAGCCATAGGACTTAGATAATTTACTTATCTTAATAACAAATGATACTATTTCTTCATTTGATGAGAATTTGTAGGAGACTATTTCCCTTTTAAATTTTTTATTAATACCATGAAATATATGATGCTTATTAATCTTTTGATCATGCATGTTTCTAGAATTCTCATTCCTTCTACTAGGTTCCATTTATAAACAATGGAATACAATTAGTTAGTTTATGAATCCCAATTCATAATTCCAAACTTTTAAAATAACTAACATAAATTTAGAAGATTATTCATATAATCTCTAATCATAAAATGTTTTCTTTGAGGAAGTATTTACCCATAAATCAATCATAATGGCTTGTACTGAAATGTGAATTATCTTAAGTATATCCCCAGGGAGTGTTGTAACCAAGAGTACAGCAAGGCATGTTGTCATGTACCCAGATACCCTGGGTCAAGCCTGAAACTCCTTGTCATAGTTTTCACTCCTAGGTACATCTGTTCTAGAGCCGCCTCAACCTTCTCATATCTAGACAGGGATGTATTTCATGGAAATTAAACCAAATATCTATATTAACAAAATTCTAGGAAGTTCTTCTATACTAATCCTCAAATTCTATATTAGTGTAATGTTCTCTAGTCAGAGTTTATCCAAATCTATTTCCAAGGTTGTTTCTAAACTTTCTCTGATACCAACTGTAACGCCCTCACCCCAGAATCCCAAAGTCGGTGCATTATTTTAATACATAGGCATGATTACAAGGAATGAAGTCCCAAAAGACCGATCAGTTTAGCAATCCTGGAAAATAAATTACATATATGAATGCTACATTACACATTAAAAAATGAAACACAACATAAATGATCCTTTTATAATTCCATTAATCCCCTAACTTAACCCTACTTATCAATCATAATACATTTCATGGAATCCTTGGATAATAAAACATAAGAAAGGGGTTAGCTCAGATTCTCATTAATGATAACAATATAGCAGAAACATTCATAAATAAGTATAAACAATTAAGGCAATGTATAAAACTAAAAAAGGCCTTTTAAACTTAAACATGAGCATAATATGGAAAAGATAAATCAAAAAAATTCTATTTACTTATTCACATGGATATTCTACTAGTCAAATAATCACATGTAATATCAAAAGATAATTTCATAATGATGGAATGCATAATGCCGGACTTCATAACCACAGAGTAAAGTCCTTATGCCAAGACTACAAATAAGATTTTGTCAAGGCCTTATTCCAAGACACTAGTTTGTCTCATGAGACCTACCGATGCATCGAGGAGCTATATCAGGTACCACCAATCACTTACTATATCCAATGCATTTCTCATATGAAAAGGTTTAAACATAACATAAACATTTGTATTAAAACTAGCATAAAAAATGTCAATACTTTATCCATAAACCATTAATGGTATAAAATCAACACATCTGTAGTCAAACATATCACAAAACCGTCAACACAATATGGAAGATCTGTATCATTATAAATCAACTTCCAAAATGTTTAAAATCCATCAAAGGATGTTCACATAGAAGAAAAATGTTTATAAAACTCTTGGAGAGAAATATCCCTTTATGATGAAAACATTTAAAAGTCACACAATTTAGAAACAAAGATATTTAAAGACATTTTTGAATCAAAGTGTCCCATACAACTTTGAATTTTTTTGAAATGAATTAACATTTTAAAAACATTCATGTCTATATAAAAGAATCGTTAAAAACCATTTTGAAAACATGAACTTTAATGAGAAGGATTTATAGGAATAAATATTTAATATATTTAAATTTATGATATAGTTAAAGAATCCTTTCCATAAAACCATAAAATATTCCTTCGAAAAATATTTTTATGAAACACAGATGTGGATGATAAAGAGACCCAGTAGATACTCATGTAAAAAAAACCTCAGATAATGAAGAGATTATAGAATTAACCCTTACCAAGTACTTTTACTTGGACGAGGGTATGTTAACCTACTATATAATAGTTAAATAATTGTTATTAAATAATAAAAAAATCATATAAATTAATATTGTATCATATATGATCTTGAAATATTGCTTTGTTAATTATATTTTAGTAGTATCATCATTTCGGGTGTTAACTGATATGTTTCCTTTATATGCTTGGTTACGTAAGCCATATTTGGTATGGATAGGATGTATTTTATTCATATCGCAAATTATTTTAAGTTCTTAAACATTATTTTAATCATAAAAGGAAAATTATTCTGGAATTATTGCGATGGGGAATGAATCTCATTGTGTTCGTGGAGACGATAATCTATACGTACACACAAGTGAAAATATCATTATATTGATGGTGAAATCATATGTAATTGGAAGATATATCACATATAAATAATAATTAACAAGTTAATATTATTATTTAAATTAGTTATACTAATTATTATAGGCATCCAAATAATGAAGTGTGTGAATAACAAACTACACCATGACCTAGAGATGGTAAGTCGTACGTTAGCACGTATGGTGAATTTGTCATTTATAGGATGGATAGAATAATGAATATGGTTGTAATATATTTATAATAACATCAAATTATATAAAAGGTACTAGATTTATTATTTTGGTATGGAAACAACAAAGAAATAGGAAGTGGAATAAAAAAAGAACTAGAAAGAGTGTAGTGAAATTATTACATCTTCTTCAGGTGTTTCCTTTTGAGTTGATCAAAAGGGCTCCATAGGTTGGCTTTCTGATCAATGTAATGAATCTAGGTTGATGTGAGTGAATTTGGGGGGATATTTGGATAGTTATTGGATGATCCAAATGAATTTAGAGGTGTGATTTTGAGAGAAGTGGAATTGCCCTTTTATAAGAGGCGTGAGGGTCACTTTAGGGAAAGATTAAAATATTAATTTATTATACAATAATATTTGGTTTATAATGGCTATAAATGAATTTATATATAGTCTTAGAAGGTTATGGGTCTAAATACTCCCAAAAAATAGGTTTTTTCAATTTGAGGTTACAATTATAACCTTATCTTTTAGATTTAACTCTTAGTTAAATAGTTTAACTTTTTCCGTTTCTTCTTGTATTCTTACACTATATGGTTAATAAAATTACATTAAACGTACAAGATAACCACAAGTGGTTCATTAATGACGTATATAATAATATATAAGCCCTTTATAAGAACCTAATTTTTTTGGAATATTATATCAAACAATAACATAGTATTTTCTTTAAAAATTAATTTATGTCAATTTTGAAACTATTTGGTCATCTCTTTTTTTGAAAGTCATAACAACCTTATCACTTCGAAAAAAATTATCTAATCAACCTTAAAATTTATTATTACCTAGAAAATTAGTTTAATTCATCATAAGTCTCAATTGAAATTTATTTGTATATTTATAATATCAATTATTTTAATATTTCATTAATAATGTAATTACTACATCATCATTGTGTCATAAATAAATTAAATTATTTAATACCTAAAAATTATAAATAAAATACCATTATTTATGAAATCTTTTTATCTTTCTAATGAATATTTATAGTCTAATTTATATTGTGTGTAACCTATATTAAAAATGGCTTAGTTATTAAACATTGAGATTAACACTGTTAACTATTCTTTAAATAAAATAATAATAAATGTCCTAATTTAATCCAAGTGGACCTAAAGGATCATATTTTATTCTTAAGGTTTTTTTGGTTGAATTACACTTATCCAATATAATTAGGACATGTTTTAGGGTAATTATAATATCATTTTTACATTTAATCACCCTATTTACATTTAATCGTGGTAAATAAAAGACAATAGTTACTATTCACCAAAAATTGTTTTCATCTTATTAAACCACATTTTTCTTACTTATATTAATCGTATCTCTTGTATTTTTGAAATTCAGATCACTAAAGTGGTGAAATGAAGTTTTATGCAAATTTTTAAATGCTCCAAGAAGGTGGGTAAAAACGTTAAAAGGTTCAATAAAATTTTATATATCAAATTTTATTATAAACTGACTCCAATGAATTACATTGAACATATATAGGTATTATATATCTACTTTTACTTAGAAAATTTTCAATAAAATAAATAATTATTTAAATAAGAAGTCGGTTTTAAATAATAACGTAGTATTTTTCATCATTCATCAAAAATTGAAATTTTTCAGAGAAATACCAAAAATTCACCTAAACTAATTTTGATTTTTGGAATTCACAAATGATGGATATTTTACCAAATTAAAAAAATGATGTTTAATTTATTAATTTAAAATTAATTCCCATTGTCAAAACCAAGAAGCGGGTTTTTAAAAAGTAAAAACTATCAAAACATTGACATGTGTTTATGTCAAATTTAAATTTTAAATTACTTATACTAACTTAAATTATATTAAATGATAGAAATATAATTTAATTATACTTCCAAACCATTCAAATTTATAATTGAACACTATAAATTATTTTGATTAAAAAAGTTATTTTCAATTAAAATTTAGTATTTTTCACTATTCACCCAAATATGAAAGTTTTCAGAAAAAACACCAAAAATTTATCGGAAATAAATTTTTATTTCTTGATTCTAAAAAATATCTTTATTTTGTCAAATTGAATATATAAAAGTATCAAATATTGGATTTAAAAAGGTTTCTCCCTTAAAAGGCGGTAAAATTGCATTTTTGAAAAATACTTCCTTTACCTAAAATATTAAATTTGTTCTCATACTAGGTCAAAAAACCATAATATGGTTGTAAATATTATATAGAGTATATAAGATTCAAAATGTTGTTAATAATATTCATAACCTCTTTTTGAACGTCTAGTTTGGTAACTTGTGGCATACTCGAACTCGGTGTTGCTTGTAGTGAAAGCTATTGAATTAATTTAATGAGATAACTCACTATGAAATATTGGGGTGATACATTCTCCCCTCCTTTAATAAATTACATCCTCACAATATGTTTTTCTTCTTCGAAAATAAAGGGTTAAAAATAGAAAAGTACCTATGTGGAAAACTCTAATCAGAAATTGGGTTAAAAAAATAGTCTTAATAAGAGGGGAAGTGAAATGAAAAAGTCACCACCAAATTATGAACTCTATTAGAAGAACATTGTTTGAAATTAGAGACACATAATTGAAAAAAAAATGTAAATATATTTAGTCAGTGATTGAGGTCATTAATCACAAACAAGTGTAAAATTGAGGGCTTCAAATCCATCAATCTATGATGATTTAAAATATTTTCGGTTCAAAAAAACATAAGGTATTAGGATAACACATTTTGGGTTTTAATATCCCTTCCCTAAAGTTTAAGAATTAATTTATTCATAGAATAAGAGGAAAATATATACTTGACAGGTAGATTTTATAATTCAAATAATTCCAACCACAAACTCATCTTTCACTCCAAAAGATAATAGAATTCAAACATATTTTATTTATCCAAATCGTATAAGGTTCCAAATATATTGAATTTATAATTAATTTGTTGGAATATTAAATAAACAACAGTATACTAACCAGGACATCACATTTTCCAGTGGTAGGCGGTCCACCCTTGTCGCCCTTCAATTGCAGGTTAAAGTCTCACGACCTTTCCGAATGCGACAGGTTGTCACCCGACCTCTAGGTTGTCCTTTTCATGACAACCCAAAAATAATCTTTCGAAAATCAAAAAATAATCTCAAGAAATCATTTAACCATAAAAATATTATCCAATCTCAAATAAAATCTATTCCAACCTTTATACTTATCCAAAATAATTATGTCCAAACTCATAGTCCAAAATTTATAAGGAAAGTAAACATAATGAAGATCCTTTTTTCCTAGTAATAACATGTGAATAACTTCATCATGTATTATTTTAAAACACTATGACACCCTAAATTACCATAAAACCTTATTAATTACATTCTTCCTACCATATTCCTTATAAAATACTGGATATACTCCTTCTATCCAAAAATTTTGTAAACTCCAACAATAATGGAATTTATAAATCATTTATCTATATATGGTAGACAACAATATCCAATATAATTTATCCAAATCAATCATATATTATTTTAAAATCTCTAACTCAGTATCAGAACCATATTAGGTTTTATATTTCTCTGAACCATATATTTTATAAAAAAAGTAATCTACTATTGAGTCACTTTGCTTGGTTCCACACAATCTCAAGTCCTTAATGAAACAGTACTACAATACAGTACTTATATACTTTATAATTATTATAACATGTACATCATTAATACAATACTCAAATGACATGATAATTTAATAACAACGTAATAACTCTAATCATTCCCCTTTATCTTTGGTAGTATCATTACTTGATTATTATCCAATAGCAGCATTTGGGGTATACACTGATGATTTGGAAATTGAATCTCATAATGTCACAAATCATTGCAGACGAAGAATTGTACATTTGAAACCATTTTCTTACCCTTTCAATAACGTACTTGGTGTCCTTTTTCTCCACACTTATAACAAACTCTCTTTCCATTCAAGTATTTACCAAGGTGATTCTTTCCACAGTTATCACATATGGGAAAATTATTATTTCCCCTCTTCCCTTTATCTATCTTTCTCTCTTCCATCATTTTATTCTCTTACTTCCCTTCAAAGACATATTACTCAGATAGTTCTTTACTTATCTTATTAACACATGATACTATTTCTTCATATGATGAAAATACATGGGAGAATATTTTCTTTTTAAATGTTGGATTAATACCATGAAAGATATGATCCTTCTTAATCTTTTGATCATGCGTATTTTTGGAATTATAATTCCTTCTACTAGGCACCATTTCTAAACACTGGAATACACTAGTTTAGTTTATAAATCATAATTCAAAATTCTAAACTTGTAAAATAACTAAAGTAAATTGAAAAGATAATGAATATAATCTATAATCATAAATTATTTTCATTGAGGATGTATTTACTCATAAATCCTTCATAATGGCTTGTAATGAAAATGTTAATTATTCTAAGAAAATCCTCTAGGAGTTTCGTAACCAAGAGTGTATCAAGGCCCATTTTCATGTACTAGGATACCCCGTATCAAGCCCAAAACTCCTTGTCAGAGTTTTCACTCCAAGGTACATCTCTACCAGAGCCGCCTCTACCTGCTCGTATACAAACTGGGATGTGTTGCTTAGAAATTTCAAAAAATCTCTAAATTACCAAAATTCTAGGAAGTTCTTCTATACTAATCCTAAAAGTCTATCTTAGGGTAATGTTCTCTAATAAGAGTTTATCTAAATCTAATTCAAAGGTTGTTGCTAAAATTACTATGATACCAACTCTAACGCCCCAACCCCAGAATCCCAGAGTCGGTGCATTATTTTAATACATTGACATGATTACGAGGAATCAAGTCCTGAAATTCTGATCTGTTTAGCAGTATTGGAAAATAGATTAAATATATGAACGTTACATTAAACATTATAAAATAAAACACAACAAAAATGATCCTTTTCGAATTCCATTAATCCCTTAGCTTAACTATGTTTATCAATCATAATACACTTCTTGAAATCCTGGGAAAATAATACATAAGAAATGGGTGAGCTGAAATGCTCAGTAAGGATAACAATATAGTAGAAACTTTCATAAAAAAGAATAAAAATTTAAGCTAATGTATAAAACTAAAACAAAATCCTTTTAAACTTAAAGTTCAGAATAATTTGGTAAATATAAATCAAATAATTACATTTACTTATTCACATGGATATTCTACTAGTAGAACAATCACATGTAATATCAATATCTAATTTCATAATGATGGAATGTATAATGCCAGAATTTATAACCTCATAGTCAAGGCTCTGTTCAAAGACTACAAATATGATTTTTTCAAGACCTTGATCCAAGAAACTAGTTAGTCTCATGAGACCTACCAATGCATCTAGGAGCTATAGCGGGCTCCACCCATCACTTACTAAGTCCAATACATTCCTCATATGAAAATGTTTAAACATAACATAAATAGTCATATTAAAACTAACATAATAAATGTCAATAATTTATCCATAAACCATGAATGGTATAAAAATAACACATCCATAGTCAATAATATCACAAAACCTTCAACACAACATGAATGATTTGTATCATAATAAATCAACGTCAAACATGTTTAAAATCCATCAAAGGATATTCACATGGATGAAAATGATTTGTAAAACTCTTAGAGAGAAATATCCATTTTTCATGAAAACACTTAAAAGTCACAAAATTTTGAAAGGAATACATTTAAAGACATTTTTTTAATCAAAGTTTCTCATACCACTTAGAATCTTTTAAAAGAAATTAACATTTTAAAAACATTCATGTCCATATAACTGGATCCATAAAAACAATTTTGAAAACATCAACATTAATGAGAATGATTTAAAATAATAAATAGTTAAACCATTTAAAATGATGATATAGTTAATGTTTCCCTTCCATGAAACCTTAAAATATTCCTTTTGAAAATATTTTTATGAAATATGGATGTGGATGATAAAGAGGTCCCAATAGATACTCACGAAAAAATAACCTCGGATAATAAAGATATTGTAGAATTAACCCTTACCTTGAACTTTTCCTTGGTTGAGGGTAAGTTAACCTTCCTGTATAATAGTTAAATAATTGTTATTAATTTATACAATTATTATATACATAAATATGATATCATATATGATCTTCTAATATTGCTATGTTAATAATATTTTACTAGTATCACCATTTTAGGTGTTAACTGATCTGTTTCCTTTATATGATTGGTTACGTAAGCCATGTTTGTTATGGATATGATGTATTTGATATATATAAATAATTATATTAAGTTCTTAAACATTATTTTTAGTCATAAAATTAAAATTATTCTTGAATGATTATGATGGGGAATGAATCTCATCGCGTTCGTGGAGATGGTAATCTGTACGTACGCATGAGCGACAATATCATTATATTGATTGTAAAATAGTATGTGATTAGATGTTATATAATATATAAAGAATAATTAACATGTTAAAATTATTATTTACATCATTTGTACTCATTATTATACACATCAATATAATGAAGTGTTCGAATAACAAACTACACCATGACGTGGACATGGTAAACCGTACGTATGTACGTATGGTGACTTTATCATTTATAGGATAGATAGAATAACGAATATAGTTATACCATATTTATAATAACATTACAGTATATAGGAGGTACTTGATTTATTATTTTGGTATAGAAACAACAAAGAAATATGAAGTGGGAGAAGGAAAGAACCTGAAAGAGGGTAGTGAAATTATAACCTCTTCTTCGGGTGTTTCCTTTTGAGTTGATCAAAAGTGCTCCTTAGGTTGGCTTTCTGATCAAATTAAGGAATCTAGATTTATGTGAGGGAATTTGGGATGATATTTGGGTAGGTATTGGCTGATCCAAATGGCTTTGAAGTTGTGAAATTGAGAGAAGGGGAAGTTCCCTTTTATAAGAGGGGTGAGGGTAACTTTAGGAAAAGAATAAAATATTAATTCATTATATAATAATATTAGGTTTATAGTAGCTAAATATCAATTTATTTATAGACTTAGGTGGTTATGGGTTGAAATAATCTCAACCAATAAGTTTTTGAAAAGTTTAGGTTACCATTTTACCCGTATCTTATAGATTTAACTCTTAGTTAAATAGTTTAACTTTTTCCATGTCTTCTTTTATTCTTACACTATATAGTTAATAGACATACTCTAAACATCCAAGAGAACCTAAAGTGGTTCATTAATGACATATATAATATTATATAATCCCTTTTCCCAAAAATTAGATTTTTTTGGAAGATTATATCAACCAATAATATAGTATTTGATTTAAAAATCAATTTATGTCAATTTTAACACTATTTGGTGTTTTGATTTTGTGAAAGTCATAACAACCTTATCACTTAGAAAAAAAATATCTAATAAACCCTAACATGTCATATTAACTAGAAAAATAGTGGAATTCATAATAATTCTCAATTTACATTTATTTGGATATTTATAATATCAACTATTTTAATATTTCATTAATAAGGTAATTACTGCATCATTTTTGTGTCATAATGAAATTAAATCATTTAATGTCTAAAAATTATAAAAAAATACAATTATGTAGGAAATATTTTTATCTTTCTAATTAATATTTATAGTTCAATTTATATTGTGTGTAAACTTATATTAAAAATGATTTAGTTATTAAACATTGATTTTAACAATTTTGACTCTTCTTTAAATAAAATAATAATAAATGTCTTAATCTAAAACAAGTTTAACCTAAAGGATAATATTTTATTCCCAAGCATGTTTCTTGTCGAATTACACTTATCCAATAGAATTAGAACATGTGTTGGGGTAATTATTGTCATGACCCGACCCGTAACGAGGATCGAGCCGCAACTACCCCAAGCTCGCCTCCATAGGCCAGGGGCTGGCGACTAGCGCCGAAGGCACAATAAAATAGGGGAGGCCTTTGCCTAAGAAACTGTAAACACACACACATAGCCAACTCAAGCAATAGTGTAGGGAAAAGAAAGAAAGATACATCATTGCTATAAAAATGGGAACCAACATACATGCATCGACCTCTAACCAGTACAAGAAAAGTGCTAAAAAGTAAACTGAAAAGTAAAAGGGGGAAAAACAAGCGCCCATCCAGAAAGGTGCCACAACCCGGAAATAGGTAAAACAAAGGTAAACTGCTAGTGAGTCTCTGACCCAGGAAGTCCTGCTATGGCCACCGAATGCAGCCCAAGCTCCTGTGTCCTCTACACTCCTCTGGAGTCTCGATTGACCTGTCTGTCGTCTGTAAGGGCACACCAAGTGCGGGAAAATCCCAATCAGGGGTGAGTATAAAAATACTCAGTAGGATGCCCCCAAAAGATCGAGGGAGAAACAAGGGAAGTATTAAAATGAGGAGCAGTAGACAGAGCAGAGAACAGTGTAAGAGTGAAAGAGAGAGAAAGAGAGTGCAACTCAACCCAATAAGAGAAAAGAAGCACAATCGTCCATATGTAAGGAGCTAGAGACGGTGAGAAGATGAACTTATCGTCAGGTATTCGATGCCTATAGCAGGAGAGTAGACACGTCCAACCAAGAGGAGTAAGACATGAAAAGCATGTGGCATACCTTGTGTGTCTTCACCTCTCCTCAAAAAAGAGTAACCAAACCCAAGGAGTAGGAACAACAACAGGATGTATATATATGCTCAACAAGAAACCTGAATGAGTGGGTAAGGGGATATATATCTCCAAGCTCAGCCCAAGAAAGAGTCACCAACAGTTCAAAGGATATCCAACACTGAACCCAAGCATCCTGCACGTCAACCTAGGTGGTACAAGTCAAAGGGGATCAGTCACCACACCCCAATACTATCCGCTTTGGGTGGCACTGTGTTTCCCGCACGGATTTTAGGTCGTGTCGCAAGAACGCGTCTCGGTGGGAAAAGTGCCCCTCGTTCTCATATGTCCTAAGGTCACGTCAAAGCTGTCACATCACCAATCCGTACAATCAAAGATCCTGCTCCGATAGTCATGGAGAAAAAGTCACTGACTAGCCTCATAAGAAGGCCTGAGTCTGAAATGCCAACAGGTGACCCACTGCCCAGCCTTGTTGGAGGGTAAACCCTAATACATCAGTAGGAGACCCACTGCCCATGCGTACTGTAGGGTAGATCCAGAATAAGTCGACAGGGGACCCACTTCCCAGCCCTGCTGGAGGGTAGAACTGGAACACATCAACAGGTGAACAACTACGCAGTCTCTACTGGAGGGTAGACCCGAAAGTAGTCGACAGGCGACCCACTACCCAGCCCTACTGGAGGGTAAACCTGAAAGTAGTCGACAGGCGACCCACTGCCCAGCCCTACTGGAGGGTAGACCTAAAAGTAGTCGACATACGACCCACTGCCCAGCCCTGCTGGATGGTAGACCTGAAAGTAGTTTACATACGACCCACTACCCAGCCCTACTGGAGGGTAGACCTAGTAACGGGTCTGATAACTCAGCACTGCAACCAACATCACCGGGTGTTACTAACATCGCTACCGTGGGTTGGTTCAGAGTGCATCCAAGGGACCTCCATCCAACACCATTTCATGTTTCCACATTTAATGACATCTAAAACGAGGCTCCACATTCCCGAAAAGATCACACCGTTCAAATCCTCATGAAAAAACACGTGAGATAGACCATTTACTCGCCCAAAACGGTCAACCGTTGAATATGGAATTATTCACCGTAGCCAGCCCATGTGGGTCCCACACCAAGATCCCAAAAATGAACAAACGGATCAAACCCATGTGACCCCCTTGGAAAAACACACGGAATTGGCTACCTAATCGCCCAAAACAGACACCTGGTGAAAAGGGTACTATTCACCGTAGCCAGCCCGGGTGGCACCCACACGACGATCCCAAAAAAGGTCGGACGATCTTTTCCATCGTCATGCTCTCGGAAAAACACATCAAAACGACTATTCATTCGCCCCGAACGGACGTCTGATGAAAAAGCCACAATACCCTGCACAAAACTCAAAAGGAGACCTGTGGGGCCCACGCCTCAACCTCGACATCATCGCCTGAAACCACCCTGGTCGACCTCGTCTTAATGCCAGAGTCACAACGCCACTGACGATGCCAAAAACAGACTCTGGATGCAAAAGCCGCAACTTCCCTCGTTATACGCAAACGTGACTCTTTGGGTCCCACACCTCGGCCCGAATTTAGGCGGGTGGATTGTGTCGTTGCAATTCCCTCGGAAAAATACTCAGAAATGAGTGCACATTCACCCCAAACGGATGACGGGTGAAAAAGTAACCTTCCACCATAAAACGCGCGAACTAGGCCCTATGGGGCCCACACCTTGTATCCAACCCGAACACTTTGTAAAGCGTCTCAAAAAGTCTGCATGAGCACTGCAATTGTGCTGCTACTGACGACGCGTCAATCGGACATCCCAAATAGGAGTTAGGTCTGACGCAACAATCAATCAATTAATTAATTACTCACATTTGGCGTTTCATGCCACCAAGCAATGAAACCAACCTATAGAGGCTTCGAACTAATTTTGGAAGGACCGTCTCAGCCGTGGGGCCACTACGCCTCTGACGGCTCGTCAAACGGACGTCCGGCTCACGAGCCACGTCTGTCGCAACCATAATAATAATTTATTGTTTTTAAATTAACGCTCCTCGGGTCACCCTTCTTCGGGCACGGAATCCAAAAATCCTGAAACCCCCCTTAAAGAGAGTGCCTCGCCGATACGAACTCATCACCGCAGACTACATGTCAAACGGACGCGCCGTTTGGAACCTACGGCCCCCCGAATGCAAGGGGGCCCAAAGGGGGCCGGTCCAGACCGCCACGGCCTACTGGCCGCGACTCACTCCTATCGCATTGGACCCCTCAGGTCCGGTTCTTCCCAGTAGACCGGCCAGAAGGCCGGTCTTCGTCTTCTCCCATAGGACACACAAACATTGGGTTCTTGTCCCCTGGTTCCTCCCTCGAGGTCAGTGTCTCGGGGCCTCCTCCTTCGACTGTGGGGGTACAACGGTCACCCCTTGCCTGCACCTCTGCTCAATGCCATGGTCCCCCCCGGCCGCCTCCATCCTGCCGACGCCGGGAGCCCCAGCCACCTCCATCCTGCCGACGCCACGAGCCCCCGGCCACCTCTGTCCTGCTGACGCCGCTCTACCGAACGCCTCCTCTAGCCTCCACTCGTACTCGCCCTGCCGACACCCGCGACCCCACCGCTGAGCCGAACGCCACCGAGCTCCTCCGCGTTCCAAGATGCGGTCCTCCCGTTCTGCCACTGGTTCGGTCTCCGGCCGCTGCCCCTCACCGGATTCGAGCCTTTGACCGGTCCCCCCGACCATACCGATGATCAGAAAAATTATCCGACACTGGTTTCGGGATCCCTGGAACTCGATCTTTACAACGCCCTCCTCGGCTCATTGATCCGTCGAGGTTCACACGCACCCAAAAAGTTTTTACGACGAACATTCAAGAACGAGGGATTGAACGGGGCTCTGGCGTTGGCTGTGTTCGTTCGGCCAAAGCTCCAAATTCTAGAAACTATAAATAAAAGAAATTCAAATGCAAAAAAATGAATAAATTGAGAAAAATGATGAGGGAGCGAAATTCAACAAGAATCCTACCTCAAATGGCTCGTCCGTCGTTGGTGACGCGTCCACGACGCTCCCGCTCTGATCTGCTAAGGCTCCGATGGAGATGGATCCTCGAACCGCCGAAGAACAGAGAAGAATTCCGAAGAACATGATAGTGGGAGGGGGACGGAGAGAGAGTGAGAGATAGAGCGAGAGAGAGAGAAAAATGGGTTGTCTCCTCTCAAGCGAATTTATAAAAAAATTCACTGAAACTCTCTCAATGGGTGCAGATTCCGAAACCCCTGCACTCGCCTATTTTATCTCACGCATAGGCAAAACACCCCATTTCGAACACAACAGAAGTCTCATATTACCATTCTGAGACTTCGTTTAAACGTTATTTGAAAAGAATGATAGTGATAAAAATCACTAAGTGGTCATTTCGAAATGACCATTTCACCCCTGGGTGACAACTCTCACAGCAGGACCACGCCCGCAACTTTTACACCCCGCCTAGGGTAAACAGCATGCTGTGGACTAAAAAATTCTCTTGGTTTTCCTATCCGAGCAACCGTTTAGGAGTTACTAGGGTTTGAGCTATTAAACGAATAATTTAATTCAAATTATCCATTTAACACTCTGTAAACAAGAGAGGGGTCTGAACATCCCACGTCGACTCATTTTATGTCTCTCCTAGGGTAAACAAACCATTTCAGACCCTTCTGTAAACTTGGATTTCTGATTTGGATCTCCGTTTAGGAGTTATCCCATTTATTTGGTATTCCCAGTGTGAACGCACTGAAAATTTAATTCCAGCCACAACGGAGTTCAAAATCGCACGCCGTCTGAGGGCACTGCTCTAGAATATTATCAAGAATATTCCAAAGTCTTTCTTAGAAAAAACTAAGTTCATAAATCATTACCTCCTTCAGGCTTTTAGTCCCCGAAAAGAAAAACTAGGGGAACAACTCAGGGTACCTAGCCCACACCTGGCTCTTCCGTACCCAGAAGAACTGTTGCACAGTCTAGCGTCACCGCACACATACCAAAGGATATGATCTGGTCACGTGAAGTCATACCTTTCCGATGACTTGTATAGGATCAAACACACATCTCCTCAGGTAAGCCATGCGGGATACGTCGTGCACCCACACCCGACCTGGGGGTTAGGACAAGGTGGTAGGGAACCTCGCCATCCCTTTTCATGGTCTCAAATGGCCTGAAGGCTCTCGGGGGTAGCTCACCTCCACGGATGAACCCCTATGTTGCACACCACGACTGGTATCACTACCCGCACCTGGAACAAGGCCCGGTGATTCCCTGCTTCAGAATACCCATCTGCTGAAACACCCAAGGATATCCGGTCACACAAGTTTTCACAGTCTGTGCATCAAGACCGAGACTCTCTTACAAGCTCAACCAGCAAAGGAGTCGACTTTATCAACTATAGACAAGCTGTAACCTCCTACAGAAACTCTAGCCAGCACCGTCGTCTCCAGTTCAAGTCTCTCTGTGTGGGGATGCACCTGAGAAACTGGTGGTCTGATCAAACCACAACGCGCTCTCCCTGAAGAGTGCCTCCACATTCTTAGTGAGAAACTATCACCACCAGTACCAACACAGGGTTACACCGATGTCCTGCATCACCCTCGGTAACCCCTCAAGCAAGGAGTTAGAAGAAAGAGTACCTCGCACTTTGTCTAACAAGTTCTACTGAGAAAAGTAGAAAAAGACGAAGAGCGTACCTCTCATCATCTCTTGCGCTACAGGATTGTAAACAATCACAGCACACAGCCGCCCGCGGCCCGTCCGTCAGCTCCCTGAGCCTAACATGGGCTGCCTAGTGGTGGTGGAAGAACCTAGAAATATCATCCTCAAACCATAGTTCTTCCTGCTTTCCACCAAAACTACTTTCCTAGGGACCACTCTACCCTCACATGGGAGTTTTCTTATCAGAACACTGCCTCAGTTGTGGTGGTGCATCTACCAACTATCTGAAAGACTCAGAAAATTTGGTTGAGTAGTCTCACGCTGCATGATCTCGAAAATCACAAACATAGCACTAGTCCCCCTAGGCTATCTTTGTGCTCTGCGCTGTCCCCGACCATGCGCCTGAGTCTAATCAAGGGGAAACCTCCAGCGTCGAGGCCCCACCAATCGACGTCCCTCTACCAGAAATTTCTCTGTCACCAGTACCTACTCCAGTACCCTGAGATGGGAGAGGATGCACAAGGGAACTACACTGGAATGAATCTCCTCTACAGAGATCTTGTTCAAACTTCTATGCTCGGAAGTTGCCGTCACGGACCACGTACGGATAAAAACGTGCACGGTCTGCAAAATTACTCGCATACATAGGCACTGTCATCCCTCCCTGCTGAAACTGCAGGAGCTCCTAGATCCGAACAGAGCATAAGAAGGATGGGTAAAACTCCTCACGAAACAGCAGATGAAATTCACCACACGAAACTGACAACTCATCGAGTATCCGTGTAACCCTTTCTCTTCTATGCCAAACTGCAGGGTGGAAAAAGAATGGCTGTCAAAGCCATCATCTAACATGTCAGTGTCCGAACAGGCCTGAAGAGGGGGACCACCGACTCTAGCCAACCCTTCACTGCTTGAGGGTATGGCTTACCATGGAACGTCATCAGTCTCTGACGTTGGAACTCACGTAGCACGTCCACCCTGCGCTCGTCATCGGCCCTCGCTGCTGGTACTAACCGCTACTCCACAGGTGGAGCTGCTACTAACTTTCCTTCTGGAGAAAGGGTAATTGTATGATGGATCTTGGACTAAGGCCTCTTCACTCACAGAATCGTCATCACAAACCGGAGCTAGTATCTGGGCCGGCTATCATCACGGAGACATCCTGAACCCGATCAAGGAGCACCGTGGTCAAATGAGTATATATATATCAACAACGATGGGGAGCTGACTCAAGTAGGACAGTCAAGGACTCAATCCTATATGATGCATGAACCAAATTCCCTACAACAAGTGTCTCAGTGTGCCGAGTCGACAAGAGGGTTATTAGGGTCTTCATGAATGGATACGTCGGCCGCCGCACCATCACTAGACTCCCTGTCCTGAGAGCCGCTCTCGAAACACGTTGACATTATTACCCCAAAACTCAACCAATTCCTTTTTAGGGATGTCCAAACATCACCCCAAGGAATGAAACACCTATGATACCACTTTTTCACGACCCGACCCATAACGAGGAAAAGAGCCGCAACTACCCCAAGCCCGCCTCCATAGGCCATGGGCTGGCGACTAGCACCGAAGGCACAATAAACTAGGGGAGGCCTTTTCCTAAGAAACTGTACACACACACATGCAGCCAACTCAAGGAACAGTGAAGGGAAAATAAAGCAAGATACATCACTGCTAAAAAAAGGGGAACCATCATACATGCATCGACCTCTAACCAGTACAAGTAAAATGATGAAAAGTAAACTGAAAAGTAAAAAGGGGAAAAACATGCACCCATCCAGAAAGGTGCCACAACCCGGCAATAGGTAAAACAAAGGTAAACCGCTAGTGAGTCTCACACCCAAGAAGTCCTGCTACAGTCACCGAACTCAGCCCAAGCTCCATTGTCCTCCACGCTCCTCTGTAGTCTCGATCGACCTGTCTGTCATCTATAAGGGCACACCAAGTGCGGGAAAAGCCCAAGCAGGGGTGAGTATAAAAAAACTCAGTAGGATGCCCCGAAAGCTCAAGCGAGAAACAAGGGATGTACTAAAATGGGGAGCAGTAGACAGAGCAGAGAACAATGTAAGAGTGAAAAAGAGAGAAAGAGAGGGAATATCAACCCAACAAGAGAAAAGAAGAAGACTCGTCCAGACGCAAGGAGCTAGAGACGGTGAGAAGACGAACTTATCGTCGAGTCTTCACTGCCTATGGAAGGAGAGTAGACTCGTCCAACTAAGAGGAGCTAGACACAAAAAGCAAGTGGCATTCCCCGTGCATCTTCGCCGCTCCTGGAAGGAGAGTAACTAAACCCAAGGAGTGAGAACAACAATAGGATGTATATATATGCTCAACGAGAAACCCGAATGAGTGGGTAAGGGGATCTCTATCTCCAAGCTCAGCCCAAGAAAGTGTCACCAACAGTTTAAAGGATATCCAACACTGAACCCAAGAATCCTGCACATCAACCTAGGAGGTACAAGTCAAAGGGGCTCAATCACCACACCTCGATACTATCCACTTTGGGTAGTAATGTCTTGCCCGCACGACTTTTAGGTCGCATCACAAGAACACGTCTTGGTGGGAAAAGTGTCCCTCGTTCTCGTATGTCATAAGGTCATGTCAAAGCTGTCACATCACCGATCCGCACAACCAAAGATCCTACTCTGATAGTCATGGAGAAAAAGTCACTGAATAGCCTCATAAGAAGTCCTAAGTCTGAAATGCCAACAGGTGACCCACTGCGCAGCTTTGCTGGAGGGTAAACCCTAATACATCTGTAGGCGACCCACTGCCCAGCCCTGCTGAAGGGTAGACCCGGAAGAAGTCGACAGGTGACCCACTGCCCAGCCCTGCTGGTGGGTAGACCCGGAACACGTCGACATGTGACCCAATGCCCAGTCTCTACTGGAGGGTAGACCCAAAAGTAGTCGACATGTGACCCACTGCCCAGCCCTACTGGAGGGTAGACATGAATGTATTCGATAGGCGACCCACTACCCAGCCCTCCTGGAGGGTAGACCTGAAAGTAGTCGACATGAGACCCACTGCCCCGCCCTGCTAGAGGGTAGACCTGGTAACAGGTCTGATAACTCAGCACTGCAACCAACATCACCAGGTGTTACCAACATCGCTACCGTGCGTTGGTTCAGAGTGCATCCAAGGTACCTCCATCCAACACCATTTCATGTTTCCACATTTAATGAGATCTCAAATGAGGCTCCACATGAATGAACGAATCACACCGTTGCAATCCTCGTGAAAAAACACGCGAGATAGACCATTTACTCGCCCGAAATGGTCAACCAGGGAGTATGGCACTATTCAACGTAGCCATCCCATGTGGGGCCCAGACCAAGATCCCAAAACTGAACAAACAGATTAAACCACTGTGATCCCATTAGAAAAACACACGGAATTGGCTACCCAATCACCTAAAACGGACACCTGGTGAAAAGGTTACTATTCACCGTAGCCAGCCCGGGTGGCACCCACACCACAATCCCGAAAAAGGTCGGGTGATATGTGCCATCGCGAAGCCCTCGGAAAAACACATCAAAACAACTATTCATTCACCCCGAACAGACGTCTGATGAAAAAGCCACAATACGCTGCACACATCTCAAAAGGCGGTCCGTGGAGCCCAAACCTCAACCCCGACATCATCGCTTGAAACCACCCTGGCCAACCTCGTCTCGTTGCCAGAGTCACAACGCCACTGACAACGCCTAAAACGGACTCTGGATGCAAAAGCTGTAACTCCCCGCGTTATACGCAAACGGGACTCCGTGGGGCCCACACCTCAGCCCGAATTTAGGCGGCCGGATTGCGCCGTTGCAATCCCCTCAGAAAAACACTCAGAAATGAGTGCTAATTCACCCCAAATGGATGTCAGGTGAAAAAGTGACGTTCCATCGTAAAACATGTGAACTAGGCCCTATGGGGATGCACCCTGTCTCCAACCCGAACGCTTCATAAATCTTCTCAAAAAGTCCGCACGAGGACTGCAATCATGCTTCTACTGACGGCGCGTCAATCAGACATCCCAAACAAGAGTTAGGTCCGATGCAACAATTAATTAATTAATTACTCACATTTGGCATTTCGTGCCACCGAGCAATGAAACCAACCTGCAGAGGCTACTAAACCAACTTTGGAAGGACCGTCTCAGCCCCGGGGCCACTGCACCTCTGACGGCTCGTCAAACGGACGTCCGGCTCACTAGCCACGTCTGTCGCAACCATAATAATAATTTATTGTTATTAAATTAAAGCTCCTTGGGTCTCCCATCTTCGGGCACAGAATCCAAGACCCCTTGGGTCCGGTTCTTCCCAGCAGACCGGCCAAAAGGCCGGTCTTCATCTTCTATTGCAGGACCCACAAACAGTGGGTCTTTGTCCACCAGTTCCTCCCCCCGAGGTCAGCGCCTCGGGGCCTCCTCCTTCGACCGCGAGGGTACCGCGGTCGCCCCTCTCCTGCACCTCCGCTCGACGCCGCGCCCCCCTGGCCACCTCCGTCCTACCAGCGCTGCGAGCCCCGGCTGCCTCCATCCTGCCGACACTGTGAGCCCCTGGTCACCTTTGTCCTGCCGACGCCGCTCGACCAAACGCCTCCTCCAGCCTCCGCTCGCACTTGCCCGGCCGACACCCACGACCCCGCCGATGAGACGAACCCCACCGAGCTCCGCCGCGTTCCAAGACGTGGTCACCCCGTTCTGCCGCCGATTCGGTCTTCGGCCACTGCCCCTCACTGGAGTCGAGCCTTCGACTGGTCCCGCCGACCATACCGACGATCAGAAAAATTATCTGACACCGGTTTTGGGATCCATGGAACCGGATCTTCACAACGCCCTCCCCGGCTCATCAATCCGTCGAGGTTCGCGTGCACCATACAATTTTGTACGACGATCATTCAAGAATGAGGGATTGAACGGGGCTCGGGCATTGGCAGTGTTCGTTCGGCCAATGCCCCGAATTCTAGAAACTATAAATAAAAGAAATTCAAATGCGAAAAAAGATGAAGAAATTGAGAAAAACGACGAGGGAGCGAAATTCAACAAGAATCGTACCTCGGATCACTTGTCTGTCGTTGGCGACACGTCCACGATGCTCTCGCTCCGATCCACCAAGGATCCGACAGAGATGGCTTCTCGAACCACCGAAGAACAGCGAAGAACACTGAAGAACATGAGAGAGAGAGGGGGAGGGAGAGAGGGGGGGGGGGGAGAGAGAGAGAGATGGGTTGTCTCCTCTCAATCGAATTTATAAAAAAATTCACTGAAACTCTCTCAACGGGCGTGGATTCCTAAACCCCCGCGCCCGCCTATTTTGTCTCACGCCTAGGCAAAACGCTCTATTTTGAACTCAAAGGAAGTCTCGTATTTCCATTCCGAGACTTCGTTTAAAAGTTATTTGAAAAGAACGCCAGTGATAAAAATCACTAAGTGGTCATTTCGAAATGACCATTTCACCCCTGGGTGACATCTCTCACAATAGGCCCACGCCCACAACTTTTAAACCCCGCCTAGGGTAAACGGCATGCTCCGGACTCAACGGTTCTCTCAGTTTTCCCATCTGAGCAACTGTTTAGAAGTTACTTCGGTTTGAGATATTAAACGAATAATTTAATTCAATTAATAAATTTAACACTCCGCTAACGAGCGAGGGGTCTGAACGTCCCACACCGACTCATTTTATGTCGCTCCTAGGGTAAACACACCATTTCAGACCCATCCATACACTCAGATTTCTGATTTGGATCTTTGTTTAGGAGTTATCCCATTTATTTGGCATTCCCAGTGTGAATGCACTAGAAATTTAATTCCGGCCACATCGGGGCTCAGAATAGCACACCGTCTGAGGGTGCTGATCTGGAATAATATCAAGAATATTCCAAAGTATTTTGTAGCAAAAACTGGGTTCTTAAAATTATAATATCATTTTTACCTTTAATCACTCTATTTACATTTTACCGTGGTAAATAAAAGTCAAAAGTTATTATTCATCCAAACTTATTTTCATCTTATTGAACCAAATTTTACTTACTAATATTAACCGTTCCTCTTGGATTTTTTAAATTCAACTCACATTAGTAGTAAAATTATGTTTTCTGCAAATTTTCAAATGCTCCTAGAAGGTGGGTAAAAACATTAAAAAGTTCAATAAAATTTTATAAATCTAATTTTATTGTAAATTGACTCCAATGAATTAAATTGAACTTATATTGTTATTATATATTTATTTTGACTTAAAATATATTTAAATAAAATAAATAATTATTTAAATAAAATGTTAGTTATAAATAATAACACAGTGTTTTTCATTATTCATCAAAAAATGAAATTTTTCAGAAAAAATACCAAAAATTCACCTAAAGAGAATTTTGATATTTTGAATTCAAAAATGAAGGCTATTATACAAAATTCAAAACATAGATGTTTGATTTATTAATTTAAAATTAATTCACATTTCCAAACCAAAAAGTGGGTTTTTAAAAAGTAAAAACTATCAAAAGATTGAAATGTGTTTATTTCAAATTTAAATGTGAAATTACTTATAATAACCTAAATTGTATTAAATGATAATAATATAATATAATTATACTTACAAAACATTCAAATGTATAATTCAACACTATTAATTATTTTGATTAAAAAAGTTGTTTTCAATTTAAATTTTGTAATTTTCACTATCCACCTAAATATGAATGTTATCAGAAAAGCACCAAAAATTTATCAAAAACTAAATTTTTATTTCTTGATTCTAAATAAGAAGTTTATTTAATTAAATTGAATATATAAAAGTGTAAAATAATGGATTTAAAAAGGGTTATTCATTACAAGGCAGTAAAAATGCATTTTTGGATAATACTTCCTTTATCTGAAAAATTGAATTTGTTCTCATATTATGTCTAAGAAACACATAATATGGGTCTTAAAATTATATAGAGTATTTAAGATTCAAAATGCAGTTAATAATATTCATAACCACTTTTTTGAACGGCTAGTTTGGTAAGTTGTGGTGTGCTCGAACTCAGTGTTGCGTGTAGTGCAAGCTATTGAATTACATTAATGAGATAACACACTATGAAATATTGGGGTGTCACAAAAAGTGTAAATAATCTATTTTAAGAACATTTATTGATATATAGAGTAGAAAATATAAAAGTAAAATACTTGAAAAAAATGTATGCATTAAAAGTAACCCCTAAAAATAATGAAAAAAATAATCACATATTCTCCCAAAAATAAACCTGTGCTTTTATATAAAAAATTTTAAACCAAAAAAAATCCAAAAAATCATTCTTACTACGTTCTAAAATCCAAAATCCAGGATCAAATTGATCAAATATATGATACCTAGAATAATATTAACAAATTTGACATAAAAGCACACAACATCCAATATATACTCTAACCAAAAAAATACAATAAACTTTTCCCAGCATAACATTATTAACCCATTCCACAAATACCTTATTAATTCTGAAGGTTACCTATAATACCTTAATTTCTCAAAAATAATTAACTCATTATCCCAAAAAAACATAATTACCTCAGTATCAAAGAATATGCTTACCCTATTGGTAATCTATACCTCAATTATGTATTCTTATAGAAAATAAAATACACATATCAAAAAATATCATTAATATCTTTAAAATTGAACAATATAAGACCTCAAAATATTATCCACTCTTTTGAAAAAAAATTACCCATAGACTAATTAAACCCATGATGGTACCCAAAACACTTAAATTATCTTTAATCAATAATATTATAACCTATAATTTAATTTAAGACCAAATTTGATACCAATTGTAAATAACCTACCATAATCACCCTATAATTATATGATTTTACGAAAAAAATTCATTAATAATATACCCATAAATTTTTAGGTATATATTTTTAGATAATTAGGAATTTCAATTATATAAAAAACACATAATATTTATAATGAATATATGTTCACTACAACATAAACAGTGTTTAGCGGCGGTTTTGTGGCGGCGGTTCACAAAACCGCCGCTAAACGTTTTCCGAAATACGTTTCGCGGCGGTTTTTAATAAACCGCCGCTAAACCTTTGTTTTTTTTAAAAAACCCCGACCCTTCCCTACCCCGACCCCCATTTCCCTGCAACCCTCGCCCGCAGCCCCCCGCGACCCTTTCCTGCAACCCTCGCCCGCAGCCCCCCGCGACCCCCCGGCGATCCCGCGACCTCCTCCGGCGACCCCGCGACCTCCTCCGGCGACCCCGTGACCTCCTCCGGCGGTGCCTGCGACCGGCAACCCGCGACCCCCTTCTCCCGAGGACCTTTCTCACTTCGACCTCAGCCCCAAAGTGAGTTTTATGGATGTTCATATGTTGTTTAACCATATTATGGGTGTTATTATCATGTAATTCTCATTTTTAGATGTTTATGCATTCTCACATCATGGTATGTTTAAAAGCTGATATGTTTTTTTGGTTTTCATTCCTGATGCTAATGTTGTGCGTGAGAATTTATTTGTGGAGCATAATGCATTCATAAAACATGAATGTGATTTATAGTGATTATATGAGGGTAGGTGATGTCCCTTTTCCAATTGGATATCGGTAAACTCATGTTTTCCATGTCCACGAAAAAGGATAAGTGGTCGATGGAGAGTGTTCTGGTGGATGGGTTCCCTTTGATAGTAAGAAATAACTTGGAAACTACTATGGTGGGGAGAGTCATTTTGAAATGGTTTTAGTGTATCCTCTTAGAAAATGGAGGAAATAGTGAATGAAATTTTTTGAAATGGTCAGTGATGTTTTTGAATGACTTATATCTGGTTAGTTTGTAAAAAGTATCAGTGTTTTCTAGACAACACATCATTGAAATGACATACTGATTAATAAACTGCTAGATGAATTGACTGCTGAATTAGAACTCATTTGGTTATTCTTAATTAATTATATAATTCCCTAGTAGCGATGCATCGTGTTCAGAAAGAGACTATGTGTCAACTGGTGAAATTGAGCTTCTTTAAAAGTGTCAAAAATAGCTAGTTTGTTTGGTCTTAACATGCATGGTTGGGTGAAGTTGGTTATAATCAATATAGAGAACTTCATCTTGTGCTTGGATGGGTTGTTTTAATGGCGAGAATCGATGTGTACTAGATTTAAAATATTTCCATGTTTGTATTGTGACATGAAAACATAAGTGAAATTTTTAGCTCGGGACATCACTAGAAGTTGGGTATGAGTTCTAGTGGATAACTTTGATGTAAAAATATTGTACCGGAGGAGGCGGCATCACATTTCTAGATGAAATGTGTTTTCTATTTATGATGAGTGTTTTTTTTTAAATTATCATCTAGCTATGGATCAACATATTTATTATCTCTTCATTAATTTCTATCATTGAGGAACTTTTTCATGGAACACTGTTAAGTTGAGGTGAGTAGAGTGTGAATCAACCATGTTTTTTTATAAAAAGTAGTATTAACAAATCTAAATGAGGTTGATTTGAAATAGACCATTACATATTTTATATAACCATGACAAAGGCATATTTGTAATTCTAAAAGGGTTTATTCATTAGAATGTTCTAATAGTAGAGATACTATGAATCAGAATTGGAATTTAAATACTAGTTCTTATGTTTAGAAGAAACAAAGGTTGAATTATTAATGATAGTATTAAATGATCAAATCTTCCGTTTTAAATAATTGGTAATGCATAGTCTCTATGTTTCAGTTAGGAATACGAGATTTTTATTGATTTTTAATTTCTCATGTATCGTATGCCTAGGGTATTCTTTGTAGAGGGTTGTGCATCTGGATGTACAACATGCCTATTTGAATAAATATTTATCACATAAGTATGTAGGTTTTTTTTTCCATCTATTCCTCAAGGATTCTCAGGGACCATAATTTTTAAGGCAGAGAGATTGTATCATCCTTTGTTTTTTACTAGTTCAAAATTTTCAAGAGTTTTTTATCATTTAATTTGGCAGGAAATACGTATCCTAAATTGAGATTCATAATGTAAATAAAAACCATTGAACACATAAAAATTCATTTTTTGAGGTTTATTTCTATTATAGTATAATATAATGAATCTAATTCCCTAATTTCATTGTCCATTGTATATTAAATTAGAATCATTGATGGTTTTAGGCCTCAAATTTTAACCACAACTTAAGTGTGAATTCCTTGAATTATTTTATGTAACGAATTATTTTCTAAAAAAAATCATGTGGAGGTGTGCTATCTTATAAAATGAAAACATGCTGATTAATGAAATTTTAATGGGAATATCACTCCAATATGTTATTCCATAATGACCAAACAATCAATTAAGTGGGGTTTCAATACCTTTTATTTAAGGAACTAAATAATTTTTTGTGTCACGAATGATAGCATGGCCTAAATTATACAATGTTCATATAGTGTGTTTACTATTTATGAATGTTCACCTGGACCCTAATACTTCATTATGTACATGGAAATATAGGCAAGTGGAATGATATTGGAATGGAAATATAGGCAAGTGGAATGATATTGGAATGGAAATTTAATTTCCATTCACTATTATTAATATTATTCAAATTATTATAATTGAAATACTTAAGTACATTGACCTTATTATTTTATAATTGAAAAGTAACACGGAAATGGGCATCTAACATATGCATGACTTGTGATGTGGAATGCTTTTAAACTTGACAATTCTTATATTTGTTGGAATTAAATTATAAAATTAGTTATGTATTCCTTGAGATATACTTTGGTTCCATATATTGAACTCCATGAATGGACTCATAGGTTACTTGTTTTATGAATACCCCAATAGTGATACTTTGATTCTTTTATAAAATGCCCTATACTGGAAAATGAGGCATATTACATATCTACCAAGGAGTGATCCTGATTCTCTGGATGAGTGACCTTCTTTAGGGATAGATTTTTATACCATTCCATAAGAGACAATCAGACCCCTACATGAGATACATGGGAAGATCTCAAAAGTTCAGGCTTTACACCATGTCGAAAGTGATACAAAGGCTTCATCATATGGATCACCTTTGATGGACGCTTACAATGATGTGTATTTTTTGTTATCCTAGAAAGATAACTAGGATCCTTTTTATGGATCACATTATATGGGCTCATGATTAAATGAATTATATTCTAAATTTTACTTAAATGTGGCCATTTAGATTTCCCTAGAACAATAAAACAAACATTACCCATTGTGAAAATGGTTTCAGTGAATGTAGTTAACTTGATTTAAAATGCATTATGATCAGTTTTGATCACACATCAAAGGGGTGTTGTTTGAGGCAACATAAATGTGTCATCGATGGTGTTATGATAAGTGTGTATCCCGATATTCTTATTGCTCCTCAATGAGGTGTTGACGCTGTCTCCTATATACCAGACTTGTTCAGTTGGTCTGAAATGGTAAATGTGGTCAATGAATCATCTTTATTATATTATGCATACTTTATGGTCAATGGTTCATCTTTATTATATTATGTTTCTGTAATCTTACACTATCGTATATTTTGTGTAGGCACATTGTGATATACATGGATAAAAGCTGGATCACGTTACCGAGGAACACATCTCAATATGTTAAGGGTTTGAATGGGTTTTTAGATTTTGCAATTTCTAATCGATCTGTTGAAGGGAGAATAATATTTCCATGTCCTAAATGTAAATTTAGAACATGGTTGAAGAGAGATGAAGTTTATGAACATTTAATACTGAAGCAATTCCCTGAACAATATTTGTGTTGGATTTGGCATGGAGAATCAAACAATACAGAAAGATTGAGGACTGATGTTAATCCACAGAATGAGGTCCCAAGTTCTTCGACAATGGAAAATGAAATGCAAAACCTCATAAATGATGCATTCGGCACTGCAAGACACCACTATGAGCATCAAAACATATCAGAACAACCAGAAGAGGGTGCTACAAATTGCAACGTGACAAGTGATGTTTCTGAGACTGTAACACAAGCAGATCTAGATTGTAACATATCATTGGATCCTCTTGATTCTGTGGAGCCAAATGTAAGGGAAAACTTCAGTGAGGAAAATGCATTTCATGATATAGTTGACGATGGAAATCAAGAGTTGTATAGTGGGTGTTTGAAATATTCAAAGCTTTCATTTCTACTGAAGTTGTACCATATCAAATGTCTATGTGGAATTACAAATAAGGCAATGTCCATGTTATTGGAATTGATTCGTGATGCATTTCCTGAAGCAAAAATCCCAGAATCGTTTTATGATATGAAAAAAGTTGTTAACAAGCTTGGTCTGAATTATACAAAAATACATGCGTGTCCCAATGATTGTATGCTTTACTGGGGAGAGGATTCAAGTAGACAGAATTGTAAGAAATGTTCTTCTTCTAGATGGCAGTCAAAGGGTGATGTTAGAAGTATGACTGAACATAATTTCATGGAGAAGAAGAAAAGGAACACACCTGCAAAAGTATTGCGTTACTTTCCTTTGAAGCCTCGATTGCAAAGATTATTCATGTCATCAAAAACCGCCGAACACATGAAGTGGCATACTGTAGATAATAACAATGATGGGTTAATGAGACATCCACGAGATTCCCAATCGTGGAAGACATTTGATTCATTACATCCAGATTTCTCAGCTGATCCAAGGAATGTTCGATTGGGATTGGCTGCCGATGGATTCAACCCATTTGGGACTTTGAGTACGAGTTATAGCATTTGGCCAGTTGTTTTGATCCCTTATAATCTGCCTCCGTGGATGTGTATGCAACAAACATCTTTTATCATTTCGATGATTATTCCTGGAAAACAAATGCCTGGAAATGATATTGATGTATACCTGCAACCTTTGATTGAAGAATTGCAGGAGTTATGGAGCAACGGTGTTGAGACATTTGATGTTTCTTCTAAAACAATGTTTAAAATGCATGCTACTTTAATGTGGACCATTAGTGACTTCCCTGGGCTTGGGAATTTATCTGGTTGGAACACTTATACGGGTTTGGCTTGTACCGTTTGTAACTTTGATTTCGAGCCCAAACGGCTACCTCACAGTAGAAAATGGTGCTTCTTGTGCCATCGAAGATTTCTTGATGCATCTCATAGATTTCGGCTGAACAAATCAAAATTTAATGGTTGCATTGATCGTAGACCACCTCCAAAGTTGTTAACCGGTTCTGAAATATTGACACAGCTTGAAAATGTTAAAACAGAATTTGGGAAGGTTCATCATTTGAATGATAGCGGAAAACGAGTGCGAAGTGCATCGTCAAGTGAAATCAGAACGTAACAATGGAAGAAAAAAAGTATATTCTTCAAACTTCCGTATTGGGAATTTAATTCTTTGCGCCACAATCTTGATGAGATGCATATTGAGAAGAATGTATGTGATAATTTGATTTTCACATTACTTAATGAGCATGGAAAGTCGAAGGATCATCTCAATGCTCGCAAAGACTTACAAGTAATGAACATAAAACGTGATCTCTGGCCAGATGAGAATGAAAAGTATGCTCCGGCCATTTTTTCATTGAAAAATAGGGATAAAGATACGTTCCTTCAAATTTTAAAGAATGTGAAGGTATCTGATGGGTATTCGAGTAACATCTCGAGGTGTGTTGACTTGAAGAATCGTAAGTTATATGGATTGACATGTTCTGTTACAACAGTTACTACCATTGGCATTGCGTACATTATTACCTGAAAAAGTTACTGCTGTTGTACTCCATTTCTGCACATTTTTCAGACAGTTATGTGAGAAAGCTCTACATCCATTTCAACTTGACAACCTATAGGAGAGGTTTGTATTGACCCTTTGTGCAATGGAGATGATCTTCCCTCCATCGTTTTTTACTGTCATGATGCATTTAACTGTGCATTTGGTTGACGAAGCTAAATTAGGAGGACCCGTTCATTATCGATGGATGTATCCAATTGAGAGGTATTTTATTTATATGTTTCCAGTTAAGTAAACATTTTTTGGCATTTAAATAAATGCATAATATTATTATTTTTTTTCACAGATATCTTGGGAATTTGAAAGCATACGTGAGAAATAAAGCTCAACCAGAAGGCTCTATTGCTGAAGGATATTTGGCCGAGGAGTGTCTCACCTTTTGTTCCAGATATTTGGATGATATTGAGACAAGATTTACTCGAGTTGGACGTGTTGACGACACATCAACTCAATCTCAAATGCATCAGAAATCAAAAATATTTCCTGCTATTGGCCGATCAGTTGGGAGGACCTCATACGCGACACTAACAGAATTGGAATTATTACAGGCACATAGATATGTGCTGCTGAATAGTGAAATTGTAGATCCATTTATTGAAGAGTTGAGGATACAAACAAAGAGACGAATGAGAAGCCGAATAAGAAATGAAAAAGATATAACGAAAGCTGTGAATAAAGAGCTGGTAGAATGGTTTGCACGACGTGTAAGTTTATAAATATTGCAATAAATACGAATATTACTTTGACACATACAATTTGAAAATCTATTAAATTATATTTTTTTTTTCAGATCATGAATACTGATACTCGAGCTGACTTTTCAGAAGATTTGAAGTTTCTTGCTAGAGGTCCTATAAAACAAGTTAGAAAGTTCAACGCTTATAATGTGAATGGTTTTAGATTTCGTACAGTCGATCGAGAAGTGGGTTTGAAAACACAGAATAGTGGTATTTTTACATTTGCTGAAGTGGAATACTATGGAAAGCTGCATGATATTATTGAATTAAACTACCACGGGCATTTTTCTGTTGTTTTATTCAAATGCAAATGGGTCGATTTTATCAGAGGTGTTAAAAGAGATTCCTTGCAATTTACTTCTGTAAACTTCTCTCGCTTGATGGATGTTGGTGATCGTGAACTGCATGATCCATATATCTTAGCATCGCAGGCAAAAATGGTATATTATGTGAATGATGTTGTGGATGAAGGGTGGAGTGTAGTTACTCACGTAATACAAAGAGATTTGTATGATATGGGTGATGAAGTGGAAGATTTGACCTCTGCAACTGAATTTCATCAACAACAGGAAGCAGAATTATTTGTCCATCATGATATTGAAAATATTGGTCTAGCAAGGATGAATGAAGTGGATGAAGCAATGGAGCAGGAAACCGACATGATTTAAGGGGAAAATGATTGTATGTACAATTATTTATTCATTCAGCAACTACTTGTTTCATTTCTGTAGTCATTCATTATCATTGTTATATATATTTTGTTTGTTAATACTGGGCATCTATTATCATTTTTAATTTTTTTTCTGCATAAATTTTTTGAAATATATATTCTGAACTTAATTTTATTTGATTAAATGACAGAAATTCCAAGGAAGAAGCGGTACACTATTCCTTCTTCTTCTGCGACAGATGACGATCCGTCTGTCCCCACGGAATCATCTCCCCCTGCACCATCTCTGACACCATCAGTGGATCCCTCATTAGAGGATGAGTCATCGCCTCCCCCTACATGAGCTTCAGCAGCGGGGCAGCGACACGCCCCCTCCAGTTCATCACGGACATTCTGGAGGGTCGCAGTCATAGGTACAAATTTTAATTAAATAAATTTATTGCATTTTGTTTATAGTAATTGTTTGCTCATTGCAGATGAAGACAATGAAACCGTGGAAAGAGACATAAAAAGTTCTGATGTTTGGAACATGCATGGCAAGAAGATAGTGGTGCCATTTGATTCTTATGGGGTCCCGACGGATGACGCCGCAGGTTTACTTGGTCAGATTATAGGTCAGCTGGCAGCGGAGCCCGTTTCCTTGCCTATTTCGTATGATGATTGGAGGCATATGCCTCCAAACTGGAAAAATGAAGTTTATGATTCTCAGATAAAGGTAATTTTATTCCTTTATGGTTTAATTGAATGTCATTTTACTAATATATTCAAAATGAATTTCTGTATACAGATGTTCTTCCACTTTACCGTTGCTGATGTGATAGCACGGAAGTGGACATTGAAAAATCTTGGAAAAAAATGGAAAGATTTCAAATGGAGGTTGTGGTGTGATGTCAACGATTCTTCGTTGACCGTGCAGCAGATGTATGAGAAGATACCCAGTGGGGTACCGAAAGAATAGTGGAAGGTTTTTGTCGATAGACATCTTGATGAGAAGCGGATGGTATTGAAATATATATTATTATATTATCCTCATTTTACATTTATACATGTACATTAAGAGGAGATAGACATTGAATACAATACTGTTAAATTGAATTTTATTTATTTCAGGATCTCTCAAGAAAGAATTCTTCAAACCGGGCGAAGCAGGTAATCCCGCACACTGCGGGTTCAAAAAGCTTTTCAAGAAGCCGAATGTCATTGGTAATATTTTAATTAGTTTAAATATTTATAAGATAATATTATCTATTTAACATATTTGATTGATGATTTATCTTTGTTTAATGCAGTCACAGAGTTTAGGGCATGAAGCATCCCGAACAGAACTGTGGATGGATGTTCATAAAAAAACAGATGGAAGTTTTGTTAATGAACCTGCCAGAGAAGTTGGGGTATGAAGTCAATTATTTATTATAATAACTTAATATCAGTTTTTACTGTGTTAATATATATTGATATTTGATTTATAGGTAAAAATTAAAGAAATATGGGATGCCAATCCTGGGCAATCCTACTCAGTCTCCCAGGATGACCCGATTGGTCAAGTCCTTGGGAAGGAGCATCCTGGTAGAGTGTGCGGGATGGGTTTGGGACCCGTACCATCTGAGGTCTTTAGCATGCCATCAGGGATTTCGGCCTCATCTACTCCTGGTTATAGTCATTTCATACCTGAAGATGCTCAGAGGGAGATGTCTGCTCTACGAAACACAGTTCACCAGCAGGGGAATCAGATATCTGATTTGCAGAAAGAGTTGCTTGAAATACGTCAGCATATGAGCAGATATTCCCCCGGTGGTAGTGAATCGGGTAGTGGTGAGCAGGTAAATCAAAAAAAAATCAAAATCATTTAGTTTGAAAACTTTTATTGGTTTTAATTTTTATTATAAATATGCAACAATATTTAATTTTCAATATAATGTTCTTACATGTGGCAGCAGGTGGTGGAGATGAAGGTGGAGAGGGTGACGATGCAGCATCAGATGATGAGTAGTAGTATTGTTGATGTGTTGAACAAGTATGATAACAGTTGGTTTGTATATGTAACATTTATGACACATAGTTTCTACCAAACATTTCCATGTCCTAACATTTTCTTGATTTCTCATGTTTCCTTATGTATACAATCATTAAATCCTTTTGGTGGAGGGTCAAATATTGTGATGGTCACAATGTATCCCCAATATTAGGGAGGACATGTGATCATATATTGAATAATGATTTCATAACATTATATAGAAATCAAGGAGTCCAGTTAAATACATTATTAATAATGATTGTACATGGATGAGGTTTTAGGACTCCCCATGATACCATAATTAATTGTTTAGAATGTAATTCCTATTTCATATCATCATTATTGGGAGGAATATGGAATCCATCCATTACCTAAACTCTCTTTAAAATGACTTTCAATCCCCTAATCGATGGAAATCTGGAATTGAATTTCCATAAGTTGTGGGATTTTTTGGGAACATTAATTTTGACCTAGTTGCATTATGGGTGAATAAAACACCAATTTTTTTTGTCTTCCGATAAAAATATACAGCATTCATCTGTTTTTGTGTATATATTCTTGAGTTGTGTTGGATGTTGTATACTTTTACATTGTGATGTGTCTATGTAAGGGAATAAAAAAATATTTTTCTAGTGTGGTGTAATGCATGACTTAAAATATCCTAATAGTTATAGAAAATATAAAAGAAGATCAGGATCATTTCAATACCACTGTATAATATAGATGTAGACCCATGTAGTTATATTTCAAAGATCATGTGTTCTTGAGGTTGTTTCCATGATGGTGTAGGCATATTTTGTGTGAGGGAGTGTGGATTGTCCTAGGTTGTTCTGGATTTTTTAGGTTTTGGTGAACATTGGTGAGGTGTTATATCAGTTGGAGCTCTAACCACTGATAAAAATAATTCACAATATCATCCATGTATCCCAACATTACTGAAATAATCATAATTCATCCCATATATTCAAATATAGAGAGTTGGATGATGAGGATGAGGTAATGATTTGGTGAACCCAATGGAAATCATGGATCATTTGTAGATTACTCTTCATGGGAATGTTAATCCATTTTATCATTTTCTATGGTGGAATAGTGGTTTGGAGGAGATATTTTTTGGTACATATTCAAAGATGAATGAATAATGTCATAAAGTGTTTTAATTCATTCATTTTTTTCAATGTAACTGTGTAAATCTATTTTATTGTTTGTCATAATATGAATATGGTCCCTTTAATTGGTTGGTTATGACACATGGTTATGTGTTTATTTATTTAATGATTAGTTTTGATCAAATTATTATATTATCCTTGAGAGGTTTCCCACAAGGGTTCTATTTTGGAACCATTTATATTCATTGGAACATGAGGATGATAACTGTTTTAGTGGTATCCTAGGTAATATATCCAGTTTTAATAAAAACCACCTACTTGTTTTATTGGATTTTGGATATTTCAATATGGTTTTATGAGTCATTTCACATTGAAACATTCATGGGTTTTCTCATAGATTCCCTATTTATTCATTCGACCACTAGTTTGATCATGTCTTCTTTTAAATTGGTCATTTTTTGTTTGTTACATCATTATGTTTCTTGTTTTCATATTGTGGTTTCTCATTCATTCACGTATTCAGTTGAGTTGGTCATGAAGCCTTGTGTTCCATTATTAATTTTCTCATGTTGGTTGTATAGTCAATTATTCCATCATGAGATTTCATGATCTAAATCTTGGGTCACATGTTCCTTCATTAGTTTACATGGGTTGGTTATGATATCAATTAGTTGGTTTTTGAGGATGGTTTTGAATAAAAACAATCATTCCTATTAGTCATGTGGTAGTTCAATCAATGTATTTGTTCAGTTAGTGAGATACATGTTTCTTGTTATGGTGTGGTTTTGTCTATGAGGGATGGTGTTTTTAATGTTGGTTTTTATTATGGTAAGAGATGTTATGGTCACTATTATGAGGATGTTGGTTTTTGTGTGTAGTGGTTTGTGGTAGTATTCTTTTAGTGATGGAATATGAAATGGTGATGATGTAATAATGTTGTAAGCTGTTGTACATTACAAATATGTGTGGATGTGATATTATGTGGGGCTGATGGGTGAGATGTGGCTGTAGTTTTGGATAATTTAGGGCAGTGGTGGAGCAGATCCAACATATTTTTTTTTTCCAGTTCAACATTTAGCGGCGGTTTTAACCGCCGCTAAATTTATTATGCTGATATTTCGCGGCGGTATTCACCGCCGCAGAATTGGCGCATCAAACGCCTGAATTTAGCGGCGGTTAAAACCGCCGCGAATAAGCTGCCCATATAACCGCCGCTAAATGAAGAGAAACCGCCGCTAAATGAAGGACCTACGACACATTTCTAAAACCGCCGCGGAATCGAAAAAACATCCGCTAATAGATTGCCGACGCCAAACTTAGCGGCGGTTTTTGTAAACCGCCGCCACACAATATAGCGGCGGTTTAAACCGCCGCTAAACGGGAAAAAAACCGCCGCTAGGACCGGCATTTGTTGTAGTGGTTGTTTCTAATATGACAAAATATTTAAAAGATAAGGCTAAAATATAATAACCAAAACATTGAATTCATAATCATTTTTACTCATCCTTAAAACCCATAAAATAAATATGAAAAAATTGGATGAGGGAAAAAAGCTAAGAAAATGGTTTTAGAAAATGAAATCCTATTAGACCATTGGAATAAACTGAAATACTATATATAAGTCTCTCTTTTTAATAATAAACATTGTGATCATAAAAGCCTATAATAAATCATGAAATAAATATTTAAATAAATAATACCATTCAAACTGAAAAAAGAGTAAAAGAATATTAAGGTATATTAGGAAATAATATTAATTATTACACATTAAAATCACCAATTTAATGGGAAAATTTATAACATGCAATATATTATAACTCATAAAGGAATGACATACATATTCTTAATTCTAACATCATTTCTCTATAGAATTACTCACTACCTAATGCTTTGGAGGGCTACATCAAACCCAAAAATTATTATATATAATTTTCAAGAACTATAAAATGAATAAAACAAATATGAAATTTCATTTCTTTATAAAACTCATAAAAAAATACCATTAAATCATAAATTCATTCATTTAATGTTATTTTATAAAAATAATAAGAATACCCTTCATGATTTTAAAAAAAATTATTTCAAAGGAAATATTTTTATAAAAAAATGAGTAAGGAAATTTAAGTATAGAATAATGAAAACATGTAGTTTTAAATTCATAAATAAAACCTAAAAAGACAACATGAAAAATATATCTTGTGTAAATAATATAAAAATATATTCTTTCTGACAATTTGGTAAAGAAAATACTGGGGTAGAAGAAAATTAAAAGTGATTCCATTCAGCATTTGCTAAAGAAATTCATGTATAATAGAAAATTACTATAATAAATCATTGAAGTATATATATGTATAATTATACCATAAAATATATAATATGGATAAGGTTGAAAATAGTTGAGTAGAAAAAATTGAATCATTTAAAGAGAACGTATAAAAGAAAAATACATCACCTTGAGTACTGACTCACCTTGTATGTACTCTAACCTTATGAATAATAAAATATATTAATTATTCACTTCTATAAGAATATTTTTCATTATTTATATTTTTTTCATAAATTTTTTACCATGTTTAATTCATTTACTAAATTAGTATTCTACACATCGGTCATATTATGTTTTTTTTCACATAATAATATCCATATAAGTAATTAGTTTACTAAAACATCATCATTCCCTTAGGTATTGAAAAACCACCTTGGCGAGGGATGATTTTCAAAAGAGTTTAAAGGTAGGGAAAATGATATAAGTATTTTAGTTTAATAAAACATTATATTTTACTAAAATAAATTAAAAGGTTAATTTTTAAGATAAAATTTATTTTTAGAAGAGTTATATGATAATTGAAATGAAAAACATCATTTTTGAAAACCCTATATTTTAATGTAGTAACAACTTATGAAAAAAGTGTCTATGAGAGGTAATGGATGATATCACATCATTTATAGATCCAAATTATTCAAATTTCATGACAATTCAATCATTAATGAAAAATAATATAATTTTTAATTTTTTTCTAAGATAATGAATCAGGAATAAAAAAATGAGAAAGAGGATTGAGAACCCTTACTTTGCTCCTCGAACTGTATCCTTCAGATTGAGTCTAAATCCATCAGAGAATATACTCTTGGTAAGGGTAGAGAATTTTGAAATTTTAAGCAGATGTTTAGATAATAATTGGTGTATAATATGGTGTGAAACATGAACTTGAGATTTGTTTTATAGAGGATATAATGAGTCCCCTTTTATAGGTAATCTCCTTTGATGTGTTCCAAAAAAATTCCGTTTAAGGGTCAATAATGTAATTGTAAAAAGAAAAGTGGCTCATAAATGTAAAATATTATATATTATAGTTCATTTACCCTCTAATTTACTAAATATATTATTTTAGGATTTTTTTGAACACACAAATTGTTAGTTATCATTAAAATCACTTTAAGGTTATTTTAAGGTTTATTTACATAAATTGACATTAAAAATATCTAGATAACTATGGAATTATAATTTGAATAATATCATAATTTGTTAACCATTATTTTTATCCCAAAAAATAATTATAAACATAATTAATTGAAAACATATAATTTTAAATATTTTTAAAACCATTTACTTTGACATTTCTCATACTTTCATAAGCATTACATTGATATTGCCTAAGTGTTTTGAATAATTACCCAACTAGTTAATATTAAAAATAATTTACTATGATAGATATAATTTTTTTATAAATTAATATAACCATCTGAAACCATTCATAATATTATTTATTTGTATTTATATCATGATAATTTTTTTGACTTTTCTTACCTTGCACAAGAATTGGGTAAGCATTTGGATAATTACTTAATTATAAAATTATAAAATTATTAAATATACATCAAAAAAATGTATTATTCATCAGTTTTATCTTTAAATTATATAATATCCCTATTCCCTCTTTAATATTTTCTCAAATTCACAAATTATGAATTTTCCATTTCCACCCAATCATTGCATCTTCATAAATAAATTGCCATATTTATCTTTAATAAAAAATTACTTTTTCTTAATGGAATAATATTTTTTGGTTATTTTAAGTATATAATAATTTAATAATGTTTCAAAAGTTTCATAAATTTTAATTTTATATTTTTTCATGATGACTACATAAAAGATATTACATTTGAAAAACTATATTTTTACTATTCACAAAAAAATTTCTTTCTTAGAAAAGTACCAAAAAAACCCTAAGATAATTTCGTTATGACGATTTGAAAAATGAAGTAAATTTTATAAAATTAAAATTTTATAATTTATTAATTAATTTTTTAAAATTAAATTGTATATTACTTGGAAAAATGATTTACTTAGAATGAAAGTTATTCATTTTCTCAAATAAAAACATATATTCTTATTTCATACCATGATAAAATTATTTATATGTTTATAAAAATATAAAATATAAATAAAAAATCATATAATCCACATAAAAATTAATTTATAATATATCAAATAATTAAATACTTCTTTATAGAGATTATAATAATACATTATATTTAGAAAATATTTTTAACCCTTAAATAAAACACCTTTTTAATCATAATGTAAATATAGTAATTTTAAATTTACAATGATTACATAATTTTATTTTAAAATATTTATCTCAATTGGATTTAATTAAAAAATATAATTTAAAATAAATATTTCTTAATAAATAAAAATTTATAACATGGATATTAATAAAATGGAAAGATGATATATTTTAGAAAATTTCTAGGTTTCCATATGGAGCCTAGGTTTAGGTGAGGATCATGGTTGTAGTGGAGCCACCTTATAATTATTTTTTCTTATTTTATTTTGTGTGATTTATATGGTGGCCGATCAATTGGGTTGTAATATTATCATACCACATCTTCATTCTTATATAATGTTATATTTTTGATCATGTGTACTCTAATTATCTATTATGGGTGATTTTTTATAATATATTTTTATTTATGGAATTTATATAGGGAGTATAGTCTCCCAAAAGTTGATTACAAACTCTCAATAATAGTAAGCAACATCTAGTGTACACATATGCCTACTTGGTTTAACACAGTGAGATTTTTATGAGATTGATTTTTTTTTAAAAAAATTATATGATATATTTTTTATTTTACTACACTAATATAAGTATGTGGTGCATTCAACACCATCTTAGCTTACAGTATACACAATACTATTCTAGGCTCGTGTAATAAATAATTTCATGTTTTTCTGATAGATTTCATTTCACGCAAGACCAAGTTTAAGAAAAAAATATTATTATGTTACCTTATAACCTGGACAATATAATGGTGAGTACGAAAAGTATTAAATTAATTATGAAAGTATTCTTTACACATAATTAATTCCTTGCTGAGAAATTAATTATAATTGAAAATAAAACCATTTTAAAAAAAGGAATAGTTTTTCTAAAATAATATTGAAATGAAAATCAGTGAGTTTATAAAATAAAAAAAATCTATTTTCATGGTTTTTATTTATATATTTATATCTAATTTTTAAAATTCATCTTATATGTTTTCTAGAAATGATATAAGAACAAATTGAATTTTCTGGATAAAAGAAGTATTTTTCAAAAAATACAAATTTTCTACCTTTTGATGGCGCACCCATTTTAAATCTTATTTTGAAACTTCTTTATATTCTATTTTAGAAAATATAATTATTCTTCGAAAGTGGAGTATCATAATTTAATTTTATTGAATTTTGGGTATTTTTCAGATAAGTTTCATGATTTGATGAATAGTAAAAATATAATGCATTTTAATTGAAAAATAATTTTTCATAAAATCTATTTATTTTGTTAAATTATATATTTGAATGATTTTAAAGTATAAATAGATTATATTTTTTTCATTTAATATAATTTAGGACTTGGCATTAATTTTACACTGAATTTAGATGTGAAAACATTTCAATCTTTGGAATGTTTTTTCCTTCAAAACCCATTTTCTCATTCCGAAAATAAAATTAATTTTAATTTTATTACTGAAACTTATATTTATTTAATTTATAAAATGGATACCATATTTGGAATCGTTGGATCCATATTATGTGAATTAATTTAATTTATTTTTTGCATTATGAATAGTAACTTCCTAAATTTTTATTAATATAGTAAAAAGGTAAATCGAGTAATTAAGGGGAAAAATAATATTATAAAATTACTAACACTTGTAATAATGTAATTGGATGAGTTTTTATCCACATAAATCGTCCATGGATTGAAATGGTATCCTTTTTTAAGCCACCTGTATGCGATTATAACATTTAATATATTTTATTTACGAAAAAGTTAAAAAATCCTTACTCAAATTTTAATAACTATATTATTTTTAACATAAGGTTATACAGAATCTAAATTATAATATAAACACTAATTTGAAAGCTATTTTTATATTTATCATGGTAATTTATTTGTAATTTTTAGGAAATAAATTATTACCTTAAATTCTTATACAATGATGATATATAAATTATTTAATTGATGAAAATTCAATAAAATAATTTTAATTAAAAGTTTAATAACCATTAAAATAACAAAAAAACATGGCCAAATATTATTGGTAAAGTATATATCAACCACAATAATCTAAGGGTCGAATTATGGACCATTTTGAGCCACATGAAAAAGACTATTCCACTTATAATATTTTATGTAAAGTAATATTAATGTTTTTAACAAAATGAGACATGAAATGGTAACCCAATTCATTCCCATAGAAATTTGTTAAAATAGTAAAAGTTGAAAGTATAGACACGAGGTATAACAATCTTACACCATCAAGGGATTGAGGGAAATAAAGTTGAGAGATATAAAAACCATCTAAAAGTACACATTAAAACAAACCTGCCTCCAAAACCATGATAATTAACAATCAGGTCACCGTCTTTGAGGTTGAGGAGTATATGGAGATGTGGTCACTCATCACTACTCCTGAATTTCATGGTAGTGCCACTACGACCAGGTAAGATATGATTTTTTTTTATATTTTATGAGATTCAAAGAATCAATCATTTCATGTAGCGACTCGGGTTTTAGCCTTGTCAGACTTTGGAATATTCCAACGAGTAATTCCAGAGATAGGCGCGAAGACGGCGTGCGATTTCGAGGCCGAGTGTACCCAGAATTAATTTTATAAAAATATTAACTATTTTTATACTATGCACATGGTGGGGGTGTGTTATATCCTAAACAGTAACTCAGAATGGGAATCTAAGGGCACAATTGCGTCTAGAGCGTGTCGTTTACCCTAGGCGGGGGGTAAACTTTGCGGGTACGGGTCTGCTATGAAAAAATACACCAGGGGAATTTTTATAAATAAATGGAAAAGTTTATTTCCGAGTTTCAGCTCAAATAACTCCTGAATGAATTCTCAGATCGCAACTTTGAGTCCATCGTTGTGTTCAGAACGTCGCGTTTACCTTAGGCGCGACATAATTTTAGCCAGCGCAGGGTGCTGGGTCAGATGCGCGTTGGCGGGGAGCTGAAATGAAGTGTTAAAAAAAATGAAAATCCATCTCTTCTTCCCCCACCTCTTGTACACATGAGTGGACACCCACCCCTCCCCCTTCTCTATTTCTTCACCGGATCGAGCCCCGGGCGTCCGTTTTCAGCGCCGATCGTCAACAGATCGAGCTATAGTGCATCGCAGGCATTGTTCTGCACTCAAAGTGTCCACATTTCTCCCATGTGATAGGCAGTTTGAGTTTTAAAATCCAAGATCTAGTTTTTTGTATTGTTTTCTTCAAATTTTCATGAGGTTTTTGTAGTTCGGGTCCCGAGCATTCCAAAACATGTTTCGAATATGAATTTAGAGCACTGGGGTGCTCCCGATGGCCCCCAGAAGTTTTCCAGCGGAAAACCTGGTTTTCCAGCAGTGGAAATAGCGGATTCCGGTGAACCAGAAGCAGCGCGGTGATCTCTTGTGGCGGCATGGTGGAATCCGGCTGCGTCGCGGTGGTTTCCGGTGAGGCAGGTGGTGGTCCGACCATGTTTTTCTGGGGGTTCTTTAAACCCCTGTAACTTGCAAAACAGAAGTCTGATTTGAGAGCTGTTTGTGATGAAGTGTATTTTACATCAAGAATGACCACTTGAGATTACTTAGAGAATTTTGTGAGTTGGTATTTTGGTCCAGGACAATGAAACGTTGAAAATAATAAGAATATTTTATTATTTTTAACTTCGATCCGCCATAACTCTTGCACGGAGTGTCCAAATGACATGCCATCAGTGGCATTGAGACCATGATGGTATGAAATACTATTCAATATAGTTTCTGGGTGTTGGGACTGAGATTATGGTGTAGGCACCATGAGTTCAGGTTCCGGCGTTTGCGGAGAAATGTGCCTTTTCCATCGGGTGTTCGTTTTGGATGATCGAGTAGTCGATCTCGTGTGTTTTTCAGAGGGGATCACAATAGTGTGATCCATATGACGAGTTTCAGGATCATGGTGTGTGCCCCACCTGGGTTGGCTTCGGTGAATAATACCTTTTTCACCGAGGGTCTGTTCTAGACAAATTAGTAGTCGATCCCATGTGTTTTTTCGAGGGAATCACAGTGGTACAATCGACTTGATGAGTTTCGGGATCGTGATGTGGTCCCCACATGGGCTAGCTATAGTGAATAGTGCCTTATTCACTGTTTGTCTATTTTGGGTGAGTAAACATCCTATCCTACGTGTTTCTCCACGTGGATCGCGATGGTGGCCTTGATATCATCCTTGGAGGTGCGCGGTCTGGCGTTGTGGCGGGTCGCTTGGGTTAGCGATGTTTGGACCAGCAATTGTTAAGGGTACTCCCTTGGGTAGTTACTATGACGGTTCACACGAAATCATAACCATAGTATAGGTTTTTTATCCTCTCGATGGGATGCTTAATCTGTTAGAGTTGTGGTATCCCTCAGGTGGGCCCGAAGCGGGATCCTCTAGCATCGTTTCCCTAGATGGGGTTCTTGGTATCGATGTGACTGCTTATACATGGGAGGCGATCCCCTATCTAGCAGTTTAACCCCACAGGTTTGTGGTATCATCAGGAATATGATCTTTTACATAGTGTTCCAGGCTCATTAGGGTTGTGGCATCGCCGGGTATATGATACCCTACCCAGCATGAGGATTATAGTAGGGTTGCGGTATTGTTGGTTATACGATCCCCTAATTAGCGCATGGTTTCTGTAGGGTTACAGCATCGTTAGTTCAATCCCCTACAGCGTGAGATATACCAGATAGGGTTTCGGTATGGTTGTGACCATCGTGACACGGGTGACGATCCTCTATCTGAGTGAAATGTTTTTTTACGAATGCCAGATCGGGTTGTGGTATCCCCCATCAGATCCTGGGAGTTATCCCCTATCTGTGAGATCTACGAATGCCAGATTGGGTTGTGGTATTCCCCAGTGGAACCTGGGAGTGATCCCCTATCTATGAGATCTTCTTATACCGGTGTGGATTCTGTTATCCCCTAGCGGACCCTAGGAGCAATCCCCTATCCCAGATGTTTGGTGATTATGTTGATTCAGTGAGGTTTCCTAAGTGACGATACCCAAAGATCTTGATCTATCAGGTGAGCGTATGAGGTGTTTGTGTGGGAACCAATGGAGTGTATCTCTCGGATGAGTGTAATCTGGGATGATAGTGATCGTGGAGTGTCCTCTCTTGGTTGTGAACCATTGCTGGGGATGAGGTTGGTACCTCATGTGGCTTGGTATGTGAGCTGAGTATATTTGGATGTTTTTGGTATACGTAAGAGCGTATATCTGAGCAGATGTTCATGGTGTATGTATGATCATACACCTAGATTGAGCTAACTTGTTGTGTTTAGTGAAGGTTGGTCATGAGATGGAGTTTCTCTCTCATCTGGGTTCCCTCTAGCTGGGATGAGTGGACTGTGGCCTTTCAGTTTCTCACTTTTATTTTGGGGTTTTTGGGGTGACTACTGAGTATTTTTTTACTCACCCCTGCACAGGATTTTCCCACAAATGTAGTGTCATGTGCAGACCATAGGCCTTTCGACGGTGTCCCAGGAGGACCCAGAGCAGGTGGAGCTGAGTGAGCGGGACTGACCATGGAGTCTTACAGGAGATGTGTCGAGGATCTTTCCAATGGTGCTTTGGAAGTGTATCCATTCTTTCAATCAGATTGTATGATTTTGTAGTTTTCTTTTGGTGGGCCCTATTTTTTTGAACTTTTATTGCACTCTAGTTTGGGATAACAGTATGCATGCATTTTATTTTTTGTTTCTATATATATCTATGCACTGTTTCATGGAGGTTTATGTGGGTGCGTGTGTACAGGAACCTTAGGCTAATGCCTCCCATTGTGTGATAGCCTTCTCGGTGCTAGACGCCAGCCCTTGTCCTATTGAAGGTGGGCTTGGGGAGTCGCAGCTCGAGCCTTGTTGGTTCAGGTTGTGACAGAGTGGTATCAGAGCAGGTTTCAACTTTGGGATCACAAAGCGTAGCTAGTATAGCTATGAGTTTGGTTTGGGTTGCATAGTGGTAGTGTCAAGATGTTTTGATTTTGGCTTTCAGGCCAGGGACTCTAGTGTTGGTGTGGTGGCCAACATATCCCTTCACTAGGACTCTGATGAACAACCTTTCGACTCGAGACGTTTGGACACTAGTCACAGGGACATAATGGGACATGCATCATATAGGACTGGGTTTTGGGTTTTCCCTTGTTCTTCTCGATTCATCACCCCAGATATACTCTTTGACCATAGAGTGTCTTGATTGTATTTCATAATTCATCCATGATGACGGCCAGCGAGGGTTCCGCAGTAGGATTGTGGTGATGATCCGCCCAGTGTAGAGGTTGTAGACTAGGGCATAGGTTCTGAGGGTGCACCTCCAGGTGGTTCACCAGTTGAGCCACCACCTATGGAGCAGCTAGTTGTGCTGGTAGTGCAGGATGAGGTTGCACGTAGGTTGAGTGCACTGCATAAGTTCCATAGGCAGTGACCTCTGAGGTTCCGGGGTGATCCATACCCTCAAGTAGATGATGACTGGCTCGAAGCAGTGACCTAAGTTTTCTACCTAGTAAGGACACCTCCAGATCAGATGGTGATCCTAGCGGTGAGCCTTCTGCATGGTTCAGTCAGGTGATGGTGGATTTTGGTGACGCAGTCCCATGACGAGAAGACGCTCACATGGGCAGAGTTTGAGTGGCTCTTTCGGGAATAGTTCTATCTGGTGACGTTGAGGTCAGTGCAGATTCAGGAGCTTCTGTAGCTTCTGTTGGAGGGAATGACTGTGTCAGACTACTCAGCAAGGTTTATCGACCTATCACGCTACTACCTGGATATGGTTTGAGACCTGTTCTTTAGGGCTTAGACCTTCGAGCAGGGATAGCACAGAGACATCCAAGAAGGTGTGGTTTTCATGTGCCTGCCCACCTATTCTAGAGTGCTGGAGTAGGCCTTGGTGGTGGAGAGCTTTCTAGATGATAAGATCTCATTTATTAGTGCTGGGAACCCGAGAGTTGAGACCTCGTCAGCCGGTTTAGTAGCTGGTAGTCGACTACAGACTCAGGGGTCCAGACGTGGGTGAAGTTTCAGGAGGCAACCAAGCATGGAGGATCTGAGGTTCATGGCTCACAGTGCTCGCATGCTAGTTTTGTTAAGCCGCATGAGAGGTGGTGGTATTCTTGCGATGGTCAAGGACATCTTTCTAGAGATTTTCTGACCCGTCGTGCTGCTGAGAGGGAGACGGTTGGTAGACCGCCTTGGGAGGGTGGCAGACATGGCGACAGAGTTGGTGCATCAGCAGGAGGTGGTAGGCGGTATCAGTTGCCACCACCCCCACCACCAGGTGGTCCACGCCAAGCTCAGGGAGCTAGGGGATGAGGGAGAGGACAACTACATTACCTAGAGTCTGTTGACCAAGAGGCTTCGCGGATGGATAGATGTATGTCTTGTGTCCTTTCTACTTTATGTAGTAGTTTGATAGACACTGTTTAGCAGTACTCTTACCTTTCCATTGCTTGCTTGAGTTTTGTACTGGGCATTGGTGAGACCATGTGTGGGTGTTGTTCGGCATGCTTCGAATGCGCGAGGTAGAGGGATCCTTACCCTGCCAAGACATGTTTTTTTGACGCGATCAAAACCATGCAGGTGAGTCAGTGCCGACCAAAGTTGATAGTGTTGAGGTGTGGTGGATGAGTCCCTCTGACTTATGCGTTCTGGCAGGGGTGTGTGTTGGCGAAATCGCTGGCATGGGAGACCCAGTTGAGAGTTCAATTTCTTTCCTGGTGCTTATGGATTTTCAAGGATGAAAATTTCTATGTTGGGGAGGATGTATCGACTCAGTTTTAGCCCCGTCATACATTGTAATATTTCAACAAATAATTCCAGAGCTGGGAGCGAAGACGGCGTGCGATTCTGAGGCCCAGTGTGTCCATAATTAATTTTATAAAAATATTAGGTATTTTTATACTATGCACGTGGCAGGGGTGTGTTATCTCTTAAACTGTAGCTCAGAACGGGAATCTGAGGGTACAGTTGCGTCTGAAGCGTGCCGTTTATCCTAGGTGAGGTGTAAACTTTGTGGGCGCATGCCTGTAGTGAGAAAAGACACCAGGGAAATTTTCGTATATAAATGGGAAAGTTTATATACAAGCGTCATCTTGAATAACTCCTGAATGGATTCTCAAATCAAAATTCTGAGTCTGCCATTTCATTTAGAACACCGTGTTTACCCTAGGTGCGACATAATTTTAGTCGGCGCCGGGTGCCGTGTCGGATGCGTGTTGGCGGGGAGCTGAAATGAAGTTAAAAAAAAGATAAAAATGAAAATCCATCTCTTATCCCCCCCTCACCTCTTGTACACAGGCGATGAAACCCACCCTCTCCCCCTTCTCCGTTTCTTCACCGGATCGAGCCCCGGGCGTCCGTTTTCAGCGCTGATCGTCAGCAGATCGAGCTCCAGCGCGTCGCAGGTGTCATTCTGCACCCGAAGCATCGGCGTTTCGCCTGCGAGGTAGGAAGTTTGAGTTTTAAGATCCAGAATCTCATTTTTGTTGTTTTTTTTCTTCAAATTCTCTTAAGGTTTGTGTAGTTTGGGTGTTAAGATTTCCGAAACATGTTTCAGATCTGAATTTGGAGCACTAGGGTGATCCATGTGGCTCTCGGAAGTTTTCCTGCGAAATCCCGGTTTGACGGTGGCGACCATGGAGGATTTTGGTGAAGCGGCGGTGGTGTGGCGGCGACGCGGTGATCTCCGGTGGTGGATCAGCAAAATCTGGTGGCGGTGCGGAGGAATCCGGCAGCGGCGCGGTAGTTTCCGGCGTGGCAGGCGGTGGTCCGGCCAGGTTTTTCTTGGGATTCATTAAACCCATGTAACTTGTAAACCAAAAGTCCGATTTGAGAGCCGTTTGCAGAAATGCGAATCTTGTGTCGATATGGACCTCTTGAGATTCTAAAGACAATTTTGTGAGTCAGGATTTTGGCCTCAGGCTATGAAATGTTAAAAATAATAATAATAATATTTTAGTATTTTTAACTTCGATCTGCCATAACTCATGCATGGAGTGTCCAAATGACGTGCCATCAGTGGAATTGAGACCCTGATGGTACGACCGAAATTTCAAGATAGTTTCTGGGTGTTGGGACTGAGAACAGGGTGTGGGCCCCATGAGGCCGGGTTCCAGCGTTTGCGGAGAAACGCACCTTTTTGTCGGGTGTCCGTTTTGGGCGATTAAGTAGTCGATCTCGTGTGTTTTTCCAAGGGGATCGCAATGGTGTGATCTTCTTGACGAGTTTCGGGATCATGGTGTGGGCCCCACTCGGGCTGGGTTCGATGAATAGTACTTTTTAACTAGGGGTCTATTTCGGATGAACGAGTAGTCGATCCCATGTGTTTTTCTGTGGGAATCACAGTGGTATGATCCACTTGATGAGTTTTGGGATCATATTGTGGTCCCCACACGGGCTAGCTACGGTGAATAGTTACTTTTTCACCAGTTGTCCGTTTTGGGTGAGTAAATAGCCTATCCTATGTATTTTTCTGCATAGATCGTGATGGGGGCCTCAATATCAGCCTTGGAGGTGCGCGGTGTGGCATTGTGGCACGTCGCTTAGGTTATCAACGTTTGGACTAGTAGTGGTTGAGTGTACTCCCTTGGGTTGTTCCTAAGAGGATTCCAATGGAATCACAACCTTAGTATAGGTTTGTGATCCTTTCAATGGGATGTTTAATTTTTTAGAGTTGTGGTATCCCTCTGGTGGGCCCGGAGTGAGATCCTCTAGCATCGTTTCCCTAGATGTGGTTCTTGGTATCACTATGACCGCTTATCCATGGGCAGAGATCCCCAATCTAATAGGTTAACCCCATAGGGTTTGTTGTATCATCAGGAATATGATCCCCTACATAGTGGGCCATGCTCAGTAGGGTTGTGGCATCGTCAGGTATATGATCCCCTACTCAGCATGAGGATTATAGTAGGGTTGCAGTATCGATGGTTATATGATCCCCTACTTAGCGCGTGGTTTCTGTAGGGTTCTGGCATCGTTAGTTCGATCCCCTACAACACGAGATATACCAGATAGGGTTTTAGTATCTTCATGACCCTTGTAACACGGGTAATGATCCTCTATATGAGTGACGTGTTTCTGTATGAATGACAGATCATGTTGTGGTATCCCCCAGCGGATCCTAGGAGTGATCCCCTATCTGTGAGATCTACGAATGCCAGATCAGGTTGTGGTATTCCCCAGTGGACCCTGGGAGAGATCCCCTATTTTTGAGATCTTCATATACTGGTGTGGGTTTTGGTATCTCCTAGCGAACCCTAGGAGTGATCCCCTATTCGAGGAGTTTGGTGATTATGTTGGTTCAGTGACGTTTCCTCAGTGACGATACCCGACGAGCATGATCTCTCATGTGAGCATCTAAGGTGTTTGTGTGGGAACTGATGGAGTGTATCTCTTGGACAAGTGTTATCGGGATGATAGTGATCATGTAGTGTGCTCTCCTGGTTGTGAACCGTTACTGGTGATGAGTTCCGTACCTCATGTGGCTTAGTGCGTAATCTGAGTATATTTGGATGTTTTTGGTATAATTAAGAGATTATATCTGAGCGGATGTTCATGGTATATTTATGGGCATACACCTGTATTGAGTTTACTAGTTGTGTTTATCCGAGGATGGTCACGGGATGGAGTTTCTCCCTCATCTGGCTTCCCTCTGGATGGGATGAGAGGACTTTTTCCTTTCAGTTGCTCCATTTTATTTTGGGGTTTTGGGTGTTCCTAATGAGTATTTTTATACTCACCCCTACACGGGCTTTGGATGCACAAGTTGTGTCTTGTGCAGACCACATGACTTTTGACGGTGTCCCAGGAGGACTCAGAGCAAGCAGAGCTGAGTGAGCGGGACTGAATGTGGAGTATTAATGGAGCTATGTCGAGGAGCTTTTTGGTGGTGATTTTGGAAGGGTATCCCTTCTTCCGAGCAGATTGGATGCTTTTGTAGTTTTCTTTTAGTGGGCCCTGTTTTTTCCATTTGAACTTCTGTTGCACTCTGGTTTGGGATAGTTGTATGCATGCATTTTCTTTTCAGTTTTTATATATATCTCTGCACTGTTGCATAAAGGTGTATGTCGGTTCATGTGTACAAGTACTTTAGGATAATGCCTCCCATGTGTGGGATAGACTTCTCGGTGATAGACTACAGCCCCTCTCTTACTAGAGGCAGGCTTGGTGAGTCGTAGCTCAAGCCCCATTGGGTCGGGTCGTGACATTTCAGCTCTAGACTTTTTTTCTATATGTAGTTTAAAACATCTGAAAAAAATAATGAAACATCCTTCCAAATAGTCAATTTATCAAAAACAATTTTGACTGTATCATTTATATGTAAATTTAACTCTTCTTTGACCTTAGGGATCTCTCCATTATCCACAAAGGTAACTTCATAAATGAATTCTGAAGCATCCGGTAGCCCAAATCTTACAGTCCAGCAATACCAACTTACATATAACATTTAAAACCAATGAAAATTCCCTCCACTCACTAATTCAAAGATAGAACATAAACATGTACAATATCATTATATAAATTACTTTTTATAATAGGTATTAGATTCACTACACCAAACCTTCAGTTATTGATCAAACACAAAAACTCATCAAGAGAGAAAAAACATAAAAATATGAAAATCCATGCACATGATGTGACCATACTGCGTTTGACCATTCAAAAACATGGAGAAATATATATTCTTTCTATCAAAACATCAAAAAAAACTTAAAAAAAGAGATTAAAATGGTGAAGGCACAACCAACTTGAGAATACCATAGTACCTCAAGAATCACAAATAAAACTAAAATTTAATGAAGACATATCTTAACAAGGCTGAAACCTAAGACTTGTGACACTATTAAAACTGACCAGGCTCTACAATTAAACCACCAGAAGATCCATAAACATACATTAAACAAATAATCAAAAATATTTCCAAGGGATATCACTGTATTTAATGATGGGATTTATTTTAAAATATTCCTCAATTTTATAAAGAATTCATTCTCTAACTTAATGATAAAATTCATTAGTGAATTCACCATATTTGTATTTTGTAAAATAGCTGCATCTTACTTATATATCTGGGACATCAAATACACCCCCATGTCCTCCTTAACTTGGTAATAATCATTCAAAGATGGATTAATATCCTCATAAAAAACATATCCTTTAAGAACAAATTCACTAAAGGGAGTCTAAGAAGGTTTATCCTTAATCAGTTGTGGGTTGGGATTTATATTTTGGGGCCTAGAAACATCAAAGTATCTAGTAAGAATTTTAATCTCTATGTTAGATTAGCCTCTATGTTTTTGGGTCTTCCTGGGATTCAAAGTGACAAAACCCTCTGAGTCATTAATTTGTTTGTTACATTTCCCATCACTTAATTTTAAATAATATTCCTCAATATGATAGGATTGGTCACTGATATCATTTAAAGACTTGTTATAATTTGATTAGGTACTTTCATCTACCTCTTGGACTACTCTGTGAGGTTCACATAACTCCTCTTGGTCTCACATATGAGTGGGGAGGCTACTGGTTCCATCAATGGTGATGTGAATAGCATCACCAAGACCTAATAAATAATTTTACTTTAATGAATGACGCACAAATTTCTCAGTTTGGCCCTTATCGATATATAAAGCCTTATCCTCTTCTGGCTTCTCTACCACATCCTTATGCCCTCTTATTGAAACCTGAACCACATAAGGGACAACATCAACTGCGAGACTATCAATGAACTTTTATAGTTCATATCCTTATTTTTTTCCTTTTCAACTAATTTTAATTTATGTACAAGAGGCCACATTTCCTTATTGGAGAAATCATTCCAATCATTTCAAAGATTAATGTATGTAAAACAATAATCAGCGATGTTTTCATAAACTACTTCCTAAAAATCCTTGATTACCATTATGAATCCAGATCTAGGATGAGAGAGGTTGAAAAACATCAATACCAGTGTATACTCTATAAACTGATGGTCTTGAAATATTCTTTAACACATAATCTATCTTTAAGGGATTTCCAATAGGTATGGAGATTGGAAATAGGGGAACTTCCTTATATAGATGTAGCAGAATACTAGTGAAACAAATCCATATCGTAAAAATGGGAGATTCAATGCGAGAATCAAAATAAGGCATCCATTTTAGAACTCTCATAACACTATCCCGAAAGGACCATGAGCATCTCTTCTAATGCCTATAATACTCATCTTCATAAGAGAGGTAGAAAACAACATTAGAAGAATTTAAAAATCAAATGAAAAAGCCTAAAAATCCAATAACATCAAGATAACTTTGTAATAACTTCAATTATTGTCTTACATTAATGAATTTACCAACTAGAACAGATCTTAAAACCAAATAAATAATATTTACATCATTTGTTGAGAAAGATATTGCTAGTTTCCCTTAGTGATAAAAGTGTTTTGGCTCTATATATGGATTAGAAACTGCGAATACTTTTTCACTCAGCTTGTCACTCTTGATGGATCTTCTAGAAAAAACATTAGTAGAGGATCAATGCAATGAGATAGGTTTTCTTGCTTAATCTCCCAGGACCGGGTTCATCAGTGATTCCATCCCAAAGTAATGTTAAAGTTTTCACATTCATGTCTTAATAAATATAAAATTTTTAATGTTTGATTTTCTAGAATATATAACTGACTATAAGTATTTTTATGAAATATATAGGATTTATCTTCATCATAGTATTTTAGTTTTAATTTTCATTGAACAAATAAGTATATTAAATAATTACACAAAACGGATGAAGTGATTATTTTATTAATGGAAATATCAAATAAATGCTACTAAAAATATTAAACTAAATATGATTTGAGATATTTAATAAATCCAATGAATATTATAGATTACCTTTAACTTCTTATAATATAATAAAATGTTTTATTTTAAGTTTAATTTTTGTCTTAATATTTTTAAAAACCAATGAATTGAATATTGTCAAAATTGACACTATTGACTGTTTTTCAAAATAATGATTTATTAAATTATTTAAAAATAATAAAACATTTTTAGAAATAAAAAATAATTATTATATGGTCTAAAATATTATAAATTTTTCATTTAGTGTCTAATTAACATAAAATTAGGAAAAATGACACACTTTTAATATTGAAACATTTGTTACCTTAGTTAAAATAAAAAATGAATAACTAAGGATTAATTAAAATGATAAGGAATAAATTGATTATAAAAAATTGTCTAAAATTTATTTTTTTGTTATATTATGACCATATATCATCTAATATAAATAAAATATTACATTTTTTATTTTTTGGATGGTATTTTGTTTAATATAAATTAATATTTTTGGAGATTCCAAAAGTTCCCCTCACCTAAATTATAAAAGGGAACCTCCACCCCCACTTATTCACTTCACTTTAAGACTTAAAGATCATTCATCCCTAACAAATATAAATTCAAAAATTATCTAGTAACAATATAGAGGTTTTGGTATCCTCAAAATACTATCTCTAGTGTCGTTAACATGAGATCATGAGGGAGATCGTTGAAGAACAATTAATCTTCTCTACCGATTCTTTCAAACTTATTTTTTCTTATACTTCCTCTTCATGAACTATTTATATTATAATGTAATAACTCCAGTATCACTTATATAATTATATTTTATTATGACTATAGAATAACCATATTCCCCCTTCAATACATCCTATGAAAAACTAAATCACCATGCATGTTTACGTATGACTTACCCTCTCCACACCATTGAGTAATTAGTTTTTCACCACCACTTTACTTGGATAGGTATAATGATGGAAATAGTAACTTTATATGATTATTAAAAAATGATATTGATTCTGTAACAAAATATATACCTTCCACTTCCATACCTTTTCACAATTATTGGAACTCGCACGTATGTACAACCTACCGTCTCCATAATGTGATGCGTTTCTTTCTACAAGATCTTCATTAATTCATGAATATATACATTTATTTATGGAATTAATATGATATATATATGTTATGTTAATATCAATATATAAATGATATAACTATAACCTATGAATACAAATTGGAACTTATTTAAGGAATCATGTATAAGAAAATGAAGTAGTTAATACCTGAATAATGAGTAATAACGAAATGTTATTAACAAATGGGTGATAAAATGATCATATATGATATCATAAAAATGAATATGATTATGTAAAAAGTTAATGAAATTATTTAAACAATTTTATAGGAGGTTCAGATATTTACTAAGGGAATCAGACCTAATATATGGGATTATTTATTTTTATATTCCCATTTATATATAAGGAATTATTTTTGCCCCACCTTTATTTATTTGAGACACATGTCTTATACACTAATTTTTTCTTCTAAGTGGTTTATATACTTCCCATGAATGTATTTAATGAGTCTTATCTATAAGAGTATATTATTTTCATAATTATCTTTCTTTTATAGTAAATATGATTTCATTGATTATAAAATGAAGAGTGTTTATTTCACAATCTCTTTAATATTAAGAATTATTTTTTTAAGTATCTATAAGGGAATATTTATCATCCATGTACATGTTTTCTAAAACAGTTTTCATAAAATGTTTTTCTATTATCCTATAGATATTTAAAGTCATTTTAAACATTTTTGACTTTTTACTACATGGTTTGAAATGGATTTTTTTTTCAAATGAGGTAATTTTTGTCTTTTCTGAAAAAAGTATGAGAATAATTTCATCTTTTAAATTATATATCTTGAATAGAATCTTACGATATAATAATGATTTTATTCCTTGAACATTACCTTATAATATAACAAGGTTATTTTCAATTAAATTATTTTATTTTAAAATTTCACATCCTTTTAAGAAAAAAAACATGTTTGAAGAATAAATTTTATTTTACTCAAGGATTATTTTCAAGTGCTCTATCAAAATTGTTTTCTATATTGTATTTCATACTTTGATTTTATATATGATTTAATGGGGAAATTTTTTTTAAGGATATTATCGCTATTATTCCCAGGATTTTATTATGTTTATGATAGAATGATATTTATGATATCCATATATTTTTCCTGGATTAAGTTATGATAGAATTATGTTTGTGAAAATTGGATATGATATGATGAATGATTTATGTTTTTGTGGAACATATATATATATGGTTTTAATTATGAGATGGGTGATACTTATATATCCCTCCAATGAATTGGGTAAAGATTTATATCTCAGAAGACAGACAAGACTGTAATGGGAAATGATCTTGGTTTATTAATATAGGGATGTATTGGAATGTAAACACAGTTCAGTAATACAAGGCTGGAATGGGAAGTGAACACAGTTCAGTAGTGGAATTTTATTGATATTATGGTCTTGTAAATGAGCACTGACTAATATGAAATGATGTTCTATGATTATTTGTATGCCAAAAATTCCATGTCTTATGTTATAATCTATGGGAATATGTTTATTTATTCTTTATGAAGTATTATGATTTATTCCATGACATGAAATCATGAACTTTGATATGCAGGATTTGATTTTCAATTGTTATTTTGTTATATATTATGATTATAATATGATTGATATCTTCATTTTGGTACCCTTACTAAGAGTCTGAGCTCACCTATTTTTATGTTTATTTTCCCCAATATATGAAGAAGTTTATTATGTAAGATGTGTTAAAAAGGGGTTCTAGTTATGAAATATAAAGTATGAGACAATGTAGATGTATTAGGAAACAATTTTTTTATGTTTCTTAGTTTCCAAAGACAATAAACTAATACATTATTTGGGTGTCCATTTTTGTAATGTATTTTGTATTCCACAAAAATGGATATAATATCTATGTATTTCAATCTTGGGTCATTAGATTTGGTATCAAAGTGAAGGTTTAACTAACCTTTTGAAAATAGGTTTAGAAAAATTTAGTTAGATCCTTAGAGATATTTTTAAGAATATATCTTTAGATGTAAATATGGATAGGTCTAAGTATAGGTTAAAATCCTAGTATTTTGGTAACCATCATTGAAAACATAGGATTAAACCTAATATGTTAGATATTGAAATTACTTTCCCTTGATTTTGTGGGTTTCCTCGTATTATTTTAGCTGCTCACAATATTCTTTTTGGGTTTTAGACAGTGGATGTAACCGAGATGATTCATGTTAATGAATAATTTGATGGAAAATTGAATGATCTTTTTTATGATAAACCAAATGAAATGAGAGTTGGAAGAAAAAAATATTGTTATTATTCCTAATCATCAATCTCATAACATGATGAATAATTTGAACTTTTGTGAGTGTCCTCACCCACCTAATAAGAGAAAGACATATTTTCTTGGTGACATATAGGAAATAAAGTTCAATTTTCCTCATTTAAACCATGTGGGAATTAGAATCAATAATAATTTTCAAAGGAAATGGAAGATTATTTGGGTGTGAAAAAGGACAGAAAGAAATTAATTACCATGGAAAAGGTTCAGTTAACACAATAGACAAAGAGAATGGTATTTTTAAGGAATCAAAAATAGATAAATGTTTTAAATGTTAAATGTATGGGTATTGTAAAAATCAATTACCTAGGGGTAAAGATAATGAAGATAATTAGAAAGGCCATATGTATAATTTTTATATTGCAGATGATGAAGAAACTAAAAATTATATGTAAGAGGAAATTAGTGTTAAGTAATAAAAGGATGAAGCTCGGTTAATGGTTTTAAGATGCTATTAGAATAATCACATGTCTATGTATTGGAATTCAAGAAGAAGGTTATAAAATTACTTTATGGTATTATAGATTAATGAAACATCTATGGATTTATCCACTATATAATTTCCTTAAGTATTTTAAAGGATATGTCGAATGTTAAAAGTAACCATGAATAGTGATATAGGCCATAAGGTAATATTTTTTGAGAACACATGATTAACGAAAGTATAACACTTAATATATGCATAATGTTGGGATAATAAAATAAGGATATGTTTCATAGTTTTAATAACCTTGGGAATAATATGATGAAATAGTAGTTTTATAGAAATTTTGGAATTATGGTATGCGGAAATACCTAATTTTTGAAAGAATGCATGATTTCAATATGGTTTTATGGTAATTTAGGTAATTACTATATTTCAAGAGAATACATGATAATGGTTTTCACATGTTTATTGTCAGAAAATTAATGTCTACATTAAGTTGTTTTGGAAATTAATGATATGTTGATTTGGGAAATTAAGTGACCTTCTTCAAAAGTTTTGGATTTTATCCTTTATAAGGATCCTAATGGTAATCATTTATAAAGCTATTAGAATTTTTAGATATTAAAGAATTATCTTTCTATATGATGACATATGAATATTTGATAACTTATACTAAAAGTTTTGATGTGATAAAGATAGATGGAATGATCAGTAATTCTTCTAATGTATTGAATGATTTTTTAATGCTTTAGGAATTAAAAATCTAAGTTCATTTATATGAATAAGAGATGAAGTGGAAATTGTTCAAGGAATGACCAATGGTGAGATTGTATAGAAATATAGTAAGTATTTCTTCTTATAAAAAATTATTCAAATTTAGGGAATGGATATTGAAACAAAAAATGATATCCAAGTACCTTCTTATCCGATGAATTAAATGGTCCCATTTATCATCTCAAATTTATGGCTTTGTGATTTTTTTAATTTCTCTTAACAAAGTTATCTTCCACTCTTCATCATAAATTTATAGTTATATTTATCTTCTATAACCATGTTTTCACATTCCACCTATATTACCCTATGTGGAACCCCAATGATGAGTTACATTGGGTAACTGTTATGTTTATATCTTTTATTTTTAAAGATAATTTTTAGTATTCATTTTTATGATGTGGGTTTCTATGAATGAATCTTTCAAGTATGAATCCTCTTTATAACTGAGAAAAATTAGGAGGCAAAAATTCATATTAAGAGTGGTAGAATGTATCACCCTAATATTTTAATGAGATATATTTGTATAAAATTTATTTGATGTCATGTGTTGTATGATACACCAAGATAATATTAAACTAAATGCAACACCATCTTAGCTTTCAGAGTAGGTAATACTATGCTTGGCTTGTGTTACACACAATTTCATGTTCTTTTGATTGATTTCATTTCACAAAAGACTATGTTTATGAGAAAAACTAAATATTATTATGTTACCTTATAACCTAGACATTATAATAGAGTTTGAACAATATTAACTAAATTATTAAAATATGATTTAAACATAATTAATTCTTTTTTTATCAATTGATTTTAAAGGAAAACCAAGCCTTTTAAAAAAAGGAAACGTTTTTCTAGAAATTTTTTTAAATGAATATAAGTGAGTTTATAAAATAATAAAATCATTATTTATAGATTTTATTAATATATATTCAATACAATGTTTAAAATTCATATTATATGTTATCTAGACATGATATAAGAACGAATTAAATTTTTTGGATAAAATATGTAAAAAATACAGTTTTGCCTCCTTTTGTTGGAGCACCCATTTTAAATATAGTTTTGAAACTTTTTATATTATATTTAACAAAATAAAATTCTTATTTTAAATTACTGTATCGATATTTACTTTGGTTTAATTTTTGGTATTTTCTAATAAGTTTCAAGTTTTGATGAATATTAAAAAAATAACGCATTTTAATTTAAAACAAATTTTTAATAAAATTTATTTATAGTTTAAAATTATATATTTTAATAGTTATAAATTATAAATAAATATATTTTTATCAGTTAATATAATTTAAGTCATTTTGAATAATTTTACCTTGAATTTATATGTAAAAACATTTCAATCTTTGTCATGTTTTACCATTTAATTTTTTTTCTCATTCTAAAAATGGGTTTAATTTTAAATTAATTACTGAAATTTTAGTGTTTTAAAATTTTAAAATGGATTCCATATTTGGAATAAATGTGTTAAAATTTTGTAAATAGTTTTTTTTTATTTTTAGGCATTATGAATAGTAACTTTAGTCATTTTTATTAACATGATAAAAAGGTAAATTAGTTAATTAAGAGGAAACATAATATTATAAAATTACAGTAACAGTTGTCCTAATACCATTGGATGAGTGTTTTTTACCTAAACCATCCTTGTTTTTAAATTTTATCCTCTTTAAGTCACTTGGATGATATTAAGTAATATAATATATTTTATTTAAATAAGATCTAAAGATGTCTTACTCAAATTTTAATAACTATATTATTTTTATTATAAGGTTATACAGAATATAAATTCTAATATAAATACTAATTATAAATATAATTTTTTTATTATGGTAATTTATTTATAAAATTTAAAAAATAAATAATTACTTTAAAGGATTATATAATGATGATGCATAAATTATTTAGTTGATAAAAAATAAATAAATTTAATTTAATTAAAATGATAATAACCATTAAAAGACAAAACAACTTTCAAAAATATCATTTCTCAATTATATATCAACCACAATCATTCAAGGTTTGAATTAGTGACCATTTTGGCACACATGGAAATGATTATGACACTTATAATATTTTATCTATAGTAATGTTAATGTTATCACATTCATGTTTTAATAAATATAACATTTTTTATGGTAGGATTTTCTAGAAGATATATTATACTATAAGTATTATTATAAAATATAGAGGTATTATATTCATTATTGTATTTTTTTTATTTTTTTTAAAAAATAATTATATTAAATGATAACACAATACTAATGTATTATTTCTTTTATTAATGGAAATATAAAATAAATGTTATTAAAAATATTAAAATAAACATAATTTCATAGAATTATTATATCCAATAAATATTATATATTAAAATGAACTACTAAAAATATAATAAAATATTTGGTTTCAAGTTAACTGGTTATATTAATATTTTTAAAAATTAATGAATTGAATAGTGTCAAAATTAAAACTATTGATTTTGTAGAAAAACAATTCTTATTAAATTATTTAAAAATCATAAAACTTTTTAAAAAATACCAAATAATTATTATATGGTTTAAAATATTCTTAATTTTTCATTTATGGTCTAATTAACATGCAATTAGAAAAAATTATAGTCTTTTAATATTGAAACATTTGTTACCTCAGTTAAAATTAAAATCCAATAAAAAAGAAATAATTAAAATGAAAAGGAATAAATTGATATAAAAAGTTTTCTAAAAATTCTTTTTTTATTAGAATACAACCATATATCATCTAAGTTTCCAAAATATTACATTTTTTAGGTTTTTATGGGCTTTGATTTTATTATAAATTAATATTTTTGGAGATTCAAAAAGTTTCATCACCTTAATTATAAAAAGGGAACCTCATACTCCACTTTTTCACTTCACATTTAGTCTTAAAGATATTCCATACCCTAACTATTTACATTTAAAATTTCCTAGTTACATTCTAGAGGTTTTGGTATTATCAAAATACCAACTCTATTACCTTTAATAAGAGATCTTGAGGGAGATCGTCAAGGAAGATGTAATATCCTCTACCGATTATTTCAAACTTATTTTTTATTCTAATTCCTCTTCATGTGTTGTTTCCATTATAAATTAATATAATTTTGGAAATGATATAAATATATCCTGTGAATAATAATAAGAACTTATTCAAAAAAATATGCTTCAAAAATAAAGCATTTAATAACTGAATGACGAGTAATAATGAAATGTTATTAACAAACGGGTGAAGATATGATCATATATGATATCATAAATATAAATATTATTATTGAATAAGTTAATGAAATTATTTAAACCTTTATATAGGATTTTTAGATACCTACCATGGGGAATATACTTAAGGTAAAGGATTAATTATTTTTATGTTCCCATTTATATGTACATGATTATTTTTCTCAAACCTTTATTTCTATGAGACACATTCTATATACAATACTTGTCTCTTCTAAGTGGTGTATATACATACCATGAATGTATTTTGTGAGTCTTATCCATAAGAGAATGTTATTTTCATAATTTTCTTTATTTCATAGGGCATATGATTATATTAATTATAAAATGAATAGTATTTATTTCACAATCTCTTCAATATTTATAATTTTTTGTTTTAAGTATACATTGGGAAATATTTAAAATCCATGTAAATATTTTCTAAATTTTTTTTCATAAAATGTTTTAATATTATCTTATGAAAATATAAATTCATTTTTACCTATTTTTTTGAATTTTTTACTTCATGGACTGAAAGAAATATTTCTTTTGTTTTCCAAATAAGGTATTTTTTTGACTTTTCTATAAAAAGTATGAGAAGAATGTTTTTTTAACTTTTACGGAATGACCAAAATTTTACACTTTCATAATTAATTATTTCTTCGAAGGGTTCCTTACAATATTAAGAGGTTATTTTCATAAAAATTCTTTTCTTTTAAAATTTCAAGAACATTAAATAAAAGAAAACATATTTGAAGAAGAAATGATATTTTCCTCAGGAATTATTTCCAAGTGTTTTATAAAATATATTTTCCTTATAATATTATATTATTTTATGTTATATATGATTTAATGGAGAAATTTTATTCAAAAAAATTATACATATTATTCCTATGATTTTATTACGTGTATGATGGAATTATATTTATGAAATACATTTCATTTTCATAGATTAAGTTATGATGAAATGATGTTTATGAAACCCATTTGGCTATGATAAGAAGGTTATAAAAGTACTTTTATGGTATTATGGATTAATAAAACATCTGTGGATTATTCCACTGAAGTATTTTCTTATGTATATGAAAGTATATATTGAATGATACAAGTAACCATGAATAGTGATAGAGGTCGTAAGCTAATATTTTTTGACAACACATGATTAAGGGAAGGATAATGCTTAACATGTGCATAATTTTGGGATAATAAAATAAGTATATGTTTTATATTATTAATAACTTTGGGAATAATAAGATGAAAAGGTAGTTTTATAGAATTTTTGGATCTATGGTATAGGGACATACTTAATTTCTGAAATCATTCATGTTTTCAATAAGGTTTTATGGTAATTTAGGTTATTACTATATTTCAATAGAATAGATGATAATAGTTTTCAGTTGTTTATTGTCGTAAAATTAAGGGCTAACTTAAGTTGTTTCGGGAATTAAAGATAAGTTGATTTGGTAAATAAAGTAAACTTCTTTGAATGTGTTGTATTTTAGCCTTTAAAAGGATCATAATAGTAACAAATTATGAAACTATTTCAATTTTTATAGATTAAAGTATTATCTTTCTATATGATGACTTATGAGTATTTGATAACTTATGCTAAAATTGTTTAGGTGATAAAGATAGATGGAATGACCTGTTATTCTATTTATGGACTACATGATTTTCTAATGATTTAGGAATGAAAAATCTAACTTCATTTCTTTATAAAAGAGATGAAGTGGAAATTGTTCAAGGCTAGACCAATGGTGAGATTGTACTGAAATCCAGAAAGTATTTCTTCTCATGAAAAATTATTCAACTTGAGGGAAAAGATATTGAAACAAAAAATTATATCCATGTACCTTCTTATCTGATGAATCAAATGGTCCCATAGATCATCACAGATTTATGGCTTTGTGATTTTTTTAATTTCTCCTAACCAAGTTCTCTATCACTCTCCATCATATATTTATAGTTATATTTATCTTCCATATCTATGCTTTCACATTCCACCAATTTTACACTATGTGGAAATCTAATGATGAGTTATATTGGGTAACAGTTATGTTTATATCTTTTATTTTTAAAAAATATGTTTTAGTATTAAATTTTACTGTGTGGGTTTCTATTAATGAAACTTTCATGTATTAATCCTTTTATAACTGAGACAAATTTTGAGGCAGAAATTCATTTTAAGGGTGGTAAAATGAAACACCTTGGGATTTTAATGAGATATATTTTTATAAAATTTATTTGATGTCATGTGTTTTATGATACACCAAGATAATATTACACTACACGCAACACCATCTTAGATTTCGATACAAGCAACACTATGCTTGGATTTTTTTACACACAATTTCATGTTCTTTTGATTGATTTAATTTCACACAAGACTGAGTTTATGAAAACAACTAAATATTATTCTGTTAACCTATAACCTAGACATTATAATAGATATTGTGAACAATATTTACTGAATTATGGAAATATTTTTTAAACATAATTAGTTCTTTTGTGATCAGTTGATTTTAAATGAAAACAAACGCATCTTTATAAAAGGAAATGTTTTTCTAAAAACATTTTAAATGAAAATAAGTGAGTTTATAAAATAATAAAATCACTTTTGATGTATTTTATTAGTATATATTCAATATAATTTTTAAAATTAATCTTTTATTTTTTCTAGACATGATATCAGAATAAATTCAATTTTTTGGATAGAAGAAGTAAAAAATAATGTTTTTCTTCCTTTTGATGGACCACCAATTTTTAATATAGTTTTGATACTTTTTTAATATTATATTTTGATAAAATAATATTTTTATTTGAAATAAAAGTATCAAAATTTACTTTGGATTAATTTTTGGTATTTTCTAATAAGTTTTAATTTTAGATGAATAGTAAAATAAATAATGTATTTTAATTGAAAACTATTTTTTATTCAAATTTATTTATATTTTAAACTTATATATTTTAATGGTTTTAAAGTATACATATAATATATTTTTATAAGTTAATATAATTTAGGTCATTTTAATTAATTTTACATTGAATTTATATGTAAAAACATTTCAATCTTTGTCATATTTTAACTTTTAAAATTTGTTTTCTCATTCTGAAAATGAGTTTAATTTTAAATTAATTACTGAAATTTTTGTGTTTTTAATATTTAAAATTGATTCCATATGTGGAATAAATGGTTCAAAATTGTTTAAATAGATTTATTTTATTTTTAGGCCTTATGAATAGTAACTTCAGTTATTTTTATTAATACGATAAAAAGGTAAATCAGGTAATTAAGGGGAAACATAATATTATGAGATTACACTAACACTTGTCCAAATATCATTGGATGAGTGTGTTTTGACCTAAATAATCATTGCTTTAAAATTTTATCCTTTGAAATTCACTTGGATGATATTAAGAAATATAATATATTTTATTTAAATAAAATCTAAAGATTTCTTAATCAAATTTAAAAAATTATATTATTTTTAATATATTGTTTTACAAAAGAAAATTTCAAATATAAATACTAATTTGAAATATAAAATGTTTTTTCTATTATGGTAATTTATTTTTTAAAGTTTAATAAATAAATAATTACGTAAAAGGATTATATAATGATGATGCATAAATTATTTATTTGATGAAAAATCAACAAAATAACAGTAATTAAAATGATAATAATAATTAAAAGAAAAACAATTGTCCCAAATATTATTGGTCAAGTATATATCAACCATAATCATTCAAGGGTAGAATTAGTGAACATTGTGGCTCGAATGGAAAGTATTACGACACTTATAATATTTTATATATATAAATGTTAAAGTTTTCACATTCATGTTTTAGTAAATATAATATTTCTAGATTATGATTCTCTAGAAGATATATCATACTCTAAGTATTATTATGAAATATAAAGGATTTATATTCTTCATTGTATTTTTTTTAAAAATATGTATATTAAATAATTACACAATACTAATGTATTATTTGTTTTATTAATTAAAATATCAAATAAATTTTATTAAAATATTACAATAAACAAGATTTCATATAATTATTATATCCAATAAATTTTATATATTCACATGAACTACTTGAAATATTATAAAATATTTTGTTTGATGTTAACTAGTTATATTAATATTTATAAATATCAATGAATTAAATGGTGTCAAAATTAATACTATTGATTTTTTATCAAAATAATGTTTTATTAAATTATTTAAAAATAATAATTTTTTTGAAAATAAAAAATAATTATTATATGGTCTAAAATAATATTTATTGTTTATTTATGGTCTAATTGATGTACAATTAGAAAAAAGTAATGTCTTTTAATATTGAAACATTTGTTACCTTAGCTAAAATTAAAATTGAATAACTAAAATATAATTAAAATTATAACGAATAGATTGATAGAAAAATTTGCCTAAAACATATTTTTTGATTATAATACAACTATATATCATATAATTTTTAGAAATATGATATTTTTAGGTTTTTATGGGATTTTATTTTGTTATAAATTAATATTTTTGGATATTCCAAAAGTGCCCTGACCTTAATTATAAAAAGGGAACCTCGTACCCCACTTTTTCACTTCACTTTGAGTCTTCAAGATCTTCCATACCCTACCAATTTCCATTAAGAAATTTCCTAGTTACATTATATAGGTTCTGGTATTCTCAAAATACCAACTCTAGTACCATTAAGAGGAGATCTTGAGGGAGCTCATCAAAGAAGACATAATCTCCACTACCGATTATTTTAAACAAATTTTTTTCTAATTACTCTTCATGAGTTGTTTCCATTATAAATTAATATAATTTTGGAAATGATAAAAATATAACCTATGAAAAAGAATTAGAACTTATTCAAAAAAAATACATAATAAAATGAAGCATTTAATAACCGATTGATGAGTAATAATGAAATTTTATTAAAAAATAGGTAAAAATATTATCATATATGGTATCAAAAAAATGAATATTTTTCTTGAATAAGTTAATCAAATTATTTAAACCATTATATAAAAGGTTTGAATACATACCAAGGGAATCATACCTATGGTAAAAGATTAATTATTCTTATTTTTACCATTTATATGTACATGATTATTTTTGTACAACCTTTGTTTCTAGAAGACGCATTCCATATACACTACTTGTTTCTTTTTAGTGGGGTATATAATACCCATGAATGTATTTTATGAGTTGTATCTATAATAGTATGTTATTTTTATATTTTTTTTATTTCATAGGGCATATGATTATATTGATAATAAGATGAAGAGTTTTTATTTCACAATCTATTTAATATTTATAATTATTTGGTTTTAAGTATCCATTGGGAAATATTTATAATCCATGTCAATGTTTTCTAAAAAAAATTTCAATTTTTTTTATTACTATCTTATGGAAATTTAAATTCATTTTTACCTATTTTTGACTTTTTACTATATGGTCTAAAAAGAATATTTCTTTTGTTTTCCAAACAAGGCCCTTTTTGACTTTTCTGTAAAATGTACGAGAAGAATGTTTTCTTTTAACATATACTAAATGAACAAAATTTTACACTTTTATAATTCTTTATTTTTTCAAAGGTTTCCTAACAATATTACAAGTTTATTTTCAAGGAAATTCTTTTCTATTAAAATTGCTCGACCTTTTAATAAAAGAAAACATATTTGAAGAAGAAATGATATTTTCCTTAGGAATTATTTTTAAGTGTTCTATAAAAATTATTTTCCATATAATATTACATTATTTGATGTTATCTATGATTTAACAGGTACATTTAATTCAAAAATATTATACCTATTATTCTTATGATTTTATTATGTTTATTATGAAATGATATTTATGAAAACTATTTTATTTTCTTATATTAGGTTATGATGAAATGATGTTTATAAAACACATTTGGCTATGAAGTGATGAATGATTTATGTTCTTATGCCAGACATATGTATGGTTTTTATTATGTGATGGGTTGGACCTATATCTCCCTATAATGCATTGGGTAATGATTTATATCCCATGAGATTGATAGGACTTGAATAGGAAATGATCTGAGTTCAGTTATGTAGGGCTGGAAAGGAAAGTAAACTCGATTTAGTTGTACAATGTGGGAATGAGGAGTGAACTTGGTTTTGTAAGGGAATTTTTATGCTATGATATTCTATGAATGAACCTTGAATAATATGAAATGATTTTATATACTTATGTGTATTCCACAAACACCATGTATTATGTTATTCTCTTTTGGAAAATGTTCATTGATTCTTTATGAACTATTATGATTTATTCCATGACATGATATCATGATCTTTGATATACATGATACAATTTTTAATTTTTATGTTATTTTGTATTATGACTATGATATGATTGATATATACCTTGTTTTCCCTTATATAGAATTTTATATCACCCATTTTTATGTTTATTTTCCCCAAGATATGAAGAATGGTATTAAGTAATATGTGTCAAAAGGGGTTCTAGTTATGAAGGAAAAAAATGATATGATGTAGATGTTTTAAAAACTAGTTTTTCATGTTTCCTAGTTTCCAAATACACTAAAATAATATGATATTTGGGCATTAATTTATGTAATGTATTTTTTATTATATAAAAATAATATAATTCCCATGTACATCATCCTTGGGTTGTTAGAGTTAGTATCTGAGAGAAGGTTTAGTTAACCTTTGGAAACATGGTTGAGAAAAAATTATTGAGACCCCTAGATATATTTCTAAATATATATTTACATATGTTGTTATGGATAAGTTTATGTATAGGTTAAAATCCATTAATTTTGATATTGATCAAGGAAAACCCTGGATTAAACATAAGATCATTGAGATTAAAAGTACATTTTGTTGATTATGTGGGTTTCCCAGAATCATTTTTGCGGCTCACACTATTCTTTTTGGGTTTTAAACAATGGATGGAACTATGAGGATTTATGTTAATGATGAATATGAAGTAAATGGAATGATATTCCTCATGAGAAACCAAATGAAATGGGAGTTTAATGGTGAAGTATGGTTAATATGCCTAATCAGAAATATCATAATATGATCAATAATCTCAACTATCGTGAGCTTGCTAAACTACATAATAATAGAAATATGGAGTTTCATTGTGACCATAGAGGAAAGAGTTTTCAAATTTTCTAATGTAAATAATGTGGATATAATCATCAAATATAATTTTACAAAGGAACTTGAAGATAATTTGAATGTGGAAAATAGAGACCCAATGTAATTAACTACAAAGGAAAAAGTTTTATTAACATAATGGACATGGATAATGGTATTTATAAGACATCAACAACAGTTAAATGTTTCAAATGTGGAGAGTATATGCATTATGAAAATCGATTCCCTAGGGGTAAATACCATGAAGAGAGTTTGTAAGGTAGTATGAATAATTATTATATCACTGATGATGATGAAAATATGAATATATGTGAGATGAAAGAAGTATTAAGGAATAAGAGGATGAATCTTGGTTAATGGTTTAGAGATATTAGAATGATTACATGTCTAAGTACTAGAATTCAAGAATAATGTTATAAAAGTAGTTTTATGGTATTATGTATTAATTAAACATCTATGTATTGTTAAAACATAGTTTTTCATTTTGTATATGGAAGTATATATTGAATAGTACTAGTAATTATTGATAGTGATAGATGTCGTAATGTGATATTTTTGGAGAACACATGATTAAGGGAAGGATAACCCTTAATATGTGAATAATGTTGGGATAAAAAAAATAAAGAGATGTTTGATATTATTAATGAACTTGGGACTAATATGATGAAAAAGTTTTTATACAAAAAATTTAGATGTATGGTAAGAAGAAATAGTTTGTTTTTTAAATCATGCATGTTTTCACTACTGTTTTACGGTAATTTATGTTATTACCATATTTCAATAGAATACATGATAATAGTTTTCACATGTTTGGTGTGTAACAATTAAAGGCTGTGTCAAGTTTTTTTGGGAATTAATGATAAGTTTATTTGGGAAATTTAGTGACCTAATTTGGTAGCTTCAGATTTTATCCTTTTGGAAGAATCGTAATGGCAACCATTTATGTAACTCTTTGATTTTTTAGTGATTAAATTATTACATTACCATATGAGTACTTATATATATTTCATAACTCATGATAATATTTTTATTTTGATAAATATTGATGGAATGAAATATCATTCTATTTATGGATCAGATGATCTCAAAAATCCTTTTGGAATGAAAAATTCAATATCATTTCTTTGATTAATTGATAAAGTGGAAATCATTCAAGGCATGACCAATGGTGAGATTACACCAAAATCAAGTAAGTATTTCTTCTCATGAAATTTCTTCCATATTTAGGGAAGGGATCATGAAACCAAAAATGTTGTCTTAGTATATTTTTATCCGATGAATCAAGTGGTCCCTTATATCATCACGTATTAATGGCTTTGTGATTGTTTACAATATCCTAAGAATGTTCTCTATCACTCTCTATTAGAACTTGATTGTTAGATTTAACTTCCATATCCATCTTTCCACTTTCCACATATGTCCTCATATGGGTAATCCCAGGGATGGGTTACTTTGGGTAAGAGTTATGTTTATAATGTTCCTTTTTAAAAATATGTTTTAGAATTTATTTTTATGATGTGGGTTTCTTTGAATGACATTTATAACATAGATGAATTTCAAGGGATAAATTCATTTTATGGGGGGTAGAATATAACACCATGATATTTTTATTACATATATTTTTTAAATACCTTTGATGTATTGTTTTGTATGCTACATCATGATAAGACTGCACTACACAAAACATCGTCTTAGCTTATGGTATATGCAACACAATGCCTGGCTTGTGTTATATACAATTTCATTTTTTTAATAGATTTCATTTTACACAAGGACAAGTTTAAGTGAACAACTAAATATTAATTTTCTACCTTATAACATACACATTATACTAGAGATTATGAACATTATTAACTGAATTGTGAAAATATTCTTTACAAATAATTTATTCTTTGGTGGGAAATTAATTATAAATGAAAATAAAACCCTTTTTATGAAATGAATTTTTTAAAAAAATATTTAAATGAAAATTAGAGAGTTTATTAAATAATAAAATAAATCATGATGGATTTTATTAAAATATATTCAATTTAATATTTAAAATTCATCTAAATGTTTTTTAAACATGATACGAGAACAGATTCAATTTTTTGAATAAATGAAGTATTTTTTTAAAAATAAATTTTTTTCGCCTTTAGATGAAACACCCATTTTTAATCTAGTGTTTGATACTTTTTTATATTCTATTTGAAAAAATACACTTTTTCATAGAAATTTTAGTATATAAATTTAATTTGGTTGAATTTTTGGTATTTTTATGATAAGGATCGTGTTTTGATGAATAATAAACAAATAATGCATTTTAATTGTAAAATAATTTTTCATCAAATTTATTTATCATATTAGATAATATATTTAAATAATTTTAAACTAAAAAAGATTATATATTTATTATTTAATATAATTTATGTCATTTTTATTAATTTTACATTGAACTTAGATGTTAAAATATTTAAATATTTGGAATTTTTTAACTTTTAAAACCCATTTTCTAATTCTGACTATGGGAATAATTTTAAATTAATTACTACAAATTCATTGTTTTAAATTTTTAATATTTATTCCATATTTGGAATCAGTGGTTCCAAATTATTTAAATATCTTTCTTTTATTTTTAGGCATTATTCTTAGTAACTTCAGTAATTTTATTTATATGATAAAAAGGTAAATTAGGTAATTATGGGGAAATATAATAATATAAAATTGCCCTAATAATTTTCCTAATATCATTAGATGAGTGTTTTTTTGAATTAAATAATACATGGGTCGAAATGGTATCATTTTGAAGCCACTTGGATGAGATTAGGAAATTTAATATACTTTATTTAATCAAAAGTTAAATATATCTTACTGAGGTTTCAACAAAAAATTAGTTTTAATGTAAGGTTATATATAAGATAAATTTTAATAAAAATACGCATTTTTAATCCAATTTTTATTTATTTATTATGGTAATGTATTTTTTATTTTTAGTAAATAAATAATTACTTTAAAGGATTATGCAATGATGATACATAAATTATTTAATTGATGAAAATTCAATAAAATAATTTTAATTAAAATGATAATAACCATTAAAAGACCAAAAAAAATGGACACATATTATTGGTAGAGTATATATAAACCTTAATTATCCAAAGGTAAAATTTTTGACTATTTGAAGCCATATGGGAATGATTATGACCCTTATAATATCTTATCTAAAGTATTGTTAAAGTTTCTACATTCATGTTTTAATAAATAAAACATTTTTATGTTGTATTTTCAAGATGATATATTTTTCTATAAGTATTCTTATGAAATATTGAATATTTATCTTTGTAATTAGATTTTATTATTATTTTTTATTCTATAAAATAAGTATATTAAATAATTACACAAAACTGATGTAGTAATTATTTTAATAATGGAAATATCAAATAATTTTTATCAAAAATATTAAAATAAGTATAATTTGAAATAATTAATATATCTAACGAATTTTATAGATTACCTTGACCTACTAGGAATATAATGAAATATTTTTTTTGAACTTATCTTTTTATCTTAATATTTTAAAAAAATAATGAATTTAATAGTGTCCAAATTGACACTATTGATTCTTTATCAAAATAATGTTTTATTAAATTATTTCGAAATCATAAAATATTTTTATAAATACCAAATAATTATTATATGGTCTAAAATATTCTAAATTTTTTATTTATGGTCTAATTCACATAAAATTAGTAAAAATTAAACTCATTTAATATTGAAACATTTGATGCATTAGTTTAAATTAAAAAAGAATAAGTAAGGGTTAATTAATGTGATCATGTATAGATTGACATAAAAATGTTTAAAATTTATTAAATGATGCTACTAAAAACCTATCCCACCTAAATTTTGAAAATATTGTGTTTTTTAGGTTTCTGGATGGGCATTGATTTTGTTATAAATTAATATTTTTAGAGATTCCAAATGTAACCCTTGCCTCAATTATAAAAAGGGAACATCCTCCCACACTTTTTAATTTCACATTAAGCCTTCAAGACTAGCCACACCCTTCCCATTTCCATTATAAAATTCACAATTTATGTTATAGATGTATTTTTCTTCTCAAAATACTAACTACAGTGCCATTAAAGAGAGATTTAGAGGGAGCTCGTTGAAGAAGAGGTAATCTCCTCTACAAATTTTTTCATAATCATTTATTCTTTTACATCATCTTAATTAGTTGTTTCCATTATAAAGTAATAAATCCAGTATAAATTATATGATAATATATTAATATGATTATGAAACAACCATATTCCACCTTCTATCCATCCTATAAAAAAATCTTCACACGTCCGTACGTATGGCTTACCATCTCCACACCGTGATGTAATCTGTTTTTCCCCACCACTTTACTTGGATGGGTATAATTATGGAAATAATAATTATTTTTAAAGGTTTTGGCCGAAGCCTCATTTTTATTAAAATTTTGGGAATGATATCATTTCTCGTGCGTACATACGACATACCATCTCCATGATACGATGTGATTCATTCTACATGATCTCTATCGTGACTTATCCCAATGGGGCTCATGTCGCGACTCCCTAGACATGCCTCCAATAAAGCAGGGCCTGCTGACTATCACTGAGTATGCATATCACAAACATGGGAGGCATTGCCTAAGTACCTGTACACACACACACACACACACATCTCTGAGCCCACAAATGGTGAAATTTAAAAAAACCATTAAGGAACAAAATGCTTGCATACAAATAAGCACAACCAACAAAATACGGTATAAATTAAAGTACGGAAAGTAGACTGAGCCAGAATACAAGACCACAAAAAACAAGAGTCTGTAAACTACAGTGTCCAACCTGTATGCACCAAGAGGTAATAGGAAAACTGCTCATAGCTGTAGGAACACCTTGGAATGGAAGAAACATAGAAATCTCAGTCTGGTCTTGGCCTACCCAAGACTCTGTAAAAAATATGCTTATCTACACAAGAAATGACACATACAGGAAAAATTTGTGCAGGGGTGAGTATAACAATACTCATTAGAGGATCCCAAAAACCACAAATCAATACAAAAAGTAAAGTTACAGTCAACACTACACAGTATATGTCCACTGAACATATAGAAAGAGAAACAAAATCTTGATATACTCATAACTCAGAGTCGTAGTCTAGAGACAAGTCATATAATAGCATACCCCTGCTAGGGATTCAGTCAATGGTTTCATGAAGCACTCATCTGAAAGAAATCACTCCATGAGTCTGATAGCTCTAATAACATCTGTCCGAGAAGTGATATTCTTTGGGAAGGATAATGATAGATAGATACACTCATTGTAGGAGAACACACTCATGAGTGGGGAAAGATCACAATACACAGATGAGGATCACTACCATGGCATTGGTAGATACCAAGACTCATCAAAGTTCAACTACTAAGTAGAGGATCAGTGTCCTGTAAGAGTAGTCATGTCGATATGTGACTCTACCTAGTGTCAAGAATGGATAGTGTATCTCAATCTGGGCCTCTCGTAGGGATACCCAACTCTATCTCGGAAAGTCATACAGAAGGGATCATACTTCTATGGAGGGAAACAATACCTGACCTTCAGGGGAATGAGAAAAAGGATCACTAACCCAAATGAAACATGTCCAAGATATGGTGTACAAGAGGTTCTATCCATATTCCAGGATATAAAAGGCATGTAAAAGTGTCACGCACCATGTCTCTCGACTCTGGGAACTACCCATGTAAAACGGCCCAAGTCAGAAGAACATGTACTGTAGAAAAGTAAGTACACAACATGTAGTACAGAATACATTTTGTGTCCGAGTAACCGAGGCTCCCTCCGTATACATGTGATTGTGCCCATATATGGTTTCAACCTGTGTATTCTATCTTGTGTAACATGTACATGGGTTAGCTTGTATAGCCAGCTTGGTTTGGACGTATGGTGGAGTACATGACCATTTACCCCACCCTGTGTGTGTGTATCATCTGAGATACACACCGAGTCCATGTAAGGACCCACACACCATATGAAAATGGTCCCACACCGTGTAAGGGCTTCCCATCACACACAACTCCAGTTGTCACTGGTCGGGGCCCACATTCCGTGTCTCTCTGGATGCACGTCGTGTTCTTTATCGTGTGCAACATGTAAACCCTAGTCGTCGCCACCAGTACCACAGGGTTTTTTCTTCGGGATACACATAGTGTGTTCTTGAAATTTCTAGAAATGCAAACCTGCTCCACCGCCCCTTGGTGTTGCTTCGATCTTCAATCTGATCATTAGTTTACCATGAAACTCGAATGTTAAGGTCATCCCGAAATCCTGAAATCATCTCTATTGTTTTAGACCTCCAATCGGTCCCAAAAACACATATTGATCCACCCTCATGATGAATTCTCAAAGGACAGTCTCCTCTGATGCAAGATTATTTTCCATACCCCATCATCATTGCACCTCCGCTAGGTCTTTTCAATGTTAAATATTCAATTTGGGGTCGTTACGATGCAAGGAGAATGAGAAACGATCTATTGTTCATAATCCCATGAAGAATTCAAAGAACATAGAGTGGAGGAAGAAGAAAAATTCAATAAGGAGGAACAAACCCGCACCATCATTCTTCATGGAGTTAATCTACTCCCATTAGATGTTTTAAATAGGGAAAATTAAAAACATCAAGATGCGACAATCCAACTCCTAGAAAGAAACCTGATAAACCCCTCTCTCTAGAAGAACGATGCGCAAGTCAATCAGTGTGTGGGTTGATCTGTGTTCATTGGTAAATTCCAACAACGAGGAAGACAACAACATTAAAACATAACACCTAACTTGATAGGGGATCGATTTCTGAGGAAGGAATCACACTATTATCTTCGCTAAGATCTTTCAAATCTATTGGTGCAGTGATTTACGCCTTTGATTTGTTGTCGTTCCTTGTCGAGAGTTCTCTCTAGGGATCCCCAAATTTTACAGAGTTTCTCTCGACTTCAAAACAATGATCAATATTCATTTAACCTATTAAAATAATGTAACGTGTTTCATCATTTTTTACACTGTGGAATTAATGAGGTAGCGTTGCTATTTCAATGTCCTTAATTTTTAAAATAGCTACCCATTATTTGTGTTATAGAAATTGTTTCCAAATAAAATAAAATAAACTTTTCAAATTATTTTATTTTATTTTATTTTTTTAAAACACCCCAAAAATTTAATTTTTCCCTCGATCCGTGATGGTCAATTTTAGGACCATTCATTGGTAAATTCGTCATTCTGGACGCAAAGGTGCCCTAATATTTTTAATAGGGGAATCCCTTTGGAAACCTCCATAGCCACACACACACAAAAACTCATTTAACATAAAAAAGGTCAAATCACCATTGTGGTGTCACTAGGCCTCAGAATGACGTGTCTTCTCCGTGCATGGTCTTGAAATAATTCCATATAATATTTAAAAATAATACACGGAAAATACGAGACATTACATTATAACCACCTTGTGGATTTGCATCCCAAAAAATCCAAAACAAGGGCTATAAAAAAAGATGTCGGTACTGGGCACAGATTTGAGCCTCCCGCTCCCATGTTCTCTCCAAAAGATTCTCATGATTCAACTAGATGTGCACCAATGGAATAGATTTCCCACAAAGGATCCTCTCCTGTCAATCCTTGATATCTATTGGGTACTCTCTGAAGGTTTTTCCATCCTCGATTACCAGCTCGCCCAAGTCGATGACTTGCGATGGGTCATGCATGTACCTCCTCAGCTACGATATGTAGAAGATATCATGTACCCGGTGCAACTACGGTGGTAGAGTTAGGTAGTAAGCCACCTCTCCAACTATGCACGGTATCTAGAAAGGTTCAATAAACCAGAAAGATAGCTTTCCACCCTAGCCAAATCGATGTAATCCTAATTGAGGTAAGAGCACATGAGCCTCAGCCTAGTTGGTGAGGTATCCTTAAGTGCATCCAAAATACCCAGGTTCAAAACCAGGTAGAGGAATATTTTCGAGTATTGTAGCAGTGTTGTAGCAGGTATTATAGAAGGACCTATAGCATAACTGTACACTGTGCGGTACTATAGTAGAACTGTACACTATATAGGTGTTGTAGCAGAACTATACACTATGTGGGTACTGTAGAATGCACTATAACAGTTACTGTAGCTGACATTATTCAGTATTGTAGTAGTTGGAACTATTCACCTTAGGCCACCAGTTTGGGCTTGGAGTCCTTAAGGCTTTCAGGCCACCCAGGCCTTCAGGTCAGTAGGGATTTCATGCCACCTTTAAGGCCTTCAGGCTACATCAAGGACTTCGGGCCACACGCAATTCCCCCAGAAAAACTACAAAAAGGAGCATCCCCATAAGAGGATTGAGAGCAGGTGCACTCACAAGAGCAGAACCAAATGGATTTGTCAGAATGAGAGGGTATGGCTATGCCATTGGGACCAGCCTGTGCTTGCACAGGAAGCCTATCCAGATGACCATGTGAAGGTGGAGAGACACTATCATGATAAAGATCTTGGGGAGGGGTAGTTCCTTGTAGATAGTCTAGTTGAATTCCCTACGACCTTCAGGTCATGTAATATCCTAAGCCTATGGGCCATGTAATCTCTAATCCTACGAGCCTTGTAAGGGTTCCCCCTCATCCCTTGAAAGGGGGGTTATAAAAAATCAATAAAAATGAAGGCCTTTGGACTATTCGGGCTAATTGAGGTAAGACCTGAAGAATTAAATGGTCTCCTTCCTCAAACTCTAGGGGTCTCCATTGCCTACCATCATAAGACTTATGCCAGATCTATGTAGTCTTTATCTTCTCCTGTTTGGCCTGCACCTTCTCGGTGGTAGCTTGCACCAACTATGAACCCATGAGTGCTGACTCTTTAAGACCAGTCCAGCAATGTAGTGACTGAAAGGGTCTCCCATATAAATCATCTAAATTTTCCTTACCAATGGTAGAGTGGTAGCTATAATTGTACACAAAATCCACCAATGGTAGGTGGTCCTCCCAACTGCAACCAAGGTCCAATATACAAGCCTCCAACATATCCTCCAGAACCCTAATGGTTCTCTCCGCCTGACCATCTATCTGGGGATGGAATGCTATTCTCAAGCATAGATGAGTCCCAAAATCCTCCAGAAATCCCTTCAAAAATTGGGATGTGAAGCAGGAATCTCAATCCGAGACTATTATCGATGGGATTCCATGAAGCCAAACTATCTCCTCCACGTAGAGGCATCCTAATCTCTCTATAGGACTTTTTCCCCTAACAGCGAGGAAGTGGGCTGACATGGTGAGTTAGTCAATGATCACCCAGATAGAATCATGCCCCTTGGATGTTTCTGGTAATCCCATCATGAAGTCCATAAATATTCCATCCTAGTTCCACTCTAGAACTTCCAAAGGTGAGAAAACCCCACTGGAACCTGGTGCTCAGCCTTCACCTGCTGGCATGTAAGGCATCAAGAAACGAACTCTCTTAATACCTTCTTTGTACCTAACCACCAGAACTAATACTGGAGGTCCTAGTACAATTGTTCCACTCCAGGATGTATCGCCAAGGGGGATGTATGAAACTCCCTCATAACTTCATCCTGTAATGCAACTAGTACAAAATTGAATAAACTATAAAGAACAATATGCTCCCCACCTTGAAAATATCCATCAGAAGAATGTCCTGAGGATAACTGAGCACATAAAGCCTCACAGTTGACATCCTCGAGTTGTGCCTCCCTAAATTGATGTAATATCGGAGGGGTGACAACCATCGACTGATGGTAAGCTAAGTCCTCTATGTTCATGATGGATAACTTTAATGAGTACAACTGCTCTGTCACTTTGTTCAGCGGCTGAAAACTCGATCTTTGACTGAGCGTATCTACCGCAACATTCCCCTTCCTAGGATTATAGAAGATCTCTAAGTCATAATCCTAGGGGAACTCTATCTGTCCCCTCTGCCTCAGATTCAAATCCTTCTACAAGAAGATATTTTTTAGGCTTTTTTGGTTAGAGTATAAGATAAATCGCTCACAAATAAGGTTGTGTCACCACATCTTCAACAAGAAGACTACCACTTCCAACTCAATATCATGGGTTATATAATTCTGGTCATGTGGTATAATATGGAGTTAAAAATTAGCAATCAATACCTATATCTGCATTAGTAAACAACCAATCTCAGTCCCAGATGTGTTATAAAAAACTATATACTCGACACGTTCTTCTGTCAATATCAAGATTGGGGTGCTCGTTAAACTCTATCTCAACTTCGCGAAAACCTGTTGGCACTTATCCATCCACATAAAGGGTTCCCCTTCCTGGTCAAGGAATTCATCAGTGCATATATCCAAGAGAAATCAAGAATTAATCTTTGATAATATTTTACCAACACAAGGAATCTACATACCTCTATCGCACTCCGAGGTAGCCCCCATGCTAACACTGCCACTACCTTGGCTGGGTCCATAGCTACTCCAACTTCTGAGATGAAATGTCCCAGAAAGTGGACCTCCTAAATTCAAAATTGGAACTTCAAGAGCATACCATAAAGTGGGTGCTCTAGAAGTACATCAAGAACCATCCGCAAGTGCCCCACATGCTCCTCCTATGATGTTGAGTACACAAGGATGTCTTTGATGAAGACCCCTTCGAACCAGTCCAAGTACGACTGGAAGAGATGGTTCATAAGTCCCATGAACACTATGGGGGAATTTGTAATGCCAAAAGGCATTACCAAGTACTCATAATGACTGTAGAGGCATATGAAAGTCATATTCAGTATATCCTCATCTTATACTCGTAACTGGTGGTAACCTGACCGAAGGTCAACCTTTGAGAACCATTGTTCCCTTCTCAACTGATCAAAGAGGTCTTTGATCCTTGGAAGTGGATACTTGTTCTTCAAAATTACCTAATTCAGTCACTGGTGATCCATGAAAAACCTCAAACTCATATATGCCTTCTTGGAAAACAAAACTGTGGCTACCCAGGGTGAAACTCTAGGTCTTACGAAACCCATGCTCTACAAATCCTATAACTCCACCCTCAACTCGTGAAGCTCTTTGGTATAAATTTGATACATAATCAAGGATATCGGTGCCGTCCTAGGGTAGAAGTCGATGTAGAAGTCATTATCCCAGTGGGGAGGTATTCTTGGAACATCTTTGGGAATGACGTTCGCATACTCTGCCACTACTACTGGGAACTAGAAACTCACAACATATACTGCTCTGAGGGTAAGGCTAGCCGACTCATGAGTGATCACTTACACCCTCCTATGCATGATTTCATTCTAGGAGGCCAAGGTCTAATTTTCACCAAAAAATGAAAAACTCATCCCATTGCTACAGACACACCACACTCTTCACCTAAAGCAATCAATTTGGTCATGGATCGAAGATAACCAATCCATATTGAGAATGACACCGTTAGGCCTCAACGCTTCCACCAAGAGGTTCCAACCGAAAATATCTCCTCCAAGGGTAAGATGAGACAGTTTGAAAAGGTGCATGATCATCTAGTCCCTTCCCATAGGTGTCTCTAAGTGTAAGAGTCAAGTAAACAGCTCTACTGAAATCTCAAGGTTTCTCACAAGACATGTGGAAAAGAAGGAATGACTGGAACCTTTGTCTATAAGTATGACATCTATGGTAGAAAATATAGAGATCATACCTTGGATTATCCCCAGAGTCCCTGGGTTATACACCTCAACTAAATGCAGTTGTCCCCACCCCTGTCTTCCTACTCCCTGAGCCAGGTGCGGACCTCCTAGGTGTAATGGTGGAAGTAGATCGAAGGGTCTGCCACCACCGGTAGATCTCCCTGCTCTACTTACATGTTCACCGCCTGGTGGGTATGTCTTCTACACTCTCTACCTTTTCCTCGATAGTCCATCCATCGGTTCTCTGTTAGTAGATCAATAGTTCGGAAAGTCTCTAACGATATGTCCCCTACCATCGCATGAGTAGTATCACCTATCCCCAGGCTGACTGGATCTAGCCTTAGAGCCCTGGACTGTCGATCCCCTATCTTGGGTCCTCTTGTGATGTCTCCCATGTTCTGATCCCTGTTCCTGATGTGGGCTCCCTACTTCTGAGGTTTCCGCACCTTTCTGCCTACTGCTGACTGTTATCAGCTGTCTTTTCTCTACCAAGAATCTCTCAATCACCAAACCCACTCAAGCACTCCAGTATAAGTTGAAATGCATAGATGCATGACACTAGATTTGATGTCCCATCGTAGAAATCTCTAGAAGGTCTATGCTCTGAAGTACTTGTCCTTAACCATATTAATTGAGTACTTGGCGAGGTTGGTGAACCTCAATGAATTGTCGTCTACTGTCCAACTGCACTACTGGAGCTGAAGAAGCTCCTGGACATGCACTACTATTAGCGTAACTAAAGAGAACTCATCCCTAAAGAATCACTCAAACTCTATCCACAAAAGAGTCTTCTCATCATGATTCTGCTTGGTAAGACTCCACCATCGTCCCACTGAATAATGATGAAGGCTCGCTCCTTGGATCACCATCAAGTTTTCTAGTGTTCTTACTAGATGGAAAACTCTGGTCACTGCCTCATGCTTTTCCTCAGCTACTTGAGGGTCAGTCTAACTTCAAAACCTGAGGGGTCTCTATCTCTGTAACTCATGGAGCTTGCTGAGCCTGCTCCCCTCATCTATTGGTACTGTAGGCACCATGGTCTGCTCCACTAGTGGTGGTATAGCAGGTTCACCACCTAAAGGTATCACCTGGGGAGCTGGTCCTTGTATCAAAGCCTTCTCAGTTAGGGGTTTATCCTCATGATCGTGTTGCTGAATCCTAGCAGGTATGCATTACAGAGGCATCTGGTAGGGAAACAATATATACCATGGTCAACAATTATATTTGGATAGTTTACACAAAGGCCATGGAAAACACAACCCATTCCAAAATGATGCATGTACTATTATTTTATTTCCTCTTAACTTTTATTTTTATGTATCGAGTCGAAAAGAAGGTTATCAGAGTATTGGTGTCTGGATATGTCAGTTTCCCAAACCAATACTGGAGTCTCTAGCCTAAAATCCATGTTTGAAACACTTAACACTATTTCCCCAAACCAAATCTCACAGAGTCTTATTCATTTAGTAGAAAAAAACACCTCTGATACCACTATGTCACGAACCATCCCAATGGGGCTCGTGCCTTGACTCCCCAGGCCCACCTTCAGTAGGCCAGGGTCTGGTGATTAAAACTGAGTAGGCATATCAATAACAAGGGAAATATTTCCTTATGTACCTATACACACACACACACACATCTCTGAGCCCACAAATGGTGAAATGTAAAAAAACCACTAAGGATAAAATTTGATGCATACAACTAAACCCATCCAATAGAGTATGACATAAAGTAATGTTTTAAAGTAGACTTGGCCAGAATAAAAGACCACCAAAAACAAGAGTCTGTGAACTGCAAAGTCTAACCTATAAGCACAAAGAGGTACCGTGACTGTTGCGCATAGATATAAAAACACCTCAGCCTATAAGGAACTCAGAAAGCTCAGCTTACTCTTGGTCTTCCTTAAACACTGTCAAAATTCTGCTCATCTTCAGAAGACATGAAACATACCGGAAAGGCCCGTGTAGGAGTGAGTATAACAATACTCAACAGAGGATCCCAAATACCACAAAGAAATACATAAAGTAAAGTTATTATCATCACTACATAGTATATGTCTACTGAACATATATAAAGAGACACACAATCTAGATATACTCAAAACCCAGACCCATAGTCTAGAGACAAGTCAAACAACAACATACCCCCTCTCAGGATTTAGTCGAAGGTTTCACGAAGAACTTGTTCGAGTAAACTCACTCCATGTTTCTGATAGCTCATATAACATTCGTTTGAGAAGTATCATTATTTGGGAAGGATTATAGGAGATAGATACACTTATTTTATGAGAACACAATCTTAAGTGGGGAAAGATCATGATACACATTTGAGGATCACTTACAGGGCATTAGTGGATACCACAACTCATTTGGATTCATGTTATAAGTAGAGTTTCAGTGTCTTGTAAGAGCTTTCACATCATTAATTGACTCTAACTAGTGTCATGAATGGATAGAGGATCCTGCACCTAGCCTCGCGGAGGTATACTTGACTCAATTTCGGAATGTCCTGTTCAAGGGATCATACTCCTGTGGATGGAAATGATACTTGACCTTCAGGGGAACCAAAAAAAAGGATCACTAAACCAAATGAATCTTGTCAAAGATAGAGTGGATAATTGGTTCTAGCCATGTTATAGGATATATAGAATTTTTAGAAGGGTCACACGCCATGTATCTCGGCTCTGGGTACTATCTGTGTAAAATGGCCTGAGTTAAAGGAAAATGCCATGTAGAAAACTAAGTACATGGCGTGTAGTAAGAACCATAAACTGCGTCTGAGTAACCATGGTTCCCTCCATGTATGTGGAAGTGTGCCCATACATAGTTTCTACCCGTGTGTTCCATCTCATGTAACCAATACATATGTTAGCCCATGTAGCTAGCCTGGTCTGGCCTTGTGGTCGAGTACACGACCATGTACCCACCCCATGTCTGTGTATCTTCCAAGATAAACTTCGAGTCTATGTAAGGACCCACACATCGTGTGATAATGGTCACACACCGTGTTACTACCTCTCGTCGCCCAAAATTCCAGACATTGCTAGGTGGGGCCCACACGCCCTGTCTCTATGGAGGCGCACCATTTTCTTCATCGCATGTAGTGTAAAAACCCTATAATCTGCCTATGGTGCCACACATCGTGTTCTTTAGGATACACGTCGTGTGTTTAGGAATTTTGTAGAAATGCGAACATGCTCTGTCGTGCCTCAGTGATTCTCTAATATTTGATCTGATGATCTGTTTTCCACAAAACACAAAATGTAAGGTCTTTTCAATGTCTCAAAGTCATCTCTATTGTTTTTGGGCCTCTTATTGGTCTGAAAAACATGTATCAATCCACCCGCATGAAGAACACTCGAAGAATGTTCTCTCCCGATCCAAGCCTATTTGTCATCCTCCCTCACCATCACACCACCACTAGGTCATCATGATGTCGAATCTTCAATTAGGGATCATTGAGTTTTGAAGCGGATGTGTAACAATCTGTTGTTCATATCCCCACAAAGATTGCAAATAACACCGGGTGGATGAAGAATAAAAATTCAACAAATAGTAAGAAACCCCTACCCTCATTCGTCACAGCGTTAATCCGCTCCCATTAGAAGGTTTAAACAGTGAAAATAAAAAACACCAAGACATGACAATCAAACTCCCATGAATGAACCTGATAAACCCACCCTACAAGAATGACGATGCGTGGGTCAATCAGTTCGTGGGATGATCCGAGCTCGTCATTAAATTCAATGATAGAAGAAGAAAACTAATTTAAAACATAACCCCTACCTCTGGAAGGGGTTGATTATGGATGAAGGAATCATATTGTTGTCACCACTGAGATCCTTCAACTCTGTTGGTGTAGTGATTCGTGCCATTGATTCATCATCGTTCGTTGTCGAGAGTTTTCTCCAAGGATCCAAGAATTCCCTAGAGTTTATTTCAATTTTTTTCCAACGATCAACATTTGTTTAACCTATTAAAAGGATGGAACACATTTCATCATATTGTTACATTGTGGCATTTATGAGGCAGCTTTGCAGTTTTAATTTCATTAATTTTTAAAATAGCTACCCAATCACTGCGCTGCAGCTAACATTTCCAAATAAAATAAAATAAACTTTTCAAATTATTTTATTTTATTTTCATTTATTAAAATCACTTAAAAATTAATTTTTTTCCTCGACCCATGCCTATTGAGGTTAGTCACATTATTAGTTAAATTTTTCATTTTGGACGTAGTGGTGCCCTCAGATTTTTAATTCGGACATTTGTTCGGAAACTACCACAGCCGTGTGCACATGAAAACTCATCTAACATAAAAAATGTTCAAACCACCATTCCAGTCTCATTGGGCCTCAGAATGATGTGTCATCTCCATTCATGGTCTCATAATAATTCCATATTATATTTTAGAATAATACACAGAAAATCTGAGACATTACAATCACCATTAAAGAATTAATTATATAAATATATATAATGAATAAATATGATATATATATATATATATTATTAATATCATTCTAGAAATGATATAACTATAACTTTTTAAGAATAATAAGAACTTATTTGACAAACCATGCATAATAAAATGAAGTATTTAATACCTGAATGAAGAGTAATAAGGAAATTTTTTTAATAAATGGGAGATAATATGATCATATACAATATCCTAAAAACAAATATGATTCTAGAGAAAGTTAAAGAAATTATTTAAAACATTATACAGGAGTTTTAGATACATACCAAGGAAATTATACCTAAGTTAAGGGATTAATTATTTTTTTGTTTGGATTTATATGTAAGGGATTATTTTTGTCCCACCTTTATTTCGGTGAGATACATTCCATATAAACTAATTATTTCTTATAAGTAGTGTATATACTACTCATAAATATATTTTAAGAGTATTATCCAAAAGAATATGCTATTTTCATAACTTTATTTCTTTCATAGGGAATATGATTCTATTTATTATAAAATAATGACTATACATTTCACAATCTCTTCAATATTTAGAAATGTTTCATTTTAAGTATTCATTAGAGAATATTTATCATCCATGAACATTTTTTCTAAAACTGTTTCCATAAAATGTTTTACAATTATCCTAAGGATATTTATGTTCATTTTACCAGTTATTGACTTTTTACTAAATGGTTTAAAGGAAAATTTCTTTCATTTTTTAAATGAGTACTTTTTGACTTTTCTGGAAAAAGTAGGGGAAGAATGTTTTATTTTAACTTACACGGCATGAATGGAATTTTATACTTTAATAATGATTCATTTAATTGAATATTCCCTTAAAATAATACAAGGTTATTTTCAAATAAATTCTTTTCTTTTAATATTGCACAACCTTTTAAGAAAATAAAACAATTTTCAAGAAGAAATGATATCTTCCTCAAAAATTATTTTCAAGTGTTATAGCTAAATTATTTTCCATATAATATTACCTTCTTTGATTTTATATGTGATTTAATGGGGAAATGTTTTTAATGAAATTATCTATATTATTACTTTGATTTTATTATGTTTATGATGGAATGATATTTATGAAGTCCATTTCTTTTTCATAGATTACGTTATGATGGAATGAGGTTTATGAACCCTATTTTTCTATGATATGATGAATGATTTAGGTTCTTATGCAACACATATGTATGGATTTCATTATGAGATGTGTGAGACCTATATATACATTTAATGAATTGTTTAATGATTTATATCTCATGTGATAAACCCGAATGGAATGGGAAATGATCCAAGTTCAGTATTATAAGGATGGAACATAATATAAACCCAGTTCAATAATACATGGTTGGAATGAGGAGTGAACTCGATTCAGTAATATACTTTATCTCCTTTTATGGTATTGGAAATGAACCTCGACTAATATGAAATTATTTTCTATGCTTATGTGTATTCCACAAATTCCATGTCTTATGTTATGCACTTTGGTAATATGTTCAATGTTTATTTATGAACTATAATTATTCATTCCATGACATGATATCATGATATTTAATATGTAGGATACAATTTTCAATTGTTATGTTCGTATGTATTATTATTATTATATGATTTATATCTCCCTTGTTTACCCTTTCTGAGCATTTGAGATCAACCATTTTTATGTTTCTTTTCCCCTAGATATGAAGAAGGGTATTGTGTAAGATGTTTCAAAAAGGGCTTCTAGTTATGAAGGAAAAAGCAGGATATGAAATAGATTTTTTCAGAACCAGTTGTTTTTTATTACCAGTTTCCAATGAAATTAAACAAATATGGTATATTGGTGTGCATTTTTGTAATATATTGTCTATTCTAAAAAAGGATATACTATCCATGTATGAAAATCTTGGATTGTTTGACTTGAGGTCTTATGGTGGTCTAGCTAGGATTATATTGAATAATTTTAGGTAGGCCATTACAATGTGGTATCATAGTGTCATTTATTTTGTTTAACTATTTGGGGATAGGTGTACTGAGAAATTAATTTGTTTAATATTATGATGTGCCTTTGGTTAGTGAGACATTAATTCTAAGGTTACCTTATTTATGATATTAGGTTCTTGTTTTTTCATGTTATCGTGGAGATATTTATTTATGTATGATATGTAAATTTAAAATTATTATTTTTTATATTTTTTATATTTTCCTATTGTGGTAAGTGTAATGTGTACATGAGTTATACTTGGAACATATTATTCAACTTAAATTCATATTCTTGTTTGTGATTCATTTTTGTTAAGAATGAGGTCTAGTTTTTTAAAGTGTCAAAAACACTTATATAATTTTTTTCTATATAAACTATCTATGTAATTTTACTCAGTTGTTGTATTGTTTTACCTCATGAGTTATTTTATAATGACATGTTATGTTGATATTATAGTAATACTCTCTCTGATAATGCTTGTTAATTCCTTATGTGAATGTGGCATATAGTATCCCTTGGTAGGTTACTTTAGGCATTGGATACCTTTTTCATGGTTTAGTGTAGAAGAGGTATACATTGGAGATAGTTTGGATTAGGCATAGGTTTCCCTGATGAGTTGGATACCCATATGCGCTTAGAGAGGAAAGGAATATGGAATTCCTTTGGGTTTTACATTATTTGTATTTTAATTATAAATAATTACTTAAATAATCTTTAACAAGACCTAATTCCATTTACCAAACACTGATATAAAATTCACTACTTAAAGAATATTTTTAAAAAGAAATTACAAAACACTTATAAAAATGAACTTTAAAAGCACTTTGGAGACATTTATAAAACTTGACTAATTCAATAATGATAAAAAAATAAATTTAGAAAATAAGTTATAATGACACAAACTTAACCATTCTATTAACATGCACCATTGGAGATCTCTAAGGAATCTATGGTTAGTGGGATCCCCGGTTCCTTTTATCAACTTGTGAGCTCATGGTCAATCCAACTGTGCACACAAACTACAAGGATGTAATGCCTTGGCCTAACGGTATGGTATCTACCATCTGATGACACCATATCCAAGAACCAATTATATAGCACATGTCCTAGCCTAGTGGTTTGGTTTCACCCAGCTGATGACACCATGGCCTTTATCTATGTTTCTTTTTCTAGTAAATTGGTGTAAACCAAAGAGAAACTTAAGAAATGTCTTACCCTTTAGATACTCAATTTCCATTGAGTTTTTTCCTATTTCAAACACTTAACATTTCATTAAAAAATGGTATTTCATCAACCCATAATAAGAAACTTGTTCTTAAATGAAATACATTCCTTCTTAAACAATTTCTTTTCTCAAATCAATGGAAGAAAATTAAAATAACAAAGAGAGATATTATAAGTCATAAAAACTACAAAAAATGGATTTAAGAAATTAAAACATCCCTCATAAAACATTTAGAACAAATTAAATCATTCAAATATGAACTTTACAATATAATTTAGAAATCCATTTAAAACTGGTTTATAAACCATGTTTGAGTACCCAATTTAAGTTATAAGTATTTTCCTGTAGTTATACCCATATATATTAACAGACACAGATATATATATATATTTCTATAGTTAAAAAAATTCACATATTCCTATATAAATACACACACACACACACACAAACTGACACACTTGCACACACTAATATATGTATTCCCTTTTATATGTGTATAACCACCAAATATGTCAAAAGTCATTTGAAACTATAACTCCATGGAAATTTATACTGGGTATGATTTAATATGTAATTTTGGTTTCCTTTTTCGTTGGATGAATAATTCATAAAAATTAATTGGAAGTATACATGTAACGGTGATGTTAGGGATTTTTTGGAATTTTTCTACTTAGACTTGCAGTTTTTATTGTTTGATGGGAAGTTACACATTGTGTAATGATCATACATGACATTTAATGACTGCTAAGAGAAATATTTTAATTGTATATAAAATTGAAGAGGTTTACATTCTATTTAAATGGTTCATGTTTTTAATGGAAAATATTAGGTTTTTATTAAAAAGGCGATATGTTTTTCAATTTTTATAAGATTCATAGATTACACAGTGTGTTGGGGGATTACAGACTATTTAATAGTCTCAAACTATAATTTAGGGTGTTTCATGAGTGATTTATTATTTTATTTTTTGAAGTTTTCCATTTTTTCAACCTATAGGTTATCCCTACGTGATTTTGGGTGATTTCCACCTTTCCAGGTCACATTATTCAGTGATTGATCACCTCTATGGTGGGATTTATTCTCTTTGGGTATGTAATAATTTTTGTTATTTTACATATTTGGTTAATAATGTGGTTTTGGATATGGTTCTTTTTGGATTTATAATCATATAGTGTTTTTTATCAATCATTTTCAGTTTCTTAGCATGCCTTTTCTTTTGAAGGTTATTCTCTAGGTTTCTGGTCACCATTGTTGAAGGTATCTTGGTTTCTACCATGTTGAGGTAAGTGTTTTTATATAATGGGTTAATTATTTTAATTATGTGCCATTATTAATAAATATCTTTGGTTTGTTCATTGATATTAAGATATAAGTGGTTTCAAATGATTTATTGGAAAGAAAAATGATTTCAAAATTGTATTTTTATATGATAATGGATTTTATTGATTTGGAAATGGGTTTTCAAACTTCGAAGTAGATCTTATTGGATTTGGAAATGTTTAGTAAAATTGTGAATATGGTTTTGAAATTTATTTGACATAAAACAATTGGTAACCATGTGTGCATTGGGAAATATACAGGGGTATCTGTTTATGTGTGTAGAATACTAATAGGAGGTAACCTCTTGTGATATCGACTAGAAAGAATCGATATTGATTAAACTGAATGTTATTATTTTTTACACTTTTTAGTTTTTAGTATTTAGTTTTCCCTAGGATAGATCCAAAATTTAATGATATTTTTTATTTAACGTTATTTATCACATGATTTTATTACCATGGATTATTAATCATAGGTTATTACATGAGGTTGTATCACATAGCTTCACAGGATAAGGTGTTTCATGAATATGTGTTCATTTGTTTACCTCTACATGTGTGGATATCATTTCTAGTTTTACTACATTTACTTGTAATATTTCTGTTATAAGAATATTAAATGATTTTATAAAAACCAAAGCAAAAAATAAAAAATAAAATGATTTAAAGTTGGATTCAATTTCAAAAAATGATTTATAAAACTATTTTGTTTTAAAAGACAAAATTATTGAATTCTTGTTATTATACCTTATATAGAAACTTCGGTGGTATCTTACTGTTATTTTTCTCACACCCTACTTGTGCCTTTAAGAATTTTAGGTTTTTTTATCATATGATTCAGGTAATGGGAAGAGAATCTTGTAGTATATTGACTTCACTTGTTACTATTTGCTTCTGATTAGGTTGGTATGGAGGTGATTATTTTTCATGTGAGAATTAGATATAATTTTTGGTTTATCCTGCTACAGATTAAATTGTATTCTTCTTTTGGATATCTCATTTGTTTTTGCTTTGTACTCTGGTTGTATGTCTTGTTTTTTTAATCAAAACTAATTTTCTTTTATCCTATTATAGCTATATAATGGAAATAAATCTTGATTATAAGAAAAATAATAAATATAGATATAGTATCAAGTGAAAAAAATGAGATTTCAAAAAGAATCAAACAATCCAACTCAAAATAGGATAAACTAGAATGTATGTCCAATCCCCATTTGACCAATAGTCACCTCTAAACCAACCTAAACCGAAGGAAGAAAGAACAAGGGAAGACATAATTCTACAAGATAATATTTCCTTTACCTAAATCCTATAATTCAACATATATAAAAAGCTAAAGTCATAAGTATGGTGTGAGAAAAATAACAATATGTTACCACCATGGTTTCTATATACTGTCTAATATCAAAAATAAAGCAATCTTATCTTAAAAAAACAATTTTATGAAGGATTTTTAGAAATTGAATCCATTTTTAAATAATTTTATTTTTTATTTTCCATTTAGTTTTCATAAAATCCTTTCATATTCTAAAACAAGAAATATAAAAAGTAAAAGTGATAACATAGGAAATCATATCCCCACATCAAGAGGTAAATAGGAAGATACATATCCATAAAAAATATATGTGATGAAACCTCATGTAAAAACCTATGAGAAACAATCCATGATAAAAAAATACTGTGATAAATAACCATAAATGAAAAATCACATCAAAATTTTGTTCTAGCCTATGGAAAACTGCATACTAGGAACTAAAAAACATAAAATTGCATAACCTTAAATCCAACAAATATCAAGTTCATCTATTCTATATCACAAAATATTAGCTCCAAGTGGTTTCATACACACACTAAGGCTACCCATGTACCTTTACCAATATACATGAGGTTCAGATCAAGGTTATGGAAGGGTTTACAAGAGGTGATGAGTTTCTTGATTATATTAACCATCGCTTATCATATGTTGATGGATGGACAGACAAAAAGGGATATCTAGGTTTTTGATGATATACAGAAAGCATGTGTTCTTGATTATAGAGTTTCCTAGGAAAATAATTTTTCTCCGATTTATTTTTAATATAACAATAGTTATCATTATTCAAAAAAGATGGTGCCCATTAAGGCTTTGTATGGGAAGCCATGTCTTTGACACTTGTGTTGGGTAAAGTTGGGAGATAAGTCCTTGTTTAGGCCAAGCATTGATTAGGAGATGAAAGATATGGTGTAGTTGATCCAGAGGAATTTGATCATGGTATAGAGTCATAAAAAATTTAATGTATACCATCAGTATCAGCCACTAGCGTTTGAGGTTAGTGATCATATCTTTATCATAGTTTCACCTTTCTTGGTACATCATTAGTTGGGTAAGTAGGGAAGTTGGCACTGAGGTTTGTGGGGGCCCTCTATGATCAGTGGATGAATAGTAATGGTGTACTATCAATTGTACTTTTCATATGGATATAATATATCCCCCATGGTTTTTATTTTTCCCTGTTGATGAGGTATATACTCATTCTTTTCAATGTGATTGTATGGGAGGATTTTGATCAAAATCTCGATACCACTTTAGATGAGAAACCTGTTTAGATTGTATACTTTCAGTATAAGGAAATTTATGGTTAAATTCTTCCCCTATTCTAGGTACTATGGAAGATAAGATAGGATAAACATGAGAAATATGAGAATTTTTTGTTGATGTGGCGGCAATGGACTTCTCATTTTTCTAATCCAATATCTTGGGAGATTTATGGGCATTGAAATCATTTATAGTGGGGATATTGTAACACCCTATACCTTTCTATCAGATATTATTTAACCACTACTTCTGGTTTCCTCTTTTTTTTGAATAAATAATTATAAAAAATAAATTGGGAGGATTCATGTAATAGTGAAGTCAGGGATTTTTTATAATTTTCCATCTTAAACCTATAATTTCTTTTTGTTTGAATATTACAAGAATTGTACTGAGAGTAAACACCATGTAATGGAATTCATAAATAATATATGAACAGGATACATAGAGTGATATTTTTATACCCTGAATAAATGGTTCACATCATGTAATGGAAAACATCAGGTTAAAAAAACAGATCAAATTTTCAGTATATATTAGCTTCATGGAATACATGATGTGTAAGGGGACTACACACCATGTAATAGTTCTGAACATAGATTTTAGGGTTTTTCACAAGTATTATCTTAATTTATTTATTTTCAGTTTATCTAACATTGACTTATAGGCTCTCCCTAGGTAATTTGGGGTGATTCCCTCACTTCCCAGTCACTTTGATTAGCAATTGATCACCTTTGTGGTCGGACTTATTCTCTTTGGGTAAGTAATCATTCTGGTTATTCTTTATCATTTGTTATAAATGTGGTTTTGGCTATGGTTGTGTTCAAATTTATGATCAGATATTGTTTTCTATTGATTCTTTACACTTTATTGGCGTGCCTTGTCTTTCTAAGGCCGTTCTCTTTGTTTCTATTCACTACTGTCAAAGGTCGCTAAGTTTCTACCTTGTTGGGGTAGGTTTTTCTATACAATGGGTTAATTATATGAATTCTATTCCATTATTTATAAATTCCACAAGTTTGTTCATTGATTTGAATTGATAAGTGGTTTATAATTATTTCTTTTAAAGATTTTTTTTTCAAAAAGGGGGTTTTCTTTGAAAATGGATTTTCTTGATTTGGAAATGGGTTTCTAATCTCTAAATTACATTGGATTGGATTTGAAAATGTTTTATGAAATTATGATCATTATTTTGAAATTAATTTTTAAATATTGGCATTGGGAACTTTGGTTGTGTTAAGAAAGATACTCGAGTAGCCTTATTGAGTTTACGAGACCACTTGGAGATAATCTTTTATGATATCAAATAGCATGACTTGATATCGATTGGATCCAATGGTTTTAAATTTTAGTAATTTTAGTGTCTAGTACATAGTTTCTCAGAGTATATAGCCAAAAATTTTGGTTCTTTTTTCATTTGTAGTTATTTATTTCATTATTTGTTTTATTATGGATTGTTGCTCATATGTTTTTACATGAGGTTGTATCACAGAGATTCATATGATATGTTGTTTTTTAGATATGTTTTTACATGTTTATCTCTTGATGTGTGGATATGATTTCCTATTTTATGACTTCTATATGACATATTTCTAGATTGAGAATATGAAAAGATTTTATAAAAACCAAAGGAAAAATAACCAAAATGATTTACAACTTGATTCAATTTCTGAAAATGATTTGTAATTTTTTTTGTTTTAAAAGCTATAATTTTGGAATTATTGATATTAGACCTTGTATATAAACTTTGGTGGTATCCTTCTTGGATTTTTTTTGCACTTTACGTATGCCTATTGAAATTTTGTAGATTTTTTATTTAAGGACTATTGTAAAGGGAAGAGAATCTTGTAACATGATGGATTCTCTTGTTGCTGCTTCCTTTGGTTTGGGTTTGTATAGAGGTGAATTCTGGTCCCATGGAGATTAGACATACTATTTGGTTTAGGATATTTTTTATTAGATTATATGCCTCTTGTAGGCATCTCTTCTCTTTCCTCTTTTTAATTTTGATGCATATTTTTTTACTAATAATCCTAAGTGGTTTCTATTATCCTGTTATTTCTATATTAACCGATGGGATGGTTTAAGTTGTTTGTTTTTTTTACTTAAGTTGTTTTGTTCCAAAAACTGTTACATTTTCATTCAAAATAAATCTTGAAACCCTCTATCAATATTTATAAATTCACAAATTACTAGAAATTACAAGTAAAACACATGATAATTTTTTTTACTTCAATTTAAAATAAAAAATACCCATTCAAAACCATATTATTCATTCATAAGGTCCATTTAAGTAATTTTTCAATCAAAATGTGTGAACAGTTTAAAGAAAGTAGTTTTGAATCAATATCTAAATTGTAAATACTCATTTATTTCATTAAAAACCAATATAAAATCTTATTTTACCATTATATTTTATATATAAATTCATGATTTTATTATTTATTATCAAAAATTCAATTTGAAAGTACAATACTCAATGGTTCCAAAATTGAAGATTTAATGTATGTGGTAAAACTTTTAGAGACTCACCACAATAAATAAATTGAATCTAAAACCACCCAAAAAATTAATAAGAAATTCAAGAGGGAAAGGGAAACCCTATACTAAATGAATCCCCATGAAAAATCAATCCATAATAAAAATCAGATAAAAAACCTAGCTAGGGCTCTACATAAAATGAAACATAATGTGAGAGAAAGGTAGAGGGGTGAAATAATGAAAATAGGGAGACAAGGGAGGAGAAACTCTCACCCAAGGATATTGAAATCAAAGCGGTATTCAGATATCAAATGGAGGGGAAGGTGTGAGGCCTATGTGATGGGGGGGGTGGATTTGTCATGTGAGAATGGGAGTGGAGTGTGAGATTAAATTTTAGGGGAAAAATAATAAGAAAAAAAGTAAAGAAACTTTAACATTCTATGAACATCACATGTTTGGTTTCCTGTCTTTCCCAACTATGTGAAAACCATTCATCCCATAGTGGATATATTTATTTACCTATATGTTTTGGCTTCATATTTTATAAAACCATGCATCGATCATAAATAAAAATTCAAAAAAAATATTCCTGCCGATGGTAACCTCATGGTTTTTATTAATCATTAGGAACTTATGCAACTATTTTGAAATCTAAAGAAATCAAAATATTTAATTAGTTTGACCCAAAACTCAGTTTAAAATTTTGAATGGTGAATAAAAAATTTAAGTAATAAAATAAAATAGGTATGGGGTGTGATAGAACCACCCAACACAAAACCTTTTATCCATGGAATGTCATCAAATTTAATGATAATTAAATATATGAGAAATTTAGTTGGAAAGCAATAAAAAACTATCACATGATCACCAAACCATTTCGAAACATATCCCTATTAAGAAATCAAACCTAATGAATTTCACAAAAATATCAAGAAACTGATATCCATAGAAGGTCTCCCCACCATTTAATTAATGATAAAATAGATTTGAAAAGAAAAAGGCACTCTAAGGAGTCACCAGGCCAAACCCCATATATTTAACCGTTGAGACCCAAAAATATCAATTAATCACACATTAAATGTGTACAAAAATAGCCATTTACTCTATAAATGAATATAAGGTACCAAGGATTGCAAAAGGAAACACAATTATCAGAGAAGTTCAAAAAAAAAATCCATTGAGAATAGAATTTCAAGATACTCTTTAACATCCTCCTAATTAATAATAAATATGAATAAGGTACCAAGAATGATCATATCCTATAATATCCATTGGGTTCATACCATGGGTCAAATAATAAAGGTATCTTGTGACTACATACTCAGTAAACCACTCATGGTGACCAAAAAAGTTCAGATTGACTCTATCCAGTATAAGATCATGACTTTTCCAACATCCTTTATTTTCACCCATGAAAACAAATCACCCATGGTTTCTCCCATTCCCTATAAAACTAAAAGAAATACCAACAAAACCATATCCACACAAGAACAAAAAAAGAACCATTCACATCAACATTGTATAAGTAGAACATTAATTGTTACACTACCAATTTAAATAATTAAAAGAAAGACTAAATATGCACATTTATAAAGGATTACCAAAACCCAAAAATATTAGAAACCAAAAAAAGAAGATTCCTTAAATAAGAGAAATCATTAGAGATTTTTGGGATGCATACATTAAATAATATAGAAACAAACAAGATCTAATCAATCACATTGGAATAAAAAGTCACCAGTATCCAAAATCACACCAAAAGTGAAATAACAACTCAAAGGAATAAATAAAATTACCACACAAGATAATAAAATCACTTAAACAAATAAAAACCCTCTTCTTAACCTATTTAAAAAATAATAATAAATTTTAACAAAAATAAGTTTCACTTGAAAACCCATTTTAAAAAATGAATGTTCTTAATTAAAAAAATTTATAATTTTATAAACACCAATTTAATTTTAATTTAATTAGAAAATAGATTTAATCGTTTCAAAACTACTTTTATTCACATAAAACTAAGTCCTTCATGACCAATTTGTTAAAAAAAATTATAAAGATGTTATCAGTTACAAAACCCCCAAAATAAAATAATAACATAATTAAACTATTTAAAAGAATTTTAAAACATGTATCCCTATTATAGATACAAAAATCCATATATGAAAATTATTTTAAAAATCTATAAAGTTATTTAAAAAAATATTTTTTTCAATTATATAATTAAATACCATTTTAATATATTTTAGAACCCCATTCCAAAATTTCAAATTTTTTCTTTAAAATAATTTCTCATCCTAATTATCCTTTTGTATTTTTCAAAACCCAAATTTTCCTTTTAAAACCAATTTTTCATCTTAAGATCCCTTTATTAAATTTTTACACCCTAATCATTTTTTATTTTTATTTCATAAAACAAAAATATTTATTACCAACCACTAATAAAAATAAATTAATAACATCACATAATGACAAAAAATTAATGATTAAATAGTGGTTTCATGACTTGGACATTAGGTTTAAAAGTCCATGTGTCAATCCTGAAACCACCCCTAAAAGTAATATAGAACCAGGCACTCAAACTCTAGATAGTTTTGAAGCCATGAGAGATCATTGGGTGATTCTAGTTTAATGAAATTTTTTATCCCTCAAAATAAATAATTCTATTAAAAAATCTATAATAACCTTAGAATAAACAAAATCCATTATAAAATCAAAAATAAAACAAAAAGTCAAATTCTGAATACCAATATCCCATGGTAACCCAGGTTTCATCACAAGCTATGGTGATTAGCCACCAAACTATGACCTAACTCATATGACCTAATGATACTACTCCATCTATCTAACATAGAAATTAATAAAGTGAGGATTTATATCCTAGGTCTTCTTAGGAACCTAGGAAATGATACCTTCTTTTCATGAACCAACCCGAGTCTTCTCACCAGTGGATTCCTCATCCAACCTATGACATCCTTGAGGTGCGTTCTTGATTTACCTTTGGTAGATAAAAGTACTATTGAAATAAAATATGTGCTAATAGTATTTATTTTAATAATAAAATAAAATAAATAACTATAAATTATACTTAAATGTTGGCAATAAAAACCCATAAGTCAGACATTTTCTCTAAATCCAATAAGAAAAAATAACAAATTAGAACAAAAGATACATGAAAAAATAATTTCACTCAACTAACCTATAACTCTATTACACAAAAAATCCCATGTCATGTCTTATATAACTCCACATATATATTATGTTCCACCCTTAAATAAAAATAAATCACCAATTTTCCTGATCCGATAAAGGAAACTAAAAAAACTAAATGATCAACTGACCTCCATCCAATTCAATGAGTCACTATCCAATACAAAAATGATAAATTCTATATGAGATATCACAAGACTCCATAACAGTACAGCTAAAAATTAAATATTATCGTGATCATTAAAATTCATAGTAATCCACTTCTTATCTTTCCATATGATTACTAATTAATTAAAGTCCCATTTTCAAGATATCTTGGAAATATGGAGAGATTACTGTTTTTTCTTTGAATTAGTAATTCTAGTAAAAAATACTCAAAATTTATACATTTTCTTTTCTTTATATTTTAATTGAAAAAATAACTTTGAAAACATTTCACCAAGCTCAAGCCCCTTTTTCAAACACCCATTTTAAATTCACCACTTAAAATATCTTCTGAATAAATAATTCAAAAACAATTGTAAATAAAAAATTTGAAATATATTTGGAAGAATTCTGGTAAAATAATCCAAATTCAAGAATGATAAAATTAATAACATTTTTTAAAATTTTGTAAAGAAGTTGAAAATAAATAAAAGTAACAATTGCATAAACATTCACAATGGGAGTTCCCTAATTCAACTATGGTTATTGGGCACCCTAGGTCCTTGTATTAACATGTGAGCTAATAGTCAATATGTGTTTGTGCATAAATATTAATGATCTCTTGACTTTTCCAAGAGGTATTGTGTCACTCATTCAAAGAAACCACAAAAAATATTCAACTAAGGTGTACATACCTTAGCCGAGTGGTGTGGTGTCTCCCATTTGACTATACCATAACATTTACCTAAGTTTCATTTATTTTGTAAAGTGGTGTAATACAAAGATATAATTGACACTATACTTACTCCATATACATCGAGGTTCCCATGTACTTTTCTCATTTCAAACAATTCAAATTTCTTTCAAAATTTTCTTTACATAAACCCATCACAATAAACTAGTTTATCAATGAAAGACAAGCCTCTTTAAAACATTTATTTTCCCAAATCACGGAAAAAATATAAAATACCCATGTGACATATAATAAGTCATAGAAACTACCAAAAAAGGTATTTAATTAATAAAAAAATCATTTAAAATGCATATAAAACAATGTAATGCATGAAAACTAGGCCTATATTATTAGTTTCGAAATAAAATTAAAAACATGTTTGAAGTCTTAGTTTGATGAATAAATTTAAATTACTATGATTTCTTGCTCATTATACCTAAACATATATATACATATAACTCTAGGTGTGTCTTTGTCTCATTGAATAAATTTCTTCATGGCCATTTCAATTTATATATATATATGTAACACCCTGACCTCAGTTACCCAGAGTCTGTGCATTATTATATAACTTTTGCATGATCACAAGTGATCAATTCATGAAAGACTGATTAGTTTAGTAGCCTTATAAATAATAGATATATAAATTTGTTTTACATTACATTATAAAATGATAAAAAACCACAATATTTTATCCTTTGAAAACATTTATATCTCTTAGACTATCCCTACAGGTCATTCATAATAAACGTCTTCACATCCTGGGAAAAATAAAACATAGAAATGTTTGAGCTCTGATGCTTATTAAGGATAACAATATTGCGAAAACTTACATAAATAAGAATAAAAATTTAAGGCAATGTATAAAATTAAAACACAAGACTTTTAAACATAAAATTCAACATAATATGGAAAATATAAATCAAATAATTCCATTTAATTATTCACATGGATATTCTACTAGTCAAATAATCACATGTAATATCAATAGTCAATTTCATAATGATGGAATGCATAACACTGGTCATCAAAACCACATAGTTAAGGCCTCATTCCAAGACTACAAAATAAGATTTTTTCAAGGCCTTGTGGCAAGACACTAGTTTTTCTCATGAGACCTTCCGATTCATTAAAGAGTTATAGCGGGTTCCACCCATCACTTACTAAGTCCAATGCATTCATCATATGAAAAGGATGAAACATAACATAAATATTTATATTAAAACAAGCATAATAAATGTCAATAATTTATCCATAAAACAAGAATTGTATAAAAATAACACATACACAACCAAACATATCACAAAACCTTCAATACAATATAGAATATTTTTATCATAATAAATAAACTTCAAACAAATATAAAATCAATCAAAAGATATTGACAAAGATGAAATAAAACTATTTGATAGAAATATCACATTCTATTTTTAAATCATTTAAAATCCACATAATTATAAAATAAAACATTTATATTGAAAATATCCTTATAATATTGTAAGGGAATCTTCAAATGTGTTATAACGGCGGAAAATATCCGCACCCATTGTATAAGTTAAAAAACATTCCTACCTTAATTTGTAGAAAATGTCATAAAGTACCTTGTTTGGAAAATTACCGAAAGATTCCTTTAAAATGATATAATAATAATTCAAACAAGTGTATAAATGAATTTAACCCCTATTATAGGAAATAATAAAACTGGTTTGAAATACATTTTTAAGAAACACATATGTGGATGATAAAGAGGTCTCAGTAGATAGTCACGTATAAACAACCTGAGATAATGAAGTGATTGTAAAATTAAACCTTACCTTGTATTTTTCCTTGATCGAGGGTATTTTAACCTCATGTATAAAAATTAAATAATTTTTATGAAATTATACAAGAACCACATACATAAATATGATATCATATATGATCTTATAATATTGATTTGTTAATAATATTTCATTAGTATCATTATTTTGGGAATTAACTGATTCATTTTTATTTATATTCTTGGTTATGTAAGCCAGGATTTTTATATATAGGATGTATTTTATTCATATATATAATGATACTATGTTCTTAAACATTATTTTAAATCACAAAATGAAAATTATTCTTGAAGGGTTATGATGGGGAATGAATTTTATCACATTCGTGGAGATGGTAATCTGTACGTAAAAACGAGCGACAATATCATTCTATTGAGGGTGAAATGGTATGTAATTGGATGGTATATAATATATACATAATCATTAACATGTTATATTTATTATTTACATCAGTTATACTCATTATTATACCCATGAAAATAATGAATTGTTTGAATTACAAACTACACCACGATGTGGAGATTGTAAGTCGTACGTACGCATGTTTGGTGACATGTCATTCATAGGATGGATAGAATAATGAATATGGATGTACCAAATTTCTAATAATAGCAAAGAATGTATAAGGTATGGGATTTATTTTTTTTTATAGAAACAACAAAGAAATAGGAAGTCGAAGAAGAAAAGAACATTGAAAAAAGGTGGTGAAATTATTACCTCTTCTTCGGGTGTTTCTTTTTTAGTTGATCAAAAGGGCTCTTTATATTGGATTTATTATATATTTAAGGCCACTATGTCGATGTGAGGGTAGATGGAAGGATATTTGGGTAGGGTTTGGCTGAGCCAAATGGATTTGGAGGTGTGATTTTGAGAGAAGGGGAAATTCCCTTTTATAAGAGAGGTGAGGGTCACTTTAGGAAAAGTTTGAAATATTATTTTATTATACAATCATATTCTGTTTATAATGGCTCAAAAATGATTTATTTAGTAGATAAGGTGGGGATGGGTCGAAAAAATCTCAAAAAAAAGTTTTTATACAGGTTTGGGTCACCATATTAACCCTATCATTTAGATTTAACTCTTATTTAAATAGTTTAACTTTTACAATGTATTCTGGAATTATTATAATAAATGGTTAATAAAATTACTATAAAATGTAAATAAAACCCCAATTGGTTTAATGTTAATTTATATAACCTTATATAAGTCCTTTTTTTGAACCTTTAATTTTTATTAATGTTATATCATTTAATAATATAGTTTTTTTTAAAACCTCATTTATGTCAATTTTGACATTGTTTGGTATTTTATTTTTATTAAAGTCATAACAACATGATTACATAAAAATAAATTCATTTAATCAACCCTAAAATGTCATATTAATCTTGGAAATTCGTGTACTGCATCAAAAGTATCTATTTACATTTTTTTTGATATTTATATTATCAATTATTCTAATCATTCATTAATAACGAAATTACTGCATCATCATTGTGATATAAATAAATTTATTTATTTAATGTCTAAAATTTTTAAATAAAATACTATTATGTATAAAATAATTTTATATTTCTAATGAATATTTATAGTTTAATTTATCTTATCTATAACCCTATATTAAAAATGTTTTAGTTATTAATCTTTGAATTTAACACTTTTAACTCTTTTTTAAATAAAAGAATAATAAATGTCCATATCTAATCCAAATGGACCTAAAGAATAATATTTTATTCCTATGGTTGTTTTTGGTCTAAATAAACTTATCCAATATAATTAGGACATGTTTTAGTGTAATTATAGTTTCATTTTTACGTTTAATTACCCTATTTACTTTTTACTATGGTAATTAAAATTAAAAAGTTATTATTCACCAAAAATTATTTTCATTTTATTGAACCAAATTTTAGTAACTGATATCAACCATGTCCCTCAAATTTTTTAAATTCAATTCAATGAAGTGCTAAAATTACATTTTATGCAAATTTGAAGATTCTCTTATAATATGGGTAAAAGACAGTAAAAAGTTCAATAAAATCTTATATGTCTAATTTTATTATAAAACGACTTCAGTGAATTACATTTAACTTATGTAGGAATTATGTATATTTATTACTTAAAATAAATTTAAATAATATAAATAATTATTTAAATAAAATATTGGTTTTAAACAATAACGCATTGTTTTTCACTATTCATCAAAAATTAAATGTTTTTAGAAAAATACCAAAAATTCATCCTAAGCTAATTTTGATATTCTGAATTCAAAAATTATGTCCATTTTGAAAAAAAAATTATAAAATTTTAAAAAGTGGTTATTACTATTCATAATGTCTAGTTTGATTGGTCGGGCTATGTTAATACTCCAAGTTGCATACAACACAAGCTATTGTTTTATTCAAAGGGAAACATACCATATAATCTTGTGGTGTTATATTCTCCCTTCAAATAATTTTGTCCTCGGAATTTCTAGAATTTTACTACATAAAAAAATTCAGATGGATCTTCATCATAAGTTCCTCGGGTTCCCATGTTGCCTCTTCCATCTTATGATTTCTCCATAGATTTTTTACCAGATGAGTCGTTCGGTTTCTCAAGACTTGTTCTCTTGTATCAAGAATCTTGACAGACTCTTCACAACAAGACGGATCTGGTTTCAGTTCAATTTCCTCATAGGTGAGTACGTGAGTTGTGTTAGGCATGTATTTTCTCAACAGTGATACATAGAACCCATCATGAAAATTGGAGAGACTTGACGACATTTCCAAATTATAAGCTACAACTCCAACTTGTTCAAAAATTTCAATAGGTCCGATGTACATGGGACTTAATTTACCCTTCTTAGAAGAATGTATAACACCCATCAATGGAGATACCTTCAGGAAATCGTGGTCTCTTACTTGAAATTCCATATTTTTCATCTGGTTATTAGCATAGCTCTTTTTCCTACTTTGAGCTGCTTTGATGCGGGTTTGGATAATCTTCACTTTTTTCATTGTTTCCTCAACAATTTTTGGGCCTATGAGTTTTCTTTCACCAACATCATCCCAAAAAGTTGGTGTACGAAATCTCTTTCCATATAACGCTTCATATGGTGCCATCTGAATACTTGAATGGAAGCTATTGTTATAGGAAAATTTTACCAGAGGTAAAAATTTATCCCATGCACCTTGAAAGTCAAGTGATAAAGATCTCAACATGTATTCTATGGTTTGAATAGTCCGTTCTGATTTTCCATCCATTTTAGGGTGGTAGACAGTGCTCAAATGAGGTTCAGTATCCAAGGCCTTTGGAATAATTTTCCAAAATCATGACTTAAAATAGGTATCAATATCAGAAACAATCAATAGGGGTACTTGATGAAGTCTTACAAATTAATTAATATATAGTCTATATATATGTTCAAGTGGTAAATATTCTCTTGTAGTAAGAAAATACATTGAATTGGTAAGACGATCAACAATGAACCATATTGCGTCATTCCTTCTAGGAGTCTTTGGTATCCCCATAACAAAGTCCATTTTAATATCATCCAATTTATACAAAAGTATGGGAAGAGGTTACATGACTCCTCTAGGTTTTTTTCTTCCATATTTCATTTGTTGAAAAACCATATATCTTGACATAAAATTAGCAATCTCTCTCTTCATGATGTCCCACCAAAAATGTTCATTCAAATCTCTATACATATTAGTGCTTCTAGGGTGTATAGAAAAATTGTAGATATGAGAATCATCCAACAATTCTCTTTTTAGATCAGGTATATCAAGAACATAAATTATCTTCCCAAATTTAAAAATTCCATCTTCATATACAAATTCAATCAACCTCCCATCATTCACATCTTTAATATTCTTTTAAAACTCCACATCATCAGTCTGAGAACTCTTTATCCTTTCTAGAAATGATGGTTTGGCAACCATTTGAAAAATTATTGATGTTTCTCCTTCCAGGGTTATTACCATATCCATATTTACTAGATCCATGAAAATAGGATCCATTTCAACTCTCATATTATTCATAACTCCCTGATCCTTTCTGGTCAAAGATTCTTGCACACTATTTTCCATCCCTGGGAGGTAGTGTATAGTGAAATCATAATCCTTGAGTAGTTTAATCCATTATCTTTTCCTCACATTGATTTATTTCTGTGAGAAAATATACTTCAAACTCTTGTGATCAGTGTAAATCTCACATTTTTAACCATAACGATAGTGTCTCCATAACTTCAAATCAAAGATTACAACTGCTAATTCAAGATCATGATTTGTATAGTTTTATTTATGAATTTTTTTTCTGTCGTGATGTATAGGCAATAAATCTATCATTCTGCATAAGGATACAACCAAGTAATTTCGTTTAAGAATCACTATAAATAACAAAGCCATCATTCCCTGATGGTAGATTCCGGATAGAAGTATTGAATAATCATCTCTTTAGTTCTTCGAAACATTCTTCACACTCTTTTGTCTAAACAAATTTAACCCCTTTACGTGTGATCTTGGTTAATGGGTTTTCCAATCATGCAAAATTCTATATGAAATGTTGATAATAACCTTCTAAACCAATAGAAATGTATACCTCAGTTATACTCGATGGTTCTGGCTATTCTTAGATTTCCTTGGTCTTTGAAAGATAGAAAAATATTCTATCCTTAGAGACAATATGGCCAAAAAAGAGATTTCCTAAAGTCAGAATTCAACATGCTAAACTTCCCATATAATTCATTTCTTCTGAGGGTTTTCAGAATAGTACGCAAGTGATTTTCATGAACTTCGTATATTTTTTAGTATACCAAGATATTGTAAATAAATACCACAACACAGTCATCAAGATATTCCTTAAAAACTCTATTCAATTGATCCATGAAAATATAGGGTGCATTAGTCAGTCCAAAAGGCATTACTGTAAACTCATAATGCCCGTACCTGGTCCAAAATACTATTTTCAGTATGACTTACTTCTTCACACACAACTGATGATATCCAGATCGAAGGTCAATCTTTGAAAAATATTGAGATCCATGAATTTTGTTGAATAAATCATCAATGCATGGTAGGGGATACTTGTTCTTTATTGTTATAGCATTGATCTCTATATAGTCAATGCACAACCTCATAGATCTATATTTTTTCTTAACAAAAATAATAGGGGATCTCTATAGAGAAAAACTAGGACGAATAAATCCCTTATTACTCAATTCCTCTAGTTTTTTATTTATTTCCACTAATTCCACAGTGTCCATTCTATAAGGGTTCTTTGATATGGGCCCTGAAATCGGAATTAAATCAATGGAAAACTCAATTTCTCATTCTGGTGGATGTCTAGGTAAATCCTCTAGAAACACATCAACATGCTCTTGCACAATAGGTACATCTTCTATTTGAAAATTCTTTTCCTCGCCCATAGTTATTTGATTCTCTTCCTCCCAAATAATTGAATTTAGATGAGATATTGGGGGTGGATCTAGATAAGAATCAGGTGGTGAAATTTCTTATCTAAAGATACGGTACTTCTTATCATCATCGAAAATTATAACCTCCTTCTTCTTACAATTAATTTTTGCATCATGGTCTGAAAGCCAGTCTATTTTGAAGATTATATAAAATTCAATCAAGGGTATAATGATGTGATCAGTAGATAATGAACATTTATATTCCCTAATGGGAATTGATTCACAAAACTTTGTTGCAATGATACTTTCCTTAGGAGTTTTTGATTGACAAATCCTTTATTAAATCTAATTGAAAGTATCTAATTTTCATAGAAAACTTGGAAGATATTAAATAATGAGATGATCCAGAATCAAATAAAGAATTTTCTAAACTTGAAGAAACAATTAAATTACCTTCCACCACATCTTTCAAAACTTTAACCTTAGCTATAGTGATTTCATAAGCTTGGAATTTCTCTCTTGGTCTTTTCTAAGGAAAGTTTCTTTGGAATTTAAGACAGTCATTTTCATAATGCCCCATTTCTCTATAATTGTTTCTTTCAACATTGACAACCATTTTCTTTCCCTTGCAATCATGGGCTTAGTGGCCTTTTCACCACACTTGTAACAGACACCCATTTCCTTTAGAAATGTACAAGGGTGTTTCTCTCAACATTTAATGTATGTTGGATAATAAAATTTTTCCTTCTTCCCCTTATTTCCATTTCTAGAGTGTTCAGAAGATCTATTCTTCTCTTTCTTTGCTTTAAAGTCTTAAGATATAGAGATTTATTTTTCTGTCTTGATAGCACATTATACAATATCTTCATACGATGAGAAGGATTTAGAGACTATTACTCAAAGGAGAAATATTTTTAACCCATCGAAGAATCGATCAATCTTACTCCTTGGGTTACTTATATAATCTATTACATGCCTCAATAACCTTGTAAAGTTAGCCTCATACTTTGGGACATTCTCATCCTCCTTTTCCTAATACTCAAGAGTTGTCTTTCCATATATGATTGATGGTCATGAGGAAAATATTTTTCAAAGAAAATCTCTTTAAACTCCCTCAATTACATATTTGATACTTCTTCATCTTCCTTTGTGTTTTGAATTAATGACCACTGTTGATCTGCATCTCCCATGAGGCGATAAACTACTATGAAACCTTTTTCTCTTTCCCTACTCCACAGAGCATGAAATATTTTCTCTGAGGAACTTATCCATTTCTCAACTACAAATGTATATGTAGTAAAATTGAATGTTGTTGATTTTTGCCTCATTAAGTGTTCTAACATTGATCCTCCACGTTGTGGATCGGGGTGCTCTATATGGGTAAAGATATTATTCATAACCTGAGTGAGTTATCCTAGTATGGTGATAAGCTGATCTGCACCAGTTGCATCACCAGCTCCTCTATAATTATCTTAAGTTGGAGGGAAATCCCTACATGGATTACGTGTGTTGATATGGTTTCCATTCCTTCCACTAGGCTCTATTTCTAAACAATGACATATGCTAGATTAGTTTATGAATCGCAATACATAATTCCTAACATGTAAAACACTTTACATAAATTGAATAGTTTATGGATATAATCTATAGTCCTAAAAAAAATTTATTGAGGAGGTATATACTCATAAAACCATTATAATGGTTTGTAAAGAAAATGTGAACTATCCTAAGAATATCCCCCGAGAGTGTCGTAACAAAGAGTGTAGCAAGACCCATTTTCATGTACCAAGATACCCCGGTTCAAGCCTGAAACTCCTTGTCAGATTTTTCACTTCTAGGTACGTCTCTTCCAGAGCTTCCTTTACCTGATCATATCATAATAGGGATGTATTGCTTAGAAAACTCACAAAATCTCTATATTACCAAAATTATAGGAAGTTCTTCTATACTAATCCTCAAGGCCTATCTTAGGGTAATTTTCTATAATTAGTTTATTTATACATATAGATTCCATGGTTGGTACTAAAATTTCTCTAATACCAACTGTAATGCCCTGACTCTATTTACCTAGAGTCTGTGTATTATTACATAACATTGGCATGATCACAAGGGATCAATTCTAGAAATACCGATAAGTTTAATAGCCATGTAAGTACTAGATACACACATTAGTTTTACATTACATTATACAATGAAAAAAACAACAAAATTTTCTCCTTTGAACACATTCATATACCTTAGACTATCCCTACAGGTCAGTCATAATTTTCTTCATTTTCATCCAGGGAAAAATAAAACATAGAAAGGGGTGAGCTTAGATGCTCAGTAAGGATAACAACATAGTAGAAACTTTCATAAATATGAATAAAAATTTAAGGAAATGTATAAGACTAAAACAAAAGACTATTAAAATTAAACTTCATTATAATATGGAAAAGATAAATCAAATAATTCAATTTACTTATTTTCATGGACATTCTACTAGTGGAATAATCACATTTAATATCAATATCCAATTTCATAATGATGGAATGCATAATTCTAGACATCATAACCACATAGTCAAGGCCTCGTTCCAATACTACAAATAATATTTTTTCAAGGCCTTGTGCCAAGACACTAGATTGTATCATGGGACGTACCGATGCATTGAGGAGCTGTAGTAGGATCCACCCATCATTTACTAAGTCCAATTCATTCCTCATATGAAAAGGTTGAAACATAACATAAACATTTGTATTAAAACTAGCATATGAAATGTGAATACATTATCCATAAACCACGAATGGTATAAAAATAACACATCCATAGTATAACATATCACAAAAACTTTAATACAATATAGATGATTTCAATCAAAATAAATAAACTTCAAACAAGTGTAAAATTCATCCAAGGATGATGACATAGATGATATCAAAACTATTTGAGAAAAATATCGCTTTGTATTTTGAAATCAAATAAAAGTCACATAATTATAAAATAAAAAATTTATTTTGAAAACATTATTATAATATTTTTAGTGATGCTTCAAAGGTCTTATAACGACAGAAAATAGCTGCACCTATTGTATAAGTTAAAAAACATATTTACCTTAATTTTCCGAAAATTTCATAAAGTACCTTGTTTGGAAAATGATTAAAAAATTATTTTTAAATTTTTTTATAAAAAGATAAACAAGGGAATAAATTAATCTAAACTATGATATAAGAAATAGTAAAAATGGTTTGAAATTTATTTTTAAGAAATACAGATGTGGGTGATAAAGTGGTCCTAACAGATACTCACGTATAAACAACCTCAGATAATGAAGAGATTGTATAATTAACCATTACATAGTAATTTTCCATGGTCAAGGGTACATTAACCTCCTATATAATATTTAAATCATTATTATTAAATAATACAAGAACCACATACATAAATAAAATATCATATACTATCTTTTAATATTTCTTTGATAATAATATTTTAGTAGTAGCATCATTTCGGGTGTTAACTGATTCATTTAACTTTATATGATTTGTTAAGTAAGCCATGTTTTTTTGGATACAATGTATTTGTTTCATATCCAGAATGATATTAAGTTCTTAAACATTATTTTTTATCACAAAATGAAAAATATTCTTGAATTCTTATGATGGGGAATGAATTTCATTGCGTTCGTGGAGACAGTAATCTTTACGTACGCACGAGTGACGATATCATTCTATTGATGGTGGAATATTATATAATTGGATGGTATATCATATAAATATAATAATTAAAATTTTATATTTATTATTTTCATCGGTTATACTCATTATTATACCCATCCAAATAATGAAGTGTCTGAATAAAAAACCACATCACGACATGGAGACGGTAAGTCGTACGTACGCACGTATGGTGACATGTCATTCATAGGATGGATAGAATAATGAATATGGTTATACCATATTTATAATAACATCACAGTATGTATAAGGTACTAGAGTTATTATTTTTATATAGAAACAAAAAAGAAAGAGGATGTGGAAAAAAGAAAAGAACTTTGAAAAAAAGGTGGTGAAATTATTACCTCTTTTTCAGGTGGTTCCTTTTGAGTTGATCAAAAGGGCTCATTAGGTTGGATTTATGATCAATGTAAGGCCACTAGGTCGAATTTAGGATAGTTTTGAGGATATTGTTTTGGGTCTGGCCAAGCTAAATAGATTTGGAGGTGTGATTTTGAGAGAAGGAGAAGTACCCTTTTATAAGAGAGGTGAGGGTCACTTTAGGAAAAACATGAAATATTATTTAATTATACAATCATATTCATTTTATAATGGCTTAAATACGATTTCATTCAAGTATAATGTGTGGATGGGTCTAAAAACTCAAAAACAATAGGCTTTATATAGGTTTAGGTCACCATATTAACCTTATCTTTTAGATTAATCTCTTAGTTAAATATTTTAACTTTTACCATGTATTCTTGTATTATTATAATAAATGGTTAATAAACATACTATAGAAAGAAAAAATATCACAAAGTGTTTAAATATTCATATATATAAATTTATATAAGTCCTTTGGCCTAACCTCAGATTTTTAGGAATATTATATCAATTAATAATATATTATTTGTTTTAAAAACTCAGTTTTGACAATTTTGGCACTATTTGGTATTTTGTTTTTTTAAGTCATAACAACATGATTACTTGGAAAAAAATTCATTGAATAAACCCTAAAATTTTATAATAAACTTTTAAATTCGTTTAATCCATCAAAAGTATCAATTTACATTTATTTTTATATTTATAATATCATTTATTTTAATCCTTGATTAATAAGATAATTACTGCATCATCAGTGTACCATAAAAAAATTTAATTATTTAATGTCTAAAAATTATAAATAAGATACCATTATGTGATAAATAATTTTATCTTTCTAATCAGTATTTATTTGTGAATTTATCTTATGTATAACCCAATATTAAAAATGGTTTAGCTATTAAACATTGAATTTAACACTTTTAACTCTTCTTTATATAAAATAATAAAAAATGTCCTAATCTAATCCAAGTGGACCAAAGGATCATATTTTATTTATAAAGTTGGTTTTGGTCAAAATACACATATCCAATAGAATTAGGACATTTGTTTGGGTAATTATAATATCATTTTACCTTCAATTACCCGATTTACTTTTAACCATGGTAAATAAAAGTCAAAAGTTACTATTCACCAAAAATAATTTTCATCTTGTTGAACCAAATTTTACATACTTATATCAACCGGGTAACTCAGATTTTTGAAATTCAATTCACAGAAGTGGTAAATTTATGTTTTATGCAAATTTTCAAATGCGCCTAGAAAGTTGGTAAAAGAAGATAAAAAGTTAAATAAAATTTTATATATCAAATATTATTATAAAATTACTTCAATGAATTAAATTGAACTTATATAGGTATTATGTATATATTATGACTTAAAATAAATTTAAATAAAATAAGTAATTATTTAACAAAAATTTCAGTTTTAAACAATAATGTAGTGTTTTTCACTATTCATCAAAAATTGAAAGTTTTTAGAAAAATACCAAAAATTCACCCTAAGATAATTATGATATTATGAATTCAAAAATGAATTCCATTTTGAAAAATAAAATATATAAAATTTCAAAAATTGGGTCTTACTATTCATTACGACTAGTTTGATTGGTTGTGGTGTGTTAAAACTCTAAGTTGCATACACCGCAATTTATTGTATTATTCAAAGGGAAATGTACCATAGAAAATTTGGGTGTTAAAATATATATATATTCATACCCTTGTAAATGATTATAACCTCCAAATACCTCAAAAATGCATTTGTAACTCCCATATTTTTATTCAAAACCTACCTTGAATAAATTAATAAATAATATTATTATAAATTATTTCTAGGAATAGGAATTAAAACACAAGAGGCCTTTTGTAATTAACATTAAAAATCAAAATACACTTAAAAATCAAATATTTCATTCGTAAAGTCCATTTAAGAAAATTTCCAAACACATTGTGTGCATAATTTAATGAAATGAAATTTAAATCAATATATGAAATAGAAATACTATTCAAATTTATTCAAAAACAAATTTATTTATAATTTTATTTTTTAAAAATCCATATATATTCTGGAAATTATCATTAGGTATCAAAAACATCAAATTCAATCATTGGAATGCACTATGACAATGTCCCAAAAACTCCAAGATGGAAAGAGGAACCATAAATTAAAATACCCCCATGAAAAATTAATCCATAATAAATATCAAACCAAAACCCCTATAGTGTTTGATCTACCATGAGAAACAATGTGAGAGATAAGGTGATTTAGATAAATAATAATAATTAGAAGACAGAGGAGGAGTAACTATAACTTGAGGACACCAGACACAGAATTGGAGGGAGAACCAATAATCAAAGGGAGAGTGAAGATAACAAGCACATGTGAGATGGGGGTGGGGTGATGGTCTATATTTCATGATAGGGGGAGATAGATGAGGGTTTTTATTTTAGGGGAAAATAAAATAGGTTAAAAATGGTAAAAATATGTTTTTTAATGTTTTGGATGTATTGTATGGTTTGGATGCATGCTACACCAAAACATTTTCTAGACTTATGCCCACTATTATACATACCTAGGAACCCATATGGTTGGGTTGAATGGTTTGGAATACTATTCACCTACCATTAAAAACTCCACTATCAAAATACATATGCATATACATGTTTTCTACATGATTTTTACTAACCATGAAAAAAATATGTGAAAACAATGTACCTATGTTTAATTATAAAAAATTTAAAATTTTAAATAGGTTCAACTTTAAACATGATGGAAAAATACAAAGCTCCAATAAAAAAAATATTAATTTTTTTTTCATGGTGTTATAAGTTTTATAATGTAAAATACATGGTGTGATTTTGTATCATAGTTGGGTTTGGAATGTCGGATTAGATTGATGCCTAGAATTTTTGATTTTGGGTTGTGTTTCTAATTTTGATCATATGTAAATCCTGTATTGATGGATTTAATTGTGTGACAAGGTAATATGGGTACACATGCCTGTTTTGGTTTAGATGAGATTGTGCTGGGTAAGGGGAAGAACCAATGAGAGGGTTCTTAAGAGTCCTCTCTACCTTATGAAGAGTAGAGTGATAGTTTGTGTGGTCTCTAAGAGATAGAGAGTCTTGTTATGTGAAGGAAAATCCATTATTGTGATGTATGGTTATAGTTTTTTTGTGAAGTATCTGAAATTTATATATAAAATTCAACAGGGATTATTTATAGGTTCTAAGATAACTCAAGTGTTTTAGTTATGGTATTGGGTACCCTTAGTTCGAGACTGGTCAGAGAATTTTCTTAAGAACTTAGTGGGGTTTGTTACATGATCAATGTTGGGGTATGATTGAGAATGTGAAATGGTTTCTCAAGTTTAGTTATAGTTTAAGGACTGATAGAATCAATGATATTCTTATTAACATAATGACTTGATTTTTTAATAAGGGTTGGAGTTTTTTCCTCTAAAGTGAATAGTGATGTCAAATATCAATTAGAGTATTGTATCGTGGTTGATCTAATATGATTCCTTGATAGGGGTTTCCATTGGAGAGATGTTTATGTATTGGGTGGAGAAACACATGTGTGATGATGTAATCTATTCAATGTAGTTATTGGGAGAGATATATAAAGAAATTAATGTGGTGGAGATAACACTATTAGTTATTTGAGGTCTTCACCCTTTTTTGAGAAAGATTCAATGGATTTTTTGGGTGACATTACTTATAACAAAAAAATATATGTTGATAGGTGTTTCATGTTGGAACTAAAATATGAATATGTTAGTTATATTTGGTGATTACATTTAGTAATATAATGAATGTGGGTGGTGGTCATTATGAGTTTTGTTTTAACATGGTGGCGATAAGGATAATCCTATGGTAGGGAGAATATTTTTAGTTGTATATGTATTACCCTTATGAGATAAGTGTCATAGACATGACAAAAAATATTTTATTATTATTAATATGTATCTAAGAAACTTGTGAGAAGATTGATTTTATTTTATCTGGTTCCTTATAGAATACCAGATTCTTTATTCAGATTCATTTAAGGACTGAGTCCATGTGTTGGAACTAGTCTTGGGATGTAATTTGGTGTGATCCAAGAGTGATTCAGATATGGGATACAGTATTTATCTTAGGTGGTGTATGAAGGTGGGTTTATTTTGGTATGTATTATACCATGTAATTATATTGAGTGTTAGATTCAAATTTTGGTGTGGTCATATGATAACTTCTTTACTCCTCTAACAGTTAAAGAATCATGATTGGGTGATATGGCTATGCATCGACGTGTTAGTCTAATAATTTTTAGGGAAATAAATTTTGAGGGACCAATAAATCCTTTTTATATATTTAGATCCAATTAGGTGGAAGCTATATTAGGAAAATTTATTTGGGATATGGATAACATGTTTTCAAGAATGGATTGTGAATTCTATAAGAAATTTTTGTGTATCTAGGCTTTGTGGATAGACTATAGAAACTTGTACGACTCAGTTCTATGTCAATATTGAGAAGTGTTATTGGATTTTGAATTATATATTGAATGTTGAGGGATATTTATAGGTAATTCTTAGGTCAAATTATCATTATTATGTGTATTTTTCAATAACCCATGTCATTATCTTTTAGTGAAATTAAATGGAAGTTTAATTTTGAGTTTCATAAAAAGAAATATTTCAAGAATTATATATCATATTTTGAATTTAAGGGTTTGAAAATCTATAAGAGATGTTTAATATGTGTTTAAGGAACCAAATTATGTCTCATGTGGTTAGGTTTGTGATGGAATTGGGTGGGGCCCTAGTAAAGAAATTCTTTGTATGTGATTGATCATGTTGTAACATGGAGGCATCATAGGGTATCATTTTTTCTATCATAAAAATTATTATTTTATGAAGAGTATTTATACACTATAGAAGGGGTTATTCTATAAACCACCTATAAATTATTTAAATTATCAAGACATGGATGATCTTTCCATAGAAAGTGATATTTTTCTACGACGGGTGATCGAGGGGGGGGGGACACGGTAGCCTTTGGGTATGTGCTAAAAGGGTTACATAGGTATGAAGGATGGAACCAAAAAATGTGGGATATGGAGTGGAGGATGTTTAGAAAGACAATGTATTAGTTTTTTTTATAAGGAGTATTATGCTTTGGAGCCTGGTGTTTCCCTACAATAGATAGTTGGGGGTTGGGGTTATAGAAAATGTAATGGGTCATGCCACAATCCATCCTTAGATGAAGGGATTTGTGCCAATGCCACTATGTGTCATTCCACAATGGGTCATTTTTTAGTTTTCAAAATTAGGGGTGGACACATATTTTCTAGGCCTTCCACATAAAATTTATGGAGGGGGGGGGGTGAATTTGGAGTCGGTCATTCTGTTAAACCCTTCCCTCATATTTCTTATCATGGTTCACCATTGATGAGGGTTAGAAATTACGTTATTTATAGGAAGATTATAGGAATTTTATTCCCTATTATACCTTTCAATTTACTTCCAAATGATTTTAATTTTAATTTTGGTGTCTTTAGGTTATGGTTTGAGTGATGATTCCTTGTGATCATAGTGGAATCACAACTAGTGATGGTCCTTTTAAATTCAGTTGATAGGGGATGTATTAGAATGAAAAATACACATCATATTTCATTTTTTTAATTTAGTAATTTCATCTAGAGAATTTATTTATGTAATTAAATTTAATTGGATTAAATAAGTGAATGGATGTGTATTAAATGGTCTAGATTTCACAAGTTGTGATGTTGTGCGTAAATCATGAACCTTATGCACACAATTGTTCATGGTCACATTGAGAAGAGACCACTTAGTTAATTTTTTCCTATTATGGATCCTTGGATAAATTTTTATAATTAATCATAATTTTCTATAATTAATTATTTGAAAGTTGTATCTTAAGATATGATCTCATGTTGTTAGTGTGTCTTATTCCAAGATTGGATGAGACATGAAAAAATTTGGTTAAGGATGGTGAATCCATTAAGAACTAGGTGGTACCTATATTACTAAACCATATTCCAATTTATACATGATCTTTCATGACAACATAATAAATAAGATTTGAGTAAAATGGGTATAGGAGAAAAATTACCTTGGTAATGAAATATGGTGAAATTGAGCCTCCTAGAGATGGAGTTAGGGATCCATTGAATTAATAGCATTTTGATATATCCCTATATCTATGCCACCAAGGAGGAAATGATAAAAGTTGATTTTTTGAGAGGTTTAAGGTATGTATATAGGTTGAGATGATTTTTGGGTAGAATATAGTAGACCACCTATGACTAGTAATAGAGGCATGAAAGGGTTAGTCTAAAGGTTGACATGTAATTTTTTTTACTTCTTATGCTTGATTTGGAATAGAATAGCAATGGGGTATTGGATACATGGTGTGTTATACGAGTGGTATAAGTCCCCCATGGATAGATATACTATTTTGGGATGGGTATATTTTCATTAATAGTCTTGAGATATATTCTATGGGATATTTGAGAAAAGAACTAGGTATGGATCGTTATAATATCTTTAATAATAGGATGTAAGTTACCATGATAACTTTATGGTGTGATCACGGAATTATTCATGGGGATCGAGATAGAGACGTTGATGTGAAAATTGGAAGAGGATATAGGTTGAAAACTTTTGGATCTTGTTAGGTATGGACTATAGGCTACGACATTACCATATTATTTTGATTATGGATTGGTTAAAGTGAGTTGATATTGATAAGGGTCCTAGGAACCAAATGAATTCCTTTTTTGGTATATGGGAATAAAGATGAGTTTAGATTGTCACATATGGTGCAATAGGGTTTGGTATGGGAATATTATCCTATGATGTTAAATAGATTATCAGATTTTCATCAATATGGGGCACAAATCATGTATGATTGGTTCCTAGGTTTTTATTTGTGATACATAATTAGCTAGATATATTTGATTCTAGAAACATTCTTTGTTTTGTGATATTTTATTCTGGTTTTTATATTCATTTGTAAATTTTGAAGAAAATATTGAGATGGTGGTGACATTAAGCCTTAGGAATCAAGGTATTGAGTTATTCTTCTTGGGTTCTTATCTTCCAAAATGAGTTATAGTTTCTAATTATGGTTATATTATAAGATGGATCATAGCACCATATAGAATTTAGCATCTATGGTTAGACTATATGAGAGTCTATAATTCTAAATGTATTTTCAATCCAATGACTAAACTGATAGGAAATATAGTATTCTATATGTAATTTAGTGTTTATAGTTGTACTAAAAAATTGTTTGGGATTTCATATGATAATCTATAAACTATTTAGAATAAAAAAGAGTCTGGATAATATATATATATATATTCATATACGGTTATACCAATTGTATTTCATGATTTCATATGACATTTTTTTCATATGGTTAGTTCAATAGAGAGATCAAGAAACAATATAGTATTTTATAATCTATGACCATTTTGAAATAGATTTTGGGATTCCATATGAAAATTTAAACCATTGGGTTGATCATTCTAGTGATTGTGATTACATATGACATTTAGAATCTCTAGCCAGACCAATATATATATAGAGATTCAATATAAAATTTGACATCTATGTTTAGACATAAAGAGAGTTTGGGATTTTATATGACATTTGACACCCATGTTCAGACTGGTAGAGAGTCGGGATGCCATATGGAACATGATTACATCTATAGTTAGATTGAAAGGGATTCAAAATTATAAATGATATACTTCTATACATGATAATATGATAGACATGTACTACTAAAGGTGCTCAGACCATGTTTGGCTGGGGGTTGTGATGGCCTGGTTAGCACATAATTACCTAATGTGCATTATTTTATGTATTTGTTTTTAACTATTTATTTTCCTTATGCATGCACTTGTATAAGATGGAATATATTTGGAAACATTGTTAGTACCAACTAATATGTATCCTTCACAACCTACATGAGCCCCCTACAATAAATGAAATCCTCATATTTTAATTTTAGGTAACATGTTACATAGTGGATCATATTAGAGTTTCTCAAAGGTGTTTGAAAGTTAGATTTAGGTGAGGCTTAGAGATATAGTGGATCCTCCTTGTATGTTTTTCCCTAATTTAATTTTTCAAGTGTAATTTTCTTGGTAGGAAATCAGATGGGATGTTTTACTGTATGACTGCTTATATATTTTATATAAATTGTTATTTTTTTTACCTTATATGTTTAGATGATCTAATATGTGTGTTTTTATTGTTATATATTGTTATTTATGTCAATTGTTTAGGGAGTATAGTCACACCAATGTTGATCATAGACTCTGGCTAATAGTTGGTGGCCTCTATCATATGTCGGGGTGTGGATGAGGTCTTGTGGCACTCCAATTAGGATAATTTTGAGTGATTTTATGTTGGTAATTACACATGGTATGTGTATGATGGAGTATATCACTATTTTGGAGAGGATTTTTAATTTAATATATTTCATTAGTAGGTATGAGTTTATGAATGATTCTATATTGATATGGTCCTCATCTACTTGTTGTGGGTATCTATAGCCACTTTTTCTCAAGAACCTAATTCAATGTAGTTAAGAAGGTGTTAGAGTTAGAAAAAAAGATTATTTTACCTTAAGAAGTTATTAATAAAAGATCTTAATTGAGAAAAAATAGATTTTGACTAATAAGGATTAGGATTATAGTATTGGTCTGTCCATGGGGATAGTTCTTACCCACCTAGAAAAAAGAGTAATCATTACTCAAAATATTTACATGTTTATGTATAGGGAATATAAATTCATAATATAAAGTTGAACTGAGGATTTGTAACATTTTTTTTTACATATGGGATATTTGTGAATTTTAAGAGGAATCCTTGATATCTGTATTTCATGCATACATATAACAGTGTTTTAATAAAGTAATTTATGTGATTTAAGCAATATTATTGACAATATTTGAATTATTTAACTTGTATTTGTGTTTTATTATTGTATACAATAAAAATTTGGAAAATGAAACAACATGAATGAATTTGAGGACAAAAAGGCACTTTACACCACGCCGTTTCATGATGCGATGAGAAACCAAAAAATTTGAAATCTTCCCTTGAATTTGAATACATATGGGATGATCTTAGTACATGAAAATAGTGGAATAAGGAGAGACAAAGCTTCAGTCTCTAGATATTGAAGATTCACATCCTATGAACTTTACATTATGTTAAAAAGTTACATGGAATGAACCAAATACATGATGTGAAGTGAATAAAAGTGAAAGAAGAAAAACCCATAATATTACATGTTGGGTAATCATTATATGACATGTAAGTGTTGGAAAAACCTAGTTATGAGAGTTTGATGGTATTCTCAATTAAAATATAAAATTTTATGACCTTGGGACCTACCAAGGACACTTTTTAATGTTTTTCATTATGATTCCTTTTTCTTTATTCCTTCCCTCTTATTATCTTGTCACAAGGATGAGGTATTAAACCCTCTTTGTGCTAATATAATTTAGTTGAAGGGGGAAGGTGAAGTTGTATTTATTACTTTTTCATTACTCGTGTATTTTTATTTTCATAGTTTTTTTAGTAAATTCCCCATCCATGTATTTTACATTTATCACGACTGTTGGTATTTGGATTTGAAAGAAACTTTCAAATTGTAAGGAAGTAGTCCATCGAATGCATGAAAGATAATTTCGTAACCCATTTGATGGAAGTGTGTAAATTATTAGGTGTTACCCTTAAGATAAAAACATCTCAGTATATATAAGATACTGAGGTTATTAAATAATCTTGTTATAAAAGGAATTGAATGTGGTGGAGAAGAAAATAAAATAAACAGTCTTTTAGAAGAACATTACCTCTTCTTTAGTTGTCCTCCTTAAGTTTTCACTAAATACTTCATAAAGTGAATTTATTACAAATATAAGGATTCTTGGAAGAGGTTAGGGAAGTTGGGAAGTTATTTATTTAGGTATTTTTTGAATAAAAGTGGTTTTAATGTGTTAAGTGGGGAGGATAGGGGTGGCCTTTTATATGTGAGGTGAGTGACACTATTGTATTATTTTGAACGAGTGAATTATAACCACATTTTTTTCAATTCATATTTCTCCAATAATTAATATATTTTTATCTTATAGGGTATAATGTCTAAATATGTCTATAAAATGGGTGTTGGAAATGTTTCTAGGTCATTTGGATCCTTATGTTTAATTCTTAGTCCCTCGATAAACTCGTTTTTCTCTTAATCACGGTAATTAATTTTAATCATTTTTTTAATAACATCGCTAAATAATTATGCTTACCATATTAAAGATTATATATATTGATTATTGTAAAGATTAAATTAGTTTTTCAAAAATAAACTTACATAATTGGTGAATTTTTTTTTTTAAATTAATCATGCAGATAGGATGAGAAAGTTTGTTTTAAAGTAAAAATGTTTAAAAGTTTATTATGTTTTTCTTATCCAATTCCAATATAAAATTGGTTAAAATGACATAAATTGGATTAATGGAAATATAATTGAACTAATTTTATATTAAAATAAATTTAAAATATAATTTAAAATTAGAAATTGTTTTGATGAAAATTCATCTTTCATTTAAAATTCGGTATTTTTCACTCATCAGCCAAAAATGAAACTTTTCAGAAAAATAAAAAAATTCACCCTAAGATAATTTTGATATTAATATTTCAAAAATTATGATAATTTTTAAAATAAAATTTATAAAAGTTTTAAAATTTATTTTTAAAATAATTACACCATTAAAAGGTAGAAAAATTACCTTTAAAACAATATATATTTTTCTACAAAAAATTGGATTTGTTCTTAGCATATTCCTATATAATATATTGGTTGAATGTAAATTTTTTTATCGAATAATTAATATATAAATCTCATTAATATCATCCAATAATATTAATTAATTACATTTATTAACATAAAATGACTTTGGTGTAAAAAAATATTTTTTTTATAAAAACATTTCCTTTATATTCAATCGATTTTTATTTTAATTTATAATTATTTACTAACCAATGAATTCATTTTGTATCTATTTAAACCAAATATTTTACTAAGTTAATCTAATTTATAGCCTCTTATTTAATGTCTAATAGAATATTTTCCATTTAAATGATAGTATTAATAGTATTCAGTAAAACACGGTCTCATGTATAATGAATCCAATAAAAGAAAGTCATTGTCGCATGTAATGCATGTTAAACATTGAGTTTCATGCATTTCAAGTGTGACAACACAAAATTTTGTCAATGGAATTTATATTATTTTAATTATTTTATATAGTATAAAACACATACATAGCATACACGTCCCAATAAAAATGTATTCTTTTAAATGAAGAATGAAATAACTAATATTCATAGAAATTAAGGAACCTATTCCAATGGAATCATAAATTGACCTTTAGAATAATAATGTAACCATTAGGAATAGTAATGCATCCAATAGAATAGTAAAATCTCCTATGAAAGTATAAATAAAATCTATCCATCTTATAAATGAAAATATGATATAATTATATCATAGTTTAAGTAAATAATATGTTTTAAAATGATAGATTAATTGTTGGTATTTCTTTTAAAACATAAATTATTATTGGAAATTTTATAATTAATAAAATGATATAAAAGAATTTTTTTTCATAAAATATATTCATAAATTAATATTTTACAGTATTATGATTATAAGATAATTTTTTGAGACTTTAATTAATTTTTCAAATTGTCATATAATTAATTACAATTTTAAAAATGGTATTTTTCGAATAAAAGATGATATTAATTAAAAATTAAATATATCATATTTAAAAAATTATTTTCATAAAATGGAGATCATTTTCTTGTCTTATGATTATATGATAATTTTTTGAGACCTTAATTAATTTCTCAAAGTGTCATAAAATTATTTTAACATTCAAAAGGATCTATCAATTTGAGACTTTAGGAGTTAGAAGATGTTTTTCAAAGGGTTATCAAAGTGGAGATGGAGTTTGGAGAATGATTCCATGTCTATGTATATAAGAAACGAAAGATGTAGTTTCAACATGGAGAATTAAATGACAAAGTTGGAAATAAAACTCAACCTCTCACATGTCAAAAATGTGGGAAGAAGCATCATGAGAATTTCCTCAAAGGGATGGGAAAATGCTTTAAGTGTGGTGGAGAAGACCACCAAGCTTATGAATGTCATAGGGACATGATGAATCCAGCCAAAATTATGGAGGAAAGGAGAGAACCACCCATGGTTAACTACTTCAACTGTAGGGAGCACTATAGGAAAAATGGGTATTTTCGACAAGTTATTTGCCACGGGGGAGGGTCCTGTCACAAATAGTCTACCAGAATGGACTATTTGCGATGGGACCTTGTTCCCATCACAAATAATAAGTTATTTGTAACGAGGCGATTATTCCTGTTGCAAAAGGTTTGGCGTGACATTCCTTCCAAACCATGGGAAGTGTATTTGCAACGGTTATAAAATCCTGTTGAAAATACCCGATAGCGTTTTTTTGTATTTGCAACGGGACTGACCTCCCGCCGCAAATAGTGTATCTACGGGTTGGTATTTGCGATGAGAATCATCACAAATACCCTTTTAACAGGTTGGTATTTGCGACGAGATACCCATCGCAAATAATCCCATCCCAACTAAGCTTACCTATATACCCATCCGTTTTTTCTCTCATTCACCCCTTTCTCTACCCACTCTCCTTCTCTACTTATATTTTTCCCTCAATTTTTTTCAAAATTTAAAGATTTAAATCGGAATATCATTCACGGTTTAGATCCTCTTAAAGCTTCAGTTTTAAGGTATTTATCTATTTCTTTTATTTTTTAGTTAATTTTATTTTATTTATTTTATTTATAATTATTGTCAATTAGCTACATTTAAATTAAATTAGAATTAGTTTTTAAATATACAATATTATTTTTTCAAATAATTACGTATGATTAGTATTAATTATTATGAATTAATAGTTATATTAATTATTATTAATTAATAGTCACTAGTGATAATTAGTGATAATTAGTCATAATTAGATGTAATTAGTAATAATTAGTAATAATTAGTAATAAATGTTAATAAATAATAATATTTAGTAATAATTATGAATAATTAGTAATAAATAATAATAATAATTAGGATTAATTAGTAATAAATATAAATAAACAGCAATAACTAATAATAACTGGTAATAAATATTAACAAATAGTAATAATTAGCAATAATTAGTAATAAATAGTAATAAATAGTAATAAATAGTTAGAATTAGTTATAAATAGTGCTAAATTGTAGTAAATGGTAATAATTTGTAATAAATAATTATAATTAGTAATCATTTGCAATACTTAGTAATAATTAATATTAAATAGTAATAATTATTAATAACCAGTAATAATTACTAATAAGTAGTAGTAATTATGATTAATTTGGATTAATTATGATTAATTAGTAATAATTAGTAATAAATAGTAATACTTATTTATAATTAGTAATAATTAGTAATAATTAATAGTAAATAGAAATAATTATATATAATTAGTAATAGTTAGTAATAATTAGTAATAATAAGTAATAATTAAGATTAATTAGGATTAGTTAGGATTAATTAGTAATAATTAGAAATAAATTGTATTAAATAGTAATAAATAAGATTAATTTGTAATAATTAGAAATAATTACTAATAATTAAGATTAATTAGTAATAATTAGAAATACTTAGTAATATTTAATAGGAATTATTTGTAATAAATAGTAATAATTAGTAGTAATTAGTAATAATTAATAGTAATTAAAAAATAGTTATGATTAATTAAGATTAACTAGTAATAAGTAGTAATACTTAGTAATAATTAATTGTAAATAGTAAAAATTAGTAATAAATAATAATAAATAGTATTAAATGGTAATAAATAGAAATAAATAGTTACAAATAGTAATAATTAGTAATAAATAGTAATATTTAATAATAATTAGGATTAATTAGGGTTAATTAGTAATAATTATGATTAATTAGTATTAATTAGTTATAATTAGTTATAATTAGTAATAAATAGTAATAATTTGTAATAATTAGTAATAATTATTGTTAATTAGGATTAATTATGATTAATTAGTATTAATTATGATTAATTAGGATTAATTAGTAATAATTAGTTTTAATTAGTAATAGTTAGGTTTAATTAGTAATTATATTGGTTAATTAGTAATAATTAGTCATAATTATTGATAATTAGTAATAAGTAATTATAATTAGTCATAATTAGTGATAATTATTCATAATTATTAATAAATACTAATAATTAATAATAATTAGGATTAATTAGTAATAATTATGATTAATTTGAAAAAATTTGTAAAAATTTGTAAAAATTAGTAATAAATACTAATAATTATGGTTAATTAGGATTAATTAAGATTAATTAGGATTAATGAGTAATAATTAGTAAACACTATGATTATTTACTAATAATTAATAATAATTAGTAAAATTTCATAATAATTATTAATAAATCTTAATAAATTGTAATAATTAGTAATAATTAGTAATAATTAGTAATAATTAGTAATAAATATGATTAATAAGGATTAATTAGTAATAATTTGTAATAATTAGTAATCCTTAGTTTTGAATTAGAATTAATTAGCAACAATTTGGATTAATTAGCAATAATTAGAATTAATTGACAATAGTTAGAAATAATCAATAATAATTAGTAATAATCTGTAATAAATAGTAATAATTAGCAATAATTTGTAATAAATAGTAATAATTAATACTAAATGGACATAAGTTAGAATAATTAGTAATAGGTAATACTAAATAGTAATAAATAATAATAATTAGTAACAAATAGTAATAATTAGTGATAAATATTTATAAATTGTAATAAATAGTAACAAATAGTAATAAATACTAATAAATAGGGGTAATTAGGAAATGTTTCAAAAATGCATACAACCACCATGAAAAAGTGAATTCTTACTAATTTTTTAATTATGTTTATCATCATTTTGTCTAATATTTGTAAGTTAATTTCCTTATCATTTTTATCTAAAACATAAATATTTTTTTCACAGATCTTTTGGGAAGTCATGTTTTATTTTCCACTATCTGTAACACACCACAAAATAGATAAAATGATTCTTTTTTCCAATTCAACCATGTTTCCCATAGTCATCATCATTATTTATTGAACTACCAACACTATATATTGATTTGATGTTGTTAACCGAAAAACCTTTCTCATTTTTGAAGGTTGGGAGAGTAAAGGAAGCTCATGTTCCCAATGTGGAGACTTCTCATGTTGTAATGGGGAAAAGAGCTTATTATCTTATTTTGACATTGAACAACTGGAAAAACATTCATCTAAGAAAATTGAGTTAATATGTAGTGTTAGTAGTTCGACAAATAATGAAAATGGAAACGTTGTTACATTGGCAGTTAGGACTGTTTTGAGACTTAAGGACATGTACGAATCAACCACACTTTAATCTGACATACTTTGTGATTGGTATATACTAGGAAAAAAAATATGACATGTCAATGACAACAACGAAAATAGTAGGAGGAGAAGATGTGTTTTTTACTGGAGCAACACAACCAGCATATGATGAAGTATGTGCGATATAAAAGTCATGGTTTAGTGTGCGTTTTATATTGTTGCGAATATTTTATTTTTTATTATTTTATTATTTTGTTTTTAATATTTTATTACTTTATTATTGATTTATAGATTTATTATTTTATTAAAATTTATTATTATTATTATTATTATATGTTTATGAATATTGTGGTTTTTATTATTTTATAATTTTATTGTTATTATTATTATTATTATTATTATTCATTTTTATAAATATTTTTAATAATTTTTTTGTATAATAATATTATTTTATTATTATTATTAGTGTATTAATTTTATTTTTTTATTATTATAATATAAATATTATTTTATTAATATTATTAAAATTATTTTTTTAATATTATTTTTTTAATTTTTTTAATATTATTATTATTTTTTAAATTTTTTAGCGAGGGGTATATTTTTCTATCGCCAAAGGTTATTTGCGATGGGCCCGTCACAAAAGGGTATTTGCGACAGGCCCATCATAATTAGGTCTTTTACAAAAAATCGATGAAACTATTTTCGATGATAGAATTTCCCATTGGAAATACTATTTTTTGTAACGGTCTATCGCACAAAGGTATTTACGATCCCGTTTTCCGCAATGGGTCTTTTGCGATAGGACCGCATCACAAATAACCCATTATAAATACCCATTTTTTACATATGGAGGAAGATCACTATGCAAGTTAGTGTTCTAAACCTCAACTCGTTGAGGGTAATTAGTGTCAAAAGTCACCAAATAAAAATGAGAAAGGGAAAGCAAATTCTATCACTACTATTGAGGTGGAGACCAACAATGATGTGTTGAATGGTATGATAGTTATTTATTTGAGAATAAAAAACATTTTATTTGATTCTAGTTCTATGCATTCTTTCATATCATGCAAATTCAGTAGAATTACTCAAAAAACACCTCAAAATATAAAGTTTGAGTTATATATGAAAATAAAAAATGGGGATATTATTTCATCGAAATTATATCACTCCTCCCAAGTTAATATTTAGGGAATGAACCACATACAAAATCCTTTATTACATTCTTTTGTTGGTTTTGATGAAATATTAGGCTTGGATTGTCTTTTATTATGTAAAGCAAACATCAAATATTGGTAAATGGATATCACTCTCGATATCCTTTGGCATCCTCTAATTCTGTATAAGTGTAAGTATAAGGATGAATATCCTTCAAAATAATTACCTCGAGTTGGGATGTTATTTCCATATGATAAAGAATATCTAGCTCAAATTATTGAGACAGAGAAGATAATCATGATCCAAGACATGACAATTGTAAGGGACTACACAAATGTGTTCCTTGACTAATTTCATATTATTCCTCTTGTTTGAGAGGTTGAGTTCCAAAATTAGCGTTTTCTTGAATCTTCGCCTTTATAAAATTCTCCATATATAATGTCCAACATTGAGTTGTTAGAACTGAATAATTAGCTACAAGAGTATATGGATAAGTATTTCATATGCTTGAGTTCTTCATCGGGAGGTGTGCATGTTCTCTTGGTCAAAAATAAGGATGGTTCAATATGTCTCTACATTTATTATCACGATCTCAATAAAATCATGATAAAGAAAAAGTATCCCCTACCACAGATATATTACTTGTTTGATTATCTATATGGGGAAAAGTATTTCTCTAAGGTGGATATTTGGTCAGGATATCACCAATTAAATGTGAGTAAGGAAAATATTCCTAAGACAACCTAATGAATGATTTATGGACACTATGAGTTCATATTGATTCCTTTTGGACTCAATAATGCTCCAAAAATATTCAGGGACTTAATGAATAATGTATTTAGATATTACATTGAAATAATTGTGGTACTATTTATATATGATATTCTAATATACTCCAACGGTAATGGGGAACATGGGGAGAATTTTAATATTGTTCTAAAGAATTTATGAAGGGGTAAAATTTATGAAAGGTATAGTAAATACTAGTTTTTGAAAGAGGAAGTATCATTATTTTGGAATGTTATCACAAATAATGGAATATCTATGGGCCCAACCAAGTTAAGGGAAATTGAAGAGTGTATTAGGCCAACAACTGTAATAAAGTTCCATAGTTTCCATGGCCTAGATAAGTATTACTATAGATTTGTGAATAAATTCTCATAATTTTCAAACCCACTATCCTAGATGATTCAGAATGGAGAAATTTTTTTCCAGACAAATGAATGTGAAGACTACATCAAAGATTTAAAAAATAGGCCTATCACCATGCCATTACATGCACTTCCAACAAGTGGGGATCTATTTGTGGTGCACAATGATGCTTCAAAGAAGTTGTTAGGCCATGTAATGATACAAAATGATAAATTGATATCTTGTGACTCACGGTAGTAGAAAATTCATGAGCCAAACTGTAACACACACCATCTGAAGTATGAAGATGTGATCTTCATGTTGAAAATATGGTGTCATTTTATCTTTGGAAAGAAGTGTGAGATATATAATTATTATAAGAGACTTAAATATATATTCACATATAAGGATATTAATATCTGACAATAGAGAGGGTTAGATATCATTAAGGATTATGACGGCTCAATACACTTCCATCTTGGTAAGGGAAATAAATTAGTGGATTATTTTAGAAGAAAGCATCCTACAACATTAAAAATGATGATAAATGATAAAGTTCCAATCATATTATATTTTCAAAGGATGGAAATGGGAATAATTAATTAAGGAACATCATCCATCCTTTCTCAAATGATTTATCAACCATCCCACATGAATATATTAAAATGTGTTCAAATAAATAATATTGAAATTCTAAAGAATGTGGAATCCATGAGAAAGTGGAAATCTTCAGAGATTAATATTGATGAGTAAGGAGTTCAGATATTTAGGCAAAGGCTATATGTGATATCTAATATGTAGATAAAGAATGTGCTTCTGAGTGAATCATATAGTTTAACCTTATCGATTCACTCCGGGAGCACAAAGATGTATCGAGATCTCTATGAGAACAATTGGTGGGGAAATATGAAGAAGGATATTACTGAATAAAAATTAAATTCCTTGTAATGTTAGAAAGTTAAGGTTGGAAGGAAAAATTATTAAGATGCTGAAGCCATTACCCATTCCAACATAGAAAGGGGAAAACATCACTAGGGACTTTGTCATTGACTTTCAAACACATCTATAGAAACTAATGATATATGTGTTGTTGTGGATCATCTTACCATGACATTTCACTTTATCAAAATTCATGAGGGATTCTCACTCAATTAAATTTGATAGATATACATCAGATAAATGGTAAGGCTGCATGGTGTACCACTGTTGATTATGTCTGATCGAGATCTGAGGTTCACCTCCCAATTTTGTAAAATTCCCCAACATGCTATAAACACTAAACAGAACTTTCACCCAACTATTCATCCTTAAACTGATGGAAAATGTAGGTGTAATATTAAAAACATAAAATATATGTTGATAGAATGTTCAATGAAATTCAATGAATAATGGGACCAACATATTACTCTGTTCGATTTCTCTTATAACAAAATTTTCCACTCGAGTATCGAAATGGTTCCCTATGAAGCCATTTATGGGAAATATGCAGAACACCGACACAATGTGATGATTTCAGTGAACGTAAGCTTATAGGACCTGAAATAGTTGAAAAAGTGGTGGAATTAGTTAAACCCATTTAGTGGTACATCAATACTGCATAAAGTTGACAGAAGAGAAATGCAGACAATCATCAATGGGACCAAGAGTTTGAGGTTGGATACAAGTATTGATTCATATATCTCCATGGAGTAGGATCATGATATTCTGTAAGAAAGGAAAGATAAGACCTAGGTACATATAAAAATTCAAGATTACTGATCAAGTCAGAGTTGTGTCTTATAGAGTAGCACTTCGCCCTACCATGTCTCATGTATAGGATGTATTCCATATATGCCTCTCAAGGAAGTACATAATAGATATATCACATGTACTGAATCCAGAGGTGGTATAGTTGAAAAATGATCTCTCTTACAAGGAGCATCTAGTGAAGATATCGGACCATAGAGATAAAGTTATATAGAATAATACAACTCATCTAGTCGAAGTACTATGGCAGAATAATAAGTATGGAGAGGAAACACGAGAACTAGAGGAAGAAATGAAGAATAAGTACCCAAACTATTGTCACCATTGTATGTAAAATTAAATTTTTATGGAGAAATTTTAAAATGGGGAAAGAATATAATGACCCAAACTTTTATCAACAGAATTCACATTCTTATAATTATGTTAAATAGTATAAAACACATACATAGAATTAACATCCCAATAAAAACATTATTCTCATAAACAAAGAATGAAAAATGTTATATTCATAGAAAATAAATAACCTATACCTATAGAATAGTAACTTGACCTTTGGAATATTAATGTGACCATTATGAATAGTAATCCATTGAATAGAATAGTAACCTCACCTATGAAAGTATAAATAAAATTTATCTATCTTATAAATGGAAATAGGTTATAATTATAGTATAGTATAAGTAAATAAATGTTTTAAAAATAATAAAATTGGAGTTGGTATATTTTTAAAACATAAATATTTATTTAAAATTTTATAACTAATATAATGATTTATAAGAAAAATTATTCTCAAAAAATATATTTATAAATAAATATTTTTTGGCTTATAATTATTGGATAATTTTATGAGACCTAAATTATTTTCTCAAAGTGTCATAAAATCACATAAAATTTTAAAACCGGTATTTTTTTAATAAAAGATAAATTTCATTAAAAATTGAATTTTAATTATTAAGAAATTTATTTTCATAAATTATTTTTTATTTTTTAATTATACAGATTTAAAAAAATATAGGGTGAATTTATTGGATCTTTCTAAAATAGTTGTATTTTTTTGAATAGTGAAATGCAATAATTCCCAGTATTTATCAAATACATGAATTATTGAGTCATAGATGATGTATGGTTGATTTAAGCCCATAGTCGTGAAATATCCTTAATTATGAAATATATTTAGTGATAAGGTTGAAACTATTTATATTCTTGAGACAAAATAATAAAATAATGATTAAACTAATAAAAAACCCCCCCTCTCTACCCTATAAATACCACCCCTCACCACCTCTTCTCATCACATATTACAATATTTTAATCTTTTAAAAATTATACCAAATACTCTTCCCAAAACTCCTCAATACTTCCAAGATATTTTTGTCCCAAATAAAGAAATATTATAATTTCCCTATGGGGGTTCTCAAGGGGAAGAATTCAAGAGGTAAAATCCTCTTCTAATTTCATTTCAATTTATTTTCTTTTATTATTCTCTCCTAAGATCCCCTTATCCAAGTTTAATTATAATTCCATTATATTTTTTGTAATATAATTTATTTGTGTTAATGGAATAACCCATCATGAATTCTTTTCCCCCATCCTTTAGTTCTAAAAATGAAAACATCATCCGTCATGTTTTGATTTATCACATTAAAGGATGATGAGTTTTCAATATCCATTAACACCTTCATGGCTAGAAATAAAACCATTAAATGGTTATAAAATATTTTAATATATTTATTACATATTATTTAATATCTTGGAACTAGTTTATATTGATAATATTAATTAATGAAATGAAACTAGTTCGTGATGATAAAAATACACAAAAATAATCTAAAAGGTTATCATTAATGTTTTATCTAATTAATTATCCTCAAATATTAAAAAAATATATTTAAGACCGTTTAATATTATTTATGTTCATTAATGACATATAATTTGAATTCTTGATAATTATTCTCATCTTACATGAACTTCTATACTTGCACACAGGTGAACCGATCATAAAAACCAAGAAATTAACACCCCTGAATGATGAAATTGGACTTTATAACTCATTAAAATGGACATAAATGAATTTAATAAAATTATAATTAATCATTTAAATTTTAATGTGGTTTTTTATTTAGTAATAATTGAATCTAATTTATTATATAGAACATTAAATTGAATAAATCATTCGAACATAATGTAAGGGGATTCTTGAAGCCAATTTCATTTCTTTGTGTAGTTCCTTTTTTGTGCCAAATAATAGTGTTGATGTTATTTTAATATTCTTAAAATATAGTTTAATTGATATTAACTTTTATATTATGTGATATAAATGTTTTTAATATTGATTTATGATAAATAAAAACGATTTTCCAAAATAAATCTTCTTTCAAAAATAGATTTTGAATCCTTTTGAGTTGTTTCTTCTTCGCTCAATAATGAATAATAATATGTAAAATAGGTTTTTATCTTTATAATTTGGGAACTTAAAATTTTATTTATGAATTTGTGATGTATGAAATGAAACTCATTCATTTCTATGGGTTATTTTTTGTCCAAGATTGATATACATCCTAAGTGACATGCATGATTGTTTAAATGTTATGATGTGATGAGTGTGCCAAGAATTATATGAAACTAAAATGGATTGGGTAATATGATTTATCTCATGATATTATGTGAAATTTTCATAAACATGATTCTATAATTTTTCACAATGATGGTTTTATGATTATGCACATATATAATGTAGGAACATGGTGCAATATTTGTTCACAACTTTATGTGGTATTTAACCAGTAAGACATGACGTTTAATTTTTTTGCTTGAAACATTCCATGAAATTATCTAATTCTTCCACTCATTTTTTTTGCAAAACCCAAGATGGTTAGATATTTGAAAATTAAAATACATGGGTAAGGGGAAAAGGATTGAACCAGTCAAACCCACATAACTGCTCTGAGAGATAACAAATAGATAATATAGAAAAAACAAGGATTTTTCAGTTCACAAACTTGGTAGAGGTGCTTCAAGTCCATCGTGTCTCGGATCACAGGATCCACAATGGTGGGAAGCTTTGATATGTCAGTGAGCTGTGGCATGGCCCATGTCACCATATACTGGCATTGGGCAGCTGCCAGTTTCTCAACCAGCTTCTTTCTCAACAGAAGTTCCAAAAGCACAACTCCAAAAGCATACACATCACTTTTATTATATTTATCTTTAAAATGGTGTAATAGTTAAGAAAAAGTAGGGCTACTATAAAAAGATATATTATAGTTTGAATTTAATTAAAACATTAAATATATCATAATGTATATGAAGGTTATATTCCCTTAGATGAATGGTGTTGTGTGTCATATATTCTATTGAATAAAATGTTATTTTTTAGAATTTTATTTTTATTACATGTAAAATGTAACACATTTCCTCATAACCATCAAAAATATATATGTGACTATCAATGGAATATTTGGCCAATTATCTAGGTATTTGTTTTCACACCTCAACTAATAAAAACACTAAATTCATAAAAATGAAAAAAAACCACATCTAGTTGGGTATTTTCAATGGAATGGTACATTTGGTCAAATATATATTTGAAATTTAAATCTTGATATAACTAGTGGTAATTTTTATCCCTCTGAATTATACCATCAAGAATTAAAATGAAGTAATATAGTCAAAAAAAGAATAGTTTACTCAAATCAATAAAAAAATTATAGTAGTGAGAATTTATTCCTTATACATAGTGAATATAGATTTTTCATTAAACCAAAATATTTAAAAATTCCATTTTTATTTGACTATGATTTCGGGAAGAAACCAAGATAATTTTATATATCCTTGTAAAGATTTTCTGGTTCTCCATTTAATCTCAAAACCATAAAAAGTCAGTCATTACACATTTCAATTGTATAACAAAAATGGTAGAGAAGACCATTTCTAAATAATGGTTTAATTGTTATTTACTAGACCCATAAAGATCTAAAACTATGTAGAAATTAATTTTAACTTTATCCTATTTTCATTCACTAACCAATACATGTTTGATGAACACTAAAATATTGTTAGTTTCTCATCATATTTTTTTTATTAAATTGTATTGGATTTCAACTATAACGAGTCACCAATAAAACCCATAGAATATTTACAACAAATATAACATTTAAATATGTAAAAAACATGAATTATGTTATCAAGAAACTAGTTATAATAATAACCCAATATGATTGTCATTTAAACAATGTCCAATTATATAAAATGATGTTTTTGAGTGTTCTCCTACTCTTGGTGTAAAGGTCAATTATATATTGACCAATTCTCAATTGAGATATTATTATCCCCCCTTTGGTAAAATTAATTGAAGAAGTTTCTATATTCTACTCTATATATTAGGTATTATCAATTACCCTATTTATATGTTTTAGAAGCATTCTAGAAAAAAAACAAGATATTCATCAAACTTCATTTATCAAAAAATTATTTCCCTACTTAGTATAAAAATAACATTACCTTCTCCCCCTTTATTATCTACCTAAGTAATAATATTATCTACCAATTATAAGAATAGTTCCGATATTATTCTCAACATTTATTAAAAAATGGTATGGAAAAAATGTAAAATAAGTTAATGAAATTACAAGAATTTTAGGAGAGAAAAACCAAGAATAACTCTCAATATTACTATAAGAAAACGTTAATTATGGGATTAATTAGGATTTAAATTTTTTTCCACTCAATTGAAACAAATTCCAAGTTAATCTCTCTATAGTTCACCTTCTCATTAAATATGTTGTACTTGAGGTAAATATAATTCAGCCTAGAATGTTGTACCACATCATTTTCAAATTAGTTAAAAGTTAATTATCACACCCAATCATGAATGGGTAAAATACATTTACCATCATGTTATTATGTTGTGACTTCTTCCATGTCATTTGAGTTATGGATTATGATTCCAAAACAGACTCATATTATATTATGTTAAATGTGGATGAATATTTATTCTTAGAGTTCCTAACAATGCTCCTTCCTCTATAAAAGAATGCACCTCTAGAAGTTAGAATTTAATTTCTATGATTTATGTGGTTGTAATGATTAAAAAATATATTAAAATCTAATATAGATATTAGAAACCTCAAATAGAAATGATCACCATGATATGAAAATAAATAAAATTTATAATATAAATTAAAAACATACGTACCTTTCAATATAGATAGTCACTACTCTTATTTTTCATTCACAGAGGTTGATAAATATAATCACGGAAAAACAATAAGATTATTATGTATAAGATATATCAATTGATTGATTGAATAAAATGATTATTGTATGAGATTATCCATCTCCCCCTTGATATTATAGTACCTCTAAATGGATAAGGGAGAAGGAGTATGAGATATTTTAATGACAATTCATAAGAATAATATTGGGTACGGTTTTTTGACTAAAAAACCCAAACTCAATGACATGATAAATTTATACAGGCCTTAGGGGAACTCTTGTAGTCATTAGTAAATTTACTCATATTATATTAATTAAAAGTAAATGGATTCAATTAAAACTTTTTTACCATATACCAATATGAATTTATCATATAAATTTTGTTTGGATTCTCATATGAAATAAAAATATAAAATGATAGTTGTAACATATTAAAATTTTCATTCATGTTGCTACATTCCTTTATTTTGATAATTTTTTGTTTAGGCATTGCCAGAAGTTTTCTGGGTCAAATTTTCAAATTTTAAAAGGTGTTTGTTCCAGTGAATGGTTGGTGAACAATTTGAGAAACACGTGTGGGATATCCTGGAAAACTATGTGCCTTCTATTTCAGTCCTCAAGGAACACACATGATTATGTTCAGGTTTAGTAAAAGTTATGCACCAACCCCTTATAACCCATATATTAGGACAATAGGGTTATATATAGTTGGCATGTGGTTTTTTAAACCATGTGAAAAACCATACAACTCTTTGAGTATCCCTAAAGGGGGAACACAGTTGGAACATGGTTTACCAAACCATGTTTCCATACCAGGTTATGTGAATTAATCACTCTGAATTTTGATTTTAAGATCTGCGTATCACCATAATTTCCTCATTATTACCCCAAAAGGTTATTCTCTTGAACAAGTAGACTCATCTTGGAGATTTTAGAGATACTTTACCTCATAGAGATTATTCTCAATGGATATAATAGTGTTAGATCTAGTTTTTAATGGTATGATCTTGTTTTTTTTCATCCACCTTTTTTGTTCAAGATCCAACCTGCACTTTCTAAATAGAGTCATAAATAATTATTTTTAATGCTATATGTATGTTTTGGGTCATGATCTAGTAGGGTTTCTTATATATATTTTATGGTTTTTGGATTCATTTTACGGATATATGTAAGTTGGTTAATGATCTTAGAGAGTAGTTAATGTACATGTTTTCTCTATCTTTTATATTTTTGTAGAGATGATAAATTTGATATTCCTATTCAATATTTTCCATTTTAGGATTTTTCCTTGATTTATTTTATCCCTTTTGAACCTCTATTGTAAGATCTTGTGTTTGGTTATTGTTGATCTCATGAATTGAGGTTGGCGGATTCGCATATAAATCTTTATCAATTGAAACCTTTGATGATTGTTTGTTTTGATTTGGATTTTCAATTTATTTATAAATATTTATTTAGTTTTATCGATTAATGTTTTGACATTGTGTGTGTATAGAACTACTTGGTTATGAATTTTCAAATAAAGTTATAATTTCCTAGAAAATGTATTTGAAATGAATTAATAATTTTATGATAGAATTTACTGATTATTTCTTAAGAAAATATGGAATAAAATGTTTATGGTTTCAAAAGAAATTAATTTCTTCTTTAAAAATCATGAGTATTAATGGAAATAAATTGATATTAGTTTTAAAAATGAAATTAATTTTTTTGAGACTTAAACATGTGGATGATTTGAAATTATTTATTGAAATGAAACATACACCCTTGAATAAGTGATTTCATTGACTCAAATAGGATCCTCTATAGTTAGGTGGGAACAAGACTTATTAGGAATGTATTATCTCTACCCAGAAATGGATTGATGAATAAAATTATTACTAAATTTTTACTATGTAAGGGAGTTAAATATTCAGGGGAATTATAATATTCTCTCTAAGTTTGAGATTTTGGGATGTGTGAATAATTGGATTTGTATTTCACTAATAGGTGTGAGAAAATTTGTACTAACATAACCCTAGGTCTATTAACCATGATGGTATGACTAAAAATAATTTATTCATTCCATTGTTTTTGAAATGATTATTAATTCAAGTTTTGATAGAAATGATTATTCATGCCTCATTGATGGAAATTATGTTGTACATTTTTTATTCTTTTCATTGAAATAATTTCAAAAACATATTTTGATATAAATTGTAAAAAATATTACCATGCCATATTTTATTTATAATCAAGCATATTTTATTAATTTGATATTTATTCCTTATAAAATTTTTAGTGATATCATACTATTTTATTATTACCCACACACTAATTTTTACATTGGGTGTTTATGTTATTTCTTATGTGAGGTCTAGAAAAATGTAAATAGTCTTTTTTGATGTAGTGGATTTCTTTTATGATAGGGAAATTGGGTATTGGCTATGATTGGTGGAACATGTGATCTACCTATTACATGATGAAACCATGATAATATTTTTGATAGACTTATCTTGATTCAAGTTATTGTATTATTTTTTTAGGATTTGTATCTATCTACTTATTGTACTTTTCCCTTAATGAGTTTTATGGAATAAAAATCATTTATTGATTATAATCCCCAAATTTTGTCTTTTTGGGTCATTCTTATCAAAAACTCATTCTCTTTTTCATTGTTTTGATTCCTAGAAACTATTAACCAGCCAATGTGGATAAGTTATTCCCTTAGGTCCATGTTTTCAGTGATTCAAGGATCATTTAAGAGGGTTATCCAGGTTAGTTCATGAAAAATTGGAGGCAAATATAGGTTTCATATCATAATTTATGTCAATAAGCAATTATTTATGTCTTGGTAGGCATGAAATAAGATTTTTAAAACATAATGGGTAGGTTATGAGTGATTTACTAGTTATTTGTTTTTTTAAAGAGCCTAAAGTCTCCATATGTTATTGGGAAAAGTTGACTTTTGGGAGTTTTTTATCTAATTCTAGAATTTTTCCATAGTTTGAATTAGATTTTTATTCAAAAGTTGAATTATGATTTATAGAATTGATGTTATTCAATCTTTTGATGTATGTTTCTTTGTTATTTGTTGATGTTCTATAGTAACATGCCCCCAATAAGATGTTCAAATATAATTTAAGAGGGTGTGGTTCATGAATCACAACTAGTAAACCCTATCGTCAACCAAATACTTGTAGAAGTTTTAGTGTGCATGGTCCAAGATCTAATCCAAGGGGTTTCACCTGCTCCCAGAAATGCTACAAAGGATATAACTCAGTGGGATTGTAGTCGAGATCATTCCCATGAGTTTCTTCATCATAAACCACTATCTTTCTAGGAAATGTTTTCCCCTTTTGTGGTAGAGGATTGGTTGGGAAAGATTAAATTATTTTTAAAGTTTCTGGAGAAACTAGATTCCATAAATGTGAAATGTTCCACCTTCAAGCTTGAGAGTTATAGTATGATGTGGTGGTATGTGATAGTTATAGAAATTAATAATGTGGTCTTGGAGGGGAAATAAATTAAGACTATTTTTATTGGTAAATTCTATCTAGAATTCATAGTATTAGTTATGTACACATTGATTCTTGACCTCCATCTAGGTAATCATAAAATGACTATGTATGAAAATAGTTTTTATGAATTTGATCAGTTATAACAGGAGGTGGTGTTAGATAAGAATCTAAAGGCTTGAAGATTTCAAATGGGTCTTTGATTAGATATCTAATTTTAGGCCATTCTTCTAAATCCTAACACTTATGAGGATGTTTTGTATATATCTATAATGGCGTAACTTGATTTGGATAATAATTCAAGGTTTAATAGAGTTCCTTTTAATCATAGTGGTATATTGAGTTATCCCTTTTAAGAGAAGATGAATTATGATGAGTCTCATAGTGAAAACTATTATGATGGATTTTAGAAGAAGGTTTTCTCCAAATCCACTATAGTGTCTTGTAATGTCCTAATAAATTTTTTCTAATTTGGAAAGGTTGGGAAATAAAAACATGTTTACATGGAGGCACTGAAGACCTATAGCTCATGTACATTATCCTGTTACTTATCGAGTTTTCCATGTTTTTACCACTCTGTGTATTTGAACAATATTTTAAGTACTAAGTGAATCTATAGAAAATTAAAATTCTTCAAGATCAATTAGGATATTTCTATAGGATTTGGGAAGGAAGCTTCTTCATACAGGGGATGAGTACCCACTGGGGACTGATACAGGTCCCAAGACAGAGAGAGGTTCCATTAAAATTGATTCATCATTAGTGACTATTTTATATGATACTGGTGCCTATCTTTCATTCATATCTATCCATATTATTGACTTGTGGAACCTTAATACAGATCTCATTCCTTATGTGATGGGAATTTTTACGCCTCTTTGGATAATGATAGAGTATGGTCTTTTATTCCCTTATTTCACTTTCTCATTTTTGGAAATTGAGCTGGTCTGGAATTTTTTTTGTTCTTGATATGAAAAATCTAGTTGTTATTCATAGGATATACTAATTTGTTTCTCACAAAGTCTATATTTATTATTTTTATTGATGGTTTTCATTTAATTCTTGGGATGGATAGTTTCATGTTTTTTAGAGAGAATATGACCTTAGATCTAGCTGAGCTAGACATCCTCTTCCAATGATGGGTTGGATGATATCCATGTTTTCTTATGAACTAGAACATAAATATTTATATGTTTATCTTATCCAATATTTCTTGAGTTTCTCAATGTTTTTTATAAAAAATATTTTCTTTTTTTCCTTTGGTTTGGGAGATGGAGTTCCCTATTGATTTGTTGTTAGGTACGCAGCCTATATGTTTTCCTTCCAACCATATGCTACTAGATGAACTGAAATATTTAGAGGATCTATTGGTTAAATTGATGTCCAAAGTCTTCATTTTACCAAGTGTGTCTCCTTGGGTAGTGCCTATAATTTTCTCAAATAATTCCAATATAACCCTTTTATTTTTCATTGACTACTAAAGATACAACCGAGTTATGGTCAAGAACAAGTACATGTTACCCTAAAATGATGACGTTTTTGTTCTTTTATATGTGGATAAGTATTTATCTAATATCAATCATTGGTATATATATTACTAGTATGGGATCAATGAAGTTGATATCTCTAATACCACTTTTAGGATTAGGTATGAGTATTTTAAGTATCTTGTTATTTCATTTGGTCTAACAAATGATTTTTCTATATTCATGCGTCAGAGAACAATATTTTTTTCCCAGTGACTCAATTCTTTCATTGTGGAATTATTGAATTAAATATTTGTTTCCTATAATACTATATAGGATCATGTATTTCATTTTATAGATGTTTTGGATATCTTGATAAATTACTAACTTTATAAAAATATATCAAAGTGTAGTTTCTAGAATTGGGAAGGGTTGTGATTAGAGAACATGGTCTCAAAACAAGTAATCTCAGTGGGTCTATAAAAGGATAAACTTGTTATAACATGGGAAGGAGTGTAGAAAATATTCTAGATTTATATATTCTTAGGTTTGTAAGGGTATCAATTTTTATTCAGAAATTATTTTTCAAATAAAACATATCTATTGACTACTATCTCATAAAATTTGGTGAATTTCATTTAGGATGTGAGATTTCAGACTTTATTATGAGTTTAAACATCATTGGAATTCATCTCCACTATCGACAGAGTCTTTTAAGGGCTATGTGGTATTTTATTATAGGTAAGGTTCAATTCTGGTTTGTGTTATCATATAGGGTGATCACGTAATGACATATGGTTGTTTTTTTCTTTAGAATCCTAAGAATAAATATCCCACAATTGATATCATACTAGAAGATGTGACGTGGGATCTTATGATTTGGTGGAACTACCTTTTAGGAGAAAGGTTTATGTTTTACTCTCATAAAAAATATTAACTTACATCCTTTGGAAAAAAATATTTTAATCTCTATTAGAGGAAATTGTTATATTACCTATTATTATTTTATTCTTATATCGCCTACACCGTTGGAAATGTGAATGTTTTTATAAATTCTAGAATAAATACACTACCATCACAAACTATGAAATAATCGATAGAGGAGTGGGATCTTATGGATTACTTTTCTTATATGCATTTGGGAGTTAGCGAGGATGAGGCCAAGGTTGTTTTGGAAAGTGTCTAACTGAACTCCTATCTTATGGAGATGATTATACAGATGTAACAACTTATTTATGAGTTCTGAGGAGTTATGGATTATTTATATGTTAGAAAGATAATTGGTTATTGGTGTCAATCATTATAGGAAATTCATTGCTTCTTGAACCATTATATAATTTTGTCACCTATGTGGATGGTTATGTTATGTTATTATCCTAATTCACAGTGGGAGGTATTCCAAGTAAAAATATGGATGTTTAATAATTTTAGGAATTTACTCCAGTTTCTAGGTATGAAATGAAACATTTCTAAAAAAATCTTGTTGTTATGTCTGTTAGTATACTAATCTCGAGTAATAGATGCCTTTGGGTTTTCTACATCCCATTCCTATACCAACATGGAAGTTGGATGATATATTGATGGGCTTTTCATTTGGGATGATATGTTATCCTTCAAGAATTAATGATAGTTTTTTGGAGATTGAAAAAATAACTAAACTAGCACACTTTATTTCCATTTGTGATATGTGGAAAGTTGTGGACATGGGAAATATGTATGTGTAGGATATCATCTGACCGTATAGTGTTACATATATCATAGTTTTTTATAATGATCCATAGTTTACATAATGTTTTTGGAGAGGCTTATATGATGCATGATATCCAAGTAAAAGTTTAGTACAATGTACCATCCTCAAACTTGCGGTTATAAAAAATGCGAAATAAATTGTTTGGAGGAAATTATTCATGCTCGGGTCCTTGACATAACAGGGGTTGATATTTTTATTTTGTTCTATCAAAGTTTTACTACAAAAATATCTATAATCTCACTTTATAATGTAACCCTTTTAGGTGTTTCATGGTCGACCTTATAAATATCCACTCTATTGGTCGGTGATCGGTGAAGCCTACCTTTTGGGACCTAGTTTGGTCCTCAAGACAGAAATGAAAATATATATGGTTTGATTTTGGTTAGTAATGTCTTAGAGATGGAATAAATGTTATATTTACCATTATAAATTTCCTTTAGATTTATTGGTTTGAGACTTGTTGTTATTCACTTTCTTGCCTCTATTGGGACATTGATGATGTGGAAAATATTGGATGTTATCACTAAATTATGTTAGACCATTAGAGGTTATAAAGTGGAATGGTAAGGTAGATTAATTTTTGTTTTTTCTACCTTATAAGACATTGATCCATGATGTGATTTAGGTTTCTTAGCATACAAAATATATTTTAGACCCATCACATGTTTTGAGTTTGGAGGACCTTGATGGGGGACCTAATATGACCATGATTGTGTAGCCAGTTAAGCTTGTTGATTTTGAGATAAAGGTTCTTTAGGGTATGTTTATCATTTTTTCATGTGATATGGTAGAATTTTTTATATTATCATGAGATGTGGTAGAGTGAGAATATGATGAGAGAGTAGTTTCCTCATCACTTATCAGCCATCCTTCTTAACATGTTTTTTTTGGAAGAAAGAATTTATGGTGGGGAGAATTATAACATTCTATTTCCCAATGTAAATAAAATAAATTACCATGTTTTAATAATCCTTTGTTTGGGTCTTCTCACTTGCGGCTTTGGGTGAATTTATAAAATTTTTAGAGATTTGGCACAAGGGTGGGCAGGTCGCAAATTTGTTGGTGGACAATGGAAAGGGGAAGGAACCAGTGGAATGCAGGGTTTTAATCTCCGAACAACAGGCCATGGGTGTCGAGAACAGAGCTGGAGGCCCTCTGTCACAGTGTCTGACCGAGGAGGATCTTCCTGCGAGAGAGGTAGGGGATAGTAATACGGTGAGAATGGGTCACCTTACTATATAAGAGGATCAACGGTGCAACCCGAAGGTGTCAGACGTGTTCAACTGGATGAAGGCTGATCTCGCGGGGCCTCCCAGTGGTAGGATGCTGGATGGAGAAGGCAAATCCTAGCAGGTAGAGGTCCAGGTGGAAGGCGAGGCAGATGGGGGCCAGTCCTCGGACCGCTCTTCTGGTAGTGAGAAAGTGGAATTGATTGGTTTGGATGCTGAGAAAGAATGTAAGGGCGGTGAAAATGCTAGTAAGGGGTGGAAAGGGGCTGATTGGGTTGCGCCTGTTACAACCAGAGGTGAGAAGATGGGGGATTTTGGTTCGTTTTGGTTGACGTTTCCCTTGTGCAACAGGTTCGATGGTCACCTAGTGGCCGATTTGAGTTCCGATTCCATTACTCCAAGTGAGGATGTTAGGGTCAATGGAATGGCTACCAAAGTTCATGAACCTGTTCACTCAGCAGATGAGAACTCAAGCCTAAGATGTGATAGGGACTCCAGGAGAAGGAAGGGGAGGAAGGACTACTCCTCTCTACCTCCTCCTCTTGAGACCCACTCTACAAAGAAAATTAGCAAGATGAATATAGACACAGAGACTCTGAGACACCAGAAGCATGATGTTCATGATGATCATCCCACGGTCTTGCTGTTAGGCTCCAATGACCATGTGATAGAACAACCTTTATTGCTCAATGCAACTGAGGAGGAGGCAGCTAAAATGATGGGGATGTCTCTTGAGGTGTCTCTCAATGAGGGGAAATATATATTGATTGAAAAACAAGATTCAATTTTGGTTGGAGGATTCAATGAAGGAAAGATCAGTGTAGAGGACTACATTCAGTCTTGGGACCAGCTGGTCTTTGAGTTTGAGAAGCTGATATTGAATGGAGCTGATGTACAGTTGGCATCCTTAGCGTGGAATCTATTTAGGGAAACTAACTCATGTAACATCAAGTTTATTTTTAAAATTTTTTATTATGTTATTGGCCTTGGGTGGATGGATTCAGGTTAATAGTTTTGTGAGCTTTGCTTTTTTGGGGTCCCTTGTTGTTTGGATTGGTTGTATGGTTGTTCTCATGCCTCGCATTCGGCTTGGACCTGCTCCGGATGAGGATCAGCAAGAAGTCTTCATTGAGGCAGACCTTTGGATTGGGATGTTGAGAGGGTATGGTGTTGCCATCAGATCCATGCCCGTGCATTTTCACGGGACTATCTGCTGAGGGTCTGCACCGCTGGAGGCTTTTTATCTTGACACAATTGCTTGGGTGGGGCAGGACCGATTGATTTCTATGGAGGTTTTTGGTTGTTCTATTACCTGTTGTGGTTTCTCACTTTCTCCTAAAAAGTGTCTTATCCTTAATAAAAAAATTAATTTTCAGTCACTTGCAACATGGTTTTTCAAACCCAAAAAATGAATTTAATACCCTGAATTAAAAACCCTATACTCTCATAAATTTCCTCATTATTATTTGTATTGATAAGGAATAGACCAAGGAGACTCCCCTTGGATATTTTTGAGATTCATTTCCTCTTAATGATCATTCTCAATGGATCTTAGGGAATTAGATCCAGTTTTTCAAAATAATGATCTTGTTTCTATTGATTATTCATTATTATTATATATACACCCTTTTCTTATTGAATAAAATATTAAATGAGGGCTGTTGATTCTATATTTAAGGCCTACAACATGATCTAATAGTTTTTTATTATGGGTCCTTTTTGGTTATGGGATTCACTGTACAAGTCTTTGTTGGTTGACATGTGATATTTCGGAATCATTCAGGAACATTTTTTCTCTTTATCATTCATTGTCTTATAGATGATTAAATTGTTATTAATATTTTAGATTTTTGGTTCTAGAATTATTCCTTAATTCATTCTTCCCTCTTCAACACTCTGTTTTAGGATTCTGTATTAGGGGATTGATGATCTCATGAATTGAGGTTGGTGGTTTATTAAGAAAATCTCTATCAATTGTAACCTTTGAGGGTTGTTTTTTTAGTGGTATATAAAATTTATTTCCAATGATTTATATAGGTTTTTTTATTAATGTTTTTTCATAGTGTTTGTATCTGCTGAACCAAAAGGGTAATTATTTTCAAATAAAGTGATAATTTAATATAAAATGGTTTTAAAATGAATGAATTATTTAATGAAAAAATTTGAGGATTATTTATTAAGAAAATATGGAATAAAATTATTTAGGGCATAAAATGAAATTATTTTATTCATTCCATTTCACAAGTTTTGATGGAATCAATTTGACTTTGATTTTAGAAATAAAATGGAATGTTTTGAAACATGAACTTGGGGTTGATTTGAAATGATTAACTAAAATGAATGATATCCCCTTGTATGTTGGATTTTTTTAATCAGATGGAAGCCTAGGTAGTTAGGTGGTAAGTAAACTTTCTAGTAATGCATTAAATTTACCTAGAAATTGACTAATGATGACAACAATAACTAAACTATGATGAGGGAAGAGAGTTCACTCAGTTTAGAATTATCATATTCCACCTTGTGTGGAAATCTTGTGATGTGTGTACACCTAGAACCATATTTCAACTAAATGTGTTAGAATAATTTTAATGACCAATCCTTATGCCTCTTAAACATGGTTCTATGATTGAAAATGACATATGCCTTCCATTTTTTATAAAATTCTTCTTCATTTCTCCTTGATTTTAATTATGTTTTATCTATTTATTTATTTCCATTGAAATGATTTAAGAGAATATTTTGATATGAATTATGAAAGGATTATCATTTTTGGTTTTATTTAAAAATGAGAATATTTGGTTTGTATGAAATATATTTATTTTAGAATTCATGGTAAGATCCTTCTAGGATATGGTTTCTCACACCCTACTTTTACCATTGGGAAGATTTACACTTTATCATGCTATATCTTGGAAAATGGAAAGCCTATATTGGTGGTGGTTTATATTCATGATGTGTGAGTCATTGGGTGTTTGTAGTGACCATTGGAGCACGTGTTCCTTTTATTACACAAAGATTTTGGGATGATATTTCTGATGGATATGTGATGAATCTGGTTATCATACCAATTTTGGGACATGTATCTGTCAACTTGTGGTATTTTTATATGGGCGAATGTTATATAGTACAAATTGTTTATTTATTATTATCCATTAATTTCATATTGTTATGTTATTCTTATGGAGAAATAATTCCCACCTATTTTGTTTTGATACCTAGATGCTTGTCAATACTAGGGGGATCAAGAATCCCCTTCAAGCCATATTAGGATTGATTTGGGTATTGTTTAGGTTTTTTTGAAAAGGTTGAGTGTAAAGCCCTCTTTATTGAACAAAAAAGAAACCTCTTTAAGAAATGGGAGAAAAGGAAACCCATTACATGAAAAGGGCATAGATGCCTGAATAAAAAGAACCCAAAGACCTACACAAGGATTGACAAGTCAAAAGGAAAGCAAACATAAAAACAAACATCAGAATGAACCTAGTCACCCCCTGAAAGACCATGAAATGTGAGTTCCATTGAAGGATGTGCCTCACCCCCTTCCAAGAAGTTGTGTCGTACTGGAAACACAACGTGGCAGAGAACTCCTCCAACCCGCACCAAGGTGCGGATGGAAAACTAGATGATAGGTACCAGCATACCTATCTCTCTTAAGAGCCACCCGCCAAACAGATCCTGTGAAAAAAACACAGTACAGTAAACCCAATTCAAGGAAAAACCAGATAGAAAACACAATGCAGAAGATCAGGCAAGGTTCCCATCTATCCAAATGGAAAAATGTCAATGATGGGTGTCATCACACCCATCCCCCTTTCGAGGTCGCCCACCCGACGTCCACTACAAATGTAGCAATGCCATCCAAATGCAATGAGAGAGAAACCGATGCTCGCAAATCCATTAACAACCAATTTGACAAACAAATCCTCATCAAAAATCAATTTTACAAACAAATACTCATGTGAATCAATCTAATGCAGCACCAATCAAGAAAACCTCCTACAGCCGAATGACATCAGAACTGAATAATGAGAGGAAACATCCAAACAAGAACAACATCATCTCAATATGATGAGCCAAGACCATATCCACACCAAGTTCCAGAGAAAACCCACCAAAGTCATTCAAAGCAGCCCTCAATGCGCTGAAACAAATCCATCCCTAAACTAATGAAACCACATGACACGGGAATAGAAACAGAATAGCGAAGAGCATCAAGGGATGAACCAGAACAACCAATGGTGTGACATGGAAGGCTTCAGAGCAGTTGGAAGGAAAAAAAATGCACTGATGCATCCAGAAGGCGAATCACTACATCAAGGGTCAGAGAGAGGTGAATCAGCCACCAAGAAGCCATCTTCCTTAAATGAGAAACTTGGAGTGAAGAAGCAAGGGGACCAGGTCGAGGGACCAAATCAAGAGTAGGGGATTGAAAATTCACAACCAAAGATCTTCAAGGAATGTTGTAAATCTCTTATCTCCAAGGCCACAGACATTTCAGTATCCAAGAAGAAGAGATATAAAGCAGAACGAGAAATAAGTAAGGATAAGCATGACAACTGAGGGAGGGCATACCTGGATAAGGATGGAAATCTTGAGAAGAGAAGCAAAACTCCATGATCTAGAGAAAAAACCAACCTCTAAAGCCCAAGCCGATGAGCGAGAGAGGAGGATCGAATAAAATTTCACAGAGGCACCCGTGGAGAGCAGGGAAACCCTAGTTCACCATCAAGTGATTGTGGAGCCATCAAAAGGTCATAATAGAAGAGTTGTTCTTTGTTCTTATCCAAAATATAGTGTATTATTTAGTTTGGTTATCTAGGTTGGTTTTCTAAAATTAATAATATATCAGATATTATAACATGAAAATTTAATATTACACTTCCTTTGATAATTATTAAATATGATGTATTCATATAATTTCACTACAATATCAATATATCCCAATAAATGATATAGATATGAAAATAGTTATATGATATCATATATCATATCCAATAAAATATTGGAAATTAATTTGATATTAATAGGTTAAACTTGATACATATGATATTATATAGCTAAAATTCATCTTCATAATATAGTCTATAGGGCATATATCAACCAATATACGACTTACAATTATGCTTCATATAATTTGTTCCATTTCACATTATACTTTATCATATGTAATATCTTTTGAAACCATATCAGAAAATTCTTCTAGATATTTACTAAAAACATTTATGAGGCTATCATTAAATTCAAAATGTATCATTTTTTAAATATCTTGTGAACATCAATTTAATACTATTTTTGGATAAACTCTAAAACACTTTTAGAGTAGATCTTTGAGTTTTTAAAAACTCTATACCAATTCATTCAACCCCAATGTGTGACACCAGGTAACATTTTCGAGTTCAAAACCAATATTAATTCTTGAATTTATAATTTTATGCATAAAATATCCTCTAGAAAAGAATCTATACTACTCAAGATACAAAGGGATTTGGCGTGATTTCCAATAAGAACAAGTACCTCTTTACCTATTTCCACGAGTTTTATTAGATACATTAATTTATTTGAAGTCTCACATTTGTCTATGACTTTGAGTTAAAACATAAAATATAGTATATAAATCTTGTATATCTACTCATATGTTCTCGATTCATTGATTATAGACAAGCTATGTCAATGAATAGATCACATGTCATTCACCTTAATAAAATGAATACATCACATGCTCCTCACCCAAATAGATCATCACATTATATGTATTATATTGGTATAGTTATAAAATCCTTTATTCTATCTCAATCAGGATCTAAGATATCATAGATATCAAATACAAGGATAAATCCCATCTTGGTTAATCCTCAACTTACCTCATAATCAAAAAAAATACCCAACCACCCCTTGATTAGCTAAGCATCATGGATTTCCTAATAATATATAAAAGTATAAAGTTTTACATACTAGGTATCATTCCAACCTTATATGTAGTGAAATAAAAATATAAAACATACACTCCCAGTACACCAAATTCATAGTATGGAAACTCCGTGTGGTATACGTAGTGGGTTATCTAGTGTATAAAACCCATTTGTGCCTCGTAATCATATTTAGTTTATCTATATGGAATCATAACCCAGATAACTATAAAATATTTTCACAAATAATAAAACTCAATTATGAACATAAAATAAATATAACTTAGAGTTTCACTTTGATAGGTTAATTCACATTACACTTTCATAACATATCTAACCATTATGAAAAATGATAAATTAGAGTCATATATTTGTCTAACATACTGTAATTTATATTTTTAAAAACATTCAAGAATATTTATATAACCATACCTAAGTTCCAATGTAATCATAAAACATATGATAGACTTCCATAGAGGCCTAATGTTTATGAAACATTTTGTATTTTATTAAACTAATTATATCTCAATGTAACTTCTTTCACTTCTCTATGTTACCATAAGATAAAACCATTCCACTAAAATTTATTAGTGAGTAACATCTAGGAAGAAACAAATTTTGAATAATGGTGAGACATAAGAATCATATTAATAATATTCATCATATTAAAAAAGTGTCCAATCTTCTTTTCTTCACAAAAAAAACGGTTACTATATTAATAACTTCTATTGTCTACTTGGAAATCTTTACAAATTTATCATCACAATTATTCTTACAGTATTTACATTCAATGTTTTCTATGATATAATTTTTCTAATAATATATAACTCAAAATGTTTCTTTAGTAATATATAATAAACTATTTTTAGATAAAAAGTTGCATTCACTTTTTATTTTGACTATCATAATCTTTTATTTTTTTACGTGAACATTTATTAGTCCAAATATTTTCCCAATAGCTTCTTAGAAACTGTATTCATTTGTAATATCAGGTAAAGATACACAAAAAAAATTATTTTTAGGAAATATCACTTCTTTATTTATAATTAATATTTAAAAAATATTATTTTTTATATGTATCATATTTTTTATTCATTGTGTTTGGAGAAATATTTTAGAAAGAAGATTTTATTTTCTAAAATATTCCACTTATGGTTAGTGGGATAATATCCCTTACATTTTAACAAACATATATATAAACACTTTTGTATCAAATAAAACATTTTTATTCTCACAAGATATTGAGGCATGTTATGGAATCTGATGAATTGTAAGTAATGTATATTAAAATATTCATCTCATATTGATTATAAAAAATTACTATTTTCAAAAAATTATCTTTTCACATAAGAAAAGTGAGATAATTATTCAAATTCCTTATTTGGATACATGTTATCTTTAAATATTTCTTTATATTCCAAATATTTCAAATTGAAACATTTTCTATGATATTCAAATAAAAACTATAATATCTATAAATTATTACGTTCATTTTTAACTCCTATATATTTATAAAAAATTTAGTACATAAATTAATATCATATAAATTTTTCAAAAAAACTATATCTATAACAATTTTAACAGACATTGACTCTCTATAGAGTTTTATAAACAACTTTAAGAAGCCTAAATAATTTCAACCCTATTGTATCATTTCAATTCCTTCTAGACACCACCTTTAGATTTATTGAGGTTTACTATTATAAAAACCAAAACATAGCTTCCTGATTAAACCATTACCATGTTGTACTATAAAAAAAATACCAGAAAATGAGAATCAGATTCCTAATTCCTCTATCCTAAAAAGTTTTATAAAATAGTGTAAATATTTCTTGAACTCATTCACATTATTAGAAAAGTTTTAATAATGATTCTATAATCAATTAAATAGAAAGATCATACATTAAATAATATAATTAGGGTTCAATGAGCCCTTATAATACTCAATCAAATTAAGTATATGAACAGTGACTAATTATCATTTTTCCATCTTATATCCAATGCCTTGGAAACCTCAAGTAAGTAATTTTATTCTTCTCATAATAATTTAGATTCAAGTGTAAAATTACATCGATATTTGGTTACTCAAGAAGATGTTAGCCAAATATAAATAATTTATCTACATGTTTAAGAACTGTTATTATATTTAAATATTTTTTTAACAAGTTACTTACAAGAAGATTATAATTTATTTGGGATTTATCTCAAGGTTATGTTATATGATGATGATGCCATTATATTTATAAAAATATTTTATTAGATGAGTTTAATGTTTTTCATTCATTTAAAAAAATAATTTTTTCAATGTGCTCCCATTAAAATAATGTCCACCTTTTAAGAGTTATCACATTCATTATTAGGTCAAGATCTATATTTCACTGTGTAATGAGTCCACCTTAGTTTTCATATCACCACTTGATATTTAGGTATATCATCAATGAAATAATTTCATATAAAACTCTTGGATGGTTGAGTAGACAAATATTTACCCAAACCAACACCTAGAAAAACCTAACATTATTCCTATGGTATCGTTCCTAAGGGTTTCCCAATTAATCCTAACTAAAAAAATACCAAAAATGAACAACTAATCCTACTAGGGTCTTCTGTTACATTATTTCCACAAAAAAATATAATCAATTAGCACCAAAATTTATCATTAATTCACTTAGTTTTATGCATGATTTATTATAAAGTGTTTACCTTATAAGGAATATGGAATTTTGATTTTTAACAAATATTTTATCTCATTATCTTATCTCATATATTACCTTTACATGTATGCATACTTTTAATGATATATTTTGGAATAATTATTCCATCCACCAAATCAACATGTTCAAACTAAATTGATATGTTACCTTTATACCACTCATGATCATGTTAGAGATAAGTTAGGAGAAAACTAAATCAGTTATCATATCTAGCATGTAACTCCTTATATTCATGTATGAAAATTTATAGAAGCAGTTTAGTTTAAAAAACATTAAAAAAATCATAATATAAATTTTTTATATTTTTTAATAAATAGGGGAATAAATAAATCATAACTTTATATTTTTTATAATAAATTTTAGAATAATTCACAAATTAATAAATTATAAACAATTTTTAAATTTACCATGCATTGTGGAAATTTTATAATTAAATAAATTTAAAAAATGTATATTTTTTTAATATGAACACCATCATATTATCCTTTTATATGAATTACAACTTAAATATATGATATTTTAAATAAGAAACTTATATGTATGAACTATTCATATATTATTTAACTATTCAGAACATCACACATTTTATGTTATTTATTCCTTGATCATATAACTTTTCAAAAATACTTTGATATTGGTTAAATAATTCCACAAACAAGTCTTTTAATTTAAATATTTTAAATTAATAATTATTAATTATTCATGACTTTTAATATAAAATAATTTATATCTGGTCTAATATGTTAATTTATAAACTATTTATAAAATAAACTTTCATTTCTATATAAACTATTTATATCCAAATTGTATGTCATAACTTATAAATACTAAAAAAAATTATATTTATATTTACTATTATAGATATTTATTTAATAAATGATTCGTAAACATTTAAAAATTACTTATAAACATTTTATAATTAATTAACATATAAACACTTTAAAAATTAAATAAAAATCCATAAAAAAGGATTTTTTTTATAATTTAAAAGAAATTATTTATATAACTCATTTCATTATAAAAAATGAGAAAAAAAATTTCAATGTATATAATATTTTAAAATATAATTTATATCATAAGCTATAAATTGTAATATTATGTATCAAATTTTAGGCTAGATAATCCCAATATGCGATTTTTTCCTTTTGGTGCCATGGATATTGTATTTTATTATGGGTATAGATATCTCTAATGTGATATAATACTCTATCGTACATGTGTGGAATGAGGTAATCTCCCCATACACCATCCTATATTTCACATTAAAATATGTATAAAACTGATGGTTTTTAGCTAAGTCGCCATATACAATATTCTATATCATATTTAATGAATGTTTTACGGATTATAACATCCTATCTTAGAAAAAATGAAATAATATAAATTTTATGTCATGGATTATGAGTTCTCATTTCATAAGAGTAGACACAATATAAAACCTATCTCGTTTTTTCTTATATATAATAGAACGTACAATACAACATCAAAATTTATTCATTTTCAAACATGATTCCATGAATTAAGAACTATGGTGATGCTCTAATACCCCCATAGGGTTTATAGAGACCAGATAAAAAATTTTCTAAAAACATACATAAGTGGCCAAAAATACCTAATATCACCTTACTATGAAAAATGAAACCATGTAAAAAAATAAATTAATAACTTGTGTACCTTTCACCATAGATGGATGCTTCTCCTTTTCTTGATTAATTATTGTTGATAATGATCACTGAGGAACAACCATAATACTATTCCATCCAAGGTATATAAATTGACTAACATATTATTCCACCTCTTAGGGGGGATTATCTGTATCTATATTTTTATTCTAGTACCTCTCATTAGATAAGGGTGAAAGAGGAAGAGAACTTCTAAGGAGAATTTTATAGAGAAATATAGGGCGTGGATCACATAGCCCAGCATCCCCATATCAAGGCATGTATATTTTATATAATCCTCATAGACTCTCCATAATATAGTTTGTTATTTACTCATATTTTATATAATTTTTTAGTAAATGGATTTGGTTAAAAATCCTATAACCTTCAAGAAACATGAATAAATGCTATAATTGGTCTTTTGAATTTCCCATGTGTTAAAAATATGAATGGTAAATAATAATTATGACATAAAATTTTACATTTTTTTATATTTGATAATAAATAAATATAAATCACACATTTCAATGCATTATTTCATCAAAATACCATATGGAATGATATGAAAATGAAATAGTGACAAGATTTAATATATTATATCTATCTATATACCCCCAAGTCTTAAGATATTCCTTTTGTGATATATATATATATATATTATAATATGGTGTCATTATATGATCTCATATCATATAAAAAATATATCAAATCTATACATGCTTTAGGAAATATCCCTATAAAACACCACCTAACAAATTAAAATAAAAAAATACATAAATCCATAAATAAGAGTCTTCAGTATACTTAAGGGAATAACATAGAGTTTTTTTTTCATATAGTAAGATATATTTTTCTACCACAATATGTGACTCTAGGATTTCATTGGGATCATGTTTGAGGACCAATGATAAGATATATCCAATCATGATTTTGTAAAATATTGTAATAATCTTGTAAAAAAAATTAAATCCTTTTATTTATTCTTCTTCCTTCCATATCTAATGAAGAAATTGATCCAATTGTTTTGAGATTAGATAAATATTTCAATTAATCCATATTCAATAACTATAATAACTAATGGGTAACTATTCTTGTGGGTGAAAGATTAAAATTTTTATGTTCAAGACTAGAAAAGCTATAAATAATGTCAACTCACCAATAATTGGTAGTTAGAAAATATTTTCCATTTGTGTTGTTAAGTCCTCACAAGTATCCTATTTATTTTTGGAAAATATAACATCATCAATCTACACAGTCACATTAAGTAAGTTTTTTATCATCATTATTGAAATAAAGAGTGTTATTCACATTAAATTTTATTAAAATAATTCTCTTTAATATATAGTAAAATTTGTAATATGATTATTTTGGTATATATTTAAGATTATAAAATAATTTATTAAACTTAAGAACTCAAGAACCACCACAAAAAATGAAACATTATAGTTATTTAATGTTAACTTCTTCCTCAATTTAATTATTAAAAAATAGACTTTTCATCTATTTGGAACACTTTTCAGTTCGTTTGAGCATAAATTCTAATAAAAATATGAATACTTTAAGCCTTATGACTAGATAAAAATTCACATATATATTTTCACCCTTAATTTGAGAGTAATCTCTTAAAACTGAATAAATTTTTTTCTATTATACTTCTAATTTCTCACTACTTTTATTATTATATAAACCTTATTTTTTTAAATCATATTACTCACTTTGCAATAATACAAAAAAATAAATAGTGATATTTTTCTCTATTTGATTTAGATCATATTCTATTTCTGGTATCAAACCCTCATGTTTTAATATTATATCAAATTTATTTGGTTCGGCTAGTTAAATAAAATTGGTATGATTGAAATTTACAAAAATTATATGTCTTTAAAAACCAAAAATACTATATCTATGGATGTTTTTAGGATTTAAAATATTTCTATGTCTTGTGATCTTAGTTCCTTATTGATCTAGTCCTTTTTCATAATTTGAAACATCATAATGTAGATGAAAATATTCAAAACCTATTGTTTTAACCAAACATATCCTATGATTTACAATATGAAACCCTCAATATGACTCAATATCTTCAACAATATAAAATTTTGGATTTGATATGTCATGATACTGTAGTACTATAAAATATATGTTGTTAATGATTTTCTTCAAATTCTTCTTACAACACAAAATTTTCCCATTTTCTTATGTGTATACATTTATCTTGAAATAACATAGTCTATCAAATACATTATAACACTACTTTTTTGTTTTCATAAAAAAAAATCATATCTAAAGGAATAGTGACTTGTTTTGGATAAATTAAGAACTGATCGAGAATATAGAAATTCATTATTTTTACATTTATCTAAAAGAATTTAAAATCATCATACTTTAATAACATGGTTCTCCCTATTTCCACTAAAATATAATTCTCGCATTTTTCTACTCTATTTTTTGGGTTTCTATAGAGAACTAAATTCATTATTTATTCCAGGATTCTCATGATATGATTTTATGTCTTTATTATGAAATTTTTATCCATTTTTTAACTAAAACCTTTTAAAAATATATCTATTTTTATTTTCATCATATTATTGAAAATAATTAAAACAATCAATAAATATTTATTTAACAAATATAAAGTAAACATAATTTACACATTTAAAATAATTAACAAAATCTTTACATTAGTTATATGCATTGATAAATTTTATGAACATTGAGCCACACACATCTTAATGTATCAATTTTAGAGGATCATTCATTTTTATTTCTAGAATCCTATTGAATAATGTTATCATCTTACCCCTGTGATCCAAATAACATGTGTTCATACTCTCCAAAATTATGTTTGGAAGAAATTTCAAATATTCACTCATTATCAGTTTATCTATGTTGGTTTGAATCTAATGGAGAATTATTCTATGTAAAATTTCATTCTCTTTTATAACTCTCTTGAAACAAGTGTTTTTGTCATTTAAAATATATGATATGTTATTATACATTTATAAATATTATATTCTACTTTATACATCCAATTACATATTCATTCTTCTAGAATATCACTTCATTCACATAATTAATAAGTTAATAAAAAATCGATATATTTTTCCACAACCAAATAATAATGAAAATAATATTAGTAACAAAATTCTTTTAACTAAATTTCATTTTTACAAATGCTTTCACAGAGATTGATTAGGCATATTTAATAGTTTAAAAGATAATTTTGGTTTAGAATGTTTTATTATAAAATACTATTTTAAATTTAATTATCTCTTTATTTCAAATATTTTTAAGAACCTAAACCGCAATGTATTTCCCCTGATAACTCATATACTTGATATATTTGGAATTATTACTCCGTTTAAATTATCTAGTACTATAATGATGTAATTTTTTGAGATGTGTGCGGCTAGACCATAACGTTCAAAAGTATCTTCAAGGGAATCTAAATAATTTTATAATTTCACTATATATCTCAAATATTATATTGTTTTACCTTTTATTTCTTGAAATTTTATCACCCTAAATTCATCCCCACTCTTTGATTAAGTGAACGATATATTTTAAAAATAAATTTATTCATTGTGTATGTACACTCTTCAATAATAACATCATCCTTAAAACATAAACATCCTCAGTTTTATATTTTAATTTTCCTAATCATAACACCACTTTATTTTTAAATTTAGATATCATAACATTTATTCAACTTCCAAAAGATTAGGAACATGCTCTATTACCCAAGAAATGACCTTAGAGTTATAATTAACATATTTTTTTCCTACAAACCTCATATTTTTTATAATTATAAGACACACCACTTATAGGTACAATGAGCGTTTCACATATATTTGGGGAAGTAATCAAATCCATTAAACTATTGTAACTATTTAAATATTATTGAATAAAATAAAAATTTTCCAACACAATTAATCTTGTAATAATTGTAAAATATAAAATTTTATTTTCAGAATTATTGGGATTATCTAATTTTTTGGAATATTCTCTAAATCCCTTTATATAATTTTTAATCTCAAACTATAAATCTTTATAGTAATAATCAAATTAAACAAGTCATCCTCAAGAATTATGAAATCCTCATTCTTTGTAAGAAAATGTTTTATAGTAATCTCAATAATATTTTTTATCAATTATATAATTTCATTAAGATCACCCATATTTCTAGAATACATTTCTTCTGTAGTGACCTGACCCCAAATAACCTAGAGCCAATGTCTACTTTCAATTAAATTTACATGATTACAAGGAATAAAATGTACATGAAATACCAACTGTTCTGGGAAAATCATTGGTATAGTTCACTTATATGGACCTATACCAATGGTTTGGCCAAACCTATTGGTATAGGTCACTAATTTAGACATTTACCAATAGTTTTGGACAAAACGTTGGTATTTGGGGACTAATACCAATAGTTTGGAGAAAACATTGGTATTGGTCACTTATATGGACCTATGCCAATGGTTTTGGCCAAACCATTGGTATAGGTCCCCCCTATACCAACGGTTTGTCCAAAACCATTGGAATAGTTCCTAAAATCAAAGAATCTATACCAATGGTTCTCAAAAAAATTTGTATAAACCTATAACAATGGTTTTGAGAACCGCTGGTATAGTTACATGTATTGTATATGGAATCTTTTTATAAATAACATTAAATAAATCAAAATTTAAAATATTAATGATAATAAATAAATATATTTATAAAATTATGTTCACAAAAGTCATGTTAGGTTAGTGGTTAGGTCGTTCAATCATAAACCAGAGGTACTGGGATCAAATCTAATAGAATGCTTCTTTTTTGAAATATATATACCAATGATTTTATAGAACCGTTGGTATAGAGTTTTCATAATACTTATACCAACGATTTAGAAAAATGTTGGTATAGGTCTATAACAATGGTTTCTTCCAAACCGTTGGTATAGACCTATCCCCATGACTTATTAGCCAACACTTCTTCAAACTTTTCGTATAGGATATACCAATGGTTTGGAGGTCTATACCAATGGTTTCAAACCGTTGGTATATAGTATTTCTCGAGAGTGGAGTTTAGTAATCTTGGTAAACTAGATGCATACATGAGAATAAAATACACTAATTACAACATATTTTTCCCTTATTTATATATAAATAACCTTAAGGATAACTTTAATCAATCTAGAAAATCACTTAATATCTTTTATAGTACGCTTCATGGAATCTTGGGGAAGGAAACCAAATAAGGGTGAGATAAAATTCTTATTAAAGGAAAACTGTAGCAGAAGAACTAATGAATCAATGATAATAGTCAATATGGAAAGGTAAATAAGTGGACACACATGTCATGCAATTAATAAACTGAATTGAAGTCCGTAAACAATGTGAAAGTTAATAACTCGAAACACATACCATTCAAATAACTATATAATGGGAAAAAATATGGCAAGGTATGAAAACTGAATCACATAAAATTAAATTAATGAATTTAAAATGAGATACATCCATAGATATATAGATACAAAATATCATTGATAAATATTATCTAAAACTAAATGAGGGTAATTCTTTCCTAATGGATGTAATGTTTGAGGAAGATGGAAACCTATAATGCCAAGAACATTCACAATACAGTTTAAACTATTCTCATTTACATAACTAATGTGTCTCATGATAACCTATCAATGCATCAAGGATCTATATAAAGTCTAGGTTTCACCCTTTATTTCTTGTCCAAATCATTCGCCATAACGAATAATCAAAATAAACAGAACACCTTATCAAAAATCCATTTAAATTAAGAATACAGAATTATCAATATTTCACCAAATAATTAAATAACTATCAAAGTATAAACCTTATGTAAAATGGTATATAGTTTAGGCAATAGAAATATCAATTATAAATGAAGTAGATAATTTTTGAGAAATTCAGTGTTCAATGATCCGATAAGATTGAATATCTCCAGGGGACTAACAAATAAATCAAGGAATTTTTTGTGAATAATATCCTTGGATAAATCAATCATAACCCATACAAAGTAATAATAAAGTTTAAATCAATACAAAATATCCCAAATGGTGTAAAATAAATATTTTTTTTGTTGAGGAATGGAAATTATACTTAAATATCTTTTAAAAATGTTATTGAGAAAAATATCCTTTTATTTTGAAAATAGATTTTGAAAAATCATTTCTTTGAAAATAAATATTCAAAAACCTTTTCTTTAAATATTAATTTTTTGATCATTCAAATATTTCTTAGAAATAATGATAGTAGGAAAACCCATACATGTCGTACTAGGTAAAAAAGAACATTCCTTTAATGCGGTAAAAATATTAGAAAAATGTCTTATCTGAAAAGAGACAACATGATTCCATTGAAAAATTGGTACAATATAAAAAGGCTAAAAAATTATTTACCAAATAATTTTAAAAACATTTTATTAAAACATGGGATATAGAATAAAAGACGTTCTCTGAAAAAAGAGAGAAAGAATGTCGGGTTTTCTAAAAGACATTTCCTAAAACATTTTGAGTTCCAAAGAGTGTAAAAAGGGTACTAATACTTTTAAAAGTTTAAGAATAACCATATTATAGTAAAATTAAAGGTTTTATTCAACAATGGTCATATAATTTACCCTAATGGAAATAGCATTGAAAGATCATTGAAATTATTCGTGAGGAAAATAATCTTTAAACATTCCAAAGTGTCTCATACCACTTTGAAACATTTTAAAACAGAAGACTAATGAAGGAATAAAATTAAATTAAAGTCATAATATAATTAGATTAATTATATTCATTACATATCGTTAAAAATAGTATTATATACTCTATATAAAATAAATTAGGTGCATAACAATACATAAGTCTCAATGGAATGTAAATTGAGATGAAATCCCTTACATATAAACCGAAAGACCCAAAAGTAGTAATCATAAAATAAAATGTCTAAATATCAGAAATATAAAATAATTCATTATATAATATATAAAAATGGGTTTTATATAAACCATATTAAAAATATTAGGTGTACAAAAATTAAGTATGCCTCATGGAAAGAAAATGATTCAAGAATCCCTTAACTTGAGTTTCCTTTCGGTTAAAAGTACTTCAAATTTCTGTATCATAAACTTATTTAAATATTATACTCTCTTGAGAAAGTTTTTAAAATATATAATTAATTTTATTTCAATTTTTACTATGTTTTATACAACTACTAAAAAATTATGTTTACATTGAGTGATTTGATCAAATTCAGTTTATCTGTCGAAAACAACTTTGGTAGGTCAACTAGGGACAAATGGGTCATTAAATAACATCTATCAAACAGAAATAATAACACAATTATAATATTTATATATCAATTATAATTTTAAAAATAATAATTTTATATTATTATGAAAAATGAATCAACATGACAATCAGGGAGACAGTAGGTCGTACGTACACTTGAGTAACGTTCTTATTTTTCAATGATCGTTATGGAAAGAAGGTAAGTAGTGACATATCATTAAAAAATTATCATTATATAATAAATAAAATATTATTTAATTATATATACTAATATATATAACTCTTGTGATGAAAAAGTAATCACATAATTTTGAGGAGGCGGTAGTCCACCCGTCCATGAATAACGTTATCACTTTTTATGTGTGTGAATGTGTAATAAAGAAAATAATATATATATATATATATATATATATATATATATGAAAAGGTAATTATTTCATGAATATCATATATATGTTTTTTATTTCTTATATGTTTAATTATAATCATCTTTTATACATTCTATGTATTATGTGAACAAATCACATCGCTTTGAGGGGGTGATAGTCCACACTTCCTCAAACGATGTTCTCGTATTAGCAAAAAATGGAAAGTATTAAATTTCTGTGTTAGAAAAGGATTAAAGAAGTATAAAAGCACAATAAATATAATATATATCATATAGAAACATATTTTCCATCATAATGTACAACCCGTAAAGTTGGTAAAGGAAAAAATCAAAAATCATAGTTTCATAAGACAGTATTTCGACATACATAGAAATAGTATATTCATTGCCCATTAGATGTAAGTGTGTGTAAGTGTATTTAAAACCCTTCACATAAAAAATTATTAGTATATTTATGATATTGGTGTTGTTATAAATGAATATAATAATAATTTTTTAGGTTATGGAGAAGTAATGGAATGAAAAGTGATCATTGGAAAGCATTACATTAAAAATTGGATAACTTTTTTTGGTTTAAACCAAAGGGATTCATGAAAAAATAGAGACTTATAGATATTGGTGATAACATTTGAGATAATATTTTTTCATATATTATATGAGACCATTTTTGTTGATAGGTATGAGGAAGTGGGAGAGGTGATGGCCTTTTATAAAGGCAGAAAAGGGCTCACTTTGTATCCTTAAAAAGAAGTTAGGTGTACCAACATTTTTAACGTAAAAAAGATATAAAAAACCAATAAACGAAATAATTGATGGTTCATGGAAGAATTGTGTCCATAATATGGGTTTTTTAAAACATTACAGGTTATTTGGGCCCTTAAATTAATGGTTTAGTCCTTTATAAAACTTAATTTTACCTTAATAATTATAATTAATTTTAATTACATTCACTAATATTTTTTTTGTCAAAAACTATGTTGAACTATTATAAATTATTAATAATTATTATTCCAAATATTTTATCCATTTTTCCAAATTCTAATTACTGAAGTCATAAAATTTGATTTAAAATCCATCCCACAGGTGGGAAAACAATGCGTGTTTTTAAAGTAAAACATCCAAAATTCTATTATGTTTTTTATAATGAATTTCAAAGTGATATTGATTACAATGATTTAATTTTGTTAATTTATAAAAATATTATCTAATTAAACTTTAAAACCGATTAAAATTATAATTTATCCTTATAAATAAATCAGAAGAAAAGGCAGTTTTGAACTAAAATTTGGTATTTTTAACTATTTACTAAAAAAATGAAATGTTTGAAAAAAATATCAAAAATTCCACATATTATATTTATTATGTTTCTATTTAAATTAATAATTTTATTTTCGACATATTAAAACTATTAAATTTTCTAAAGTCATATTTAAAATGAGTTTATCATTAAAAGGTGGTAAAATTACCTTTATAAAAATATAGGTTTTTATGTGTGAAATAGGGGTTTTTATTATCTTATTCATATTAATCATAATGAATGAATAGAAAAAATATTTTATTGAATATTTAACATATATATTTAATTAAAATCATTTCCTATTTTTAATTTATTGAGTTTATTAAGATAAAACTCCTTTGGAAGCATAAAAATAAATATAGTTCTTTTTATGTCCAATTGGTTCTTCATTTTTTCTCATTAGTTGGTAACCCATGAATTAAATTTATATTTATAGAAACTATAAATTTTTATAATTTATTTTATACTATTAATAACGACTAATATAATGATTAGGTTATACCAAATTATATTAAATAATGATATTTTAATAATACATTGTTTTTGGGTGAAACTCAGTCTTGTGAGTAACGCAAGCCATCGAAGAAGGTTTCTCTTGCATGTGACACATGCTAACATAGTGTTAAATGATTTTAAATATATAGAATATATTTTTAATTGTAAATATATTATGAAATATATGGATTTTACATTCACTTACATGCTTACTGTCACGTTTCGTACACACTATCGAATAAAAGGATCTTACATTTAAATTTTGGGGTGTTGCATTCTTCCCACCATAATTAAATTGAATCCTAGAAATTTAAACTCGATTAGGGTAATATATTGTTTGATATTTACAATTTCAAAATCCAAAATCATGAAAAGGGTTTGCAAAACATCCTCTGGTAAAGAGAGAAATAGAAGTACAAGGGTCACATGGAATAACATGTAACTAGGTCTTTAAGTTGGAGAGAACTCATTGAAAGTGAAAATACATACTTGGATGAAAAGAAAAAAATATTTATAGGGAGTGAATGAGGAAATCAATCACAAACAAGTGAATGATCAATATAAAGTTGAGGGACTCAAATCCATAAATATGTGATGATTTAAAATTCCATCGATTCAACAGAAATTAACGTATTGGGACATCATTTTAGTTCTAAGTAATTTTTCTAATGTTGGGTAATTATTTTACTTACCAAAAATATAAATAAATATTCTTACTTGATAGGATTCAATTCCTTATCAACAATAATAACTTTTGGATGTGATTTAATAAAATTATAATTTACCCCTTTACACCCATAAACTAATTAACAATAATGATTTTTTATACCTAAAGAATTAAAGAAACATTTAAAGGATCATAAGGCCAATAAAAGAGTGATAACTCTATCCATTTTTCTATAATTATCTTCAAAAACCAATATAGTTAATAGATTATTCATCAATCCTCAAAAGTGATATTACTGGTTAATAATTAACATTTATTCATCAAATTATTTAACTAAAAACAATGAAATTTTAACCAGGATGTTGTGTAGGTCAGTGGTTGGCATGAAACCCTTATCATCCTTCTGTAATGGGTTCAAGACTCCCAACCATTCCAAATTTTATTGGTTGTCACCTGAAATACATGTTTTCCTTTTCTAAAACAAAATATGTATATTTTTGAAAATAAAAATAATAAAATTCCTTGATGTTTATTCATTAAATATATTTTTAACTATAGTATTCAATAAATCCTAAATACATAAATAATTCATACAAATATTTTGATATAGGTCCTTCTTTGGTGTAGGGTTTATCCATAGTATCATTTTTTGGATTTCTAAATCATGACACCTTGTTTTTAAATCTAAAAAAACATAGGTTTATCATTGATAAATAATTTTCATTATCCATTCAAATTCGTCATAATGGTTTATAAAGAAAATGTGTATTATCCTAAGTACATCCCCCAGGAGTGTCAAACTAGGTGATTAGTAAGGCCCATTGTCATGTATAAGGTTTCCCTATGTCAGGATTAGAACACCTTGTTTGATTTATTACTCCTAGGTACATCTGTGCTAGAACCACGTCCACTTGTAGTATCCAAATAGGGATGTATTTTTAGGAAAGACGACATAATCTATACTTTACCAAAATTCTAGTATTTAATTCTATACTTATCCTCAAATTGTATATTATGGTTCTGCCCTTTAATATACGTTTTCATAAATCTTATTCCCAAGGTTTCTACTGAAATTATTTTGATACCAACTATAGCGACTCAACCCCAGATATCCCGGAGCCGGTGTCTGCTATCAATTACATTAGAATGATAAAAAAGAATTAAATCTCAAAGGACAACGAGTTTATTATTCTTGGTAAACTAGAAACATACATGAGAAAAGAGTACACTAATTACAACATTTTCTTATTCTTTCTAAATAAATAAATTTGAGATAACTCTAATCAGTCTAGTAAATACCTAAATGTATTTCATAGTAAACTTATTGGATTCTGAGGGAAATAAATAAAATAATATTGAACTCAAATTCTTAGTAAGGGAAAAATATAGAATAGGTAATAATGAATCAATGAGAAATTTCAATATTTAAAGGTAAATAAATAAACACCCATTCCATATAATAAATAAACTAAATAGATCTGTGTAAAAAATATGGAAAAGTAATAAATGAAAACAAATTCCATTTAAGTAAATATATAATATAAAATAAATATGGAATGGAAATAAAACTATGTCTCATACCATTTAATAAATGAACTAAAAATGAAATGTATCCATAGATATGTTGACGTAAAATCACATGGATAAATATTAACTGAAACAAAATGAGGTTAATGATTTATTAATGGATGTCATATCTAAGTCACCTGAAAAACTATACCATCAATAACATTCACAAGATAGTCTAAACTATTATAATTTGCACAACTAATTTGTCTCATGACAACCTGTCGATACATCAAGGATCTATATAATGTTTGGGCTCCACTATTCGTTTATTGTTCAAAGCAGTCCTCATATCAAATAATTAAAATAAATAATATTTCTTATCAAATATCAATATTGAATAAAGATTACTGAATTATAAATATTTACCCAAATAATTAAATAACTATCAAAGTAGAAAATGTATGTAAAATGGTACACAGTTTTAGAAATAGTAATATCCATGATTAATGAAATGGATAATTTAGGTGAAATTTAATGTTCAATGATCATAGGAGGATGAAAATTTAAAGGGGACTAAGAAATAAATAAAGGAAGTGATTATGAATACTATAATTATACAAATCAATCATAAACCATCCAAAGGAAAAATAAGGATGATATAAATAAAATATATCCCATGTGGAGTGAAATAAATGTTTGTTAATAATTATGAATGTAAATATAATGAAAATTTATTTTAAAATTTTTTAAGGAAAATATCCTTTTATTTTGAAAAAACATCTGAAAAAACTTTTCATTTAAAATCACTTTAATTTTTTTTAAATTATCCTTTTAAACATGAAAAGGAATCTTCAAAGGAATTACGGTGGGTAAATCCATATAGGTCATACAAGGTAAAAGGAACCTTCCTTTTACAAAGTAAAAAGGTTAGAAAAATTCCTTGTTCAGAAGAAGATAAAAATATTTCATTGAAAACATTGGTGAATAAAAAAAGGGTAAAAAATCCATTAACAAATCACTTTAAAAACATTTTTTAATTTTTTTTAAAACATTGTTTTTAGAAGAAAATAGGTTCTCTTACTAAAGAGAGAAATAAAGTCAGGTTTTTTCTTAAAAACCTTTTGAGTACTAAAGCATGGAAAAATAATACTAATACTTGAAAAAAAAGTTATGAATAAATATATGAGATTAAAATGAAAGGTTTTATTTAATAATGGTCATATAATTTCCTTTAATTTATATAAAATTAAAATATCATTACAATTATTTGTAAGGAAAATAATCATTATACATTATAAAGTGTCTCATACCACTTTGAAACATTTAAATTAGAAGCCTCGTGAAGGAATAAAATTAAATAAAAGTTATAATATCATGAGAGTAATTAGATTCAGTATATATCATTTAAAAGAGTTGTATATACACCATATAAAATAAACTAGGAGTATAACAACAAATAAGTCTCAATTGAATGTAATATAGACGAATTACTTTACATATGAATCAAAATTACCAAAAGTTTTAGTCATAAAATTAAACATCTAAATATCAGGAAGATAAAATAATTAAAGAAATAATATATCAGACATGTCAGTATCTATATCATATAAAATAAATTAGGTGTATAAAAAATAATTATGCCTCATTGAAAGAATATGAGACAAGAATCTCTTATCTTGATTTTCATTTCCATTGAACGTCTATTAAATTTATTTATATTAACTTATGTTAAATTTCTACTTTATTGAGAACATTTTTCATGTTTATAATTACTTTTATTTCAGTTTTCATTATGTTTTATACAACTACTTAAACAAGTATGTTTATGTCTGGTGTTTTGAATAAATTCATCTATTGTGTTGAAAAAAACATTGGAAGGCCATCTATGGTCAAAGGGGTTATTATATAACATCTATATAATATTAATAACGAAATAATTATCATATTTATATATCAATTATACTTTTAAGAAAATAATTACATATAGTTATGAAAGATGAATCAATATTAAAATCATAGAGATGATAGGTCATATGTACGCATGAGTAACATTATTATTTCTCAGTGAACGTTATGGAAATAAGGTAAGTAACACCATAATTATAATTATATCATAAATAACATATTATTTTATCATATATACTTATATATATAATTCTTTTGATTAAAAATTAATCACATCATGTCAAGGAGGCGGTTGTCCTGAAGTACATGAATAATGTTATCACTTTTTAAGTGTGTGAAATGGTAATAAAGAAAATAATAATATATATATATATACACTGATATTTTTAATTTTAATAATATTTTATACATTCCATGTATCATGTGAACAAATCACATCACTTTGATGGGGCAGTAGTCCACACTTCCTCAAAAGATATTATCTTATTAATGCAAAATGAATATTATTAAATTTATATTTTATAAAAGGATTAAAATTTATAAATACATAATAAATATCATTAATATCATATATACATAGTTTTTTTATCATAATTTCAAACCATTAAAGTTGATAAAGGAAAAATTAACAATCATCATTTCTAGAGGCAGTAGTTTATCGTACATAGAAATAGTATGTATATTACCCATTATTTGGAAGTGTTTGAAAGTTTAGGTCGAACCATTAACATAAAAAAATCCTAGTATATTTATGATACTAGGTTTTTTTATACAATAATATAATAATAATATTTGAGTTGGTGGAGAAGTAATTGAAAGAGAAGTTTTTGTTGGAATATATTACCTGAAAATTGGGTAACTACTTTTGGTTTATACCAAAGGGATACCTACACAAATGAAGACTTCAAGGTAGAGGGTAGGGATGTTGGCAGACTATTTGGAATGTTTTTTTATTATCCAATGTGTCTTTAGTGGTGTGAGTAAGTGGGAGAGGTGGTGTCCTTTTATAATGGAGGAACATGACTGACTTGGTATTTTGTAAAATAAGATAGTTGTACCGACGTTTTTATAATAAAAATTCATAAAAAAAACCAAAAAAACTCAATAATGGAAGTTTAATGGCGTAAATATTTCTATATAATTTCTTTGACTTTATAGGTCATTTGGGACTGTAAATAAAAGGATTAGTTCTTTATTAAGCAAAATTTTACCTTAATAATTATAATTAATTTTAATTACTTTCACTGATATTTTTGGTTAAAACTAATTTGAAATTATTATAAAAATAGAATATCCTGATTCCAAATATAGAATCCATTTTTCCAAATTCAACTCGCATAATATAAAAAAATTAATATAAAATTCATCACACAGGCGGCACAACATTGTAGGTTTTTAAAGTAAAAATATCCAAAATATTTCTAGTTTTTTTATAACCAATTTCAAAATAAAATTAATTAAAATTAAATACATTGTATTAATGTATAAAAATTTTATGAAATTAAACTTTCAAAAAAAATTATAATTTTTCATCATAAATAAATTATATGAAAAAGAAGTTTTGAACTAAAATTCTGTATTTTTAACAATTCATTGAAAAATGAAATGTTTTATAAAATATCAGAAATCCACCCTAACCTAAAAATTTTGTTTCTATTTAAAAGATGAATTTTATTTTGACATATTAAATAAATTAAAGTTTAAAAATTTATATATATAATGGGTTATCTATTAAAATTCGGTAAAATTACTTTTTTAAAAATATAGGTTTTTATGTATAAAATAGGGGCTATTCTTATATTATGAAAATAAAACATAATGGATGAATATAACAAAAATTTGATTGAATATATAAAAATATTTATCTCATTAAAATAATTCAATAATTTTAATTAATTATGTTTATTAAGATAAAAATCCATTGGGATCATAAAAATAAATATATTTCTTTTTTATATCTAATTAGTAGTTATTTTCATTTCTCAATAGTTGGTAACCCATGAATTCACTATATATTTATATAAAACACAACTTTTCATATTTAGTTAATACTATTCATAACCACTGGCATAAAGACTAGGTTATATGATATTATATTAACTAATAATATTTTAATAATACATTTTTATCTGGTGAAACTCAGTCTTGCGTGTAACGCAAGCCATCGAAGAAGGTATCTCTTCCGGGAAACACACTCAATCTTGGTGTTTCTTGAATTGAAATATATAGAATATATTTTTAATATTAAATATATTAAAAAGTATCCAGATATTATATTCTATAATGTGATTGGTGTCATGTTCCATATAAGCTATAATATAAAAGGATCTTACTTACGAATTTCAGGGTGTTACGTATTCCATATTCGTAATCATATTGGTATTTGAATCTTTAAGATATTTATTTAGTGATTCATTTTTATTCTTCAAAATTTTAATTTCTATTTAAATATTTATATTTTATTTCAAAATAGTCAAGGTATTCATAATTAATTAAAACATATTTTGTGTCTCTAGATCACTACTTTACTTTTCCCTACTACCCCCTTCTTCTCTAAAGGGGGTCATTTTACTATTAAAATTTTTTCCTAAATGATTATAGGACATTAAACTCTGAATACTATTCATTTTTTCCACATTCTTAATAAAAATATATTACATCCCATTTTGAGAGAAAAATAATTTTATTTAAAGAATTTTCTTTTCCCAATACTTTTGTGGTTTTTATTATTCATTAATAACTTTAAAACTTGTTTTTCTTAGTTGATCGTTTCGGATAATAATCCTCATCAAGTCTTCTTTCTTCTCAGGGAAACAATAAGAAAATTTTAAAATATTACTATCATTTATAGACATAAATATATTTTTACTTTATATTTATATATCTTCACTAAATTTATTTTGAGAAAAAAATAAACTCATTTAATTTAGTAGAAATATTATTAATATTCAATTCCTCCACATTTGACCTTTTAGATTTAATTTTATTTCAATCTTTTATCACTCTTAATGTTTTATCATTTTTGAATTGACCATTATTATTCTTTTTTATACTAATCCTCATCTTATGTGATATCATTCCATTATAAATCTTATCAATTGTAAATTCATGATTGTCTTGATCCTCTAAAGACCATAAATTTTCATAGAACATGTTCAGCCAAAATCACTATATAACTCTAACAAAAATAATTTTATAACTATCCTAATGATTAGTAACACCATATAAGAAAAATTAGACCAAATATATAGAGATGAAAAAACCACAACATGTTTGGTTTTTTCTAGATATTGGTCTATCAAGTTAAATATATATAAAAAATGGGTCGATAAATATAAAACTCTTAATTTCTTAATTGTTTGTTCTCTACACAGTACTTACTTTAACATCTACCATGATGGAATCTATGGGACCGTGATATAATTTACTTATATATGGTGTAAAATTATCACAACCAGGATATTTAATTTTATTTTCATGTTTTCAATAGATTTTCCGTTAAAAGATTCATTCTCTATTTTCTTGGACTATGCCATGGTGAATAAATAAAAACCCTTTTTTATAACCTATGGGTGTGTCTTTTGATGACCATTCAATCTCAAAACCACCACTAGTTATACCATGGTATTTTCTTTCATAAACCATGAAATAGTGGGGAATACTATGTTTTAATTATTCATTCCCATGGTTATTCTCTATATCTGTATGGAACCATGAACATAAAAATGTTCATTTTCCATTCTAACCATTTTCAAGAACTAACCTAGATGTATTTGATGAATAACACAGTGTGGTTTTTGACACCATATAATTTTATCATTATATTATATAATAGATTAAATCCAATTATTCTTCTATCAAGGGATGATAATTTTATCGAAAAACACAATATAAAAACATAACAAAAAACTTTGAATAATATTCTTAAGAAATTATTCATCTTGAGATCCATAATTTAGAGTTATCCAAACACCACACTATAAGATTGAATGTGTTTTTAGTGAGTTATTTAATACATATTATAAATATAAATACTACATTTTTAATGTATAAATTTTAGGCTTCTCTCTCCCCATTTTCACATCAGTTAATTAGTTTTCATTATTTTCCCCTATCTCTAATGAATCATCACTCAAACAATGTATTTAAATTTCAATGATTTTATTATTAAACCTAGAATATATTGATGTTTTTTGTGATACTTATGGGGGAAATCCTATATAGTATAAGGATGTACTCAATAATATATATTAAAAATTATTGATATTTTTTAGAGTTGGGGTCAGTATCTAAAAACTTATACTCTTGAGTTATTATAGGATTAGAGTATTTCCACATTTTTGGGATATGGTTGTGTTTGGTGTTTTCATAATTTTCATATTTCCATATATATTATTTTAATATTGTTTCTGAATAGTTTTATGTTAATATACATGATTTGGAATTTTCATATTCCCTTGTGATTTTCCTTTTATATTTATACCAAATTACCCATAACCCTTCTTCCCCGAGTGATCATGTGTTTATGTTCAACCCCATAGGATTACGTCTCCTTGAGTGTTCGTCTTGTTGTTTTCACACCCGCCTATTTTGGTGCTAGGAGGAGTTTTCAATTTCCTATTGTTTCAGGTAGGGATCCTTCTGTATCTATTATTCTGTGTATCAATTAGGGTGGGTATACTGATGTCTTCTTATGGGTATAGTTAAAACCAATTTTAACAATGAAAAATGAAGGGCTGAGAAGATGATGATGATTATCGTATTATTTTATATGTTATCCTTAATCCATTTTGTGATTTTTATTAGTTCTATGCCTTATAAAAATCATGGTTGTGGTGGTCTTTATTTACGCACATATATGGATTATGTATACTTACTATTAATTTTATGCTTAACCGTTGTATATATATAATTGATTAACCATGTATATTATGTTAAGAAAATGGATACCCCAAGATCGAACTTGTTCTTTGATAACCCTGGTGGAATTAAAGAATGAGTGTTTTCTAAATTTGAATACACTTTTCCTTGTTAGGTTTAACTATGTAGTGTGTGTGGTTTCTTTCTAGTTTATGCCTTCTAAGGATGTGTGGTGCTACTGTTGAGGGTAAGATTGTAGTTGGGTTGGTCAAGATGGTGTAGAGGAATCTCAATTTGAGATATTGATTGATTTTGGAATAGATTTTCAATGTTAGGGTAGCGGGGTTGTATGTTCGGGTTGTGGTATGTCTATATTATAGGGTGTGATGGGTGTGGTGATGTTATATAGTAGGGTTGTCATGTTGGTTGTGATGAGGTGTATTGCAGTGTTTGGATGTAAGTTGGGGGGTTTATTTGTTGAGTTAAAGGTTAGGGCTTCAATAATTTTAAGAATGGTAATAACAGTGGTTGGATTAGGAGCTATGTGGGGAGGAAGCATGAAGTGTGGTGTTTTATCATTGTTTTCTTCCTCTGTTTGGCTAGGTTGGGTGGTGTTTGCGTGCTGTGATTTTCAGTGATGGAGTTAGTGGCCTAGAACCAACTAATTTGTACTTTATTCATTAATAAATACCTTATCACATCTTGATTGTTCTTCTGTGTGACAATGCATGTGATAATATCTTAAGGATTTTTGTTTCATTAAAGGGTCATAGTGGATCCCTGCTACGATGAGAACCCAGAAGTTCCATAATTGAATATGTGTTCTATGGACGGATGATGTTATTTGAGGGACACAAATAATACAGGCCATTAGGTGTGAGGACTCATAAAACATTGAGGCATCATCTCATGGTGTGCACCCTTGTTAATATCTAGGAGGATATTATAAGAACGGGACCAGCCAGTAGGAAATCCACTTTTCATGGTGTCATTGGATGTTCCTATATGCGGACGTGTATATTGGTCCTTATACTTTAAAATTATTTTTAATGGGTATTACAACTTCCGCACTTAGATGTATTGATGAAAACTGTAATGACACACTATTTGTAGAGAGGTAGGACATGTTGGGTGTGTTACGAGTAATACTACATTAATAGATCATGTGAGAAAGGATTTGACCCTTCTGTTCTATAACAAAAGTAAATATTTTAGTCCCTTTTATATAATTGATATAGCCTAAATAAGTCCATGTCCATGGTGAGGATTGGGAAAGTTCAATTACGAGATGTCAAAGAAAGAATAATCAAACACATGGGTTGATGGAACCAGCATGCAAGCCACTTGATTCGAGATATCAATACAAATGGATTACATTACATGGATAGCATTCGTAGAAGGTGACACATCATTGCGGCGTTAACTTATTTCTCTATGGGTTCCTTGGAATGTTTCTAGATGATAACCTTGTAATTTAGGTAGGCTCCGCCAAATTACACTAAGAAAAAGTCCTAGTGGGTCACACACTATGTGTGTCAAAGTATCTCAGTTAAATATTAATTTAGACATTGAATAAATATTATTCCCAATTGTGGTTTAATAATTATTCAAGGATGCCTGATCACATTTATTTCGACAATAGTTATTTGAGAGAATATATTGTGGGTAAAGAAATATATTTATTTGCGAGTAATGCAGTGATATTTATTTGAGAAATAAATATCCATTATTTAAGGGCTTATAAATGTGGTGGAGGAAATAAATAGAACAGAAAAAAAGTATACACCTTGTATATTAATATAAATTCCATGTATTTTTTATGGGAATTTATGAGAAATAATATTATTTGTTTAATTAAATAATATTTGGTGTAATTCACTGGGCACCTGTCAAGTAATAATAATAGTCAATGTTATTATTATACATGGGGTATTACTAAGAATTAAATGAAATGAATAAATGATTTTGGGTAATTAATTCATTTTATTATTCTAAGTGATTAAAATCCCAGTTATATAATTCTCATTAGCCTAGCCATTTTGAGGGGTGGTGGAAAACATACCTAGAGAATTCTCTTAAGCTAAGAAAGAATTCTTTTCTTCCAAGAATGCTCTCAAGCTATAAGAGAGAGATCCTTCACCACCAGATCAAGGCGATCGAAGGCATAATCGCAAGAAATGTCTCTTCTATAATAGCACCTGAATATCCCTTTGGTGACATACAGAGATACGTGGAGCATGTGTGGATCACCGATAGAGGAATCCTATACTTGGATTCTACAACGCAATGATGGATCACAATGGATCGTGATCAGAAACATCAACAGAGTGAGAATTCCATCAAAGTAATTCTTTTCTTTTAATTAAATTAATTATTACCAACATATGATGATCCTCTCTATGGTTCTGGGACTCCCTTATTTTCTTTTGTTCTTCGTTCTATTCTAAAGATCCAATGATTAATTATTGTGACTGATCTTGGATTAAACATCATTAATAGAAAAAATTATGTTGGGTACAACCACCAGTGCACTTCCACTACGCCTGGAACCTACATGTGGTATCAGAGAAATCATATCATTTATTATAATTATATAGTTTTTCATTGTTGATTTATGCACTTTATAATTGATTCAATTCATGTTAATCATTCATTAAATCTGAATCTCGAGATCTATTTCTCCTATTTCATTCCTCGTTCACCTTACAGAAATGATTTTTCCTTTTAATTTTGATTAAAATAAAATAGGTGATCACATTCAGAGGTTCCAAAGCTTCCTAGCTGTACAACACCAAAATACACAGTGTCTATTTAGTAGTACAGGATGTGTAGTATAGGTTCCATGAACCAGGGTCGTCCACCGAACCAGGCCATGTCATTGGATCCTATATAAGTCTTTATGACTCCATGTGTTTACCAGGAATAGGTGGCACATGTTTTTCAGATTACTCAACATGTGTCTCACTAAACACAGCATATAGTCCCTCTGGGTTAGGGTTAGACCATGTACCCCATACCCATCTTTCCCGGATGGAAACCGTGTGACGCAGATACTACATGGCGTGTGTCCCACTGAACTTGTCGAGTACTCCAAAGATTTCCAAAGTACATCTACACACTAGGTACCCAGGCGTGTACTTAGGATGGATGGTGAACAAAAGTTCACACCGTGTATTTGGAACTACAGATCGTGTACTCATCCAAATTACGTAGATTTATTTAAATTTATTATTATATTATACAAACCCTTGAGACATGTACCATAGTGCAGGCGTAAAGCTGAGGCACAACAAGTGACAGTTTTTTTAGATATATGTGTTTAATTTAACATCTTTGTAATGTTCATTTCTACTCATTGGGTTGTTATGAACGGGAATTCATCGGGTTGTCTCCAAGGTAAAAGTTACGTACAAAGATAATTTTAAATGAATTTATTGGTTTAAAAATTAAGATTGATGATAATCTCAAGGAAATTCAGAAAAGGGTTTAAGATAAAATGATTGATTAATCAAATATAATTATTTTATTCGAGCAAGATTTATCTTAAACAAGAATTATTAACGAATTGAATGATATTTTTACTTATACGTAAATATCGTTGCATGTATGGATGGTCATGAGATAGGCAAATACCTTTTTATGTGAATGGTTTATTTTAATTTATTTACTTAAATTAAATTTGTTGACCTACGAGCCTCCTCCTCATTAATATGTAGGTCCTACATGCCCAAGGTTTGTTTTTTGTAAAACCCTATTTTACCCCTCACCTATGTGTGAGATAAAAGAGTATGTAATGTATAGAGCTTCCTAGCTAGTGGAGGAGGATAAAGTAAGAAGCCAAGGTAAAACCAATCCAAGGAGATACATAGGTGGAAAGGTAGAAAGCTGTAAACATGAACCCAAAAGGTTCAATGTGTTTCTCCGCTAGGTCTTGGGTTAGTTTATCAACCATTAAATAAACTAAACAATAGAACAAGATCGAGACCATACCATTTATTTTATTTCTGTAAGTTTCATGGTTTATTTATTGTGGTTGTGTTGTAATGATCACACAATTAATAAATTAAACAAGCATGCTAGATGGAACTGAAATAAGACCATATTATGCGTAAATATTATCTTATATATGGTTATCCACTTAAGTATATCCCACTTAATATTAATAAGAATACAAAAAAAGATAATAAAATATAAATTTACATATTAGGATAAAATCCCTCAAAGAAATATTAAGTCGGTATAGTCTTCCATAATCTTTGTTAGAATCGAACCATAGTTCATAGTGCTTGACCAACCATATTTGGAGTGCTTTCAATTATCAGGGAATTCTAATCCAAGGTTTTGGGTTGACTTTACTTGGTTCACATCAAGGGTTGAATACTACAGCAGAACATGGTGTGACCAAGAGGCAAAGGTTGAGGAAATCCAAAATAAAAGGGTTTCGGGATTGGGGAGTCCACTCAGCGGATCAAGGAGATATGAGTTAATGCAGTTGGAATTTAGAATGCCTACCTTAAACCCTTCAAGTTTCTTGACCAACCCCAATTGGGGTAATTCAAAGGGAAATATGGATCATTGCAACTAGAATATTCTGCCAACATAATATTCTAATGTCAATGGTGAGGGATATTATATTTTGATAAAATAGTCGGAGACTAATAAGTATTAATTAATTAATTTGTATCAGTTTTTATCATAATAAAGTACTAAATATTTTCTCATATTAATTTTAAAAATGAAAAGAAAAGGAATTAAAATATATCTCTGAAAACCATACTCATGAAGGAAAAACTTCTCACCAACACCAATTTCTAGGTATGGTAGAGGTGTTTACACATCATCCTTAGCCATGGGAGGAAATTGTATGTGCTAGATGATCATGTTCCAATTGCACATGGAAAAGAGTCCAGTGATGAGGAACTATTTCTCTATATGAAACATATGGATGATTCCACATATGTTCAATGTTTCTTTCTATCGGCCATGTCTAATGAGCTCTTGAAGCAACATGAAAATATGGAAGTGTATAGCATGATGTCTCACCTTATAGATCTCTACCAAGAGAAGGTGAGACAAGAGAGATATGAGATCTCCAATGCTTTGATATCAACTATGATTGGAGAGTCTATGCTAGCTAGGCATCATGTAGTCAAGATTTTTGGCTACATTGAACACCAAGACATCTTAGGGATTATGTTCCTGCATGAGTTGCGTACAGATCTCATCTTATCATCACTACCCAAGACCTTCTTTAGATTTATTGTCAACTATAACATGAGAAACAATGACAAGAGTTTATCATAACTTCTGACCTTAATTATTTAGGTATATAAGGACATGGGGCATGAAAAACTGCAATCCTTATGGTGAATTAGAAAAGCAAGGACAAGGAAAAGGGGCCAAGGACTTATAAATGGTTAGAAGCCCCTGAACACCATCCCTCCGCGAAGGGGAAGATCTAGAGGCAGGGAAAGGAACATGAGGTGGTATGTTTTTCATGTGGCAAGCAAGGCCACTAGAAGTGGAACTGCACCCATAAGATTGGGGATGCTAAAGGTGCATTCGTTATCGAGTGTATTATTTCAATTTGTACGCTTTGGGTATTAGATATACCTTGTGGGGATCACATCTGCATTAAAATGCTGGAACCAAGTAGATTTAGAAATAATTCCAAAGGAGAGGTGGATCTTCAAGATTCTAATGGTGCGAGGCTAAATACATTAACCATTGGTGATTACAACCTCTTATTACCAACTGAGATGATTTTGGTTTTACATATCTATTATTATATGCCTAGTGTTACCAAAAAAATTATTTATGTATCATGTTTGGATATGTATGGATTTATTTTCATGTTTGGAAATAAAAGTTTCTTATTTTATAAGAATTACATATGTTATGGTGTGGTGCCTTTAAATAATGGTTTATATGTATTAAATTACAAAAACCAAGTGTTGGCCATCGATAACAAAAGAATCTAACATGACTCATACATCGCCAGTTCTGGAATCACCGTCTCGGTCATGTAAACGAGTAGCACTTGACAAGGATCTGCCATGATGGATATTTAGACTCTACTGAGATAAAACTACTTGATAGATGTCACACGTATTTACAAGGAAAAATTACCAAGATGCCTTTCAATGGACAAGGTGAAAGGGCCATAGAGATTCTAGTATTGGTGCACATGGATGTGTGTGGACCATTCCCAGTAGAATCTAGAGGTGGATATTATTACTTCATTACTTTTTCTGATGATTTGAGTAGAGAAAGAGATGTATACTTAATGAGGTATAAGTCAGAATCCTTAAAGAAATTTAAGGAATTCATGAATGATATAGAGAAGCATCTTGGTAAAAATATAAAGAAGCTTAGATTAGATCAAGGTGAACAAAATCTAAACCAAGAGTTCATCGATCTTCAGTGGGAGTCTGGGATTCTATCTCAGCACACTCCTCCTTAAAAACCATAGTGGAGCGGTGTTAGTGGGAGGAGGAACTATAACTTGTTGGACATGGTGAGGTTGATGATGAGTCATGCAGATCTTCCATTATCCTTTTGGGGATATACATTACAAAATTCAGCATACCCATTAAACTGAGTACCAACTAATGTAGAAAATGGAATTCCCTCTGAGTTATGGCATGGATTGAAACCCATTTAGTCTCACACATGAGTATGGGGATGCGAGGCATTTTTTAAGGCCTTCTTAGGAAACAAACTAGAACCTCAGGGCATGAGGTGTATCTTTATAGGATATCCCAAGGAAATGAAAGGATGTTACCTATATAACCCTTCAGACAAGAAAGTGACTATCACCAAACAATCTGTATTTCTTGAGAGGGAGTACATCAATAAGAAGGATAGTGGGAGTAAGATTGACTTTGAAAAAGTTGATTCTCAAGATACACAAGATATGGTATAGGAACAAGTTCCAATGGTCCCCGTGGAAGAGGTTCTAAAAACACAAGTACTACATAGGATCTCAAGAAAGGTAGGGGAACCATATAGATTTGGTTTCCTAGTCACCAAGAATCATGAATCATTATTTTTGGACAATTATGAACCTCTCTCCTAAAAGAAAGCATTAGAAAGCTTAGAAGATACAAGATGGCTAGAAGCTATGAATTCAGAGATGGATTCAATGTATCAGAACCAATTATGGGTTCTAGTCGATGAGCCATTTGATGTAAAGAATGTTGGATACAAATGGGTATTCAAGAGAAAACTATGAATGGATGGTCATGTTAGCACCTATAAAGCAAGGATAGTGGCTAAAGGATTCAAACAATGTCAAGGAATTGACCATGACGAAACCTTCTCACCACTTTCCATGATTAAATCCATAAGAATCATATTTGTTATAATAACTTACCCTGACTAAGAGATTTGGAATATGGATTTCAATAGAGAATTACTTAGTGGGAACCTTTAGAAAGATGTCTATAGGACATAACCAGAAGGGTTTGTGACCCCATGTGAATCCAAACGGGTTTGCAAGTCACAAAAATCCTTTTATGGATTAATGAAAGCATCCATGTCAAGGAACATTCGATTTGATGAAGCCATAAAATAATTTGGTTTCATTAAGAAGGAATGTGATCTATGTGTTTATAAGTGGTTTAATGGGAATTCGGTCATTATCATAGCAATATATGTTGACGACATATTTCTTATTGGAAACGATGTACTGATCGTACAGTCACTTAAGGACTGGTTGAACAAGTGTTTCTCCTTGAAGGACTTGGGTGAAGCATCCTACATTCTAGGGATCAAGATCATTCATGATATATCCAAGAGGCTTCTTGGACTACGTCAGGGTATATACATTTACCATATACTAAAGAGATTTAGTATGGAACAATCTAAGATGGGATTGGTTCTAGTGCCACTTGGCCTACATATTTCTAATAAAATGTGTCCTCATACACAACAAGAAAAAGATAGAATGTGTAAGATACCATACACTTAGGCTATAGGATACATCATGTATTCCATGTTATATAAGAGGCTTGATGTTTCCTATGCACTGATCAAGGTCTGAAGAAATCAAGAAGATCCAAGAGAACAACATTGGAGTACTGTTAAGACTATTCTTAAGTATTTGATAATGACTATGGATATGTACTTGTTGTAAGGAGGAGATGAGAATATTGTCATCAGAGGGTATGATGATGCTGGTTTTCAAACAGATCAGAATGATCTGAAGTCACAATATGGATATATTTTATGTCTCAATGGAGGAGTTGTGAGCTGGAAGAGTTTAAAGAAACTAGTTGTCACTGATTCTACAATGAAGTATGAATATATAGTATCTTCTGATGCATCCAAGGAAGCCTTCTAGATTTGGAACATTGTCTAGGAGCTTGATGTGGTGCCTAGCAGTAAATATCATGTCACATTATATTGTAACAATACTATAGTGGTGGCTCTTTCAAAAGAACCAAGGTCACATCGATAGACAAAGCACATAATTCAGAATTATCACCTCTTGAGGGATTTCTATCAAATGGGTGAAGTTGTAGTGAGCAGAGTATCCATGGAAGGGAACGTGGAAGACCTCATGACTGAAAGCCTATCTCAGCAGAAACAGGAATATCATGTTAGTTCTAGAGGGTTAAAGGTTGTTAGCAGTTGGCTCTTGTCCAAGTGGGATTTTGTTGGAGTTAGTGGCCTAGAAAAAACTAATTTATACTTTATTCAATAATAAATACCTTATCACATCCTGATTTTTCTTCTGTGTGATAATGCATGTGATAATGTCCTAAGGATAGCTGTTGAATTAAAGTTTCATAGTGGATCCCTACAATGATGAGAACCAAAAAAGTTCCATAACACTATTCTTGAATATATGCTTTATGTCCAGATGATGTTATTTAAGGGACACAAATAATACAACCCATTACGGGTAAGGACTCATAAAGTATTGTGGAACCTTCTTATGGTGTCTTCCCTTGGTAATATTTAGGAGGATATTAGGAGAACTAGACCCACTGGTAGGAAATCAACATTTCATAGTGTAATTGGATGTTCCTATCTACAAACATGTGTATTGGTCCTTAGACATTAAGATTACAATAAATGGGTATTCCAACTCACGAACATATATATATTGATTAAAAATATGATGACACACTATTTGTAGTGAGGTAGGATATGTTGGGGCATCACGAGTAATACTGCATTAATAAATAATGTGAGAAATGATTTTTCTTTTCTGTTCCATAACAAAAGTAGATATTTCAAGCCATTTTATGGAATTGATATAGCCTATATAAATCCAAGGCCATGGTGAGGAATGAGAAATTTAAATTCTAAGAATTCAAATAAATAATAATCATACACATGGGTTGATGGAACCAGCAGACAACTTTCTTGATTCAAGATATCGAGACAAAAGGATTAAATTACACGGTAAGCATTCATAGGAGGTGACATGTCATTGCGGCATTAACTTCTTTCTCTATGGGTTCCATGGCATGTTTCTAGACACTAACCTTGGAATATAGGTAGGATCTACCTAATTACACTCATAAAGATTCCTAAAGGGTCACACACTAAGTGTGTCCAAGTATATCAGTTAAATATTAATTTAACAAGTTGAATAAATTTTATTCTTGATTGTGGTTTAATAGTTATTCAAGGATTCCTGATAGCATTTATTTCAAAACTAGTTATTCGAGAGAATATATTATGGGAGAAATAGTATATTTATTAGCAATTAATGTGTTGATATTTATTTGAGAAATAAATATCCATTATTCAAGGTCTAATAAATGTGGTGGAGGAAATAAAGAGAATAGAAAAAAAAAGTACAGGTCATGTATATTAATATACATGGTGTGTATTTCTTTCTCATAATTTATGAGAAATAATATTATTTATTTAATTAAATAATATTAGTTATAATTCTCTAGGTGAAAGTCAAGTAATAATAATAATCAACTGTCATTATTAGACCTAGGGTTTTAATAAAAATTAAATGAAATGAATAAATGCCTTTGGGTAATTAATTCTTTTTTTATTCCAATTGATTTAAATCTTAGTAATATAATTCCCATTAACCTAACCATTTTGAGGGGTGGTTCACAACAAATATAGAAAAATCTATCAATCCAAGAGAGAACTATTTTCTTCCAAGAACGCTCTCAAACTTCGAGAGAGATATCCTTCTCCATCAGATCAAGGAGATCGAAGGTGGACATCACAAGCGAAGGATCTTACAAGATATCACCTGGAGATCCCTTTAGTGACATCCAAAGATACGTGGAGCACATGTGGATCTCCAATAGATGAATCCTACACGTGTATTCTACGACTCAATGGTGGACCACATCAAATCATGACTGAAATCATCAATGGAGAGAGAATTCCATCAAGTTAATTCTATTATTTTTAATTACATTTATTATAACCAATATATGATGATCCCCACTATGGTTTCAGGACTCTATTATTTTCATTCATTCTTCGCTCAATTATGAATATATCGAATTTTATTATTGTGAGGGATCTCATATTAAACATCATTGATGGAAAAAATTAAGTTGGGTAAACCCACTAATGCACTTCTGCTGCGCCCAAAACCTATAGTCAGTTTTCCAGGTAGGGATGAAATAACAGGTAAATTCTTAATAACATCGAAATTATTGGGTGTAAGGATTATTTTTTATCAACATCATAAGTGACCTTCTTTCATCCAGATATGTTCATTTTAGAGGTAGTAGCAAAGGATATTTTGTGGGATGATTGTTGTTTTCGAACCCCATAGGTTGGGCTGAGTGTTTCTTACCTATATATATATATATATGTATATATATATATATATATTTCCTTATTAATTCTATATGGACCACACCCCAGTTGTGCACTATATTATGAACACCCCAACTGTATGGGGGAGGGTGTCCTTCCAAATATCTAGATGGGAGGATGGATGGTTGGCCACCAACTCTTCCCTTCTCCCTTTTCCAGGTGATGATAGTGTGGATTCTTTAGGCTAGTTGTGGTTTGTGAGGCACAGTTTTCTGTGGGAAAGTTGTGCTTCCTAGGTATCTTTAGGATGAGATGTGTTGTGGTTCCCAAGTGTCTTTGGGATGTGGTGTTGTTGTGAGGTCCAGGTGTCGGCGTGCAGTATGTAGTGTGGTTTGTGGCCCAAGTGTCTGTGGGTGAGATGAGATGTGGTTGTCAGGCCCATGTTTCTATGGTATGGATGAGGTGTGTTATGTTCAAAAGAGGTGGGAGCGCCAAGACATGTTCTTTTAGGGTGTCAGAGTGGCTAATAAGTGGGAAAGTTGTTCGGGGTACCCTATCATCAGTGTTCTTTATATTACTTTAATCAACTTGTGTTATTTGGTGAGTGTTCATTTGGTGAGTTTGGGGTGGTTAGTATACCTTATTATGTGTTTTTTGTTTCTGATGTTTTCTCTTGGGGACAATAGTATGTCTCCCCCACTTGTGAAAAAGAGACTTTGAGTTTTCATAATAAGTATACATGTATGATCACCCCGCATTATAAAAATGATTTCAGGTTTCTAGGAGTATTACATGGAACTTGTTGGACCATAATATCTCAGATCATAAGAGTTGTTGTGTTTCTACTTATCTTTACATTGGGTACTTTCTTGTGAGACTTTTTTATTTTTACCAGTATTCATTTTGAACATGCATGTGGGTTGGTTTGGCATTCATTTTATCTATATATATATATATCTATATTTGAGTTTTTTTAGGTTGGTACATCTTATCTCTCAATCTGGGTTACTATAAAAAGGGTAATTCCTCCCATTTTGTGATATTTTTATACCCTTTGTGTTGGTCTCTACCCCAGGGCCTACTGGAGGTGGGACTCGGGGGGGGGGGCATTATCTCTCTTTTGTCATTTACATCTCAAGAGGGGAATCTTTGGAGGAAGGGGTCATGAAAAAATGGTATCAAAGGCTAATTATTGAGAGATATGGTGGATTTTGGAGATAGAAATAGTGGGGATTTTATGGACGGGTAGACAAATAGTGTTTGGTGATCTTGGCACATGACATAAGCTATAGAAGACGGGCTAGAAAATTGGATTTTTGGACCCCTATGATCGGATGTAAGGGCTCTAATCATACTGAAAAACCAAGTGAGGCACCAAATATTTGTAGGTTAGAGACTCTAGGAAAGTTATATGCATAATTAAGACTTTTTTTCTTGTTATAATTGGGATTTTTATGTAATTTTAGTAAATAATGAGTTAAAATGAATTTTCAAAAAATCATACAACTCGAGCTTAAGAGTTCCTTGTTTTCTTTTCAGCTATGGAACCCAGTCATCATCCATGACTCAGATAGTGTAGGCTTAGTAGGATGATCCAGCTGATCAGGGGAGGGTTGACTTATAGGAGAAGGACAACCAATGGTAGAGAATGTCACATGCTTTCTAGTGTTAGACCTTTGGAAAGTACTGGGGAAGTTTCTCAGACATGGAGATGGAGAGCTCGCTCGCAGAGCTTGAGATCACCTTCAACCTGATCGGGGATTCAACAAAGTACTAGGTTCCATTGATAGTTAATTAGATGAGGGGAACTAGACATTAGTTTTGGATGTTCTACCTAGGGAAGATAAAGGATGCTGATGTTCTGTGGGACGATTTTAAGAAGGAGTTTCGGGAAGAAGTCCTTTCTTCAACCATGAAGGGTGTGAAGTGATAGGAGCTACTCTCCCTCCAATAGGGGAGCATGTTGGTATGAAAGTTAGGGATCATGTTCAAGGATATCCATCTCTTCACTCAGGATCTCTTTCTGTATGAGGAGTATTAGGAGAGATTCTTGAGGAGGCACTTCTCCCTTCTCTCATATATGTAGTTACTCCCTTCACCTTGATGAAATACCTAGAGGTATAGAAGAAGAAGAAGGTAGTTGAGAGAATGTACTCATGAGGAGGTCTACCATGACAGGGGATCCAGTAGGATTATTCAAAGGGAAAGTATACCGGTGGTAGGTCTCAGGCTCTATATCCATTAAAGTTTCGACTATCAGGGAGTCGACCTTAGTGGTTTCGGTTTCAAACACATGGTCCCCATGCCTATCTTATAGGACCAAGGCTGGTGTGTTTTATCTGTGGAGTTTGTGGGAACATTCAAAGTTAGTTCATGGTGGTCGTTCAAGTTCTGTATGGTATAGGTGGGATGGTCTAGTGCTCACCACTTCAGTAGTTTCTGGTAGGTTACTTCTAGCACTAGGGACAACCGCCTCACGCTCCACTGAGAGGATATAGAGAAGGTAGAGGCCGACCTCAGGGAGTTCCTCAGGGACCCCAAACTAGTTGTGTCCAAGCAGGTGGTGATTTAGAAGAGGGGTATAGAAGCTAGGTGTGGTCAGTTACACACTGCAGATGTAGCTGTTTCAATAGGACCAGAGACCTTTGGATGTACGCTTTACTAGTTTAGTACTCTTTCTTGTGCTTTGTTCTATTCAGAATATTCATACTCTTTTGTTACACATGGTCTATCCCATTCTCTGGTACTAGACATATATAGTTTTTCCATTCCCTTTGTAGAGACCCAAATCTTGATGTACATGGACATTACATTACTTTTGCAGAATACTTAATACATAATGAAAATAGACACACAAGGACCGTAATTGTTTAGTGTCTTTGGAAACTCAAAAAAACAATCTTCTAATCATGGTGAAAGATCTTCAACATCTCCCATAAAGATCTTCCCCTTTTGTTTTCTTACCTAAAACCTTTCTTTAAATCCTTGGGAAAAAAACATATAAAAGGTGAGCTAAAATGATCAGTAAGGGTAAGCATAGAGAACATAAAACAATCCATAAATATTTGAATGCAAAAACTTGAACATAAAATCTAAACATCAAAATCTTGAGCGAAGACATAAATCTTGGAAGTACGTAAGGCATATATCATAAAAGAACATCAATCATGATAAAATAGCATGGGAATAAAACATGTTATTGTGGAATACCATTAAGCACATGATATGATTTCCATAGTAGCCAAGGCATTACTTCCAATACCATCTTAGTGGACAAAGTCCCTTTCTGAATTGAGTTCACTCCCCATTTCAGTCCTGCAACACTGAACCAGATTAACTTACTACTCCAGCCCTATCTATATCATGAGATATAAATTTTTACCGAATGAATTGGAGGGATATATAGGTCCCACCCATCTCATAATGAAATCATTTTTACTTGTGCCACAAAATAATTTTAAAACATTCATCATAACCCAAAAAATAAAATGGGTTTCATAAACATCATCCCATCATCACATAATCCATATAAAAAAATGGATATTTCATCATAAGAAAAGTGAAACCATTTAAATCATAGATACATTATACTTAAAACATACACATTTGAAATAATGTCATCTTAGATGGAAAATGGTTTTGATAAATCACTTGAAATGAATTCTTGAGGAAAATATCCTTTCTTCTTCAAAATCATTTTCTTTTCACAAAATTCCATGCCATTTAAAAAGAAAAGTATTTTGTTGAAAATAGTCATAAAATCTTGTAGAGTAAGCTTCATGAAAATGAGGCATTATGAAACCGTAAAAAATCCTTTCATGCCGTATAAGTTAAAAATGAAATTCTTCTCGTACTTTTGTTGGAAAAGTCAAAAAGTACATCATATGGTAAACAAAAGAAAGATTCCTTCCATACAATGTGGTAAAAGTAAAAAAGGGTAAGAATGACCTTAAACATACATGGAAGAAAATTAAACATTTTATAAATACATTTTTAGAACATATGGACATGGATAATAAACATAACCCCAGTAAATGCTTACGAATAAACAATCTCGGATAAGAATGAGATTGGAATAATTATCCCTTACCTTATGTCCGATATGCTTCGTATGTATCCGAACCTCCTGTATAATGATTTAAATAATTTAATTGACTTATTACAGAATCATATTCATTTTTATGATATCATAAATGGTTTACTTATGACTTTATATTACCCGTTCTTTTTTAAATTCGATGTAAAAGCAGCAATTTGGGTAAAATCGTTTCATTTATTGTACGTGTTTAGACTTGTTGTTCTTGATATTATTACTTATATCCTGATTTAATTAATTACAGAATGTAAAACATGATTTATATATACTATATATTGAGCATATACATATATGTATGATAGATTGATAAATGGAATGAAATACACCGTTCATGGAGACGGTAGGTCGTACGTACGCATGAACGCTGTTTTCATTTCCTTATTGAATTGAATAGAATTAAGTAGATGAAATACATATATATATATATACATAAATCCAGTATCATTATTATGTCATATATTTCATTACTATTCATTATATATACTTTATAATCATTCATGAATGGTTAACATGGAGAATGAATCTCATCACGTCGTGAAGACGGTAGTCCGTACGTACACACGAGCGATGATATCATTCCCATGATCGTGGAATTGTATTTAAGTGTATGTATAATATTTCAGAATAAATATCACATAAAAATAATAATATATAGTTATTTATTTACACCATTATACCCATCCAAGTAAGGTTGTGGTTGAAAACAGGTTACACCACAGCGTGGAGATGGTATTCTGTACGTACGCACGCGTGGTGATTTCGTTTTCCGTAGGATGGATAAAAGGTGAAATAGGGTTATTTGATATTTATAATAACATATTAGTATGTAAGTAATACTGCTGTTATTACTTTATAATGAGACAACTAAAGAAGAAGAAGTTGAAGAAGAAAGAAACTTGAGAGAATCAGAAGAAGACATTACCTCTTCTCCGATGCACCTCATTTAAGCCTTCTATTAAGGAAGTAGTGTTGGTATTTTGAGAAGACCATAACCTCTAGAATGTTGATAGAGAAATGTTCAGGGTTTGGATTAGATTCAAGGCTCAAAAGGGTGTGAAGAGATGAGGGAAGGGGTTCCCTTTTTATAAGGGAGGAGAGGGGCACCTTTGGAAAAACATAAAATATTATTTTATTATAAAGTCATATTCTGTTTTTAATAGCTCTAAATTGATTTATTTAGAATCTAAGGTGGGTATGGGTCAAAATAATCTCTAAAATTAGATTTTAGACAGGTTTTTGTGATTATATTAACCTTATCTTTTTGTTTTAACTCTTAGTTAATTAGATTGACATTTACCATGTCACTTTGTATTTTTATATTATATAGTTAATAAACTTACCATATACATCCAAGAGACCCCCAAGTTGTTAATTAATGATACACCTATCATTATATAATTATCTTGGCCAAACGTTATATTTTTAGGAATATAATAACAATTAATAATATAATATTTGTTTTAAAAACTATTTTATGTCAATTTTGACACTATTTGGTAATTGATTTTTGTGAAAATCATAAAAGCATGATTATTTAGAAAGAAGTTAATTAAATAAATACTAACATGTCATATTATCCTATAAAATTAGTGTAATTCATAAAAAGTCTCAAATTACATTTATTTTGGTATTTATAACATCAATTATGTTAATATTTCATTAATAAGATAATTACTGGATCATCATTGTGTCATAAATAAATTAAATTATTTAATGTCTAAAAATTATAAGAAAAATAACATTATGTAGGAAATGTTTATATATTTATAATTAATATTTATAGTCGAATGTATCTTATGTATAACCCTATATTAAAAATGATTTAGTTATTATACTTTGATTTTAACTATTTAAACCCTTCTTTAAATAAATTAATAATAAATGTCCTAATCTAATCCAAGTGGACCTAAATGGTCATATTATATTCCTAAGGTTGTTTTTGGTAGAATTACACTTATCCAATACAATTAGGACACATGTTAGGGTAATAATAATATCATTTTTACCCTTAATTGCCCTATTTACTTTTAACCATGGTAAATAAAAGTAAAACATTACTATTCACCAAAAATTATTTTCATCTCATTGAACCACATTTTAGTCCTTGATATTAGTCATGTCTCTCAGATTTTCAAAATTCCACTCATAGAAGCGGTAAAATTAAGTTTTATGTGAATTTCCAAATTCTCCTAGGAGGTGGGTAAAAGACGGTGAAAAGTTCAATAAAATTTTTATATATCTAAAATTATTATAAAATGACTCCAATGAATTACATTGAATTTATATAGGTATTATGTATCAATTTTGACCTTAAATAAATTTAAATAAAATAAAATATTATTTAAATAAAAATTCGGTTTTTAAATAGTAACCTAGTGTTTTTACTGTTCACCAAAAATTGAAAGTTTTTAGAAAAATACCAAAATTTCAATCTAGTCTAATTCCAATATTCCGAATCCAAAAATGAAGTCCATTTTGAAAATTAAAATTTCAAAAAGTGGGTATTACTATTCATAACGGCTAGTTTATATAACATATCGTTGTTTAGTGAAACTCAGTATTGCATACAACATACGCAATCGTGGAAGGTCGCGATTGCGTATAATTCAAGCCAAGTCAAGGATGCATTTAGTGAAAGCTCCTTTTGGTGTAGCGTACAACACAAGACATCAATAAAATTAAAAAGAATATTTTTCATAAAATCTCAGGGTGTTACACCTTTGGTGTTGAGTACCCCAATCAGAGGCTAGACTAACATTTTTGTTTTTTGTTGGATATGTAGAATGATATTGGGGCCACATAAGTCCAGTGTGGATCTCTTTCTACTATAGATTCCTCCATATGATTTTATCCTTGTCATCACATGGTTTTTTTATGTGCAAGATTTTATCAAATAATTCTAGAAAAGAGTCATGTTTCTATACACGGATGGACAATGTGCGGATTTAGTTGGAAAGTGGAGTTATCAGGTGGGCAACTGACGTGTAGATCCCCTTGTTTCATTGTTGGATGAGTTTTCATGAGGATCTCTAGATGCTAAGATGGTGGAGGATCCTAGAGTTTTTGGGAAGTTCATGGATATTTTCCACAAAAAAGTGGTGACTCTAGCCCCCCCCCTCCAACGTGATGTTGAGTCTACGATAGAATTGCAGCCTGATGCTTCTCCGATTTTGATGGATCCTAATCAGATATCTCCTTCTGAGTTATTGGAGTTAAGGATTCATATTGATGATTAGATGAAGAAGGTATTTATCTGGTCGAATGTGTCATAGTGGGGTACTCTAGTCTTGTTCACAAAGAAGGAAGATGGTGGTCTGAGTTTGTGCATAGAATACTAGAGGTTGAATCAAGTAAAAGTCAAGAACTGTTACCCTCTTCCAAGGATAGATGATATTTTTGACTAGTTGAGGTGAGAAAGTTGGTTTTCTAAGATCTATCTACAGTCTGGGTATCACCATTTGAGTGTGAATGAGGGTGACATCCCAAAGTCTTCTTTCAAGTGCATGTATGGGAACTTAAATTTAATTTTTATGTCATTTGAGGTTATGAATGCATCAACCATGTTCATGGGACTTATTTACTCTATCTTTCATGAGTTCCTAGACCACATTTTCATCATATTTATTGATGAAAATCTGATCTACTCAAAGTTAATAGGAGAATACTCCACATCTCATGATTATCTTGGATGTTTTTTGATTACAACAACTATATAAAAATTTGTGCATGTTAATTTTTTGGACATGGGAGTTCCACATCCTTGGAAACATGGTGTCTTAGTAGGGCTTAGCAGTGGACCCGTCAAAGGTCAAGGCAGTTCTTTCTTGGGAAGCACCCAAAAACGTGGTGGTGGTTTGAAGTTTCCTTAGTATATTCGGTTATTACCAAATATTTTCACCCAATTTCTCATGAGTTATAACTCTATTGATGGATCTGACAAAGAAGGGTAAAACCTTTGTGTGGAGTCAGTAGTGTCAGGTTGATTTCATCTATCTAAAGGGGAAGTTGGAAAGTGCTCTAGTTTTCAGAGAAAGGTGTGATGCTCAAGGTGTTGTTTGTTGCTTCTTGTATGAGCTTGGGATCTATGTTGATGTGGCAATGAGGTATGATCCCTTACGGGTCTATGCAGTTACATCCCCATGAACGTAACTATTCCATCTAGGATCTAGAGCTAGTAGTGTTTGTTTTATCGCTAAAGTTTTGGTGGAATTACCTCATTGGAGAGTACTTTGTGGTCCTCATGAATCACAAGATCTTGAGGTATATCTCTTCTCAGTGAGATCTAAACCTGCGACAACAGAGGTTGATGGAGGTTCCTCAAGACTATGATTTGGATATCTCCTAAACCTTAGGGAATTGGAATATTAAAGCTGATTCCTTGAGAAAAAAGTCATAGAGAGAAGTAGTTTGAGAATCTACAGATGCTTGGAAGGTGGTGGGGGAGTTGGTTGCCTTGCACTAAGATGCAAGAATAGATACTGGAAGAGGTTGTCTATTTCAGATGAAATTTCTTATTGTATTTGATGCAATAGGTGGGGGAGTTTCAGTGGGAAGAATAATAGGCATAGGTGATGCATGATCACGTTGACCATGGTGATGCTCTAAAAGGATGGATAGAGGATGGCCAAAATCAGATGTTATTATGTGGTGGGTTGTTTATTCCAATAGAAATGAGTGAGGGAGTCCTCCATGAGTTACACAGCTCAACCTTAGAGGTACACTCAATAGTTTCTAATATGTACCATGGATTGAGGGAGTAGTTTTGGTGGACCAGGATAAAGCGGGATATGTCAGAGTTTTTGGCGAAGTGCTTAGTGTGAAAGTAGGTGAAGGATAAGAATCTTGTTCCTAGTGGTTATTTGTTTCCCTTAGATGCCCCTGAGTGGATGTGGGATTAAATATCGACATTTTTAATCACTGTGCTACCCAGGTCTCGGGGAGGCTGTGATGATGTTTGGTAGTAGTGGATCGATTCACAAAATCGAAACACTTCTTGGAAATTAAGGAGTCAGGCACAGTGGATGTCATTTCAAAGAAGGTATATGGATGAGGTGGTCAAAATGAATGGAGTTCCGAGATCCATTGTCTTAATCAAGATATGTGTTTTCCTTGTGATTCAAGATGGGATTTCATCATTCTTTTGGCACTCAGTTATGCCTCAACACCACTTTCCACCCTAAGATAGATGGGTAGATAGAAAAAACAATTCAGATGTTAAAGGACATGATGTGAGCATGCATCTTAGACTATGATGGATATTGGGTATGAAACTTTACCTTGGTAGAGTTCACATACAATAATATTTACCACTCTTACACTCACATGGATCTATTTGATTCTTTTTATGGAAGGGCATGTTGTTCACCTTTGTGATGGACAGAGGTTTGCAAGATAGTTGTTCTTGGCTATGAGGTTAAGAAGATCATGATAGAGAAGGCTTATCTTGTTCATGAGAGGATTAATGAAGAACATGACCATAAAAAATCATATGATGATCATAGTAGAAGTCCCTTGGAGTTCGAGGTGTGGGACCACATGTTCTTGAAGGTTTACCCTTGATGTGTGTAGTTGAGGATTGGTGGAGGGAGTAATCTTTCTCCAAATTTCATAAGACCCTTTTTGGTGTTGGGGAGAGTTGGTGAGGTGGAATACCTTTTGGAAATACCACCACAATTAGAGAAGTTCCACGATGTCTTTCACATCTCTCATTTTCATCAGTATCTTCACGATGACTCCCATGTCCTTGACTAGGAAGAGTTGTATAACACGGATGACAAAACATTTGTGGAGAGGCCAGTGGAGATCCAGGATCTTCAATAGAAGGTTTTTCAGGGAAACAACATTCCTTTGGTTTGTGTGTTTTGGAGGCATGGTGTCTAGGAGGTGAGTACGTGGGAGAAAGAAGCACAAATGCATGCCTAGTACCCAGAGTTGTTTTTATTTTAGCCTTATCCTATTTTTCATGGAAATGATTGAACCTTATTTTCTATGAGATAATTGTTTCTTTATTCCTTCATGTGTGATAATGTCATGACATTTGAAAATGTTAAGACCAAATTCCCAATCAAGACACATTAATTGAGATATGATTAAACCATTGCGGTTGAGTTAGTGCTGACCAGAGCATATATTATCTTGAAATGGATGATAGAATTATCTAAATTATGTGTTCAGACATTTGGTACTTTTTTGTGGTATCTTTTAGTTGTTTTGGTTAGCAGATTTTAGAGTATATTTTCTTGGATGTTTATATTTCACTTCAGCATTCAAACAACATAGGGTGGTTTATCCTTGATAGGTAACTTACGAGGTGGTTGTTCGGAACCCTCTCTCCTCTAGGTTTGGTTTTAAATTATCAAGGGAATGAATACTTTGATAGGTATTTAAAGTAATTTCCCAGACCTCTCTAGTCTATTCCATTAAGAAAATTCATTGTTTGAGGTCTTCTGGGAAGTCACGGTGACTCATTTCAAGAGTTGTCCAATTTTTTCGACATTGAGTCATGTTGGTGGGTCACGTTGGTGACTCACTCTTAATGGGTAGAATTGGTGACTCACTATCTGTAGGTCACATCATTGGGTCCCATCAGGGACTCACTGTCATTAGGTCACATAAGTGGGTCACATTGCTGACTTGATATAAGTAAGTAACATTTGTGGGTCATGTCGGTGACTCGTTGTCGGTGAGTGGTGTCAGTGGGTGGCATCAGTAGGTGGAATTGGTAGGTGGCATCAATAGGTGGCATCTGTGTCTGGAATTAGTAAATGGATTCGATAAGTGGTGTTAGTGAGTGGCATAACTGATTGGCATAAGTAGGTGTCATTTTTGAGTGGCGTCAGTGAGTGGCATTGTTTAGTGGAATCAGTGGCTCAACCAATGGTGAGTCATTTGCAGGTTTTCAGAGTTTCTCCAGTTTCACCCCACTTATATTTTCTTTTAAGTAAATAAAGTTAAAAACCATGTTTTACCATTTATAATGAAGTATTAAATGTTATTAGTGATATATTTAATATTTTAATGCTTCGAATCATTGAAATTGACAAGTCGTGTGGTCTTGGCCATGACCCGGATTTTATATACTTTAAAGTAGTCTTCCTTCAATTGATATAAGATTTTTCCGTTTCTAATGCTGAGACCCTTTCCTCCCATTTTTTCTTCCAATTATCCTGATATTGAGGTTTCCAAAACCATTCTTCCTTGGGTGATCATGAATTTTTGTGTTCCCCCTTGGATCACATCACCCAGGTGGTTCTTCCTATTATTTTTACACACCCCTATTTTGGTGATAAAAGGAGTTGTTGATCGTCTGTTGTTCCAGGTATGTATCCCTTCGTCTCTCTTATTTTTTGTATCATATGGGGAGGTTACACTTATTTCTTCTTGTGGGTATGGATGAAATGAATTTTAACAAATATAAATAAAGTTCTTAGAAATGATGATGATGATCGTATTGTTTTATATATTATCTTTGATCCATTTTCTGATTAGTATTGGATGTATGCCTTCTGAAAATCATATCCATTGGTGCTCTCTATTTTTGCACATATATGTATTATGAATACTTGTTATTGATTTCATGTTGAATATCTATATATATTCATTTGAATAACAACATATACTTTGTTAAATAAATGGACACCCTAGGATCGAACTTGTTCTGTGATAACCCAAGTTTTATACAACAAGAATTAAAGAATGTGTGTTTGATAAATTTGAATACAATTTGAATTATTTGGTGTGGTTGTGTGGTGTGTGTGGTTTCATTCTAGTTTGTTCATTTTAAGTCTGTGTGGTGTTTCTATTGAGGGTACAACTATAGTTGTGGTGGTCTAGATGGTGTAGTGGAATCTCAGGTTGAGAGATTGGTTGATTGTGGAATGGAAGTACAATATTATGGAGGTAGGGATATAGGTCCAGGTTGTGATATTTTTATGTTACTGGGTGTGATGGGTGTGCTGCTATTATATAGAAGGGTTGTTAGGTTTTGTTGGATGATGTGTGTTGGAGTTTTGGATATAAGATGGTGGATTTCTTGTTGAGAAAAAGGACAGGGCGACATAAATTTGATGAATGATAATAGAAGTGGTTGACTTGGATTATACGTTGGGAGGAAGCTTGAAGTAGGGTGCTTTTTCATAATTTTATTCCTATATTTTTCTTGGTTGTGAGGATGGTTGTGTGAATTGGTTTTGTGTTTCCCGAGTAGAGATGTAAAAACTAGTAAATTCTTAATAATGTAGAAATGATTGGGTGTTATGTGGATTTATTTTATCCACATTGGATGTGATTGTCATTCGTCAAGATACATGTATTTTAGAGGTAGCAAAAAAGGTAGTTTTTTGAGATGGTTTTTGTTTGGATCACCATAGGTTGCAATGAGTTTTTTCTCTCTATATCTATATACATGTATTTCCTTGAAAATTTTATACACACCCCACCCTAGTTGAGATCTTTGTACCAAACAATGAAATTGTATGGGGTAGGGGGTATTTCCTAAACATTCCAGTGGGAGGATAGATGGATGATCGCCCACTCTCCCCTACTCCATCATCTAGGTGGTGATAGACCAAGACTCTTTGGGAAGGTTGTGGTTTATGAGGACCAGGTATGTGTGGGAGAATTGTTCTTCCCAAGTGTATTCCAGATGATATGTGTGGCGGTTCCTAGGTTTCTTCGGGATTTGGTATGGTTGGAATTCCCATGTGTCTGTAGGAAGGAAGTGGTGTGGTTTGTGGCCTAGGTGTTTGTGGGAGGGATGATACGTGGTTGTGCGGCCCATCTATCTATGGGCAAGATGTGGTGTGGTATGTTTGGAAGAGGTGGGAGTGCCATGACATCTTATGTTAAGGTATAAAGGTGGCTAATTAGTGGTAAAGTGGTACGGGACACCCTATCATCGATGTGATCTATATTAATTTACTTAACTTGCATTATTTGGTGATCATGTCTTGGGTGAGGTTGGGGTGGTTAGTGTACCTTGTTAGGTGCTTTTGGTTACTTTTATTTTCTCTCATAGGAATTAGTATATCTCCCCCACTTGTGCATGAGAGACTTTGGTATTTCCTACTTAGTACACTTATATGCACAACCTACATTATAAAACTACTTTTAGGTTTCCTAAAAGATTATGTGGACCATTCTAGACCGTACTAGCTTAGATCATAATAGTTTCTGTGTTGAAAATTATCTTTACTTGTGGTACTTTCTTTAAGGACTTTTTTATTTGTATTAATATTCATTTTTAACATTCTTGTGGGATGGTTTGGATTTTATTTTATCCATATATATCTATATTTGAGTGTTTTGAAGTAGGTACATCTTATATCCTAATATTGGTTACTATAAAAGGGTAATGCCACCCATTTTTGTGATATTTTTATACCCATGGTGTTGGTCGCCACCCTGAGGCCTACTAGAGGTGGGACTAGGAGTTCATTATATATCTTCATTAATTTCCAACACTCGACCCTCTAGATGGCACCCAAGAATCCCATAGTTATAATAATAATAATGATAATAATAAATATAATACTTGGAAACACGTGGTATAACAACCATAACCAACTTCTTTCTCGCACAAGAACCACTAGAGGGGATACCACCCTATGGTCTAATGGACTCAATACCATAGTGTTCCCATGCACGATCCACTAGAGGGAGAACATCCCAAGTTCTAGTGGTCTCAAAATATAGTCCAAGCATCAGAATCCACATGTAAATTCATTTCTTTATCAATCATTATTAAATTCCAATTGGGTCTCACACTACCAAGGTTTTCAATACACTATCCAAAATGTACCAACATACCCAATCAGTGCACACATCACATAAGTTTTAAATCAGTTTCTAAAATGTCACTACATTCCAATCGGACATTCACATCAAAAACAATATTTATTAACAACACAAAGTGGTAACCATAATTTCATATCATACATGTTTTAAAACAAAACCCAAATAATATTTTAAGTTCCAATCAAGCAAAACATTTACAAAACCAATAAAATTTACAAAACCATTTCTATACCATTTCTAAATCCAATGTAAAATAAAACATTTAGATGCACAATTATAAATGGTCCTTTATATTCTAAATCAAAAACTCATCCCAAGACAGAGGGAAAACACGAAACAACATGAGAAGCACCAAATAGTCCTTTGTTCCAACACTTCAACAAACCAAATCTCAAGGTTCCAAATAGTTTAAACTTTCAAAAACACATTTGAAACTACATTTAAATATAACTAAATCATTAAGTCTATTTGGAAATAAATTTAACACCACTTTCACAAATCCTAAAACCATTTGAAAATACAATAAGAAAAGAACGTATAAAACCCAACCATTTTCTTAGGAAGAGCCTCTTTTAAATCCACGTGAAAACCAAACCCATTTTGAACCATTCATTGTACCAATTACATAGTTTATGGAACATATTTAAAAAACATTACAAATAAGATCACTTGTAACCAAACCCACTTATTTTGGAAAATCAACTTTCTACACATGGGAATTTCAATTCACTTTAGAAATGTACTTGCAAAGAAAAAATATTTTAAAAAAAATAAAAAAAACAACCAAAAAAAAGTTTCACTTTAAAAAACCCACCACTTACCACATATAACACCCAACTCACAATCCAATAACATTATAAAAATATATTAAATGGAAAACCCCAGTAAGAGTACACAATTTCTATTTAAAAACTCAATTGTCATTTTATTAAACGCCTTTCATGTGTTTATCATAAGAATAATCAATGAAAACTTTTCATAAACACATTCCATAATAAAAATAGCAAAACAATTCTTAGAAATATATCAATAGCATGATTAAAATACTGTGAAGGCATTAAAATAAAACTCAAGAACTAACAAAATGTTATGAAAATTAAATGGATGGAACAACCAACCTCAATGAAGTGAGAACACAACCAAAATTTGGGAGGAGAAAGGACTAAGACCAAGAGACATTCCACACACCCTAACACTAAATAAATTAATCTATACATAAACACATTCTTATATGGTTTTTCCAAGAGAGATCATTTCCATGAAAACCCAATAAACCAATATATGAAGAATGGAAGAGGGTAAAATTGACCAAAAACACAAGAACTCATCTTAGGTGCCATCAAGAAGCATCAATGGAAGTTGGGGAGAAAGGGAGGATGGTATCCTAGAGCCACCCGATGTACCTAGGATGTAGGAAGGGAGGAAAACCAGATATAGTGTTAATATAATAGAGGGGTAAGATTAGTAATTCACATTTTTAAGAATAATGGTAAAATCATATAGTTTTGCTGCATGGTTGAAAAATTGTGCACCAATCATGCACCCCACATTAGAGAGAAAGGGAATCCAACATGGGCTGGCCGCATAGATTTCATAACTACATGCCAACAATGCTAAACACATCTTCTCAATTCTAAAACTGAACCACATAGTTGCAGCACGGTTTCCCTTACCGTGAATAGGTCGTACACGAAGCCCCTGGACACAAAAAAAAGATGAAAAATTACCTATTTTAGGACGTATGTTCTCCTATAATAATTCTCCAACCATAAGAAACCTACTGTAATGCACAAAAAAATAAATTTTAAAAAAAACTCAAAAATTCAAATTGGGACCCAACCCGAACATCAACCAAAGAACCCAAATCCAAGAGAAGAATAAAATATGGAATTTCCAATGTTGGGTGTGATAGATTGATCAAGAATGACCCTATGTATTCTAATGGTATTTATAGGGATTATTTGGGAATATATTGGGCTTCAGAATGGGTGGAAGGAATGGTTTTATCAAGGCAAGGGAGAGGGATTATTAATACTTGAGGAGAGGGGTATTTTTATAATAAAATATTGAATATAATATTTTATCTATGGTAAACCTAGTAATAGTGAATTTTTAACATTATAAATCTTATATGAATATAATATTATGTTTTTAGGAATATAAATCCCATTTATCATTGAAATTAATTATTTTATTAAAAATTAAACCAGAAAAAAATGAAATTGTAATTTTAAGGAATCAAATTTGACTTTATGTTTTCGAACATTTTACTAGGTTTTTAAATTAAGTTTATTGTATTATAAATAATAATTTGATAAATAAAAGATATCATATCTGAACCTAAAGTTCTATAAAGTATTATGTCATTAATACATACTAAATTATGTAATTTAAAATACACCAGTTATGTGAACAAGATTATATTTCACTATTAACCCAAAAATTGGAGTATTTATTAAAAATATAAAAAAATAACCCTTGGATATTTTTTACATTTTAATTTCAAAAAATATTTTCATTTTATCAAAATAAATTTATAAAATATTTAATTAAAAAAACTATTTTTTTGAAATACTTGAAAATACAGTTTTTTAAAAATGATCTTATATTTTCTTGAGTTTTTTAGTCATGATATTTATTTTTATGGAATTATAATATTTATATTTTCTTACATTAATGATTATAATTATTATTTATACTTTAAGTTATTATTTTTATGTTAATTTACTATTCCAACAACCTTGTTTTTATTTCTAATGGTTAAGTTACTATTCCCAATAGTTAGGTTACTATAACAATGGTCACATTACTATTCCAAAAGTGAAATTACCTCCTATATATACCAATATATTATTTCACTCAACATTCATCTCAATTATTATCAAAGTTCTATATTTCCATTTTCTAAGATGTTGATTGGTTTACTTTTATTTTGTTTCTTTTTTATAGTGTTGTTCATGGCAGGAATGATTCTAGTAGATTGGGGTGATCAATATTTTCCCATTTTGGATTTTCTATTTTATATTTTTTGTCCCCTTGTAATATTTAGAATTTTCTTGGGTTTACTTATGGATCAATGTAATGATTAATATAATAAAGTCTTATTGGTTTCTAAATGTAATATATGTGAATAATAATGAGTAATATAATTCACATTTATTTCAAGAAGAAAATATCATTTGTAAACTCTAGGTCATTACATTATTCTCCCCTTTAGAAATTTTTTCACGGAAATTTCAATTAATATTCTCATTTGATAATATGTGAGGGTACTTTTAATTCATTTCTTCCTCTAGTTCTTGTGTCCCTTCTTCATACTTCTGATTCCTCCATTATACATTGACAAGGTGAGTTTTTTTTACGTATAACTTTACCTCTATAGTTTAGTATATTCACCATATGCTCTTCATATGATAGGTCATTCTCTAATTTTACCACCTCAAGATTCATTACATGTGAGGGATTAGGTATATACTTACTTAGGAGTGATACATGGAGCACATCATGAACTTTATCCATACTAGGTGGAAGTATAAGACCATAGGCCAATGCTCTTATACAATCAATGACATCAAAGGAAAAAATATATCATGGGATAAGATTGAATTTCATTCCAAATCACATGGATATCTACCATGGTGAAATTCAAAGTAAAAAATTGTCTCCAATATCAAAAAAATCCCTTCAACAGTTGTCAGTATAGCTATTTTACCGACTCTGAGAAACATTTAAATGCTATTGTATTTATTAAACATTCTCTGTTATTTATTTTATAAGATCAGCTCTATGTAGATTTCATTCAAAAACTTCTTCCCAAAAAATTTGAGTCTACTTCGATTCCCATACAGAGCTTCATATAAATATATTTGAATACTTGAGTGAAACCAATTGTTATATGAGAACTCAACCAATGGAAGATGATAATCCCTTAAACATTTGAATTAAATTGATAAGGATCCTAGAATATCCTCTAGCATATGAATAGTCCATTTAGATTGACTATTGGTTTAGTGATGATATGACATGTTGATATTTTATTTAGTACTTAGATCAAGTTAAATGGTTCTCTAAATATTAGAGGTGGAACTTATATCATAATCAAATAAGATTGAAATTGGAACCCCATTCAGTCTCACCACTTCCATCACACATTTCATGACAAGTTGATTAAGAGAGATATATTCTAGAATAAAAATAAATTGGTTATTCTTGGGGTGTCGATCCACCATAATTCATATCACATTTTTTCATTGGATGTTTTTTAGAGTCCAGTGAAAAATTACATAGCAACATTCCCCCTTTTCTAGTGGGTTTATAAAGTGGTTTATTCTTCCCTTTGGACTTTTATTGCTATGATTTAACAAGATTACATACCAAATGTCATGAGATATACTCTGAAATAATCTTCTTCATGTTGTTCCACCATAAGTTCTCTTGAAGATCATGGTACATCTTGGTTCTTCTTGGATGGATAGTGAAGGATGAGATATGTGTGTTATCCAACAAAACCTTATTTATCCTAGGTGATGAAGGAATACAATGCCTTATTCCAAACCAAATCAATTAGTCATCATCGATGTGGAACTCAAGTAGCTTCTATTCCTTTACTACTTTCACCTTCTTTTATAGCTCTAAATCATCCCTTTGTGCCATATTGACCTTCTCTTGGATAAATGGTTGTAAAAGGTTTGAGTTATTCTCTACTATTATGATTTCAAGATTTATCCTTTGCATTTACATAAAGATAAGGTCTTTCTCAGTCCACATCATGGATAGAGTATCATGTTATTTTCTTCTAAGAGCATAATATACCTTTTCTTCCTTTACTAGGTGGTAGTGAATAGAAAAATTACAGTCCATTATTATCTATAACCATTTTTTTGACTCATGCTGGTCTCCTTCCATGTGAATATATAATTTAGACTCTTATGATCAGTATATATGTCACCCTTCTCACCATAGAGATAGTTTCTCCAGTTATTTAGAGTGATGATAATAGCTACTAACTCAAGATCTTTCTGGGTAGTTATTCTTATGAATCTTTCATTTTCTTAGACATTGGCTATCACTTTTTAATTTTTTTTGAGTATACAAACCAATAATTTCTTTTGAGAATCACTGTATATCATAATACCTTCTCTAATTATTGGTAGTGTGAGTATAGGTGCAATGATTATCCTCTTTTTAATCTCCTTAAATATTTCATCACATTCATCTTTCTAGATATACTTTTCCCGTTTTCATGTTAGCTTATTTAGTAAGCTATAAAATCATGAGTAATTCCATAAAAAACATTGGTAGTACCTAGAAAAGCTAAGAAAACTACATATTTCTATGACACTAGTGGGTATGGGCCATTCCTCAGTTGCCTTTTTTTTAAGGGTCTACAAAAATTCCCTCACTTGTGATCCCTTTCACCATGAATGTAGATTGATGCATCCAAAATCCATACTTCATTAAAAAAAATTCATTTTATCCTTCCATATTGTCACCAGCATAGTCTATAGATTATCTTCATGTTTTACTTTCTATTATATTAAATTATAATATCATTGGTAAAAACTACTAAAAAAATTCAAGGTAGTCTCTAAAGACACTATTCATCAAATTCATGAAGATTACAGGGGAATTATTAAGTATGGGCGTATCATTATGAACTCATAGTACCCATAACTTGTAAGGAAACTTTTCTTCTGAATATCTTATTTATTCACCTTCAGTTAATGATATCCAGAATAAAGATCCACCTTTATGAAGTATCGACCTCCTAAATGTTCATAGAACATTTCATCATTCCTTGGAGGAGGATAGTTGTTATTTATAGTGATATTTTTTAGATCTTGATAATAAATACACAACCGCATTGATACAACCTTCTTTTTAAGAAAGATCATCAGTTCACCCCAAAGGTGATGAACTAGGGAATATGAACCCTTTGTATAAATGATCTTGCAGATTCTTCTTTAAATCTTCCAATTAGATCGAGGCCATTTTATAATGGAATTTTGAGATATCATTATCTCTAGTTATGAGATTTATTGAGAATATAACCTCATGATCTAGGGGAATTGAAATAAACTCTTCTGAAAATGCCTCATCATATTCCCTGACAAAGTGAATTTCCTCCATGTTGATACATTTCTTTATCTCAAACATTTTCACAAGGTATTCTTCTTCATAGGGTATCAACACCTATACCATTAATTGTTTTTCCAAAGAGTATTCATTATCTTCATTTTTATTTTTAATGGTGGATTGGATGGTTTAAAATAGGACAGTATATTGACTTTTCCTGAGAGTTGATGTGTGACCCATATAACGAGGACTAATCTATACTTAGTATAGCATCAAATTACACTAAAGGTGGTTTTATAATATTCAAAGGAAGAATACTTCCACATATATCAAAAATATAAGAGTCTGACACTTAGGTTAGAATTATCAAAACACTAGGTGTTTTCATAGATATCTTTACATAAAGGTTTTGTGTGTTGGATTCAATAGTTCTAGAAAACTTATAGGACATAAAGGAATGCATATAACTAGAATCAAATAAATTATTTTCCTTTATTGAGTGAATAGGAAGTGTACCATCTATGACTTAAATTTTATGATCCACTTCAATAGTAGTAATGGAATAATATTTCCCATTCTCCTTTTGATTTTATGATTACTAATGCTGATTACCCTCAAGGACATGTGGTTTTGTGAAATACAGTGTATAGTTCTCCTTCTCCCAATAGTTGAAGCATTAAACCATGGGTGGTGAATTTGGAGGTGACTTTTTTGCTCTATTATTTTGGATATCTTCTTCATGTGTCTTCAAAATTCATGAGCTTTCTCTCATTCTCTCCCAAATTTGAAGCATTTCCCCATACCTTTGAGTCAATTCCCTTGATACTTCTTCCCACACTTTTGATATGTGGGTAGTTTGATCCTTTTACTGCTTTTTAAATTTACCCACCATCTTGAAACAACATTCTTCCTTTCTTATCTCCATATCCATCAGACCATTTTCTGAAATCCATCTCTACGTTGAGAGAACATCGAACCACTTCTTCATAACCCCCAAAGTCTTATATAGCTATAGCCTTTTGATTTTTTGGTTTTAAACCACAAAATAATCTGTCTAATTTTCTATCATTGTTAATAAAAAATCCCCAGGTGTATCTTGCAACCCTAGTGAAGTTTTTTTCATAAACCATGATAGATTCAACTTCCTTTTTGTTCAGCTCAATAAATATTATCTCCATCATTATTTGAAGTTTTTTAGGGAAATACTTGGTATGAAATATATTCTTAAATTCTTCCCACTCTATCTCCTCTATTTCATTATTCAGCTTAGTGGTATTTATCAATTCCCACCATTTATCGTCTCCTCCATCTAAATGATAAAAAAACTAGTTTGATTATCTTTCTCAGAACAATGGATCATAGAAAATATCTTATCTATTGATTTAACCCAATGTTCCATATCCAGTGGACCAAAATCTCCACTTAACATTAGTGTTCATTTCCACATAAATGGATCAATATATAATTGATTTTTCTTGGTTGATGGTCGATGTTACACATGGTTCAAGTTATTGTTCACAGCCTGAGATATCTAGGTAATAATTTCAATAAATTTTTAAACTCCACATCCCACGACATTGGGGATGTATTTTGAACAATAATTACATTTTCCATAATATGGGTTGTTGGCTTGATTTCTCTTTTTTAGAACTATTTTCTAAAATGTAAAATATTTTAAAGAAACATAAGTCAAAACATAATAAATAATTTACTATTTTTTACAATTAACACTAAAGTAATATCTGATGGGATCCTTAGGTTTAGTGTTTTTATGAAACTAAGAATATTTGATGTTTATATATAATTAGTCTTATCTTGATTAATTTTACTGATGTTATCTAATCTTAATTCCAAAATTAACTAAACCATGCCCAGATACCAAATATAGTGACCCTACTTTTTATTAAATGATTTTTACATCATTTTGATGATACACAATATAATAGAGTTAAAAATACTAGATCCAAAGGTTTATTATCTTAAGAAAATCTAGCTTGTACATAACTTGTACATAATAAAACATAAGATTTTATTTATATTATTCTTCTTTATAATTATAAAACATTTCCTTCAACTTAGTACATTTAATAACTTGAGGATATACATCAATGGAATGGGTGAGATAAATTCCCAGTAAGAGGACGAATAATGTAAATGAATCAATATAACACGAGTGAGAATAATCCTCATCATCAATTCATAAGTATAGGATCATCATCAACAAAATGAGGTAAACATATGAATGTCCCATAGAATATGGAAAAGTATAAAAATTAAACAACATGTCAAAGTGTTCAAATACCATACATAGTCATGAAAAAATCTAACATCATGTCCACACATAAAATTTGTGGACAATCATAACATCATCATTGTGAAAAATAATATAGAATCATGTTAATAGATATTAAAAATTATCTCTTGAGATATATCACTTTACTCAATTCATTGGAGGTTTATATAATTCTCGTCCAACCCATCACATCAAAACATTTACATAATCATGAATTCCACATATAATATATACCAATCATAGTCATGAAATGAATCACGGAACGAAATAGGGTTTATAAGAATTTAATCAATAATGATTTCATTAATAAACATCAGGTTCTCAAATTAAAAATGGAAAAAACATATTTGGTATAGAAATTATCAGTCTTGATTGAATAAGAAATATGTTAAAAGAAATCATGATGTGTTTTGGAAAGAAGATTTTTTTTGGAATATCCATTAAATTTTTCATAAAATCAAGTTTGGAAACCTATATATCTTCAAAAAGAAAATGGAATGAAATTATATTTAAGGAGCATTATAGGAATAGTAATACAAGATATTCCTTGAAATATGGATAACCCAAAGAAAAGGAGTTGGGTTTGAGAATCCCCTCCCTTAATTCCCACTTTATTTTATTATTTTTACACCTCCTAAATAATAGAAATATATTTATTAAAAATTTTATACATAATTTAATTATAGTAATTTATAAAATTATTTATCAATTATAATCATTTTATCATATTTATTAAATTTTATTGATGAAATTGAAGCATTTTAATATCATATTCTCAAAACATTTCCCCTTCTTCGATTTATTTATTTTGTTCTAGGAAATTATTAAATAAGTAAAATAAATTTCTAAACTAAAAATAAATATATTTATAAATTTATATATAATAAATAATATATTTTAACTATTCATAGGGTTGGTGATAAAAAATAATTGGGGATATCCCTGTTGGTGGTTGACTGGCCATTATTTGAAATATAATCCAAATACGAATAAAAAGAGGTACAAAGAATAAAAAAAATAAAAATATAATTTTTAAATCATGTTTAAATCATTAATATGATGATAAAATAATGTCAACAGAAATATTATAATATTTTTTCATGGAATTTTGGAATAGAAAGAGGAGAAAAAGAAAATGAGTGAAGCGTTGAAAAACATACATTTTCTTCATTGTAGGTTCACTTGTATGACATTATAACTCCCATGGTGATTGGAGCTGGATTGATCCATAATGTACCTAATTATTAAGAGGGTATTTATAGGGAGTATATTCTTAGGTATTGGGGTTTTTAATGGGTGGGAAGAGTGGTTTTCCAAGGGAAGAGAGAGGGGTTATTTATACTTGAGGAGAATGGTATTTTTAGAATAAAATATTGAATAAAATATTATATCCAAGGAAAAACTAGTAATAATGAATTTGGGATATTTTAAATCAAATATGAATATAATATAATGGTATTAAGGACTTAAATCTAATTTATAAGTCAGATTAATTTGTTTATTAAATAAGAAAGTGGGGGAAAATAAATTTTTATTTTAAGGAACAACTTTTGACATGTGGTTTTGGAAAGTTCTTTTTATGTTTTGAAATTTTTTTATGTTGTGTTAATGACTATTTTTTAAAATAAAATATATCATGGATGAACCACATGTTCTACAAATTATAATTCCATTAATTCATCATGAATAATTTAATTTGAGAATTGTAATTTATGTGAAAACTATATTTTTACTATTCAACAAAAATTGAAGCATTTTAGAAAATTACCAAAAATAACCCTTTGATAATTATTATGTTATTATATAAAAATTATATTCATTTTATCAACATAAATTTATAAAATAGGTACTATTAAAAATAATTATTTTTATAAAATACATTAAAAAACAATTTATTAATAATGTGCTTATATTTTCTTTGAGTTTTTGAATCATGAATTTTTTTATGGAATTATAATATTTACATTTACTTAAAGTAATCTTGATAAATATTATATATATCATGATTTATTATTTTGAGGTTGAATTACTATTATAATGAGCGTATTACTATTCCCAATATCAAGATTACTATTCCTAACGGTCATGTTACTTTTCCAACAGTTACATTACTTTTCCAACAGTCACATTACCTCCTATATATAAATATCCATTATTTCAAAAAAATCAACTCAATTCATATAATGGATCTATATTTCCATTTTCTAGGATTTTTATTGGTTTAATGATATATTTTTTCTTTTCTATAGTGGTGTTTGTAGGGGGATTTGGTTGATCCATATTTTACCATATTAGTTTTTTATTATATATTTTTTACCCCTTGTATTGTTTATAATTTTATTGTGTTTATTAAATGAATAATTTAAAGATTAATGTAATTATTAATTAAATAAATTATTATTTTTTTACTTTGTTTTATATGTTCATTATAATTTATAATATAATTAAAATTTATTTCTAGAATAAAATGTCATTTATAAACTCTATATTGTTACACTGTAGAATATTTTTTTAGTATTGGTATTTCTTCATCTGATCATGGATCACCAAGATCTTATCTATTGTCTCCCACACCATTTGGCCAAACTGGAGATGCCTCAATAATATAAGTCTATCACAAGGGTGACCTGTAGGGTATCCAATATAGGGCTTCAAAAGGTTCCATGATGATTATAGAGTGATAACTATTATTTTAAGAAAACTATACCAAATTAATGTGATCCTTCCAGCTCCAATCGAATTCTATCATAAAACACCTTAGTATATCTCTAATACTTGGATAGTGTACTCGTTATACCCATCCATCTAGGGGTAAAAAGTTGTACTCATATTTAATTGGGTCATAAATTCCTCCTATAGGCAACTCCACAACCATGTTGTGAGCCATGCATCATGGTTAGAGACAATCATTAAGGGAACTCCATGAAGGGATATGATCTCCCACCTACACAACTTCCAAAGAATCTACACCAAAATCTACTCCATGATAACAAGGAAGTGTTCCAACTTGGTAAGTTTGTAAAATATCACCTAGATTCCACTGTGGCGTATCGTTTTCCATGGAATACCTATCATAATTCTGTGGATATTATGACAACCCTACTTTTATTACAAACTTAAACATGATTCTTTACATAAACTATTCACTTGATACAACATGGAAGATCAAGAGGTCTAGTGTATTTGGGGCTTAGGATAATTACATAACAACTTAAAACATGAAATACCACATCTTTATTGAAAACTTCCATTACATGACCAATACATTCTCTCGTAATTATCATTGCATTGGATAACCTGAGGACATGCATAAGAAAAGGGTTGAGCCATAAAGCCCATTGAGGGAATAAACATGGAATACATGAAGATTAAAATACATGTTAGACAATAGGAATATCAATATAGAAAAAGAGAAACATGAACATAAAGGCATGATAAATCATGATAATCATAACATGGAAATGTGGCAACAACACTTAACATGGAATTAGCATGAACCAAGGCTCATTGCACATGGAGCATGAGTAAATCCTCAATGCACATGAAGCATGAGTAAACCCTCGTTTCACTTGAATTAGCATGAGTCAATACTCATTGCACATGACGTATCATGATACTATACTTTACTCAAAGCATTGGAGTGCAATAAGGGCGCACCCTTCTTAAACATTTCATTTCATGCATAAGTGTGCCACATGGATCATAAAACATAATCATTTATTCCATGATAAAGGAATGTGGAATTCATACATGAAACTTTATAATCAATAAGTAAATGTGAATAAAGGTGAATACCCTTGATGGAGAAATGGGCATGGTATTCACTACACAATGACATTGGCTTAGAAAATCGGTGCGATTTCGGCAGCATAACAGCGTGACATAAGAATTAATAAAAAATGGTTGATGAGAGAAAAATGGGTTCCTCATAATATTTACATATAATGTAAAGTAATTATTTCATATAGATACATGTCCCAACAATTGTAATGGAATTTATATTCATGATACAAAAGTATTGCTTGAATGTAAATGAGGAGAGAGAAGTTCCTTTCAGAATTTCGGCATAGTAATAGGTGTACATAGGAGGCATATAATGAAAGAAAAAGGGGTCTCCCATCATTAAAACATAAATAGGACAGTATGAATGAGGTTCAAAACCATACCCCAACATGCATAATTGAAATTTAATGGGCAAAACAACTTAAAGAAAATTGGACAATAATGAGAAAGGAAGAAAAAACCCTTACTTGGAAGTGTGCTTCTGAAGGCTTCAGAGAGGCTTGAGAGAGGATTTATGGGAGATTGGGGCACTTTGGGAGGATTCTAGAGAGAGTAGGGTAGAGGTTGGACGAACTCCAAAGGATTTGAGTGAGGAGGAAGTGAGAGCTTGGGTGGGTTTATATAGGAAAGGTGATTGAATTCTTTATTATTTAGGTTTGCGACCCCTTACATTGAACTAATCCAAACCACAAATCATATCATGGTTTTTGACCATGGTTTTTGGAAAAGGTGATAGTAAAACAATATTTTATAAGGCCAATGTCCGAACATCTTAAAATAATGGGGTTTCTTATGTGGAGGTGAGTCACACTCCCATAGAAAATAATTTAAAAAGACAAGATGTTTAATAAGTTATGAAGGGTCCATTAATGTTTTGAAAAGTAAATCAAAAAAACCCAAAATCACATCATTTTAATGGTAAAACATATATTGGCCGAAAACAAAGCTTATAGTATTTTATTACATCAATATTGGGTCATTATGATGTCATAAAAAACATTATATATTTAAAAGATTTTTAATTTTTACCCAAAAATCTGACTGTCTCAAAAAATTATGAAAAATTCACCGTTGGATAATTTCAACATCCTGATTCAAAAAATATCATTTATTTTATCTAAATAATTTTATAAATATGTTAATTTTTACTTTTAAAATAAAAACCGACATTTATCGAAAATTCTCGGGTTTTGACAGAAATGGATTTCAAACCTTAATAAAAATTATTATTGCATTCATAAAATTATATGATCATTTATATATAATAAAATTAATTTAATAATAATAATAATATTTATTAAAATATTATTTAATTCAAAAATCCCTTAATTTAATAAAATAGATTTCTTAATTAAATAATAACTAAAAAAGCTATTTGTACTATAAAAACTATTTAAAATGTATCAATAATGACAAGAAGGTATATTCATTATTATATACAAAAAAAATATACATGAACATATTACTAGACATTTTTTACATAACCCATTAAAACAGCTGCATAATACCTAAGGGTAATGCGCACGATTGTGACAGACTCTTGGGGTGGCTCAGATAACATTGCTCGAGTGGTAATCTCTATCAACTTCCAATTTTCCCGTAGAGGGTCTCGTTCGAGCCTGACATGATAAAGCTCAGCTTGGGCTTGGTCAAGAGCGAAGCCCAAAGACGCCACCTCTTTCCCGAGCTCTGACAAATGGGATTCGTATGGAGCAATTCTACTGAATGAGGAAATCATTTCCTTTGTCTGAGTAAATTGTATTTGTTAAAGCCCTATATTTATACTAATCATCTGATCATTGTTCAACGGCTATAAAATAAACGGTCACAATTCTTAACATAAAACCAAAGAATATGACATTTTATATAAACATTTTACATAAAGAGACATTTAACTAGATCAAGATGGATTTCCATTAGTGAAACTTTGGATCGTTACAATATTCCCCCCTTAAGAAATTTCACCCTCGAAATTTCCTTTTTCCCACACTAAAATAGATTTGGGTAACTCAGTATCATCATTTCCTCTGATTCCAAAGTCGCTTCTTCAAACTTGTGGTTTCTCCAAAACACCTTGACAAGGGGCATTGTCTTATTTCGTAGAACATTTTATCTACGATATAAGATCTTCACTGGTTTCTCCTCATAAGAAAGATCCTCCTCCAATTGTACCACCTCAGAAGAGAGTACATGTGAAGGGTCTGGTATGAACTTATATAAGGGGGATACATGAAATACATCATGTACTTTGGCCATGGTAGGTAGAAGTGCTAGTCAATAGGCCACAGCCCCGACACGATCAAAAATCTCGAAGGGGCCGATGTACCTTGGTCTTATCTTCCCTTTCTTTCCAAACCTCATGACCTTCTTCCATGGAGATATGCATAAAAAAAACCATGTCTCCAACTTTAAACTCAAGGTATCATCGATGATTATCTTCATAACTCTTCTATCAACTCTGGGGTGCCTTGATATGCTGCTGAATGGTTTTCAACTTCTCCCCCATTTCCGATCCAAGAATCTTACATTCACCGACCTCATCCCAACATGATGGTGTTCTGCACCTTTTCCCATAAAGGGCTTTATATGGTACCATTTGGATGATCGAGTGGAAAATGTTATTATAAGAGAACTAAAACAGAGGAAGATGTTGATCCCATCCTCTTTTAAAGTCCATTGATCAAGCTCTCAACATGTCCTCAAGTGTTTGGATAGTCTACTAGGATTGGTCGTCGGTTTGAGGATGATAGGCCGTACTAAAGTTCAGTTCAGTATTCAGAGCATGTTGAAGACTCTTCCAAAACATAGAGGTGAATCTTGGATCTCGGTCAGAAACAATATATTGTGGCACTCCATGCAGCCTTATCACTTCTCTGACATATATCTGTGCTAGTTGATCCAATGAGAAATCCTCCCGAATAGCAATGAAGTGTGCAGTATTTGTAAGGCGGTCCACAACAACCCAAATTTCATTGTTGCCTTTGGATGTCCTTGGAAGTCCGGTGACAAAGTACATGGTGATGTTCTCCCATTTCCATTCAGGTATGGGCAATGGTTGCATCATCCCCTTAGACTTCTGCCTCTCTGCCTTCACTTTCTGGCACACCAGGCACTTTGATGTATATTCAGCGATCTCATTTTTCATATTATCCCACCAAAATTTTTCTTGGAGATCTCGATACATCTTTGTGCTCCCTGGCTGAATAGAGAAATTTGAACTATGTTCATCATCCAAAAGTTCCTTCTTCAGCTCCCGACATGATGGAACACATAGTCTTTTCCCAAATCGCACAATTCCTTCTTCATTAACATTAAACTCTGAGGATTTACCCTTTTTGATAGCTTCCACTTTTTCCTGAATTCCCACATCATCCTTTTTAGCATCCTTTAACCATTCCAAAAGAGACAGTTGAGCAATAATTAGTGAAAGGATTGATGATGTTCCCTTCTTTATGATTCCCATTTCTATATTCATCAAGTATAAGAATATTGGATCCCTCTCAATTCTCATCATTGATAGAATCACTGGGTCCTTTCTACGTAGGTCATCTGCCACCTTGTTCGCTTTCCCAGGGTGGTAATGTATTGAGCAGTCATAATCCTTGATGAGCTCTATCCATCTTCTCTGGTGCATATTAAGCTCTTTCTATGTGAATATATATTTTAAACTCTTTTGGTCAGTATATATCTCACATTTCTCCCCATAGAGATAATGCCGCCAGACTTTCAAGGCAAAGATCATCGCCGCCAACTCCAGATCATGCGTTGGATAGTTTTGCTCATGGATTTTCAACTGCCTTGAGGCATAGGATATCACTTTATCATTCTGCATCAGCACAAAGCCTAAGACCTTCTTTGAAGCATCACTGAATACCACAAAAATTTTCCCACTTGTGGGTAAAGTGAGCATGGGCACAGTGGTAAGACTCTTTTTCAAATCCATGAATCTTTCATCGCATTTATCATCCAAGAAAACATTACTCCCTTTCGAGTTAGCTTGGTAAGAGGGTTGGACAATCATGAGAAATTTCTCAAAAATTGTCGATAATATCCAGCTAACCCCAAGAATCTACAAATATTTGTTACCGATGTTGGCCTCGACCTTCCCTCAATTGCATTTGTTTTGGATGGATCCATAGATATCCCATTGCTTGTGATGATATGGACCAAGTATGATACCTCCTTTAACCAGAACTCACACTTGCTGTACTTTTCATAGAGTTTCTCCTTGTGCAAAGTCTCTAGTACAGTTCTTAAATGCTCCTCATGATCCTCCTTAGTTTTGGAGTATATTAGAATATCATCTATAAATACTACCACAAATTTGTCAAGATAATCTCTAAAGACTCTATTCATCAAGTCCATGAATATTGCTGGAGCATTATTGAGTCCGAAAGGCATTACTATGAATCCATAGTGCCTGTATCTTGTACAAAAATCAGTCTTGGGGACATCTTCCTTCTTCACCCTTGATAATATCCTGACCGAAAATCTACCTTGGAGAAGTATTGTGCTCCATTAAGTTAATCAAACAAGTCATCGATCCGTGGAAAAGGATACTTGTTCTTTATTGTGATTTTGTTAAGTTCACTATAATTGATTCAAAGCCGCATTGACCCATCCGTCTTCTTGACGAAGATGACTCGTGCACCCCATGGTGAAGCACTTGGGCAAATAAACCCTTTATCTAGATTCTCCTGTAGTTGTTTTTTCAGCTCTTCATGCTCCACGACAGCCATTCTATATGGAGTCTTGGATATTGGTAGCACCCCTGGTATAAATTCAATTGAGAATTCAATATCTCTTCTTGGAGGAAGACCAAGCAGTTTCTTGGGAAACACTTCAGCAAATTCCCTCACAATAGGCATTTCTTCAAGGATGGTTTCTTCCTTGGACTTAATCATTTGAGCCAGATACGCATTCTCATAGGGCAGTAATATCCATTCTTGAGATGATGGAGATAAAGGAGATTCATCTTCCTCCTTACAATTGTAATGAATCGGGGGGTCGATTCTCCAAATGGAGTGTGATTTCCATCTCCCGATAATTTATGTTGGCTCTATATAAGGAAATCCAATCCATGCCAATAATTACATAAAATTCCACCAGAGGGAGTATGACAAAGTTCGTCGGGAAATTCAATCCATAGATTATAACCGGGGAGGACTTATATTCATGGGGTGCAATGATTGCCCCATTTTTCGTACTCACCAGCATCTTCACATCCATGGTTTGTGGTGGAGTTGGGATTGTTCTACTAAACTTTCAATATTAAAAAGAATGCATAGAACCTGAATCAAAAATTACATTAGCTATTCTTGAATGAATAACTAGTGTACCTGTACGCACTTCGTTGTCAGGGTTCGTTTCGGCAGAAGTGATGGAAAAAGATCTTCCTTGCCGCCTTAGAGGTTTTTGGTTGCCTCCAAAAACCCTTGGTTTAGGGCACTGATTTGAAAATTGCCCCGGTTCTTTGCAGTTGTTGCAATGAACAACGCGTTGAGGTTCGAACGGAGCGTTCCTCTCCTCTGTCGTAGCCGTGGGTCTTTCTTGCTGACAGTTAACAGCTAGGTTCCCTTCTCTTCCATATCTAAAGCATTTCCTCGTCCCCTTGAGGCAATTTCCAAGGTGCTTCTTTCTTCACTTTTGGTAAGTGGGGTGCTGGATCTTCTTAGCACCGTTGGATTTATCAATCGGACCACCAGCATCGATTTCCACCTTAAGCTTCTTGTCCCGATGATACCCCTATGATTCCTCGATCTCCATTTCGACCTTGAGGGCACATCGGACAATTTCCTCATAGCTGTCGAAGTAACGGATCGCTAATGCTTTCCGCAGGCTAGGCTTCATCCCACCAAAGAAGTGGTCAACCTTGCATTCGGGGGTAATAACAAAGCCAGAAGTGTATCATGCAAGCCTTGTGAAGTTTTCCTCATACGCTCCAATAGATTATTCATCTTTTTTCTTGAGGTAAAGGAAGTCCCTTTATATATTAATCTGGAGGGTGCACAGAAAATATTTATCAAAAAACAGTTTTGGAAATCCTTCCATTCCAACTCCTAGATCTCCTCCTTAGGCTTCATATTTTTTATCAACGTCCACCAATGATCAGCTTCACCCTCCATACGATAAGCCGCCAGGAGAACCTTGTCTTGTTCAGAACATTTAAGGATGGAGAAGATCTTTTCAATGGAGTTGATCCATTGTTCAGCGATCATGGGATCGGATGATACACTAAATGTAGGAGGCCTTTGTCTCATGAAGCTCTAAATAGCGACATGTTCTTTCTTAGTGGGGGGGGGGGGGTTGAACGTTCCACTTTACCTGTGATTCTATTCAAATATTGAGTTAGCTGAGAGATAAGCGTGACAAAGTTCGCGATTCCCACTCCCATTGGATTGGGCATCTCATTAGTATAATCATCACACTGATCTCCACATCATTTGTTAGCACGAGTCCTCCTATTATCGACCATTGTTTGGAATAAAAGGAAAGTTAGGGGGAAACACATAAAGGGTAATCCAAAGACAAAAGTTGGTGACTTATAAATAAACTTTTATTTCCTTAACTCATGAGTCTATAGGCTTCAATCTAGGCTTTTCATGATCTACTTTCTAACATATATTCATAGGGGCATTTTTTTAATTCCCTTAATAAGGGTTCATAATAATCTTGTGAATTTATCAAAACATACCCCCCAGGAGTGTCGTAACCAAGAGTGCAGAAAGGCCCGTTGTCATGCACCAGTTCCCATTCGAGTCTAGCTCAAAGCAGTGTTTTTGGGTTTTACCCCTAGGATACATGTGTGTTAGAGATGCCTCTACCCGCTCGTATCCAGACAGGGATGTATTTTCTTGATAAACCACTTAATCAGTACTTACCGAAACATGGGGATTTTTTTATTATACTTAGTCTAGTCTTTAAGGATTTACTAGGGTTTTCTAATCCTAATCCCAAAAATAACTAAACCTATCCTCTAATACCAACTATGACAACCCTACTTTTATTCCAAACTTAAACATGATTTATTACATAAACAATTCACTTTATACAACATGGAAGATCGAGAGGTCTAGTGTCTTTGGGGATTAGGATCATTACATAACCACTTAAAACATGAAATACAACATCTTTATTGAAAACTTCCTTTACATGACCACTGCATTCCCTCGTACTTAGCATTGCATGGGATAACCTGAGGACATGCATAAGAAAAGGGGTGATCTATAAATCCCAGTAAGGGAATAAACATGGAATAAATGAGGAGTACAATACATGTTAGACAATAGGAATATCAATAGATCACAAGAGAAACATGAACATAAAGGAATGATAAATCATGATAATCATAACATGGAAATGTGGCAACAGCACTTAACATGGAATTAGCATGACGCAAGGCTCATTGCACATGGTGCATGATTAAATCTTCATTGCACATAAAGCATGAGTAAACCCTCATTGAAATTGAATTAGCATGAGTCAATACTCATTGCACATGACTTATCAAGATACTATCCTTTACCCAATGCATTGGAGCACTATAAGGGCGCACCCTTCTTAAACATTTCATTTCATGCATAAGTGTGCCACATGGATCATAAAACATGGATTCATAAAACATAATAATTTATTCCACAATAAATTAATGTGGAATTCATACATGAAACTTTATAATCAATAAGTAAATATGCATAAACGTGAATACCCTTGATGGAGAAATGGGCATGGTATTCACTACACAATGGCATTGGCTTAGAAAATCGGTGTGATTTCGGCAGCGTAACGGCGTGACATAAGAATTCATAAAAATGGTTGATGAGAGAGAAAGGGGTTCCTCATAATATTTACATGTGATGGACAGTAATGAGGTCATGTAGATACTAGTACCAACAATTTTAATGGAATTTAGATTCATGATACAAAAGTATTGCTTGAAAGTAAATGAGGAGAGAGAAGTTCCTTTTGGAATTTCGGCATAGTAACACATGTACATGGGAGGCATCTAATGAGAGAGAAAGGGGTCTCCCATCATTCAAACCTAAAGAGGGAAGTATGAGGGAGGTGTGAAACCATACCCCAACATTCATAATTGAAATTAAATGGGCAAAACAACTTAAAGAAAATTGTACAACAATGAGAAAGGAATAAAAAACCCATAGTTGGAAGTGTGCTTCCAAAGGCTTGAGAGAGGCTTGAGAGAGGCTTCTTGGGAGCTTGGGGCACCTTGGGGGGATTCTAGAGAGAGTAGGGAAGAGGTTGGATGAACTCCAAAGTCTTTGACTAAGGAGGAAGTGGGATATTGGGTGGGTTTATATAGGAAAGTTGAGTGAATTCTTTATTATTTAGGTTTGGGACCCCTTACATTAAACTAATCCAAACCACAAATCAGCTCATGGTTTTTGCCCATGGTTTTTTGAAAATGGGAGAGGAAAACAATATATTATAAGGACAAAGTCTGAACTTCTTAAAGTAATTAGGTTGCTTATGTGGAGGTGAGTCACACTCCCATGTAAAATAATTTAAAAAGACAAGATGTTTAATAAGTCTTGAGGGGTCCATTAATGCTTTAAAAAGTAAGTCAAACAATCCCAAAATCACATTATTTTAATGTTAAAACATATATTGGCCGAACATAAATCTTATATTATTTTATTAAATCACTATTGGGTCATTATGATGTTATAAAACACATTATATATTTAAAGGGTATTTAATTTTTACCCAAAAATTTGACTGTCTCAGAAAATTATGAAAAATTCACCGTTGGATAATTTCGAAATCCTGATTCCAGAAATAACATTTAGTTTATCTAAATAATTTTTTAAATATTTTAATTTTATCTTTTAAAATAAAAACCTACATTTATCGAAAATTCTTGGGTTTTAAAATAAATGGCTTTCAAACCTTAATAAAAATTAAAATTGCATTCATAAAATTATATGATCATATATATATAATAAAACTAATTTAATAATAATAATAATATTTTATTAAAATATTATTTAATTCAAAAATCCCTTAATTTAATAGAATAGATATCTTCATTAAATAATAACTAAAAACACTATTTGAACTTTAAAAACTATTTACAATGTATCAATAATGACAAGATGGTATATTCATTATTATATTCAAAAATAATAATATACATGATCATATTGCTAGAGATTTGTTACATAACCCCTTAAAAAATCCACATAAGACTTAAGGGTAAGGTGTGTGATGGTGACAGACTCTTGGGGTGGCTCAGATAACATCTCTCGAGTGGTAATCTCTATCAACTTCCACTTCTCCCGTTGATGGTCTCGTTCGAGCCTGACATGATGAAGCTCAGCTTGGACTTGGTCAAGAGCGCAGACCAAAGATTCCACCTCTTTTTCAAGATCTGACAAATGGGCTTCATATGGATCAATTCTACTGGATGAGGCCATCGCATCCTTTTTCAGAGTAAATTGGATTTGTTAAAGCCCTATATTTATACTAATCGTCTCATCACTATTCAACATCTATAAAAGAAACGGTCACAATTCTTAACATTAAACCAAAGAATATGACATTTTATATAAACACTTTACATAAATAGATTTTTAACTAGATCAAGAGGAATTTTCATTAGTGAAACGTTGGGTCATTACAGATATTTCTTCAAAATTTCACTCTAGTTTCTCAAGAGGCTACAAAAGAACTACCCGAACATGCTGATTAGTGTTCACTTGTCAACATGTGAGAAATTGAGAGATAAAATTGGCAATTCTCCACCTCATGATATCCCTAAAAAAATTTCATTGATTCTATCTTTAAATATTCCCTACAATGGGATGTATGACAAAAGGAAAAGTGTAAAACTCCCTCATCACCTAATCTTTCAACATGACTGAAAAAATCCATCCCTAAAAAAGGATGATATGATTCCCTCTATTAGATAATCTGTCAGGTGAATCTCTTAGGGATATTTGATCATATAGGACCTCATAGTAAATTTATTTTAAATCAGCCTCCCTCATATATTGAAGAAGCATAGGAGTCAAAACTATTGAATGAAGATAAGATATACCCCTCTCCACTACTAGGTTTAGCTACAAACAAGCCAACTACTCATATTCCTCTTGTACCAGATGGGAATAAGGCTTCTTGTTAAGGGAATATGACACCATGTTTCCCTTCCCAAGAGTATAAGAATTATCAAAGTTAGAGTCATGTTGGAACTCCAATATAACCTTTATCTCAAGTTTATAACTCTATACATGAAGACATACATGAGACTCTGATGGTCTAACAAAATAAGAAAGCATTCTACCAGAGAATAGTTCATACACATCCTTGTAGAGAAGACTACTATTTCTAAATCCAAGTCATGAGTCATGTATTTATTCTAATAAGGTCTGAGATGTTGTTACCCGTGTGTAACCACTTCCTGTATATGAATGAAAACACAAATGATTCCTACTCTAGAGGAATCATAATACACTATGTGATCCACACCCACCTCTGATTGTCTCAAAATAGGATTAATCAATACCCTCAACCTCAAATACTCAAATTATATCTAACACTTCTTAGTCCTGTTAAATGGATTCCCATTATTCATCAGGGTGGTCAAAGGGGATGTAATCTTGAATAATTTCAACAAGAACTTCATATAGTTACCTCCCAAGACAAGAAAACTATACATCTATGATATAGTCTTGGGAGGCTTCCATAAAGAACTATATCAATATTAACCAAATCCATAGTTAATACATGATCATAAATGACATGTCCTAGAATATAAAACTCACAGATCCCAAAATGGATCTTTGGGATATTACCATATAGTCGGTGATCCAAAATCAAGTTGAGGACCATCCTCAAGTGCTCTATATGATCCTCCTCCTACATTGATTATATGAGTATGTCATCAATGAATATAATGAAAAATAATTCAAATTATGGATGGAAGATCCAGTTCATCAGTTTAAAAAGAAAAAAGGGTGAATTCATCACGTTGAAAGGAATCACCAGAAACACATATTTTCTATAGTGACATCAGAATGCCAAATTCATAATATTGTCCTTGGAAACACTCAATTGATAGTATCCAAACTTGATATAGATCTTTAATAACCAAATTTCACCTCAAAAATAAAAAATAGGTTTTCAATACATAACATGGGTACTCTTTCTTTATTGTATCTTGGTTCAAGTGAAGATAATCAAAACAAAGTTGCAATATCCCATTCAACTTCTCGTGGAAAAAACGTAAGATTCTCAAGGGGAACAGTGGGTCTAATAAAAAAATCTCTTGAATTTCATCCATATTCACCCTTAGCTCTCAAAGATTGGATGGGGCCATAAGATATGACATAGAAGATATCAAGGCAGTCCTAAGGTGATATTTCTTGAAAAATACCACATATCTCATTGAATGTAGTCCTAGAACACCCTCATGGAAGATATCCATATATTCCTGCATTACTAAAAGAACCCAAATTCTTGAATATCCTAGTACATCAAGGAAAATAGTCTCCAACTTAATTTTTACGGTTTAAAGCTTCATACTCACAAGAACCACTCACTCCACCATGATATCACTCTCATATACAAAGATAAATATCATCCCATTTGTCTTAGGGAACTTGTTTTATCTATGAAAATAGTTAATATTTACTAAGTCTAGGGTCAACCAGTCCATACCCAAGATAACATCATAAGATCTCATCATGATGATGAAGAGGTCTCATGAGAAACTCTCTCCACCAAGAGATAGCTCAAACTACTATCAGAAAAGTTATATTGAAGAAACATTTTCTATAAAAATATTAGGATAATTTTTCATTGATAAAGTATCATCTTGGAGCTCCATATCTCATAACCTCATGGGTTCATCTGACCTAGTAGTGAAAACATTGGGCTTCCCCTAGTGCAAGTCTATATAGAGGCCCATCACACAGTGGGGAGGTAAACCCAAAACATCTTTCGAAAATACATCATCATACCCCACCATCATTACAGAAATCTTAGAGATCATAACATCCAATACTCCAAGGTAATACTATATAATTGATAAATCATCTATAACCTCTTGAAAAGAGCTCATCCTACTCTGACTAGGGACGACTACTTATTAAAGTAGGAAAACTATGTACCAAAAATTAGAAGAACTGCCATACAAAGGAAAAAAATTATAAGTTACAACTACCAGTAGCAAAATATTTCATGTGAGGTCCTCTCTCCTCACATAGTAGGGTCACACCATCGACAGAAACATGGGATCCCCGATTCTCTCTAAGAGTGTCTCCAACATAGGGGTTGATAAAAAAGTCCTCCAATAGTACAACTAGTTATTGAACAGGGTATGAATATAAGGAAATGTGGATTATGACTCTATTACAAAACTAAATATATAGTATTAGAGACACATTTGATACCTCAAACCACACTCGAGCCTCTAATCTAGAAGCCTATTTGGCCTGAAGCGCATCCATTCCATTTCCATCATTATCTCATCAAACAAGGCATACCTTGAAACCTCAGTACAAAAACCTTCCCTGAAAACATTTTATAAATGATCTGATCTACCACACCTTGAGACTATCTGCTTTGGGAAGTACTAACATGTCCTCATGTATTTTAAATCATGTCACAAGAACACATCTCAATGGGTGATGTTTCCATCTTACTTGCTTGTCTAAATCCATACTAAACATATCCATCATAGGGTTTTAACAACATCCCCCTTCATCATGGAGTGGTCTCACCATGAGGACCATCATTAAGAGGGGGTACTATCAGAGTGGGATATCTAGACCACAAGATCATTCCTAACCTCAACAACTTGATAAGGGACTTTGTCCCAACATGATACGTGGGATATTTCTATCTATAAAACCTATAATGCACACTAAATACAATTATTTCATCCACCAATAGAAAATGAACAAATGACTACTAAATGAAGTGAACTATTTGTGATTGAAACCATCCAGTTGGTATCAATCCACATAAGTATAAAAAATCAGATCACTCACTCATGATAACCCTCTACTGCCTTGGGATCTAGTTCACTATAAAACCTTAATGGGCTCAAGTGATAGAACTCATTGAGTGTTCTATGCCTATACATATCCTTATCTAAATCTATGATCCAATCTACTACTCGATATGTGAGGGTGCTACTACATTCCCTCTAGAAGTAAAGATCTCATGAGACGGCCCATGAACTATGCCAATATCACTCATCAGATCATTTTTAAGATCCCAAATCAATGACATGGATTAATTTATTTATGGAGGCCTCTTGAATGTGATCAAGATATACCACTATCAAAAGAGAATATATATATATGGGGAGATTTCTCAAGAAGGATAGTTAAATAAATCAAACCAATATGATATATGTTCAATGTTCACTATAACCAATGTTACGACATTCCAATTTGACAAGAAGGTAATGAGAGTCATGGTGAATTGATATATAGACCGCCACAATAAAATTGGTTTTTTGGGAAGGATGTTGAACTTGTGATGCTTTGATATTGTGTCCCTAAATTCCCAATAAGACCTCAAAATTGGAAAAATCAAAACACTATTATGATGTTGAGCCACTGCTAATACCAATCTGTAATGACCCAAACCAACAACGCCCACCTAGATTACAAAAGATTAGGCCTCCACAACCCCAATCCCACCTTTATAAAATAGGTTCTACTGATATGAATAATAAGGAATAACTAAAATGGTAGGCCTTTTCATAAAGTACATGTAATCAAATAGCCAACCATCTCCATGAAGAACTGAAGAGGAATAATAATAAAAGACAATAGAATATGGAGAAAAAATCATGTAGGTAATAAATATTCAGTAATATAAAAGAGTTCGATAGTTTAATAAAAAAATTAAATGGAAAAATACACAAAAACACATAAAATATGTCCCAACCCAATAAAAACTAAAATAAAGAAAAGATGAGAGAGCTCAGCTTCTGATATCCAATCCCCAACCATTTCAAGTGGCCAATTCACTCATGTATCCCTAACATATTCCAATTCTATCCCCAACCTCTCATTTTTATGTATATGATAGAACATTTGTAGGCAATTCTCATTCACGGGTGATTATATAAATACCATGTAGTATTACCCAATTATAGAAGAAGGAAAAAATAGAAGACATGATAGAATTAATTATCTCATCCCAAAAAAAGAGGGAAATGAAATTAAATTACGTAGTTTTATATATGATCATAAAATAAACCTATATGAGAGAGAATATGGATATCTATCTTACAACCCATCCCAAGATAATGAGTTCACCTATTTCTCCAAAGGACAGTAATCATTACCTATCATCTCACATGTCCAACTAATAAAGTCATGAGAATGGAACACAAATCTCCACTTCTCCACAACCTAAGGGAGAATAATCTCTAAAGGGTTAAGGACCCATTTGTAGGCATAATAGGGCGATGCCACTCGATAGTCCGAGGACCAGTGCCCATGAAAGGAACTATCTTCTGTATATCTATGTATAGAATATGGGGTACTCGCGCCATGATGTGACAAGGGAGTATTATCCCTATAAATAATGGAACTTCACTCATGTAGTGGAGTATAATATCTATATCTAGAATAATATATATGGAGGACCCACACCCATGTAGTGGAGTACCATCTTTGTGAATAAAGGACCCACACCCTTGTGAGATAGAAAAGTACTTCATTTTCTTGTATAATGTTTATGAGTGAAGCATGACCTAATGTGATAGGGGAGTACCATCCACCAAGGATATAGAACCCACACCCTAGTTTAATAGGGGAGTACCACATCTACCTAGAATAATGATTTTGGAGGACCCTCACCCTGGTACAACAGGGGAGTTCAATATTTTTGGAGAGAAGACTTGTTCCCTAATGTGATAAGGGGTTATTTTCTATATCTAATAATAAGTATGGAGGACCCACAACCTAGTTTGATAGGGGAGTACTTCCTCCATATGAACAATTATTATAGATGACTTTCACCCTGGTGTGACAAGGGTGTTCCATATCCATCTTGACATTCCTTTTATCCTACTCAATCACTTCTATCATAAATAATTTACTAACGATGTTTCCCACTATGAAAATATGAAATTGTATCTCAAAATCAACTATGAAAGTTTCCATGACTTTTTATATAAAAAAACTCAGGATTGGATATGAATGAACTAAAATCTAATTCAAAACAAATGAGATATGATAGAAATAAGATGTATAGAGAAGTATATGGCATGTTTGGGGTTTTAAATTTTGGGTGAACTGACCTTTATTCCTGGCCGTGTCTCCTCTAAAAATGGATTAGTGTCCATGTCACAATATACTACAAATACATAGACCACCCGATGTGTCTTTTCTACCCAGTCCCTGCCTATTTTCTCTTGGATGTGACCATGTTTGTACAGATGTATTGGGTATTTATCCATTCTTGGATACTATCACGTGCTTTTTTACCAAGATGTGTCCATGTAAATGGATGTTGAAGGACCCTGGGTCACCCATAGAGGGGAGGGAGGTGAATTATGGTGTCAACTATTTTTTCCATTTATTGGATCTTGTTCCCACATTGGTTAGAATATAATTAAACATGTATGATGGATATGTGCAGTTATTAAAACATTCACCTGTATAAGGAAAACACATCACTTTTACATGGTCCACCACTAAGGGCTATGTCCAAGTAGCCTATGCTAACAAACTATCGGTCATACATAAATACACTATTCTACACTTATTGTGGATTACAAGGTTTGGGTATAGTCACTCTATCCCCGGCACACTACCTTTACAAAAGTTTAGAGATAGATCATTGTATCCCTCAGATCACTTCCCATGACTCCCCCTAGCTCACTGCCTTGGGGGAATTCAAACTCAATTTATCGACATGATGGTCGCTTCAACAAATAAGAATATAAGTCTTTGTCTCCTATTCAGCATGAGACATTTCTTGCATTAGAGTTTTGAATTGATGATCTTTTTTATACAATATTCTTCTTCATTGCAATAATTGAATTCACTAAATCTATTTATTCTCTTCTTGTCCAAAATCACAAAATCATATGTGATTTTTAAATTAATGAATATCATTGCAGGAAAGAATCATCACATTTATAATTCCGAAAATAATTCACAATCTTCAGTTGGGAAAACTTTGTTCATCTTTTTCTTCTCTTCCTTTAATTTCTAATACCAACACCTAAGTGTATAAATATAATTCCTTCTTTCTATGCATATCTTTGTTTATTTTCATGTATTATTCTTCTTCTATTCGTCAAGCACAACAAGGATATTAAACACCAGTCGTGTGTGTGCGGTACTACTTCTCTTCATAAAATCGAATGGTTCACAGTACTTCCTTCTCCGTGAAGCCTCTTTGAGAGTGCTAAGCACCTGTTAAAGGCATGCGGGACCCCCCAAATTTTTCATGCACCCTTCTAGGTTCATTCCACATAAAATTAAAACATTGAGTGTAAAACACCTTTTGGAGTGAAAAATCTTCTTCGTGCAACTATTCTTTTTCACAGAGAACTTCTCTTTTTCGCAAAACACTTTCTTTTTATCGCATAAATTTTTATTTTTATGTAAGACTAAATAATTCAATTTTCTACACATCAATGTTTGTTCTTTTTATATGTGTAAATAATGCTCAAATTCTAGGGGGTACCTTCTATTTATAGGAATTTTTTACCATGCGCGTAAAACCCCCTCCTAAATTTAAAATTGTCTCTCACTTCTTTATATTACGCACACCTTCCTTTGTATTCCTGAACCACCTAGATTTTTCATGCACCTCATGAATTTTCCATTATTCCTCATTTTGAACATGAAGCCTCTCTTGCACGTAAAACATCAAATCAGTATTTCACACGAATTCTAATTTCATGCACATCCTAGATAATTTTGTGCACCAACTTCCAATTTTTCACACATCTTGGATTATTTCATACAAATCATGTATTTTTTTATTTTCTAATTTCTAATCATGAGGAACCCCTTGCGTGTAAAACCTAAAACCCACATTTTGTGCACAACCAATTTGACAAACAAAATTCTGATGTTCTACCCACATTGCGCGAACATATCTGATTTTTCACGTGCCTCTTGCCTTTTCCAATTTTCAGTATTTCTGATCTGAGGCAATTCCTGGGAGAAAAAACTCAACCAGCTATTTCATGCACAAATTTCTTTCGTTCACATTCCCAATTTTTCAATCACAAATTTGTTTTTTTGTACACCTCTTTACTTTTCCAAATATTGAAGTTCTAATCTTAATACTCAAATTTTACTAAAAATATTAGGCCATTTTGAACCTTGTGTGTAATATCTTTTGGCAAAGTCACATTATTTCCCTATTTTTTAACAGAAAAAATATTTCCAATCAAAACCAAAATTTGACTGACAATATCTTTACCCCCCCTTTCCTTCTTAATGCTTGAATCACAAGTTCTCCAAAATTATGATATTTTGGAAATAAAAATCAGAAAAGCATCTTTAGATCTAAATACAATCTGAAATGCATGGCCATCTCAGAATTCCAAGACCTTTCGCACTCTCTCTTCTTCTTCAACCATCATTATCTCCTTCGTGAAAATCATATGATTCTGTTCTTCAAGTAAGATCTTGCATGATTCTATTAGAATAGTGAGATGTTTCATGGTCATGTTATAACTTGAATCCCTTCATCTCCTTCTTCATTTTAATCGTCATCGACAAATATGGACAGCAAATACAAAATTATACACAAAGTGGTCCCAATAATCTTTCCCTTTTTATTTTTTTCAATACCTTAAATTTCCCCTCAAATGAGTGAGTCAATATCAAAAAGAGAATCTTATCTCCCCCCTTAATTATTTCTCTCCTCCAAACATTTATTTCAATTATCTCCCCCTTATTGAAAATAAATATAATGTTCATGAGAAAAGGGTACGATTACATACTTGAGAAATGTGCCATCAATAATTTCACTCTAAGTCTACATGAGCAATGTTCGATGTCAAAAACTAGAGGATTTGATTTAGACAACAAATCCTTCCATTATGCACTGATCATGATACCTCATGAGATAAGAACTCATGTACTTTTTATTCCATGGGTTTTCACTTTAATTATAGTATAAAAAAATTGAATGTGATAGAGAATAATCAACCTAAAACTTATGAACTCACTTCAAAAAATAGATAAAAAACATTCAAGAGCAATTTGTAGGATAAGTGGTCATGGGGTACTTATATTATTCTTATGTCACTGATTAATTCAGTTACTAAACCTTTGTAAAATGATATTCATGTTGAGTAACCAAGTATGAGAGATTGAAAAATGACATTCCTTTTCCAATGAAATGTTCTTCAAGAAATTTCTAGAGTAATTGAATTTAATACCAACTGAAGGTGATGCTGATTGAAATAATAATTCTGTCATTTGCCTCCCTGTTAAGGAAAAAACTCCTCATCATCTTCATCAAGGGTGGTCCTTTATAATTTTAATCTTTTAATATCAATTCAGTAATATATCAATGATAAAAAAATTTTTAGCTTAGCTATCAAGAGTTTACAGCATTCACTAATTATTAGGTTCTCCCCCTAAGAGCATGATTTACCATAAATTCCTTGTATTATCAGCACAAATAGAATACAAAAAATATTTAGGGAATAAGGAAGTTTTTCCTTGCTTCTTCAATATGAGCTGCAAGGTTGAGATGATTTTCTCAACCATGTTTCTCCTTTTTTTCCATTCTTCATTATTGAAAATCTGAAAATATGTTTTGGTCCACGTTGATTTGGAATGGATCTCTTCACATTCTCTTATAATTTGTGTGGAGAATTTTTCTTCTTAACAGCCATCATGAATTTTACATTCTTACTCCTTTTAAGGACTAATATTTTATCTCGTATTAAGTTAGAAAACCTATTGTAACATGACCAGATTTTATACATCTCTCACACATAACTTCTTTATCATATGTTTTTTTTATTTTAACACTCTCATGAACTTTATCTTCATCACATGAATGTTTTACTTCTCCTTTATCACCAACCTTGTAATTTTCATCATCAATTTTCCTTATTCTTTTCAAATATTTTGGCCAGATAACCAACATGTTATTTGGAACTGTTACAGTTGGTTTGGATATTCCATATGGGTTTATCTAATTATAATCCTTATTAGTTTCTCATTTGTATGAATTTCCCTTTAATTTAATGGATCTAAAATCTAGGGTCTTCTCAGCTTCCCTACTTGAGATATTCTTAGGGAAATTTTTGTTCACAATATTCTTCTAATTTTTTTCCAAGTAGATGCTTCGTACATAGCTAGCATTGGAGGTCTTATTTTCTTATCAATGATGAATGCATGTTGAGATGGGCATGTACCTACCCTGTGACCACTTCCATTGAATATATCATAGATTTATCAAGCATTCCAAATCTGTTTTTGTTAAACATATGTTTATGGACCTATATATGTTTCTTCTTATTATCTAGATTTATCCCCCATGAGGTAGGCTTACTTTGTGCATTTACATTATGAAGATTTTACCAACAGTTTAATGCACAGCTCCCAAATCTATTACAGCACCAACATTGAACCACAAATCGTGATTTCTTGGTATTCTGTTTCTAAGACATCTTCTTGACTTGTTGTGCTCTTTGTAGAGAACCACCTTCTATGTTCTTCTTCCTATTCACCCTAGATATGGTGATAGGTAACTCCTAACCTGTCCTCATCCATAATTTTTTTGAATTTCTCTTCCAGGACGCACTGCTTGTGGGAAAATATTTAAAAACATGAGTACAATATGATTTGGATGGTACCTTATTTATCTCTGCTGCTTGTGGAATATCATCAAAAGATGTCATGATCATTTTATTAAATTTTGGAGGCCTTTCAACTTTAGGTTCCTCCAGTGAGCCTTGTGTAGCAACAAACACTGTTTCTTATGATATATCATCAACATATGTCATGATATTCTTGTTACATGTTGATGGTATTCTAGCTTTAGAATCCTATAATGGACACTCATTACCAGTAGAAACTGTTTCCATCTTTTTTAAAGACTCAATATGTGTCTTCTTAATATTGGTCAACTGAGTTTCCATTTCTGGAAATTTCATATTAGGGATGTCTTTATGATCTTCAATAATAATCATCTTCTCTTTATAGGAATTATTCATTCTTCCAACTTCAACTTCCTACAACTTGACTTTGTTTTATAATAAAGTGTCATGTTCCTTGAATTTCATGGAAGTTTATTCCAAATATAAACTCTTAACTTCAGTGATCTTCTTCAAATCATCTTCAAATTCATAAATCATTTATTCTAGATTCTTATTTTCTCCCTCTTCCTCTTCAAAGGCTTCAATTTTTCTGGAGATATTATAAAATTCTAACAGTTTCTCTTCCAAGCCTTTTTCCATATTATCATATTCTCTTCCTAGTCGGGTGATCTTTGTTTTCATACATTGAAATATTCTAAAAATATCATCAAATAATTCTTTAGGAATATCATGCAGATAGGTTCTTAATTTATCATGATCACTTAAAAAGGAGATAGGAGTGTCTTCCTTTTCTCTGGTAGAAACTTTAGCCACCATTTCTTTACTTCCCAAGCATGGTATTTATTCATTATTGGAAGGGCATGGAGAACCAGACATTTTAGCTTCTTTGGACATGATATACTTCTTCAACTACTTCTTCTATTTCTTTTTCCTGTTCATCATGGTCTTGTTGGGTATAGATTTATTCTCAGAGATAACTGAACTTTCATCAAAACAAATTTTTATCGTTGGCTTAGGAAATAGAACTCAAATCCTCTTTTGAAACGAATTACTGAGGAGTATCCAACATATGTAAACATTTGCACTCTGAAACCAATTGAAGGACCATGGGTCACCCTGAGAGGGGGGGGGGGTGAATCAGGGTGTCAACTTTTTTTCATATTTATTAGATCTTATACCCACATTTGTGGGAACTTAATAAAACATGTTTGATGGATATGTGCAGTAATTGAAACATTCACATGTAGAAGGAAAACACAACACTTTTAGTTGGTTCACTTCTAAGGGCTATGTCTAAGTAGCGTAGGCCAAAAAATTATCGGGCGTACATAATTCTACTATTCATCACTAGCTATGGATGAAAAGGTTGGGTAAAGTCACTATGTCCCAAGCACAATTTCTTTAAAAACGTTTAGGGATAGCTCACTTCTTCCCTCATATCACTTCCCATGACTCACCCTAGCTCACTACCCTAAGAGAAGTTAAACTTAGTTTATCGACTTGAAGGTCGCTTCAACAGATAAACATGGAAGTCTTTGTCTCATATTCAACATGAGACATTTCTTGCATTAGAGTCCTGAATTGATGATCTTTTGTATACAATATTCTCCTTTAGTACGATAACTAAATAGCCTAAATCTCTTTCTTCTATTCTTGTCCAATATTATAAAATCCTATGTGATTTTTCATGTAATGAATATCATCTCCACAAAGCACCATCACATTTGTAATTCCCTAAATAATTCAAAATCTCCAGTTTGGCACACTTTGTTCATCTTCTTCTTTCCTTCCTTTAATTCCTAATACCAACACCTAAGTGTTTCACCATACATCCTTATTTATATAGAGATTTGAGTTTGGATGCATGTATTGTTTTTATTCTCTTCTCAAATCTCAAAAAGGGTGTTAAACACCAATCGTGTTTGTGCGGTACTACTTCTCTTTGTAAAACCGAATGGTTCGTAGAACTTCCTTCTTCGTGAAGCTGCTTCGAGAGTGCTAAGCACCTGTCAAAGGCCTACGAGACCCCAAATTTTTCACGCATCCTTCTAGGTGTCTTGTGCATAAATTTAAAACCTTTCATGTAGAAACACCTTTTGGTTTGAAAAAAACCTTTTCACTCAACTCTTCTCTTTTACACAGAACTTCTCTTTTTTCATGCAACACTTCATTTTTCAGACATCACTTCTTCTTTTCGCACACCACTCTATACTTAAATTTTCTCGCATGTCAAAGCTCTAGATTTTTATAAGTGTTGAGCATGAAAAAATGATATGGTTTCACCTCATATTTATAGGAGTTCTTGAAAATGCGCATAAACCCCTTCTTGTGCATAAAACTGTCTCTCACTTATTTATATTATGTGCAGCTTCCTTTATTTTCACGCATAACCTGTATTTTTTTCACACCTCATGACATCGCCATTTTTACTCATTATGAACATGAATCCTCTCTTGCGCATAAAACATCAAACCTGTATTTCGCACGACTTCCAATTTCGTGTACATCTTGGATTATTTTGTGTGCCGACTTCCAATTTAGCTTACGGCCTGGATTATTTCATGCACATCATGCCTTTATCGATTTTTTTCTTTCTGATCTCGATGCACCCCTTTCACGTAAAACCTCAAAAACATTTTTTTCACATAACCAATTTTGAGCACATATGTCTAATGTTATGAGCACAAGTCTCATGTTATGCAAACATTGGGCAAACATATCAGATTTTTTACACAAATCATTACTTTTCTAATTTTCAATATTTTTGATCTGAGGCACTGCTTGCTTGAAAAAAAATCAACCAGCTATTTCGTGCACAACATTTTCCCACACACATTCCCAATTTTTTTTCACATGGATCTGGTTTTTCATGCACCTATTTCCTTTGACAAATATTGATTTGCTAATATTAAAACTCTACTTACACTCAAAATATTTGGCCATTTTGTACCTTGTGCAAAATATCTTTTGTTAAATTCACATTCGTTCCCAATCTTTTCATAGAAACAATCTTTCCAATCAAAACTAGGATATGACTGACAGTGTCTTTACTCCCACTTTCCTTCATAATGCTTGCATCAAAATTTCTCCAAACATATGATATTTGGGAAATATAAATCAGTAAAGTATCGTTAGATTTAGATACAATGTGAAATACATATCCTTCTTAGAATTCCAATCCCTTCAACAATCTCTCTTCATCTTCAACCATCATTCTCTAATTCATGAAAATCATATGATTCTATTCTTCAAGTATGATATTGAATGATTCTCTTTGAATAGTGAGATGTTGCATGATCACTTAATAACATGAATCCCTTCATATAATTTTCATTTTGATCTTCATTAACAATTGTTGACAACAAATACATCCTTATACACAAAGTGGTCCCAAAAAATTTTTCCTGTATCTGGACTTGTCTCGGTACTAGTACCTGCATGTGTACTCCCAGAGTTCACAACCTATTCTCCCCAATGCGGTCCTGGGTGTGTGTAGAAAGAAAATGGATTGGCTAGCTAGAGAGGGTCACATGACATGTGGCCTATCCATATGATATTGGATACTTATCCTTTTCATGAAACCCTAGATGATTTAGTTAGGTTACTACACAAAATGTGTCCATCCCAATACATGTTGGGTGGACAATAATTTCAAATAAAGCTAGATCTGTCAAGTGACTTCTAGATCTATGACCACTTCCATGCTTCACATTTGTTGACCACCAAAAATTGGTTGTAAAATTCTTTAGCCATTGGTTCTGACCCTCTCACAGTCATAAATTGGATCTTGATCTCCAGTGGTGGTTCATCGTGCATCCTACAAGCCTCTTATGCCACCACCACATAATCTTGTATCCTAGATCCATGATAATCATCACCCACATGCCACAATAGAACCTTATAAATATAAAAATTTACATCCCAATCATCATTCACACAACTTTTATGAATTTGGGGGTTTGATCACGCTCAAACCTACTCAGTAACATCAAACTAAGACCCTATAAACAACAACGAAGAATCAGAATAAAGATATTGGAAAGAACCTAATTTTTTTTGAAAAAATTAGTGTACAATCATTCCTAGACAATGAATACAATATAGAGAAACCAGGATGAGATCTTTGAGTATGATAGAAAATAAAATTAAATCCCCAATTTAGTTCACAAGAAATTGGGCCGGGAAGATAAATCACATATCAAAACAAGATTAATAAAATCAATTCTGAAACATTTAATAATGGGTGGAAAAAAATTGATGATCCCTAATTCCCTTTTTTGATTGATAGTTGGTGAAGAACACATTCTCCAGTGATGGGGAAGATCATATTCTTTAGATTTATGTCAAACCACCTCAATCAAATTTTCGTTCATCATCTAGTCCCAATTCACCAATGAAGAACACTCTGAATCTCCTCAAAATGTTATTAGGGTTATGCGGATAACCCTATAGAATTTTCATAATAGGTTACTTAAGATGAGATTAAGTTATGGGTGTTAAATTAATTAATTAAATAGATTAATTAATTAATCCACTTAACAAACATATCAACAAATTCCTTATTGAAATTCATAGCTTTGACCAACTTTATCTCTCTACTAGAGTAAAACCAATGCTATATATTTAAACATGGTCTCAAATATTCAATTTTATATGTGGTTCAAGAGATATTCTGTAATTTTTGAAAAACTATGTGTGAGTGATATTAATATATTTAATATTTTTAAAATAATACTAAATCACCAGACCTCAGAATCTTGAGACTTCTCAGTGCCTGGCTCTAAAAATATTATCTAAATATCTCAAATTCTAGAATGGAAAAAATAGAGTCTATATATGGTGTTTTTTATAATGAGAATTATTTGAGATGTTATGAACATAACCTACATGATTGAATCATTTCCCATTTCAATAAAAATACCTTTAACAAAAGGTAAAAAAAATGGAAATATAAGATCCATCAATAAATCACTCTTGTTTTGAATTATTTATAACATATGACTTCATATGGACTAACTAACTGATAGAAAAATAATGAGAACATAATAATTTTTTTCAAATAAAAATTTGATAAATTATGACTTATTAATGAAAATAAAAATAACATTAATGTACTTCTCAATTTGACATATCCATAAATAATGTATCTTTCCTCTATGATAACTTCTTTGACTAAGTGACTATTAACATCAATATTCATAATAAAAAATGATAAGAAAATAAAATTTTCAACTAAAAAATTATAATTATAATAATTTCTATATTTTTCAATGATAAATTAGTTTTATATATTTTTATAAATATTTTTGAAGAATTTAATAAAAGATTCTATAACTACAATTAGTTTTTTAAAAAACAATTTTATTAATTCTAATGGAATGAATTGATCTATAAAAATATGCGAGTCATGGATTTTTAATCCAGATAACATTAAATGTTTTACGTAAACACACATTGACATGTATCTTGGATTTTCATTAGGGTGTCTTACATTATTTAATGATTACAGAAGGATGAATTTTTCTAAATTTTTCAATGCAAACATTACTATAAGATACTTATCATTCAAATTTTCTTATAAGACATAATTTATATTCATGGTTTCAAATCCTCTAAATAATTAAGAAGGCCATTCATGTTATAATTCTCAATAAGTAATGTAAAAATAAAATTTTCACTTACTTTACACTCAGTATGTATTATATAGATATTATGATATAGAAAATTAAACTACCAATAAAAAAGTTTGAGAAATACCCACATTTTATTTCTCTATTGTGTTCTAATTACTTCTGATGATGTACATCATACACATTCCGTTGCATTATTAAAATGATTAAATTTATAAAATTCCACTTTGATATTAAATACTTAACCCTATCTTTCTGATTCATATAACAACATTGATGACTATATGAATTCAATTACACAATCTAATTATGATTTTCTAAACCAAAATTTATGAGATAAATAAAAAACCAGTGATAATATATGAAATGAATTTTTTTGCTATGGTATAAATTTGAGTTAAAAATATGAAATATAAAATTGAATAATCCAAAGTGGATTATGTGTTACATGTGGATATGATTCCTAGAAAAGTGATATCATTAATAAATAATGGTAAATAAAATTGAATTCTAATCTTTTTTCAGTGATTCAAGAAATGTTTTCAAACCATCATTCAATAATTATTCCAAATAATTAGTTAGAGGATGAAGGAATACATAAATGTTATTTACATGTAGTTCATGTTCATGAATAATTATCAACATGATAAAATAAATATGATTTATAAATGTCAAGGGAGGTATATTGTGAGAGATCAAAACAACTATACATATTCTATATTTGGACATTAAACTATTTAATGTTATAAAACCATAATAAGATAATTAAAAATATATATTCCAAGTCACTAAATAGAAATTTGTATATAATGAAAAAAATATTATATAAACTTGAATATTTTATATGTATTAATATATCATTGTTTATATCTTAAGTATGAAACTTCATTTCTTATATTGTTATAGCTGGAATGAATAATATTTGAATGTAAGGTTTTAGGTAATTATAATGAAATTATTAATGATGGTTTTCCTTCTCACCTTCTTCTATGTGTTTTCTCATTAATACTATTTTTACTACTCTATTATTTATTTCTACCAATATGATATCTTATGTATTATATCAAACCCAAATATTCTTTTTAATTAATCTTGAAATTATTAAGACATCCATGTATTTTTAAATATTATGGGCTATGAATTTTGATAATTATATTTTTCTCGTATTATGATGCATGGATGTTAACTTCATGAATTGTCTCATGAACAAAATCCAATATCATGAAAATTGATTTATTAGTAACTTTTCAAATAAAATTAAAATTTATAACATTAATAAAAAAGGGATTCTTTAATCATTCATCATATTCATTATAGAATTTTTTTAATTTTAACTTAAACTAACTCATAAAACTAATTTTTTCTTAGTAATTTTTTAATATATAATAACCTACCCAATATCAACTGAATGTTATAATGATTTATTAAAATCATCATATTTTTATATGAATCAAAATTCATCATTTATCAAGGTAAAACTAAATTCTCATTTTTTGGATCTCTTTGTGTTTATTAATAGGATAATTATTTCTTTTTGATTTCCATTACATTCAATTCTCTATGCCAAATACAATATAAATATTTAGAAGAAAATTATTTAATTTTTATGTTCTCAAATTGATTATTTCTATTCAACTATTTTCAAAATTTATAATCATGACATGGGTGTTTTATTCTACCAAGAACTGATATATTTTCAATAGAATAATCAAAAATTTATTTCAAACCCTTAACAAACTAAGGTAAGATCCAAAGTAATTGAATCCAATATTTATCCTCATAAATTAGATTACTAATCTTCTCTCTACACATTCTGAAGAAATATATAAACGTTTAATCTAAAAAAAATTAATTTATAATATAATTGTGGAAAAAATGTGACATATATTTAAAATTACATAAATATAAATTTTCACTGTATATATTATAATATTTAAATTTTATAGAAAATGAAATTTTATAGAAATCATAAATAATGAATATGTAAACACAAATTTACCTTTTAAAAATATAAATTGTTTATAAATATATATTGTTACATCAATTCAATAGATAATGAAATAATCATAGTTTTATTAGAATAAAATAATATAATGATTAAAAATAATATATATAAAAAATAACACCCATCAATATATCTTAATTAAACTAAAAATGTATAAAAAAATAGTCATGATCTATATAAATAATTTAATCATAAAAACATAAAAACATAATAAAAAATATTTTCTAATAAAAATTAAAAGTTAAAAATCCATAATCAGGAACATGTTCATGATACGGGGGAGGAAGGTATACTATGAAAAGGGGGTTGATGTCAAGAAAAGTACAAGGAGGGGGAATCACCTAAATGGTAATATTAGATAGGGTATGAAATTAGAGATATTTGGGAGGTTGGAAACTTTTTGAGAAAGGGTAAAGGGGGATCTCCCTCAATTATATAAATGGAAGAGGGGTATGGTGATAAGATATTCATTAGTTCATTAAGGGATAGGGGTGTGGTGTTGATCTGTGAAGATATGGATCAATAAAGATAGAAATTGGGTATTAGAGTCAGGGTTATTTAAATAAATAGTATTGGTTTCCTGAAAAGTAACATTATGTATGATTTTTTCTAATAGTTTGTCAAAACACATAGCTAAATAATTTCTATTATTTAATAATAATTTATAGTGTAAGAGATTCCATGATATCTAAATATGCCAAACTATACATTGTTATTTGATATGGTATCATCAAAATAAAATCATAAACATGTATTAATCATTCATTCTATACATAGTATATAAATCGTGTCACATAAACCTGAACACATGTTGAACTAGTTCAAGAATGAAAATTTATCATTATAAAACATAAAAAATATATAATCAAATCAATTTCGATATGTATCTCAATAATTATCATTTATGATAAAAATAAAACAACATCAAATTTTGATTTCTTTTAAGTGTAAAATTTATTTTATTTCTTAAAAGTTAAATCCATAAGTATAAATACATTCCAATTATGATTTCTTCCCTATAAAATGAGAATTTAAAATTTCCCATGTCAAAATCAAGTTATATTCACATAAACTCATTAATATTCAATCCATCACTTGTTTTATTTTTAAAAACTAATATAAATTATTATTTTATCCACACATTTCTTTTTATTTTATTGATTTTTAAACTATTTTCATGAAATTAAATTAACCATTGTATGGGATATTACACTCTGTAAATCATGTTAAATCATTCCACATATAATCAATGTTCAATAAATTCATAATAAGTATTATTAAATGGTTTGTTCTAATTCATGATTTTAATCCATAACTTAAGGAATTGAGTACCCTGATCTAACTTTGTTTCTCTTATATATATATATATATATATGTATAAAATTATAAAAAACACATAATATTGAATTATACCACCCACTGAGAACAATATTTGATGATTCTATATAGCTAATTATGTTAAAAATGACCCAAATCACCTATTTCTAATTATAACCTTCAATATCCCCTAAAATATTCATTATTTATACCAAATCTATAAAATTCATTGTAAAGTGAAAATATATAATTATATTATAATAATTTTCTCATCCTTAGTTTATAAATATAATTTTTCAGATATTATATTTGTTTTGGTATGAATTATTTTGTAAATATGGGTTGAAGGAGGACGATCTATGATTTATTAGAGAATAAATTTTTGGATTTAATACCTTTATAATAGAATAAACTAGAGACAAATTTTTAGTGTTTCATTAATTTCATGATGGTCAATAAAGTGTATTTACCTTTGGTGATGGAAACTAAGAAGTAGCTATCAATGTATCAAGTGCCTTTTGTTCCTCGAAATATTTTTTTTTGTGATTTAATTTCATATTTAATTTTGTTAGTTATTAAAAACACCCAATTTTACTCTATCCCTTATAATCACATGATTATACATCTCCTCCATCATAATTGTCTGATGTTAACCATATATCTTTCATTCTACTGAGTTCACGATCCTTGACTGATTCATTATCTATTTAGATCATTAGATTTTGATTATCAATTTTATTTTTATAGACCATTTTATTTTGAGTTTATATAAATGTTTGGCCATGGTATGTCTAATCCATATAAAAATACAATATATTGGTTTTATGAATTTTTCATTAATTTAATCTAATTCAATTGTGTTTTCCCTAGAATAATTTGATTTAGCATGTGGTAGGTTACCTCTAATATAGCATGTTGTTACAATTGCATTTTATGGGAATGTGTGAAAATAGGGATTGTGATATGAGCATGGGAAACTGAAAATGTTATATTGAGTTTTATTATATTCATATATCAAATCATGTTTCAAATTATGTTAGAGATATGAATTTCTCCCAAGGAAGTATAGTTTTTGGATATATGATAATAGTATATTCCCACAATTCCAATATGATTAATTTTCAATAAATGGCACCTAAATGGGTATATTGAGAATCCAAAATTTCTTTAATTATGTCATATATCATATTATGATTAAAATAATTTTTTACAGATGGAAAATAAATTTTTATTCTTTTTATGAGGTAATCACTCACCATTCTCATTAAGATAATTGTTTAGTGATGAATCAAAAATCAGTAGCTCGAAAATACAAATATTTATTAATAAATTCAAGTATGCTATTATAAATGAGACTGAAATTTTTTATAAGGTCTAATATTTTAGGATCATGTAGGGTCATAAATTCTCATTATTACCATATACTAAACTGATAAGAAATGATTTTATAATTTTCTAGTGATATTATGACTCATTGTTTATAAATCTCTTTTATGATCCTTTGGAAATTTCTTATGAATTATTAATAAATAAAATGTGTTAAAATAAAAGTGTCTATACATTATTTGAAACTATTATGGTTATATTTAATCCATCCCAAATATATTAGAGTTTATTTATTTATTTTTTTGATAATCCCCCTTTTATGGGTTGAGGGGGAACCCTTACATGGTCTGTAGGGCTAGAGGGAAAATCCCAATTACATGAATCGAAGACCTTGGGTACAGTACCTAATACATGACCTAAATGTCCAAGACCTAACAACCCAAGAACTACACCTCCAAAACATCTAAAACATTGAAGGTGTAAATATCCCCACCTCGCATGGTTGATCGACTAGGATTTCCCCGTGAAGAGATGCACGGTGATTGGTACCGATTTCAATTTCCATACCCTCTCATCCTTCAAAACTAATTAGATTTGCTCTGGTGGAGTCTACATGCTCTTAATTTTCATCTAGGGCCTGCTCCAATGTGATCTTCCCTAGATGCTTATAGTATTTTATGGCCCGAAGGCTAGGTGGCTCAAATGAAAATGCGTAAAAGAGATATTTATAATTTAATTAGGCGACACCATTATTTTTTTGGATTTAATTTGATGTTTTAAATTTTATTTCTTATATAGTGTTTTTATCATGATATGAAATATGGATTATGAAAGGTTTTCAATATTTCTATGTGATAACAATACATATTTACCTATTTATTATATGATATAATAGTATTGGTATTACCTTACTAAAAGAGGAATACTCTTTATAGTTTATAGAATATTGATTTCTTAGGGCTTAAAAAGAATAAAAAATTTTGGATCTAATAATGTGGAAATTTTCTCATTCCTAAATATGTGATGGTGTTTACCTAGTTATATTTTTTGTTTTGATATGGGTGTATAACAATGAACATATTCTCTATTTATTCATAGAGTATGAAATAAATAATTTATGGAATAGTTAATTGTATCAAAAGATTAACATTACACCCAATGGTTGATTTTGAAAAATGAGTCCTAATAGTTAATGTTTGAATCTCTCATCCACATAAGGTATCATTAATTAAATGTTTTGATAATATGATACATTTGTAGAATGAGATAGGAGAGGGTTATAGGGCACCATAACCAATTTCTATTTACACATATTTTACATAACATCTGATTAAATCCATGAAATCCTTGTTAGTATCCCTGAGTCCAATATAAATAAGGATGTTCCAGGATAATGAATTTTTGAAGCTTATTAAAGCCTTTTATCAAATTTCTCAAAGCTCGATTCCTTATCCCTCCTTAGAAACCATGAGATATTTTCCTATCATGTCCACAAGGATAATATTTCCCAATAATTATGTGATTAATTTGTTTTTTGTATACACCCCTTAGTGAATAATCCTTTATCAATTACTCAATACAATTTATTGACCATAGATATTGATGAAGAATGTTTAATGATCATTTATGGAACGTATATATTCTTAATTTATATTATACATGGTTTTTGTATTCACAACATGGTGATATTTTGAATTTTTGGTTTCTAATGTCTTCCAATTATAATAAAAATTGTTTTTTGGTTCAAATAAATCCAAAAATGGTATAAAAACATCACCAAGATTCCTAATTCATTGAATCATGTTTTAAAAGTAAATAAATTTTGTTTAATTTTGTATCATAATGGATACTGTAAAAACAATATGGATTTTATGTTTTGGTTAATTTTATGATATGATATTTCATAAGAGGTTATATTAGATTTATAATGTGATTGGTTTTATGATATGTGATATCATAGTTGTGATTGATATTACCTTGAATAAAATATAATGAAAATTGGTAAAGAGAAATATGTCAGTTTACACATATCATATCACATTATGTGTGATTTCATATTAAGAGACAACAAAGACCAATGTCTATAAAACATAAAACCATATTTTCATAGATATATCATTATCTTTCAAAAAATTAGAAACTATGACTATAATGCCCCAACCATAAACATTACTTAATCATGAATTAAATGAATAATTCACATAGAGGATCTTTTCAGGTTTAGAGTTTTAGAGAATTAGGTCATAACTATTATATCTCAAAAGATTACATAGTAGACACTTCTACTAAGTTTCCATAAGATAAAAAACACTTAAAAAGAAACATTTCTAGTTCCATGTTTTAGATAGAATGTCTTTCCTTGATCCCATCCTTGACCCTATTCATCTTTAAGTCCTATGGAAAATATTTCAAAAACATGGGATGAGCATTAAAAGCCCAGTAAAGGATACAAAAAGAAGGAAAACTGTTATTTTTTCAAAAACAACAAGTCAACCATGAGTACTTTACCAAGGTAATACTTTTCACCTTTATGAAGTAGTAAAAACTCTTCCCTGAATAAAAGACCATTACTTACCCTTTTGTAACCAAAAGATTACCATAAAACCCATATAAAGAACACAAAACATATAAAGGTAACTTGGGACATAAACATACATAAATGGAATAACTATACGGTCGACTTCCACACATACTTAATGGAATATCCATACAGCCGACTTTCATACCCAATGCATTGGAGGTTATAACGTAACCACCCGTCCTGGTATTCACGACACCACCCGTGATATTGTTTATCATGTAACCACCTGTAAAATGTCCAAGTACCATCATTACACATAAAATATTTAAAATATAAACATTTCAATAACAATATTTCATTTGAAATCACAATAAGTAATTCCAAGATATTGAATTAATCAATCCATTTTCAAAAACCATTTAAAAGATATTTTTGAATCAAAGTGTCCCATAATACTTTGAAGCTTTTAATGGAATTATAAAATTAATGTCCATATAAATAAATACTGAAAACCATTTTGAAAACATGGACATTAAAGATAAATATTTAGAATAATGAATCTTTAAAACATTTAAAATGATATTTTTGTTAAAGAGTTTTTAAACAAAATGAGAGAATCTTGAATACAAATAATTGCGGAATAACATTTAATTTGACCATTATAATATCATGATAATAAATGGATTCAAGATATAATATGTCAAAGGACAGTATACACACCATATAAGAGTGAATTGGTGCAAAACAATAATGAAGTCTCAATGGAAATGTAAATTGAGAAGAAATCTATTATAAAGATGGTATCCTTAAATTAAGGTTAAATCTATCACATAATTATGTGTGAGAAATATAAATAAACCCAATATAATTGGATATTAAGTGTGAAACAATCATAGGTCATTCACACATAATCTTGGAAAAACAAAACCAATGACATATATATTTAACTCAATGAAATGAGATTGAGTTATGATTTCCCAAACAAGTTCGTAAGAATATATCAATGAGATGATTATCTGTATAAATAGTATATCTACACAATGGTTTGTGGAAATTACAACATAGAGATTCCACACAAAATCTTGGCATAATAAAATCAAGAATTGGAGGTTTAACCCAAAGAATTGAAAGTGTGTTAAGAAGTTCCCTTACAGAAATCCGACAGCCTAACGACGTCACTTTAAAATTCAGAAAATGAGTTGATGAGAAGGAAAATGGTATATCATCACTTGGACATACAATTTACATAAATAAGGATATATAAGAACATATACCAACATAATAGTATGTTAATTAAAATACATAACAAAAGAAGTCTTTTAAAAAAGGAGGGTGAAAGGTCCCCTTACTGAGTTGGGTAACTTTTGAAATGTACACCCCATGGAAGAAGGGTAATACAATGAAGATGTAAATAACCATAAACGAAATTATACTACAGAAAGTGTATAATAATTGGCAGTACATACACCACCCAAAGGAAATAGTGGCAAACATAGCATAAATGTCACGAGAATAAAAGTGAGATGAAAAAATCCCTTACGAAAACTCGGCAGCCTAACGGCGCCACATAAAACTTCAAAAAATGGATTTTTGAGATCAAATAGGGTCTCTAATAATATGAAAATAAAAATTACAGTATGAGGAAAATAAAATAACATCCCCAAACATAATAAATATGAGCTTAAAAGAAATGACATAAAAGAGAGTACTTCAAAAGAATGAGACAGGTTGAATCCGTTACCTCAAGTTTGACTTGTCTTGTTTGTTTCTTTATATTCATGAATAATAAACATTGGTCAATTTATAATTTCATAAGGACATATTTTTAAGATTATTATTCAGTTAATATCACATATTTTAATGTTATAATCATTTTTTAATAATGTGAGTTCATATCAGACATTTTTCTCGATGTTTGGTACATGAGTCAAAAATGAACTTGTTTGAAAATGATTGTCCATGTAGTTATAAGTAAATCATCTCCAGAATAGTATTAATGATTTAAATATCATATATATCCAGTAAATATTCATTTTATACTACTACATAACATTTGGTGATAAAAAGAAATGAAATGCACCGTTCATGGAGACGGTAGGCCATACGTACGCATTAACGCTACTTTCATTTCTTTGTCATATTAATGGAATTAAAAATAATTGATATATATTGTATTATATTTCCAGTATAATATATATATTATATAGGTCACATATGTTAATTAATTTCATTCTTTATACATTCCATGTATTGCATGAACGAGTCACATCACTTGAGGGGGCGGTAGTCCACACTTCCTTGTATGAAATTATCGCATTTGCACAACATGAAAAGCATAAAGGAAAGTTTTAAATATAAAATTCATAATCATATAGAAAACATAAATACCATATTTATCATATATAAAATATAGTGACATAATTATGGCCACCATGAAAGGTGTTAAGAGAAGATTGAACAATCGTCCCTTCATGAGGCAGAAATTCACCATCCCCAGAAACAGTATGTTATTTAACCATTAGGCGAATGTGTGTGTAAGTGTAGCTTGAATAATTCAAATAACAACATAATAGTATATTTAATATACTTTTTTTGTTACAAAATAAAGGAATAAAAAGAGTTTAAAGGGTTGGAGAAGCAAAATAAAACATAAGAACACAAGAAAAGACACTACGTTTAAAACGGGTAACTCTTTTTGATTTGAGCTCAAAGGCTTCCTTGGGAAGACTTCTGCCCAATGTGAGGCTTCTAGGAGTAATATAGGGATGTGGAGAGACAAAATGGGAAGGTTTTTTCCAATACAAAGGCTTGAGAGGTGTGGGTAAGGTGGTAGAGGTGGGGGAATTTTATAAGAGGAGAGGAGGGGCACTCTTGGAAAGTTATAAAAGGTTACTTTATTATGAAAGTCCTTTCGGATTTTAAAGGTCCAAAAATTTTATATTTCAAGGATAAGGTAATAAGAGTTCTAAATCCACCCATCCAATAGGTGTTTTACAAGTGTAGGTCTTATATTTTACATTATATTTTGATTTTATTTAAATCGTTAAATAATGAGGTAATCACTGCATCATCATAGTGTCATAAATAATTTAATTTATTTAATGTCTAAAAATTATAAAAAAAATCTAATGATGTAGGAAATCGTTTTATATTTCTAATGAATATTTATAGTCAAAAATATGACTTGTATAACCACATTTAAAAATTGTTTTATTAAAACAACTCATGTTTATGATATTTTTATTTTAACTTTAAATAGAAAGTTATTAATGTCATTTTCCTACCAAAGTGGCTCCATGAGGTCCCCAAGTTGACCCATGGATTTTATTGGTCGTACATGACACTTACAATAAGGGTAACACATGTTTCGAGGTCATTTCATGTTATTAAAACATTATTTTTACCTTAAACTACACTAATTACCTCTAATCGCGATTAAAAACTTAAAAGTTACTATTCACCAAAAAATTATTTTAATTCCATTGAACCAAATTTTACTTCCTAATGAAAACCATGTATGTCAGATTTTTGAAATTCAAAACACAAAGGTGGTAATATTTTATTTAAATGAAAAATCAGTTTTTTAAGTACCACTTAGTGGTTTCACTATTCATCAAAAATTGATGTTTTTCAGAAAAATACCAAAAATTCACCCTAAGCTATATTTGATATTCGGAATTAAAAAATGATGTCTATTTTAAAAAATTCAAAACATATAAGTTGCATTAATTAATTTAATAATTAATCCCGCTGTCAACACAAATAGCGTGTTTTTATGAAACAAAATGTATCAAAATATTGACACTAGTTTAAGTCTAATTTCAAAGTGAAATTAATTACAATGTCCACTATTGGATTAAATGGTAAAAATATATTATAATTTCACTTTAAAACTAATTCAAAAGATAATCTAATAATATAAAAAAATTATATTAAAAATAGATTTTGAATTAAAATACAACATTTTTCACTATTCATTAAAAAATAAACTTTATCGGAAAAATACCAAAATATTACACGAAGTAAATTTTGATGTCCAAATTCTACAGAAGGATTTTATTTTTTCAAATAGATCATATAAAATTGTAAAAATTATATTTAAAAAGGGTTCTCCATCAAAAGGGGGTTAATCGACCTTTTAAAGAATATTAGAAGATTTATGCTCAAAATTGGATTCATTTGCATTTTACGCCTCTAACATTTATTGGATAAAGGTAAAAATATTTGACAAACATATATAATAATTTTTTAGTTAGTTATGTTCTTTCCCGCCATTACAATGGCTAGGAATTAACTACCATTTAAAATAATATTATTTTATTACTAGTGTGCGACGTAAGATTTCAAAGAAACTCTTTGTTGCGTATCGGGTACGCTATCGAACATAGCAACCCCTTTAAAGTAAAATTTAAATATTATTCACAAATAGGGATAAATATAAAAAATTTCATATTCTTTATTTACCTGGGGTGTTACATCCTTCCCCCATTTTGGGAATTGTGTCCTTGCAATTTTAAAATTGGGCTCGGAAACTTCATTGAAAGCCCCACATCGGAAAAGGAATGAATTAAACTATCACTTTAAAAGAAAGAAAGGGAAGTACAAAGGTCACCCGAGTTACCCATACTAGGATTCCATGTATGAAAACATTGATATGGAAGAAAAAAACAAAGGGTCATGTTCTGATGGGAGTGTGATAGAAAACATGTTTAGGAGAAAGTTAACCACCAGAAAATCACAAACTTGTGATGGGTTAATCGGTATTGGATTCCCCAGTAAGAAAAGTTAACGGACAACATTTTTTTAAGTTACTTTTCATTGTGGAATTTATTTTTTATCTTAACTAAAACATAAGGAAACATACTTACTTGTCATGTTGACATTCAACTTTTACTAGATTTCTTACACGAACTCATATTTTCTCCAAAAGATGAGTATTTAGGATGACTTGTTTACATTAAGAGAGCTATAATAAACTACTAGAGAATCACCTAATCCAAAAAAGAGAACTATATACTTCCCATGTCTTTAGACCTTAACCAAAACTAAAACAAAAAAGGTTAGTATGAGATCAGATAATACCCAAAAAGGATAATCCTTTATAAAAAGAAAATCTATTCTTAATCTCCAAAATTTGTCCAACAAGACCCAAAGTTCAATGAAGACCAAAAGTAAACAAAACTATGATTGAAACTTAAATATTTGAAGGATTTAATCACATAATCTTCCAAGTTAAATCGTAACATTTATCTCCAAACAACATCAGTTGCTCTTAAAGTCTCGTATTGAAAAGTAATTAACCTAATCACATATCGGCCATGATAGGTTAACAATTTTCATAGATAACCCAAAATCAACTTACTCTTAATTTATAAAATCATCTAAATAAAAATAATTAGTTAAACTAACCAGGTAATTCACGTAGTCTAGTGGTAGGTGATAAATACCAGTCACACTTTGGTTGTGGGTTCGATTCCCGTAGTTTTGTCCAACGCGACGGGTTGTCACACGGTCTGCGTGTTGTCCTTTTTCCAAACTATATAATTCTCAAATCATTCCCCAAAAAAAGATAAAATCATCAAAAAAAACCATAACATAATTTAACCTCAATTTTATCTCATGCCTTTCACTTTCCATCATAACATATAGTAACCCATAATTACCTCAAAAGTAAGGATCATATAAACCCAAATAGTTCTTTATAACTATGTACACAAAAGAACAGATAACTATTCCTTAAATATAATTTTCATATATCAAACATCAGGGTTACACATACTATAATAAGTCTTCTAATGTGACCCCATCATCAAAAGAGACTTAATACTCTTAAGAATTTCACCATAACTCTTGAAGCCCCTATATGTTGACTTTTTACTCATTCAATATTCTTTATGATCCATTAACTATTCCTTTCCAACTTATTCTAAAATAATTATTTCCTACAAACAAAATCATGAATCATATCCTAAGATTACAAAATAGGAAAACAAATTTTAAGAAATAATCCACACCTTTGATTGGTCATTGTCAGTTTCTTCATCCTTAATCAGAATGGCATTAGGTATTGGTAAACAAATATTTGTACGATCTGGGTGATCCCATTCCCAAAACTTCTTCATAGGACATGTGTTTTCATAATGACCATGCACACCACATGATTAGTCACTGAAAGTGGCTAATATTAATTGTTAAGATCTTAATATTAATGTGTTTAAAAGTTCATAAACAACAATTTTAGTCCAATTCAGAAATTGAACTTCATTTCCCATCATTGTGCAATTCATGCTTAAAATGTCAATTTGGGCCCACTCAATAATTTGCTTGTGGAAATTACAATATTCCTCATTTTAATTTGAAATTTTGGGATATGATTGATCACTTTGTTTGGAACATTTTATCTTTTAGGTCCGATGGATGAATCCCAAAGGAAGATGGAGAATTTTGCGCCTGAAGGCAGAAACATGCTGGAAAAAGCATAATGGGCCTAAGGCCCATCAAACAAATGTGGGGCCCAGAAACCAAGCCCAATGAAGCTCAAATTTATACAATAGAAAGATAAAAATATGAGGATCATTTTATTCAACTGTGGCCGGATCTAATTCTGATGTTATCATGATGATAAAGGGATCTGAAGTTTAGATTTAAATGGTGGACTCGTCATTAATGCGCAGAAATCCGTTCCACCATTTCGACCATAACTTCCAAACGACTAAGCGAAATTTCCTGAAATTTTTACAGCTCATAGAGGACACATGGAAGAAGATATTTTATATTTATGACACCTCAGGAATCGGCCTTCTTCAATTTCGAATTCATACGTCAAAATGGAGGACGAATCTGGACAGTTTTCTGGGTCAACTTCGAAATGTCAATTTCCTTTTGACTCTCTTAATTGTTGAGGGGTGAATTAATTGTTGGGGGATGTACCTAAGGCTCCTAATATTCCTATATAAGGAGATATTGGTGAAGGGAGTGGGGGTGGAATTTTTTCTTATCATCTTGGATGCTTTGTTTCATTGTAATGTTTTGCTTCCAAATTTCATTTGTAATGTTTTCCATTTCCATGTAAGTTTTTCTTTTTGTTCTTAATCAACTTCTTCTCTTATATATTTTCCATTTCATTTATTAAAACTTTATAATCACAAAGCACAGTGATATCTCTGGGTTGTTGTGAATTAGTTCACACATAGGTGTGAATTTCATTCACACACACGGAGGAGTGCTCGTTATTTCCGCGGTTTTAATTTCTTCAATCCAATTCTTGTTAGTCATCTTCCGCCCACCATTGAGAGTATACCATCAATGGAGGGCTAAACCCTTAATGGGTTGATCTTAGGAGGATGCAAAGGCTAGGTTGAATGTTATTTTATGAACGAATTGTTGTTAAATGGATAATTAATTTAAGATATCCATTCTTCAGTTATTTCTACTCTTCATCTTTACTGTGTTTGAGCAAAATAAATTCAATTACTAAATGACCATATACCTCGGAGAGATCATGAATTTGGTTCTCTAAGTGTATAGGGGATTAGTAATTGTGTTTAGTAAGCACCAAACCAGAAAATGATGAAGGTAGTGTTATTTTTGAAGAATGGATTCATCAAGAATTAATAAAACCAAAATTGTTTAAAGAAGTAAAATTCATTCAATCCACCCCAAGCATAATCCTAGATCAACCCATTTTCATTAAATTGAATTCACGTAGGTGTCTTAGTGTTATTTAGAACATCCAAAATCAAAACCAAAGTTGGCTACTTCATAGCCCATCCTTCACCAAATCATAGCGTCTCAAGGTTACTTCTTCGGTCCCTGTGGACTCGACCCCTACATGTACTACATCGATCGCTTTTACCCGTAGGGTAAATTTGGGCGCAACCAAATTTTGGCGCCGTTTCCGGGGACCCAAGTAAGTTCCTTAGACACTCATCTTCTTTTCTCACCCCAAATTCTCTATTCTCACCCTAATTTCTCTTCTCTATTCCCCTTTCTATTTCTGCGTGTCCAATGAATCCAAAAAACAACTTTCAATCAACTCCAATGGATTATCTTCAACATTACCCATTAATATACCAAGGCTATAATCAACTGGAAAATCAATATTTTGAATCACCTCACATAGAAAATTTAATTGACCAAACCAGGATTGAGTACACCACACCAGATGAGATGTACAATCAATGGGATGCTGATTGTTTAAAGGATCAATTTCCATACCTCTCGAGGATGATTGAAGAGATCAAACATAATGAAGTTCATGATATCCAAACATCTATAAATCCTAATTCTGAAAAAATTCTAGAACAACTGTGCAAACAAATGGACAAAATGAACTCAGAATTCTCATCCATTAAACAAGAACTTCAAACCATAAAAACTGGAAAGGCACCCATGCCCACACAAGCCATTCCACAACAAACATCAAGGGGAGAGACAAGTTTCACTCAAACAACTCACGAACAACTAAAGGCTGTGACAATTTTAAGAAGTGGGAAATCAATTGAAAAACCTGAACAGATAAGTCAGAAACCATGTGAAGCTTCAAACTCTAATGAAAATTCAAATGAACTACAAGATCAAACTGATGAAACTGATAATAATGTGAATGAAACAACACTTCAACAAACAACTCCACAATCTGCACCATTTCCTCAACGCATGAGGGGGAAAACTAAGCCTGAATTGAGTGAAACATTGAGGGAAATCTTCTCACAAGTCAAGTTGAACATTCCCCTTCTCGATGCCATCCAAACCATACCTTCCTACTCAAAATATCTTAAGGACTTGTGCACTTTTAAAAGAAAATTTTCACATAAAAACCAAGTCCTTTTGGCTGCTAATGTGAGTACCACCATTCAAGGGACCATTCCTCCTAAGATGAAAGACCCAGGATGCCCTTACATAAATGTTGAACTAGGAGAGAACAAAGTTGTCAAAGCCTTGTGTGATCTAGGTGCTAGTGTGAACCTCATTCCTTATGCCATGTACTGTCAGTTAGGGCTCGAAGAACTCCAACCCACATCTGTCACTCTTCAACTTGCTGATCGTAGTGTTCGAGTTCCAAAGGGGATCTTAAAAGATGTTTTGGTGAAAGTTGAAAATTTCATTTACCCAGCTGACTTCATTGTTCTGGACAATCACCCAAGCTTAGGTCCTAGGGAGAAAACCCCAATCATACTGGGTCATCCCTTCCTTGCAACAATCAACTCTGTAATCCGAGTCCGAAATGGGAACATGACCATCACCTTTGGGAACATGAGTCTAGACTTGAACATCTACAATGCAAACTCTCAAATTGGGGATGATGAAGAGATCCATGAGGTTAATTGGATTGGTAGTGTTGATAATGAACTCAATGAACATCAAGGAGTTACCGAAGGATGGTTAAGTCAAGAAGAGATTGATTTTCTTTATTCACATGAGGGAAATTTGCCTCCTTGGATTGAATCTCTTTCAGACAGCTCTATTGATGAATTTCTAGAATCACCAATCAATGATACCATGGTTGAAATCAATAACATTGAGTCCATAGCCATTCATGACACTACTCTGGAAAATTTAGTGGACGAAAATTCTATTCACAAGGAACCAATTTTGTCAATAAATCTGAACAAAGAAACTAAGTTCAATACAAAGTCTCAACCATTCATGGAAAGTCATGACCAATCTGATCTTGAATTTAAAGTCTTACCTTCATCACTAAAGTATGCTTTCTTAGGGGACAATCAATCCTTTCCTGTTGTCATTTCTTCCTCCCTTGAATCCGATCATGAGAGGATGCTTCTAGATGTTCTTAGGAGACACAAGAAAGCCATTGGGTGGACCCTATCTGATATCCCTGGGATTAGCCCACTTATTGGGACTCATAGAATTATTCTTGAATCTGAGTCAAAGCCATGTCGTCAACCTCAGAGGCGACTCAATCCTAATCTCATGGAAGTAGTGAGAAAAGAACTTTTGAAATTGTTAAAAGCCGGTATCATCTATCCTATAGCTGAGAGTGAGTGGGTTAGTCCAATCCATGTGGTTCCAAAGAAGGCTGGAATCACAGTAATAACCAACAAGGATGGAGAGAAACTTCCAACAAGGGTCAGTAGTGGATGGAGAGTTTGTATTGACTATAGGAAGCTCAACTCTTGTACCAAGAAAGACCATTTCCCATTACCCTTTATTGATCAAGTCCTCGAGCGAGTGGCGGGTCATCAATTATATTGCTTCCTAGATGGATTCTCAGGGTATAATCAAATCGAAGTCTCCTTAGAGGATCAAGGAAAAACAACCTTCACTTGTCCATTTGGCACTTTTGCCTTCAAACGCATGCCCTTTGGGTTATGTAATGCCCCTGGTACCTTCCAGCGGTGCATGATGGGAATATTCTCGGATATGGTGGGGGATTTTTTAGAGGTCTTCATGGATGACTTCTCCATCTTTGGGGATACTTTTGAGGGATGCCTTATAAATGTTGAAAAGGTTTTGTCAAGGTGTGAGGATAAGAATCTCATACTAAATTGGGAAAAATGCCATTTCATGGTAAGGGAAGGACTTGTTCTAGGTCATCTGGTATCTGGTAGAGGGATTGAAGTTGATAAAGCTAAGGTTGACATCATTCGTCACCTTCCCTCTCCTAAAAATGTTAAGGAAGTGAGGTCCTTCTTAGGACATGCTGGTTTTTATAGAAGGTTCATTAGGAATTTCAGCTCTATTTCTCGACCACTTTGTGCTCTATTGGTAAAAGATGCTCCATTTTTATGGACAGAAAGCTGTGAGGAATCATTCTCTACACTCAAGTCAACTCTTATATCTCCACCTATCATGAAATCTCCAAATTGGAAACTTCCTTTTGAACTCATGTGTGATGCAAGTGATTTCGCTATAGGAGCAGTCTTAGGACAACGGTGTGAGAAAACTCCACATGTCATTTCTTATGCAAGCAAATCTTTAAATGATGCACAACTAAACTACACCACCACTGAGAAAGAGTTGCTTGCTGTTGTCTTTGCCTTAGAGAAATTCAGGTCTTATCTCTTAGGATCACCCATCATTGTCTTCACTGATCATTCAGCCCTAAAATACCTTTTCCAAAAACAAGATGCCAAGGCTAGATTGATTAGGTGGGTCCTTCTTCTTCAAGAGTTCGATTTAACCATTAAGGATAAAAAGAGTGTTGAAAATATTGTAGCTGATCACCTCTCTAGGATGGAATTCAAAGACAACTCACACCACCTCTCTGTGTCTGATTCATTTCCCGATGAGAACCTCTATTCAGTGAGTGATTTCCCTTGGTATGCTGACATAGCAAACCATTTGGTGACGGGTGACATTCCAAAATTCATGGGGACCCAAGCTAAGAGGAAATTCCTTTCTGATGTAAAACACTATGTGTTTGATGATCCTTACCTCTTCAAGTTCTGTCCTGATCAAATCATCAGGAGATGTATTCCCGAGTCTGAGCAAGAGTCCATTCTAAAATTTTGTCATGGAGAGGCATGTGGAGGCCACTTTTCAACAAAGAAAACCACTGCAAAGATCCTACAAAGTGGTTTCTACTGGCCGAACCTTACTAAGGATTCCTTCCAATTCTGCAAAAGTTGTCCTCAGTGTCAGAAATTAGGATCCATTACCAAAAGGAATCAAATGCCCCTCACTCCCATTCTGGTCGTTGAAATCTTTGATTGTTGGGGAATTGATTTCATGGGACCCTTTCCAAACTCTAAGGGATACCTCTACATCCTCTTAGCTATTGATTATGTCTCAAAATGGGTTGAAGCCATTCCCACCAAGTCCAATGACCACCATGTTGTGATCCGATTTTTGAAAGAGCATATATTTTCTCGATTTGGAATTCCTAGGGCTATAATCAGTGATCGTGGAACCCATTTCTACAACCGCCCATTCGCTTCACTCATGTCTAAGTATGGTATTACTCATAAAGTTTCCACTGCATACCATCCTCAAACCAACGGTCAAGCTGAGTTGGCAAATAGAGAAATTAAACAAATTCTTGAAAAAACTGTCAATCCATCTAGGAAAGATTGGACCGAGAAACTCTTAGATGCCCTTTGGGCATATCGAACTACTTTCAAAACTATCCTAGGCATGTCACCGTATAGATTGGTTTATGGAAAATCATGTCATTTACCTATTGAAATTGAACATAAGGCCTTTTGGGCAATAAAAAAAATGAACTTTGACATTTCTTTGGCTGAAACAAAAAGGAAATTAGATCTTAATGAACTCGAGGAACTTAGGATGGAGGCTTATGAAAATTCAAGGATCAATAAATCTAAAGTTCAAGCCTACCAATCTAGGAATCTCAAAGTCAAACACTTTGAACTAGGAAAATTTGTGCTCTTGTATAGTTCAAAACTTCATCTACACCCAGGAAATCTAAGGTCCAGATGGTCTGGTCCATACCTAGTGCATCATGTGTACCCTCATGGGGCAATAGAGATTCAGGATCCCACAAGTGGTCATGTCTTCAAAGTCAATGGTCATAGGTTAAAACCATTCATTGAATCATTCAATAAACAAGAAACCAAGGAGGATTTAACTGAGCCAACATATGAACCAGAGAAAAATTGATAGATTGAGGGTACAAGTCGGGCTAACGACGTTAAACAAAAGTGCTGCACGGGAGGCAACCCGTGGTTTTCATGTTTCCAATCACTGTGAATCATCTTTTGTTTCCTTCTGCTTAATTTTGTTATTTTTTTTTATATAGAATGTTGACCTGTTCTTCTTTTATGTGTAAGGATGGGTATGAAAAGGGAGCACCGTATTCATCCGTGTCACGCGGTGTGATCCCTGAGTAATACCTTACCCAGAAATTTAAAGAAGACAATGTATCATCAGTTTATTTTATTTATGTTTTTTGTAGGTTAAAAAAAATAATAATAACAAAATTTAGACTCTTGACCTGTTCTTCTTTTATGAGTATGGATGGGTATGAAAGGGGAGCACCGTATTCATCCGTGTCACGCGGTGTGATCCCTGAGTAATACCTTACCCAGAAATTTAAAAGAAGACAATGTATCATTAGTTTGATTTAAAAAAAAACATGAAAATGATGGTACTTGGAATTAAATAAATCATTGTGTTGTTTGTTTTGTCTGCTTTGTCCTTCTTTTTATGGTTCAGGAACTATTTTGGCTGATACATGTTCAATCAAGGAGGTACCTACATTCCCAAAGAGATCAAAGGAGTAATTTGGAGCATCATGAACCACAACTTTAAAAACCAGGTGAATTTGTTCCATGTTTTTCATTCTCAATTTTATCTTTGAACTCCTCTCCTACCCCCTTCTATGTTTTTTTCTTTAAACACTGGGGACAGTGTTATTCTAAGTTGGGGGGGGAATAAAAAATGATTTTTATTTTGAATAAGAACATGCATGAAAAAAAATTCCATTAACCATAAACATGATAAAGACACATTGCAAACTCTAAAATTGAATATCAAATAAATTTTGCATGCCTTGATTCTGATTTTAATGCAAGTTTAAGTTCATGAGCATAGTTTTTGGAAAGTGTGGTTGTCCGATGTGATTTTTCAAAGTTTACATTTTCATCCTATTAATAAAAATGCCACAATGCACGTCTTTTTGATTGTGGGGGTAAATTTGAGTTCTTGGGTCCCTTTCATTATAGCATAGGGTTCTGGGGTCACTTTTAGTTTAATTTGAGTATCCAAAAAAAAACAAAAAAAAAACAAAAAAAAAAATTGAAAAAAATAAAAAAGACCACATAGAGCAATGTTTTGTCCAAATGCGTGGCGTCCGGCACTTGGGGATCGTGACTCCATAGTTGTCTTGCCCAGAGTTAGGCTTTATATCTCTATTGTAGAGCATGAAATTGACAAAATGCGTGGCGTCCGGCACTTGGGGATCGTGACTCCATAGTTGTCTTGCCCAGAGTTAGTCTTTTCATATCTATTGTGGTTAAAAAAAATCAAAAAAAAGGATACTCATCTTAAGGTTTAATGTGATTCCCACCTAGCGCTTCCATTTTTTTCCCCTTGAACAATAAAATGGGCCCCATATCTTTTATGATGCACAACACTTTATCATGCTTAATTTGAATTGGATGAAATGTGGCGATGAATTTGAACAAAGGAATGGGCTTGGGATTGGGATATGCATATGGACCTAGCTTGTTTTAAATGATTTTGAAGGGTTCCATAATTTTTTTGGTATGAGATCTTTTGAGTGAGAAATGTGTATTTAAATGTTTTTGGAAAAGGGGATTTCAATTTCATATTTGTAATTTATTTTGCTCGGGACTAGCAAAACTCAAGTTGGGGGGTGTGATTAGTCACTGAAAGTGGCTAATATTAATTGTTAAGATCTTAATATTAATGTGTTTAAAAGTTCATAAACAACAATTTTAGTCCAATTCAGAAATTGAACTTCATTTCCCATCATTGTGCAATTCATGCTTAAAATGTCAATTTGGGCCCACTCAATAATTTGCTTGTGGAAATTACAATATTCCTCATTTTAATTTGAAATTTTGGGATATGATTGATCACTTTGTTTGGAACATTTTATCTTTTAGGTCCGATGGATGAATCCCAAAGGAAGATGGAGAATTTTGCGCCTGAAGGCAGAAACATGCTGGAAAAAGCATAATGGGCCTAAGGCCCATCAAACAAATGTGGGGCCCAGAAACCAAGCCCAATGAAGCTCAAATTTATACAGTAGAAAGATAAAAATATGAGGATAATTTTATTCAACTGTGGCCGGATCTAATTCTGATGTTATCATGATGATAAAGGGATCTGAAGTTTAGATTTAAATGGTGGACTCGTCATTAATGCGCAGAAATCCGTTCCACCATTTCGACCATAACTTCCAAACGGCTAAGCGAAATTTCCTGAAATTTTTACAGCTCATAGAGGACACATGGAAGAATATATTGTATATTTATGACACCTCCGGAATCGGCATTCTTCAATTTCGAATTCATACGTAAAAATGGAGGACGAATCTGGACAGTTTTCCGGGTCAACTTCGAAATGTCAATTTCCTTTTGACTCTCTTAATTGTTGAGGGGTGAATTAATTGTTGGGGGATGTACCTAAGGCTCCTAATATTCCTATATAAGGAGCTATTGGTGAAGGGAGTGGGGGTGGAATTTTTTCTTATCATCTTGGATGCTTTGTTTCATTGTAATGTTTTGCTTCCAAATTTCATTTGTAATGTTTTCCATTTCCATGTAAGTTTTTCTTTTTGTTCTTAATCAACTTCTTCTCTTATATATTTTCCATTTCATTTATTAAAACTTTATAATCACAAAGCACAGTGATATCTCTGGGTTGTTGTGAATTAGTTCACACATAGGTGTGAATTTCATTCACACACACGGAGGAGTGCTCGTTATTTCCGCGGTTTTAATTTCTTCAATCCAATTCTTGTTAGTCATCTTCCGCCCACCATTGAGAGTATACCATCAATGGAGGGCTAAAACCTTAATGGGTTGATCTTAGGAGGATTTAAAGGCTGGGTTGAATGTTATTTTATGAACGAATTGTTGTTAAATGGATAATTAATTTAAGATATCCATTCTTCAGTTATTTCTACTCTTCATCTTTACTGTGTTTGAGCAAAATAAATTCAATTACTAAATGACCATATACCTCGGAGAGATCATGAATTTGGTTCTCTAAGTGTATAGGGGATTAGTAATTGTGTTTAGTAAGCACCAAACCAGAAAATGATGAAGGTAGTGTTATTTTTGAAGAATGGATTCATCAAGAATTAATAAAACAAAAATTGTTTAAAGAAGTAAAATTCATTCAATCCACCCCAAGCATAATCCTAGATCAACCCATTTTCATTAAATTGAATTCACGTAGGTGTCTTAGTGTTATTTAGAACATCCAAAATCAAAACCAAAGTTGGCTACTTCATAGCCCATCCTTCACCAAATCATAGCGTCTCAAGGTTACTTCTTCGGTCCCTGTGGACTCGACCCCTACATGTACTACATCGATCGCTTTTACCCGTAGGGTAAATTTGGGCGCAACCACCACATTTAAAACATTCAATTGATCCCTCATAAAGAACTTCTTTCCCTTTCCTTGAGTCAACTGGATGCTTCTTTTTTCTATGACAGGTTCTTGCTTTATGACCTTCATTTCCACATCTATAGCATATTTCTGTCCCTTCGAAACATTTTCTTAGGTGTTTCTTTCCACATCATTGACACATATGTTTTTGAACACACTTACCTTTATGATTATTACCTGTAGTTCCGTAGGGATTTGTTTCTCGCATATATGATGCCTTATAGAAATCAACAAGGTTTAGGTGGTCAATCATGACTCCAAATAGTTGGTTGAGGATAAACACAAGAGTTCTCATTGCAGCTCCCATATCATTCAGTTTATCGCTCAGAAAGCTGTCACAGTTTCCTTCACATCCACTATTACTTTTGTGTCTGCTAGATCCATCCACTTACTAAAACCAAAAAGGTCAGTGTGAGTATATCAACAAAACCATCATGTACTAATGAGGAAGATAAACACTAAGATATACTTACTCATTCACATTATCTAAAACTAGGACTCTTTCTGAAATCCTAACCATTATGGTAATGTCACTTATTCTTAGAGAATACCCTAACCTCTAAAGTTATCTAAACCGACCTCTGATACCAACTATAAAGCCCCGACCTTAAAAATTACTTAATCATCAATTTAATGAATAATTCACATAGAGGATCTTTTCAGGTTTAGAGTTTTAGAGAATTAGGTCATAACTATTACATCTCAAAATATTACATAGTAGACACTTCTAAGAAGTTTCCATAAGATAAAAAAACACTTAAAAAGAAGCATGTCTAGTTCCATGTTTCAGATATAATGTCTTTCCTTGATCCCATCCTTGGACCTATTCATCTTTAAGTCGTGTGGAAAACATTTCAAAAACTTGGGATGAGAATAAAAATCCCAGTAAAGGATACAAAAAGAAGGAAAAATGTTAGTTTTTCAAAAACAACAAGTAAACCATGAGTACTTTACCAAAGTAATACTTTTCACCTTTATGAAGTAGTAAAAAATCATCACTGAATAAAAGACAATTACTTACCCTTTTGTAACCAAAAGATTACCATAAAACCCAAATAAAGAACACATAACATATAAAGGTAACTTGGGACAGAAACATACTTAAATGGAATAACCATACGGTCGAATTCCACACATACTTAATGGAATAGCCATACGGATGACTTCCATACCCAATGCATTGGAGGTTATAACGTAACCACCCGTCCTGGTATTCACGGCACCACCTGTCATATGTTTTATCACGTAACCACACGTAAAATGTCCAAGTACCATCATTACACATAAAATATTGAAAATATAAATATTTCAATAACAACATTTCATTTGCAATCACAATAAGTAATTCCAGGATATTGAATTAATCAATACATTTTCAAAAACCATTTAAAAGAGATTTTTGAATCAAAGTGTCCCATAAAACTTAGAAGATTTTAATATAATTATAACATTAATGTCCATATAAATAAATACTGAAAACCATTTTGAAAACATGGACATTAAAGATAAAGATTTAGAATAATGAATCTTTAAAACATTTAAAACGATATTTTTGTTAAAGAGTTTTTAATCAAAATGAGAGACTCTTGAATACAAATAATTACGGAATAGCATTTAATCCAAACTTTATAATATCATGAGAATAAAGGTATTCATGATATAATATGTCAAAGGATAGTATACACACCATATAAGAGTGAATTGGTGCATAACAACAATGAAGTCTTAATGGAAATGTAAATTGAGATGAAATCCATTATAAAGATGGTATCCTTAAATTAAGGTTAAATCTATCAAATAATTATGTGTGAGAAATAGAAATACACCCAATATAATTGGATATTAAGTGTGAAACAATCAGAGTTCATTCACACATAATATTGGAAAAACAAAACCAATGACATAGATATTTAACTCAATGAACTGAGATTGAGTTATGATTTCCCATACAAGTTTGTAAGAATTTATTAATGAGATGATTATGTGTAGAAATAGTATATCTACAAAAAGGTTTGTGGAAATTACAACATAGAGATTCCACACATAATCTTGGAATTTTAAAATCAATAAGTAGAGGTTTAACCCAAAGACTTGAAAGTGGGTTAAGAAGTTCCCTTACAGAAATCCGACAGCCTAACGGCATCACTTTACAATTCAAAAAATGAGTTGATGAGAGAGAAAATGGTATCTCATCACTTGGACATAAAATTTTCATAAATAAGGATATAGAAGAACATATACCAACATAATAGTATGTGAATTAAAAGACATAACAAAATAAGTCTTTTAAAAAGAGGAGGGTGAAAGGTCCCCTTACCGAGTTGGGTAACTTTCGAAACGTACACCCCATGGAAGAACGGTCATACAATGAAGATGTAAATACCCATAAATGAAATTATACTACAAAAAGTATATAATAATTGGCAGTAGATACACCACTCAAAGGAAATAGTGGCAAACATAGCATAAATGTCACAGGAATAAAAGTGAGATGAAAAAATCCCTTACGAAAACTCGGCAGCCTAACGGCACCACATAAAACTTCCAAAAATGGATTTTTGAGATCAAATAGGGTGTATAATAATATTAACATAAAAAGTAAATTATTATGAATATAAAATCACATCCCCAAACATAAGAAATATGAGATTAAAATAAATGACATAAAAGAGAGTACTTAAAAAGAAAGAGAGAGGTTTGATCCCTTTCCTCAAGTCTGACTTGTCTTGTTCGCTTGTTTATATTCCTGAATAATAAAAATTGGACAATTTATAATTGCTTAAGGAACTCTTTTAAAGATTTTTATTCAGTTTATATCACATGTTATAATGATATAATAATTGGTTAATAATGTGATTTCATATCAGACGTTTTCATCGATGTTTGGTATATGAGTCAAAAATGAACTTGTTTGAAAATGATTGTCCATGTAATTATAAGTAAATCATCTCCATAATAGTATTAATGATTTAAATATCATATATATCCAGTACATATTCATTTTATACTACTCCATAACATTTGGAGATAAAAAGAAATGAAATGCACCGTTCATGGAGACGGTAGGCCATACATACACATGAACGCTACTTTCATTTCTTTGTCATATTAACAGAATTAAAAATAATTGAGAGATATATATATTATAGTTCCAGTATAATATATATGTTATATAGGTCACATATGTTCATTAATTTAATTCTTTATACATTCCATGTATTGCATGAACGAGTCACATCACTTGAGGGGGCAGTAGTCCACACTTCCTCGTATGAAAATATCGCATTTGCACAACATGAAAAGCATAAAGGCATGTTTTAAATATAAAATTCAGAATCATATAGATAAAATAAATACCATATATATAATATATAAAATAAATTGACATCATAATGGCCACCATGAAAGGTGTTAATAAAAGATTGAACAATCATCGCTTCGTGAGGCAGAAATTCGCCATCTACAAAAACAGTATGTTCTTTATCCATTAGACGAATGTGTGTGTAAGTGTAGCTCGAATACTTCACATAACAACATCCTAATATATTGAAGATACTGGTGGTTTTACAAAATAAAGGAATAAAAAGAGTTTATATGGTTGTAGAAGAAAAATAAAACATAAGAACACAAGAGAATACACTACCTTTAAAACGGGTAACTCTTTTTGATTTGAGCTCAAAGGCTTCCATGGGAAGAAATATGCCCAAATTGAGGATTATAGGAGTAATAGAGGGATGTGGAGAGACAACATTGGCAGTGTTTTTCCAAGAAAATGGCTTGAGAGGTGTTGGTAAGGTGGTAGAGGTGGGGGCCTTTTATAAGAGGAGAGGAGGGGCACTCTTGGAAAGTTATAAAAGGTTACTTTATTATAAAATTATTCTCGGATTTTAAAGGTCCAAATATTATATATTTCGAGGATAAGGTGATAAGAGTTCGAAATCCACCCATCCAATAGGTTTTTGAAATTTTTAGGTCTTATATTTTACATTATCTTTTCATTTTATTTAAATCGTTAAATAATGAGGTAATCGATGCATCATCATGGTGTCATAAATAATTTAATTTATTTAATGTCTAAAAATTATAAAAAAATATCATGATATATGAAATCTTTTTATCTTTCTAATTAATATTTATAGTAAAAAATATGACTTTTATAACCCCATTTAAAAATTGTTTTAGTAAAACAACTCATGTTTGTGATATTTTTATTTTAACTTTAAATAGAACGTTATTAATGTCATTTTCCTACCAAAGTTGTTCCATGGGGTCCCCAAGTTTCCCATGGATTTTATTGGTCGGCCATGACACATCCAATAAGGGTAGGACATGTTTCAAGGTCATTTCATATTATTAAAACATTATTTTTACCTTAAACTATGCTAATTACCTCTAATCGCAATTAAAAACTTAAAAGTTACTATTCACCAAAAAATTATTTTAATCCCATTGAACCAAATTTTACTTTCTAATGAGAAACATGTAAGTCATATTTTTTAAATTCAAAACACAGAGGTGGTAAAATTTTATTTAAATGAAAAATCGGTTTTTTAATTACCACTTAGTGGTTTCACTATTCATCAAAAATTGAAGTTTTTCAGAAAAACACCAAAAATTAACCCTAATCTATTTTTGATATTCCGAATTCAAAAATGATTTATATTTTAAAAAATTAAAAACATATAAGTTTCATTAATTAATTTAATAATTAATTCCCACTGTCAAAACAAATAGCGTGTTTTTATGAAACAAAATGTATCAAAAGATTGACACTAGTTTAAGTCCAATTTCAAAGTGAAGTTAATTTCAATGACCACAATTGGTTTAAATGGTAAAAATATATTCTAATTTCACTTTAAAACCAATTCATAAGATAATATAATAATATTAAAAATTATATTAAAAAGAGGTTTTGAATTAAAATACAACATTTTTCACTATTCATTAAAAAATGAACTTTATCGGAAAAATACCAAAAATTTACACAAAGTAAATTTTGATGTCCAGATTCTAAAGAAGGATTTTATTTTGTAAAATAGAACATATAAAATTGTAAAAAGTATATTTATAAAGGTTTCTCCATCAAAAGGCGGTTAATCGACCTTTTAAAGAATATTAGAAGATTTATGCTCAAAATTGGATTCATTTGCATTTTACACCTCTAATATTTATTGGAAAAAATAAAAAATATTTGAAAAACATATATAATAATTTTGTAGTTAGTTCCTTTCTTTCCCGCCATTACAATGGCTAGGCGTTAACTACCATTTAAAATAATATTATTTTATTACTAGTGTGCAACATAAGATTTCAAAGAAACTCTTTGTTGTGTATCGGGTACGCTATCGAACATAGCAACCCCTTTAAAGTAAAATTAACATTTTATTCACAAATAGGGATAAATATAATAAATTTCATATTATTTATTTACCTGGGGTGTTACAGTGACACCATATGTTTTTATAAATATTTTTCTTTCTTTAAACTACTGGTTTATAATTATTAGTATAGTTTACTATTGAATTAATAGAATTAAATGTGAGTAGAAAAAAATTTATAAAATATATTAGTCAAACTAGTAAAACATTATTCAATCATAATAAATCATTAAAATAAGATTCTGTTGAAATAAATATAGCATCTAGTGAATGGTTACATCCCTTAAAAATGAAAAAATAAAAATGGGACAATAAAAAGAAAAGAATAATTTCAATACAATTATAAAATCCCTTGGATAATCATCACCATTAAAAATCACCATTAAGAGAAATAATTTTATAATTATAATGAAATACATCAAAGAATAAATCTTTTTGTAATATCTTAATGAAAGAAAATTATAATATTTAATTGAAAAATTTGTTAATAAAAATATTTTTACACATTGTGTATTATTTTTATTATTAGTTTATAATATTATGTATTCATAAAAATAAAATAAATATTTTAATACCAATTAATATATATATATATATATAGGATATAAATAAAAAAAATTAATGATATTCGAAAAGGATTTTTTAAAAGTAAGATTTTCAAATAAATATTTTTTAGTGTTTAGTATCTTCATCTTAAAAAAATTAATCACTGTTAATGAATGATTTTAAATTAAAATTTTTGATAATGTAAAAAAATTAAAAGTCATCCAATCATTAATATAGTGAAATTTATAGGTATAAATCCATTTTATAGTTAAAATTTCATTTTTTTTAAAAATTATTATTATGAGTCATGTGCACTATAAGGACGTAAGCCTTAAACATTACATAATCTAGTAAATTCATTTAGAATTAAATTATTTAAATTCCTATGGTTATATTAGATTTAGAGATTTATAAATAGGACATGATTCATACATATCATCCCACACGCATACAAAGTGGGCACCACCTAAACAATATCCATTTCTTCCAAACAAAAAAACATTAAAAATTATAACATGAAATCTTTTAAAAATATTCATAACATTTAACATGACTTAATTATTTATCTTACACATCCTTATAACTTGTGAAAAAATTTAAAAACATTATATGAGCATAAAAATATCATTAAGGGATATAAAAATAAGGAAAGAAACCATTAGTCCATGAATACTTATAAACTTATGAAATCATTTTCACAAAGACATGCTCCTCACCCATAAAGTAATATATATGTACTTTATGAAACATGAGATTACCATAAAAAAAATAAAACATAAATAAAACCATAATTGTATATTGGGTCATTACATAATTAATATTGTAACCCTCATGACTACCTTATGATTTTTAACACTCATTACTACCTTACAATGTAACCCTCACGGCTACCTTATAGTGTAACCATCATAGTTACACTTGGAGAAATTATACGACCGACCTCTAAATTACACATACCTAATGTATTAGAGGGAGATATAGGTCCAAAAATTCATCATAACCAATGCTCAATAACCAAAACATAATAAAAAACATTAATAATTTAATAAAAACATTTCTTTTGAATTTTGTAAAATAGAATTTTGAAAGAAGAATTTAAAAGAAAAGTCCCTTAAAATAGAATATAATTAAAGTGAGAATTAATATAATTGATGAAATATGTGTATAAAATATAAATAAACATTATAAATAATAATATAAACAAAATTAATTATAAAAAATAATATTATTACCATATAATCAATGAAGTAAAAGGTTAACCCAAAGAATGATAATTGGGTTAAGAATTCCCTTACCTCAGGTTTTTCATTATTTAAATGTGTTTAAACCTCATATATAGTGGTTAAAAGAGTGTTATAAATATTTTACAAAAAAAAATTCATATTTATAAGACCTAATTTTATCATTTTATGACATCATTCCACACATTTATTAATAATATTTTGTTATTTCTATTGTTTCGGGTGCGTGCATTACATTGTTTCAATTGTCAGTTCATAATGGATTTTCTTGATGAATGGAATAGAAACATCATAAGTGAAATTAAATGGTATTAATATGTTTCCATAATATTAAATGATACCATGGATCATTGTTTTCATATATAATGATGAATTATTAGATAATACATTAATGTTATTCGTTTTGATCATTTTGTCGGTTCTTCGGTAATCACAAACTAGTTTCATCATATAAATTAATATTATATTTATATGTTAATTAATAAATATGAAAGAGGCCATATTAGACGTTTTAAAATATTTTTTAACCATTAAAATAATTTTATAACCATATTTGAAGGAAGTGAAGGAAATTGAAAATACATCGTCCCTGATGTTGTTATTTCGACACATCACAGATGATGTTTTTATTTGTACACTAAAAGGGGGAAGAGAATAAGTATGATTATTAATTTGTCCACAATAATGATAAAATTAAAGTATATATATGATAATAGAGCATTAATTACTCTTAGTTAAGGTTAGTTTAAGAGACTATAATAAAAGAAAAATAATTTAAACGAATTTAAAAGGAAATGAAAGATGATTTTTACCTCTTGATCTTTTCTCCTCGAGATCCTCCTTAAGGCCTTTGGTTTTGGCCTTTTGGTGAGACCAAAAAGTCTTGGAAGTGGGTAATATCCCTTTTATGAGTAATTGGTATAATTTAGACAATTATAAAATCATGATAGGTGTGTGGCGAATAGGATGTGAGGGATGGTGTTTATAGTGGAGGAAATGATGTGTTTCTTGTATTTTAATCATTATTTTATTATTTTTCACAATAAAATAAATATGATTGGTTCTTGTGACTAAATAAAATAATAATTAAATTATAGTTTGAATTAATTTCCATTTAAATAAATTATTACTCAAGCACGATGCATATGTTCATTTATTTAGCAAATTTCATAAATTGTAAAATTTCACTATTCACAAAAATTCATGTATTTCAGAAAAATCCAAAAAAATAACCCTAAACATTTTTCAATATTTATAATTAAAAAGGAACTCCATTTAATCAAAATAATTTTTTAAATATGAGAAACTTAATTTTTTAATAAAATCATTATTTATTCAAGAAATAGCAATTTTAAAACTATAACTGATTTTATAACACCTTGAAAAATTAATAAAGTTCTCAAAGAAATTTATTATGAACATAAGATAAAAAAAAATTATGATTATATTTTAGGAAAATACAGTTTAATTTACATTATTAAATTAATTGGTAAATTTTAATTAAAAATTTATAAATAAAAAAAATATTAACAGTTATAATATGATCATATTGTAACTTATAAAGAACCTAAATTTTATTTATACATTCATGAGTGAGAGTAATATTCACTTTGAGAATTTACTATTCATAAGGGTCATATTATCATTCATGAGAGTAATTTTACTATTCATAAGGGTAAGTTACTATTCAAGAAAAATTAAGTTAGTTCTATCAGACTAAAAATAACATACTGAAAACAACTGTATATATCTGTATTTCAAAATTCAAACCATTGAAGTAGAAAATTTTAGTTTAATAGGTAGTTTATAACTATCTCCTTATAAAAGTTTCATTTCTTAGAGACTATGTATTTCACAAATTTCATTCTATAATAAAATTTATTTGTAAATCCTTAGTGTGTTACATTCTCTCCACCATCTGAAAATTACATCCTTGTAATTTTTATTTAATTATTAAATAATTAGGTATACCTTTCCCTCATAGAATTTTCAAATTCCAAAGTTTCTTCTTCAACCATGTGGTTCATCCAAAAAACCATAACCTTGTGGATTACCTTATTCTGAAACACTTTCTCTCTTCGATGAAGACTATTAATAGGTTTCTCTTCATAAGAAAGGTTCTCTTCCAGATGATGTATATCTCAACTCAAAACATGAGAGGAATTTGGAACATACATTCTCCATATTAAAACATGAAAAACATTTTGTACATAAGATAAACTTGGTGGAAAAGCTACTTGCTAGAAGATAGGTCCAACTTTATCAAAGATTTTACAAGGTTTAATGAAATGTTGAATTAGCTTCTCTTTATTAGTAAAATATATAAAAGTTTTCCATGGGGAGAATCTAAGAAAAATATATCTACCTACCTCAAAAGAAATGTATTTCCTCCTATCATCTACATAACTTTAATACCTTCTTTGAGTTTTCCTCATGTGTTGTTGGATCATCTTCAATTTTCATCCACTTCCTCTACTAATTATGGTCCCATCAATTGCCTCTCCCAAACATCATCCCAAAATGTTGGAGTTCAATACTACTTCCCATATAATGTCACAAAACATGCCATATGTATATGAGAATAAAAACTATTATTATAATAAAAATACACTAACTAAAGATTCTGATCCCAACTTCCCTATAAATCCATTGAACAAGCTCAAAGAATATCATCCAATGTCTGAATTGTTTTCTTAGTTTATCCATCATATTGAGGATGAAAAGTAGTTTTGAAATTTAATTCTATTCCCCAAAAATTATGAAGGCCATCCATAATTCAAAAGTGAACCTAGGATATTTTTAATATATAATGGAAATATGAAATCCATGTAACCTAAAAATCTCTTTGATGTAAAATCTATAAAGATGATCAACAGACATAGTATCTCGAATAGGAATGAAATGTGTAGATTTATTCAATTAGTCATCAAATACCAAAATCACATTGTTACCTCAATATTTCTTTGTAAGTCTCACCAAAATGTATATGGATATATTTTTCTATTTTCACTTTAGCACTAGAATAGGCTAAAGAATCCCCTTTCGTAGTTGTCACTCTACTTTAACCTTTTGACATGTCAAACATTTAATAGTAAAATCATAAATATATCTTTTTATTCCATCCCACCAGTAAATACCCCTTAAGGTCTCTTTAGATCTTATTACTACTAGGATGAACTGAAAATAGGGTACTATGAGATTCACACAACAATTATTTCTTCAGCTGGGAATCACATGTAACACATAATATTTTTCCAAATATCAAAAAACAATATTTATCAATGTTAATGTTTTTTCAACTCACCCATTTTAACTAATTCTACTTTTTTTGTAACTCACTATATCTATTTTCTGTTTTCTAAATTCTATCTGACATAGATGACTACACTGACACTATAAACAAAATAGAGGAATTTCTTTCACCAACAACTTCTAAGACAAAATTCATCAAGTCATTAATCAAAGGGTCATGTTCCAAACATAACATTATTAATGAGGTATGATGGTTTAAACTCAAGTAATATTTCACCTTGTTTTCTTTTCTTGGATGGTAATTGATCGTGCAACCATAATCATTTGTTGGTTTAAGACATCTTCTCTTCCTTATGTTTAATTCCTACTAAGTTAATATTTACTTAAAAATTTTATGGTTAGTATCTATTTCACATTTGGATCTGTATAAATGATTCCTATAAATTTTCAATGAAAATAACATAGATTTTAATTCCAAATCATTTGGTGTATAATTTAACTCATGAGGTTTCCGTTTTCTTAGGGCATAAGCAATTACCTGATCACTCTCAATCAGAACAGAACTATGCCCCTTCAATGAACCATCATTATAGATGAAAAACTTAACATTCCTAGAAGATAGTTCTACAAAATTAGTATTCACCAATCCCTTATTTAGTTCCTAAAAACAAACATCCCATTCTTCTATCCAAAACAAATGTAACCCCTTTCATGTTGACTTAGTTTGAGGGCTTGATAAATGTTCAATGTTTTCAATAAACTCTCAGTAATAACCTGCTAACCCATGAAAACCATGAATCTCTATAACATTTTTAGGACCTTTTCCATCATCAATAACATTCATTCTGGTTAGATCAACTATTATTCCATCCTTATTTACAATGTTCCCTTGAAAAGAAATATGTTTCAAACAAAAATCACATTTCCTGAATTTTTTGTTTAACTTCTTTAATTTGAGAGTTTGAAAGACAGTCCTTATAAATATTTCATAATCCTCACAAATTTTAAAAATACCAAAATATCATTAATAAAAAACAAAAAACTCATCCAAATATTGATGGAATATTCTATTTATAATGTCCATGAATATTGTAGGGTCTTCTTTCAAACCAAAGGGTATAACAACAAACTCATAATTCCCATATATAATCTGAAAAGACTTTTTTAAGATGTCATAATGCTTCACCTTCAGTTGATGGTACCAAGATCTCAAGTCAATCTTGGAAAAATACAAAGCTCCCTAGAGAAGATAAAAAATTCATTGATATGAGGAAAATGATACTTATTATTAAGAATATTTTTATTCAAAGCACTATAATAAATGTATAGTCTTATGGAACTATCTTCCTTTTTAATAAACAAAATAGGATCACCCCATGGTGAAGTGTTAGGATAAATGAAGCCTTTATCAAGCAACTCATGAAACTGATTTTTCAATTCACGAAGTTTCAATTGTTTAATTAGATAATGGTGTTTTTAATTTAGTTTAGTATCAGGAATAATATTAATAGTAAATTCAACCTCCTGACCTGGTATAACACTGGGTAACTCATCAGAAAAAAAATCAAGGTATTAATTTACCACAAGAACAACATTAATCGGAATAGTTCCCTTATTTTAAAAAATATGAGAAATAAAACTTTCACTACCCTCTTTTAATAGTTTCTCATCTTTTGTATATATTATCAATTATATTGGTTCATTCTTGTATACAAACTGAAAATATTTCAAAAAAAAAAACTTCTTTAGCTCTAAAATCAATCTTAGGATGATAAAAAAAGATAATTCATTCCTATAATGATGTCAAGCTCTAATAAGGGAAAACAACAAGGATTGCAGGTAATGTTTTTTTTCCGATAACAACAGGAATATTATTATAATTTCTTTTTGATATAATATTTACCCTTGTGTTTTAAGCACACATTTCGGTCTCACTGCACCATTTTTCTTATAATATGGATGTGTCCCATCATTCAGATCTTTCTTTGGGGATATATTTTCATAATGACCCATCTCACCATATTTGAAACACTTTATAGTTTACTTATTAGGATTAATATTAGGTTATACTTATTATAATCTCGGGCTATATTTCCAAACTTACCACATCAAAAACACATCCTAGTTTCGGTAAGACACTCCCCAGGGTACATTTTATCTCAATTTTCACAAACTTGATACTAGAATTTCTTACCTTTAGATTTATTTGATTGATTCTTACTGATTGTTTTCCATTTTTAACAATTATTATTCTTGTTTTCAAAGTACATGGGATCATTACAAAACTCTATTTGTACCCTCTCATCACATCAGAAAAGTTTATCATAACTTTTTTAATTATCGGGAAGCCATTTCCCTTGGGTATTTTGGATTCAATCCTAAGTAAAAATGATTTATTTTTTTATCATGATCCTAAAAAAGATTTAGAGCATACGTTTACCTTTAGGTGATGTTTGATTCAAAAAAAACCACAGAATCATCCTCCTTTTTCTTCAATTAAAGGAGTTACCTTTCCATCCTAAGTCGAACCACCTTAGGAAAATATTTTTGAATAAAAATATTTATTAAATTTCTCTTATTCTAAGGCATCAATATCCCCACTATCCTTAATATTAATGACCATTGAAAACCACTAATCAGATTTACCTTCAAAATGATAAATGGAAAGACTAAACTTTGGATTGTCTGAACACCCCCATGTAATTGAATATCTTTTCAAAGGATTTAATCCATCAATCATCCGCCACTCTATATGATAATCCACTGAAAAAAGGATGTTGTTACCACAAAATATTTTCCACTATCATCATGTCCCTTTGTGGATGCTCTGGTTATTCTATATAAAGAATTCCACTAACATTTATAACCTACGTCAACTAATCCATTAATATCATAGACTATTCGGTTCTTATTTCCACCATTCCAGGTTGCGAATTCAAGAAGATATCACCCTCTCGATGCCTTCCTACTTTATCTTATTTGTTTCTTCTGTGGAAAACCATTCTAAAAAAACACATCTTAGATGAAGAAATATGGTAATCATTAAATTCTATATAATTTCAACATAAATATATGGTAAAATTCATATATGTTATTCTATTAACATCATACTAACCCCATAAGTTATCTAAATTGTGCTTTGATACCAACTATAAGTACCAAAGCCTTATACATTACATAATCTAGTAAATTGCTTTAGAATTCACTTATATACATTCCGAAAAATAATTTCAGTTTATAGAGTTATAATTTTAGAACATAATAAATACATATCAAAAAAATCATACAAAGTGGGTACCACCAAAACAATATCAATTTCTTCCAAAAATAAAATTTTGAAATTATAACATGATTTCTTTGACAATTATACATAACATTTAACTTGAAATCCTTCTTTCTATTACATATCCTTATAACCTGTGAAAACATTTAAAATAATGGTATTGGCATCAAAATCTCAATAAGTGATATAAAAAGAATGAAAGAAACACTTATTCCATGAAAAATTATAAACTTATGAAATCATTTTCACAAGGACATGCTTATCACCCATAAAGTAACATATACATACTTTGTGAAACATGAGATTCCCATAAACAAAATGAAAATATAAATAAAACTATAAAATTATCTTTGGGAATTACTTACCTAATATTTTCACCCTCATTGATACCTTATGATTTGTAACCATCATGGAAAACTTTCAATGTATCCCTCATAGCTACCTTATGGTGTAACCATTATAGTTACAACTGGACTAACCATACGGCCGACCTCAAATTAAAAAATACCCAATGCATTGGATGGATATATAGGTATCACCATTAATCATAAACAATTACCATAAAAAACATAATCATAAATCATGAATAAATTTATAAAACATTGATTTTTAATTTTGTAAAATAGAATTTTAAAAGAGGTTTTTTAAAAAGAAAATTCCCTTAAAAATATAATATAATTTAAGTGGGAATTAATATACTTGAAGGAATACCCAATGCATTGGATGGATATATAGGTATCACCATTAATCATAAACAATTACCATAAAAAAAATAATCATAAATCATGAATAAATTTATAAAACATTGATTTTTAATTTTGTAAAATAGAATTTTAAAAGAGGTTTTTAAAAAAGAAAATTCCCTTAAAAATATAATATAATTTAAGTGGGAATTAATATACTTGAAGGAATACCCAATGCATTGGATGGATATATAGGTATCACCATTAATCATAAACAATTACCATAAAAAACACAATCATAAATCATGAATAAATTTATAAAACATTGATTTTTAATTTTGTAAAATAGAATTCTAAAAGAGGTTTTTTAAAAAGAAAATTCCCTTAAAAAATATAATATAATTTAAGTGGGAATTAATATACTTGAAGGAATACCCAATGCATTGGATGGATATATAGGTATCACCATTAATCATAAACAATTACCATAAAAAAACATAATCATAAATCATGAATAAATGTATAAAACATTGATTTTTAATTTTGTAAAATAGAATTTTAAAAGAGGTTTTTTAAAAAGAAAAGTCCCATAAAAATATAATATAATTTAAGTGGGAATTAATATACTTGAAGGAATACCCAATGCATTGGATGGATATATAGGTATCACCATTAATCATAAACAATTACCATAAAAAAACATAATCATAAATCATGAATGAATTTATAAAACATTGATTTTTAATTTTGTAAAATAGAATTTTAAAAGAGGTTTTTTAAAAAGAAAAGTCCCTTAAAAATATAATATAATTTAAGTGGGAATTAATATACTTGAAGGAATACCCAATGCATTGGATGGATATATAGGTATCACCATTAATCATAAACAATTACCATAAAAAAACATAATCATAAATCATGAATAAATTTATAAAACATTGATTTTTAATTTTGTAAAATAGAATTTTAAAAGAGGTTTTTTAAAAAGAAAAGTCCCTTAAAAATATAATATAATTTAAGTGGGAATTAATATACTTGAAGGAATACCCAATGAATTGGATGGATATATAGGTATCACCATTAATCATAAACAATTACCATAAAAAAACATAATCATAAATCATGAATAAATTTATAAAACATTGATTTTTAATTTTGTAAAATAGAATTTTAAAAGACGTTTTTTAAAAAGAAAAGTCCCTTAAAAATATAATATAATATAAGTGGGAATTAATATACTTGAAGGAATACCCAATGCATTGGATGGATATATAGGTATCACCATTAATCATAAATAATTACCAAAAAAACATAATCATAAATCATGAATAAATTTATAAAACATTGATTTTTAATTTTGTAAAATAGAATTTTAAAAGAGGTTTTTTAAAAAGAAAAGTCCCTTAAAAATATAATATGATTTAAGTGGGAATTAATATACTTGAAGGAATACCCAATGCATTGTATGGATATATAGGTATCACCATTAATCATAAACAATTACCATAAAAAAACATAATCATAAATCATGAATAAATTTATAAAACATTGATTTTTAATTTTGTAAAATAGAATTTTAAAAGAGGTTTTTTAAAAAGAAAAGTCCCATTAAAATATAATATAATTTAAGTGGGAATTAATATACTTGAAGGAATACCCAATTAATTGGATGGATATATAGGTATCACCATTAATCATAAACAATTACCATAAAAAACATAATCATAAATCATGAATAAATTTATAAAACATTGATTTTTAATTTTGTAAAATAGAATTTTAAAAGAGGTTTTTTAAAAAGAAAAGTCCCGTAAAAATATAATATAATTTAAGTGGGAATTAATATACTTGAAGGAATACCCAATGCATTAGATGGATATATAGGTATCACCATTAATCATAAACAATTACCATAAAAAAACATAATCATAAATCATGAATAAATTTATAAAACATTGATTTTTAATTTTGTAAAGAAGAATTTTAAAAGAGTTTTTTTAAAAATAAAAGTCCCTTAAAAATATAATATGATTTATGATTATGTTTTTTATGGTAAAAGAGGTTTTTTAAAAAGAAAAGTCCCTTAAAAATATAATATAATTTAAGTGGGAATTAATATACTTGAAGGAATATGTGTACATACTTTAAATAAGCATAATAAATTATAATATAAAAAATATAAAAAAATAATCTTAGTACCATATAATTAATGAAGTAGAAGGTTAACCCAAAGAAGGGAAATTGGGTTAAAAATTATCTCACCTCGGGTTTATCTTACATAAAACCTCTTTAAACCTCATCTATAATGGTTAAAATAAAGTAATTAATATTTTAGAGAAAAAAATTAATATTTATAACACCTTATATTATCATTTTATAATATCATTCCACACATTTATTAGTAATATTTTCTTATTTCCATTGTTTCGAGTGCGTGCTTTACAAGGTTTCCATGGTCAGTTCGTAATAGATTTTCTTGATGAATTGAAGAGAAACTTCATATGTAGAATTAAATGGTATTAATATGTTTAAATCATGTTAAATTATACCATAAATAATTTTTTTATATATTACATTGAATCATTAGAAAAATATTAATGATATTCATTTTGATTATTTTGGTGGTTCTTCGATAATCACGATCTAGTTTCATTATATAACATAGTATTATGTAAATATGTTAAACAAAAAATCATAAATAAGTTATATAATAAAATTTAAAAAGTATTTTTACCATTAAAATTTTTTATGATAAGATTTTAATGAAGTAAATGAAATTGAAAACACATCGTCCACGATGTTGGTATTTTGATACATCACGAATGGTGTTTTTATTTTTAAAATAAAAGGGTTGGAGAAGAAGAATGATAATTAATTTATCCATAAAAATGATAAAATTGTAGTATATTTATGATACTAGAGATTTCATGAATCTTTTATTGGGGTATTTGAAGAGAGTATAATAAAAGAAAAATAATTTAAAAGAATTTAAAAGAAAATGAAAGAGGATTTTTAACTCTTGATCTCTTCTCATTGAGATCCTACTTAAGCCCTTTGGTTTTGGACTTTTGGTGATACCAGAAGGACTTTGACGTTGGAAAGAGCCTTCGGAAGAGTATGGGGTATAATTTATGAAATGATCAAATCTTGATAGGTGTGTGAAGAAGAGGGGGTGAGGGGTTTTATATATAGTGGGGGAGAGGAGAGGTTTTCCATTATTTTAATCATTATTTTATTATTTTTTAAAAGATAAGAAATTGTATTGGTTATGGTGTATAAATACAGTAATATGTTCATGTGATTTTGAACCAATGTCCATTTACATTATCCATGAATAAAGCATGATGCATAAATTCATTTATTTAGCATATTGCATAAATTATCAAATTTTACTTTTCACCAAAAATTCATGTACTTCAGAAAAATCAAAAAAAAAATCATCCCAACTATTTTTAGATGTGTATAATTAAAAATGAACTCCATTTTATCAAAAATATTTCTAAATATGAGAAAATTAATTTTTAAATAAAATCATAATTTATTCAAAAAATAACATTTTTAAAATTATAACTAATTTTATAAAAGATTGAAAAATTATTAAACATCTTATAAAATTATATTATTATAATAACACAATAAAATAATAATTATGACCACATTTTATGAAAATAAATTTTCATTTAAATTATTAAATTAATCAAAAAATTATAAATAAATATTTATGAATTACAAAAATACCAACACTTATACTATGCTCCTATAATCACTTATAATATGCATAAATTTTATTTATACATTCATGGGTGAGGATATTATATACTTGGATGATTTAATATTAATAATGTTATATTACTCTTTATGATGGTGGCATTACAATTCATAAGGGTAATTTACTATTCATAATTATTTTTGGTCCTATCAGACTCTAAATAACTTATTGATCGCCACTGTGTATGTCTGTTTTTGAAATTAAAAATATAGAAGAGGAAAATATTAGTTTAACGGAAAGGATATAACTCTCTCCCTAAAAACGTTTCATTACATAGAGACTGAATGTCTCATTCCTTTCATTCTATATTAAAATGTATCTGTAAATACTTGGGGTGTTACATGCATATTTGTTAAAATTAACATTTTACCATTATATTTGAGTCTAATAAATTTTTTACTAATGTTTTCAAAAAAATTAGTATGTTTATTTTAATTTCTAACATAAAAATATGTAACCACGATAAATGTCATTTTCCATGGTAAAATGATTATTTTTTTAAAATTGCATTTTTTCAAAGTATTCTGTATTTTTATCTTAGTATGTTAAATTGGTCCCTTTTAACTGATGAAAATAATTTAATGTTTCAATTCATAAAAAAAAATTAATGATAATTTAATTACTAATTCATTTTAAATAAGAATCAGAATAATTAATATTCAAAAAGTCACTTTTCTAAAAAAATAGTTTTTTTATATATCCTCTGTTTTAATTTAAAATTTAATTTCATAAAATTTAAAATTTTATTTGGATTTACTGGAGTCATAAATATGAATCATGGAATTTAAATTTGGTATTTAGAGTCATATTTTTTAAAGTATAATTACTATAAGAAATATTTAATCTAGGTGAAAGGGTAAAAATGCGACAACCTACCATTGCTTTAATGTTACTAAATCAATAGTAAATTTAGAAATTATATAAGATATTATCAGTTATTAATGTAATTACTACAATTCTTATACAAATTTCCACTATTAACACTCATAAATACAATCTTATTCTATCATTACCTTTTACTTAACACTAATTTCCAATGAAATGTCCATATTTTCAACTATAAAAGGATCTCACTTTTACACACTGAAAGAAACATTTATCTATTAAAATTACCATGATGATATAATTTTTTACCTCATATATATCTATTTTCCATGTTTCATTACCCATATTTACATGAAACTGTTTGATGTCCCCTATTTTTTTGATGTCCTTCAATAGAATATTCAAGACCTCAATGTGTGTATTATTTACTCCATTAACCTTTCTTATCTATCATTCTCATCCACCCCCTATAAACCAAATCATAAAATTATAATAAAATTAAATTTTTATCATTACTATTTTTATGTATTATTAATTATATGGAATAACTATTATATATCTCCCTCCCACCCATTGAGAAATGAAAACTTCACTCAGGTTATGTGCAAACTACAACCTCCATGAATGATATATTTCATTTTTTGTTATTATATTACATGGATGGTAAAAAAATGTACTTATTGAGTAAATTATGTATTTATTATATTATTATAATTCAATAATAATTAATAATTAATTCTATTAATATCTAAACCATTATTAATACACCATTTCTCTTTTTAAAAAATTACCAAAACAAGTTTATCGCTAATTTGATCTTCATGAATCATAACTATGAATCTCATATAATTAAATGAGAAATTTATAAATCATTATGTAAAATATATTCCAGTACCTTAAATATTTTATTAATTATTAAATTGGTATAAATTTTTGGGAATCCACATCTTCACTACAAATCATATGGGAAACACTCAAAATCATTAAAATATTTGAAGATGAAAAGAAACTATAACCAACTAATAAGTGCATAATAATGATTATAATTAAATTATATAAAAGTTAAAAAATTTTAATAATTTTATAAAATAAGTAATTATGATTATTATATTTAGCATATATGAGTTTATATCTAGTATAATCAAGTAGGAAACCATAGTAAGGGTTTCATCTCAATTCCTCTTCATTAAATAGTGTTTCTATATTATGCTAGCATTATTTTTTTATATGCGGTAATTGTTACCCTATACAACTTCTAATATAATTATTAATGACTAATTAATTTGATTCATAAGTTTTTTCACAAATCACTTCTTCATTTTCTTTTGATTCATTTGTTACCAAATTTATAGGGGTTTTCTCATCTCCATTTCCTTTATTTGAGACATAATCCATTTTTACTACTTATTTAATTTTTTGTGATGTATATTTTTCATATGTATTTATTTTAATATAATTTTCCAAAAATTAAATTGGTTTAAATTGACATTTCATATTTCTCCATTCAATTTCTTTTGGTACGAATGTTATCAAATCCGTAAGATTTTTTCAAAAACCAGTTTCTATTATTTGAGCTATAATGTTTATTCTTGAATGTCATTCTTCAAAAAAATTAATTTATTTTATCCAATGATAGTATAAAATTTTATTTTGAATTATTTTTATATATATTTTTAATTCTTTCTCATAAAATCCTTTATAATAGTATATTACTTCAAATAGTATGATATTTATAAGGGGGTTTGTTAACTCAACCCCATTTCGTCAAAGTTGTAGTGTTTATTATTAAATTTATTTCATATATACTTGGTTTCTTAAAGTCAAATATTTTATTATGTAGTTATTTTCCTCTATATCTTGGTAAATGTTCATTTTTTCTTAAAAATCATCTTCTTTAATGTATTTTTTATTTATAAAAATGTTATATTGTTAATAATATTTCTCATTCTCTATTTTTTCTCCTTTTCATATATTTTTGTATTCTCTATTTCTAAATATGTTTTAATTTCATATTTTAAAACAATTATATATATTATTTTATATTATATTCAAATTTTTCATTAAAAATGTTTTAAAATAGGTTTTATTATCATTTTAATGATGTGGGTTTTAATAAAGTTATTTTGAAATAGTTAAATGGTTTCTTCTTTCCTGATCATATACTTTTTCTTACACTCACTTTTCCTTTAGATAAACTACATGTATTTTCCAAGTACCCATTCATTTGTATTTATTTCTAAATAATGTTTAAAAAATAATTCTTATCACCATCTCAAAAAAATTATTTTAAAAATTACACATAACATCATCTCTTTACCAAAATGATAAGAAATTATTCATAAAATATATTTATATGTTTCAAATCTATTTTTCTCTTTAACTCCAAAACAATATCTCCTATAGAGTTACATTTCCAAAAAAACCCACTAAATTTTCATAAAAAATAGCAATTCTCGGTTATTGAGATTTTTCATCAATTGATCTAATTTTTTAGGCCATATTTTTTTATACCATTTAAAATTTTTAAAAAACACATTTTTTTATATGAGTTAGTTAGGATATTATATGTGATTTACTTCTTATGGAACACATATGTATGGATTTTATAGTTAGGTTTCTATGTATACCTCATATGATTCGGTTAAAGTATTATATCTCATGAGATAATAATTCATGTACATGATTATATTTTTTCACATCTTAAAGGGTGGAAATGTTTTTGTTTTATCATAGCTTAAGTGGTGGGCATGATTTGATTTCTACACAATGTAATGTTTTATTGGTATTATTCTTGTTCCATAGTTCCTTATTATACCACATTTATATGAAATGATACATTTTTATGCCTATATTATAATCCTTGGTTAATTTTTGTTATCCCATGTTTTATCACACATATTCTATGATATATGATTTATCATTTTAGAATACAAGTTATTTTATCGTGACTTATGAAAAATTGTTATTGCTGGATGTTCATTTTATTATATATATTACCCATGATCATGTTTTTTAATTTATTTTGATATAAAAATTTACAAATCATTGACAATTATTCTATTAAGAAGAATTTTATCTCATTATTACTCACATTTCCTATTTCATAGGAAATAATATATAATATTATATATAGAAATAAGTCTAACGCAGATATAATATGAGATATGTTGATGTAATTATGTGAAGTAATAATTTATTTATTTATAATATTTAATGTTTTAATTAAGAAAATTATTTGAAATATATGTAATGTTGGATAGGGTTCTCTCACTTTGTATCAAGTCTAGTTGATAATGTAGGTGTTTTTAGCACTGGACTCGAGGGTTCGCGAATCGGGTGGTTCAGTTTATATCATAGAACGGTTTAGTTTTTTTCATAGACTAGGATGATAAAAAATTAGTGAAAATCCTAGGGATAATAATAAATATAAGAAAACATCCTAAAACATTTGTGAAGTATAGAATTTTTGGTTTCCTAGTAATAATATTCTTGTCTAGATACAATCCAGATGGTGTGGGATATGGATCAGATTAACCAAGGGGTAAAAATTCAAAAAATGTTTTGTTGGGTATTAGCTCAATATTCACTTAGTGAAAACTTAATGTGTCCAATTAAACACTTGGTTTTAAAATCATGTGGGGTATTATATGGTTATTCTCATGAAAATTACAAACCAATGTGAATTATTTAAATATAATTTGATAAAATTACATATAACTAGTCCATTTGGAAAACCTAATAAGAATATGAACATTGATTAACTAGATTTTGACATTGGGATTGATAAGTAAGTTTTCTTACTTCATTTATGTGTTAATTGTTCTATTTTTATAATTTCTTTTTAAATATTTATATATTTAGGTATTCTAAATATGACAACCCTGCTTTTTATTACAACTTAAACATGATTTTTTACATAAAACATCACTTGATAAAACAAAGCAGATCGAGAGGTTTAGTGTCTTTGGGGCTTAGGATCATTACATAAAAACTTAAAACATGAAATAAAACATCTTTATTGAAAACTTCCTTTACATGACCACTACATTCCCTCGTACTTAGCATTGCATGGGATAACCTAAGGACATGCATAAGAAAAGGGTGAGCTATAGAGCCCAGTATGGGAGTACACATGGAATAACATGAGGAGTAAAATACATGTTAGGTAATAGGCATGTCAATATATCATAATATAAACATGAACATAAAGGCATGATAAAGAATGATAATCATAACATGGAAATGTAGCAACAACACTTAACATGGATTTAGCATAAGCCAAGGCTCATTGCCTATAAAGCACGAGTAAACCCTCATTGCACATGAAGCATGAGTAAACCCTCATTTCACTTGAATTATCATGAGTAAACACTCATTGCACATGAAGTATCATGATACTATACTTTACCCTATGCATTGGAGCGTTATAAGGGCGCACCGTTCTTAAACATTTCATTTCATGCATAAGTGTGCCACATGGATCATAAAACATGGATTCATAAAACATAATCATTTATTCCATGATAAAGGAATGTGGAATTAATAAATTAAACTTTAAAAACAATAAGTAAATGTGCATAAAGGTTAATACCCTTGATGGAGAAATGGGAACAGTATTCACTACACAATGACATTGGCTTAGAAAATTGGTGCGATTTCGGCAGCGTAACGGCGTGACATAAGAATTCATAAAAAAGGTTGATGAGAGAGAAAGGGGTTCCTCGTCATATTTACATGTAATGGACAGTAAGTAGGTCAAATAGATACATTTCCCAACAATTTTAATGGAATTTAGATTCATGATACAAATGTATTGTTTGAATGTAAAAGAGGAGAGAGAAGTTCCTTTCAGAATTTTGGCATAGTAACGGGTGTACATGGGAGGCATTTAATGAGAGAGAAATGGTTCTACCATCATTCAAACAATAAGAGTGTAGTATGGGGGAGGTGATAAACCATACCCCAACATTCATAATTGAAATTAAAAGGGCAATACAACTTAAAGAAAATTGAGAAAAATGAGAAAGGAAGAAAAAACCCTTACTTGGAAGTGTGCTTCCAATGGATAGAGAGAGGCTTGTGAGAGGCTTCCTGGGAGCTTGGGGAACCTTGGGAGGATTCTAGAGATATTAGGGCAGAGTTTGGACGAACTCTAAGGGATTTTAGTGAGGAGGAAGTGGGATTTTGGGTGGGTTTATATAGGAAAGGTGAGGGAATTCTTTATTATTTAGGTTTGGGTCCCCTTACATTAAATTAATCCAAACCACAAACCATCCCATGGTTTTTGGAAAAGGGAAAAGGAAAACAATATTTTATAAGGCCAAGGTCCGAACTTATTAAAATATTAGGGTTGCTTATGTGGAGGTGAGTCACACTCCCATGGAAATTAATTTAAAAAGGCAAAGTGTTGAATATGTCTTGAGGGGTTCATTAATGCTTTGAAAAGTAAGTTAAAAAACCGAAAACCTCATTATTTTAATGATAAAACATATATTGTCCGAACATAAGAATTATACTATTTTATTACTTCACCATTGGGTCATTATGATGTCATAAAACACATTATATATTTAAATAGTATTTAATTTTTACCCAAAATTTTGACTATCTCAGAAAATTATGAAAAATTCACCATTGGATAATTTGGACGCCCTGATTCAAAAAATAACATTTATTTTATCTAAATAATTTTCTAAAAATTTGAATTTTCACTTTTAAAATAAAAACCGACATTTATCTAAAATTCACGGGTTTTGATAGAAATGGCTTTCAACCAATAATAAAAATTTTAATTGAATTCATAAAATTATAAGATAATTTATTTTTAATAAAAATTAATTTAATATTAATATTAATATTTTATTAAAATATTATTTAACTCAAAAATCCCTTAATTTAATAAAATATAATTCTTAATTAAATAATAACTAAAAACACTATTTGTACTTTAAAAACTATTTACAATGTATCAAAAATGACTAGAAATTATATTCATTATTATATACAAAAAAATAATTTACATGAACATAGTACTACGTATTTGTTACATAACCCCTTAAAACAGCTGCATAATACCTAAGGGTAAGGTGTGCGATGGTGAAAGACTCTTGGGGCGGCTCGGATAACATCGCTTGAGTGGTAATCTCTATCAACTTCCACTTTTCCTATAGACTATCACGTTCGAGCTTGCCATAATGAAGCTCAGCTTGGGCTTGGTCAAGGGCGAAGCCCAAAGACGCCACCTCTTTTCTGAGCTCTGACAAATGGGCTTCGTATGGGGCAATTCTACTGGATGAGGTCATCGCTTCCTTTGTCTGAGTAAAATTGGGTTCGTTAAAGCCTTATATTTATACTAATCATGTGATCACTATTCAACGACTATATTAACAACAGTCAAAATTCTTAACATAAAATCAAAGAAGTTGAAATTTTATAAAAACATTTTTCATAAAGAGACATTTAACTGGATCAAGAGGGATTTTCCATTAATGAAACTTTGGGTCATTACAATATTCCCCCTTAAGAAATTTCTTCCTTGAAATTTTCCTTTTCCCACACTAAAACAAATGTGGGTAACTCAACTTCTTCATATCCTCTGACTCCCAAGTTGCTTCTTCAAACTTGTGGTTTCTCCACAACACCATGACGAGGGGCATTGTCTTATTTCATAGAACTTTTTCTCTATGATATAAGATCTTCACTGGTTTCTCCTCATAAGAAAGATCATCTTCCAATTGTACCACCTCAGAAGAGAGTACATGTGAAGGGTCCAGTATGTACTTCCTTAAGAGGGATACATGAAAGACATCATTCACCTTGTCCATAGTAGGTGGACGTGCTAGTCGATAGGCCACATCCCCAACATGATCAAGAATCTCGAAGGGGCCGATGTACCTTGGACTTAACTTCCCTTTCTTTCCAAACCTCATGACCTTATTCCATGGAGATATGCGTAAAAACACCATTCTTCAACTTTAAACTCAAGGCCTCATCGACTATTATCTTCATAACTCTTCTGTCGACTCTGGGCTGCCTTGATATGATGCTAAATGGTTTTCACCTTCTCCACCATTTCTTCAACCATTTCTGGTCCAAGCAGCTTATGTTCACCGACCTCATCCCAACATGCTGGTGTTTGGCACCTTTTCCCATAAAGGGATTTATATGGTGCCATTTGGATGCTCGAGTGGAAACTGTTATTATAAGAGAACTCAACCAGAGGAAGATGTTGATCCCATCCTCCTTTAAAGTCCATTGAGAACACTCTCAACATATCCTCAAGTGTTTGTATAGTCTGCTTAGAATGGCCATCAGTTTGAGGATGATAGGCCGTACTGAAGTTCAGTTCAGTTTTCAGAGCATGTTGAAGACTCTTCCAAGACTTAGAGGTGAATCTTGGATCTCGGTCAGACACAATAGATAGTGGTAGTCCATGAAACCATACCACATCCCTGATATATATCTGTGCTAGTTGATCCAAAGAGAAATCCTCTCGAATAGTAATGAAGTGTGCAGTCTTTGTAAGACTATCCACAATAACCCAGATTGCATTTTTGCCTTTGGATGTCCTTGGAAGACCGGTGACGAAGTCCATGGTGATGTTCTACCATTTCCATTCTGGTATGGGCAATGGTTGCATCATCCCCTTAGACTTCTGCCTCTCTGCCTTCACTTGCTGACACACCAGGCACTTTGATGTATATTCAGCGATCTCCTTCTTCATATTATCCCACCAAAATTTTTCTTGGAGATCTCAATACATATTTGTGCTCCCTTGGTGAATAAAGAAATTTGATCTATGTGAATCATCCAAAAGTTCCTTCTTCAGCTCCGAACTTAATGGAACACATAGTCTTTTCCCAAACCGCCGAATTCCTTCTTCATTAACATTAAACTCTGAGGATTTCCCTTTTTTGATAGCTTCCACCTTTTCTTGAATTCCCACATCATCATTTTGAGCATCCTTTAACCTTTCCAAAATAGATGGTGAGCAATCATTTGTGAAAGGATTGATGATGTTCCCTTCTTTATGATTCCAACATCCATCTTCATCAAGTCTAAGAAGATTGGATCCTTCTCAATTCTAATCATTGATAGAATCGCTGGATCCTTTCTACTTAGGGCATCCTCCACCTTGTTCGCTTTCCCAGGGTGGAAATGTATTGAACATTCATAATCCTTGATGAGCTATATCCATCTTCTCTGGCGCATATTAATCTCTTTCTGTGTGAATATATATTTAAGACTCTTGTGGTCAGTATATATCTCACATTTCTCTCCATAGAGATAATGCCGCCAGATTTTCAAGGCAAAGATCACCACTGAGAACTCCAGATCATGCGTTGGATAGTTTCGCTCATGGATTTTCAACTGCCTTAAGGAATAGGATATCACTTTATCATTCTGCAGCACCACACTGCCTAGGCCCTTCTTTGAAGCATCACTGAATACCACAAGAATCTCTCCACTTGTGGGTAAAGTGAGCACGGGTGTAGTGATAAGCCTCCTTTTCAACTCCTTGAAGCTGTCTTTACATTCATCACTCCATGAAAACTTTACTCCCTTTCGAGTTAGCTTGGTAAGAGGGTTGGACAATCGTGAGAAATTTCTCACAAATCGTCGATAATATCCAGCTAACCCCAAGAAGCTATGGATATCTGTTACCGATGTTGGCCTTGGCCATCCATCAATTGCATCTGTTTTGGAGGGATCCACAGATATCCCATTGCTCGTGATGATATGGCCCAAGAATGAGACCTCCTTCAACCAGAACTCACACTTGTTGTACTTTGCATAGAGCTTCTCCTTGCGCAAAGTCTCTAGTACAATTCTTAAATTCTCCTCATGGTCCTCCTTGGTTTTGGAGTATATTAGAATATCATCTATAAAGACTACCAAAAAAAATTCAAGGTAATCTCTAAATAATCTATTCATCAAGTCCATGAATATTTCTGGAGAATTGGTGAGTCCTAAAGGCATTACTATGAATTCATAGTGCCCGTACCATATACGAAAAGTAGTCTTGGGGATATCTTCCTTCTTCACCCTTACTTGATAATATCCCGACCGTAAGTCCACCTTGGAGAAGTATTGTGCTCCACGAAACTGATCGAACAAGTCATCAATTCGTGGGAGTGGATACTTGTTCTTTATCATGATTTTGTTAAGTTCACGATAATCGATGCAAAGCCTCATTGACCCGTCCTTCTTCTTGACGAAGAGGACTAGTGCACCCCATGGTGAAGCACTTGGGCGTATAAACCCTTTATCCAGATTCTCCTGTAGTTGTTTTTTTAGCTCTTCAAGCTCAACAACAAACATTCTATATGGAGTCTTGGATATTGGTAGCTCCCTAGGTATAAGTTCAATTGAGAACTCAACATCTCTTCTTGGAGGAAGACCAGGCAGTTCCTCGGGGAACACTTCCGCGAATTCCCTCACAATAGGCATTTCTTCAAGGATGGTTTCTTCTTTGGACTCAATCATCTGAGCCAGATACGCGTGCTCATAGGGAAGTAATATCCATGCTTGAGATGATGGAGCTAAAGGAGATTCATATTTTTCCTGACACTTGTAAAGAATCTGGGGTCGATTCTCCATATAGAGTGTGATTTCCCTCTCCCGACAATTTATGTTGGCTCTATATAAGGAAAGCCAATCCATGCCCAGAATTGCAACAAATTCCACCAAAGGGAGTATGACAAGGTTCACCGGGAAATTCAATCCACAGATTATAATAGGGTAGGAATTATATTCATGGGATGCAATGATTGCCCCATTTTCCTTACTCACTGACATCTTTACTTCCATGATTTGTGATGGTGCTGGGATTGTTCTACTAAACTTTCGAGATATAAAAGAATGCGTAAAACCTGAATCAAAAAGTACGTTCTCTATTATTGAATGAATAACTAACATACCTGTCACCACTTTGTTGTCGGGGTTCACTTCGGCAGAAGTGATGACAAAAGCTCTTCCTTGCTGTCTTGGAGGTTGTTTGTTGCCTCCGATAACCCTTGGATTAGGGCACTGATTTTCAAAATGACCCGTTTCTTTGCATTTGTAGAATTGAACAACGCGTTGAGGTTCGAACTGAGCGTTCCTCTCCTCTGTCGTAGCCACGTGTCCTTCTTGCCGATAGTTAATAGCTAGGTTCCCTTCTCTTCCACACCTGAAGCATTTTCTCTTCCTCTTAAGGCAATTTCCAGGGTGCTTCTTTCTGCACTTTTGGCAAGTGGGGTACTGGAACTTCTTAGCACCATTGGATTTATCCATCGGACCACCATCATTGAAGTCCACCTTACGCTTCTTGTCCCCATGATACCCCTGTGATTCTCCGATCTCCATTTCAACCTTGAGGGCACATCGGACAATTTCCTCATAGCTGTCGAAGTCATGGATCGCTAATGATTTCCGCAAGCTAGGCTTCAGCCCACCAAAGAAGCGGTAAACCTTGTATTCGGGGGTAACGACAAAGCCGGAAGCATATCATGCAAGCCTTTTGAAGTTTTCCTCCTACGCTCCAACAGATTCTTCATCTTTTTGCTGGAGGGTAAGGAAGTACCTTTCCATCTTAAGACAGAGGGTGCGTGGAAAATATTTATCGAAAAAAATCTTCCGGAATTCCTTCCATTCCAAAGCCTTGATCTCCTCCTTAGGCTTCGTATTTTTGATCAACGTCCACCATTGATCACCTTCACCCTCCATATGATAATTCACCAGGAGAACCTTCTCTTGTTCAGAACATTGGTGGATGGAGAATATCTTTTCAATGGAGTTGATCCATTGTTCAGCGATCGTGGGATCAGATGATCCACTAAAAGTAGAAGGCCTGTGTCTCATGAAGCTCTTGATAGTGACTTTTTCTTTCTTAGGGGGGTTTGAATATTCTTATTGACCCATGTTTCTATTCAAAACTTGAGTTAGCTGAGATAGAAGAGTGACAAAGTTTGTAATTCCCGCTCCCATTAGATTGGGCATCTCATTAGCACAATCATCACACTGATCTTCACAACGGTTGTTAGCCTGAGTCCTCCTATTAACGGCCATTGGCTAGAATAAAAGGAAATTTAGGGGTAACACATAAAGGGTAACCCAAAAACAAAGGTTTATGACTTATAAATAAACTTTAATTTCTTTAACTCATGAGTCTATAGGATTCAATCTAGGTTTTTCATGATCTACATTCTAACATATATTCTTAGAAGCATTTTTTCTTTAATAAGGGTTCATACTAAGATTGTGAATTTATCAAAACATATCCCCCGGGAGTGTCATAACCAAGAGTGCAGCAAGGCCCGTTGTCATGCAACAGTTCCCATTCGAGTCTAGCTCAAAGTAGTGTTTTCGGGTTTTACACCTAGGATACATCTGTGCCAGAGCCGCCTCTACCTGCTCGTATAAAGACATGGATGTATTTGTTTGATAAACCACTTACTTAGTATTTACCAAAACTTAGGGATGTTTTTATTATACTTAGTCTTGTATCTAAGGCTTTACTAGGGTTTCTTAATCCCAAAAATAACTAAACCTATCCTTTGATACCAACTATGACAACCCTGCTTTTTATTACAACTTAAACATGCTTTATTACATAAAACTTCACTTGATACAAAAAAGAAGATCGATAGGTTTAGTGTCTTTGGGGCTTAGGATCATTACATAAAAACATAAAACATGAAATACGACATATTTATTGAAAACATCCTTTACATGACCACTACATTCCCTCGTACTTAGCATTGCATGGGATAACCTGAGGACAAGCATAAGAAAAGGGTGAGCTATAGAGCCCAGTAAGGGAGTACACATGGAATAACATGAGGACTACAATATATGGTAGGAAATAGGCATGTCAATAGTTCATAAGAGAAACATGAACATAAAGGCATGATAAAGCATGATAATCATAACATGGAAATGTGGCAACAACACTTAACATGGATTTAGCATGAGCCAAGGCTCATTGCACATAAAGCATGAGTAAACCCTCATTACACATGAAGCACGAGTAAACCCTCATTGCACTTGAATTAGAATGAGTCAACACTCATTGCACATGATGTATCATGATACTATACTTTACCCAATGCATTGGAGCGCTATAAGGGCGCACCCTTCTTAAACATTTCATTTCATGCATAAGTGTGCCACATGGATTATAAAACATGGATTCATAAAACATAATCATTTATTCCACGATAAAGGAATATGGAATTAATACATGAGACTTTACAAACAATAAGTAAATGTGCATAAAGGTGAATACCCTTGATGGAGAAATGGGCATGATATTCACTACACAATGACATTGGCTTAGAAAATCGGTGCGATTTCGGCAGTGTAAGGGCGTGACATAAGAATTCATAAAAAAGGTTGATGAGAGAGAAAGGGGTTCCTCATCATATTTACATGTAATGGAAAGTAAGGAGTTCAAATAGATACATGTCCCGACAATTTTAATGGAATTTAGATTCATGATGCAAATGTATTTCTTGAATGTAAAAGAGGAGAGAGAAGTTCCTTTCAGAATTTCAGCATAGTAACGGGTGTACATGGGAGGCATTTAATGAGAGAGAAATGGGTCTCCCATAATTCAAAAAATAATAGGGCAGTATGGGGGAGGTGAGAAACCATACCCCAACATTCATAATTGAAATTAAAAGGGCAATACAACTTAAAGAAAATTGACAAAAATGAGAAAGGAAGAAAAAACCCTAACTTGGAAGTGTGCTTCCAAAGGCTAGAGAGAGGCTTGTGAGAGACTTATTGGGAGCATGGGGAACCTTGGGAGGATTATAGAGAGATTAGGGCAGAGGTTGGACGTACTAAAAGGTATTTTAGTGAGTAAGTGGGAGCTTGGGTGGGTTTATATAGGAAATGTGAGGGAATTCTTTATTATTTAGGTTTGGGACCCCTTAAATTAAATTAATCCAAACCCCAAACCATCCCATGGTTTTTGCCAATGGTTTTTGGAAAAGGGAAGAGGAAAACAATATTTTATAAGTCCAATGTCCGAACTTATTAAAATATTAGGGTTGCTTATGTGGAGGTGAGTCACCCTCCAATGGAAATTAATTTAAAAAGGCAAAGTGTTGAATATGTCTTGAGGGGTTCATTAATGCTTTGAAAAGTAAGTCAAAAAAACCCAAAACCTCATTATTTTAATGATAAAACATATATTGGCCAAACATAAGGATTATGGTATTTTATTACATCACCATTGGTTCATTATGATATCATAAAACACATTATATATTTAAATGGTATTTAATTTTTACCCAAAAATTGGACTGTCTCAGAAAATTATGAAAAATTCACCGTTGGATAATTTCGATGTCCTGATTCCAAAAATAACATTTATTTTATCTAAATAATTTTCTAAAAATGTGAATTTTCACTTTTAAAATAAAAACCAACAATTATCGAAGATTCACAGGTTTTGACAGAAATGGCTTTCAAACCTTAATAAAAAATTTAATTGAATTCATAAAATTATAAGATCATTTATATTTAATAAAAATTAATTAAATATTAATAATAATATTTTATTAAAATATTATTTAATTCAAAAATCACTTAATTTAATAAAATATAATTCCTAATTAAATAATAACTAAAAACACCATTTGTACTTGAAAAACTGTTTAAAATGTATAAAAAATAACTAGAAATTATATTCATTATTAAATACAAAAAAATAATGTACATGAACATAGTACTACTTATATGTTACATAACCTCTTAAAACAGCCGCATAAGACTTAAGGGTAAGGTGTGCGATGGTGAAAGACTCTTGGGGCGACTCGGATAACATCGCTCGAGTGGTAATCTCTATCGACTTCCACTTTTCCTGTAGACGGTCACGTTCGAGCTTGACATAATGAAGCTCAGCTTGGGCTTGGTCAAGGTAAAATCCCAAAGATGCCACCTCTTTTCCGAGCTCCGACTACTGGGCTTCTTATGTTGAAATTCTACTGGATGAGGCCATCGCTTCCTTTGTCTGAGTAAAATTGGGTTCGTTAAAGCCTTATATTTATACTAATCATGTGATCAATGTTCAACGGTTATATTAACAATGGTCCAAATTCTTAACATAAAACCAAATAAGTTGACATCTTATAAAAACATTTTTCATAAAGAGAAATTTAACTGGATCAAGAGGGATTTTCCATTAATGAAACTTTGGGTCGTTACACTAAAACCTCAAATCTTAAATTATTTAAATTAATAGTTGGATCTTGGTGGAACCATGTTGTCATTATATGAGAGGGAGAATATTGTTATTATCCCAATAAAAAACCCAAAAGTATGGGGGAATGTTCTTATAAATTTTTTAGTTATGTCTAACCATCTTTCTTGATATATGATTAAAAATATAAACCTAGATTAATTTACAAACACACAAAATAAGAGGAAAATGGAGTTTCTTTGATGTCTATGTGATAAGGGCCTTGGAGAAAAGAAGATACAATTTTCTATGTATCAACAATATAGGTGTAAGAGCCTAATAAATTTATTTAAAATAACCAAAAAAATTATTAAATTGTGTTAAGATCGACCATTGATCCCATGATTTTCCAAAATGGGTAATGAGAATGATCATTGTAGTTGAGGGATAAAAGCTCCAAACTAATGCTCCACCCAAAGTAAAATGATAAAAATATAAGGAGTTAATGAATTTTCATTTTCAATTCCATAAACTAAGGGATAAGGCAGTTAATAGACCTTATTGGAATCAAAGTAAAAGGGAAGGAGAAATATATTATGAAATACATACCAATATATTGGATTAAGATAATTATTTCAAACGTATCCTCATCCCCAGATTTTTGGATGTCTTATTGGATTCTGATTCTATCCACTCTAGTATAACTTGTGAGTTTTATAAGATAAAAAACACAACCATAATGATTTTATATAGAATTATTAGGGAAGTTATATATTTGTATGATTATTGCATCCCAAGTTTATATTTTTGGGGATGTAATACATGAAAATTTTCTTATTCTTCCTTTAAAAAAATTAGTTGATTTTTTAAGAGGATTGAATATCATCACATGGAATCCAAATTGACTAATGATATATGGAATCAAAATTTCATAATCTTAATAAAGCTATAATTATCTATTAGTGAATGTCTAACTATAAACTATCTAAGAATGTTAATAACATTATATGGGTTTTAATACCTAATCATGAGGGGATGAACTTAAATGATTGGAAAGAAACTCAATATTCCAGATATACCTATCATGGGGGATAATATATGGTTCCTAATATTAGATAAGATCAATATGTTGATTTCTAATTATAAATTATACCTTGGTTCTTGAATATGTAAATAATAAACTCATCCTTTATTAGTGAGATAAATTAAAATTGTGAGAATGAAATTTTCTTAGTGGACGAGTATAACACCTCAGGTATTAGGAAATATTTTTTCTCTCGAAATGATATGGCTCTAAATATTAAATATTTTTCTTATTCTTCAATGATATTTAAAAATGAGTATAAAATAAGTTATTTAAGATATGATTCAATATAAAGAACATTATTATATCATAAAAACATTAAAATTAGAGTACATGAAAATAAGTTTAATATGAAATGGATAATTGTATAACATATATTATTATATACTATTGACTATAAATTAAAAAGGATTAATAAATAACAATAACAATATAATTACAATTTCAAGTACCCCTAATTATATTCTCCCTTGGGAATCTATATTAGTGGAAATATACCTAAAAAGATAAAAAATAAAATAAAATAAAAAAGTTGTATAAAATCTAAAGTGGAAATTTAAGTAGTGAAAATGTGATTTAAGAAGTATGAATGGAATTAATTTATATAGAGTAATTATGGTAATATAGTAATTAGAAAAGGGAATATAGTCATAGAAAATATGTTCATTGGATATATGGCCATTGGATATACATGTTTCTTATAGGTATACTGATGTTTTGTATTGTAATTGATAAATTTATAATAATATAATTCAAAAATAATAATTAATGCAATAAATAATATTAATATTTAGTTAAAATTTATACTAGTAAAATTATTTATATGCATGAAATATTAATTTAATTAATGTATAATATTATATATTTATAAAATTCCACATAATATTTAAATATCAATTAATTGATAAAAAAATGTCTAGGATATAAACAATTGAATTTAATGGTAATATTTTAGAGAAGTTTTTTCTACTATTGAGTACCTTTTGTTAGCTCAGTAGGTGTTTCACAATGATTTAATTAGGGATTTGAATTGAATTATTCAAAATTTATACAAATTTATACCACCCTCTATGAAACATCAATGATCTTATCCTTTATTTTAAATTAAATAAGAAATATAATATTAAAAAATAATGGAATAATAAGAAAAAAATTATAGTGGTATAGGGGAAAAAAGATCCTCTAGTCCACCCCATGAATAAATATTTCAATTAGTTTTTTTATTATAACTATAAAGATCCTTTTTTTCAGGGACCTCAGTAGTTGAGTGATAGAAATTTCAAATTGTAACAAAATCTGAGAAGAGATTTTATTTTGATATTCCATTTACAAGAACTATCCTTGGATTTTATACACTTTTCACAAAGTTTGTATATAATATAGAATAATATATTTACACATGATTAGAAGTTCGAAACACAGACATAAGAAGAATCTGGTCATTTTTCAAATTTAAAAAGATAAATAAATTAACCTTGAAGAATATTTTAAGTACTTCATATTTCTTTATCTAAAAACATGAAAGCACACAACATATGAAGATAATTTTTTTTGTTGCACATGTAGAATTAGTGGAAAAATAGAGATTCTACATGTGTTTTCAAAAGTATTTTCTAGAAAAATTCACATGAATTTATACAACTCATATCATTTGAATTTGAATATATCCATTTAACATAAAAAATCTATAGTAAATAAAGTTATACAAATTAATTAATTATTTTTTCATTTTCATCTGATTTTCTTATAGAAATAGAAAAAGAATAGTACCGTGTTGGTTTATTTTTCATCTTCTATGAAAAAGTTTCTTATTGTAAATAATATATTTAATTTCTTCATTGTTTCATTATATTTAATTATATAATTTTGATAAAATTAAAAGAATGTGTATAATTTCCTCAAAATAATTCAATGGTAATAAACTCCTTGGAACTCTAATAAAAAACCTTAAACTTACTTAATATCTCTAAGCTTCATGAGTCTAAAACCATATAATATATTTGATTACAAATATTCATTCTATAGAATGACTTTTCTGATCATCATATGACTTTATTGTTTGATCATAATTCATTTTGGACTACCTTTCAGATCGTATGACTTATTTGATCGTAGGGATTTCTTATGATCATGAAGCTTTACAATGATTATAATAGTTTTCCATAGTTTTTCTCCATTATATTTTTGTTTGAATGTATATTTATATCATAATAATTTATGATCATTAGTGTTTTACATAATTCTTTAGCTAAGTGTATGTCTTGTGTATAATACTAAATCTTATCATAAGACTTCCAAAAATATATTTTTATTGAAAAATGGGAATTTTAAGTTGAATTTATACTATATACAAATATTTTTCATAAAGAATCAGTACTTAGAATGGCTTGAAAATATGAGTTCAAAAATTTAAGAAATTCCTCAATCTTAATTAGAGAAATTTATAGTTTTTATGATCATTAAAATATTGAATAAAATAGGATATGCTGAAACAATATTAGTGTTTCTAATAATCTCACAATTTTCATGATGAATAAACCCATAAAACTCTAAATAGGAAATTTTATATATTTTCATAAAACAATATTTCAAATTATAATATTTCAATAACTAAAATATTGCGAATGCTACATTTTCTTGTGACTTTTTTATGAAAAAATAATGAAATATTTGATGCGGAAAATTCAATACTTGAAAATTATTTTAATAAATATGAGATTATATTATTTAAATAAATTAAAATTTTGATAAGAATGGTAAATTTTTTTTAAAAATATAAATAGGATAAGAAAAAATAGAGAGTAATATCAAATAACTAGATAAAGATTGAAAAAAAAATTCACTAAACATCATTTGAAAAATAATTCGAATTAAAAGGAGGCCTAAAGTATACAACATCCAAATAACATAGATTATCCATTATATAGGATCAAGATTCGGTTATAATGAAAGGTAAAAATCAGGTTTGTTACCAAGATCAAGAGGTCCTTTCTTAAAGACACCTGAAGTAAGTGGGATGGGGTTTCTTTCATATCCTACATCCCTAGGGCCTAATTTTTATATACTTCTGCACATCTTCAAACATAAAACCCCATCTATAATCATTTTAATATTATCATCATCGACATATTCAAAATTATAGTAAATAAAATTTTTTCAATGATGTGTTGGTCTATGGACAACATACCATTAGTTCTAAGTGCCGAAACATGTGATTTTGGATCAGGCTACATGGTTATTAGAAAAAATATTTCTTTTAAACTTTCCAAAGAAGATAAATATTTTTTTGGTGGTACCACACCCATAGACATGCCAATCCTCATTTCCAAAAAGGATTTTATGACCATATTTTTCACTCTTATATGTTCATCCTTAAAATAGTTAATAATGACTGTATACCAATTATTTAAACCATTGTTTAACTTTAATTCATTTCAAAAATATTTGGATTATGGTTTATAAGGAAGATCTATACAGTTTCATCCAAACATTTGGTCCCCTAACTAATCTGAACAATATGTTCCAATTATATCTTAAATATTTACAAAAATTCATCTCAAATGTTCTAATAAGTAGTAGGAGGTTCAATATATAGAATTTATGAGGGTGGAAGATAAATAACATGGTAGATAATGGTTTATGGTGGTTCCTAAAGATATGTTGAAATTATATAAGAAGTCTCTGAAACTACCAAAACCTATATTCAAGTAAAAACCATATTTTCTTTCCGATTGAATGAAATGAGAGATAATTTTTTATGAAACACTTTTTAGAATATAGAGTAAACCTTTGAAAACCTAGTTCTAAGGGATTTTTTTTATCTCTAACTATAAATATATAGCTAGCACATACTTCTATTCTATGCACAATATTATGCTCAAAAAATTCTTACATGATCAGAAATACCTTACTCACGTCATCATAAGTAACTCTTTTAAACTATCTGGTAAGATGAGATTTAGAAACACTGACTCATATTTACATCATTAAGGCTTTTAACTTAGAATGTGGAATTTCTTGAAGGCAAATAGAATTTGGATCCATTGAAACTTCCAACTCATTTCTATTAGATATTACTCTTCGAAAATCATAACATATTTTAAGATATTCTTCAAAGAATTTTCCATCTAAGGGAATCAATGTATATTCAGAAGATTTCATGTTCTCATTATATTTGGAGTCCAATAATATGAAATTTTCTTGATGGTAACAATACATTTCATTAAAAATTTGATTAATTTATAGATTTGATTCTTTCTATATAAAATATTTGTAATGGATTATTTTTGAGGCACTTGAAGATGTTATAAGGATAGAGCATAACATTGAATATATTTGATCAATTAATTCACAAAATTTAGATATGAGAAAACCATTATAGACTATTCCTTAGATATTTTTATCTTTTTTAAGGGTAGAATATGAGAAATCTAATTGAGTATATGGATATCACATGATGAGTTAAAATTGAGAAGACATTGTTCCCTTTATTAGTGGAAAATATTCCCTTAATGTATTTCTAATAGATTTTGTTTCTTCTCAAAATGAGTATGGGATACATGATTGAATAATTGGTATATTATTAAGAATTTTATAATTATCATTCATTATTTTTTTTTGTTCAAAATAATTGGGTGACATGAAATTCTTATTTTAGCTCTAATTATTTTGTTATATAAATAGATATTTCTTCTACCACTTTTAGTTGATCCAATATAGATTAAAATTATTTAAAAATTTAAGTGCAATCACCAGTTTAAGAAAGCTGAATATTTCTTATTATATCATTTTAGTATCTATAAATTACATCATTCTAGAAAAATTAGTTTTCAAGGCTAACCTATCCTTTAAGATTCTAAACTCATAAAAATATTCTTTTAGCCCAATATTGATCTCATTTATCTTTACTTCATCATTATAAAACTCCCCAAACACTTCAACAAAAATGTTCATGACATGATATTAAATATTAGGATTAGTTTTATCTTGATTAATTGATTCTGTAGAATCTTCCTTTTTAGTACCAAAGGATGAAAAATTCTTGGTTTCAATAGCTAATCGAATCCTAATAACTCATTCATTTATAACTTGTGAAGGAATATTTTAAGATAGAACTCAATGATTTATTCTGATAAAAGATAAAAATATATTCTCACATTTTGAATCATCGACATTTTCTATGTCAATCTCAACTTCTTTAGATTTATATCCAACTATAGGAAGAAATTTTAAAGAAAAACTTTCTCCAACATCAGATTTAAATGAGATATCACCACTGGTTCCATATTTATGTTCTTGATTATATATATAAGAAGTTGGGTTCTCTATAGGGGAAACCTCTTCTAGAATAAATTCTCTAGTAGGATCCACCTCAACTGCAATATGTATTGTCTCATGTGAAAAAACTACAGAAGAATAAGGATCTGTAACTCTAGTATACCCCTTAGTATGATCACTGGATTTACTGTCATGATATTATTCTACTTCATTATCTCCATTTTTTATAACTTACATCTTATTTAGAGATTAATTATTAATATGATTCATATTATTTAGTAGGATTTGAAATAGTGTTTGATGTCTTTAACACATGGGCACCTCCCCATCAGTTAAGTCGGAATCCTTCTTCATGAAGATCATGGTTTAAACTCTTCCACATGGGTTAAAAAAAACCTATATTATGGTTTAAATAAATGATGCATATAATGAATCATTAACCTAGGGAATATCACTTTAAAAACATTCAACAACAAATACCGTATATTGATGTACTGAAAATGTAATTGCTTAAATTATCCATTTCTCTAAGTTTCTCCAATTTGGATTAACATGGAAAGGACCGTTCGTTCTAGTTCTAATTCTATTTAAGAATATATTTTCAGTATATAGATTACCAAAAAAATAGTCTATGATGTTCAAAGACCATATTTCATTATCATAGATGATATAGTGACTTTATAGATACCTACCCTTATGTTGATAATGAAAGGAATCATCTATTTCCTCATAAGAAATGGTAAATTTTTTGACAATAAATTTTGATTAAATAAAATCACTATATTGAGAAAAGAAAAAATGGGAATTCTCATAAAATAATGTTACATTCTTTTCAAACACAGACCTTGCATTGTTCTCATAATTGACCCATCCACACATTTAAAAATGAAGAACTCTCTTCATCACAAGATTCATTTTATTCATACATCCAAGATCCATTTATCTTTATAGTGGTATTTGAAAATATTTACCACATGACTTAGATTTCTTTGAAATTGAAAATGCTCCATCATCATACATTTTGGATTCTATCACACATGTGAAATGAATTGAGATCTAGAGAAGTAATGGGCATTGTTTTAGAATTATGGTTGAGAAATAAATATTTGAGGAAAAAAGTGGGTTTGATCCATTAGATTATTTGAATTCTAATGTCCTACAGACCAAATATTCCATAATATCGCTTTGAGTGATGTGTCACTTGAGGTTTTACAAAAAATGGTAAAATTATTAACTAATAAATGAAAAAAAATGAATTTTGAAAGATAAATCACAACTAAACATATCTAAAAACTCAAACTAGGAATTGAATAACTTTGAATAATTAATTAATTTTAATCATATTTAATTCAATATCGATTCATTTGAAGTCAAGTAATCCTAATTCTTATTTAATAAAATTAAATCTCACTACTTATAATGGCTTCATTAAAATATAATCTGCCAATGAAATCTAACGAATTATGACACTTTGTGTGTGATCTCTTAACAAATGAGGGCTCAAATCCAAATGTTTCATTATTTAATGGATTATTTTTTTATAAACATTGATATTATAGGTGTTATTATATTCAATTGAAACATGATATAAAATTAATTTGAAATTAATTAAGGTGTGTTTCATCAAAAAAATTGTTCACAATAACTAGATGGTACAATGTACTCGTCTATTGAAGTTGATAATGTAACTATGTGTTTATATTTACTTGACCATGAAACTAAATATTTCCATTTTAACTAGTAGTTTCATGATTTATTATTCCTATATAATCAATAACCTCTAAATTTTTCATTTGAATATTAATTGTAATCCAAATATCATTTTTTCTAAAAAGTAAGGGTAAATAATTTTTTCCTTTAATATAGAATCCATTTGGTAATTGTAATGTGAGACTATTTTTAGTTTTCCTAAAATCAAGAATATAAACACACATAAAATATAATAAATATTACACTTATATTTAGATAAATCAATCGTCAAATTATTCCTTTATAATGCTTATTGTCAACTGGTTTCATAGAATCTTCCAAATCAAGCATATTATTCGAATTCATAGGAGATGAATAAGTAATTATAATTTTTATTCAAAATTATAAATTTAAATCATATATATATATAATTATTCATTTATCTAATAAATTCACAAAAAATGGTAAATCTGAAATCTAAGGAAAAATTTACCACACCCATTATGCCCATTTCAAATTATTTTTGCAATAGTTTATAAAATTGTTTACATAAATCCTGATTTTCTGAAATAAAAATCATATCTTCAAAATAAATTTTAACTAATAAAATATAATTTGAAAAATATTTGTTGAATAGAGTGGGGTCTACCAAACCCATAGAAAATCCATTGGAAAAATAAATTATCATAACCTTTTATACCAAACTCTTGGTTCTTATTTACGATTTTATGAAAAATTCATTAGTATCAAAACATAATTTATAAATAAATAGAATTTTAAAAACTAGGGGGTTGTTAAATATAAAATTACTTCTCAAATATACTTTCATAAATTAATATTTAATATCAATTTCAAAAAATAATAAATTCATATAAGATTCATATTCTAGAAGGGTCCTGATGGCTTCTAGTATAGCTATAGTGGAAATGGTTTTTCCATAATCTATCCTTTAATCTTGTTTGTAACCTTTTCAAACAAAACTAGACTTATTTTTAGTGATCACACATTTATCATCCTAATTATTTGTATATACCCATTTATTTTCTATAATTAGATAATCTTAGGGTATATCTATTAATTCTAATTCTTTGTTCCTCTTGATTTGATTTAAATTTTATTTCCTAGAAACTAACCAACTATCATCACTAATCCTTATTCTATGGTTTTAGGTTCATGTTGAGATAAAAAGGAATAAAATTCATCTATATTATTTTTAATACATAAAATTATAATGATCTCATAACAGCTTCCTATAATAGTTTGTAAAAGATGTGTTTTAATGGTTATAGGCTATCTAGGAAACATACTTTGAGGTTTATCACATTCATACATTTTATCATTATATTTCACATGATATATTCCAAATAAACATAATTTTGTCGTTAAAGATATTTTTAAGTCTCAAATTGAACATAAAAACACTTAATTCATCAATTTGAATTTTTTTTATGATCAGATATGTCACATTCATATAATATTGATATGGGTATATTTTTTCAATATATTTTATTCTTTATTGGAAATTATATAAGATATTTAATTGGTATAATAAACTAATAATATTTATTCATCAGACTTTTTATCTAACATTCCAATATTATCCATGGTTTCAATCATATAGAATTTATATCCAAAAACATTAAAGTATTAAACCATTTTCTCTCTATAGTTTCATAACTTATAAAGTGTTTTATTCAAGTTATTCTATGTTATAATTATATTGATGGCTTGGAATGTTGGGTTAACTGAATTAGCCCTAAATTTAGTGGGAATGTTATATTCCCATAATCTTGTCTGAGAAATCTCTTATAGAATCTCAATCCCTGTTTCAATAACACCATTCTCTTGAGGTGTTGTAGGGATACATAAGGTACCTTTAAAATAATTTATTGAAAAAAATGAGATGAATTAATGATTCTAAAACTATCCCCTATATTATCCTCTTAATAAAAAATTTAACATCATTTTAATGTTATACTGTCAAGAAAACAATTAAATACTATAACACGCTTCACTCTTAAGTCTCAAGAACTAAACCCTAGTAAATATAGAAAAACCATCAATTAAATTATAAAAAACACTTAAATATAAGGCAGTCTATTCAATATGCAACAAATAGATTCATATGAAATAGTTATTGGGGTCTAGAAGAAGAAATATCTTTAATTGGTTTGAAATATTATATGTGTTGTTTTTTTGTTTGGAATGAATCACATTGTTTCTTTTTATAAAATATTAGTTGAGGAAAATTTAAAATCAAAATATTTAACATAATTTTACTTATGAATATACATTAAAATTTATAATAATTCTATAAAAAATCTATAATTCATTTATTTTCTAATTGAAATAGTTTAAATTATTTTTATAAAAAGAATGTACATCAAGAGTGATAATATATTCAGTTTATAGTACCATAAATTAAAGTAATGTATCATTAAAAAAAGTTCATTCATTGTTAGAAAAATAAAAAGAAAATCTAGCATCATGAAGTCGAGATATACCTATCAGATTATAGACCTTACCTTAAATATATAGATCTTTATTTATAATAAATTAATTTAGATATACAACTCAACTAACATCAATGATATTTTCCTTTGGAATTGTCAACAAAGGGGACATATCCTCCTTTAAATTTAGATAGTGAGTGAAAGTTAGAAAAACTATCCAAAAATGTTTTTATTATCCAATATCAATAAACAATTTTATATTTTTTTTTCATGTTTCTATTTTCCTATAAAAATAAAAAAAATATTTTTTTTATACCCAAATTATATCAGTTCTAGCAGTTTTAACTATAAAATATTTGGGAACCAAAATCTATCTATATTGTTTCGTATTTTCAAAATGAAACTATGAAAATATTATATAATTAAAGTTATTCTTAATAGAAAAAAATATTAGGATATTTTATACAAAAAATCATAAACATAATGAAAATTCTAACCATAATGAAAACAAGGTATATTTGACCTGTTTCTTTTGTTATAATTGGGTAAAATTCTTATATAACTAATTTTTTTATGTTAATTTATATTTATTGTGTAGATTAACTTCCTATATTATTAAAATAAATTTTATTTAGATAATTATCCTATTTATTAAAGAAACAATAATAATTTTTTAATTCTATAAAATAATTTATTAATTATTTTATTTTTAATCCTTGGATTTTAATGTTAGAATCAGATTAAACCAGTTTATATTTTAATTCATAATTATTTACATTAAAGTATATTTTTCATTAGTTACAATATTATATGATTTATTAATATTCTTTTTATTTTTATTCAATGACTTATAATGGTCAATGAATATTGGAAAATATTTATTAAATTTTTATATAGTTTCATTTTCAAAAATTAGATAAATATTTACAATTAGGTATAGATTCATATTTATAGGAATAATAATAAACATGGCGTACCTCATAAATATGTGATATAATGAATGTATTGGATTTCTAGATTAATTTTACATCATCTGAATATAAATATGAAATACCAATGGAGTCTTAAGAATTACTATATATATATTTCATTTATTTATTCTCTTTTTTCTTATAATGATATTTGTTGTAAACGTTTTTCTCACATTTCATCATTTACTTCAATATAGGGAAATTATTATTGATATACCCAAGGTTATTAAATTCAAAAAAATATAATTGTTTTGAATTCACATTAAATTTCATTTAATTTTTGATATATTTCTTAAATGTTATTCACTTTTTATAAAAATTTTATAATTTCCTTTGTAAACTTTTCATGTTCTCCTTCATATATTTTGTATTTTTAATTTTAATCACTGTATGAGTTAGATAATATTTTAAAATTTTCTTTGTTCTTATCATTATATGTATAGAATTAGGAGGTATAATTTTTATTTTCTAATTTTTTTGGGATCTCCTTATTCTGACTCTATTCTAGCTTTAGAATATCATTTATTTTTATATCTTTGAAATGTTAATAATTCCTAATAGAATATGATATTACACTCCAATTTGATGATAAATCTCTACGAAATATAAATTCTTGATAATGTTCAAGAACAAAAGTACCCAAATAATAATTATAGTTTTCTATAATCATAAGAAATATATTAATTTTCGTGATATTTTCCCCCTTATTAATTTTTAAGGTATCAAATTTAATCTTAGTAGTGTTTTATCTTAGTTATCCAATAATTTTAGTTCATTTATAAAAAAATAAAACAGTATTCTATATTTTATGTGTTGTAGTAAACTATTAAACTAATTAGAATCTAATACAAATATGATAACATTAATTTTGTTGGATTTTATTACATATTTATCATCGAATGTATCATTTCAAGTCTCTATCATACCTTTAAGAATTACATAAGGCTTGATATCATTCTGTAAAACGTTCAATATATGAATTTGTAATTAAATATACTTTCAATATTTCCATAGATCAAAAAAATTCCATTGAAGTATGGTTCCCAAGTAATAAGTATTTATTATTTGTAATTATATATTTTAGATTCAATTTAAAATGATTTTCTGAGTTCTACTAGAATGTGTTGATTCTCAATAATCACATTTTATTATAATAACTATTGGACTAGTGGGTGTTTCACAATGAATCGTGGGGGTCGGTGGTGGTTAATTGAGTATTCTAAAAAATTTAAACTTGAAACTACCCTCTTTGAAACTTAAATAATCTTATACTTTACTTTAATTCAAATAAAAAATATAATATTAATATTGTAGATATAGAGAATAACAGATGAAATTTATAGTTTTTTGGGGGAACATAGATCCTCTAGTCTACTACACTAATCAATATCCCAATGACCTTTGGGATTTTCACCACATATAACATTTTTGAGGACCTTGGTAATTGAGTTGAAGAGGTTGAAAATTGATACAAAAATTTCCATGATATTTTACTAGGATCTTAATTTTACAATACATCTCTATATCCATCACCCACTCAATAAAAAGAGTGTATAATTTATTGACAAATATATGTAGAAATAACTAAATGGTTATCACATAGTTTTAAGACAAAACTGACAACCGATCAAACTTCCTTAGGGAAAGAAATAAAATAAAAAAGTAGATTTGAAGAACATTTTATAGGTTTATATAAAAAAGTGAATTCACACAATAGAAATATATTATAATTTTTAGTTTCACGCATAGAATTTGTAGAAAATAGTGTTTGTGCATTTGTTTTGAAATCGTTTTTTCTAACATCGTCACATAAATATATAAATCTTCTCCCTTTTGATTTTTAACTTATCTCATTAATTAACACAATTAATATTAAATAATACAATTCCATTATATGAACAATTTTATATTTTTCATGAGACTATATTTTGGAAATAGAAAAAATTCAGTATTGTGTATTTGTATCTTCTTTCATCTTTGTAACTTTTCACTTCATAAAACAAGTATCTTTATTTTTATCACATTTTTATTTTTTAAATAACTCTACATTTTATGAGAATAAAATAAGGAGTAATATTTTCTCAAAATGCATCTAAGGTAATAAACTCATTGAAGGTATAAGAAAAAATCTTAAAATTATTTATGAATACCTAGCTTTGTTAGTCTTCACCATCATAAGACTTATGATAATAAGTCTTAATTTGATCATATGACTTTTTTACAATCATAATACCATATATCATTACTGGAAGTATTTTTTATCTACATTTATGATCATTTTACTTTCTTGATTATAAGTCATTATTCTGATCATGAGATTTTACTATGATCATATGGGTTTTCTATAGGATATATACATATGACTTATTCTTCAACATAAGTCTTTATCATAAGACTTTATGATCATTAAACATTATAATAGATCATTATCTAAGTGTAATAAGAGATCATGAGGCTTTTTTATCAGAAAATATCCATACTTTTGAAAACATCTAAAAAAATAATTTATCATAGACATTATATTTATTTTAATGGTTTGGAATAAAGCTTCTATACTTTGTATATCTTAAACACGTCACCTAAAAACATAGATAAATTATTCATCTTGAATTAAAAAAACTTATAATGATCAAAAAAAATATATAATATGATTGGTCTGCATAATTCAAGAAAACCCATTAAAATTAAAATTGAGATTTTTTGAGATCACTAATACATAAGATAAAATACGATATATTAGAAAAAAATTAGTGTTTCTAAAATATTTATTAAAATAAAAATAATCTACATAAATGACTAATTTTAAATTAAAATTGTTCATAATATATACAAACTTCCTCTGATAGTTATCTCTAGATGAGTAATAAATATACTATTATTTTATCCTTAAATTTATTTTTCAGGAAATTATTTTATGTGTTATACACATCTACATAAAAATTAATTTATCACATGTAGAGATATATTATAATAAAATGGATTTAATAAATTCCAAATTTGAAAAATATTTAATTTTTATTTTTAACATTACAATATTTTATGAAGATAAATATTGGATAACATGGTAAAACAATCATTTTTCAAAAAAAATGATTTTTTTATATGTGTTGTGTTGTTTATCATAATTGAATTGATAAATTTCAAATAAAATGGTACTATAAAATATATATTAATAAAAATATATATAAACACTTATTTAATTATTAGTTTATATGAAATAAGTATAAGGATAGTTATGATTAAATACATCACCATTCTTGAAAAAAAAATCTATATATTTTATGATTAAATGTTAAATATAATTTTCTCTTATTTAGGAATTGTATTAGATTAAATTAACTAAAAATTAACAATTGGAACACTGAAATTTGGTAGAGAGTGCCATGTTATATTTTTAGAAAAAATATAATTACCATAGTAAATATTTAATTAAGGTTAAACATTAAAAATGAGTCAATCTACCAAGGATCGTGTTTTTATAAATAAACATAAAATATTGGAATTATAGAATAAATTTTATAGGTATTAAATTCAAACACTATTGTCTCAAAAACATTTACTCACATTGATAATCTAAATCCCTTGTGATTCCTTTTTTAGTCATCACCTAACTTTATTTCTAGGTAATTTTCCCTCATTTTCACCTATAAAAGGAGAACTATAACATCACTTTCCTCACACACTTCTCTATCGAAATTCACCTGAATATATTCCTATTTTAACTTACCTAGAGCACCATTCCACTTTCTTCAACCCTTTTTTTCAAGAAAGTGTCCCAATACCTCTATTTAAAAGATTTAATTCAAGAGGATATTTGTTTTCTCAAAGTGAGTATTATCCACCCCTTAACCATTTTATTCTCTATATTTTTCATCCACCCAGAATCCAAACTCATAATAAAAATTAGAATTAAATTAATTCAAAAATTATTAGTATATTTATTTTTTTTATTTTTATTGAAAAAATATTATCTATCTCCCTCTCATCCATTGGAAAATGAAAATATCTTCATTTTATGTAAGGATGACCACCTCCTTGAAAAAATGCATACTTTTTTAACAATTTCTTACATGGATGGTTGTATGAACATATTTATTGGATAAAATTAATCTCTATGATTGGAGTATTATTATAGAAACATAAATTAGTAATTTTAATAATATCTAACACACTATTAATACCAATCATTCTTTTTGTTAAAAATTATTGAAACAAGTTAATAATTGATTTCAACTTCACAAAATCATAAATATAACTATCATGGAATGAAAATATACATTTATAAAAAATTATGGAACATTTTTTCAAGTACTATTAATAATATAGGAATAATAAAAATTGTATAAAAATTCATAGATAAACATTTATATTATAAAGAATGTGGAAAAAATCAAAAAAAATTATCATCCAATGATGAAAATAAAATATCACTATCTAATAAATGTGTAATGAATGACAATAATAAATGATTAGAAAATAAAATATATTTTAATAAGGTTCTAAAATATGTATGGAATTGGGTTATGGTTATTATACAGAATATTATAGTTCTTCTGAGTAAGCTAGGATCCATGTTAATAGCTTTGTCTCAATTCCCCTATATAAAGTCGTGTTTTTAGATTATGTACCCATTATTTTTTTATATAGTGTGCTAAATTCCCCATTTGGATTCTAATAATATTATTAATGTTTATTTCATAGTATTTAAAATTATTTTCAATAATTCCTTCTTCATATTCTTTTGATTATATTATTTCCAAATTCATTAGGATTTCCTCAAAAAAAATTCTTTATTTGAGATTTATTCCTTTTTCACTACGTGGTTTCCTTTATGTGGTATATAATGTAATATGAAATTATTTTGTCATACATTTTTATAATCCATTTTATTTTCTATCTTTACATGTATTTTAATCAAAATGTTACCAAATCTCTAATGGTTATTCAAAATAAAATTTTCTTTCTCTGAGTTATAATGTTTCTTCTGAAATAATATTGTTCTATGTTTTATTTAATCTAGATTATGATTATATCAAATTATATTTTTATTTTATTTAAAAATAATTCTAAAAAAATAATTTCCAATGAATTTTTACTTCAACGGGTATGATATTAATTAGTGGTTTTATTTAATCATTACCCTTTTATTGATTAATAATATTTATTCTGGAAATTCGCCATTCCATGTTTAGTTTTTTCAAAGATAAATTTTTATTATATAGTATATTCACTATCTCTCTGGGGAATTTTAATTTTCTCCTCAAAATATTCTTCTTTAATTAATTACCTTATTTTTTAAAATGTAACATCATTTTTGAATAATTATAATCCTTAATAATTGATATTTTTCATCCACATCCTTATTCTTTCGTTGGCCAAATGTTTTTTTTCTTATTCTTGAAGTCAAATATTTTTATTAATTTCTATATTTATATGTATACTTACCCATTTAAAATGATATTTTATTATCCTATTTTATGATGTGGTTTTCAAAAAAATTATTTTAAAATATTATAAAAGATTTTCCTTTAACAAACATATATCTTATTTTCCACTCTAATTTTCATTTGGATAACTTTTTTGTTTTTCAATGCTCCATTTATTAACATTTCTTGGTAAATAATTGTCGAAAAACCCATCATATAAAATTCTAAAAAAAGATATTTTTAAAGTGACTCATAACCTTTTATATTTTTGAAAATTTTAATTAATGGTTCCTAAAAACTTTATTTTATAATTTGATTATATTTTTTATTTACCATTGAATGATCTATCTCTTATGGGGTGTTGTTTCATAAAACACCCACTAAATGATATTATGAAATAGTATACTTGGTTGATTGAGATTTATTATTTATTTTTTTAATTATTGAGTTAATTTTATTTTATATTATTTATAAATTTTATGAAACCTATAATATATCCATGGGTTCTATAGGATATGATTTTTATTATGGTCATATAACACACATACGTATGGATGTGATAGGTGGGCTCCTATATAACCCTCCAAATTAATTGTTAGGATTTTATATCTCATTAGATAATGAGTTTTAAAATGATTGGGTTTGTGCACATCATAAATTTGGTTATTATTGGGATTTCTCAAAACTTAAATAATATACATGATTGTGTTTTCTCAAAATGTGAGGATTTTTTGTTACTATGTTTTTCTCAGATTTCTTCATTTTCCACATTTTTATGACATGATAAATTCTTATGCATGTATTGGGATACATGTATTATTTTTATTATCTAAAACATACACACCCTTATTCCAGGGTATATGTTTTCTAATTTGAGATTACAAGTTCATTTATCATGAATTATGGACAACTCATATTATTCTATGTTGTTTTTAATTAAATAATTCTCAAATTATCATGTTTTATCATTTGATTTGTCTCAAACCATTTTTGAATTATTGATAATTTTTTCCTATATTATGTTTTTAATCTCACTATTTCATACATTTTCTCTTTCCTAGGAAATTATATACAGTATTATATCTTGATTAAATTAGTATATAGAGATGTTGTGAGAGATGTTGAAGTAATTATTCTGAATAATAATCATTACATAGATAATCCCCAAATAGAAAAAACCACTGGTAACTTAGATTTTGTGATTATTTTTTTGTTAATTTTTTAAATTATAAATATTTTGTGCAATATATGCATGTTTTTTTTGGTTTGTCTCACTTAGTATCAGAGTTGGTATGTGAACTGTATGTTTTTACCACCAAACTCGGGGGGGGGGGGGGGGGGTTCAATCACTCATGCACCAAAGGTTATATCATAACCATGGATTATCTATTATAGAATATGACAGATAGTGTAACTTGACATTTTTGGTGGATTTATTACTCAAAATATTTGATTTAGGATTGAACTAAATTGTATCAATTGATTCACCATGTATCGTAAAATATAATATGCATGTACTTTTATTTTTAAATTATGAATTGACTATATAATTTATAAAATGTTTATAAATTATAGAAAAATATATTATGGGGTATTTATTTATTTTATAATATATTTATAATTAAATTATTTATAAAGTTTTAATAAGTAATTTTAAAATGTTAGGAAAAATATATATAAAAAATCCACAATATTAAATGTAAATATTAAATAACATTTTAAATTATATGGAACGTGTAATTGTTTTTTATGTAATTTTAATATAGAAATTATAATCATAATTTATTAATTGTTTATATATTTAATAAATATGGAAAATTATAAAAGAGTTTACTTTTAAAATTTATTATTTATCATAGTTAATAATTAGAAATTTTCAAATTTAAATTCCTAATTTGGGATAATTATTTAGGACATATTATAAGGAATTTTGATAATTGATATTATAAAGGTTTAAATAATAAATATGTGATATTTTGGACATTTACATAATATATATTAATAATTTTATATATATTACATTTATAATTCTAATATCAATATTTTATGTCAAAAATTATGTATATAATCATAAGATAAAAGATTTTTTATTATAAATAAATATTAATTTTTTACATTTATTTAATTATGTATTATAACATATCATGGATAAATTAAAAAGTTTTTAAAATAGATATATTTAATAATTATTCTTAAAATGTTTATCTCATGTCAGCATTTATAAATTGTTCATTTTTTTGTTTATTCTCTCATTTATTCATTAATATAAATTTAATATTGTGAACAAATTTATGATTTATTTTAAAGTGTTAAAATACATATATAAATATTTATACATTCATCTAAAGAGATACATGATACCTAGGATTTTTTTTATTTTATTCCACCTTTAATTTCACTTGAACTAGGTTATAAGATTGAATAAATAATTTAGTTACATTTTATGTCGATTTGGTGTTAGAATTTTAATCGAATTGAGGTATCTCTTAAGTAATTTTACCATGGGTAGAGTGACATTAGGTTGGAATTCTTATTGGAATAGAAACATACACCTTTCCTATAAAAATAGTGGTTAGTTATCTAACACTCGAAGATGAATCTTGTAGGGATTGTTGATTTAATGTTATTATAAGGACTAAATTAAAGGTTTTTATACACCTTATTCCTAGGATACATTTGGATATGTATAAATATAGTTATATTTTTATTTGGGTTAGTATCCCAGCAATGAATTTTATAATGTGTTACACATCTATATGGTTTGAACATATTGATTTTTTAGAAGGAAAAGAGATTCCAAAATAAATAATTAGAAGAATGAATACATTGAAAGGTAATACGTGATATAATTGGTGAGATTAAATCCCCTTTACAAAAAATACTATATGCTATATTCTATCCAAATCATACACTTATCAAGAAATTGATTATACAATGACGTAATTTCATAATAGAGATAGGTCACCCTAGATTATATTGGATAATAAATTAATGTAAAAATGTGGCCCTATGAGTTTGGTTCCTCAGTTTGGGATTTTTTTATTTTACTCATAGATAGGAAACCCTTATAAAGGATACCATAGGAATAGTGTTGAGTTGATATATATATTATGGATTGGGAAAATAATTTTCCACTCTACCATCAAATAGCTATATATTATTTAACTGAAATGATGGACTACCAAAATTAACAAATTATGATAAGAACAATAAATTGGAATATTTAGTTAGTGAAATATAGAACTTGGACAACTAGAATATATGATGGATATAATATGGTTCATCATTTTTGTGAGATCAAATTTAATAAAAGTGCATAGTAAATTAATGTAGAAGATTATACTCAAATAATAAAATCTTTTGGTATATATAAAATATTATCATCATTATCCATATTATCTTTGGGATTAATATTTAATGATAAGAATTTTAATATAATAATTTTATATATTGGTATAAAAACTTAAGAATTGTTCCTAGGAAAGAAAAAAACTATATTTTAAAGTAAACTCTTATCAAGCAACCAAATGATATTTTTTTACTAAGTTGATCTAGATTAAAATGAAAACAACATAATTATTCACATAAGGTTTTAATGGAATTATATATACTATAACCAAATGAACCATAGTATCCATTCATATACTCAATTTGATTGAGTGTTTTAATGTGTTGGTGAAGACCAAATATATCCTATAAGGTTTTGACTAGATAATGAATTCATTTTTTAATCATTATTGGAACATTTCTGACTATGTAACTATGTTTAATAAATTTTTAACCAATTTTATCATTTTTTTAAGATAATAGAGTTGGGTATGTGATTTTTTGGTTCTTGTGTTGTGTCTATAGTGAAATAAATTAAATTATCAATCCATAAGAAGTTTATATTTGTCTAATAGTAAACCATAGTCAATGAAACCTAAAGTTGGTAACATTAAAGATGATTATTATTATGTTATATAAAAATATAAAGAATTCCTAAAGGGGTGTCAGAGAATCCTAATAAATCCCATATCATGTATTATTGTCATAAAATCAATTCATTATTTTTAGAGGGTATATAAAAACATCTATATATTTTATTATTGTTATAAACATAAAATATTTTAATATAAATGAATTTGTTTATGGAGATTCCATTTTAACTTCAAATTATTATGCAAGGGGTTTATAAATCATGTTTTGAATTAAAAAGAATATATCAAGCCCACATGGATCAAAATAAATGTTTTTCTTTTTACCTTATATCTATTATATGAGAAGATAATTTTTTTACAATTAAATACTTTTTATGTATAATTTGAGATAATAGTTTTTATACACATGGTTTATGATTCATTTTATTCTATAACATTATTTAAATAAGTAGATATTAAAAATGTATTCTCTAAGATAAAAGATTTTTTCTATATTTGTGTCAAAATATGAGGGTATGATCCCCTACCACTAGTGGGGTATTACAATGAATAAAATATAATTTTCATAATTATATTCCAAAGAATATAATTCTATATATAAAATGAATACATTATTTTACATGTTAAATATTTCCACTAAATGAAAATTATTTTTATTTCCCTACAAAATGAAGTTTGTGTATCTTAGCATGATATTCGAAGGGAATACAGTTTCAATAGGCTAGTGGGACAATATTTTTTACTTATATAATTTCCGGAATAATAGATAAAATATTATTCCAACTAATATTAAAATTAATCTTCACTTTATCATAAATTATTTCAGGTTATATCAAAAAAGATAAATATAAATAGTTTTATTTAATTACCATTACAAAGTGAATATCACTTTGAATTCTCAAAGAGTTTAAGATATGTTGGTAAAGAAAAATGTAGAGAGTTTTATAGTCTTTACAAAATCTTCTTAATGAAAATGTTGAAAGAAAATTAACTTTTTTATTTTCAAAACACTTTTAAGAAAAAATTGAGAAACTACACCATTAAAACACCAAAATAAAGCTGGGATCCATTGAAAAAAAACTTTATCCTTCTAGAATCGTTTCCCATAAATAATATATAGGATATAGATGATACCCAAGTGTCTGGAACATCCTTTGATGTAATATTTCAAAGAAAGATGATGATGATAAACCATGAAGGATTTCAAATTATATTACATGTTATTACCATTAAAACATTTGATTTTGTGAATTTAAAGTTCTTAAATATATTTTTTTCAATGAGTTGAACTTTATTAAGAATATTCCAAAGTCTAAATATTATTAAAACATACATTATTTATAAATTTTACTTACTTAAATACTTTATTTCTATGGTTTTATTATATGTTCACATGGAGATGTGTAATTAATTACATAGAGACATAAAAAACATTAAAAAAAATACTAAATTCCAATTGAATATAATTCATACCTAGTGGTCTATCATATTAGAAATGATGAGATGAGTACTTATATATTGCTTTCATAGTATTCATAAAATAGTATAGAAATGTGAAATGTATCATGTTATATAATAGTAATTCACTACATAACATTCATTCAAGTTGGTTATGTATACTCATGATGTGAAATGATATTTAACCCCTCAAAGTACAACAATTAGTTATCCCTATCCTATGTACATCATTGACTATTATAGTTTATGATGAAATATTATGGTTACAATGGGTGGAATTTTTTATATAGAAATTAAATATTATCAAAACACGGAAAACGAGATTTATGTATTGGATAACTCGCTATGTATAACACAAAGAGTGTCATAGACTATATCTTTATATTTGGGGTGAATGTTTCATATTTTGATTTCTAAATGCCTAATGTTTTTATGATAGTGATGATGATAACATTGATACATTGAAACATTTCTTACACAATCCTTATGTCTTAGCTAATTTGGGTGTGGTTGGGTATGTTGATGATCATTTATATGATTGAGTTTTAACTAGCATATAATTTTTCCTATTGTATGATGAGTATGAGATATGTTCCCTCGATTAAGATATACTAAATAACGGTATGTTCATACATAGATAAAAATAATTTATGTGATTTTTTATTTTTATGAGGTGTATGTTATGTGATAATATACTTATGGTTAATTATATGTGATGTATTAATTTACCTAGTTATTCTACACACTTATAATCATGTTCATATGAGAAGTTACATGATATTTAAAAAGTTCATTTCCTGTGGTCACTTGATTTATTATAAAAATGGACCATATTCAAAATCATATTTTATATGGTTCAACTGGTAGACATAGTTATAGATATATATGTATTCAATGAAGATCAAGAAATATCCATTTTCCTCTTGATATGCACTAATTCTTTTCTAGAGGTGAATAATTGATTAAATTTTTGAATTTGATAATTCATATTTTTCTCAATTCTAAAAAGGCCAATGGGGTTAAACTTTATAGTTTAATTAGTGGGAATTGAGTTTTATAAAACTTAAAGAGATATAATAAATGTTTTTTAATGTTTTTTAAAAGTAGTTTTTGATGTATATTAATGAGGTATTTTATATGATGTAATACATGATGATTTTTATGAAAACTAACCAAAGGTATTTTAGAGGATATAAAAAAGTATTTTTGGATAATATTTCACAAGTTATTTTAAATGATACAATATAAGGTGAAATAACACAATGTATATGATGACTTAGTACATATGGGAGATTGAAGGAGATATTCTCTAAATCCTCAAATATATGATAAACACTTAGCTATATTGTATATCATTATATGGGTGTATTTTAAGGTGCATGTTTCATTTCTAGTCATATTGTATGTCATAAAAAACAATAGTGAATAGTGTATTCGATTATATGATTCATATTACAACCTATGATTGATGAAGAAAAAAATGATAATAGTTAACGTTCAAGTCTCTTATCTATGTAATCCCTCGTCATCTAAAAATTTCAAAAGATGTAAATTTTTTATAATAATATGTTGGAAGTAATAATTTATTGTAATATAATTCCATTTACTCAAATTTTTTGTAACATGTGGATAAATGTGTGATGGATGTAGGAGTATCCCCAAGGCCTATATAATTAAGGCTATACCTTGAGAGTGTTTTTTTATTCTTGTAAAAGCCTCATTCTAATTATATTAAATCTATATTACTTATTATTCATTAGAAACCATGAGAAACTAGTATATCAAGGCCATGACTATGATCCCTCCCAAGCCTGAGGTGATTTATTCTCTCTCTAGATACACTTTTGAAGGAAGAGTCCTTTATTTTTTATTTAGTAATCTTTATAAACCACTATAATTGAAGAAGAATGTTTGAACAACATCAATGAAAGGTATATAATGTTTATTTCCATTATTCATGTTCTATATTCCAATAGAACAATGATCTCTTTAATTTTAGGATTTAATTTATTCCTATTTTTATAAAAAGATTTCTTAGACCCCTAGAAACCCATAAATTACTAAATAAAAAATTTATAAAAATAAAACATTAAGAAAATTATATAGATAAAGCAGCAATCATTTGAATTATAATAAATATATAAATTTTAATTATAATTTAAATGAGTAATATATAAGCATAAATGATAAATATGTCAGTTTTAATAACCCTTCATAAATTTAAATCTAATTAGAAATAAAAAAAATAAACTTTTTTCCATTCCAACAACACCAAGAGTCAAAATGACATGTAGTTTATTTATATATGTGACATATGAATCAGTCATTATTGTCTTATAGTTTCATGAAAATATAACCATGTATGGTCAAAAATGAGAATGTGATGCACATTTTGAAATAACATGAAACTTTTATGTTGAAAACACATATTTTTTCATTTTTACTAAAAAACAAGTTAGAATTATGTGTGGTTCATTATTACATGGAACAAATGAATCATCAGTTATTATCCTATAGTTTCAATACAATTCTGGTGCTTTTTATCTTTTTTGTGTATGAGGCACATGTTCTATACCATATAAAAACACAAAATATCAAAATAAAATTTAGGTCATTTTGATTATACCACACTTCAGATTACATTTGTTTTATTCCTACAAGTCAAATCAAAATAGTGACTATTGACTTAATGATATATCATAATTTGAATATGCTTTATTATAATTGACCATAGAACACATGGTTTGAACTAAAATATCACTTTTAAATTGAAAAAATACAATTTTAGTCATTCTAATCACATGATGTTTATTTTCACATGGTATAAATAAATCAAATAATATTTTCTAAAAGGATTATAAAAATTTGATTTCATTTTATTGGAATTGATCAAGTGAAGATTGTTTTGAACTAAAATTACAATTTTAAATTTAATACTATAATTTATATTCATTATAAACACACCATTAATTTAAATGGTTTGATGATTATTCCAACATTCCATAATGAATCGAAGACTATTTTCATAGAGGTTTTCAACAATCAAAACAAGTTTACTTAGTTTTGAGTATGTTATTAGTGTTTTGTACCTCTAAAAAGATATAATAAAACCTAAACATTATTTCATTTTGATCACTCCATAAAAGATTGCTTTATTCCTAAATGATAAAATTGAATCAAACACCACTAATTTATATTATCAAGAAAATTAGATCTTTTTTTCTCAATATTGAGTATGTGAAAAATGTTTTGAATTGAAATGTCAAAATTAAATTGAAAACACACGTTTTTGGTCATTATGAGGATATTAAGAGTTAAATGACCTTATGCCTAAATTTTTAAAATTAATCCAATACTTTTTTCCTATAATTTCAGGGAGATATTATCACATTTACTCATAATTGAGCATGTGATGCACGTTTTGAACTAATATATCACTTTTAAACTAAAAACATATTTTCTCAGTCATTCAAACCGTACCAATGATTAAAATGGTATAGGTTTAGTTCTAAAATTTAAAAAATAAATCAAAGACCATTAATTCAGTGTTTCATGACAAGATTACCATGTTTACTCAATTTTGTGTATTTGATAATTATTTTATACCTATTTAAAAAATAAAATAGAAAATAAACTTTATGTTTTTCCAAAAACATTGTATGTCTTTATGATGTTAAGTTTGTACCTATATTCCAAAATTGAATCAAATTGAATTTATATATTGTATCAGAATAATAAGATCATTTTTTGATAAAATTGATCATGTAAAACATATTTTGAACTAAAATATCACATTTAAATTACAAACACACACTTTTGGTATCTAATAACACTTTTAGAGTCAATGTGATATATGATTAATTCCAATATAACAAAAATGAATCAATTTTTTTTGTATATAGCTTTATGAAAATTTGATGATTAACATTTTGACACATGTTTCGATCTAACTTTTCCCTTTTAAATTATTAACATTCAATTTCAGAAATTCCAAAAAATATATGAATTGAAATTATAAATTGTTCCATCTAAAATAAAACAAATGAATCAAAAATAATTTCCCTATAGTTTCATAATAATATGATTTTAAAAAATACCCCTTGTAAAACTACTTCATCACCTTTGTTATACCAAAAAAATGCATGTGGTTTGTTCCCAATCACCATGAACCAAAAAACAAGTGTTATGGTATTAGAAGAAAACCCAGTAGGCAGTGTTTCACTATTGAATATTAAAAAATAAACTCAATAAAATCCATATGATAACCTAATATGGAGTTTCCATACATTGGTACTCCATGTATATAAAATAAATAGTTGAAAATAAATATCCAATCAAAATCTGGCATAAAAATAAATAACAACCCAAGGATTAATAAGGAATGATAATTATCAGAATAATTTTGTAAAGGTATGCTTCATCATCTATAATAAATACATCTGGTTAATGTACATAAAAAAGGTATTTGGAATAAAAATAAATTAGCAGGCTGAATTTTATGATACCTAAACATCTAGGAAATAAATCACCATGCCATGACATCACATAAAAGTCTTCATGTGACCCATGGACACTATCAACATCCACAATATCCATCAATACATTGCATGATAAATATTCAAATTGGGATCACAACCTACTAAACTATGTAAATTCATGAGATCTATATATACTTACACATAACTATGTATATAATGTGTAAGCTATAAAAGCCTAAAAGGATATCAAAAAAGAAGCTATGGAATTATTTTTTGTTAAAAAATTTCATTAATTATTGTTTGGGAAAATCATACCTATAGGATTTGAATATGAAATGAATGATTTAAAATGTGTATAATTTCTTATAATTTTTTGAAATCACTTGGTAAAGCATTCTAGGATTTCAAATTCAAAATTTTCCTTTCAAAACAATTATTTAAAAATTAAAAATATTAAATAACTTTTCTATGATATCCTTCTTTAAAATACCCCTTTTAATCAACCATAGTGTGGAATGCACACTTTAAAATGGAAAAACACTATAACAAAATAGAAACGATATACCTAAAAATTTATGAAACAAAACAAAACCATCTTACTTCATTCAAATCATTCCACAAAATCCATTTCAAATTGAGATGATAAGTTAATTAACATTGAATAAATAATGAAACAATATAATCATTGGGAGACAACATATAGATGAATCATAATATAGATGAGAAACAAAAGCATAAATGTTTCCACAAACCCATTATGAGAATAATGGGTTGAAAACAATGTGTGTAGAGGAAATCTATAAGATAATATCACTATTAATGAATAAGTGTCATGGGAAACTCACTAGGTCCAAATTTAAGATGATCTTATAGATACACCCATGGAATCAAATCCAAGGCATTTATTGTATTCATTTTTTGATATCAAAACATGATTCACTAGCATCAGGGGAACTTCTTTAGCATGATAACAATGTATACTAGGAATACATTAAGGAAGCCATTACCTAACTAGTATAACAAACCAACTCTCTCACTTAGTCACTATTGGTTCCCATTACATGTCTAAATTGGTAGTGAGAAATCAATATGAAATATTATCATCAAATAAATCAATAGTAAATAATGGAAAATAAACCTTATCTAACCTTCAAAACCCTCTAAAAAAATAGAGCCTATCACATAAAATAAGCATAAAATTATAATTTTATTCATAAATAATAAATGTGTAAAATGGTAAAATATGACATAATCTATAAGAGATCACAAAAAGTATATATAATCATCAATAAAAATCATTTTATAAATTTTTAACTAAGTATTTCAAACCAAATTCGAAATATAAGATATAAAACCCTTATTTTCACACACCTAGGAAACCCTTTATAAAGTAACAAATGGCCCTTTAAATCCTTCATGGAAAATAATTCCATAAAATATCCTTGAAAATAATATAATTATCATCACTTTGAAGTATATCAAACCCATATTGGGATTAAAATGAAATCATAAAAGACCTTTTTAAAGGGAAAACGCCTTAAAATTGGTGTTTCATTCTTTTCAAAAAAAACTAGGTATCAAACCATTTATTTTTCTTCATATTTATTTGAAAAGATATTTATAGTAATTTTCACAAACACTTTCCATGCAAGAAAAATTTACTAAAAATTAATACTGGAAACATCCTAGAATAATCCTATAAACTATGAATAAAAATAATTTAATGCATTTTATAAATCCTTAATAGGTGTCACATATAGGTATAACATTAAATAAAATTGGTTTTCAAACACCAATAATTACACGGAATTTCTATGAAAAAATAATTAAAAAAAACACCTACATCAATCAAGATGAAACCACTTGCCTTTACTGGAAGAATCCCATAATCACATTGAAAAACATATACAATATCTAGATAAAAAAATTCCCAAGGTTAAATCACCAAAAATCTTATATTTCTCAATCATAACAATTAGGGTTCCTTGGAAAAAATGAAATCAATGGGAAATGGAAGTAAGTAGAAAAGTAATGGACGATTGAAGAAAAAAGGGAGGAGTTTATAAGGAAAAACTACTAAAAATCAAGGAGGAAAGGCTAGGATACAAGGATAAGTATATGAGTAGATATCTTATTCCCCTTAATGAATTGATATTTGAAAATAATAAGAAGTTAGGTAAAAGAAGTACAATTGAATGGGGGTACAATTTCATACATTAATAAAACCCAAGATCTCACATGGTTTGGATGAATTGTTTACCAAACCATGTGCTAACTATATTTCCTTCACTAAAAATGAGTTAAAATAGTCAACATGGATTTCCCACATAGTTCCCTAAGTCATTGTTAATTCGTGCACAATACACCCCCATATAAAACATTCAACTACTTGGTTTCTACTGAAAATCACATGGTTTACTTAAAAAATATACTAACCATGAACCTCAAAGTAAATCTATAAATAAAGGCCACTCAAATTGTTTCCCATAAATTATAATGTTCATCAGTATGGTTTTCCCAAACCATTTACTAAATATTTACAACAAAAAAACCTTGAAAATCAAAATTTCAAATCAAAACATTCTAAAAATTATAAATAACAAATAATTATATAATAACTAATCTTATAGTGACATGGGGATTTCACAATTCCTCACACCCTGAAATTTTATTCTTATAGAAGGTTATAAAAAAGGGAGAAATAAATAAGTAGTAGCCCATTTCACCCAATTAAGTGTTCAACTATACACCATTGATATCAAGTAAGTAAGTGGACCCAAATATTCTCTCCCATTGAAGATAATTCAATCCTTTTAAACTTACCCATTGATAAAAAATACAATCCCATACCACAACCCCTTTCCCTGAATATATGATGTGTGTTGTTAGGGAAAACACTATTGATTATAGTGATAAAAAATGAAAGGAAACAAAAAAATCCTAAAAATAAATGGTGGTATAATATCTCATGTCTATATGGGAGGAAAATTCCTTAGGGAATTTTAATTTTGAATTAGTGGATGAGTTTTATTTTTTATAGAGTTTTTGAATATAATTAGGAAAAACAAGATAACATAAAGTGATGTTTTAGATGTTAAATGATGATCAGAACCTATATTTGGTGCTAAAGTAATAATTAGAATATTTTGGTTATGTTTTAAAGTTTTGTAGATAATTCCATACATGGTACATGGTTTGCGCCAAACAAATTAGAGAAAATTGTAAATGTACCCTTACATAATTGGTATTTAAGTTCGAATTATATGGAGAATTATTTTCTATAATGGTTAGAACAAGATTATAAGGATACTGTGTGAATTCAATTGTATAATCTGAGACTTGTTAAGGGATATAAGCATTTAACACAATTTTAAAAAACCCAGTGATGTTCTAGAGGAATCCATGTGAGGTGGTGGGCTTGAGGATGTTCTATATTCATTCTTGGGTCATGGTTTGGTAAATCATGAATCCAAATTATGAATATCATTAAATAAATATGATTACAATTATTACTACCTTATTTTATTAATATATTAGTTCCTTTCCTCCCCCCATACTTCCCTCTTGTGATCTAGCTTCCCATCCAACTTCATCCCCTCTTAAGATCCCTTGAAGAGGGGTCTTCTAATGGGTGTTTTTTGATATTTTTAGGTATGCTCTCAATTTCAATTATCTCTTCTAATCCTTTATTTCCCTTGTTTTTATTTTTTATATTTTATTCATTGGTTTTCATTAGAAATTACATGAGATCATATTATAATATCCTATTTCACAAAAGGATTTTTTTTCTTCTTATAAAGAAGTCATTTTAACATGCCATCTGCCGATATTTACTCAACATTTTGGAAAGTATTGTTACCATTTTGTAATTTTTATCAATTTTCTAAAATTTAAATTTAAATAGATTTCAAAATTAGTGTCACGACCCGTCCTCGGGGCCTGTGCCATGACTACCCCAAGCCCGCCTTCCATAGGCCAGGGGCTGGCGACTAGCACCAAGGCGTAAATCCTAGTAGAAAGGGAAGGCATTGCCTTTGAAAAGTAAACAAACACCACAGAGTAAGAAAGCGGAAAAGTAAACACTAAGTAAGAACAGAGTACAACTGAAAGTGCGGAAAAGTAAATGGGCCAGTATACAAACCCAAACTGAAAGTAAAGTACAACTCGAAAGGGAAAACAGCAACTGTAAACTAAAAGTCGCTGCAACGAGCTGTCCACTAGAGATCCCACCTGAAGGGTGGGTACAGATAGCTCCACTGCTCCTCGGGTCCCGTTGTCCGCTCCGAACACGTCCCGCCCAGTGGTCCACCTCCAGGTACCGTCTTGCTCTGCAGGCCTCAGCCAAGATCAACGCTGTCCGTCGTCTGCAACCAACACAACGTAGTGCGGGCATAGCCCGTGCAGGGGTGAGTATAAGCTACTCAGTAGGGACCCCGAGACCCCAGAAGGTCTCCCAAAATCCACAAAGGATAAACCACAAAGAAAGATACAGTCACGAAGTAACAACCGTAACAGCTTAGGTATATGCCCATACATATACCTAAGTCATCAATTCCAATACGCTCCAACCTCCAAGCCCAAGTACAACTCAGTCCACACAGGAATGTATACGTATTCCACACAGGAAAGCAAAACGAAATCCACACAGGATAGCACAACACAATCCACACAGGAAAGCAACAGGATTCAGCTCGCACAGGTATACTTTTTCAAAAGACGATAAAGATGATCTCTGATCCATCTAAGTCATCGGACCCACGAAGGATCGATAGGTAACTAACCCCCGCAAGACCCACACAGGATCGGGCCCACACAGGACCTGTAGGCGCTGGTTCACACAGGACCGCTGAGCGCAAAGACCCACACAGGATCGGACCCACACAGGATCGGGCCCACACAGAACCTGTAGCACTGATCCACATAGGATCGCTGAGTGCTGTAGTCGTCGTCGAATCCACCAAGGATCTCTGTACTGTCGTCGTCGCAGTCACAGTAGCAGTAGCAGTAGAGGTAGCAGTAGCAGTAGCAGTCACAGTCGCAGCCAGCTCTAGGGTTCCCGCACACAGCAAGCTCATTTGGGAGGGTCCACTCCACGAGCCGAGAGGCTGATACATCAACTGTCACATAGTCCAGAGTTGATGTATCCAAAAGTTCCGTATCGTCGACAGGAACTAAACGCAACAGACGGCGCGTCGATCGGACGCCCTGTCTGAGAGTTATTGGCTTTGTCGTCCCAGGGGCCCGGTTGGTTTTTAAGGCAAAACCAACCCGACTGTACTCCACCTGCGTCCAAACCTCGGGTGGAGTATGCCAAAAGATATGTTTCACTAAGAGGAACTCAACAAAGCTGACGGCACGTCAATCATACGTCCGTAGCTCAAGATATGAGCGTTTCCGCTCCGAAGGCCCGGTTGGTTTCGTGTACGAACCAACCCAGCCGCACTCAAAGTATTCCGAAACTTTGAGTGTGATATACCGAAATGACCATCTCGATTCAAGAATCGCATTGCCACTGACAGTTCGTCAATCGGAGGTCCGTAGCTCAAGTTATGAGCAAAAGACCGAAGTCGATTCGAAAACGGGGGGTCCGGGTCTGGGCCGACCCGGCCCGACCCCCCCCCCCCTGGGTCGGACTGAACCGGGTCTCCCCGACCCGAGTCCGACCCGGCCCGGCCGGCGGCGCGGTCTGGCGCGGCCGGTGCGCCGCTCGGGTGCCACGCGCGGGGGGCAAAGCCCCCGCCTCTTCCCTCTGGCGGCGCGGCTGAAAGCCGCACCTTTGATCAAACGGCCCCCCTCGTGGGGGCCTGCCTTTGAGAAAAATGGGGGGGTGCTTCCCCCCCCCCCCTTTGTGAAACCCCCCCCCCCCTCACTTGGGGGGACTTCTTTGAGGAAAACAGGGGACGCTGCCCCCCCCCCCCCCCCATGGTGTAACCGCGGCCCCCCCTTCATGGGGGGCCGGTTTTGGCCAGCCGGGGGAATTAATTCCCTCGGTTCTTCTCCCTTCCGGCCGGCCCAACATGGCTGGCCGGTTCTTCCTCAACGGGACCGGCAAGGCCGGTCCCTTTTCTGGCTTCCGACACCGGCGGCCCGGCTAGCCTCCGGTCTTCTCGTTCCGCCGCGGCCCGGAACCGGCTGCGGCCTTCGTCGTCCGGCGTGGTGCGATGGCACCGCGCCCCTCCGCCGCGGCCCTGCTCCGGCCGCGGCGCCTTCGGTTTCCTTTGTCACGGCGCGACGGCGTCGCATTTATGATAATATTTCCACGGCGCGGTGCGACGGCGCTGCGCAATATTTTCCGTGTGATTCTCGCGTGGTGCGACGGCACCACGCCATCTCGTTCATTCATAAGAAAATAATATTCAAGAACAAAGGAGGGGGGATTCGGCCGTGTTTGTGCGATCCGGCCCCCCTCTCGTTAGTTGATAACACTTAACATTAATCCTCAAGATTGTCATGCGAGAACCAAGAACGAGAATAATAAATAATCAACAACAAACCCCTACCTTGAAAACAAGTGCGGAGCACGTCAACAAACCGCGGAAGACAAGCGTCGCGGAGGTCGGGCGTCGCGGTAATCACTCATCGATTCCATTGACGAAGAGGTACGTCCGAAGAGATACGTCTTTGGTGAATCTTCGTAAGCCGACGAAGATAGTATGAGGAGGAAGCGGCTTTCCCTTTCGTTGACACGGAAGGCGTTGTCGATCTTCGGAAACAAACCGGCTACGAAGAAGAGAGAAGCGGTGTTCTTGAGTGTTCTTCGTGTTCTTCGTTGTATTTGAAGAAGAAGAAGAAAGCTCCAAACTCTCTCAAGGTGGCTAAGGAGACCAACCAAAATAAAATAAGCTAAGGATTATTTTATTCACACAATTAACAATTTGAATTTCAAAGGTTTGAAATTCAAACAACTCAACTCCATTAATTAACCAAGTTGTCAAGTTCATTAAAAGAGGACTTTAAGGGAGTTTAAAAAAAAGAAGGTGAAGAGTTAGGGTTCGTGTGGGCCCCACCACACTTAATCCTTTCAAGGGAGGTTAAGTGGATGTGGGTCCCACCCCTAACTCCCTTTGGAAGAAGTTAACCAACAAAATAAAAATAAAAAGTGTTTCCACATTTTTATTTAACTTCTTATAATTTCTCCCAAAACTAACTTTCGTCCCGCATAAAACGCAACCTCGGAAAAGGTCTCCTTAAGCGAATATCAGCGCTGCGAGTTCATTGGTGCCCTCAGAATTTGATTCTGGGCACCGGTTCAAAAGTTAGAAATTCCTGCTTGTTCGTTCATTGAACGTACCCGAGCCAAACTTCGGAAATTGATTCCGGGCACTCCGGGACTCGGAATCAGGTGCCGTCAGAAACCACGCTCTTGTAAAATTCCAAAGAAAATTAAGAAAAAATTTTCCTTGAATTTTACAGGTCTTTACATTACTCCCACCTCAAATATTTACGTCCCCGTAAAGATACATCAAAAACTAGGGAAACAAATGAGGGTACTGAGCACGCATCTGAGCCTCCCGCTCCCAAGGGCTCTCCTGGAGATTCTCGTGCTGCCATCTGATGCGCACTAGAGGAATCAACCATCCACGTAGGACCCGCTCCTGTCGATCCTCGATCTCCACCGGGACCTCCGTAAAAGTTGCCCCATCATCAACGTCAAGCTCCCCATGGTCAATGATGTGCGTCGGGTCGTGCACGTATCTCCTCAGCTGAGATACGTGGAAGATGTCGTGCACCCGGTGCAACTGAGGTGGTAGAGCCAGGCGATAAGCCACATCGCCAATCCAGCTGAGGACCTAGAAGGGTCCGATGAAGCGCGGAGATAACTTGCTGCCTCGGCCAAATCTCTGAATACCACGTCAAGGTGAGACCCGCAAGAGGACATGGTCGCCATCCTCGAACTCTAGTGGCCTCCGCCTCCTGTCAGCGTATGACTTCTACCGGCTCTGATCTGTCCTCATCCGCTCCTGGATGACCTGTACCTTCTCTGTCGTAGCATGGACCATCTCCGGTCCCACAAGTGCTAACTCCCCAGGGTCTATCCAGCACAAAGGAGATCTACAAGGTCGGCCGTACAATGCCTCGTACGGTGCCATCCCGATGGTGGAGTGGTAGTTGTTGTTGTACGCAAACTCCACCAGGGGTAGGTGGTCCTCCCAGCTACGACCAAAGTCGAGGACACATGCGCGGAGCATATCCTCGAGAGTCTAAATGGTCCTCTCCGTCTGACCATCCGTCTAAGGGTGAAAGGTTGTGCTCAGACATAGCTGCGTCCCGAACGCCTCCTGAAGTAGCTGAATGCCCGTCCTCCTGCTGAGGGCATCGGCTACTACGTTCCCCTTCCCAGGAGTATATACTATCTCAAAGTCATAGTCCTGGAGGAACTCGAGCCATCGCCGTTGTCTCAGGTTCAGGTCCTTCTGCGAGAAGATATACCTGAGACTCTGATGATCAGAAAAGACCGTAAAGAGCTCGCCCATCACGTAGTGTCGCCAAGTATTCAGAGCGAAGACCACTGCTGCTAGCTCTAGGTAATGGGTAGCGTAGTTCTGCTCATGTGGCCTCAACTAACGTGATCCATAGGCGATCAGTGCCCGCTCCTGCATCAGAACACATCCGAGTCCGGTCCCTGATGCATCGCAGTGGACTACGTACCCTACTCCCTCCTCAAGCAACCTCAAGATAGGTGCACTGGTCAATCTCTGCCTCAGCTCCTGAAAGCTCTGCTGACAACTGTCTGACCACACGAAGGGTTTCCCCTTCTTCGTTAAAGCTGTGAGTGGTCCCACAACTCTAGAGAAGTCTGGCACGAATCTCCGATAGTATCCATCTAGTCCCAAGAAACTACGAACCTCAGTAATGCTCCTGGGTGGATCCCATGCTAACACAGCCTCGATCTTCACAAGATCCACTGCAACTCCCGCCTCAGAGATGACGTGTCCCAAGAAGTGGACCTCACGTATCCAGAACTGGCACTTCGAGAGCTTACCATAAAACTGGTTCTCTCGGAGTGTGTCTAGTACAACTCTCAAGTGGTAGGCGTGATCCTCCTCAGTCGTCGAGTAAATCAGAATGTCGTCGATAAAGACCATGACAAATCGATCGAGGTATGGCTGAAAGATCCTATTCATGAGGGCCATGAACACTGCTGGAGCATTGGTCATGCTGAAAGGCATAACCAAGAACTCATAGTGGCTATACCGACATCTGAAGGTCGTCTTCTGCACGTCCTCGTCTCTGACTCTAAGCTAATGATAGCCTTACCTGAGGCCAATATTCGAGAACCATCGTGCTCCCTTGAGCTGATCAAAGAGGTCATCAATCCTTGGTAGCGGATACTTGTTCCTCACTGTCACCCGGTTCAGGCGACGATAGTCAACACAAAGTCTCAAGCTCCCGTCCGCCTTCTTGGCGAACAATATCGGGGAAGCCCAGGGTGAAACACTGGGTCGGATGAACCCCTTTCCCTGCAAGTCCTCCAACTGTACCCGTAGCTCTCGAAGCTCGGCGGGGGCCATCCGATATGATGGAGTGGATATCGGGGTTGTCCCGTGGTACAGGTCAATATAGAAGTCTACCTCTCTGCGAGGAGGTATCCCTGGAACGTCGTCAGGAAAAACGTCCCCAAACTGATCCACCACTACAGGAAAACCAGGACTCCGCACGTCAACTACTCCAAGGATGAGGCTAGCCAACTGATGAGTGATGGGATGTCCTCTCCTCCGTGGATGTCCATCATGTGCTGCAAAGGCTCCCTTCACGCCGGTGAAGGTGAACCTGCTCTCGTCGGTGCGTACACATCGCACCTTGCGCCTAAAACAGTCAATCTATGCATGGACCGTAGATAGCCAATCCATGCCCAAGGTGACGTCGTAAGGCCTCGACGCTGCTACAAGAAGATCCCAGCCGAAGATCTCACCTCCTAGAGTAAGCTCGCACTGCCGGCACCAGTGCGTAATCGTCGAGTCTTCTCCCGTAGGATTCTCTAGCCGTAAGGATCGAGCCAACGGCTCTGTCAGAATCTCCGAGCTCCGAACAAGGGCAGCGGCTATGAAATAGTGACTCGCTCCTGTGTCTATAAGTACTGCAGAAAGGGTGGAATAGACACAGATAGTACCTCGAATCATCTCAGGTGCGTCGTGGTCGTAGGCCTCTGCTGCCTGGAGCTGTGCCTGTCTCTACCCGCCAGCTGCCTGTGGTCGGGGTGGACCTCCTGGTGGTGGTGGTGGTAGAGCCTCAAAGCGTCGCCCACCACCTGCTGCTCGTCCAGCTCCTCTGCCTCGTCCGCCTCCTCCCTGCGGACTGCCACGGTCGACCCTCTGCCTCTGCCTCGGTGGTCCCTCAACTGTCTGCTGCTCCTCGGCACGACGGGTAGGGCAGTCACGAGCCATGTGGCCCTGCCCGCCGCACGAGTAGCACTGTCTGCCTCTTGAAAGACTGGCTCTGTGCTGTGTGCCCCGCACTACTGAGCCAGTGTCCTGAGGTCGTCTGCCTGGAGGTCTGGTCTGCTTAGACCCCTGAGTCATCCGTCGACTGCCTGCTGCAGATGACTCTGCCACGTGCCGCCCTGCGGTGGGTCGCTGCGCTGGTGTAGACTCAGCAAGGAAACTCTCAATAAAAAGGGCCTGCTCCAGTACTCCTATCTGAGTCGGTATGCTGAGGGAGATCAGCGATGCCCTAATCTCGTGTCTCAAACCCTGCTCGAAGGTTCGGGCCCGGAAGAATGGGTCTCGTACCATGTCGGTCGAGTAGCGCGAGAGATCGGTAAATCTCGCCGAGTACTGAGCGACCGTCGTGATGCCCTGCCGCAGCTGAAGAAGCTCCTGGATAGGCACCGCACGAAGGGTGGCTGGGACGAACTCCGAGCGGAAGAGGCTCTCAATGTCCGTCCAATGTAGAGATGCCTTATCGTGCACTTGGAGCATCAAGATCCACCATCGGCCCGCTGCTGCGTGCAGTAGGCTCGCAGCGAGGATCCCCATGAGGTCTGCAGGTGTCCTCACTAGCCTAAAAACTCGTACCACTGCCTCCAGCCAGTCCTCGGCTGCCTGGGGGTCTGTCTCCCCATGAAACCTGGGTGGTCGCTGGCGCTGAAACTCATGCAGTGCGCTGAGGCGACGTGCATCGTCAGCGGCTGGTGCTGGAAGCATCGGTGGCTCGACGGGTAGAGCTACCACCGGTGCCACTGCTGACAAAGGTCCCTGCACCGAGACCTCGTCGCTCGGTGGGCTGTCGTCACGCTCGACTCTCGGAACCCTAGCTGGATGCCGTCGTGGGGCCATCCTGAAAAGGAAACAGGTGCGCCACGGTCAGAACAGTATACTTGGTGAGCTGATATATTAAGTAATCACAAAGAAAACTTTGAAACACACACGCAATCAATGTTTTCGTGCATTAAGTTGGAAATCAGAAGTCAGGGTCCTGGTGTACGGATATGTCGGCCGCCGCACCAACACTGGACTCCCTGGACTGATAACCACACTCAATATGCTAAACATTATTGCTTCTCATAGAAAAGATCAGAGTTCGCGGTAGAACCGAACTCCTCTGATACCAATTTGTCACGACCCGTCCTCGGGGCCCGTGCCGTGACTACCCCAAGCCCGCCTTCCATAGGCCAGGGGCTGGCGACTAGCACCAAGGCGTAAATCCCAGTAGAAAGGGAAGGCATCGCCTTTGAAAAGTAAACAAACACCATAGAGTAAGCAAGCGGAAAAGTAAACACTATGTAAGAACAGAGTACAACTGAAAGTGCGGAAAAGTAAATGGGCCAGTATACAAACCCAAATTGAAAGTAAAGTACAACTCGAAAGGGAAAACAGCAACAATAAAGTAAAATCTACTGCAACGAGCTGTCCACTGGAGATCCCACCTGAAGGGTGGGTACAGATATCTCCACTGCTCCTCGGGTCCCGCCGTCTGCTCCGAACACATCCCGCCCAGTGGTCCACCGCCAGGTACCGTCCTGCTCTGCAGGCCTCAGCCAAGATCAACGATGTCCGTCGTCTGCAACCAACACAACATAGTGCGGGCATAGCCCGTGTAGGGGTGAGTATAAGCTACTCAGTAGGGACCCTGAGACCCCTGAAGGTCTCCCAAAATCCACAAAGGATAAACCACAAAGAAAGATACATTCACGAAGTAACAACCATCACAGCTTAGGTATATGCCCATACATATACCTAAGTCATCAATTCCAATACGCTCCAACCTCCGAGCCCAAGTACAACTCAGTCCACACAGGAATGTATACGTATTCCACACAGGAAAGAAAAACGAAATCCACACAGGATAGCACAACACAATCCATATAGGAAAGCAACAGGATTCAGCTCACACAGGTATACTTCTTCTAAAGATGATAAAGATGATCTTTGATCCATCTAAGTCGTCGGACCCACGAAGGATCGATAGGTAACTAACCCCCGCAAAGACCCACACAGGATCGGGCCCACACAGGACCTGTAGGCGCTGGTTCACACAGGACCGCTGAGCGCAAAGACCCACACAGGATCGGACCCACACCGGATCGGGCCCACACAGGACCTGTAGCACTAATCCACGTAGGATCGCTGAGTGCTGTAGTCGTTGTCGAATCCACCAAGGATCTCTGTACTGTCGTCGTCGCAGTCACAGTAGCAGTAGCAGTAGAGGTAGCAGTAGAGGTAGCAGTCACAGTCGCAGCCAGCTCTAGGGTTCCCGCACACAGCAAGCTCGTTCGGGAGAGTCCGCTCCACGAGCCGAGAGGCTGATACATCAACTGTCACATAGTCCAGAGTTGATGTATCCAAAAGTTCTGTATCGTCAACAGGAATTCAATGCAACAGACGGCGCGTCGATCGGACGCCCAGTCTGAGAGTTATTGGCATTTTCGTCCCAAGGGCCCGGTTGGTTTTTAAGGAAAAACCAACCCGACCGTACTCCACCTGCGTCCAAAACTCGGGCGGAGTATTCCAAAAGATCCATCACACTAAGAAGAACTCAACAAAGCTGACGGCACGTCAATCGGACGTCCGTAGCTTAAGATATGAGCGTTTCCGCTCTGAAGGCCCGGTTGGTTTCGTGTACGACCCAACCCGGCTGAACTCAAAGTATTCCGAAACATTGAGTGCGATATACCGAAACGACCGTCTCGATCCAAATATCGCATTTCCACTGACGGTTATTCAATCGGAAGTCCTTAGCTCAAGTTATGAGCAAAATACCGAAGTCGATTCAAAAACGGGGGGTCCGGGTCCAGCCCGACCCGGCCCGAACCGGGTCGACCCGGGTCCGACCCGGCCCGGCCGACGGAGCGGTCCGGCGCGGCGGTGCGGCCCGGCACGGCAGCGGGGCCCGGTGCGGCGGCGCGGCCGTTGCGCCGCTCGGGTGCCATGCGCGGGGGGCAAAGCCCCCGCCTCTTCCCTCTAGCGGCGCGGCTGAAAGTCGCGCCTTTGATCAAACGGCCCCCCCTCGTGGGGGCCTGCCTTTGAGAAAAACGGGGGGGCGCTGCCCCCCCCCCCCTCACGTGGGGGGCCTTCTTTGAGGAAAACGGGGGGGCGTTGCCCCCCCCCCCTTGGTGTAACCGCGGCCCCCCATTCATGGGGGGCGGTTTTGGCCAGCCGGGGGATTTAATTCCCCCGGTTCTTCTCCCTTCCGGCCGGCCCAACATGGCCTGTCGGTTCTTCCTCAATGGGACCGGCAAGGCCGGTCCCCTTTCCGGCTTCCGACATCGGCGGCCCGGCTAGCCGCCGGTCTTCTCGTTCTGCCGCGGCCCGGAACCGGTCGCGGCCTTCGTCGTCCGGCACAGTGCGACGGCACCGCACCCCTCCGCCACGGCCCTGCTCTGGCGGTGGCGCCTTTGGTTTCCTTTGTCGTGGCGCGACGGTGTCGCGTTAATGATAATCTTTCCACGGCGCGGCGCGACGGCGCCGCGCAATATTTGCCGTGTGATTCCCACGTGGTGCGACGACACCATGCCATCTCGTTCATTCGTAAGAAAATAATATTCAAGAACAAAGGAGGGGGGATTCGGCCGTGTTTGTGCGGTCCGGCCCCCCTCTCGTTATTTGATAACACTTAACATTAATCCTCAAGATTGTCATGCTAGAACCAAGAATGAGAATAATAAATAATCAACAACAAACCCCTACCTTGAAAACAAGTGCGGAGCATGTCAACAAACCGCGGAAGACAAGCGTCGCGGAGGTCGGGCGTCGCAGTAATCATTCATCGATTCCGTTGACAAAGAGGTACATCCGAAGAGATACGTCGTTGGTGAATCTTCATAAGCCGACGAAGAAAGTCCGAGGAGGAAGTTGTGTTCCCTTTTGTTGACACGGAAGGCGTCGTCGATCTTCGGAAACAAACCGGCTACGAAGAAGAGAGAAGCGGTGTTCTTGAGTGTTCTTCATGTTCTTCGTTGTGTTTGAAGAAGAAGAAGAAAGCTCCAAACTCTCTCAAGGTGGCTAAGGAGACCAACCAAAATAAAATAAGCTAAGGCTTATTTTATTCACACAATTAAAAATTTTAATTTCAAAGGTTTGAAATTCAGACAACTCAACTCCATTAATTAACCAAGTTGTCAAGTTCATTAAAAGAGGAGTTTAAGGGAGTTTAAAAAAAAGAAGGTGAAGAGTTAGGGTTCGTGTGAGCCCCACCACACTTAATCCTCTCAAGGGAGGTTAAGTGGATGTGGGTCCCACCCCTAACTCCCTTTGGAAGAAGTTAACCAAAAAAATAAAAATAAAAAGTGTTTCCACATTTTTATTTAACTTCTTATAATTTCTCCCAAAACTAACTTTCGTCCCGCATAAAACGCAACCTCGGAAAAGGTCTCCTTAAGCGAATATCAGCGCTGCGAGTTCATCGGTGCCCTCGGAATTTGATTCTGGGCACCGGTTCAAAAGTTAGAAATTCCCGCTTGTTCGTTCATTGAACGTACCCGAGCCAAACTTCGGAAATTGATTCCAGGAACTCCGGGCCTCGGAATCAGGTGCCGTCAGAAACCGCGCTCTTGTAAAATTCAAAGAAAATTAAGAAAAAATTTCCTTTGAATTTTACAGGTCTTTAAAATTAGTGTTATGTGTTAGGGATTTTTCATGGACCGAGTTTGGAGGCACACCATGGGGCATTAGTATGCATTGGGTTGCATTATTAATGTGATGAGTCCACCAATGAGATTCTCGATTATTATTCCCTTTTTAATAAAATTGCTAAATTTATTCTAAATGTTATGATTAATTATTTTAAATTTATTAACTTGATTTAGGGTATTAGAATATAGTTTGGTATTTTAATATCATTTTTAGTCCTTGTCCATCCCCTCAAAACTTCTATCATCTCCTATACATAAATCAATAACTTAAAATAAAAAGAATGTGGTCTACATTCCCACCATTATGATATTTATACTTTTTATTTATGCTTGTGGATTATTTTTTCAATACTAAGGTGATCAACATGTTTAAATTAAATAAACTGGATTACTAAAATATTATTTATTTGTTTTTAATTAATTATGATCTTCAAAAAAGTAAATTGAAATGCCTCAACTAAGATGAAAAAGTTTCCAAGGACCTGATGGATCATGAAACTAAGTAGTTTACCTCAACCGTCGATATAGGAGGCCTTGAATTAAGTCAGGTATATCCTAGGTGGATAGACCATTTTTGATTGATCAATGATTTTATGAACAGACCGGCCTAGTGAGTCTTTGACCAATAAGATGGGTTATACTCCATCTCTTTTTATATTTCCTATTTAGTCAAACCAATGTAAACAATAAAGTTGTGATGCCTTAGTGTGGATTCAAAAATATATGAAGTCATTAGATAATTAGGTGTCAACCAGAGACCTATCTTGTACTAAGTATGCATGCGAGGATTCCTCTATAGTAATTTGACCTAGGGGACCCATTGGGTGCCCTAGTGACTAACTAAACATAAGAAGGAGTGTATAATCTTGGTAGAGATAGTGATGGGTGTCATCTAGAACCTACATCAAACATATACGACTGTGGGGTGTTAAATTTTAGTAATAGTTTTAGGAATTTATACAACCCTTGATATTATTTTATGCCATCATGTTATTATTTTGGATACCACTGTGGTGTCTAAATTTTCTTCCAAAAACCTGAAGTATGGCCATTATGTGAAAATGGTATATTTGATGCATATAAGTGTTTCCTAGGATCTATCCATTGGAAATATATAGTATTTTATCATACATCCTGGATGAAGATTTCATTTTTAATTCTAGGTGTTTATCTAAGGATTTGACTATTATTCCATGTGAATAATTCCTAGCACATCATGATTCAACCTAATTTTGATATGGTTATCCCTAGTTTTCACATCTATCTAAGATTCCTAGCTTTAATATGATCTAGTTTTATAGGCTTGACGGTGGTTTTTTTTCTTCATAATTATTATTAATAGATTCCTAGATCATCCATAGTATATAGCCATTCAAGGTTAATAACATTACTTGTTGTTGGGTAGGATGCCCAAGATGTCTAGAACTTGGATGTTTGGCATGGAGACTTGGGGGTGTTTTTGATTTAGTAACTCCTCAGGATTCCTGAGAATTATCCTCATTCGATTCATTTCATTTTATATTAAAAGAGATTCTCAAGAATAATAGGATCTATCCCATACATCCCTTAATCATTAGTTATTATAATATTGATCATGAATATGATAGATGCCTTGGATACACAACAAAATAATATTTATATGGCTATAGTCATATCATAATATGATCATAGATACCAAAACACTGGCCAAGGTAGTCATAGTTAATCAGGGTCATGGGATTGAGGATCAGAAACTATATGGTTTTGTATATGGGTTGGCACAGTCTATAGGACATAATCTGAGATATTCGAACGTCGATCTAAAGTAGTTATTATTATATTATTTTATTTATAATTTAAAAAATTATTATTTATACTGATCATGTCACATACACATTTTACTGTGCATGATGGTTGGTATGGGATTGTTTTAGTGGGTCTCTACTGAGTTTTATACTCAATCTTCACTTGGTACACTATTTCATACAGATACTTGAGTACCTCTGAGATGGTCATTACTTTCATAGGTTAGGACTGAGATCTGGGAAACCATGATCCACCAGACAACTTAGATGAGGTCAGATATTAGGAAGAGGAGAGGCCTGGTGTAGTTATAGATCTAATATATTTTATTAATTTTACCCCTATATGTATATGTGACCCACCTCATGGGTAGTAATCTATTGTATACATGGAATTTCTATTCAGTATTTTACTGCATTTCATTTATTCTCAATCTTATCTATATTCATTTCTTAAACTATGAATTTATTTTTCATTAATTTTATTTGATTATTTATTATTCTATTGTGAATTTAGGGTTCATAGAATCCCCATGGTATCTTTTTAATCCACCATTTTTAATCGAAAGCCTCTGCCATTTGGTGAGGCATGCCTATGGTTTTGTGGTGAACTAATTAAGGGAACCAACCAAGTGGCCTCTGGACCAAAATGTTACAAAGTGGAATCAGAGTTTTTTATCTTTTTTTAAAATTCTAGTATCTTATAGACTAGATAGAAAAGTAAGTGTTGGATATTGTGATAAAATATGGACTAGTATGTAGTGAAAACCTTTTCTGTAAGTCTAGGTTACCATGGGAATAAGACTGATTTTATTAGGTTTTGGTATTACAATTGATATGATTTTCACTTCAAGTGATGGATGTGAATTTTTAAATTTATGACTTATGAGTTTTTGGATTTCTGGTCTTGGACTATTTCTAAAGGGCCATTTATCTAGTTTTAACTCTTTCCAATTAGACTAAAGAGACATATCATATATCATACCAATAACATGGGATTCACAATATAAGCCATATTGTGTTATTATTTTCACTAGTGATCAAGTCCTAGTATATTAATGTGTCCAGAACTGCATATATAGATCTTTCCCAGATAATTACTTCGTGAAATTCTAATCAGCTAGTCCAGCCAGTAAATGTATCTCATTATGATGGTGGGTCTTATGGATCTTATAGTGAAATTAATGATTATGATTATATTCAGGAGGTCCTATTATAAAAGGATGACTAGAGACCCTAAGGGGTTTGAAATGGAATTTTGAGTCTTAAAGAGAAACCTGATGGGGGTGATTTTCACATAAGTTGGGTTATTTAATGTTCTAGTAAATACCTTTATAAAGTTTTCACATATATCTTGGAATGAAATTTAATTTAACTAAGATGTTTGTTTATCATTCCCTTTGCATAGGTCATTTAGGTTGATATTGATGTATCAGTGTGACCATGGGTGATTTTTTATTCTTGAGGGATTATCCTTATATATGGAATATTGATGAGAATTAGTTCCCTAGTGGCCTAATGAATTGGAAGTAGGTGTCTTTTCTTTGTTTATATGATACATTGGAGTGGGTGGTTTAGTATATCGATGTTATGGTTGATACATGATATTTATGGAGTTACCCATTAGTTGTGAGCTTATGAGACTTAAAAGGCCAGTCTAGGTGGGAGAAACATAGGCCTTTATATTAGTTGAACACTAGTGAGAACATGATTTTATTAGTTAGGGGAAACCCATCTAAGGGGTTATCCTAGAATTCTGCTGACGTTGGAGGTAGTGATAAAGGATATACACTTGGGTTGAGATCTATGAATAGAGTTTCTTTCTAGTATGTGGTATAAGAATGGTAATGCCTAATTTTTCAATAAAAAAATAAACTTTATTACTTTGATATAGAGTTTTTATTAAATGAAATGACTATTTGGGTTCCTAAAATAATTTTCTTAGATTTGTTTTAGTAATTTAGTGTGATCATGGGTAAACAATAAAGGTTTTTGAATCACGATAGTTCGAGAATAAGTATGTATATGTGATTAAAACACCTTGGTGAAATGAAGGATGCACATGGTTTAGGAATGAAAATATGTTGTTGGTTATCAGGAGATATACCTTTTTATAAATAAGGTTCTCGATATTGGATAGGACTTCCAATTGATATCCTGGTTTATAAATTTTACATGTTGTGAAACATGATAAAATTAGTTTGGTGAGGTAAGACTCATGGGAGAATTATTGAGGTGTTTTATTGGGTTATATGAGATTTTACATCAGGTGTGCAATATGGGATGGGAATGGTATGTGTAATTTGGGTATTTACCCATTTTAATCGTAAATCTGTGATGAATGTGAGCGGTATTCAAGTTGATTGAAGTTTGATGAGGTACTTGCGGGCATGGTAACCCAATGATTTAGATAAAATAAAGGATGTCCCTTTGAAGTGTGGGATATTTTGGAATATTAATGGATATAGTGATATCGTTGATCCATGTTTTAGGAAGGTGATTTCTAGTATGGAGTGATCATGGGTCAGAAGGAGTGGCACATTATTTCTTTGATTTAGCCTATTGAGGTGGAACTCTAAGAGCGGTATAAGGTGAAAAATATGGTTGGGAGCACACCATTGAAATTTTATAGACATGAACCTCATTTTAACTTAGGTTTTTGGTTAAATAATGAGATAATGTGAACAAAAATATAATAGAGAGTGAGATAATGGACGTAGGTGATGTGGTCATCATAATAAGGGGACATGAGAGTTGGGATCAATTGTTAGATGATCTTTATTTCATTTTGATGCTATTATAAAATGAATTAAATTTATTTTTATATTCCTTATAGAATTTAATATAGGGAATTTTATTTTATTTTAGGCCAATATCGTGCATTGGTGTTAGGCTTGGGATAAAGTTTAAAGGGATCTAGTGGTTCTTAGATCAAATATATATCTGCACTTGTGGTAGGGAGTGAAAATGGTTTTTCATGATTGAAGATATAATTGAGAAATATCACCAAGAATCAACAATTGAGTATGATGAGAATGTTTGGGTGATCATAGAGTTCCTCCAAGATTAAGTCATCATGATCAGGTAACTTGGTAACACATTAATAGTTAGATCTAAGCATTCTTAAGAAGGGTCAGATAGAGGCAGTTTGATTAGTGTTGTCACATGTGATCAGATGTGTTGAACCAGGAACCACATCAAGTGAATCATGTTGATGCCTGAAATATACTAGGACATGTGATTCCAATATAAGGGTGCTTAATGGATAAAAATAAAAGGTTTTGTACTATAATCTAGGAGAAATATAATATGGATGATAAATTAATAAATTATGTGTTCATGTTTTAAGATGGATAAGTATCATGGAGAACCATTTCGCAGTTTCAAAAAATACAGCTGAGCAATGGATCACGGTTTGGGGGATTATATTCTATAACATGGAGGTTGTTCTTTAGAAGAACCACTAGTTTTTCCAGATATAACATGATCGTTTGATGGAGAATGGATAAACAAAATGTGTTTAGAGATACATATGGTTAACAAACAAGAATTATTTATGATGAGAAGTGTTATTATAGGGATATTTTATGATCTTGTATCTATACATGTTTTAAATTCTGTAAGTAATTTTAATTTTTGAATTAATGAAAATGATAAATTTTGAACTGAGGTTCTAATTATAATTCAAAAATTTGGTACTTCTAAATGTGATGTATTTATACATCAAATGGGTCAAATAAGGTATCTTGGGTGCATGATGAATTCATGGAATATTTTTGTCATGTTTTATTGGTTTTTATATATTTTGACCCTGGGGAATGGTTTGGGCTATATGAATTAGAGAAAACCAAAAATGTACCTTTAAACATGAGGAGTTTTAGTTTACCTTATTTGGTTCATGGTTGTCTGGAATGGTGGTGAAGGGTTTTTAGGAAAATATGTGAATTCAAGGGGAAACCATGTGACATGGTTATGGTTAGAAGTAGGGTGCATGGTTTCAAAAAACCCAGCAAGGTTATAGAGAAAACTATATGAGGTGGAGGTCCTGAGGTAGTGTCATCTACAAGGTTAGAGAATAGTTTTGAAAACATTGTAGGAAACTCATAAAACACCTTAAAAGTAACTATTTACAATTTTTCTCTTATGATTTTATTATGATGTAATTCCCCTTTCCCCACTCTTCTTCCCTCATGTGAGTCGGTCTTCCACCCCCATCCTCGCCTCCTATAAACCATTAATGAGGGTTATTATAATGGGTATTATTCTATTATATTTATGAATGATCTTAATTTTATGGTTCTTTTCTTAACCCCTCCTTCCCTCAATTATTATTTATAAATTTTTAGGTTTGGTTTTTATTGAAAATTTAACCAGATCAAAGAGGATTTATGAGTTTCTTAAAGGTATTTTGTGAATCTTGTATGAGGGTATCTTGAGATTCTATGCTCACCCATTTACACAAAAATTCATTAAAGTATGTTTCTATTTAAGAATTTATTTTTTATATTTTAAAATAATTATAAATTATTTTATTTTATAATTGATGTAGCGTGTTTGGTATTTTTCTTGGTATGATGTCTTTTTCATGTTATGTGTCATTAGTGTGCATTTGTTTGAATTTTGGATGTGATGAGGCTGTCATGGAGCTTTTCACTAGTTATTACCTTTTTCAATTTAATTAATTAATTAATTATAAATGTTATAATTAATTATTTTAGGTTTATTGGATTGAGTTAGGGTCTTGGAATGTGGTGTCTGATTAGAAGATCTTGGTTGGACATTGGATTGGCCTTGGTAGCTACTATCGACCCTTGGATGAAAATGGAAATCTTAAAATAAAAGGTAGGTGGTATGCACACTTTTCCTTGTGGTATTAATTATTTTTTATTATATTTTATTTTGTTCTCTCTATTTTTTGGATTTACAAATGTAAATTAAATGAACCATATAATTAAAATATTAACTAATTTCTTTTAATTAAATAGTGGTTTAAATTAATTAAATTTAAAGGCCTCAACTAGAATGAAAAATGATCCAATTCACTGATAGACCCTGGTACTAGCTTGTTTTACTCAATCATTAATGGATTACCTTGACTTGAGTCATCCATAGTATAGGTGGATAGACTATAGTCTATTGATAATCGGTTGGGTGAGAAGACAACCCTAGTGGGACTTTGACAACCGAGATGCGACATCGGAAATATTTTTGACTATTTTATATATGGAGGACCCTAGGTAGTTGGTAAGGTCATGATTCCATGATATGGATTCCATATAATGTGATTCCCTTATATAATTGGTTGTTGGATCGAGGATTGGATTAGAATAAAGACCCTTGTGAAGATGTTTGTTAACTACTATTACCTTGGGGACCAATTGAGTTCCTTGATGATTAACTAACCTAAGAGGGATTATATAGTTAGGGTAGAAAAGGTGGCGGGTGTCACTTAAAACCTACACTAAACATGTAATCTCATGGGACAATGAATTGTAGTGATGGGTTTTTGTGTTCTACCAACCATTAACATTATTTTAAGCCATCATGTATTTATAATGTGTTTACTTTATGGTGGAATCCCAAAGGTGATTCCAGGGATCTATCCTTGGGCCTTACCTGGAATTGTGTGATAGGGATTGTATGACTATTTTGATGTGGATTCTTAGTATATATCATGGTATTTTTCTATTGAGTCACATGAGGAATTTCTGTAAAATTGAAAATTGAGCTTATGCCTATATGAGACACCTTGGATGCCACTGATTTCTAGAATACCAAGCTTTAATAAGAACTAATAACTTTGGATTGGGGTATTTTCTTATTTTGTTTATGATTATTATGTTTATAAGATTAGTAGGTCAGCCCAAAGATCTGATCAGTCAATCTAGATACTGTTACTCGTTCTTGAAAGGGATTCCCAAGATGTCTGGGATCCATCCATTTTGAATGGTGACTGGGGGGTTGTTTTTGATTTAGTGACTTCCTAGAATTCCTTTTATTCATCCCCATTTAATAAATTTCATAATAGTTTATATATATTTCTAGGATTCTTAAGATCTCATCATTGAGTAATTTATCATGATTTTGTAACCATTTAATCCCGACTTTTAAGGATTCCTAGCTTACACTAGGATTCAGAATTTTTTCCCATGATATTGTGATGTGCTCAAAGACACCTCAGTATTGGATGAAGTAGTTATGGTCAATTCTGGGTACATAACTAATGAAAATAATTGTATAGTTTGGTGTGTGGGTTGGAACGGTCCATGCAACATTCTCAAAGATATTCCATAATTGAGCTAAATAATTTTTTTTATATTGTTTTATTTATTATTGAGTATCTTATTATTTATACTAAGCATGTCACATGAACATCTCACTCTTTATTCCAGTAAGTGTGGGGCCACATTGTTGGTTCCCTACTGATTTTTTACTCACACTATACTCAGGACACAATTGCGCATGGGTACTAGAGAAGCTCTCACATGGTTATTGTAGGCACAGGTTTGGGTTGAGTCATAGTATTAGATGATTAAGAAGAATACTCAAATGAGGTTGTATATAGGAATAAGGTATGGGTTTGTTTATTCATAGAGACAACATATTTTATTTATTCTTCATTGATATTTATGTGATTGGACAATTGGGAATCGATATGTTGTATGTATGGATTGGTTGTTTTATCCTTTACTACATTTCATTTATTATTTATCTTATTAATATTCATTTATCTATATTATAGATTATTTTTCATGGATGTTATTTTATTGTTAATTATTATACTTTGTACATTAATATAGTTAGTATAGCATCCCGATAATACATTCAGAGTCCCCCAATACTAGTTGGTATCCACTTTTCTTCAGGGAGGTGTTCCTGACTTATTGTGATGAACAAGGCCAGGGGAACCAATCGAGTGTCCTTTGGACTAGTTTTTCATAGAGGTAACCATAAAAAATCATTTGTAAAAATCCCTGAATAATCCAAATCCCCATCAAGATATATTAATCCTAAATAATAATAAGGCCAAATGTAGGTATCCACAATTTTTTTAATTCATCTAAAAATAAGAAAAAAAAACAAATAAAAACACACTCATGAGAGAAGAATATCCTGTGATAAACACCACTCCATGAAACACAAAAGTAAATGATAATAGTTTCCAACCAGTCACAGACAATAATTCAAGAGATTAGTTGAAATTTATATATAAAAATCATAACCAAAATGATATCCAAGAGACCATAATTTAGGTCATAAAATTTATCATTATCTCATAACATATGAATGGGAAAATGTTACACTAATAAAAAAATCCTCTATATAAAACTATCAGGGATATATCATCAATTCATGGAGATGAAGGGAAAATAAACTCTCAGCTCACTATATAACACTTACCAATTGTTGACATATAAAAACCCCAAATAGGGAACAATCACAATAAATTTTACCAACTGACCCACAAACTAAATTGGTTTAGAACTCATCCTAGTCACCTAAACACATAACCTAGGCTAAAATCCATCCAATCACATGGATAACATAATACATATACCTCAAGAGGTATAATCAATCGATGAGGCTTGAGAAAATAAGAAATAACTATTAGATCTACAAAATAATGATAGAATAAATACCCATGTAATAATCAAATCAAGAATTACCTCAAAGGATCATGCCACTTTGAACACATAGGGAATAAATTAAAAGATCATATAATCTTTCTTGGATTCTTATTTTGATAATTCTTCTTACAAAAGTTATCAAGGAGAACTGGGAATCCAAATCAAAGAAAGGTACTTCGAGATTTCAATAAAGGGGGCTTAGTGATCCAAGGGATTCCATAATTAAACCATAGTATAAATATCTTGTTCATACAATTATTAAAGTGATTTAAAGAATATTTTCCCCAATCATCCCATACAAGATGAAATTGAGGAACCACCCCTCAAGATCATCTTTATGTGATAAAATTCTACCTATAACTCCCTAGTCAATCACATCCTTAGAAGACAACAGGCTATATTTCAATACAACTGATCTAATGTATGGGTGAAGATACCTCTGTATCAATTGAAACTTAATAAATTTATTGGTGACTAAATAAGTTGAAAATAATACAAACACTAAAAAAATTTATTGGTATACTCCTTAACTACTCATTTACCATTATAAATGAATATGAATTCCATGGATTTATCCAACTTTACATTCTAAAGATAATTTCCAGGAATAATTTTTCTGAAAAATTATCAATAAAAAACTTCTTAGAAATGATATGAAATAAAGATTTACAACCACACTTGGCTCAGTTGTTTAAAAAATCCAACCAAAACATTCAACACGAAGTTTCAAGAGTGTTCAAATTATGGAATATTACCCCAATTCTCCTTAACCAATCCATCACCCCAAAATACCTTGACCACTATAGAAAGTAGATGGTCAATAATTTTGAAAATATTTAATGGGGTGTATAAGTAGAGAAGATTCTAGCTCCAAAACTCTATTTAGAGTCTAAATAGAGTTCCCAACTAAAAGTGTTTCACTTATATGATAAGCTAAATCACTATAATGATCATCCATAGAAAAATAATTTATATATTCAATCAAAACATTTCAAGGAACAATATTTTAAATAACATGAACCCCATCAATTCCTTCTTCACAAAAAAAATAAAACCATACTTATATAACAAAGGGATTAAGACCAATAGACTAATTCACTAAAATAAAGAACATCAATCCACACCAGAAAAGATTGATTTTTCTGAAATTACCAACACTTAGTGAATATTATAAAACTTATTTTACAAAATATCAAATATATAAAACACTTTCCCTCATTTAAGAAACTTAATAGAAATCCATTTTAAAACTTTTACATAAGTTTAAATCACTACCCTCTCTACTATGGTATCCAAAACATTTATATAAAATATATTTTCATTTTGAGCAACTCCTAGTTTTAATCCTAAAACTAAACAATCTTGAAGATAACCCAAATATAGTAAGAATAATTTTATCAAATAAAAAACCAAAAATGTTTTTTTGGTTGAAACATTTTGTGAAATATTTTTTCACACAAATATAACCTTTAAAATACAAGGTCACAAAACATAAATACACCAAAATACCCTTTTTTATCCCTCTCTAATAAATGTGAATCACTTTAAGAGGTCATCGAAATCAAAACAAGATCAAATAGTAAATCTAGTAGGGATATAGGACTATAGATATATTGGCCACTTATCTTATAAAAACATACATGAATCATGTGACAACACCTATCAGGACCACATACCCTTGAATATAATCATTATATGGTTTTATAAACCATGAAATATAACTATGAAGAACTATTTAATTATATATTTTACCCAAAAACTCAATATTAATTATATTTTATATGATATATTTCAATGGTGATTGAAATACCATCATTGAAGATCAAAATCTATAACAAAAAATAAAATTTAGAATTCCAATTCAATAAAAAAAATCATGAATACCCTTGTAATGTCAATTATTTTTATAAAAGGTTGTGTTCAGTCGCCAACTCATGACAAACCTGTTGATTCATGATAATCCTATCTTTGTAATACCATGACTTACCCAAGGTGCATTATCAATCTCAATTAGATGGAAACCAGTAGTGATGTATAAAAATAAAAACCAAGTGGGAATGATTTCACCATATCATAATAATAATTATAAATTAGTGGAATCCAATCAATAACCCATCAAGGTATGGCTATACATTATAACTCGACGAATATAAAATAAATTATTATTAATAAGATACAAAACCAAATGAGTCCAAAAATATCAATATCTAAAAGAGTCACAATCAATGGGAATGGGAATTCTTATGTTTTACAAGCATTCCACATCATCCACAATAAATACATCACAATATTGTCTAAAAAAAGGCAACAAGAATAACAAAAAGTATATTCCAAATTATCAAATCTATAAATGTCCCAAAAATAAATCACCAACTTGTGCCACCACTAAAATGTCTAAACGTGACCCATGGTCCATCACCACATCCAAAAAATTACACCAATAAAATACATGGTTGATATCTAAACTCAGATCACAACCTATTCACCTATATAAAAAATGAGAGCAGTGTACACATGAACATAGTTTTCAAGATAGTTTTTGAACCAAACTAGCCCAGTAGGATTCTAACTAAGATTATATGTAACTCTATTTTGTAAAAATTTTCATAAATGTTAGTTTGATTTTTTTTATAATTTTGATTTTTAACTAAAACATATAAATAAAAACAAGATTCATATATTATACTTTTTCAAAATATCTAGTTAAAAACATTTTGGAAGATAAATACAAAACTATACTTTGAAAAAAAAGATTTAATACATATAAATATAAAATAAATTTTCTCTGACGTCCTTCTTTAAAAACCCATTTCTATAACAAAGGGGTGTAATACACTATTTGAAATGAAAAAACAATCTAAAAAAATAAAAAGTTATTTATTCCATGTTTTTAAAACAAATACAAACAATTTTCCTTCTTTCATAACATTACACAAAACCCTTTTCAAATAAAGTGGAAAAGTAAAAAAAACTATGAATAAAGAAGGAAAGTGTGTAATAAATTTGAATTAACATATGAAATAATCTTAATATAAATTAGTAAAATAAAATTAAATAGTGCCACTAACCAAAATGGGAATTAGTGGATGCCAATATAATAGGAAACATAAATCCCCATGAATATACCAACATCAATGAATAATAATTATTGGAAACTCAATAGATCTTAATATGGAATGGTCTTAGACATATATCAGTTGAATCCACTATTAAGATTGTATTTTATTCCTAAGGGATATCAACATAAGTGTAAATCTCATTAGGGGAATATCCCTAGAAAGGGAACAACCTACACTTGGGATATTTTATCCAGGGAATAACCTAACTAGTATATCAAACTTGATCTATCACATAGTTTCTTTGGATTCCAATGAAAAAGCCAATGTGGTGGTGAGAAATAAACAAACAAAATTTCCATAACATTAATTAACAAAAAATATTGAACAAAAAAGCACATATAAAAAACAAAACCCTATAAAGAAACAACCCGGTTAAAATCAAAATAAAATAAAATAATAATTGAATTCATAACCCCTAGAGATGGAAGACGTATATTAAATACATAATCCATTTCATCTCACAAAGAGGGTGTGAAATCATAACACAATCTCATTTCACAAATTTCTAATCATACCTTTAAAACAAACATACAAATCCTGATATAAAACTATTCTTTTAATGAACCAATAATACTATTTATCATGTTCTAAATGGTCCTCTACATTTTTCTATAGAAAACCATGTCAAAAATCTCTTTTAAAACCACATAAGGACCGAAACTTTGAAACTATATCACACCTCTTATATGATTCAAATAAAAACTAAAAAACCTATTTAAAGGAAATACCACGTAAAATATATATTACATACGATAGATTCTAAAACAAGGATTAACCCATTCATTTTTCATGACAGTAATTTGAAAAATTAAGCATATGATTTTTTACAAAATCTAGGAAAGAAAAGAATTTCCCAAAATAAATACTAGAAAACTCATTATAAAAATTACACGCGACTCATAAAAATAACATAAAATATTTTATAAATCCATCAGGAGTATCACATATAATTATATTAAGATATAAAAATCCATTAACATACCAAAACATTTCCGGAAATTATCAAAAAATATTACATCACAAAAACACACATTTCAATCAATCAGAAAACACTAACCACTAATAATAAAACTACAATCTTGCAATGAAATGGTTTAACAACCCAAAATATTATCAATGGAATTTTACTTTATATAATTATATCATAAAATGCATAAATCACATAGATAAACCAATAAAAACATTATTCTTATAAATTAATATTAAAATAAGTCGTATTTATAGAAATTAAGGAAGTTATACCAAGTGAATTGTAACATGGTCATTGGAAAAGTAATATGATCATTAGGAATAGTAATATGGTTGTTATAATAGTAACCTAATCTTTGAATATATAAATAAAATTTAGGTATTTTTTAAATGAAAATAATGTATAATTATATCAAGGTATAGAAAAATACATGTTTCAAAAATGAAAAATTAAGTGTCGGTTATTTTGTAAAACACAAATGATTATTTACATTTTTAAAATTAAGATAATTTTTTAAAATACAATTTATTTTTCTATAATATATTCATATATTATTATTTTGTTGCATTATAAATATAAGATAATTTTTTTAGACCTTAATTAATTTTTTAAAGGTTAATAAAATCTATTATAATATTAAAATTATTTTTTTAGTAAATGATGATTTTATTTAAAAATTAAATTTATCATATTTATAATTTTATTATCTATAACTTTATTCCATTTTTGAAATCTATGTGTCTAAAAATGTTTAGGGTGAAGTTATGATATTTTTCTCAAATGGTTTATTTTTTGGTGAATAGTGAAATACATTAATTTACTATGTAAGCTAAATACAAGAATGTTTTATTAATTGATGATTTATGGATGATATAAGTACTATTATCTAGAAACATATTTCACTATTTAATATATTTAGTCATAGGAATCAACAATATTTATAGACTTGTTCTAAAAAAATAAACTAATGAATATAATAATCCAAAACACCCCACTCATATTCCTATAAATACCACCCCTTCTCCTCACACCTTAAAATACATTAATGTTGTATAAAACATTTCTTATTCCCTTAAAATAATCTTCCCCACCTCAAAGAGCTATCGGTATCAATAAAATGACAAACCGAAGTTCCTTAAGGAGGTTCGTAAGGAGACAACATTCAAGAGGTAAAATTATTAATTCTTATCTTTTAATTTCATTTCATTTATTATCCTCTCCTCAACTCCACCATATAAAGTGGAATGATAAATATATTATGATATATATATAATTTCATTTAATTTTTTTAATGGAATATCCATCATGAAATCTTTTCCCTTCTCTTTTTATTCTAAAAATGAAAGAATCATCTTTGATATCTCGATTCACTACCTTCATAGATGATGAGAATAGTTTTCCATTACTTAATTAAGGGATTATTATAAAACCATTATTACAGTTAAAAATATTTTAATATTTATATTATAACTTTTTAAATTTTCGGGAAATAATTTATATACATAATATTAAATAAAGAAACTAGTCTGTAATAGTTATAAAAACAACTGAAATAAACTAAACAATTATTATTAATGTTTTTTAAAATGAATCATCCTAATATTATAAAATAAAATGATATATGGACCATTTAAACTTATAAAAGTGAATTAATTCCATGTAATTTTAATTTTATATAATTATTCTCATTTAAAAATAACTTTTCTAATTATGTACAAGTAAACCGACAATGATCCATGAAATTGAATGCTCCTAAAATGAAAAAAAAAAGAACTTTATAACTCATTAAAATGGCCATAAATGAACTTAATAAAATTATAATAAATAAAATTAATATATAATTGGTTTTTAATTAAGTAATTAATTAATCTAATTTTATTATCCTAGGTATTAAGAGAAAGTGCATAACACATTCTGACATGTGGTAAGGGGACTCTCAAACCCAACTCACTTTCTTTGGGTTATCCATGTTTCATGAAAAATTTTAGTGCGTATATTTATTTAATGTTTCATAAAAGTAATTTAATTATTATTACTATTTTATTTAATGATGTACATTTTTTCAACTTTATTTCATGAGAAATAAAAAAAATCGAAAAGAACTCTTCTTTCCAAAAAAAACATCTTGAGTTCTCTTTATTTATTTCATCTTCGCTCCAGAATGATGACTCTAATACCAAATATGTTTTTTTATTTGGGGTCCCAAAATGTTTATTCATTAATGTATTATTTATTACATCCTGATGAAACAAATTCCTTTCCATGTTTAATTTCATGTCTACTATATTTTTCGTTCTTTGTGGAATGCATGATTATGTAAATGCTATGACGTGACGGGTGGTCCTAAAATTATATAGCCCTCCAATGGATTGGGGAATGTGATGTTTCTCATGAGATAAATTTTATTATGTGTTAACATGATGATTTAATTGTTCATAATGATTATGTTATGATTATTCACATATGTTATGCGTGAACATGATGCTAGCTTCGTTCACAACTATATGTGGTATTTTACCACTAAGGCATGATGTTTCATTTTAATGCATTGCCACATTCCATGACTTAATCTAATGTTTCCATCAATATGTATATGATGATTCTATGAATGTTTTTTAAATATTATTATCATTCTCAATCATTTTATATTGATTAATGTTCATTATTTATCCTCTTACTGGAATTTTATCTCAACGCTTTTAATAATTCATATCCTAAGGTGCTTACAAATACAAAGGAGAAGGCGGGGTATTAGAAGGATAAATAATAAGGATTTAATTAAATGATTATTTTTAATTATTTACAAGTTATGTATGAGCTTAATTTTCCCAAGACATTAAACCTTTTGATCTTGTATTTTCAACATTATTTTGTTTTTTTTATTAAAACGATGAAATAGTTATGTAAGAAAATGTTGGGTAACTACAGTTGGAATCATAGCATGGTTTAATTAATTTAAGAATTATTATTAGATAAATTTATTGAAAAACCTTGGGATAAAACTAATAACTGAAGAACAATACCCTCCCTTTTTTTCACTTTAGTACGTAAAACGAAATTTTTGAGGATTAAATTTCATAAGGGGAAAATAATGTAACAACCTAAAATTTTATCAATGGAATTTCCCTTATAATAAATATTTCACAAAACACATTAATGACATATAAAACCCAATAAAAACATTATTCTAATAAATATAGATTGAAATAAGTGGTATTTATAGAAATTAAGAAACCTATACCAATGGAATTGTAACACAACCATTGGAATAGTAAAATGGTCGTAAAGAATAGTAATCCCACTATTAGAATAATATCCCCACCTACAAATATATAAATAAAATTTAGTTATTTTATAAATTAAAATATTATATAATTATATCATGGTATAAATAAATAAATGTTTTAAAATTGACAAACTTATTTTGGGAATTTTTTAAAATGTAAATGATTATTTATAAATTTATAATTAATATAATGATTTAAAAGAAAATTTATTTTCATAAAATATATTATTATATTATTAGTTTTTTCATTATAATTATAATATAATTTTATGAGTCCTTAATTAATTTTTCAAATGGTCATGAAAACGATTATAATATTAAAATCAATATTTTTTGAATAAATGAGGTTTTTTAAATTAAATTTTTCATATTAAAAAAATATTTTCCATAAAATGGATTAAATTTTAAAAATATAAATTTTCAAAAATGGTTAGGGTGAATTTTTTGTATTTTTCTGAAATAGTAGAATTTTTTTGTGAATAGTGAAATACAGTAATATACGATATAATATAAATACATGAATTTTTGAGTTATTGATGATATATGGTTGATATAAGAACACTTTTGTCAAACTCACTTTCACTATCTAATATATTTAGTCATATGGGTCAAAGCTATTGATAGTCTTAAGTGAAAATAATAAACTAATGAACATATTAATCAAAAACACCCCTTCCCCCTACAAATACCACCCCTCACCACCCCTTCACCTCACACATTATAAGCCACGAATATTGTCTAAATTATACCCAAATACCTTCCCAAGACTGTTTCCCACATCTAAAATCTACTGGTCTCAATAAAAGAGAAAACTCATGTGCCTTAAAGAGATTCTCAAGGAGACAACATTCAAGATGTAAAATCTGCACTTCTGCTTTTTTAATTTGTTTAATTTCTTATCTTCTTCACACCAACCCCTTCCAAAGTGGCATTATAACTCAAGTATCATATATATATATATATATATATATATTATAATATTATTTTTAATGTAATTTCCATCATAAAATGTAATTTTTTCACTTTTAATTCTAAAAATGAAAGCATCATCCATGATATATTGATTCACCACCTTCATGGACGATGTATTTTAATTTTACATTACTTCTTTCATTGATGGTCATAAAACAATTATTATGGTTAAATCAGATTTTAATATTTATATTATAAATTCTTTAATATTTTGTAAATAATTTATACACATAATATTAAATAAAACAAAACTAGTTAATGATGGTCATAAAAACCGCCAAAATAATATAAATAGTTATCAATAATATTTTATCAAATTAATCATTATCATACAATAAAATAAAATTTTATATGAACCATTTAAACTTATATTTGTTCATTGTGTCCAAATAATTTCACCTCAATATAATTAAACATATTTAACTAGAACTTTATTAATTATACACAAATAAACTGACCATAAAACCAGGAAAATGAACACTCCCGAAACAATAAAATTGAACTACATAACTCATCAAAATGGTCCTAAATGGTCTAAATAAAATTACCATAAATAAAATAAATTTTTAATAGGTTTTTAATGAAGTAATTAATTAATCTAGTTTTATTATACAAGTTATTAAGTGCAAGTGCATAACACATTCAGACATAAGGTAAGGGGATTCTTGAGCCCAACTCCCTTTCATTAGGTTATCCCTCTTTAATTAAAAATTTCATTGTGGATATTCCATTAATGTTCCTTAAATTTATCTTATTTATTCATCCCTTTTTCTTCTAGGATATATTTGTTTCTAAATTTTTTTAGGGAAAATACAAAGATTTCCCAAAAGAACTATTCATTCTAAAATACATCATGAGCACTCTTGAGTTGTCTCTTATTTCCCAAGAATGATGATTCTTATACCAAATATGTTTTTACTTTTTTAATTTTGGAAGCCAAAATATTATTCATAAATTTGTTATTTATTAAATACTTATGAAACTCATTACTTTTCAGAGGTAATTTAGTGACAACTATTTTTATATATTATATGTGGAATGCATGGTTATGTAAATATTATTATTTAACATGAGGGCTTGGAATTATATATCCATTTAATGCATTGGTTAATGTGATTTATCTTAGGAGATAATGTTTATTACTCATGAAAATTATTCTATATTTCTTCACAATTATAATTTTATGATTATACACATATGTTTTTCATGAACATGTTGTTATCTTTGTTCACAACTATGTGTGGTATCTGACCACTAATACTTGATGTTTCATTTTTATGCATTTCTGAATTTGAGTCCTTAATAAAAAATTTCCCTCATGATATTGATTAATGTACTCTTCTTTTTTTATAATGATGATGATCATGCTCACTCATGTTATCATGAATCATGTTCCTTATTTATCCTCTTTTTGAGATTTTAGCGCACTGCTTCCATTGATGTATATACTCATGTGATTACATGTACTAAGGAGAAAGTGATATTTTATAAGGACAAAGAATAATTATTTAAATTAACATTTATGTTTTATTATATAAAAGTTATGTATGATCCCACTTTTCCCAAGACACTAAACCTTTTGATCCCGAATTTGTTAACATTATTATGTTGTTTATCATTAAAATGATGTATCAATTATGTAAGAAAAAGTAGGGTTACTATAGTTTGTATCAGAGAAAATTTTGGTTAATTTGGGAATTAGTATTAGATAACGTTAGTGAAAACCATTAGATAAGAAAATTAAATGGGGGATAAAAACCCTAAACTATTTTCACCATAGTATGTAAAATGAAATTCAGAGGATAAAATTCCATAATGAGGGAATAATATTAAAACCCATAATTTTATCAATGGAATTTCCCATCTTATAATTTTTTCCTAAAACACGTTAATAACATAGATAACCAATAAAAATTTTATTCTCATAAATGAAGAATCAAATAATTTTAATTTATAGAAATTATAGAACCTATACTAATAGAATAGTAACCTGACTATTTGAATAGTACTATGACCATTAGGAATAATAAGCCAACCATTATAATAGTAACCTCACCGGTGAAATTATAAATAAAATTTAGGCATTTTATAATTGAAAATATGATATAACTATATCATGGTATAAGTAAATAAATTATAAAAAAATGATAAATTAAGTGTTGGTATTTTTGTAAAATGAAAATGATTATTTACTATTTTGTATTTAATATAATTATTTAAAATAAATTTTATTTTCATAAAATAGATCCATGTATTAATATTTTATTTTATTATAATTATAAGATAGTTTCATGATACCTCTTTTAATTTTTCAAAGGGTCCTAAAATCTATTATAAAATTAAAAAAAATATTTTTTGAAAAAATGAAGACTTTATATAAAAATTAATTTTTTCATATTTAGATAATTATGTTCAATTAATGGATTTTATTTTTTAAATATACACATAAAAAATTTTTAGGGTTATTTTTTATGATTTTTATAAAATAGTTGTTTTTTTGGTTAATAGTGAAATACAATAATTTATGATATAAGATAAATACATAACATTTTGAGTCATCGCTGATGGATTGATGATTTATAAACCCTTATAAAAAATTACTTCATTATTTAATTTATTTATTCATAGGATTCAACACTATTTATAGTCTTGATCCAAAATAATAAACTAATGAATATAATGATAATAAAAAAATCCCTCTCTTCCCCTATAAATACCAGCTATTATTTTTGAAAAATTTAAGCATTTAATCTTGTCTAAATTCTTCCCAATTTCCTTCCTAATCCTCTTCTCTTTTTTCTACATCTTTTGGTCTCAATAAAATACCAAACCTAATTTCCTAAAGGAGGTTCTCAACGAGACAACACTCAAGAGGTAAAATCCTTCATTCTTTTCTTTTAATTTATTTTCTTTTATTATCCTCCCCTCACCTCCCCCATAAAAAGTGGAATGATAACTCTAGTATCATATATATACTGTAATTTTATTGTGTTAATGTAATATCAATAATCAAATATTTTCTCTTCGATTTTTATTCTAATAATGAAAACATCATCCATGATATGTCGATTAACCACCTTCATGGATGATGAGTTTTTGTTTTCCATTACTGCCTTTAATGTGATTCATAAAACCATTATTATTGTTAAAAAATATTTTAATATGTAAATTATTATTTTTTAATGATTCAAAAATAATTTATCAATATAATAATAATTAAAATTAAACTAGTTTGTGATGGTTAAAAGACCGACAAAAATAAACTAAACATATATCATTAATATTTAATCAAATAAATCATCATCATATAATAAAATCAAATTATATACGAACCATTTAGATAAATGGAAGTTCATTAATACTAAATAATTTCAATTATGTAGAATTATTCTCATTTAAAAGGATCTTCCATAAATATACACAAGTAAACCGATCAGGAAACCATGAAAACGAATGCTCTCGAAATGATTTAATTGAACTATGTAACTCATCACATGGGCTATAAATGAACATAAAAAATTATAATAAATGAAATTAATTTATTAAATATTTTTAATTATGTAATTAATTAATATAATTTGATTATCCTGAGTATTAAGTGAAATTGAATAACACATTAAAACATAAGGTAAGGGAATTGTCAAACCCAACTCCCTTTATTTGGGTTATCCTTATTTTTTGCCAAATTTTATTTTGTGGATATTATTTTAATTCTCCTTAAATTTTATTTATTTATTTTCCATTTTATTTGGGGAAATAAATGTTTTCGGTGTCATTTTAAGACAAATATAATGATATTTCAAAAGAACTCTTCTTTCCAAAATAAATCTTGACTCCCCTTGAGTTATTTTTTATTCTCTCAAGAGTGATGATTCTTGTACCAAATATGTATTTCGATTTTTAATTTGGGAACCCCAAATTTTATTAATGAAGTTATTATTTAATAATTCATTATGAAACACATTACTTTACATGGGTAATTTCATGAATAATGTTGTTATTCGTTCTACGTCGCATGCATGATTATATAAATATATGATGTGATGGGTGGACCCAGAATTATATTGCCCCCTAATTAAATGGGTAATATGATGTATCTTATGAGATAATGTGTATTACATGTGAACATGATGCATTATTGTTTAATAATTATCATGGTGTGATTATGAACATATGTTATGCATGAACATGATACTAGATTTGTCCACAACTATATTTGTTATTTGACTGCTAAGAAAAGATATTTTATTTTTACAGATTATAACATTCCATGACATAGTCAAGTGATTCCATCATGATGTTTTTGATGGTTCTATTATTATTTTATAATGATGACGATCATGGTCACTCATGATATATATATATATATATATTCATGTTCCAAATTAATCATCTTACTAATTTTTTAGATCACACCTTTCATTGATGTATATCCTTAGCTGATTACATGTACTAATGGGAAGGACATATTTTTGAAGGATAAAGAAGATGGATTTAAATAAACGATTATGTTTTTCTATATATAATTTATTTATGATGAAAATTTTCCCAAGACAATATACCTTTTTATCTCTAATTTTTAATGATATTATGTTTTTTATCTTCAAATGATGTAATAGTTATGTAAGATAAAGTAGGGTCGCTATAATTGGCCTATAAAATCCCAATATAACCAATAACCCATGATTAGAACAACTAAAACACTATATTTTATTAAATTGGCCATTAGGAATCCTATGAGAAATTGAAACCAAGGTAAAATGGAAGTAGGGATAAGATGAGATGAATAATGAAGAGAAAATGAAGTGTTTAACATTAAAAACTAATTCAAATATAAGGATAAAATAAATGAATGAAATGATAAGAATAGGAAGTGATATATTGTTTCCCCTCATGCTTTAATTATTCTTGTAATTTCAAATAGTTTGGACACATGTTTTTCCAAAGCCTGTGTAATGACCCTTGTTGTTACAAGTTTTAAGATATAGAGAGAATTTAAATTTTGGTCCCAATGGATGGGATTATTAATGAATTGGGACTCATATTATATTTTCATGCATTTAGATATATCAAGGAGTTGTTGTGGATAATAAAATATAATTAGTTGGTGGTTATTTATCATGGGTGATTGTCAGAGAAGAGTTAGGGTTACCCTATTCTTTAATTTCAACTTTTTGTCATGCCATCACTGGGCAGAGAAGGGTACTCGTATATTGTGGCCTATAAAGATAAAGTTCATAGAAAGGGGTTGAATTCCTATGAAATGGTGGTAATCAAGAAGAAATATCATGTCGTGAGGTAAGGGTTTCATCATGGTGAGTGATATGGAGGTAGGGTTGTTAGGGTTGGTTTCTTAGCTCCCTAGTAAGAATTTGTGTTGCATCCTAGAGACCATGCCACATCATGGAATTTATTGGAGAATCCTATGAAGAAACGTAGATGGGTTGTCCTATATGGTTTTGTTGTAGGTGTTAGACCATATTCAGTTTAGGTTCTAACTATGCTTAATTCTAAAGTTCTATGCCATAGTATAGCCTGGTAGGTGAATTCCATGGTGCAACGACCATTGTTTCATTTGTGACAAGGGTATTGGGATGTTTTTTTATAATGGTTCTAGTTATCAACTTTCTAGGGGTTTCTTTATGAAACACCCTTAGTCCTATTTCATTATGGATTGTTGAAGGAGGGGAGAATATATCTTGTCTCTCCCTTTTCTCCCCTTGTTTCACTTTTATCTTGGTTAATTGTGATGTTTTTGTTTAAACGATTCATGGAAATATCTATTCTTATATCTTTTTTATTATGACTATTGTTTTGCATGATTTTTGTTTTCTTCGTTAAGATAATGAACTGTCATATTCACCAGATAATGTTGAAATCATCCCACTTTTATTGGAATTTCATGTTTGGTTTGTAAATGAAGTCTTGAGAAGATGTATTGAAAATGTCATTCACCATTACTTATAACATAGGTTTACAAAAAGATTTATCTAGGGTTTTAAAACAAATAGTGAAATTGTTAATTGATTTAGGTGTATGATTTTTATATTTTTTGTGTCTTTGGTATGGGTACATTTTAGGTGTGGACACACCATTTTTTCTTGTGGTTTTAGTGTTGTGATGTCGCTTAGTGAGTTTGGTGTTGGTTATGAAGATTTGTTATGTTTTTTAATTATATAGTTTGTTAATTTGATGGTGTTTATTAATTATATAGGTGATCATGGTCTCAAAGGAGGTTGGTAAAAGCTTCGGATAAGTTATATATTAATGGTTGATATAGGTGTCATTGATTTTGTTGAGTCTCTTGATCAATTGGTATTTTATAATTGCATGCCATCATTATTACTATTAAAGTAATTTTGCGTGACTTCAGTGATCTCGCACATAGATTGGGATGGGATCACGTCATCCCAATAGTGAACATGGACTGCATAGAATTCTAAATGATTTTATGGAAGCTCCTTGTTTTAAAGAACACTAGTGATCTAATTTTTGTTTTTCCAGGGAATATGAGTTGGATTATAAATAAAAAGTGAGTTACATATAAAAAAGTTATTTTAAAAATATTATTTAATTAATTTTAATCTTATTGAAAATTTATTGATATTGATAATGGGTTTCTAATTGGAATTTCAAAATGAGAATGGTGGTTTCCAAATTATTTTTTTGTGCAATTTTGGTATAATGGATTCTAATGATTAATAAGACATTTGATAGATTTTATAAATGATTTCTAAAATTTAATTTAAATATTTTTTAAATGAATTGTAGTAGGAATTGATCTGAGATGGATTTAGTATATTTGAAATCATGTAGGTGATAATCTATTTTCCAAATTTAGTATACTTATATTCCTTCCTGGTTATGGATTCTTGATATGAATGTTATTGTATGATGGTGCAAGTTATGTGTGTTTTTTGGGGATTTTTCATTCATTTTCAAAGTTACTGGTTGATTCAAATAGATGTGGAATACCAATTATATGGATTAAATTGGTTTGTGTCTTGTAGATAAGTATCCAATGACCGGATCCATGGATACTATTTGGTGAGTTGTGAGATGTGTTTTTTTTTTGCTTATTTATTTTTCCATATTTATGATGATGATTTTCCTATGATTGGAGATAGATCCAAGTGTGTGGGTATGGATCCAAATGACTAAAAACACCATAAGTGAGATGGATCACATAGAACCAGTATGTGAGAGAGGTATCCTAAATATGTTGGGTATATGGGTGAACATTTATTGATAATTTGAGGTTTGAGTTGGGATGTGGAAACTCTATTTAGTGAGAAGAGTTGTCCAGGGAACTATTTTTTTGGAATCCCTTGAGTGGGAAAGGATAATCAGAATATGTGATGTGTGACCTATTTTCATTGATAATTTATGGTTTGGGACTCGATGTGTGACCTCCCTTGATTTAGAGGGGACAATTTGGGACATAAGAACACCTAACCTTGAATATTTTGGTGTTAGTGAGGACTTACTAAGACACCCTACCATACACCTTTGGGTATTTTTTGATGATTTCGTTGGATACCCTACCAATGAAATGATGAAGGTTTTAGAATCCATCATTATTAGAAGCATCATCATCATCATCATCTTCATCATCATCATTATTTATGGCTTTAATTTTAAATAGCATTACTTTATTCTTCCAAAAGGATATGAACATGATTTGAAAATATGGAACACATGATATAATCCATAAAAAATAAAAATTATTCATAAAAAAGTGAGACATTTCAATAATGGAACAAAAAATTAAGTACTACACACCATGTATTATGACACACCAAAGATGAGGTACATCTATTAAGGGTGAATAAATAAATAGGAGGCAATAGACAGAAAAGAATAAACTGTTCATGACTAGAAAATATCATGGATCATTGTTATCCTTAAGGGTCACCAATAGCCAAAAAACCTATAATTAAGAAGAGAGACCTGAAAGGAGACATAATTATGAAAAATATATAACATGAAATAAGAACAATGCCATTTGAAGTGATAGTGGAACATAAAAATGATTTAGTAACTCAATATATATGAATTAAATATGGCCATTATAAATATGCTCATTATAAATAGAGACATTAACAATATTTTTTTTTGAAAATATTTTCATTTATTATATATCCAATAAATATTTAGATGTTTTTTATTGTTAATTAGAAAATTTAAAATAATATTTCACATAATGAAAAAAATATTATATTTATTTATTTATTCATTTACACATTACATATAAATATTATAAATATTATTACAAAAATAAAATATATTGTAAATACAAAATTTAAATAATGAATTTAACATCAATTGAGTAGTAGAATTAAAATTTAGAATATAAATAATTATTTTTTAATGTTACTTGATAAAGTGTATTTGGAATAGAAGTATAATTCTTTCAAAGAATGATTTTTAAATAATATATATTGTATCCAAATATATTAAATTGAATGCCTTTAAAATATTTTTTTATGAATTAGCAAGTTAACATCATTTAAATTTTAAATTGATATCAGATATTATTAAGAACACTTTATTTTTTAAAACATCATTTTTCAATACTAGTAGTGTTTCTTTATATTTTGTATTTTCAATTAAAAGATAAATTTCAAATTTTTAGATTTTAAATTAGAAATATAAAACAAAATAGGATTTATAGTTTCAAAACATTATTATCATGAATATTTTATATTTTTATAAAATATTTTATTTTTAGGTGAATAATGAAAAAATACCAAATTTACAATTGCTGTAACTTTTATGAAATTATTATACTATATTGAAATTAATATTTTTTTAAACCATTTCTTCTATATAAAATAAATTTTTAAAATACAGAATATTTATTTCAAAATACTATTTTGATATATAAAACCAATCATTATCATTTGAGAAAATTTATGTAATTTTTTAATAAAAACAATTTTTCAATTGTTTATATTTATAAAATTTTCATGTGGTGGAATTAATTTTCATAAGTTTTTTAATGTTAATAAAATAATATATTAATTTTAAAAATCAATTTATTTCCAATATAATCAATAATAATGAAAAAAATTATCTAATATATAAAACTCATTCTTAAAAATATACTTTTTATAAAAATGTTTCTTTGTTTGTTAGATGAGGAAATGTAAAAAATAATTTATCTTAAACATATAATTTTTATTTGATAAATTTTATTTAATATTTATAATATTTAGGTTCAGATTATATAATAATATTAATTGTGTTTTTAGGAATTAAAAATACATATCTTTGGTAAAAATTTGTTTCCTCCAAAAAAAGGTAAACTTAAAAAATCTAAGAGTAAATGTCTTAAAAACATGTTTAAAATATTTCTAGAAAGTGTGGTTGAGAATTTCATGACCTTAAAACTTCCAAATGTATATATTTTTACAATTTTTATTCACATTTATTTTGAATCATGTGACCTAGAGGCTCCTCAATCCAAACGATGGTCTAGTGCAAGTCTACAAGACTAATAATCGTAAGACTTGCGATAAGGGAAATGACATGGAAGAAACAAATATTGGGGACTTCATCATCCCTAATTACATCACTAGAAATATGAAAGAAATATATGATTGGTTTATAAAGTCCTCTACAAAAGAACATAAAATAACACAAATTACTTTTATAGAGTTTTCACTGGTGGAGGATCTTAAATTTAAGGGAGATAAATATTATTGTAATCTTAGTGATGAAATAAATATATGGTTTGACTTAAAACTAGATGTTTTAGTGATTGAATTATAATATTAAAGACTCTCAATTTATTATTACCTTATGTTTTTATAATTCATAAAATTAATGATTTAATAAAACCTTTAAATATAACCCATCCTAAATTTAAATTATTTTTCTTAGAAATTATGATATAACCCCTATGGATAATAATTTGGATGTGTGTGGTGGTGGTTTTCCTATGTGTTATTTTCTGTATTAGTTTTCATGTGGAATTTTTTTATTTATTTTAAGGTTCCCACTTAACCCACAAAATTTCATTCAAAATCCAATATATATATTGTCTCACATAAAATGTGTGCTCTCTTTATATTAAAGAGTTATATGTGTAAAAAATGATCTTATCTTCAATAATAAAAGAAACCAACACCTCTAAAAACATCCAAAAACCCTTATTAATGACCTAAAATCTACCATAATCTCTCTTAAAACCTCTCCCCACATTCAATAATATTTTCTCTTTACGTAATACTATTATAAGGTTCCTTATTGTGGTGACCAAAGGAGAACATCCAAAGTGAGAGGTCATATTTTCCACCACACCATATTTATTATTTTAAAAATATTCAACCCCAAAACTAATTTTATACTTGATATTATTATAGTAATAGTATTATTATTATTATGTTAGGTTTTTATACTTATGTAAAAACCATTTTATACCTTCCTCCAGAAAATTTAAAAAATGAAGACGTCGCCCTGCGTAAATGTGGACTATTGCCTTTATAAACAGCATGTTCTATTTTTCATAACCTCCATTAATGGATATTAATAAAGGGTTATTTACTCAGTTATTATTATATTTATAACATTTTAATAATTATTTAATGATAAGATATTTTATTTTCTACCTTCCTTCTATTCTTCAAAAAACAAGAGCATCAACTGTGTGTATGTGTTGACTACCACCTCCATGTGATGGTTTTTCTCCTTCATTTTCATAACTAACTAACTTGAGTGAAATAAAACATTCATATAATGTATAAAATATTATTTAATAAAAAATAAACATTATTTAATGATAGTATCATACATTAAATAAGAGATATTAATAAAAAATAATTATAGTAAATTAAAATGCTAGCAAAGGATATCAAATTAAATTTCATAATTTTATTAAATGTATGGAAAACCTATTTACCTACAATTAATATGTTCTAATGAAATAATAAAGTAACATTAAAAAATTCAAGATATTATAAAACTAATTTACATCACTTTCACTATGTTCAATATTCTTGTAATGTTTCCAAGAAGTTGACTAAAGAACATCAAGTAACCGAAATAAGAAGAAATTATGGAAAAACTTTGTGGCACATGATGATAAAAATATCTTATATAAAAAAATATATATCGATAGGTTTCTTAGTAATTATTTTTATAAACTTAATTTTAGGATTCCATAAGTTTAAGTGCATGTGCAGAGTGATTTCGAACACAAAGGGTTTTTTTCTCAATCCATCTTAATTGTGGCATGCTTTGAAATTATACACCAATATTAATTTTTATGGTGTAACCACTTCCACTTTAAATTTTAATATAATAAACTTTTATTTAACATTGAAAATTTACTTCAATTCATGTTTTTTGTTACCATGGGATTTGATTAATGTCTTCTTTAGAACATAAGGGTATTTCATAACTAAATTTTATTTCTTAGTGAAAATGTATATCCTTCTGTTTTTTATTTAATTTAATATGGTATATGATATTTATATCTTGTTATATCAATTATTATTAAAATTTTCCTTATTTACAATTGTTAATCCCTATTAAAAATGTAAATATGTTTAGAATAATTCTCATCATCTTTCCCATTACTATCTATAATTTCACTTCCCAACAATGTTATCCTTTTTAATTAGAAACCTAATTATGTGTCATGTCATATTTAATTCATCTTTAATTTCTCATTTTTTTAAAATATATTTTTATTTTTATTTTTGTGATGTGGGATCTGAAAAAAGGTGTTTGAAAATTTTAAAATGATCTTTCGTACCTCCTTTAAGACTTGTCGTTTATGAATTATCTTTTTTTATTCAATTTATACAATATTATTATCATATAGATATTCTATTTTTCTATATTTACCTTACATATATACCTAGTTAAATCTCCCTCTCATTTTTGTAATTATATGTGTTTTTACTTCTCTTTATTATTATCACTTTTATGTAAATATGGTTTTAGAGAACTTTCGTATTTATTGTCTCATATTGAGCATCAAACCCATCAAATATTTTTAAACTGTTAATAGAATCTTAAAATACAAATTATTTTATATATAACTTTATTTATTCAATTTTTTGTGGAATATAATATGGTTTTTACTTCTTAAAAAATATGATTTTATTATTTCATAAATCATCACCCATGTTGTATGTTTTCATTCTTTATCTCAAAAATTATTTTCATGACATCCCTATTTAAAAAAAAGGCTTAATACTTCTGTTTCATTTTCAAATCCAAGGATCTTAGCGGTTTAATTCCTTATTTAATTGGGAATCATTATGATTTATCCTTTGGTTATTCCTTGAATTAGAAATATTAGACATACTCCCTTCACTTGGTTTTGATCATTATTCTGATTTATATATGATTTATTTTCTTATGTGGCACACATATATATGATTTTAATTTATGTGGAGGGTGTTCCTGTAATTATATAGCCCTATAATCTGTTTTGTAATGATTTATATCTCATGAGATGTTATTTATGGGTTTTGGGTGTAAACACAATCCACTATAGGAAATATTCCACTATCTTTATAGGAATGGAGAGTGAACACAATCCACCATAGGGATTTGTCAACTTTATGATGATGGACTTTGTATTGAACCTTTAATTATGTTTATAATATCATGTTGTGTTATTTCCACATTTATTTGACCTTATGAAATAATTTACTTATGTAATGTCTTAATTATTAGAATCAGTATTTTTATGATATCATATCATACCTCTTATCTCTAATGTTAATTTTTATTTCCATGTTTATTCTCATACTCAAATTTCAAGCGCAAACTTTTTCTAATGTACTTTCACTTGGGTAGCCTATATTGTTTTGGAATATCTATAAGAGTTAGGATCACTATGTTGAGTTTTTAAATAAAGATGATTTATTTTATATTAAGATAATGTATTTGTATTTATGATCATCCAATTAATCTATACCTCTATATCCCCAGTATTTAATAATTGGAAAATTATTTTAAGGGTCATGAAATAATATATTTTTATGGCTTGGGTATATATAACCAAGAATATTATAGTATGGGTCTGGTTTTGGTATGACATAACTTTCTTCCTTTTAACATAGATCCAAATCAGGCAGGGTTAGATGTTTCAGATGCTTTGTTCACACACATTGACCTAACTTGAATGATTTTATGTGAATTTTGTGGTATGTTTCTGGGTGGTTGTGTTGCATAATAATTATTTGTACACACTAAATTTATTTCATGAACATCAACTTTATCACAAATACACCAAGTACAGTTGTGGAACTTGGGATTCTTACTGTGTTTTTGGACTCACCCCTACCCATGTACACAGATTATATTTTAATTTATATGTGTAGAACTTCGGGTTTTATCCTAGGGAATTGGTATAGCTGGGAGTTATACCCAAGGGTTAATTTGTAGGCCACAGTGAATTATGATTTGAAAAGATTATTGTGGGTGTTTTTTCAGAATTCTAGTATAGTTTATTTTTAATAATTATTCAGCATTTGTACTGGTTGATGTGCAATTATTTTATTATTTAATGATTCCATTATTATATATTTTTTATTATGTCATTTATTCTTGTCATGCATTAACACATGATGCATATAGGTTTACCATAATATATTATAGACTATGGGGGAATTATATTCTCCCTATTAATTTTTCCATGGGTTTTTTGGATATCAGTTATACAGATGGATGATGAAAAATTTTCTGAAAATTTTTTCATGATGCTTGAGATTTATTTTAGATGAAAGTTTCTCCCCACAACCGTGTTAGGCCATCATCACTAGTCAGCATTCTGTGACATATGTGGAGGCGCACCTGAGGTCACATGATAACCCTATTCTCAGGAGTCATTTGGGTGATTTGTTTATAGAATTACTAATTTTATCTGATCACATATTAGGATGGGATATGGTTATCATTATCTGGGGTTATATTTTTAGGACTCTAGAGGTAGACCAAGTGCATGCTTCCTAACATGACATTGTTTGAAGCCTATGTTCCCAGGTAATTTCTAGTTTTTTGAGTTGACATTCTAGTCTATGTGAGGTATTGGGTTGGACCAATTATCCTAGTGTGATATGGATGAGGCACATAATCAGTCATAGGTCTTGGTCGGGAGAAAGAGATTTTTTTACAAATCATTATAGTGTAATTCTTAGGGAATGATACAGTCACCTATGGGAGGTGATATATGGAAAGATGTCTCATTTAAATCCCTTATTACTTGAATAAAATTATTATATATTTATTTATTTCTTTAAAAGATAAAACATTTGATTAAATAAAAATGTATTTTACTGTAGTTTTTGATTAATTATGATCGTTCTTGTCTGGACTCTATAGGGAAATGATTTTATGGATCATTAGTTTTTTAAACCCTGTTTTTATAATATAAACTTGTTTGGATAGAAAACACGTGAAGTGTCCTGATTTTTTATGAAATTAATTTATAAGTTAGTTTTACATGAATTAGATTGTAGAGCTAATGAATATGAAATGATTAGGATTTTTTAGTTTTGAGAAAATAAAAGCAAAATGTTTTGGAAAGTAGGATTTGAAATGACTTTAGAAATTATATCTCAAAATTACTTTTGAAAACTAGATTAGTTTTTTTGATAGTCACCTATTAATCCAAGGATTTTGAGATTTTTATTTTGATGAAAAATAATTGCACACATAGGGGTGTCTTGAAAACCTGATTGTGTTTGTTGTGTGAAACATGTTTGATATGCTATTTTAAATTAGTATTTGGTACAAATAAAAACTAATTTTCTTGGATTTTATAGTTTATTCAAGGGTAATAAAGATTCTTAAAATGTGTGTTTGGAAGAAATGGTTGATTTCCTTATAACTGCAATCTGATTTTTGTGGTCGAGGACCTAATTTGGTATGATGGAAGGATAAAAAAATTGGTGATTTTGTAGATTGGTGTTCTAGAATATAAGTGGATGATTGAGAGAAACATGAGTTTGGATTATGAATTTGGGGTTGTTCCAAGATTACTTGATGGAGACATCTGATATGATCATGGGATAAATGTTTTTGTTGGGATCTAGTAGCTAAAAGTGGGGGGTTTCAATTTAATTTTTTTCACCAATTGAGGTATGTATTCTATTGGTGATTCATATGGTTTTCATCACCATCAGTCGAAATTATCTATTTTTATTTGTTTATTGAGGTATATAACACTATAATCCATGGGATAAATTCATTATTAGTGCCCTGGTTTCTATCATTGAAGTGAGTCATTGAGCATTGCCATTATGTTTTATAGCCAATGTTTTTTTGAAACTCATGTACATTCAGGTTGTCCATGTATAGTCATTATTCTTGCAAATGGAAAATATTTTATCAATGGATATCATATTTCTGGAGCAAAAAGGTGAAAATATAGATACATTTATGTCGGGGAGAATCAAATCAATCTGGGATGTGGGACCCTTGTGTTTATTAGGGTTGAGGATTTAAGAGTGAGTCACATCCGGGATGTGTTGGTACTTGAGGGTAGAGTGAAATAAAATATTTTATCATGTGATGCCTCTATGACATAAATAATCATGATTAGTGAATTTTATCATTTTTCAATGGTTATGGTCAGTTATTTTTAGGGAATTTGGATAAAGGAGGAACAATTGGTGCCTTGATGTGGAAATGGATTTGGAGAAGTGGAAATTTTATAGGTTAAATTTATCAATTATGTATATAATGTTTTGGGGATAAACATGGGATTTTTAGAGGAACATCGATGTATTTGGGAATGCTGGTTGGGGTTGTAAAGTGGAAGTGTATCAGGTGTTCAATAACATAATGTGGATTATTAGTAGGTAATTTATGATCATGGTAGTTTGGGAACGATCCTTCAAGGAAAACCAAATGCTTTTCAAGGATGGAAATCCATGTGATAGGGATTTTTTTATGACCTGTGTTGTTATGATTTGTGGAATTCAAAAGGAATTATAATTTTTCCCAAGAATAGGGGACCCTTGGTGAATTAAGACTCAGATCAATGTTTCAATTATTTTATCATCTTAAGAAGATGTTTTTGGATGTGTCACAATACTCGGATAGTGGTTTGTCTGATCAATTGATCATCATATAAGGGTTGAGGTTGCTTGGTGATTAATTTCATCTATTGGTATACCACCACAACATAATAAAGGGGGTTGTGGTGAGTCAAACCATGGTCAATAAGGCCATATAGAATCACTTAATTTTTGTCTTATGGTTGTACTGAGGGGAAAATATCACATTTTTTCTCAATGGTTGTGTTGTGGTGATTATCTAAGAGGAAGGGGTGTCAAGATTTCTCCCTCGGTCCCCTCATAGGTGGATGCACCACAACTGAGGAACCACACCAAAGTATGGATCTGGGGGATAATTTTATTAGGGAATCCCAAAATAGACACACCGAAGGGATACACCATAGTGAAACCTGGTGGGGGAGAACCACAGCATAACCATCATAGTGGTTATGTTAATGGGGTAATGGGTAGTTTTTTAGAGGATACATATGGTCTTCTATTGGGTTTCCTATTTGTGGATTCCTTGGGCCCCTCTTATTCTAGTCATCCATAAGAGGGGGTGATTTTCTCTTGGATATCCATTTCCCCCTTCGGTGTCACATCAATCTAGGTGATTCTGGATGGTTTTGTCATATCAAGACTTAGAAATATGTTCTCCCATCTCTTCCTTGTTCTTTCTCCATTTTTTAATCTAATTTTGGTTCGCTCAATTATGCTTTGAAAGTGATGTTTTCACTCTATCATGGTGAAATCAACCCACTTGATGCGGATTTAATTTGTGGGTTTCATAGGAGATAATTAGAAGATTTATTTATGTGGTAAATCATTATTCACATCAAGTTATGTTTCTCCATGAATTTATTTTGTTTTTCATGAAGATTTTGGGTGAACATGGTTATCGATTCTGTTGTTTTATTTGGGCCTTTTGTTTTTCTTAGTGTTCATGTGTGTGTCAAGAGTATACTGTAACTTGATTCTCATAGTTTTAATGTCTTGATGTTTCCCTATGGGTTTTTCTTCAATAATAATGATATTTAATTTATTTTTTATTGTTAAATTTTTTAATTTAATGGGGTTTATTAATAAGAATGATCATGGTAAGTGTTTTGGTTCAATGATTAAGGTTGGTGGCCATAAATTTATCATGTATCTTTCTAAATTTTTATTTCTTGATTATGGGCTATTATTGTAATTATTTTCTATATTTTCTATGAATCATGTGATCTCACAAATATATTTAAATGGTATATTTCATCATAATAATTAACATGGATTGTATATATTTATAAATGGAACAATAATAGTGCCTTTGTTGAAAGATCATTTATGTCTATCCTTTTGGTTTTCTTATTGGAATGAGTTGGTTTTCAATGAGCAAGAATTCCTTTTAATATATGAATTTAAAAAATAGGATTCTAATAAATGGAATTTTAATGGAATCTAGTAATTTCATGAATTGGATTTGAAATAAAATTTTAAAATGAGAGTGGGGTTTTATTAAGAATAATTTTATAGTATTTTGTGAAAAGGGTATACTGTGAGTAAGATTTCATGTGATTCATTTTATAAATTATCTATAAATATATTTTTTATGGGATTTAAAGGAAATATATTTTTCTATGGTTAGATATGGTTTTTCTCTATTTAACATTGTGAGGGTGAGGCACAAGTTTTGAAAACTAGTGTGCTTGTTGTGCTTCCTAGTCATTGTATCCCAGTGTGCATGCTTGAATGAGGGTGAATTTTACGTGTGTTTTATAGTGAAATAACTTTTGGTATCAATGTAACCGAATGATCTAGATGGATGTGACATACCCACTAGAGGGTTGAGATGTGTATTATATTGGGTTTGAGGTTTTGGGATAGTTCTCGAGTGACTAGGGCCCTATATATGAGTTGTTGATTTCTAAGACTGGTTTTGTGCCAATTTTGTTTTTACATTTGTGTGTGGATGATGTTCTTGTGATTGATAATGAATATCATTTTGGGGGTTTAGATTTTTTGTTCATGACCCTCCATGAGTGAGATGGAATTTTTAGGAGCTCTATTCAAGACATGAGGTCCTTGATGTGTGTGATGTCTTGACCAACCATGACTCATATGGTGTGGCATGATATGGGATGTGCAACCTCCAATAAATGAGAGGGGTTGTATATGGTACTAATTTTTTATCATCCCTTGATAGATATGGGGTAATTAGAATGTTTGATGTGTAACCTAACTTGACTGAGAAGTTATAGTTTAAGACTCGATTTTTGAACCCCCGTGAGTATGAAGGGATGGTTTAGGACTTAAGGGAACCCTATCTTGTATCTTCGGGTAGTGTCCCGGACATAGTGAGACACCCTACCCTACAAATTTACGTATTAGTTGAGGAATTGGTTTGTGATAAACCCACCCCATATACCCTTAAAAACTAGTACCATAACTGAATCATTGCATACTTGAAGGGTCTTCTAGATCCTCACAGGCTAGAGACTAATACCAAGGCATCAACAATAACAATAGGGAACTATTTCACCCAACCTATAGTAGACAACATGACACACACACAAATATATATATATATATATACGATAAAAATAAATAGTATAAGAGTATAACACAAGATATATGTCATATAAAAATGGAAACAACATAAGAAATACAACTCAAAAGTATCTAAAAAACAATAAGGTACAAGTCCAATTATTAAGGAAGACTAAAAACCGAAATAGAAACTCCATGTGATAGCATAGGAAAACTCACAATATCTCATCACTACAAACCCATAAATGGGTGATGGAAACCTCCCCACCTCAGTGTGATGCCTTTCTTTTCCATACATTGAAATACATAACATGGTATATGCACCGTCGAAGGGGTGTACTAGGTGTGAGCTAAAATGCTCGGTAGGATCCCAAAAAAGTGTTCCATATCATGTCTCTATAAAAAAATATGAATATTCTCAACATTAAAGAAAAAATGGAATTATAATCAGTTAAAACGATTTTAAATAAAAAACATGGTAAAATATCCCCCCATTTTCCACAATTACAAATAATCTTGGTAAAATAGTTTCAAATCATAACACATATATCAAAGTAGTTTAAAGTAGGTATCATATATCAGAATAAATACAAAATAGTAAAAACTAAAATATAGGTAACATCACACAAAGGATCACTATAGGTCAGTCTGTCTATAATAATCATACCCAAAAAAAACAAATGCATCATGTCTCAATACATATTCTCGAATCTAGAGAGAAGAGGAACACCCTAGCAAGTGGACCCCACAATGGGTCTAACATGTCCATACAAGAACAAGCCTATGGAGCAGAGGAATGCCCCATGAGTGAACCTATTGTTGTTATCAATGGAAAAGGCCTAATACTACACCTTCCACCTAATTAATCAAGGCTCACTATGAGAAAAATTTTATAACCCACTTCATTAAAACCATTCCTTGAAAAAATTTCATTAATCCATTTCAAAATTCTTTGGAAATACCTTTTCAATTTACCCAAAAAAGGGGAAAACAAAATTTTTCACAAAAACAAATTTCCTCACACATAAATAAATATTTATAATTAATTTATAAAACCATTTAAAAAACCAAATAAATATATTTAATCTAACCTAGGATAGAGATGAAACCGCCTATATGAAAATCAGGTTGCAAACGCCTATAATGGGATCCACCAATAGAAAATAATGCAAGGGAAACAACTGAGGCCATAGAAATAATACTTACATATAATAATAAATTAAAAAACTCAAAAGAGAATATAAAACAACACACCTAAAGAAACTATAATTCCTCACAACTAACATAATAGTTAGCATCTAGTGGAAGATAACACAAAGGAACAATAAACGATCAAGAGAAATAAATAATTTAAGACTTAAAAATATAAAAATGTAGTGCAATGTCACAAATTAAAACAATGGTCATGAATAATTATAAGGATCAATTACCTAGAGAGATGAAACACAACCATAATAAAGATTTATCACCAAAAAATGATCTATAAGGAGAAAATATAGTGAATATCATATGGGAGATCGTATATGTTTCAAGATAGGAGGATGTAGTTGAATGAAAATGAAATTAAATGTGAAGATCCTAAAACCTATAGTCCATTCACATTACATGACATGAATATTAGGTTCATGATTTGAAATCTATGAAAGGTATATACGTTAAAAAATACCTCACCTTGGATTAAAAATAACTCTGATTGAAATTTTCATGATGTGAAACAGTTTCACGATGTGTAAACATTTCATGCTCTAAAACAACTCATGGAATCAACCGAGAAATATATTCAAGTTATGTACCATTTTCATCATGTGAAACCATTCAATAAAAATATTTTTTATAAACACATAGAAAAATCCCCCAGGGAAACCTATACCGCTGAGGAAATTCCCTTAAGCCTTTTTCAAAATTATTTCTTGATTCCATTAATTCCATCAAACATAAATCCCCAAACATTATAACATTTTACCTAGAATATTATATCCATTCTCAAGAGTCCCAAAATACACCCATATAAACCGGGAAACTAATAGGGAGAGGGATAGAGAAATACCTGAAAGAAGGTAATGAGATGATACAAACTCCCCACTATAACACTTTTCATCCCTAGGAATTCATGTGGAATAATGGTTTGCTAAAATAAGTGAGGCCAATATTCCCTAATCAATTTATCATGATCACATGTATCATGAGAATATGATATGTTTCACCATAAAACTCTGACTAAATGAGTTGAATTTCTATGCAAGGCGTTCAGGTATGTGTTATAGATCTCAACTATTTTCTTTATATTAGAATTTTTTATCTCTAACTCATTTTATTCCAAACGCAGAACATGAGACGGATCATCATGGTACTTTCTAATATAATATATGTGGAAAAAATCATGAATACCCATACACTAAACTAACAATTCCATCTAATAAGAAACCTTCCCAAGCTTCTTAGTGACCTTAAACACTCTGTCATAACATAGATCCAAATTCCATTTTTTTCAAGATGAATGTGACCCATCCAAGGATAAACATTAAATAAAACATTTTCACCAATGAAAACTCCATAGGTTGATGCTAATGATCTATAAAATATTTCTTTTAACTCTTAGTTGTAACTAGACCCTAATGTATATCTTGAATCCTCACTGATGTGTATTGAATAAGACTCGATATTAAAAGAGAGGTCTTTCCAACATCCTCTCAATAAAGGGGATCCTGCATGGGAGACCATATAAAGCCTTAATGGGATATATTCTGATCTATGATTGATATATTTTTTATAATAAAAATCAACTTTTCCAAGATGGCTATCTTGTGATCCAACAAAATCCATGATACATGGATGGAGTATATCCTATAGGATCTGAATAAAATTGTATGTATTACCATCTTTTTATGGATGGTAAGATGTTTTCAACCTTAACTAAGTCCTCATTTTCACCTAGATACTATTACAGAACAATGAGGTAAAACTATGATCCCTATCTGAAACAACGTAATAGGGAACCAAATGTAACCTCACAACCTCTTGTATATGCAACTTTCCTAGATCTTCATCTTTATGTGTGTTTCTAATCAGAATGAAGTGATCTGAATTTTTGAACTGATAAATAACCACCCAGATAGAATTACTACATTAGGGATTCTATGGTAATCCAACAAAAAATTAATTGAAAATTCATCCCATTTACAAACCGGCATTGAAACAAGCTGAAGTAACCCAAAAGGTTTCAAATGCTCATCTTTTCTCTGTTGGAAGGTGTAATAATGGGGTATTTAATTTGAAATATCATTCTCTAAAACAATTCATGGTGTCTAAAATTCATTTTAATTTATCATCCTACTGGTAATCCTACATAATGGATTCCAGGAAGGATTATGATAACTAAACACTGGTCAAAACCATTCCCAAAACATCCCCCTAAGCGTCTAGGGGAAACTGATGGAATTGACCCCTAAGGTTCCAATCATCCTTTGATTATACTGTTTCCTGTGATGGTACTTTTCTTCTGAAAGTGACCACAATGAAATTTCTCATCCACATAGTGTAGACGATATCAAATTCAAACATTTTATGTTATTACAACCACCACCTGTGCCTGAGATTCAAGCCTTTATGAGAAAATATATATCTTATAATCTTTTTATTCTAAAAGACTTTGAACATCTCCCCAAAAAATATAGTATTGTCAGCATTTAATCTCATGAATAACTATTGTGATCCCCAAATAATTACTGGGATAATTATTCTCAGGCATTTAAATTTTTTGTGATCCATAAGTCACCACATGATTTTCATACATAAGCATGAACCCCAACCAGTGGTAGAAGAGTCACAAGAAACCACATATCCATTATTAGGATTTGGTAAGATTAGAATAAGAGCTGATGTCAGAATTGTATTCAATTCATCAAAATAATAATAACAATTTATATCGCTTATTAACTTCACCCATTTTATGGTAATAGGGGTCAAAGGATATGATAAATTTAATAAATCTTTGACAAACCATCAATATTTTGTAGCAGGGACAAAGAATATATGAATTGTAAATATGTTTCATGGATCTTCCCATGACAAGACAAAATTCACCTTCCCAGGATCACTTGATAAGCCATGCTCAGAAATTAAATTCCCAAATAACATCAATTCTTGGATCTGAAATCTGAATTTTAAAATCCTTCAACACAAATAGTGACTCCTTAGGATTTCTAGAACCTAAATAAAATGGTTTTCATTCTCCATCTCCTGATCAGATCTTGAATAAACCAAAATATCATCTATGAACTGTACCACAATAGCGTTGAGATAGGCATGTTATATCTTTTTCATAAAATCCATAAAAAAATAAAGGATAATTAGTTAGACCAAATGAAATCACAAGATATAATTTCTCTACTAACTTTTGAAAGCCATGTTTGTTATATCAGACTCTCAAAATATGAACAAATGATAACCTGACTAAAGATAAATATTTGAAAAACACTTTTCCCTTTTAACTAAGAAAAATAATCATCCACATGTGAAAAAGGATACTTATTATCAAACATTACTGGTTTCAACATCCTATTTTCCACACAAAATTAGAGTGTATGATATACCTTCTTTGAAAAGATCACATGGTCTTCCCAGGTTGAATCACTAAGGAGAACAAAACATTTATCCATGAGATCATCCACATAGATCATGGTCAATTTCTGATCAACTTTATCTATATGATAATAAGGAATTTAAATTGTCTATGTATATTGGAAAAAATCAATCATAAAATATGCCCCCCTCTCTAGAAAAATAAACAAGATTTTTTATGAAAAAAATGTTTTGGAAGTCCCAATCAATAGGGGGAAGATCAAAAATAGTATAAATATCATCAGCATCAACTAATATAGAATCAAAAAACATCTATGATCTAGGGGAGAATTTATTAAACTAAAAAACCTAGTATCCCTATTTCTTGGAATTACTTGAGAGATCTCATTATCCCTGTGGAATAAGAAATGCTGATGATAACAATTTACCTCAAAACATTGAGTGTTAATCCAAACAATATCGATGATACAATCTTACATATTCAGATTGATAACGGGGAAATCCCATACTAACTCTATATAGGATATCAATAAAAAATATGTAAATCAAAACACCTTCTCTTTCATCTTTCCAATAGGTGTTTCTAACTCCACAAAAAAGGGCATAAGTTTTATTCGATGTTTAAACATATCTAAAAAATGGGAAAATATAAACTACTGAGAGGAACCTATATCAAATAAAATAGATACTACTGAAGATGTAATAAATATGGTACATCTCAATGTCATTATACCCACATCAAAATTCAATATAAAATCATCTACCCTGTAAAGTTGATTCACACCTGAGGTCTTAAGCTATAGATCTATGGTCATTGAAGCATCTAACTTCACCGCAGTAGCCTTTGGAGTTTATGATACTTGACCATAAGTAGGTGTAGAAATAACTTCAATGAAACATAGTAGATGACCATAACATCCTCAACTATTACAAATAATTTCATGTGAGAAATAAGAAAGGTGGGGGTTTTAAACCTTGTAATAGTTATAGAAATTTAGGTCAACACTACTAGCCATAACTAAAGGGGAAGAGGAGGCCCACTACTAAAAACCACCACCACTCCTGCGATGATCTTGTTTCTTCCTCAACCTCCCCTATGTGCCAATGTTGATATCACTAGGTGGTAGAGAAGAGGAATAATAATAACACATTCCAATTATATCCATATCCTTCAATATTTTTATTGTATATTATCTCTGTATAGGATGAATGCACTTGTATAAATAAATATGATATGATATTCGATTGCAAACCCCGTAGTTACTTCTGAGCCTTCATTTGGTCATTATTTACTACCTATAATAAACAAACTTTGTGAATTGATTTGTGTAAACCTACACTGAATGATCTCCTTACTTTATGGATAGTAACTCAAAAAACAACACTATCATCAATAACTTTGGAAAAAATGGCTGAAAGAAGTGGTTCATGAAACCATTATCGTCTAAGTCCATCTATCTATCCACTTGTACCGTGGAAGCCCATCATATCTTGTTGGGACCCTTTATTCTGAATTCCACACACTTTTACTTGATATTATTAGGTGTATCCAAAATGTATAAGATCTGATCAATCTTATCCAGCTGGTTCTCCCCATTTTAATGTTTGTTTATGCACTTAAAGGATGAGTATTTATTGAGTAAGAACTCCCATGATCACTCACTTTATCTGTGATTTCTCATACATTCCATTCATTATTTTTAGATTTTATAGGGACTATTTTCATGTCCATTGGTTGAGGCGGTGTTCTATTCTAGGGAATGGTACACCCGTAATTTATGTTTGAAATATATTAAATATATTAAATAAAATGCACAAGCAGTTTTCCTAAAAAAGTGGAATAACTTCTGAATAGGTTCTCAAATTAGAAATTTTTGGCTATTGTTGAGTTTAGAACATGAGGCTTGCCCTAGGTGTTATTTAACATTTGTCTGGATAGGTTTTTTTTAGATTATTCATCACTAGTTCAAAAATGAATAAAATAAATTAATAAATTATTTTATTTCATTTTTGTTCATGCAGTGACAAACAAAATTCTAGGGCTAGATGCATAACTCTGGAGATGTTGGAGACCCAATTTGAGAGACAATTGCATAATTCTCTCAGGAACGATGACGAGATCATGGATCGATGATCGACGCGCATTGGGATCAATGGATCTCACCAACTAACATTATGGAGCATCGTTCATCATTAGGTATTGAGCCAAATTTGGGTAGGGTGTGTTTTTTGAGTTTATTATTCCTTTTTCTTGAATTATATGATGAACGTGAATCAATCAATGAATAGATTGTTCCACAGTTCGAGCATCTTGTGGGATGGGATTATTTTTTTTATATTTTGGTTGGAGATTAACATTTGTGATTTGATTATTTTGATTTTAATTACAATGGAGAAGGATCAAGATTGACACGAACATTGATCATAGTTCACTCCTCCAATATGTTCTTGTACTCACCCTCATTCATTTTTCATTTCAAGCATTCTTCATTTGGACCATAGCATGACATATCCTGATCAATCAATTATTAAACAACTATTTTTGGCACAATAGTTTTATATCTTAGATCTAGGATGGGAACAACATGAGGGATTTTTGAAGATGAATAGAGAGCAATTTGGATGAAAGAGGACACCCAATTTCACATTCTTCAGTGCACAATGATGAATGATAATTTGAATTTTTTTCAAGAATATCTGATAATGGAACATTTTGTTTATTGACGGTGATATTCGGATGAGTTGGGATCTTCAATCTTGTAGTGAAATTATCACTAAATCATAGGATAGAGGTTCCAGAATAAATGGGAAGAAGATATGGGATTCTATAAATTCCTATGCTATAAGGCGTGAAAGTTGGATCTACATGTCATGTGGGGCCCCTTGGGGTGGCTAGGGTTTTGGGAGAATGTTAAGTATCACATGGTGTGTAACCCATGTCACACAGTGTGTGGTCTATCCTGAGAGAACTCGTATTTTACTTCAAAAATTACATGGACATGGGGTGGAGTACACATATTATTTACATGACTTGTACTTAGTACATGGCCATGGCTTGGACCAGGTACACGTGCTAATATTTGTATTATTATAGGAAAAAATAAATTTGGGTAGGATCCATGACTAGAATATGGGTAGACTACACAGGAATCCTACATGCCAGGTAGTACTATAGGGACATGTATTGATGACATGGGTTATTTACATGGGTAGGACCCGGGGTCGAGGGACACAACATGTGATCCCTATTACATGTCGTGTACTCTTTGACACATGGATTTTATTTCTTTTCCTTCATATCTTGGAAAAGTTATGTTAAGGTTTGATACCTATATCCTTTCAAAAAATGTTGGTATGGAATTGTCTTCTACTCCTAGGACTATGATCTCTTCAGTAGGACTTCTTAGATAAAGTCGTTGGAATCACTCTGAGAGGCCCAAAGTGAGATCATCTATTCATATTCATGCCCTAGTTGGAGTTCTTGGTATTTTAATGACCAAAAATACATGGGAATTGATCCTCTACTTAGTAGGTTAATTTATATTGAGTTGTTGGTATTACCACATGGCCTTGGAAGTGGTCCTCATCCATGTATCATATTCCATTCAAACTATTAGTGTGTACATTCTCATGACAAGACCTGATGAGTAATACCTCTTGGAAAAACATCATCAGTGTTGTCAATCTCAAGAGTGTGTTGTCCTGGATGAGGGATTTGTGGAATTATTGAGCTAGAATCGTGGGATGACATACTATGGTTGGGACTTTCCTCTAGAATGTGTGTATTTGTTGAGTATATATGAATATTATTGTTATATGTTCTGTATAAATTTAACTATGTAGAGCTAATTTAATTTTATTTGTTGTATGATTTTGGGTTTTAGGGTGTCCTACTGTGTATTGTTATACTCACCCATGCATATCCTTTTCCCACACATGTCATATCTTGTGAAAACAATTGACCCTTTTATAGACTTCTATGGAGACCAAGACCAGATGGTGCTTAGTGAGACCATAAATACTGAGGTGTGTTCATAATACTTTCAAATATAAATTCCAATACATAATTTCAAGTTGGACATGTGTTATAGACTCTTTTTTGTGGGATTATATTTTTCAATGTTTAATTTCTTTTACTTCCTATCGTACTCTTGTTTTTGAATTAGATGTATGCATGAATGTTTGTTCAGTTGTTTTTTCATTTTTGCATTGGGTAGTCTTGGAGATGTGTGTGTGTATAGGTACCATGTCTAAGGCCTCCCATGTCAATGTTATGCCTTGTCAGAACTAGTCTCTTGTCCATGGATTATTGGGGGTGGGCTTGGGGAGTCATGGTATGGGCCCCAATGGGATTGGTTGTGACAAAGTGGTATCAGAGCTGGTCAGTTCTACATTAACACTGACAGTTTGTGAGATTGATTTGGGAAATAGAGTTAAGTGTTTTGACTTCAGCTTCCAAGCCAATGACTCTAGTGTCGGCACAACATCTGACATATCCATACACCAGGACTTTGATCACCCAATTTTCTACTCGATATAGGAGAGAATTGGTTGAGGGAAAACAAAGGTACATGCATCATATAAAAATGTGTTTTTTCATGTAATTATTCAGTTAGCTCTCAATATATACTCATTTACATTAGTACATATAGTTTATTTCAGGATGCCTCCGTGATATATGCCAATTGGGATTCAGCATCATGATCATGAGGATGATCCCCTTTAGTGATGAGGCATCAATACATAGACTAGTTCCTAAGATGTTACCTTTGGGTGGTGTAATAGATATACTACCACCTGTAGAGCATCACGTGGTACCTGTAGTACCAACAGATGAGGTGTGAAGGATGATAGTTCTTTATGAGTTTTGGTGATTTAGAACCCTCAGGTTCTGAGGCGAGCCTGACCCAAATGAAGATAAGGACTGGATTGAGGTGGTAACCCAAGTTTTATGCCTTGTTATGACACCAATAGATCATATGGTAGTCTTGGTGGAGATCCCTCTTCATGGCTCAGTACGGAGACTGTGGTGGTTAGTTAACCAGTCCTACAATAAGGCAACTCTTTAATAGATAGAGTTCGAGTTCCTATTCATATAATAGTTCTTACCAGCTACGTTTAGATTTTTACGTATCTAGGAGCTTCAATAGATCTAGAAGAGCAACATGATAGTATCTGAGTATTCATCAAGGTTTACAAAACTCTTTGTGTGCTCAATGGATATGATTCATGATTTGTTATTCTTATCTCGGACCTTCAAGGAAGGTATGTGTGGAGGAATCCAATCCAATGTTAACCTTTTTTTCATTCATAACTATGTTGGGGTAATAGGGAGAAATTTATTGGTTGGTAGTTTCTTGGATGGGTAGAAATAGGTGATGGTTGTTATCAGTGGGAAAGAAAGAGAAAATTCTTCTATAATAAGGAGTTGAAATCAATCCTAGGGACTTAAGCATGCCATAATTTTTAGGAGGAAGTCACTGGATAGAGAATATGTGGTGAAGGTCTCATATGGTGGGTCTAGTAATCCTAGAGAGAGGCAGTGATACTCATGTGATGGTAGGGGAAATCTCACCTGAGATTTTCCAACCCATTGTATAGCTGACAGAGAGACCACAGATGGACCACCACGGTAGATGAAGCGTTAGGAGTAAATTTTTTTTCAAGGTGTAAGATGTGTCTGATGATCTGGTAAAGTAGTAGGATGTGGTCAAAATTTTAAATTGTTACCCCCACCACCCCTAGGTTGTCCATGCCAGACTCAAGGAGCTAGAGGATAGGGGCGGGGACAGCTGTAAGCAGTCAAATATTACAACCCAGATGCTTTGGAAATGATATAAAGTACAATATATATATTTTATACCTTATATTCTTTACATATAGACACAATTTATATTCATTACATTCTTGGCTAATACCTTTTATGGGACTTATATATTCTAGTTAAAAGTTTATCTTTACCCTTACACTTAGTAACTTCTACTGGAGATGGCTCAGCGATCATGCACTTTTGCTGATAGTGTGACCTGACTCTTGGTGGAAAGAGTTTATGTTAGAATCTCTTGGTAATAGAGTTAAGGCCTTATAACATCATTATTATTATATATTGGTTATCTACATTTCATGCCTATACTAACTGTTATAGTAAAAGAGTGTGGTGTGTTCATATTCAGTAAAAAGGAAACTCAGGGATCATAGGATGGACTCACACATAGGGTGGTGAGTATGATTACTCATCAGTTGTCTACCCTAACCCTTGGTGTAAGGGATGTTGTGAGTTCCAAGTTTCTTATATTGGGGGAAGAGTATGAGGAACTCTACCCTAGGGATGTTTGAGGTTGACCACCTCACTAAGGGATATAATTATGCATTTATTTACACCCCATTATAATACCAATATCTACACCAGCATATCGAATGGCACAAATAATGATTCTCAAGTTAATGGAGCATTTGGAGGACTTATAGAGGAAGGTATTTGTTCGACCCAATGTTTTTCCCATGGTAGCCCTAGTTTTGTCTTCTATGAAAGAATATGAGAGCTTGAGGTTGTGTGTGGATAACCGGCACTTGAACCAGGTTATTGTGAAGAACAAGAATCCACTTTCGAGTATCTATGACCTCTTTTATTAGATGAGAGGGTCGCGATGGTTCTCAAAGTTTGACCTTAGGTTAGGATATCACAAGTTGTGAGTACGAGATGAAGATATATCAAATATGGAATTAAGATGTTACTATGATCACTATGAGTAATTAGTTATTCCATTTGGTGTGAAAAACACTCCAATGGTGTTCATGGACTTTTGAACCAGATATTTTATCCTTACTTAGATTGGTTCATGGTACTCTTCATTGACGGTATCCTTGTGCACTTAGTGACTTGGTAGAAGAATGAGAGACACTTGAGGATAGTTCTAGATGTACTCCAAGAGAAACAACTTTACAGAAATCACTCAATGTTCCAATTTTGGATTCATGAGGTCCACTTTCTATGACACATTATCTCAGTGGATGGAGTGGCAGCTGACCTAGCCAAGGTCAAGGTAGTGTTATCTGGGAGCCACCTATGAGTGTGATGGAGATGGATAGATTCCTTGGGTTGGTAGGGTATTAAGATAGATTAATAACTGATTTCTATAGAATATCAACACCCATGATATCCTTGACATGGAAGGGAAATCCTTTCTTATGGATAGAGAGGTGAAAAGATTCTTTTAAGACATTGAGGAAGTGTTTTATTATTGATCCCATGTTGGCATTTCTGGAGGAGGATTTTAAGTACATAGTGTTTTGTGAGGCATTAGGGACTAGACTTGGTTTTGTTATGATTCATAGAAAAGTGTTGATTTCCAATGTTTCACTCTTATTGAGATCACATGAGAAGAACTGTGTGATCAATGATATTGAGATAGTAGCAGTAGACTTTGCATTGAAGATGTGGTGACACTACTTTATAGGTGAGTAGTTTATCATCTACTCTGATCACAAGAGTATAAAGTATATCTTCTCTCGTAAGGATATCAAATTAGGATATAATAGATGTCTAGATTTACTCCAAAACTATGTCTTTGATATTGTCTATACTCCTGGAAAAAATAACGTGGTAGAATATTCTCTTAGTATGAGATATTATTTGTAGTTTTTGAATAAGGAATCAGATTAGTTGGCCTCATTACAGTTATCCACTGTGGATAGAGATGGATAATAATACCTCCAATCGAAAGTTTTTACCTCTCGTCTGTTTTAGTGAGTCAAGGAGACACATCTTGGGTATACCGACAGTGAGACTCTATACACTCATATATCCACAGGGTATGATTCTAATTGATTTTATAAAGGTGGGTAGTACATATTTCTTTTCAAAGGATACTTGATGGTGCCAATGAGATTTAGGGATGAGGTTATGGTATAGTTTCATACATCTCCTTTGGTGGTACATTCTGGAATGGAAACGAAATAACAGGACCTCCAACATTAGTTTTGGTGTCCAAGGATAAAGAAGTTAGTTGCAAAGTTTGTCTCTCGATTCCTTACTTGTTTACAAGTGCAGTATGAGAAGTTCTAATAGGTTTATCTCAACCCCTTTAGGTGACATAGTGAATGTGGTATTGGATATATATATGGAATTTTTCATAGGATTACCATGTATGTCTAGGGGAAATGATTTCATCTGGGTGGTCATTGACCAACTCACCGGGTCGACCCACTTCCTAGTTGTATAAGATAAAATTTTAGAAGAGACTTTGGGATTCCTCTAGATTTAGGATATTGTATGACTCAATGGAATTCCATCAATTCTAATTTATGATCATGATGGTTACTTCGCATTCAGGTTGTGGAAGGTATTATAAGAATATTTTGGGACTCAGTTACATTTGAGGATTTCATTTCACCCCCAAAATGATGGTCATGCTCAGCGGACCATTCAGGTTTAAGAGGAAATGTTGGGAGCTTTCATGTTGAACTTTGGTTGTATTTTTGAGTATCACCTACCATTTTTAGAGTTTTGGTAAAACATCTATCATTCCTCTATCATTATGTCACCATTTGAGACTTTTTATGAGTGACCCTATATGTCACCGCTTTGTTGGTACTGATAGGAAAAAATTCTTTTATCATTTGAGGAAAAAGTCATTTGTTCCCATGGGTTTCACCTAGATGTGGATTACAGAGATTTGACCATAGTGGTAATATATCTACCTGGTTCATTGGATATTTATAGATACTATGAAGAGTTGGTTAGGTGGTGTACCGCTTATCTCTACCTCCATAATTATACTGGGTACATGACATCATCCACATTCTACAAATGAGGGGGTACGTGCATGACCCATCACACATCATATAATGGGGAAAGCTAGGCATTGAAGATGAAGTGATCTTTGTTGAGTACTCAGTAGAGATTGTGGATCGGTAGGAAATGATCCTTCATGGGTGATTAATTTCCTTATCACATGTCTAGTGGTAGCATGGGGATCTCCAAGAGAGAACATGGGAGTAGGAGGCTACTATTCATGCTTAGTACACACATATTTTTCAATATCCCACTTTTGGATTTTGGGGAAAAAAATCTCTGAGGTGGGGAGAATTTCATGTCTTATATTTTCTATGTATTATTTTTGGATATTATATGGTTTATTTGCAAGACCAGTTTCTGATATATTATGTGATTCTGAGGCTCAGTATTACCAAAATAAATTCTCAAAATATATTAAATATATTAAAAAGAATACACTAACCATTTTCCTAAAAAAGTGGAATAACATATAAATGAGTGAATGAATCAAAAATCCAAGGGCACCATTAAGTTTAAAACATGAGTCTTACCCAAGGTATGACTTAACATTAGTCGGCATTGGTCATTTGAAGAAAAGTCATCATGAGCGTGTAAATGAATAAAATAATTAAATAAATTATTTTATTTCAGTTTTTCTATATAGTGATTAAGAATATTTAAATATATTTGTATGTCATAATTTCATTATTATCCACATAACCATGGAGATTTTGGAAACCCCTTATAGATAACATTGGAGAATTTTATCAGGCGAATGATGGTGAGATCTTGTATTGATGATCAACGCACATCAGATTCAAAGGATGTCACCAAAAAACAAAAAATAGATTTGTTCTTCACCAATGATCTATCCAAATAGAGGAAGGGCATGTGTTTTGATTTTTTTAATCCATGTTATTGAATTTTATGATTAACACAAATCAATCAATGAATAGATTGATTTGTGGTTCAATCATCTTGTGAGATGAGATTATTTATGTGGTTTTGGTAGGAGATTGATATTTGTGATTTTATTATCTTGGTTATCATTATAATGGAGATAGATATATATCAACAAAAACATTGATTTAGTTTTGTTACTCCAATTTATTCTTGTGCTCCCCCCCCCCCTTTATCATTCATCATGGGTGTTCTTAGTTTATCTTATGGGTGGATAAATCACGATCCATTGACTATTGTGAACCCATTTCCTAGAGAAACAGTTCATTGCCATCGATCTAGGATTGGAACGACATGAAAGTGGTGAGATTATCGAGATAAATTAATTCATACAATATAGGATACCCAATTTTGTGTTCTTTGGTGTTCATGGGAACCTGACGAAGAATGGTGATTTGATCTATTTTTTGAGAAGATCTTATGGAAGAACTTATAGTTTGTTAAAAGAAATGTTTGGATGAGTTGGGATCTTAAATATTGTAGAAAAATGATTGTAATATCAGAGGTTGGAGGCACCATATATAACATGAGACATATCTAGGATTTTTGAAAATCCCACGCTACATGACGAGTAATTCAGATCTATAAGCCAAGTGGGGCCCCTATAATGGCTAGTTTTTTGAGATAATATTAAGTATCACATGGAATATAACCCCTATTACATTGTATGTAGTCTCTCCTAGTTGAACTTGGCATGTACGTTGGAAAGTACATAGGCACGACATGGAGAACACAAACTTTCTACATGGAGAGTACTCATCACAAGGACACGGCCAAGACTAGGTACATGAGCTAAGCAATGTAATGGTACACATCAAAACATACATGGGATAGAGTTGTGTAATTTAACATGGGTAAACTACACAGGAAGCCTAAATACCATGTAGTACTACATGAACATGGATTGATGATAGGATTCATTTACACAGGTAGGAAACGGGGTTGAGGGACATGATGTGTTGCCCCTACTACACACCATGTACTCTTTTATACATGGATTTGATATATTTTACTCCCTATGTTAGAAAAGTTTTATTAGGGTTCATTCTTCTTATCCTTTCTTTGAAGGATGGTATGGAATCATCTCCTACTCCTAGAACTATAATCCCTTCAGCAGGACTTCTTCAAAAGATTCATTGGAATACTTATGACATCCGAAGAATGAGATCCTCTATTCATCTTCGATCCCTAGGTGGAGTTCTTGGGGTAATCATGACCAAAAATATTTGGGTGTTGATCCAATACTTAGCGGGTTAATCTAGATTGTGTTGTTGGTATCACCCCATGACCTTGGTAGTGATCCTTATCTATGTGTCTTATTCTCTTTGGACTATCAGTGTGTTCTTTATCAAAATGAAACCTCATGAGGAGTACCTCTTGGATGTATGTAACCATTTCCATTAGACTTAGGACTGTGTTGTCCTAAATGAGTGCTTTGTGGAATCTTTAAACTAGAATCCTAGGCTGATATACTCTGGTTGGGACTTACCTCTAGAGTGTGTTTCATTATTGAGTATGTCTAGATATTATTTTTATATGTACTATAGACATATACCTATATAGATATGACTTTATTTCCTTTGTTGTATGATTTATAGTTTAGGTTTTTCCTTCAAAATATTCTTATACTCAACCCTATATGGTATTTTCCCGCATGTGTCGTTTCTTGTGAAAAGGACCAAACTTTTGATAGAGTCTTGGGTGGACCAATACTATATGGTACTTAGTGAGACTAATAGACCTAGGTATTTTCGTATGGATTTCTAATAGTATTCCTAATACTTACTTTCAGGTAGTACTTGGGTTACAGACTCTTTGTGGAGGGATTGTATTTGGACCTATTTACTTTATTTTACTTATTTTCATACTTTGGTTTTAGAATTAGATATATTAATTCATGGTTGTTCAGTTGTTTTTATATTTCAAAATTTTTTAGGCATAAAGATGTGTTCATGTGTACAGGAACATAGGGTAAGGCCTACCATGTTAGTGACATGCCTTCTCAAAACTAGTCTCCAGCCCTTGTCCTATTAGAGTAGGGCTTGGGGAGTTGTGGCATAGACCCCATTGGTATGCGTCATGACATTCTCTTCCAAATCCTAGATATACCTCAATAGTTGTGTTATAGAATTTACATATATTTTGGTATATATAAAAATATTTTCCCAAGATATCATCGATAATATTTTCATATGGATGTAGATTCCATTGAAGAATATCTGTTATTCCCTCCTTAGGAACCCACAGAAGATGTATCTGATTCATATTGTTGTACACTGAAATAGAATAAATGATCAGACAATAGGATAATCTCAGTTTAAACTAGAAAACCGTAAGAAACAATGGATATTAAAATCATGAACTCAAAATATGAGACACACATTCCAATATCCTAGGGTAACTTGAGTTTCATCATGAAAATATCTGACTAGAAACTCACTAAAACCTACAACAAGTATATAAAATAATATATCCAATTTAGCAGACATCCTAAGATAAGGAATCTTGAGAACAAACCACCTATGATACAAAACTATGAGTAAACCAACCCAGATACCCTCAAAAACTGGTACCAAACCCAAACTGTCACATACCTAAAGGGCATTCTCAATATCCAAGGGTTGGTGACTATCACTCAGGAATCAACAACAAATAGAGAGAATGATTTCACCGAACTTGAAGAAGAAAACATGACACATATATATGTGTGCATGTGTCTGTGTATGTGTGTGTGTGTCTATATATATGACATGAAGAAACCATGAAAGCATAAAACAAGAAATATATGTCATAGAAAAAGGGAAATGACATAAGTGATACAACATTAAAGTAGATAAACAAACTCCAAGGTAAATGTTCAATACTAAATGAAAACTAAACACAAAATAAGTACTCTATTTGATAGCATGGGTAAAATCCCACTGCTTGACCACCATTTACCTATAAATAGCTGATATAAACCTTGTATCCTCATTAAGGAACCTTGAAATTCCCTTCATCGAAAGACAAAATAAGTTCTATGCCCAATCAAAGGGGTTCATAGTGTGTGAGATTGATCGCATAACGATTCACTATTCATTTACACACTTACACCACTATTTTAAACTAGTTTTGTAATGAATATTCCAAATAAAATAATAAATTTTAATTCATGTTGGATTCAATGAATTAATTTTTATCACTGTTTAATAGGGAAATTTTACTTGTTTTAGTGTTTACATTGTAGGAGGATGTGATTTGGAGAGCCCATGGTGGAATTCAAGAAAAGCGGGTCAAACTGCACGAGAGACCAAGCACACTTATAGAGTTAAATATCCAATATGGATAATATGTCCATCATATTGGGTGGGTAATTGGTTTGAATGTAAAAAAACCATGTGGGATACTTTTATCAAGAAGACTATAGATCCCAATTCATCCATTTGGAGGCCCAAAAGAGGTCTACATACCATACTGGTTTCAGTGTGTATAAATAAAGGAATCAATGATCCTTCACATTCCCTTGAGAACGATGAGGATTGAGCATCAAGGGACACTTACACTAGTAGATCATGATTTCTCCATCTTGTTCACTAACTTAGTATTATAGTTTCAAATTATATTTTAAAATCATAAAATTCCATGTTTTATAAATCCCTATTCATATTTTATTTTCATAATTAGAACCTTCTTTTTAAATTAATGATCTAAGGATCCATTGAGAGATAACCTAGGGTTGCTGCTAAAGTGCAGAAACTCTAGTTAAAATTAAACATCTAATTTGATGTGCTTGACAAAGAGATCAGAGATAAACAGTCTTAGTAGGATCCCACATAGGTGTTAAATATCAATTCTCAATAAAAAAACATTAACATTCTAATCTTTAAAGAAAACATGTCATGATAATCAGTTAAACAGTTTTTATATCAAAATGAAGGTAAAATATTTCTCCTAGTTTTTCAAAATTCCAAATAATTCAGTTAAAACAGTTTCAAGGGATATCAAATATATCAAATTAGTTAAAAGTAGGTATCACATTTCATATCAAATCCAAAATAGTAAAAACAAAAAGCATTGGTGACACCATTCCATAGATCACTGCAGCTTAGGCTAGCTAGAATAGTCATACCCAAACAAATATAATCATGTACATCAAGTCTCTGGACATATGTATCGAATATAAAGGGAAGAGAAAGAACCTAAAAATTGAAACCCCAAACATGTCTAACAAGTCCCTAGATCAATAGTCATAATGAGAATAGAAACACCCCATGAATGAATCCTATGAAGGTATCGACAGAAAATTCTTATTACTATAACTTCAACCTAAGTACCAAATAATTCCCATGTGTTTCATTTTCCAACCCATTTCATCAAAACCATGCTATGAAAACTGTTTCATAAATCCATTTCACAATGCTTCAAAATTTCATTTTCCTTTTACCAAAACAAGGGGAAACCATATAATCACAAAAAACCTATCTCCGCATACGGGAATCAGTCATTTCAATTCTTTTATAAAAAAATTTATAAAAAATAGTAATAATATTCATCCAATGAAGGATAGAGATGGAACCACCTACCTCAAGCTAAGGTCACCCACATTAAAAACAGGATCCACTAACATAGAAGAATACAAGGACAAAAAAAGGCCCTGAATCAATCCTTGCATCTTAAAATCAATTCAATAAGAAAAAAGGTTGGTAGAGAATATAAAACAATAGGAATATCAAGAAACTCTCACACCACACCACAACCAATAAAAAGGTTAGCCTCTAGAGTAATATTGCACAACATATATAGAATGATCAAGAATAATCAACATGACAAGACCAACAGATCTAGAAACATAGTGTAACGGTGTTGTTGTGTCCAATATCGACGAAGAAGAAGAAATATCACTAACCTCAAGAGAAGAAACCCACCCATAATAAATATAAATCATGCAATGAAACGATCCATAAAGATTGATGATCCCCAAAATTTCCTAGGAGATCTTCTAGGTTTCAAGAGTGAAGGTTGTGGTGAAATAAAAATAAAATGAAATGTGCAATTCATAAAACCTACAGGCCTCAAACATTAAACAACTTGAATACTGGGTTTCCTACATGAAATACAGTAAAGGAATATATTCCCAAATATACATCACCCTATATTAAAAATTATTTTGATCGACCTCTTCACAATGTGAAAAAGTTTCACGATGTGTAAAAATTTCATGAACCAAAACTATTCATGACATCAGCCCAAGAACAGATTCATGTTGTCGGACCGATTCATGATGTGAAACTATTAAGTAGGAATATTCTTCATAAACACTTAGAAAAATCCCTTAGGTCGACACAAACCCCAAAGTAAATTTTTGATTCATTTCCCACATTTAAATATGAACTCCATTAATTCCAATAGATATTCATCCCTGAACGTTAGGATATTTTACCCCAAAACTCCCTTATTCATCATGATTATCAAAATGGTACCAAAAAAATATGGAAACAAATAAATATAAATATAAATATATATATATATATATATATATATATATATATAGAATATGTTAAGAATATTTTAATGGTAAGATATCCTACCTAATATCATTTTGTATGGGTTATGTTTTTTTATGAGATGACTTTCTACCTTCCACTATAGATCAGAAGTATGTAGCATCAGATATTGTGGTGGCTTGGTTTTCACATAATGACTTTTCTTTTACGTTTTTTTATTTATTTCTTATTTTGACTCTTGGTGGGTGTTCTGTATGAGCATGATTTTTTACCTTATATGTATTACATTCACATCAACTTAATAACAACAAAAAAAAAATATGGTTGAGGTATTGTGGATTCCTACATAGTCATTCATATCACCCCTGCCAAAATATATGACATGAGGTATGATGTATGCAGGTACACCTTCATGTTTTATCTCAAGTCACATGTATCACTTAGAGATGGACACGTCGTTCAGTTAGTAGGCCATGGAGACTAAGGATTTATCAATATGATTATATGATATGGGCCGAGGGATAGTTTATTTTATTGTTTATTATTGTTTAGCATGTGTAGTGGCCATTGTGAAACTAATTTATCAAATTATGGATCCATGTCTATCTACCTATGATATTATAGCTCTATTTTTATTGTTTTATCATTTATATAGATTTACCAATTTATACTCTAGAATGTGGGGTCCATCTTGAAACCCTATTTAGATTTCCACTAGTTTTTGGGACATCCGTAATACAAATGGGTCATTTTGATTTTTTGGTAGATTTGGGAAAGATCCTAAAGCTTTATTTTTGAGCGAATAGACTCCCCATATTTTCATATTCCCTCTACTCTAATTGATTGTCTTTGAAATATGGGGAGTTTAACTTAAGTTCACAAGATTATCCCCCACTCGGGTTCCATTTGGGTAACCCAGGATGAGGCATAACATCATGTTCCTACTACAAAACTTGCACTATAATATAATTTCAACCTTTCATGGTTTTCACACATGGTTTATAAAACAATTGGACAACAATTAAACCCCTACTACAAATAAGCTAAATCACTCCACATTGTCTCCTTTCACGGTTCTCTCATCCTTGTTCATGTTGTGTGCAAGACACCCCAAATATAAAAGTTATCTACATCATTTCCACTAAAACTCATCTAGTTTACTAAAATTATGTTCTAATCATGCATGTCAAGGCAAACCATGTGTAAAGGTTTTTCACATGGTTTTACCTAAAATTTAAGTGTCATATGTATAATTTTCCCTAACCGTGCAATAAATAAAAACCATTGAAAACCCAAATTTTAAATAAAAACTCCCCAAAAATTAAAACTAACTCATAATTTTATAATATTTAAGTCATGATTGACATTTTGGTTCCATAATAATCATGCATTCTCAGATGTTACCAAGTTATTCATGTTTTAAAATGGAATTTCACATTTAAATTGTAAAAAACAATTTTAGTTATTATGACCACACCCTGAGTTAGAAAGATTTATATTTCATTCCTATATTCTGTAAATGAACCAATTATTGTTATATAAGAGTACCATTCTAATAATAATCTATCTACGTTGTGTTGAAATTGTGATTCATCTTTCAAAATCATGACTTTAGTATCAAATTTGATAAAAAAATTAGATAATAAATTTAGTTAAGTAAATCATAGATAAATAAAATTTAAATATTTCTTTAAATTTTGTAAAATAACCACACTACCTATTCATAACTAATTTCATCAATTTGATCATCTGATGTTGTAGGATATGTGGAGTCTTTATAATATAAAAAAAACATAAATAAAATAACAGGTTTTATGGATGTTTATTGAAATTACATATATTAAAAAATATTCATGTCTAATAGATACCCTTAAGGGGATTTGAATTTTTCCATGGGCTGAGAACACTTTAATAAATTTACTAATGTCATAACTTATATTGGAATTATTTGGATATTTTTTAAATTTTAATATCAATGGTAATTACAAAAAAAAATTATGACAAATGTTTCAATATTAAATAGTAGGTATATTTACCATATTAGAATTATATCTATAGTAGACCATCTGTTTATTCTTATTATTAATTTTCCTTAAAATTATTATTATTTGACACATTAGTGATATAAAACTGAGTAAAACATGAAGGTTAATAAATATTATAAAAAATATAATTTAAATAAAATAAATTTTAAAAATATTGTGTTTCATATTTAAAATGGGATGGCATGTTTGGATAGTTTTTCAGTTATCCAAGTATGGTATCCATATAATATATTATCTGATTAATTGGTTTTTTATAATTTTTATCTCATGGATAATAAAAAATATAAACATTTATTAGTAAAACATTACATGGATGTAAAATTATCACAAAATTTACCATTATATACAATTTTACCCTTGAATTATAAGTATAAATAATAACACAGCTTCTATTTAATTTTATATAATCACACTTGAACTTTTTTTTAATTTATATATAATTATATATTAAAAAATTGATATTGATTATGATTAATTAATTTTAATACTTATAATTATAAAATGTAATTGCATTTATATATTGACTAAAAACATAAAATTTAATTATATTGAATATAAACACAGTGTCAAATTTTATTATAAATCAGACATCAATAAATAGAAATATTACTTTTTTCAAGTAACCTTACTTGTACATGAATTATAGTTTCTACCTACCATTCACACATTAGAATTTCATTTGCACTGGGAAGCGTGATAAAATTTAAAAAAAATCTTGGTCATACATAACTACTCTCTAATCAAATAAAATATAATTCCTCTATTTAAAATATGAATTCATATGGTCCTTTAATATTATTAGCTATGTATTTAATGGTGATGAAAAACGTTTTATGTCAGTTCATATTCAGGATAAAGAAGAAGATACCTATGAATTGTTTTATAAAAATGCTTATTTCCCAATTTGGAATTACATGTAGAATTTTAAAAAAATTCTAATTCTCATACAATTTATTTTGTAAATAAAGAAATAAATTTCATACTCTTTTTTATCAATGTCACTGATAAGAACAATCATCCATATGTTTAATATTTAAATATATTATTCGATAGTTTAAACATCAACATCATAAATAGAAATATTTAGCTTTTTTCTTGGATCAGGATCAACTATAATCTTTAATCTTAGATAAGATAACTATAATAGTTTTAAATTAATGGGTTCATCTTGAATATTACAAACTATTATTTTAGCCAAAATCCAATGTCTTGGTTTATATATATATAAGTTTTAAATAGTTCCACCCTAAATGATTTATAAATAACTAAGTAATCGATACTTGGTCATCACTCATGTATTATAAAACATTGTTAAATTGACTAATAAATTTTCTAGGTTTCTCATATTGGTTGGATAACTACACTAAAAACTTGGTGTTTGTGGGTGTGATTGTGCCCATTGTGGTTGTTAGTTTAACATATTCCTCTCTTCTATCAGTTTCATGAGTATTTTGTTTTGTTGAAACTGTACTTCCTCATGTTTCATAACCTTTATATATAATTATTCATTTCCCATATTAGTATACTAATTGTTTCATTTTTTAAAATAGACTCCTTGAGAAACTTCAAAACCAAAACCCTAATCTCATTAATATTACTATGAATGATGAAAAACCAAAAAAATGTGGGTTTTTGATATTTAAGATATTATTAATATTGTTTCTAAACCAAATAAATAAATACTCATTATATTTTATTATGTATTAAAATATAAAGTGATAATAAATATCAATTATTTCATATTTATAATTTTATTCGGTACTTATTTAGTATTTTATTCTATATGTTAGCCTTTATTATTAACACGACGATCATTCCATAGAAAATGAAATTGGATTCAGGTCATTAGGGATATTATTTTAAATATATATATCAATATAGATGCATCCATAATTTTTTATATTAAAACTTTTTCTATAAATATTAATAATATAAAAGTCATTTTTAAAGTGTATCATAGCCCATCATTGATTTTTGGTATAGGTTTGGCATGTTCATTGAATGTTTCATAGTCAATGATGTATATATATAATTTTAGTGTAAAATATATGAAAATAACTCTAGAATATATTTCATAGAATATAAATTAAAATCACATAGAATTCACCTTAAAACTCTTATGCTCTCATTTAAATGAATGGTTCTAAGATGCTTGAGAGATAAATCCAGTATATAACATTAGTGGGTCAGGATTGTGTTTCTCATATGAATATATCATATACTAAGTGGAAATTATTATTGAGAAAAATTTAAAGTACATTCCTTAATTTTTTTGGGTAAAATACAATCTACAAACATCTAGAATAAATTCACTCTTCATAAAAAACAACTCGCATTTCAAGAATTAATCTGAAGGGAAGAGAATGAAAAATAAAATACTATCTTACCACAAATCCCTTCTAATAAATGGATTTCAGTATAGGTATAAAACCATGATAATTATATATGTCAATTATCACATTAAATGTTTTACTAACACAAATACAACTAATGAGTATTTATTTTTTTGGGTCAATGAGTTTTCTATTTTATCCAACTATGAATTTTTGACCATTGATTCTTCCTTTAACATGTTCTTAAAACCATTATATAAAACCACTATTTTATATTTTGTTTCTTTTCAATCATAAATTAGGATCAATAAGATGTTACCCATTAGGGTGAGTAACATCATAAGGAAGAGAAATAATTGTAACATTACAAGGTAAAAAAATAAATTTGAATATGTAACATCTTATCGATTATCCAAATTCTCTCTCTATGGTAAAATCTTATATACAAGACATTAAATCTAGTATTTTTTACAAACAAAATTATTATGACATACCAAGGATCGAACTCTAATTAATTTACACTTTATTATATATTTGATTTCATTTTTAAAAGTATAAGGAATAAGTATCTTCATCATAAGATGCATCATCGATGAAATATTTGCAGGATATATAAGTATTATCCATAAACAAAAAATTCAGATGAAAAATATATACACATTAACACAATAAAAATATATTTATATTTACACTGAAAAAATTATATATAAATATATGTATATATGTATAATTCATAAACATATATTATGAAAACAATATAAAATTATATATATTGATAGACATACACAACACAAATGAAAATACACTATAGATAATATTACATGTAATAATATTAACATATATATATATATATATAAATACATGAACATTTATATATATAGATATTTTAAAAAATATAAAAATATATATTATAAATATGATGCATATTACATATATAATTAAATTGAATACATAAAAACATATATATAGATATGTATAAACCTGAATGCACACACACACATATATATATATATAATGTGTGTGTGTGTGTAAATTTAAATATATATATATATGTATGTATGTATGTATGTATGTATATACACAAATATATAAATTCCAAAATATATATAACATGTATATATATATATATTAATGTATCTATATTTATAAACATATATATCATAATATATATATAAAAGATAAATATAAATATATATATGAATACATATACATATACATATATATATTTGTATATATATAAACCCACACATATATATAACATATATATATACACATATATACATATATATATATATATGTACTTATATATATATATATATATATAATATATTGTCATGAACCAACCCAATTCATCCCTCTATGAAACACCTGAGTCGGCCCACAACATTCCCAATCGGCATCCCTGACCCCCTGGTTGAGGACAAGTGTCAATGACATTAAATGAAAACTATAAGGAAACGTTTCACATAAAATCAATTAAATTAGTAGTATATTTATGGGCATAACCACTCTGTATGTTATAAGACCACACATTAGAAAAAAAAGACAATATATTTATATGTATAATATAATATAAATAAAACAATCCAACACAATTCCATCATATCACCTCAAACTACCTCTATAGAAACATCCCATAAGAACCATCACTTAGTCTCCACGTATATAATGCAACACTAAATAAAAAAAAGAAAAATAAGAATGGCCAATTTAATTGGAACAACTGAATCTCTAAAAATAAATAATGACACACCTCGTTAAGGTCCCCATGTGATCAATGGTTAAAATCCATTCATTATACCAACCCACACAATGAGAGACTCATAAATAAATATGAAACTGAAGAGTCCACTCATTCTAGAAACCCTCGGTGTTTTGAGTGGGGTTTGAGCACAAATGACCCAATAGGTAATCACCCTATAATCTATTAATTCCCTCAAACTAATGATCTCATGAATTTTATTTATAAATATGATAATTTAAAAAAATTATTTTAGTATTTTGAGTAAAAATAATTAAAAATTCTTTGATTAACATGAGTTTCTAAAAATAGTTGAAGTTTTAGTTAAAACGCAAAAAGTAGGAGAATAAGAGGTCAACAATATAAAGGTAAAAGGTATAATATGAAATGGGGAAAAGAAAAATATAAATCAAAAAACCCAAAAAATAGTAGTCTTTATGGGGATGAAAATGAAACACCATATGATTGTAATTTTTTGTTGTTTTAACATGAAAATAAAACCCTATAAAATAACAACATGATAAAGAACCACAATGAGAGGTTATTGTAAAAATGGTCTATGGAAACCTAGAAACCTCATATTCTTAGTGATAAATCCATACGTAACCATTCCCATGCATGATTTTCTTTGGATGATAAATCCAATGTCCTAGAGGTAATTAATCTGCATCATTATAAATTTTAGTTAGTGTTATGTCATAGACCAGAGGCTATGTAGGTGAGACCTTTTCCTAGTGTATATATCAAATATTTCCCACATAGTTAGCTTGATTTTCACAAGTCACTAAACAAGGAAGGTGATGTATCTTTTAAAAAATTCTTCAATCACATACTTTAATATAATAAAACAAGATATGTTTCACAATATTAATATCTCATCTCATTTCCAGACACGCTTCATTAAAAGACCCCCTTGTATTAAAATAAGAATCAAAAGAAAATTTCATATAATTTCAAAAAATGTTTAAAACCATGACCACATAATAAAATGATTTTATAAGGGTGTGTCTTGGGTTATAAAAATCATTTATTAAAAATGAAAAATAGTGCTTTAAGACTAATTTTTTTCATAAAGTTTTTTTGAAATCACATTTTAATGTATCAGATTTTATTCGCAATACTATATTTTATAATTATGTACATTTATGCTTCAGTATATACATATATTTCTATTTCAATATACACATTCTTACTCTTGCATGAATAAGTACATATTTAAATATAATCATATACTTTCATAGATGTGGATAATCATAAAGTTAAGTATAACACTTTAAGAACATATACAATAAGAGAAATATGTAATAAGAAAATTAATTACCTAATTGAATAAACCAAATGGATAAATCCACCCACCAAACCCCATAAACGCATTAAAAAAATTATTGTAAAATCATCCAAAACCCAAGTTATATTTTTATATAGTTCAAAATAAATAATTAAACACAAAAAATAACTTTTGAATTTTTAAAAACACATAGTAAGAACAATATGGACCAAAATAATATATAGAATTATATTTATTTATTTATGAATTTATTGTTCCAAAAATATATACCTATAAAATAATAATTTGTTGAAAAATAAATTTATAAAACTTGGGAATCATTTTTCATCTCTAAAGTAAGGAACCACATTGAAATACATACTTGGAACATGAGAAAATGATTAATAACCTTCAAATTTCGTGAGGGTAACGTCCCAAGATAGAAACTCATGCCCTAGCAATTAAAACTAAAAGAAATTATAACCCAAACACTCCTAGGGTTTGGATAAATTGCATGTGCAGCAATGGAAGAGTAAAAAAGAAGAAAATAGAAGATGAAGGGGGAAAATAAATATAAATTCCAAAAACATTAATGAAATACCTCAAAAATTATAAGAAGAAAACATAAAAATAAGAAGAAGATGGAACATTTCACCTAGATCCCCATGGGTTGCACATCGTAAGCATAAGGAATGAGATATCATATTTTGGTATAAAAATTAGTTAAGGGAAATTTACTAAATTTTAAATTTTAAATTCTTGGTAAAATGAATGATTTTCTCACAGTTAGTCAAAACTCTACAACAATTTTGTTCCTCATACTGGGCGTACTAGGCACTTATCATGGTTTCTCTTCACTATTAGATAAACTATATTGCAACCCTGAAAATAGATCTATAAATTATTGAAAAAACTACATGGTATCAGAAATTGTATTCCTAACCATGTGAAACTTAGAAATTTTATATTTTAAAATTATTCCAAAATAAAAATACTTCAAACATAATAGAGAAAAAAATCAAAAAATTAACTAATTAATTAATAAAATGAGGGTTGAGGTGTGAAAATTCTTCCCACAATAATTCTTTCATCCCTGATAAAGTCTTGGTATACATAGAAGATAAATAAAAAAGATGAAATTCAGCTTCATCAAACATGAAACACTTCCAAAACAAGGAATTACATAACAAAAAATAATCTGAACAAACTAAAAAACTCATTTAATTTCTCAATGTACCTCTATGGATATAACAATAAAGAAAAATATTGCTAATGAATTTAGTTTCTCAAGTTTGTTTAACCTAGGAAACCAAGAGAATTAAGGTTGGATCAAATGTTGTGGAATACCAACCATTTTACAATTCACCTAATATACCAATTACTTCTAATATGATTATTCACAAATCAAGAGTTGAAAAATTACATGTAAGTCAATAAGGAAATAATGGAATGAATGAGATTTCATTAATTGGGTCTCCACTTCATTTTAATAAAAATTACAAAATTACCTCATCATTGATGAAACAATTATAAAAAACTCAATGTCATCTCAAAAGTACCATACCAAATAAAACATAAAAATTTTATTGGAAAGAGGTAATCCAAATGACTACCTCATTATTGAAGGAACAATTGTTTAAAATCAAGTAAGATTATATATTATAATGATTGTAAATTTTTCTACAAGTGAAGCATAGTCTAGCCTTGGGTCAAGTGAGGGTAACCTCAAACCATGATGTTGTGACTCTAAATAACAATGAACCCACATAAAACCATAATACAATTCCCATCCTAGTCTTCCCCCCAAAACTTACTCAAGTCCTCACATGTTCAACCTCTCAAAAGAAAAGGCTCACCACAAATCCAACTCTGCCTCATTAAAAGGGTGTGACCAAACATCAATGCTTGATAATTTCAAAAAAAATACAATATCCCATTATAAATAGTCAAGTAGGTATATAAAAGAACAAATAAACCATGGTTCACCTTAATGGTTTCAATATCCTAAGACTCAATAAGGTCAAATCACAAGGACTCTCTTAAAGAACCATGTAAAAACAAAATGAATGCTCTCATTAGGGTTTACTCTGAGAGATGTACTTCTATCCTTTAATTGAGAACTTTATAGGAGAATAATTTAAATAACATATAACATAAACCCAAAAAATCATGTTTCAAAAACAAAAACCAAATAACCCTATAAAAACATTACAAAAATAAAAATACATAAACCCCTTAAAACAGATTCATTGTAAAGACTCCATTTTTTATTTAAAAATATTCAATATAAAGTTAGAAAATTTAAAACCTTTTTATAACAGAACCTACACTTTAAAAACACTACTGAAATTTTTAAAACACCTTATCTCATTTCGAAAACAAAACAAGAACAACCCATTTTTTGAAAATTTTCCAAAATTCCATATTTAAACCAAAACTTTTACAAAACACATTATAATATACAAAACCTCCTTTTATATATCTTTTTTAGAACTATTATTTCAAGTCTCAAGTGTTTATTTGAAACCAATTTCATGATATTAAATCCATTTAATAATTTTAAATCCCAAAATAATTTGCCTATTAAAAACCACCCTCTTCATTTCCAAATACAAATAAAAATTCCAAATAAATATCATTACACAAATTGGACTCCTAATGAGGGAATAGTGGTTGTGCAGGACATGGCCACATGGTTTTGAAAATGATGTTTTGAACAGGAAACATTAACTAGGACAAATTTCAAACCAGGAACTCAAGCTCCACATTGACTTCTAATCTTTGTGAGCACATCAGGTGACACCAATTCACTCCCATTATCATCCATAAAAATATTGAAATATTATAAAAAATTATGAAATCAATAAAAAATTGAAAAAAATGACAAATTAAAAACCAAAAATTTAAATCCAAATCTTGAAATTCCATTTAAAATCAATTTTCATTATGATTGGTAGTGATGAGACACCAACCCATAACCTACCTCAAGGGTTATAACAATCTTCTCTCTTATCTACTGTACTACCACAAACAATAAGTTAAATTTATAAAATGAGGCCTTCTTAAGAATCTAGGATATGATACCATATTGTAACACACAAACCCTAGTTACATAGAGTCAGTTCATTATTAAAAAACATTGGGATGATCACAAAGGATCAAGTCTTGAAAGGCCGGTCAGTTTAGTAGCCTTTGAATTACTAGATAAAAACATAGTTTTTACATTACATCATGAGATAAAAACAATAAAAAAAAATTTCCCCTTTGAACACACTTATATCACTTATAATATCCCTATAATTCAACCATAAAATATGACTTCACATACTAGAAAAAATAAAGCATATAAAGGGGTGAGCTCAGATGCTCTGTAAGGATAACAATATAACAGAATCATTCATAAATAAGCATAAGAATTTAAGGAAAAGTAGAAGACTAAAACATAAGCCTTTTAAACTTAAACATCAGTATAATATGGAAAATAAAAATCAAATAATTCAATTTACTTATTCACATAGATATTCTACTAGTTGAATAATCACATGCATATCAATAGCCAATTTCATAATGATGGAATGCATAATTCCAGACTTCAGAACCACATAGTCAAGGCCTCGTCCCAAGACTAAAAATAATATTTTTTCAAGGCCTTGTTACAAGACACTAGTTTATCTCATGAGACCTACCGATGCATCGAGGAGCTATATGGGATCCACCCATCACTTACTAAGTCCAATGAAATCCTCATATGAAAATATTGAAACATAACATAAATATTTGTATTAAAACTATTTTACAAAATGTTAATACTTTAACCATAAACCATGAATGGTATAAAAATAACATATCCAAAGTTAAACATAAAAAACCTTTAATAAAATATGGATGACTCTATCCTAATAAATCAATTTCAAAAAAGTGTAAAATCCATCAAAGGATGTTGAAATATATGAAATCAAAACAATTTGAGAGAAATATATATTTCTATTTTGAAATTATTTAAAAGTCACATAATTATAAAAGAAACCATTTATTTTAAAAATATTTTTATAATCTTGTAAGATAATCTTATAAGGTTTTATAATGGCGCCAAATAGTTGCACCCGCCATATAAGTTAAAAAAACATTTTTTCCTTAATTTTATCAAAAACATCGTAAAGGTCCTTTTTTGGAAAATGATGGAAAGATTCCTTTGTGAAAATATCATAAAAGCTAAAAAATGGTATAAATGAATTTAACCCATATTCTAGGAAATAGTAAAAATGTTTTGAAATACATTTTTAAGAAACACAGATGTTGATGATAAAGAGGTCCTAGTAGATACTCATGTATAAACAACCTCAGATAATGAAGAGATTGTAGAATTAACCCTTACCGTATAATGTTCCTTGATCGAGGGTATGTTAACCTCCTGTATAATAGTTAAATAATTGTTATTAAATTATACAAGAAAAAAATACAGAAATATGATATCATATATTATCTTCTAATATTTCTTTGTTAATAATATTTTAGCAGTATCATTGTTTTGGATGTTAACTGGTTCATTTTACTTTATATGTTTTGTTACGTAATTATTGTTTGTTATGGATAAGATGTATTTGATTAATATCCAGAATGATATTATTTTCTCAAACATTATTTTTAACTAAAAAATGAAAAATATTATGGAATGGTTATGATGGGGAATGAATCTCATCGCGTTCGTAGAGACGATAATCTGTACGTACGCACGAGTGACAATACCATTAAATTGAGGGTGAAATCATATGTAATTGGATGGTATATCATATACACAGAATCTTTAACATGTTATATTAATATTTACATCAATTATACCCATTATTATACCCATCCAAATAATGAAGTTTTTGAATAACAAACTACAGTACGACGTGGAGACGGTAAGTCGTATGCCAACACGTATGGTGACTTGTCATTCATAGGATGGATAGAAAAATGAATATTATTGTACCATATTTATAATAACATAACAGTATGTATAAGGTACTGGAGTTATTAGTTTGGTATAGAAATAACAAATAAATAGGAAGTGGAAGAAGAAAAGAACTTTGAAAGAGGTGGTGAAATTATTACCTCTTCTTTGGGTGTTTCCTTTTGAGTTCATCAAAATAGATCATTAGGTTGGATTTCTGATTAGAGTAAGGTATCTATGTCTAAGTGAGGGTATTTGGGAGGATATTTTATTAGGGGTTTTCTGAGAAAAATGGCTTTGGATGTGTGAGTTTTAGAGAAGGGGAAGTACCCTTTTATAAGGGAGGTTAGTGTCACTTTAGGAAAAGCTTGAAATATTATTTTATTATACAATCATATTCGGTTTATAATGGATCAAAAATAATTTATTTAAAGGATAAGGTGGGTTTGGGTTGAAAACCTCTCATCCAATAGGTTTTAGACAGGTTTAAGTAACCATATTAACCTTATCATTTAGATTTAACTCTTAGTTAAATAGTTTACCTTTTACAATGTATTCTTGTATTATTATAATAAATGGTTAATAAACTTAAAATAAAAATACAAGAGAACCCCAAGTGGTTTAGTATTGATATATCTTACCTTATCTAATTTCTTTGGCCGAAACATAGATTTTTAGAAATATTATATCAATTAATAAAATAGTATTTGTTTTAAAACCCCATTTATGTCAATTTGGACAAGTGTATTGGTAATTGGGCCCTAAATATTAAGGTTTAGTCCCTAATTAATCTTAATATAGCCTTAATCACTTTGAATAATTTTAATCACTTTTACTAATCATTTTTGTCAAAAATTAACATGGTATTATTAGAATCTAAATAATATACTTAATAAAATGGTTTATTTTTGTTTTTTGAAATTCAAATCATAGAAAAAAAAATTAAGATTAATACTAATCCTACAGATGGGATGAAATAATGGGTTTTTAAAGTAAAAAAATGTTTAAACATTTGTTAATATTTTATATTCAATTACAAATTGAAATTGATTATAGTGAATTAAATTGTATTAATAGATGTAATATTTATCTAATTTTACCTTAAAAGTTATAATATCATTTAACATTAATAATTAATTAAACAAAAATGTAGTTTTTAACTAAAAACCATTATTTTTCACTATTCATCAAAAAATAAAGTTTCTTAGAAAAATCACAAAAAAATCACCCAATACTAATTTTGACATTATGAATTCAAAAATGAAGTTTATTTTATCAAATTTAATTTCTCAACATGTCTAAAATTAATTTAATTATTAAAATCAGTTCATTCAAGAAAATAGTATTTTTAAACATAAAAGGGCTTTGCCAAAAATCATATCTTTCCTTATCAAAATGTTTTATTTATATTAAAAAATTATAAAAAATGTTTTAAAATTATTAGTTATTGTTCATGTTATTATATTTAATGGATAGATTATATTTTTATCATTTAAATAATTATATCATTAAAAATGATGTTTCATAGAAACTTTGTGTTTCATGTGATGTATACTAAGTCAGTATTGCATGTATCACATTCCAAGTTAGTGTTTTATGTAACTTACTCTAAATCGGTGCCACATGTAATGTACACCAAGTAGGTGTTATGTGTAACATATGCTAATTTATTTTCATGTGAAATGAATTTTTGACTTACTTCACTGCAAGACACAAAGGAATATTTAATTTATTTTAAAATAAAGGTCCATAAAAACTCAAGTTATTACAAATTTTTTATATAAACCACAAAAATAATATAAAAGTGGTAAATATGGAATAAAACTCCAAAAAATAAAAGTGATACTATAAATCCTCTTGGTACTTGAGTAAATTTTGAATCATGATATTTTTGAAAGAATAACATCAATTGAAAATTATAATATCTTGAAATAAATAAAATTCATGATATAAAATTTAATATAGAAGTATATACACCATATAACATTAATTGGGTGCATGATAAAAAATAAGTGTCAATGGAATGTAAATTGAGATGAAACTCCTAACAACTGTGGTAACATATGAATCAAAAGCCCAAAAATTAATAGAAATAAAATGAAACATTTATATACCATTAATAAAAAATAATTCCTTATATAATATATAAAAATGTTAATTAGATACACCACACAAGATAAGTTGTGGATATGACATTTATCTCACATATGTATAAAGTGAGATGAGAATCTATTACCTTCTGTTTGATTCATTACACATGTTATTTATATTATTGAATAATAAAATTATATAGATTATTTACATGGTTTATAACATTTTAGATGTTTAATATTAATTTTATTTCACTTATACCCAAGTTATATATAATTACTTAATCAATTATTTTTAAGTTTGATGTTTGGACTTTATTCGGTTTATGTGTCAAAACTGACTATCGTAGGTCGACTAAGGTCAATGTGGTCATTATTTAAATATCTATAGAATAATTATAATTATATAATCATCATATTTATACAAAATTTATTGTTTCAAAACCATACATGGAATATGGTTATGAAAAATGAACCAACATTAGAATCAAGGAGACGGTAGGCAGTATGTATTCTTGAATGGTGTTCCCATTTTTCAGTGATCATTATGGAATGAAGGAAAGTAACATTTACATTTATATAATTACCATTATATCATAAATACCATTTTATTTAATTATAAAAACATATATATATACATATCAATATTTTATTTTTTTGGTGAAACAGAAGGAGAATCACATCACTTTGAGGAGGCGGTAGTCCACACACCCACAAACAACGTTATCATCTTTTTAATGTGTGAAAAGGTAAGAAAAAAGTGATATATTATATCTTTATAAATATAATTATGTAATTAATATAATATATATTTCATTTATGTTATATATGTTTATTAAAACCATTTTTACCACATTCCATGTAAAGTGTAAAAGAATCACATAGCTTTGAGGCGGCAGTGGTCCACATGTCCACAAATGATGGTATCGTATCCCAAAAAAGTAGAAAGAATAATTTAATGTATTATATAATGATTAAAAAATCATAAATACATTATAATAATCATATTTATCATAAAAAAAGTATGTCTATAATTATTCCAAACCTTGAGAGGTGGTAATGGAAGAATGAATGGCATCGGTTCGTGAGGTGATAGTTTGTCGTATACACGAATGATGATTATGTATCCCATTTGATAGAAGTGTGTGAAGGTGTAGGTCAAACCCTTAACATAATAACATATCAGTATATTTATTATAATTATGTTATTATATAATAATTTAATAATAATAATGAAAGGTTGGAGAAATCAATAAAACAGAAATACATGTTAAATAACGTTACCTCTTGTTTGAGTAACTCATTTTAGTTTGCACAAAAGGACTTCCTTAGTTGTATTTATGCCTAAATTGAGGCTTATAATATGGTGGTATAAATTTTTGAAAGCTATTTGGGAAAATTTTGGATGATAAAAAAGTATTTATAGCTATAATGAAATAGAGAGAGGTTGTGTCCTTTTATAAGTGGGGGAGAGGGTACACTTGGTATTTTTGAAAATAAATTAGGTGTGCCCATATATTCACTTATAAAATGGCTTAAATAACATAATAAATTCGATAATAAAGGATTAATTGTTAAAATATGTCCATAAAATATGTTTTGGACAAGTGTCTAGGTCATTTGTTCCATTACGATTAAGGTTTAACCACTTAGTAAACTCAGTTTTACCTTAGTTGTTTTAATTAAATTTAATTACATTCAATAATATTTTTTGTAAAAAAAATTAATTTAATTTTATATAAATTATAAATTATTCTATTTCAAAATATAAAACTATTTTTTTAAAATTCCAATCATAGATGTGGTAGAAATTAATTTAAAATTAATCCCGCATACTGGACAACAAAGCGTGTTTTTAAAGTAAATATGTGAAACAATTTGCTATGTTTTTATATCTAAATTAAATATAAAAATGATCCAAATGACCTAAATTGGATTATTAGATTTAAAATTTAACTCATTATATATTACATCTAATTAAAATCATAATTTAACTGCATAAATAAATTAGACAAGAAAGTAAATTTCAATTAAAATTCAGAATTTCTCACTATTCCTCAAAAAATGAAACTTCTTAAAGAAATACCAAAAATTAAACCAAATTAAATTTTTATATTACACTTTAAAAAATTAATTTTATTTTTTCAGATAAAAATTATAAAATTTTATATATTTAGTTTTTAAACAAGTATTCCATTAAAAGGTAAAAAAACATCCTTTTAAAAAATTACAGTTTTTTATACTTAAAATTAGATTTATTATTATCTTAAGACTATCAAACTTATTAAATGAATATAAAAAAATATTTAATATATAAAATTTAAATTTCTTTAATATATTTCAATAATAGTGATTAATTAAGATAAAGTCCCATTTTGGTCATAAAAATAGTTTTTCATATAAACACATCCTTTAAATTCATTTAGTTTTGTTATAATTTATAATTAATTGGTAAACAATTAATTCATTTTATAAACAGGTGTAAACTATATTTTCATAATTTAGTTAATATAATTATTTCCCTCTATTCAAATGACTAGATGATAACTATAATGTAAAATAATAATATTAATAGTGTATTCTTATCAAGTGGTACTCGGCCTTATGTGTAACACAAGTTATAGAAGAACTTGATGTTATGTGTAATACAAGATAAAATTGGTGTTATGTATAATGAAAGTTAAACAATGAATTTCATATAACTCAAGATGTAAAATAATTTAAATTAATTTTAATGAATATATTTCAAAAAATCTCTTGATGTTACAAAAATAAAATATATGGGGTTTAAAAAAACAAAATAACACACAATTCCCATGTTGGTGATTGATACTTAAAAATACCAATAAAAAGTTTAAATTAAAAAAAAAACCCCTTACCATTTTTATTAAAATTGAATCAAAAAAAATTAAAATATTTAAAATTAAAAAAGAACATTAATTACCATTATTAAATATTAGATCATGATATAATATTTCAAATACACAACATATACTTAATATAATAGAAATAGGTTTGAAATTAAAAATATGTCTCAAAGAAGAAAGTTTGAGATGATAAATCATTAAAAATATCCTAAGATTTTATATAATAATCAATCAGTGATGTGATTAGGTGAAAAAAATTAAATCTATAAAAAACATATGGAAATAAATCATTAAGAAATCATAGTTCATGCTGAAATAATCTTGACATAATATAGTCAATGGAGAAGTGATAAAACCCAATAAAATGTAATTTAGTTTATAATCCCCTTACCTAGAATCTAATCCCTTTTTTATATATGTATTTCCTCTTAGGTAATAAAATTACATTGACTATATAAATTCGTCAAAACCATTTTCATGTTCATAACATCATTATGACTTCATTAATTTTACTGAATACCATGTTTCATCTAGTTACTAAATTGGTTTAACTTACATTGTTAATTTTGGGGTTATCTAATTTATAATCTCCATAATATATTTTTAATATTTATAAATTTAATAATTAATTTTCTAATTGTTTCTAAGATTTATATATGTCATGGTATCAGGATTTTATAATTCAAAAAAATGAGTTCAATAGATCATGAAATATTTACTCTTCCACAAATCTTCTTTGAAAATATTATTTTTGAGGGTTTTAAATAACCATAATTTTTCACATTTAATTCCACTTATGTGGTGGATGTTTCATCATTAAATAATTATTAAAATATATTAAATTAATCAATATAATATCTTGTTTATATTATTTATGTTTTTTCAATCATTCATGACATATTATAACATCATTTATCTTGGTGGTAAAACCAACCTGAAAAATAACATGTTATAATAGTTTAATGGGTAAGAAAAGGTTATTTTATTTTAAAAATATCAATTTTATAGAATTTTAATTTTTTCAAAAGTATTCTATTATATTTTTAAATTATATTCATGAAGTGGTAGATGAAGAAGATAAATGAAAAAATACTAACAAGTTATTATTTACAAAGTTTATCGATATTTTTTCTTTAAGTATGAATGGCCTAAAGGACTTATATATTAATTTATTATTGTATAGTTCAATTTTAAACTAGTATGAGAGGTAACACTTACATGACCCATAGTCCTAGAGGCATAAGGCCTAGTACATAACTTTAAGGCCTAAACACACTAATTTACTTAGAACTACCCCTCCCCAACATCTAATTCATTGAAGGAACTTATATCCACAAATAATATATATAAAAAAAGATCATTTTCTCTTGTTGAGTTTCATGGTGCCTAGTACCAATTAAGATTTATATACCCTGTCTTTTAATCCCAATCTGGTTTTCTTTTCATGGAGGATGTTAATTCCTCATATTCCTCTTCTAGGGCCTGATCTTGTGTTGTATAACCTACCTTCTTCTTGGACCAAAGTCCCTTTGGACCAAAAATAACATGGACTAAACTCTTGTGGTGTCCTATAGTATTTTTTTCCCAAAGGCCAATGGTGTCTCAAACACCTAGTGTCCTATAGACCCAATCTGGTGACTTGAAGGCCCAAAGAGGATTAATAGTTCTAGATACTACAATACCATTACAATATTGATTTAGTTAGTCCATAGTAACTAAAAAACAACCCGCCACTGGTATTTTATCTTGGTTTAAATATGGGATTACATAGTGTTTTAACCACTTGTCTACCACCCCAACTATCATTATGTACTTTTTAAGTAGTTAAATTAAATGATGAAAATTTATTAATAATATTATAAATGTAATAGAAAAATTATCACTATATAACATTAATTATTTTATAAGTATCTTAAATAATCATTAAATACAACTTTATAACCATTCATGTAAATTTATTATGAATAATGATATACATTATTCATGGAGGAGGTAGTCCATGCACACACATGATCGACATTTTCTTTTTCTAACAGATATGAAAGAACGAAAGTAAATAATTTTTTATCTTTCCAAAAATGTTATTATTTTATAAATATAATATATATTTATTTAATCAATATATATAACCCTACATTTTAGTCAGTGAATAAAATGATATTTTCCACTTCATGGAGGAGGTACATTGTCGGTACACATGAATGCCATTTTCAATTTTCATTGGAAGAATTAGAGTTAGGTAATGATTGTTCCATCAACATAAAAAAAAATTAGAATAAAATTTTTACTAATTAAGTTATTTTTAGGTTATTATAGACTATTTTGAGGAGGTGGGTGGATAATTAAACTTGAATGTATTCGATTAAGTCAATTAATTTTTCTTTGGGTACCCTTCTTTGAATCTCTTCTTAATCCTTATTGGGATTGTTTTTTGAGAATAATATAACATATAGATCATGTATATGTGGTTTTGAGTTATTTTTGTATATATTTGGTGAGATAAGGTTCTTTATGTGGGTGGATAAGTGAGGAGAGGATGGGTCCTTTTATAAATTGTGTGATTGGCATACCTGTAAATATTCATAAAATAAAAGTAATGTGATGTCTTTTACATAACAAATTTCTAAAAAATGAACATAGTTGTGAATATAGGGTAACTTAGGGTATAAATACACATAAAATATTAGACATAGACATGTTTTAGGGACACTTTAAGCATTATATTTTAAATTAACCCCCTCATTAAACCTTTTAACCTTTGTTGTGATGAAAAAAAAATTATATAGTAACTATTCAATTTGAATTACAATGAAATAAAGATTATTAAATTATTAAATTATTCTTATTTTAAATATTTAATAAATTTTACAAGATTCAATTTATATAGATGGTAAGAATTACTTCTAATATAAGTACGTAAAATTCATTGAAAACAATTTTTTAGAAAAAAAATCATTTTAAGCATAAAAATATATTTAAACAAAAATCATTTTTCGAATTTATTTTCATGAAATCAATTATATTATGATTAAAAATAATACTTATGTGACAATAAAATCAAGTTTTAATTGATTTTATTCTTGAAAATTCTTAATTAAATAAAACAATAAAAATATTTCTTTAATTAGAAGAAAACGTCAATAGAGTTCTAAAATGGCAATCAATTGTTTCTAAATTCAACATAATATTTTTATACTATTTATTTTACTTCTTAAATATAAATTATTTCTATGAAAATCAGTCAAAACTATTCAATTCATTCTTATGTTATGATGATGTTATAAAAGTGATGATATTTTGTAAAAACCTTATTTTTTACTATTCACTTGAAAATCAACCTTTTCGGAGAAATCCTAAAAATTATTCCAAAGATAAGTTTAAAATTATGAATTCAAAAATAAGGTTCATTTGTTAAAATTTGAATAAATAATGTATAAAATTATATTTTAATTGAGAATATTAAATATAAATAAGAAGTTATTTTATGGAAAAATGATACTTTTAAAAATCATGTATCGTAATTTTATTTCAAATTAATTTCAAATCACTTTAAATATATTATTTTATATGTTGAAAATATAACATAGATTTATTTAATGGTGATAAATTTAATTTATTAAAATACAGTACACAACACTTTAGAAATGGTTCTTCTAAAAATACCCCCTTTAAACATTGAATACATTTTATCAGGTCACCTTAATTATTTATCCTCAAATCATTAAATTTAATCAATAAATAATAAAAATAAATAATGTGTAAATTATTTATCATCTACTTATTTAATTTAAGTTTATACGCCTCTTTCAATTTCATAATGATGTTTTACATTATATTCTCGTTGTGTATTCTAATAAAATATATTGTAATTCACTTTTTTTTGGTGTTGTATCTAACAAAATATATTAATTATATTATTATTTATGCGATAATTACAATTTTAAATATCAAGGTATAACATTATACCACTTTAATAAATAAAATCATAAAAAATTTAATTGGTTCTTACCAAAATGTGTGCATCATGACATAGTAATAATCTGATGTACTTTTTATTATGATAAATAATTTTTAAGACCTTACTAGGAAACTTATAATTTCCTATTTTAATATTTCTAAAACCATATATGTATCATTCTGAGACTCATAATTGTCGATGAGTTTCAAAAATTATACCTTTATAACTGAGCTATATTTTTTAAATAATACTTGATAGATTTATCTTCCTATTTCTTAATTTGAGAAATTCATTAACCATAATGATAGGGAACATGAGAAAATATACATACTTGATTTCTTTCCATTCCATATGAAAAACTTATTATGTTGGTTGTGATTTGAGCAGTTTTCCACTTCTTATTCATCGTTGTAACTTATCATTTTTTTCATGTAAAGTTTTTAAATATATCTAGTAATATTTTCAGAGCTAGGTATAAAGATAGTGTGAGATTATGAGGCCCAGTGATCCCAAAATTAATATTTTAAAAATACTAAATATATTAATATCACACATAATATGTTTTCTTAAAAAAGTGTAATAACTCTTAAATGGAGTCTCAAATTGGAAATTGGTTACTACTATTGAGTTTATAATATGGTCTTTACCTTAGGTACGACATAATATTTATCGGTGTCGAGTGTTTTTTAAGCATTTGTCACAAGTGTAAATAAATAAATAATTAATTAATTATATTCAAAGTGATGCATCAACCTAATGTTTTCTATATAAGTATTCTTATGAACAATGTCTGGGGTAGTTTCATAAACCTATGAATTGGGAAAGAGTATTGGATTAAGGCTAAATAATGAAACAAATTTATTGAGTATCATTCACTCCAATTGAAATCGAGGATGTCACCAATTAAAATGACATGGATTCATTCTCCCTCATAGATCAATCCATCTCAAGGTAGGATGTTTTTTTGTAATTATAATTGTTTTCATGTAATAAAATGAACATGAATCAATCATCGAATCAATTGATTTGTAGATCGATCATATTGTAGTTATGGGAATACTTTGTTTTGGATTTCGGGATTTATTTTGTTGTTTGATTTATATTTCTTCATTCAGAATTCTAATAACAGTGAATAGATTCTGACATAAACATCACCCGATATCCATTCCCCATATTTTAGGCATTCCATCCCTCATTCTCTATTCATTCATCACTAACATTATTTTTGGTTATTGGTTGGAAAAATATCTGGTAATCAATCATTGCATGCCTATTTCTTGACACAATAGATTGAAACCCTAGATACAAGATTGGATTGATTATGGGATCAATCTATAATAATGGATTGGGATTGGATTAGATTTCTTCATGAGGGTTTTGACATGTGGAGGTGGGACACATGATGGATGGTTTCCCTTGCGAATCAAATGGCCAGATTCTAGTGAGAGGTGATGGAAATTCTTATCCAGACCATATCCTTATTTACTATTATGATTTTCATCTGAAACATAGGTTGAAGTAGTGGATGAAAATGTTTGAAGTGGATCTACAGTTTCTTCAAAATCCTTATATACACAGCATGTAATCTGGGAATACATGTCCTGTGGGACCCTAGTTATGGTTATAGGGTTTCTTTGGAGAATAAAAGTGTCACATGTTGTGTGACACATGTCAACACTATGTGGACCTTAATTACTGGCTCGGTGTGTATATTAGAGGATACATAGACACAAACACTTCAAGGTTTATGAAATTTTCATAGTACGTAGGCTGATTAGTGTACTTGTGAATGGTATAGTACATGGACATGTCAAGGTTCATGGACACAACCAGGTGTACATGGGCACAAACATGGGCCTGGTCCATGATTCACAAGTAGAACTAGTGATGAATGGAAATTTCATGTACTTCTGGTACAAACCATGTAATTCTTCAAAGAAGAATTGGAAACCTTTTTTCTCTTAACATGGATTATTTTCCTTAAGGTTTGGTTCCCTCGATCCATCCCTGTGATTATATAGTATGTCATTACAACCTGAATAAAGTATTATGATCCTCTATAAGGGAATAGTTGTAGATAGAGATGTAGGAATCTCTCCACGAGGCCAAGATGATATCCAATATTTCATTTTTTTCCTAGGTGTGGTCTCGTAATTGATGTCACTAACTATACTTGGGTATCGATCATCTACATAGAGGGTTAATCCAGATTGGGTTAGTTGATATTACCCAATAGACCTGGGTAAAATCCCTATTTATATATCAATCTCTTCATAATTCAAGTGTATAATTCCTTATGGAGAGACCTTATGAAAACAACATATTAGATAGACTTCATCAGTACTATCAGACTCATGGAGTGAGTTCTCCTAGGCAAGTGTGGTTATGGACTCTCGAGCAGAATCATAAGTTGACAATGTGGTTGTGACCTTACCTAGAAACTTGGTGACAACTATGAGCATATTTTAATGTTTTACTTTATGTCTCATATTATGATAGACCTATATTTTGATGATATGAATACTATTAAATATATTTTTTAGGGATTTTGGGGTGTCTAACTGGGTATTGTTATATTCACCCATGTATGGCCTCTTCCCGCATGTGTTGTGTCTTATGTATAAGACCTTTCACAAACTGAACCAAGATAAGGCTCAATCCATAACTACACCAAGCCTGCTTCCATAGGATAAGGGTGGAAAAAATCATCAAAATTCATATCCTAAATGTGAGGCCTTTTCTTAAGTACATGTATACACATACCTAACCTTCTCAATGAAAAAGTGAAGATGAATAATAATAAAAATATGAAACAACTATAAAGTAAACCAAGAATGCAAAACCTCTAGTGTGTACAAGAGTATGACAGTGAAAATAGAAAATTAAAGCAGAAAAATACATGCCCAACCATAAATATGTCCCAACCTACCCAAACAAGAAAAGAAAACTTCTGAGAGATCCCATCTTCTGGTCTCCAAACTACAACCACCATACGTGGTCCAAAGTATTAGGTATCCCTAAGATCCTCTAAATTCACCATAGACCTATCTGTCATCTGTATAAGGCATGACACATGTGAAAAAAACAATTTAGGGGTGATTATATACATAACCTATATGATAACATAAAAGTTGAAGGGGGATCATAAAGATATATAATAGGAATATAAAGATGATGGATGGTACATATGAAGAAATATATAGTTAAATAGAATAGATCACCTATACCAAGAGTGGATGTAACCTCATATAAACACAATGGGATCAACACAGTGAGTAGGTGAACTACACTTTAAGTCTTTTCAACTTATTTTATAATATTAAACTCGTCCAAACATGACAAAATAAACACGGAAATCATGTGGTATACCCCATGTGTCTTCACATATCATCTAAATAGAGTGAAAAAATACAAATATATGGATAGATAATATATATATGTATGTATTCTCACTAAAATAATCCAAAATGAAAGAGTAATGTGATATCCATCTCATAGCTCATCCCAAGAAGAAGAGTCTCCAACGATTCCAAAATTCCATTAACTATGCCCAGTATCTCACACATCTACCCAGAAGTAAACATCTAAATCAACCAGTTCATTGTCACAAAGCCTCATAGTAGAGGGGCTGAAATATCAGGTTAGAGTACACATTCCCTATTACATCAAGAGGGTTCCACTCTTATAGTTTATAGAGGACCCATTCCCTTCCCAGTAGGAGGGTTCCACTCTGGTCATAGAGGACCCATGCATAGCACAGTTGGAGGTTTCCACAATAGAAGTCATCAGGTACCTATTCCTAGATCGAATGAGGGTTCCACATGGTTAATCCATCAAGAAACCATTCCCAGCATGACTGTAGGGTTCCACTCAAGAATCGATAGAGGATCCATGCCTATATTGGCAGTATGGTTCCACTGTAAAAGTTTGTAGAGAACCCATTCACTATGTTGAGAAGAGTGTTCAACTCTAGTCATTAAGGACCCATGACCAGAACAATTCGAGGTTTCCTACTAGAAGTCAGTAGATGAAAAATTCCCAAACCAACTATAGGGTTCCACTCTAAAAGTTTTCAAGGAACCATGCTCAACCCAGCTAGAGGGTTCCACTCAGGATACCTCAGGTGATCCTTCACAATCACTGTCATCGAGTGTTACCTAACCAAGAATCATGCCTATAATAATTCACATAGTATCCCAATAGTCACAACCAAGGAAACCATAATGTTCTACATGAAAAAATACCCAGGATAGGATACTTGTGAGCTAAAATCCAAGTCCAAACAAAGGAGATATAGAACCATGATGTCTCCTCAAAAGTAACCAAGTAGTACACGACATGTGATAGGACCCACATGGAATTTGGTCCCACTCCATTGCTTGGTCTTGTCTATAGCTAGAACATGGATCTTGATCCATGTATAATTACACACTATGTAGGTGGACTACATGACATATGCAAACTACTTGGGATCCAGCCGTGTATGTGTACTTGACCCCTTGTATATGTACTTTGGTACACGGCATATCACTTCACATGGGGATCCACCCATGTGCTCTGTCCATGTTTGTGTACTTTAGTACATGCTCGTGTACTTTCACACAGGGTCCTACCGATGTGTTCTGACACATGAATCATTGATCCAGGGATAAGGTACATGGATTGTAGGGGGGATTCATGTCATGCCATCCTTATAAACTTATGAATCCATGGTTCCTACTACTAGGGGGATATATGCAATGTGTAAATCATGGTAAACAGTGTTCAGTTAGGTTTTTCATAGTTTTCTAGATTCATGATCTACTTATTAGATCTAGTCTTCACCTTTTATTTCGGCCTCGATCCCACCTGTGATTTTTGGATCATGTATCGATCCACCATTTCCATCCATCTGGTGACCAAAAATTTGATTCTATTGATCCTTAGAACTAAAAAACAAACTCTACATACACTCGAACCTTTAATCATAGAAGAAATGTCCTATGATCATTTAAATTATCATCCATAACCTATAAACATCCAATATTTGTCCTTATTTCATCAATATATCCTCCACTCATTGTTTCGTCATGATTCTGCGGGTCTAATCGAGCTCGATACTGTCCGACAACATTGAACTAGGACCGTCGGGTCATACCAGTGAAGAACACAAAAAATTGACTAATAAATGCACAATATAATAGTTTTAACCATCATTGGTCAAGATTTAATGGCCAAAAATCATGAATAAGGATAATCCAATTGATAAAACCTGAATAAATCAATTTAACAGATACATGGGAACATGCAATGGTCCAATAATTAGAGCATATAATAAATGGGATGATTTTATCAATAAATTAAATCAAAGAGAGCATGAACCACAAATTAACAATTCCAACCTGGATATTGGATTTTTATTCATCGAATAACATGCATTCCAATGATTGAAGGAAGTCTTTGTGTTCATCGCATCCTGATCTTCTCTGATCTGATGTTTCACTGTCGTATAATGTGATTCAATAATGGTAGAAGTAAGGAGAATCTCTCGATAGATCCTAGGATTATGAGGATAACTCTAGGATAATTTCAATCAAATTATACTAATATATTTTTATATTCGGTCAAATGAATAAATTAATTAATTGAATAACAAATTCAGTCCACTGAACATACCACCAATGGGAGAGATGTCCGAACGCGCCACGCCGACCAATTTTAGGTCACACCTTGGGTAAATGCTATTTTTTAGACTTGATTTTGGTCTTATATTTATGATAAAATATTTTGATCAGTATTTATCTTATTTTCTTTAAGAAAATATGTTTTATCCATATAAAATATGTATAATATTTTTTATAAAATTAATTATGTGCACACCGCGCCTCAAAATTGCACGTTGTCTCAATGCCTAACTCTGTAGATATATATAGAAATATTTAAAGGTATTATAAGGAAATAAAAGGGTCTCTACATCATTCCCCCTTCATTATTTTCATCCCTAAAATGAAAAACTAAACAAACAACTCAGGATACTATGCTCACATCTGGCTCTCTCACTCCTTAGAACCCTCTAATATGTTCTAGTGCTGCCAAAACATTTGAACCCAGGGGATGGTTCTTCTAGAAAAGTTCATCTCATGTAGATCTTTGGTCTCCACAGATTGATCCAAAAAGGTGGATCCATTATCTATGTCCATCTCTCCCAAGTTGATGACGTGCATGGGTTCATTAACGTATCTCATTAGCTTCAAAAAATGGAAGATGTTGTCCACCTACTAAATCTATGGGGGTAGGGTGAGGTGGTAAGAATCCTCGCCAACCATCTGTATGATCTATAATTATCTAATGAACCTCTTTGAAAGCTTTAATACATGAATTAATATCATCAATCGTCATCATGGGGAGACTCTCAGAAATATTTAGTCTCCCTTCTTGAAATCTAAGGGCTTACGACGACAACCTGTGTAATATTTCTATCTACTCTAGGTCATCCTCATCTGTTCACAAATGACATAGAACTTCTCTATCATCACAGTCACCATCTATGGACCCATAAGATATGTCTAACCAATCTCTTCCTAGCATAAGGGTGACCTATAGGGTCTCTTATATAGTGCCTCAAAAGGTTCCATGATGATAGTAGAGCGGTAGATGTTGTTGTATGCTCACTTTACCAATGGAAAGTGATCCTTGTGGTTCTGGTTGAGGTTTAACATGAAATCTCTCAGAATATGATCTATCACATGTATAGTGACCTCAATATTCCCATCTATCTGGGGGTGAAAGCATGTACTCATCTTTATTTGGGTCTCAAATTCCTCTTACAGACCCCTCAAAAATCATGAAGTATACCACACTTTATGATTAGAAATAATCCTCGATGACACCCCATGTAAGAAAACTATCTCACATACATACAACTACCACAAACACTCCATTTAACTCTTCTCCCTGATAGCAAGGAAGTGTGTCAACTTCATGATTTACTAAACTATCACCCAGATGGAATCATGGCTCTTAGCTATGTGTAGAATCTCTATCACGAATTCCATGGATATTCTGTCCTATTTCCTCTCTAAGATCTTAAGGTGCAGCAAAAAACCTACTGGAACTTGGTGTTTATCCATCACCTAATTATAGTTGATGCACCTAGATATGAACTCATCTACATCCCATATAATGTCGAACCACAAAAATTATCACTGAAGGTCTTTATGCATCTTGCCCACGCTAGGATGTACCGCTAAGGGAGATGTGTAGAACTCTCTCATTACCTCCTCCCTCATCATGATTGGAACCAGCATCCATCCATAGAAAAGAATGATGTGAATACCTCCTTTAGAATATAAACATGGTGATTCCCCCATAGATATATGATAATGTAATACCTCTAAATTGATGTCTCCCAGTTGGGACTCTCTCACATGATCAATAAGTGAAGGAGTCAACACCATCAACTGTAAATAAAAGTTATACCGTCATTCTCTATCAGGTTCATCTATAGATAGGTAAACTGCCCCAAATCTTCCTACACCAAATGATCCTATGAATTCATGATAAGGGAGTATTCTATAGAATTTAACTTCCCTAGAGTATATAATATTTTGAAGTCATGGTTCTGCAGGAACTCTAACCAATGACACTATCGAATGTTCAAGTCTATATGAGTAAAGACGTACCTGAGACTCTGATGGTATGAGTAAACTACAGAGTTCTCTCTGAGGAGGTAGTTTCTCAACATAATTAGGGAGAAGACTGCCACAGTTATCTCTTGTTTTTTAGAAACATAGTTCATCTTATGGGGTCTCAATTTCCTCAACCCATATATGCTAATAGTCTTCCCCTGTATCAATATGTAGTTGAGCCAAGCTCATGAGGCAACACAATACACTACGCACTCGACACACTCATTTAGTTGTCTCAACATATGAGAGCTCTTCAAAATCATCCTAAACTGCTTTAATTCCCTCTATCACTTATTATAATAGGTAAATGGCATCCCTCTCCATGACAGAGAAATCAAAGGGGCTTCAATTCTAGCGAATTCTTCTACAAACCTCTTATAGTACCCCACCACGACAAGGAAACTTCGCACCTCTGACACGTTCATGGGTAGATCCTAAGAAATCACTATATAGATATTTTATACTCCCATCTCCAAACCATTCTTAGCAATTATATTGCCTAGAAAGTTAACCACAACTATCTAGAACTATAACTTTGAGAGTATCCCATAATGATGGTTCTCTTGAAACAAATCTATAAAAATCCCCAAATTCGCTCCATGCTCCTCTAATGATGCAGAGTAGATAAGTATGTCCTCAATTAAGAGTACCAAAAACTAGTCTAAGTACAGATGGATGGTCCATTTCATCAAATCCATAAACATGGTGGGGGAATTTTTCACACCAAAGGGCATCACTAGGAAATCATAGTTCCCATAACGACATCAGAATTCCATATTTGGAATATCAAGATCACAAACCCTTAAATGATGGTAGACAGACTAGATATATATATTTTATAACCATCACACACCTCAAAACTGGTCAGATAGGTATTTAATCCTTTATAAGTGGTAATTTGTCTTTATCATGTCCTAGTTCGGGAGAACATAATTCATGCAAAGCCACAAACTCTCATCCAACTTTTTCACAAACAACACCGGAGCTACCTAGGGGGACCCACAGGGTCTAATAAAACCCTTCTCTTGAATATCCTCCAACTACAACCAAAACTCCCAGAGCATGGTCAGGTCCATCTAATATGTAACAAAATATATCATAGTGGCCTCAGGATTCAAGTCAATGCAAAAAATACATCTCTCATATCAGAGGTAGTCCCAGAACATCATATGGGAAGGCATCCATATAAACCTCCACAACTGAAGGAATACAAATTATTGAAGATATTTCTATACTAAGGGGTACACTCAACATCTAATGGGTTGTGGGCTACAACATCCTACTCACAGTACTCACTTTTCCTACCACAAGATCTCTCTCACCCATAAAGGTAAATCTCATCTCATCTGTGAAAAGGAATATGACACATCTATGGGGAGATTCAATCTCATCTTGTACCATGGGAAACCAATATATACCGAATATTATGTCACGGGGATCCATTTTGATGACCAAAAGGTCCCACACAAACCTATATCCACCAAGAAATAGCTCATATTATCGGCAGATGAATGATATAGAAGTAGTGTTTTTTGTAGGAACATCAAGATGAAGCTACTAGGATAACACATCAATTGGGAGCTCTAGATATCACACAAGGAGTATATAGATGAATAAATTACTAGAACCTATGTCTAATAATATAGATTATAGAAAATAAAACACATAGTTTATACCACTAATTATCTCAGATATTGCGGGGTCATAAGCCTCCAAAGCCTGCAACTATCTGTGGCCCTGACCGCCATCTCCAAGAGCCTAAATTGGGATGCCAAGTGGTGTTGGTGGAAGTATCTCATAGTGTTTTACACCTCCCATATCTCCTCATTCTCAGTTATATCTTCCTCTATGGGGAACACCCTTCCCTCTCCTAGGAGATCCCTGGTCACGACACTACCTCTACTATGGCGGTCTTTCAGATATCATTCTATGATGCTCGGTATGCCTAGTCAGGAAGTGAAGTGCATGTAACCTTTCCCATCACATTCATAGTACTGAACCTCTCTATTATAAACTGGTGCTCTATTTTTTCATTGTATCAAAAAAACACATTCAAGTTTCATATCACAAAAAGATCTCATGCGCTGAGATCCAACTGACTGGCACCTTCTATGTTCTACAGATGACTCAAATCAGTGACACCCACTGCTAGCTCCATCTATCTGGTGTCCCTCTAAAAAATATTTCTCTATCACCGGTGCCTACTCTAGAACCCCAACATATGTAGGGATTCACAAGGGTTCCATGTTTTCATCTATCTCTTTGTGAAGTCCCTACTCAAAATTTTGTGCTCAGAAGTATCCATCCCAGATCATGTCAAGGGAATAAGAGGTAAGTTATTTGAACTATGTTTCATACTCAACCACTAGAGTCCTTCAATATTGAAACTCTAAAAGATCCTAAATAAGTGCTAACCATAAGAATAAGGGGTATTACTCCTCATGGAATAGATTTTTGAATTCCATCCATGAAAGTGTTGACTCGCCATGAATCTAAGTAACAAGACTCTACCAGCACATATCTGCTCTATGAACAAAGGCTATATTCTAGTGACACCACTAGATCCATCATTTTCTAGGTGATATTGAAGATGCAGACCACTAAATCTAGCCACATTTATATTTCCATAGGAGATGGCCTGCCACAAATCCTCACCAGCCTCTGGAACTAGAAATCACAGAGCACACTAAGCATGTATGCATCCCCAAACTTTTATATTGGAATGGTCTACTAGTTGATAGGTGGAGGTGATGATACCTACCCACCTGGATTAATAATCACATCAGATGGACCCTAAACAAAGGATTCGTCACTCATTAGATCTTTATCATGATATAGAACTAGTATCTTGGTTATTTTTCATTGTGGAGACATCCTGAAAGTTATTGAGGCATACCATGGTCAAAATTTCATATATATATATATATGTGTGTGTGTGTGTGTGTGTGTGTGTGTCTGTGTGTGTGTGGAGTTGACTCAAGAAGGAAATTCAAATACTCAATATGATATGAAGTATCTACCATTGATCCCTGCAACCAATGTCTCAGTATACTGAGCTGACAAGAAGGTATTCATGGTCTTGGTGAATGGATGGGTCAGCTGGCCGCACCATCACTAGATTCCCAAGCTTGAGAGGCTCACTCAAGATACTCTGACACTATTTCCCTAATCCTATACAATTACTCATAAGGGGACTCCTCTAGACAATATCTGAAGGAATGAACTACTTTGATTCCAATCTATCACAACCTGACCCAGGCTGGGGCTCAAGCCACAACTACCCCAATCCCACCTTCATAGGCTAGGGGTGGAGACAATAATCTAAAGGAATATGCTAAACAAGAGGCATTTTATTAAGTACCTGTACACACACTCTCTACAATCTCAATGTAGAAGTGTAGAGGAATAGTACTAGAAATAAGTAACAACTAGAAAAGAACCACTAGAGTGTATAAGAGTACGACAGTGAAAACTAAATAGTAAAGGGAAAAAATACACACAAATCTAGAAATATGTCTCATAAAGAAAAAATTGGAAAATTTAACTACTATGAGAGCCAATATCCTGGTCTCTATGATATGACCAACCTAGGTGGTCCAAAGTACTAGGTATCCCTAAGATCCTCTGAAGTCATCATTGACCTATCTATCATCTTCACAAGACATGACATGAGCAGAAAAAATCCCATATAGGGGTGATTTTATACATACCCATTAGGATGCAGATAAAGATAAAGGGGGAGCAGTAATATAAAAAATAAGAATCGAAATACAGAAGTTAGTACACCGGATGCAAGATACAATGAAAGAGAATACCTCAACCCAAACCAAGAGTGAAAGAAACATCATCCAAACATAAGGGGCTCATCATAGTGAGTAGATGAACTATAGGTAGAGTCTTCACCACCTATAGTAAGAGAGAAAACTCATCCAATTATGAAAATTTAGACACAGAAAGCACATGTCATACCACACACATATTTTCATATCATGGAAAGAGAGTAACCAAATTCAAAGTTACGGATACATAAGTTATATATATTCTTAGCCAAGAAACCCATATGAGAGACTAAGGGGATATCCATATCACATCTCATCCCAAGAATAAGAGTCTTCAGAAGTTCCAAAATTCCATCAACGATACCCAACATCTCATGTGTCTTTCCAGAAGTAATTTTCCAAGTCAAGCCATGCCTCATCAGAAAGTTTCACAGTCAAGAGGCCACAATCTCAAGGTAGAGGACCCATGCCATGGTATAATAGGATTTTTCCCCTCTAGTATTCGATGGAGGACCCATGCCATACTTAGTAGGTGGGTTCCAATCTTGTGGTAGAGGACCCGTGCCCAGCCCAACAAGAGGGTTCCACTATGGAATTAATTAAGGACCCATTCCCATCTTGACCATACAGTTCCACTTAGGAATCCATCAAGAACCCATGCCAAGCTCGACTAGAGGTTTCCATTATAGTCATAAAGGACCCATGACCACCTTGACTAGAGGATTCCACTCTATAATTCTATAGAGGACCCATGCCATTTTCTGAAAGGAGGGTTCCACTCTAGTCATTAAGGACCCATGCCCATACCTCCTAGAGGGTTCCACTTGAAAGTTGTTAGATGACCCATACTCATCCCAGCTAGAGAGTTCCACTCTAGAAGTCATCTATGACCCATGCCTAGCCTAATTGGAGGGTTCCTCTTGGGTTGCCTCTGGTGGTTATGTGTGATCATTATCCTCTTCAATTGTTTCATAAACAACATTCAATATAGGAACATTCTTCATCGTATGCAAAAATCCACAAATAGGGGTGCCATCATGTTTTATGTAGAAAACACTCAGGATAGGCTACTCATGATCCACGATCTAAGTCCAAATGGAGGAGATATGGATCCTTGAAGTTTCCTCAAAAGGAACTAAGTAGTACATGATGTGTGATGGGACCCACACAGAATGTGGTCCCACTACATTGCTTGGCCGTGTTTCTATCACGCACAAGGCACCCAATCCATGTAGAATTATATGTCATTCAGGTGGACTACATGGCATTTGCAAACTCCTCAGGATTGGTTTGTGTCTATCTAGTTGTGTCCAAGTACTTGAACTCATGTTCATGTATGTTGGTACATGGGGTGTCACTTCACATGGGGTCCACTTTTGTTCTTGGGCCATGTCTGTGTAATTTGGTACACATACTTATACTTACACATGGGGTCTTGACCATGTGTTCCACCACATGAATCATCCATCTGAGGATTATATACCTGGCATGTAGGTGGTATACACATCATGTAATACTTATAAACTTCTGAAACCTTAACCACCATAGCTAGGGGACTACACACTATGTGTTTGTCATGGTACAAATAGTTTATTTACTATTTTTATAGTTTTCTAGATTTTTAATCCACATAACAAATCTAGTCTTCTCATTTAATTTTGATAAAAATTCCACCCATGATATGTGGATCTAGTACCGATCCACCATTTTTGTCCATCCCATTCCAAAAATATGATTTTTTCGATCCTCATAACTACATAACACATTAAACACGCTCCAAACCTTCCAAAATTAAAAATCCATCCTCTGATTGTTGAAATAATCATTCACAACCCATAAACATCCTAGATTTATCCTCATTTCATCAATCCATCCTATGTTTTTTTTTTCATCATCTGAACAGGCTCAATACCACCTGAAAACATCTAACCAGGACCACAAGGACTTACCAATGAAGATAATGAAGAAATTGAGGGATAAATACACAAGAAAAAATGTTTAACCATCGTTTTACAAGCATTCTTCACCAATGATTATGAATGAGAATAATTTGGGTGATAAAAAATGAATGAATAAATTTAATTGTTACATGGGAACATGGAATGGTCTAACAAATACTACATATCATCAATGAGAATATTATACTCAATAAATTTATTAAATGAGGGAACAAACAACAAATCTATGAGTTTTTCTTAGATATTGGATCGTTCATCATCTAAGAATGAACCTTCCAACGATTAAATGAAGTTATTGAATTTTTTTCATTCTAATCTACTCTGATTTAGAGTTTTTTATTGTACTATATGACTTTCCAATGGAAGGAGGAAGGATAAGCTTTTAAAAGATCCCATGATTATGAGGATTACCCAGGGTAAATTTACATGGTATGATACTTATAGATGTTTCTGTTATGTTAAATGAATGAATTGATTAAATAAATAATTAATAAAATCTATAGATCATACTGCCAATAGTTGAGATGTTTGAACACCCAAATTCAACCTATTTTAGGTCATCATTAGGGTAAACGCCATGTTTTAGACTCAATGTTGATCTCATATTTCTTATTTGAGGTTTCATTTAAGAGTTTCCATGTTTTCTTTTAAAAAACATTTCTGCATAATATAAAATATATTTAATATTTTTATAAAATTAATTTCTACAACACTGGGATTAAAAATAGCATTCCCTCTTAGCATCTAGATCTGTAAATTTATATAGAATTATTTAAAAGTTTTACAAGAAAAAAATTGGTCTCTATATGATTTTCAATTCAATATGGTTCTTAGTGGACCAGTAAAAGATGGTGCAAATATTTTGGCTAGAAAGACTATAGTTCATTTCTAGAGACAAATTCCACTATAGTTCCCTCTTACCATTATGTTAGAATTTAATACAGTTTTTTGTGATTTTATTTGGCCCTTATTTGCATCTGATTATTTTATTTTACTCTGATTGTGGGATCTATATGTATTCATGATTTTGGTATCAGTTTTATTTTACCTTTTAGAATATTATGGTCTTGGAGATGTGTTTGTTCATACATATACCTTAGGCTAATGCCTCACATGTGAGTTTCATGCCTACTTGGGGCTAGTATCCACCATTGGACTATTGGAGGTAGGCTTAGGGTAGTCACAATTGGATTATCAATTGATAAATAGGCCCTAGTGTGTAGGGTCATAAAATAGTAGTATTAGTGGCAGTGTTCCATATTTTTAATAGAGTTTGGAGTTTTTCTAATGTGAGATTGAATTTGGTTTTATGGAAACAATGTTAATTGTTTTGAGTTCTTCTTTCAGGATAGGGACTCCAGTGTTGGCTTAGTAGCCAACATATCCAAACTCTAAGACATTGAAAACATTATTTTTTACTATATACATGTAGAAATTGGTTGTAGGTAAAACATTTTTACATGTATCATCTAGGAATGGGTTTGGTTTCCATGTCCCACTTGAGTCATCTCCCAAGATATACTCATTGACCACGGTAAAAAATTTTCTATTTCAGTATTCCTCTACGATGATATCTAGTTAGGACTTAGGTTTTCTATTATGAGGATTATCCCCTCATAGATGAGTATTTGATACATGGATATATTCAAGAGGTAGTGCCTCTAGGTATTTTTCTAGTCATACCTCCACCTGTTGATAAGAAAATGGTAATTGTTGTACCAACAGATGTGATGTGCAGGCTAAGAGTGATTCATGAGTTTCATCACCAGTGCACACTTAGGTTTATGGTCAAACCAGAACCACAAGTATTTAAGGATTGGATCAAGGAGGTTATGTGAGTCTTTCTACTCATTAGAAAACCTTCAAACTAGATTGGTGTCCTAATGGAAAGCCTTCTCCATGGCTCCATAGGATGTTGGTGGATCTTGGTGGTTTTTTCATATGATGAGGAAACTCTTTCATGGAAAGGCTCTAAGAGTATCTTATAGTAAGATAACTCTCAAGCTAAAATGTGATCAGTGTGTATCTTGGATCTTCTACAACAACATCATGGTGGCATGTCTATGGCTGAGTATTCATCGAAGTTTACCAACCTCTTACAATACTCAATGGATATGGTTCAAGATTCCTTATTTCGAGCACTGAACTTTGAGTGAGTTATATGTAGATACATATAGGATATTATGATACCTCTATGAATTCCTACTTACTTTGGGGTTCATGAGAATGCTTGGGTGATATAGAGCTTTCAATATGAGTAGACACTAGCAGTGGGTTCCAGTAGTGGGTACACAGGGGCTAGGACCTCAGCAGTAGGTATCCAATGGTAGACGCAAGGACGCAGACGTGAAATATGTTTCCATAGTAATTATTGATACCAAGGGATTATGCTTTAGGGATCATAGGATGGGTATATTCTTCATAGGGAGAGTTCCTGATACTCTTGTGATGGTAGGGGAACTCTTATGTGGGATTTTCTGTCCATCCATACAAATGATAGAGAGATAGTGGATAGTCCATCTAGGTAGAGGTAATGGCAGGAAAAGTGGGGTTTATAGGATGAAAAATGTAGAAGGGTATCAAGGAGTTTATCAAGAGGAGGAATGCAGTTTTACATACTTCCAACACTACCCGAAGTGGTCCAACCATACTTAGGGAGCTAGGGAATGGGGTGTAGGGAAATTGGAGGTCATAGAGGCCTATCATCCATAGGCTTTATGGATTATTAGAGATATGATATATGTCTTCTATACCTTGGATATAGTTTTTATAAATATAGTAATGATCCAATTTTTCTTGTGACATACCTATTTTAATACCTAGTGGTTTCAGTTGAGACCTTGTCTTGACCCTTGCACTTGGAGACTTCTACCAGAGATGACTCAGTGATCATAAATTTTTTAAAATAGTGTGATCTGTTAATTGGAAGAGAGTTTTCTTCATGGGATCTCTTTATGGAATCAATAAATCCTTAGAATTTCGACTAAGGCATGCACTAGTTATACACTGTTCATGCACAGATTGACTAATTTATCTAAATGATGCAGTTCTTTAGAATTGATGGGAAAGGGTTTTACTTCATAAATGAGGATGAGGACTATATCAAATTGGATAGACTCATACATATGATGATGAAGCTAATTTCTAATTAATATAATATCATGAATATTGGAGTAGTAGATACTATGGGTTATCAATTTGCTGTTGTGGTGGAAGAGTATGAGGCCATATTTCATAAGGATGTGATTGGCTTAACTCTCTACCGATATACGGGCTTATGCACTAACTTACACCAAGGGAATAACTTGGTATATATTCTATAATATCAGATGGATCCTTTATAATTTCATAAGATAATGGTGAGGTTAAAATATTTACACACCAGTCTTTTACCCTAGGCATCCCCATTGTTGTTTTTAAAGAAGGTAAATATGATCTTGAGGTTATTCATGGATTATCAGTGCTTAAATATAGTGACTAAAAATAATAAGTATCCAATAACAAGAATTAAATAATTCTTTAATTAGTTGAGTGGGTCGTGATTGTTCTCAAAGATTGACCTCAAATAAGGCTATAACTAGATGTGGGTATGATTTGAGGATATACCAATGATGACATTTAGATGTCTCTATAATCACAATTATTACTTGGTGATTCTATTAGGAATTTTTAATAACCTAGTAGTGTTCATGATACTCATGAACTATATCTTTTATCCTTTCTAAGACTGGTTTATTTTGGTCTTCATCGATGATATCCTATTGTACTCAGCATCAAAAGGAGGAATACGTAAGGAATTGAAGTTTTTTTTGGACACATTCTGAGAGAACCATATTTATATGAATATTTCAAAGTTTTAATTTAGTATTATGGAGGTCCATTTTATCAGAAATTTTACCTCTTATGATTTTGTAGTAGTAGTCCTCGAAAATGTTGTGGTAGTGTCAGATTGGGATCCACCCAAAAGTGTGACAAAGGAGTGGTGCTTCCTTGGTTTGGTAGGCTACTATAGTAGGTTTGTTATTTATTTTTTCAGGATATTAGATCCTTTGACAACTTTTACCCAAAAGGGGTATCCTTTTTTATATATAAAAAGGTTCCAGTAGGATTTTTGTGATTTTTTGTAGAGGTTTATAAGTGCCCCCATCTTGAGTTTTCTAGAGGATGGTGTTGAGTATGCAGTGTTCTTAATATTGTGGTCTCTATAAATTTTTATGTGTTGATGCAGAGGAAGGATGTGATTTTATATAGGTCTTGGAAATTGATATTAAATAAGTAGAATTATGTATCATATGATATTGATTTGTAATTTATATTCTTCACATTGGAGATGTCGAGACACTACATAATGGGTGAGTGATTTATCGTCTACTTTGACCATAAGAGTCTCAAATATATATTCTCTTTGACGGATCTTAAATTGAGATAGATTTGATGGCTAAAGTGCCTCTAGGACTATGAATTTGAGATAGTCTATACTTACTGGTAAGGGGAATGTGGTGTCAGACAGTCTCAGCTGTAGATTTTTATTCTTAGTTGTTGGCTGATACATTGGATTAGCTAGCCTCATTGCAGTTTTCCATAGTGTAAAAGGATTAGTTATCATCGTTGTAGTTCTTCTTAGATAGGTGAAGTTTTAATGAGATGTATTTTCATGTAATTCAGTATGGAAAACCCCTTGACTAAATCCTTGACTTGGTAGAAACATGATTATCATGTGAGTTCTGGAAGACGGAAATTCATAGGTTGTTGGATCTAGACCAAGTGGGAGTTTATTAGAGTTGGTGTCCTAGGACAAACTATTTTTACTTTTATACCATGTTTATTATATATATTGAATACTAAAAAACTTCATATTACATATTTTTCATTATTCTCCATGAATCTAATGTACAAATTTCCTATAATATACATCGCATTCATAAGGTCATAATAGTTATCCTCTATGGTGAGAACCTTTATGAACTATGATGATATTATTAGATATAGTTCTACAATCAGATAATATACTATGATAGAGAACATAGTATATATATTTTTAGGTTTGATTACTCGTAAGTGGATGAGTCTTCTTCCCATGAATTTCAAACATGGTAATCACCAAGATGAGAGATTATGAGAATATAACCACTAATAAGAATTTCACATGTTTTGTTGTCATCAAATATTCTTATCTAAAAGTGTGTGTAATGGTACTTAGACATTAATATTTTCATTAATTCATTTCACAAAGTATGCACTTAGGTTTTTTTAAAAGAAAACTATGACTCCATATGTTCATGTAGAGGTAGGTTATGTTGGGTTCGTCACAATTTACATGTAATTAACGAATTAGTCAAGAAAAGATTTTTCATTTCTATCTTTATAGAATCTGATATCTCAACCCTTTTATTGGAATAGAATCATTTCCCTAAATTTCATTCCCATGGTGTAATGATGTGTTTATTTAAGATATTCAAATAAATAAATATCATGCATATAGGTTAGTTACATAGATGTGAAACCTGGTTGATGAGATATTAAGACAAATGGATTATATTACATGGTGAGCGTTCGTATGTGGTTGTCATCATTAAGACATTATGTTCATTCAATTTTGTTCCTTGGTGTGTTACTAGATATTAATCTTCGAAATTAAACAATACTACCAAATTTCAAAGAGAAAAATAATAGATTTTAATGTTCCCTAATCTGGAACTCTTTCACATGGCCAAAAAGGGTTCCTTATGAGACCTCAATCATGCCTCCTAATATTCTAGAGGCTTCTAAATAGAAACAGTGTGTGATATGTATATTTGGGAGACTATATCCGATGTTATGAATTTTTATATTAGTATAAATAAACCATATAAATAAAATCAATCAGAGTAAAATTTATAGCAGAAACCATATAACAGAACTGGGAAAATGAAAGATAAAAAATATAACAAAAATAAATAATAATGTAATGATGTGTTTGAATGTAACAAAATTTCATGCTAGAGTAATATGAAATAAAATACTAGAAGACTCAAAATTCCCTATTCCCAAACACCATGTTAGTCCCATCTCCAAACTCTTGGCCATCCTGTAAGAAAAAATTAAATAGCAAGGTCCCTTTACATTTTCCAAACCTATATCCACAAAATATGCTTAGGTACCAAATGGAGGTATGGATTGGGTATGATTATAACTCAGTAGGTCGACACCCCTATGTCTAATAATAAACAATATGATAATAAGTGTATGAAATAATGAAACAAATAGGTGTATTAATTAATTAGATAATTAAATTAATAGCCTATCAACCTGCTTTGGCACCATGATAGAATGTATCTGAGCATCTCTCATAACCATTCCAACCATAACCATATTATCATAGTAAAACATAACCTTCATCGGCACCATGTCGGAATGTCTCTAATTATATCTCACAACCATACCAACCATAACCTTATAACAAAGGTATACATCACACAAATTTTGGTTAAAACCTACTATATAAGAATTTCATCATTTAATCAGGGTAAATCATGATATATGAGAATTTCATCTTGTGCCAGGGACAAGCCTATTATATAAGAATTTCAGTATGCCCTTTAGGGCCATGCATGGTATATAGGCACTTCAGCATGTGTCTCTAAGAGTAGTCCATTATATAATCATTTAATCATGTATTAGGGAATATTACTATATATTTTTATTTCAACACGTAAACTGAACCAACAACCCATATATAAGTATTACAAAAATTAAATCACAATACATATAATAGTATTAAGGATATAATAATACCACATCCTAAAGCTTAGTGGTTTATTATTCAACATACCATTTATCATTTAGTTAAACATTTCATTTATCATTTAGTCATAACCAATAACATACCAATTATCTAAATAAAAAATCTAATCCAAGGTGAATCTATATCAAGAAAACACCCAAATTCCATGTCATGCAAAATACACTTTAATACATTATTCAATTAATTTATAATCAAGGGTTCTCTCACTAGAATGGTATCCATAAGCCTAGTCCAAAAACAATTGGATCCAAAGGGACTCCAAGGAAATAATCCAATTCATCATTTAATTTATTCAGTGCACAATATATTGGCGTAATTTAAATATAGCACGTACATGATAAAAATAAAATCATATGGTTAAATTTTATACCCCCTACATTTAACTAATGATGAACCAATGATTCCAAATGAATTTTCCAACAATAAATAAGGTGAAGATGATCAAAAAAGGTTATTAGATCACAGTCAATCAAGATGAAAACCAAAAATAAATGTGATCAATAGATTACACTGCAAAGATTTTAGAACGATGGAAGAGAAGAGGAAAACTTAATGAAATCCACTTAATAGGGATAAAACATGTGATTGGGACATTCAGAAGGGAGTAAAGGCTTCCAAAATCACATGGAAGGTCTCCCTAGGTTGAGAAGAAGAAGATTTTCATGAGTTAGAAATAAAAATCAACCGCATGGAACTGTTAAAAACTACACATCAAGGATTTACATGGAATGTAATATAGTTACATGTCATGAAATTATTTTTAGAGGGATACACTAAAAACCCATCACCTTGGATTTTTTTTCTAATCAAACATTACATGACGTGTAATATATTTACACAACATGAAACTATTCTGAAAACAATTTTTCATCCTAGTTTTCTTATAAAACCCAAACCCCATTTAATAATTCTCAACTTACAAAGAACCTATAGTAACACTCAACCCATTTATACCTAGAAACCATTAATTCAATCTAAAATCTTCAATAGATCTGTGCATGGATCCTTTTTAGTTTTCTCAATTTTACTCAAAACCCAAGCTTTTGTTTATTAAAACCATCATACATAAACAAAATTTAATTCATTTTCCCCAAAAAAGATTATTCGTCTCCAAACAAGACTTGTCCACCAAGGCTCAAATGAAAAACTCAAAGAGGGAAGTACCTAGAAAAAGGTGGGATCTTAAAAACTCTCCACCAAATGATAAATCATACATGATCTTCTCCAAGAATCCCTATGGTCTCCATAAATTATCTTGGACACCTTGCTCATATATCAAACTCCATTATGGAGGTCTCCTCTTGAACTCTCTCATGCTTCCACTACACTCGAACCAATGGTATAGTCCAACATTGGAGATAATTCTCACTACAGTACACATCAAGTATTTGATGTTCCTCAAAGGATGAATCATAACTAAAATCCATGTCTACTATGTCTATTACATGATAAGGGTTGGCATAATATCTCTGAAGTTTCAAAACATGAAACATTTCATGTATAGAACTGAAGCATTTTAGAAGGGATAATCAGTATTCCACGGGACCAACCCTGTCCACTATCATAGATGGCCTGACAAACCTTGGCACTATCTTTACCTATTTCCTGATATAGTGTGTCCCCAACCTTTATGACACTGAAAAGAAAACATGATGACCAACCTTAAAATTCATAGGTCATATCCGATGGTCTGTGTATGATTTATAACTTCTCTACACATTCACCAACCATTTCATGTTCAACTAAACCAATTCATACATCTCATGAATGAGACTAGGCCTAACATGTGTTGAATCACCTATCTCTAACCAAAAAATATGCAAATAGAATAGACTATCATACAAATCCTCAAAATGAGACATCTATATTGATGCCTCGAAACTATTATTATATGAAAAATCAATGAGTTCCATATGATTCTACCATAAACTACCAAAATACAAAACCAAAACTCACAACATATCTTAAAGAACCTAATTAGTGTTATTATATTGACTATCAGTATGAGTATGATAGCCCATAATAAAAAGAACGTGAAATCACAGAGCTTTATAAAGACTCTACTAGAAATTAAATGTGTAACAAGGAACTCTTATTGATATAAAACTCCTTGTAACACTGTGAAACTGAACTACCTCATGCATGTAATGACTCCCTAGGTAACAAGTGAAACATCTTTCCACAAAGTATATTGCCTCCTTCTTCATTCCTAACCACCATTATTTTCCATAGAGAACACAGTAAATATTTGTCAAACCAGGATGTAACACCCATCTAGAAGCATGAAACTCCCTTATCATCTCCACACGTAAGCCTATAGGAACCTATACCCATTCATAGAAAATAACATAATTTCCATTTACAAGAAACCATCTCGATGGTGTCTCCCCACCACATAATTTGTCTCTAAAAACTAAGACCTCTATATTAGATAACTACTTCTTCTTGATCTGATCCAAAATTATAAGTATAATAATTGGAAAGGTCAAAGATACGCATCCATGAGACTTTTAAACATCTATATTCATGTCTAAAAATGCAGAAATAACCTTCTACTCATTATAATAATTATTTACTACCCATGCCTATATCTTTTGGCTCATTGTCTTGGAAATGATATTTCTCTTTCCTAGTGTATAAGCCAACTCAAAGTGGAAGGACTATAGATACTCAACCCACATTATATGTAAAAGATTCAAGTCCCGCTGAGAAAATATGTACATAAGGATCTTATAGTCCATGTATACCACAAACCTCTCACCTATCATATTATTATTCTAGAATCTCAGGGCATATACCCCTTCTACTAATTCCAAATCATGGGTTGGTTAATTCCTTTCATGCGGTCTTGGTGATCTAATCCATAAGAAAACACTCTATCCTCTTAAATTATAACTACTCTAATTTTAACCCTGGATGCATCATAGTACATGGTAGATGCTTTACCCAACACAAGTAAAGTGAGGATAGGTGTTTAGTTCTGCTTTCCTATCATCTCCTGAAAGTCTCTTTTTCATTCTTCAAACCAAAAAAAACTTCACTCCATTTTTGGTTAGCCCTGACATCAGTGCTTCCATACTAGAGAATTCAAGGATAAAGTTCATTTCAAAAACTTTCTAAACACAAAAAACTCTGAATCACAAAGAAATTATTGCGATGTTACCAAGATACCTTGGATACAACTTTCTCGTGTTCCAATGAAACTCTTACCTATGAGATGGCATAGCTCAAGAAGTACACTTTGTCAATCTAAAACTAAATTTTGTTAGCTTGGCGTATAGTCGAAGTTCTCTTAATAAACTCAGGATGATGTCAATATATTTAGCATGATCGTCTGTTGACTGTGTGTACACTAATATATCATTGGAAAAAACCACCATAAAGGGTTCCATAAAAAGATGAAATATTATATTAAGAAATGAAATAAATATTGTTGGTACATTAGTAAAACCAAATTGCATCACAACAAACTCATACAATACATACCTTCTCGTAAAAGAAGTTTGAGGTATGCTCGATAGTCTCACCCTTAATTGATGGTATACAGATCTAGTTTTGACCTTGGAGAAGATATTATCACATCTAAATTGATCAAATATATCATCAAAGTGTGAAAGAGTATACCGGTTCTTGACCATCATCAGGTTCAATCTCAGTTAATCCATGCATAAACACAAAGTCCCACTAGCCTTCCTGACGAAGAGAATTAGAGACCTCCAAGGAGATGAACTAGGACATATGAAACATTTAGATTCTAGATATTCCAACTAAAATTTAAACTCCCTATGCTCTATTAGTTTCATTCTATAAGGTGAAATAGAAATTGTCTCTGCTCCTAGAACCAACTTGATCATAAACTCAATCTATTGCTTGGGTGGTAAGACCTAGAACACATCAGGAGAGACAACCTGAAAATGGTTTACCACTGTAGAAAAATAATCATGAGTAATTCCACCATTATTTTGAGTAATACCATATATATAATCCATTATAAAATCCAAAATACAGTAAATTGGTCTTACAGGACCATCCTTAAGTTCCCAATCACTTTGGTGAGAATAGCTTCTTCCATCTAGAGATAAAAAAGGACGCTCTCCTCCGATAACATTCAATATGATCCTAGTATAAAACTAACTAATCCATGCCAAGAATGAAATAAAATCCTATCATATACATAAAAAATGGTTCCCAAAAGAAAGGTAACCAGCAATATCAAAACAACATGCCTTAAAACATTTGATATTCTCTAATCTCACTCCCAACGGTGTTTCTATGGTCAAAACTTTATCCAATATTTTCACATACAATCCCAAAATGTTTACAATAATAGTATATTGAAAGTAATGTGATTCTTCTATATCCAACAAAACACAATAAAGGGTAGAATATATAAGAATATTACCTCTAACTGTAGATGGTCCTGCATCCACAATAACTGGAGTGGTCTGCATATTATTCAGCTTATCCCCTCTGCCATGGGCTCCATCATAACTCCCATAAGATAAACCCTCTTCCCGGTACTTCCATTTGTACTTGGGATACCATTTCCCCTACCTCATCGAGAACTTCATGTGGAACTCTATCTATTATTCCACTAATGATTAGTTGAGACCTTCATAGACTCTGGTACCCATCATGTTCTCCTATCAATACTCTACTGCTACATGCCTCTATGCAACCTCTATAAGTGGCCAAATTTTCTATAAATACGACATCATAAAGTGGTGTATATAAAATGTGATCATTTTTGAACCATCATTACACTGATAGAACTGCAACGAAACATGGTCATAAGATGGATGTCAACTACCCTCACTGGTTTGGTTGTTGTTTCTATGGTGAAAACTATCATTGCGATACTTCTTTCCACTAGAATAAGAGCTCGTATTTTCCCCTATTGAGATAGTCTGGCCACATCTTGCAGCCTGTCTCAAATTTCCTTTCATAATGAGTGTTTGATTCATCATGTATACAAAACTGCTTAGAAAAACACATTCACTTGAGACCATATCTCATTGTGAAGACCACCAGAGAAATGTATCACCCTGGAGATCTCATCATCTTCCAAATATGGCACCAAGAACTATAGGTTGGTGAAATGTTTATCAAAGTCTAGCACTAACAAGAACTCATGGGTAAGGTACATGATCTAACAGGCCTTCTCATCCCTCAAATCCTCCTAATAGAAATGGATCATGAACATTATTTTAATGTCCTTCCAGGATAAATCCTCAATCTTCCCTACAAGTTCCAAAATGTCCCACCAATACATGGCTGGTCCACAAAGCATATATTTATATATATATATATATAGAAATATTCACCCTCCTATCAGCAAGTTTCTAAATATTATTGAAGATCATCTAGAAATACTCAATCTATAACTCTAGTGCCTGGGGGCATCCCACCCTAGTGAATGTATGTGGATGATACAGCTGGAACTCTCTTGTCATCTCAGGCATTGAAGTCTTAGTGATAATACCCTCTCTTTCCATGTATCTTATGACTCTTAGGAATATTTTTCAATGTTAAATATCTATATAATCCTCAATAACTGTATTTTGTTCAGGTTCAGTTGTATTAGGAGTGTGTTGATTTCTACTCTCCTGGTGCTCAACTCAAATATGACTAGGTGAAATTTTCTCTTTAATACAAACACACTCCATGGAACACTGGATTATAAAAAATTTAACATCAATATGTGACAACAATAGAGAACCACTAACTCCTTTCCTCTCTAAACATGGATTTATAGTGTTTTAGAAAGACATAATAGTTTGTTTCTTTCATTTATCAAATATAATATATATCCCATATCATAGTCTACACATTAAATATGTCACATGCATATAAATATGTCCCTATAAAGAACCATGCATGTGTGTATATATCCCTATGTTTCTATTATGATGCATTCATAAGAATATCATGCCATACCAAGCCACGAGTATAAATCTAAAGATCAAAAAAATCATGAAATGATAACTCCACAGAGCATTTGAATCACTCACATTGAAATAACATCAACTATAATAATCAAATAGTAATAACATTAATCCTCCCCTAGGCACTCAGATTTTCCAATATACATGGGTCATATACTCCCATACATAATATTTTCAACAAGTCTCAACACATCCTAGTCTTCTTTCTACCATTACCAAATATTAAATAAATAGAAAATAAAACATGCTCATATGATACCACTTTTTAAAGTCCCCCAATCTAAAACTCTCTCACATAGCCAAAAAGGGTTTGTTATGAGACCTCAAGCACTCCTCCATGTATGCCAGAGGATGCCAACTAAAAGCGAGGGTGTGATATATATAGTGGAGATAATATAACCCCTAGTATGAAGTGTCATAGTAGTAGAAATAAACCAAATAAATAAAAGAAATCAGAGTAAAATAAATTGTGTAAACTATATATAGAACTCGAAAAATAAAGGAGAAAACAATATAACAAAAATTAGGAATTATGTAATTATTTGATGCATTGTAACTAAATTTCATTCTAGTGTAATAAAAAAGTAAAGACTATTATAATCAATTAAAGACTCAAAATTCCCTAGTCCTGAACCCCCATGTCAGTCCCATATTCAAACTCCATCCCATCTAGTAAGAAAACACTCAATAGTAAGGTCCCTTTCCCTTGTACAAACCTACATCCACATAATCTTCTCAGTTACCAAATGACTTTCTGAATAGGGTGTAAGTAGAACTTAGTAGTTTGACACCACCATTTCTAAACATAACCAATCTAATAATAGGTGTATGAAATAATTCAATAAATATGTTTATTAATTAATTGTATAATTAAATTAGTACCACATAAACCTGATTTAACACCATTATAAAATGTCTCTAATAATGTCTCACAACCATGCCAACCATAACCATATAACCAAGGTAAAACATAACATTCCTCAGCACCATATCAGAATGTCTCTGAGCATATCTCACAACCATGTCAACCATAACCTTATAGCTAAGGTATAAATCACACAAATCTGGGTCGAAACATGCTATATAAAAATTTCAACATTTAATCAAGGTCGATCCCACTATATAATCATTATAGAATGTTTCAACACCAAGCTTGATATATAATAATTTCATTATGTGTCCTAAGGCCATACCTGTAATATAATCATTTTAGTGCCTCTAGGAATACCCCTCTATATAATCATTTCAGCATGTATCAAGGTATAGCATAGTATATAAGCATTTCAATATGTAAACTGGGACAACACCCCATATATAATCATTATATCTATTAAATCACAACACATGTAATAGCAACATAGATATCCCAATATCACGTCATAAGGATCAGTGGTTAATTATCCAAATTAACATTTACCTTTCAATTTCACATTTCATTTATCATTTGGTCATAACCAATAACATGCCTGTTATCTCAAAATAAAAATTCCAAGCCAAGTTGATTTTATATCAAGAAAAAAACCCAAATCCCATATCATGGTAAACAAAATTTAATCTATTATTAAATTCCTTTATAATCAAAGGTCCAGTCACTCAAATGGTATCCACAAGCGAGGTCAAAAACAAATTTTATCCAATGGGATTGCAAGGAAATAATCCAATTCATCATTTAATTTATTCATTTCACAATATGTTGGAAAAATTTTCATATTGCACATACATGACAAAAATAAAACTATAGAGATAAATTTTAGACCACTAACTTTAACTGACAATCAACCAACAATTCAAACATGGTTCACTAAGAAGAAATAAGGTGTAGATAATTACAAAAAAGTTCCTTAAGCATAACTGATCAAGATAAAAACCAACAATGAAAAATTCTAATAGATCACATCACAACTATTAGATAACAACAAAAGTGAAGAGGAAGTCTAAAGAAAACCCACTTAATGGGAATCAAAAGCATGACTGGGATGTCCATAAGGGAGGTAAGGCATCCAAAATCACATGGAAAGTCACCCTAGGTCAAGAGAATGAATCTTCATGTGAGTTGAAAATAAAAATAAATGGAATGGAACTGTTAAAAACTACAAGTTATAGATTTATATGGCATGTAATATAGTTACATGTTGTGAAATTCATTTTAGATGGATACTCTAAAAAACAAATCACCATGGATTTTTTTATTTATTATGATCATACCTTACACAATGTGTAATATAGTTACATATCAATTAGTTGTTCTGTATATAGTTTTTTTTTCCAGTTTACTCATACAACCCAAACCCCATTGAAGGCTTCTCAACTTACCATGAAATCAAGGTAACACTCAACCCATTTATACTTAGACTACATTCATTCAAATAGAAATCCATAATAAAACCCTATATGAATCCTCTCTAGTTTTATCAAGTTTACTTGAAACCCAAGCCTGAATATATTCAAAAAAACATACATCCATAAACATTAAGTCATTTTCCTCAACAAAGGTTCTCCATATATGAACAAGAATCAGACACCAAGGCTCTAAGGAAAAACTCAAATAGGGACGTACTAGAAAATGTGGGATATTAAATAGAGGTTCATATACTAAGTGTTTCTGATGATATTGATTAAATTATACTTGAATTTAATTAATTAAAAAAAATATTTTTCTCGAGACTAACAGATATTTTTATTCACATTTTATCGATAACAAATATTTTTGATGAATAAAATATTTTAGTTAAAATTTTATTCAGGTGTTTAATAAATTATCGAGTGGTTCAAATGGACTAAGACCATGTCTGGGGAAAAATATTGATTAACATGTCGATTAAATAATTATTTTTGTGAAATCTTTCACACACCAAAAAATAATAATGTTTTTATTATGTGTCATGTGTTTTATTAAATATTATTATATTATTTTAGGTCCAATATGAAATTAAATAATATTTTAACCTAAACCCTACAACTATAAATAAACTGTTATGTCTACTATGTATTGCATCCAAAATCAAAAAATGAGAATCAGTGTGCAAAATAACTCTCTTTTGAGTCATTATTTCTCACTTCCTCTCTAGAATGAAAAATGTAAGAGATATCCCATCAAGATTGAAAGATGATTGATCAACATGAATAACACAAGATAACCATCTTTCTATGCTAGTACCCGGATATTGATTAACATTTCATGGATATCAAAGGATAAAGTATATATCACCCCTAGAGGGATTTTATCTTTGGATCTACATAGTGCAACGAAGACAACTGTAAAGGTTCATTTTGGATGATTGACATATGCAAAAAATAAATAATTCTTAGATCTGATATTTTTTTCATCAAATATTAAATAAATTTACTATAAATGTAATGTGTAAGATACATTCTCAAGGTTTTGAGAACTCAATATTAAAATAATTTCTAATATATCATACACCACCATGAGATTTCATTGAGTGAAACCTTCACATTAGAGATCCAAATCAAATAAAAGTCATTTCTATTACTTTTTATACTTAGATCCACTCTTATCCACTATCATGGATCTAAAAATAAAGTTTTTATAGATAGATATTCTTTTTATGATGTGAATCCAAATGATATTTTCTTAGAAATATTTAAAAAAAGGTATTTTTGTCCCAGATCAAGAAGTTATTTGTGTTATTCTTCATTTTCATCATCTATTGAGTGGTAGGTGAATTCTCTATCACCTATACATATTCAAAAAATTTAAGGCTTTTTTTATTCAAATGGTTTTCTTATAATTTCTATAGAAATGTTGTGTAATAACTTTAAGGAAACTATTTTGGGTTTATGATTGGGAAACATGGAAAATTATATAGATTTTGGAAAACCACGTTCCTATAATTTTAAAATTATGGTTTTGAAATTATTATATGTTTTTTTTAAAGAAACATGTTTAATGAAATGATCTCAAAGGATGAGTTATTTATGTAAAATGAATTGGCATGGAATTTGGCATATTTTTGGTTGGCGTGTTTTTAATATGGTATATATTATGGTTATGAAATACCACAATCAATTTGTGATAGACTATTCTTATTCATTACTATTAGTCTCGGCCATATTTACCTATGTTTTTAGGGTTAAAAGGTCTATTGTATTGTATCTTGGGTTGTTGGATCCTCAGAGGCCTAAGAAGAAACCTATCTACGCATAAATTCTATGGATTTTTTTTCAAATATGAAGTTGGAAATTTTGAGTTTATTTTAGATGTATTAAAATAAAAACTTGGAGACCTATGTGAATTTGAATTAGGATAATAGGTTGATCCTAGTTCAATAAAAGTGATGAATTGGATGAAATTCCATTTTAATGATTTCAATTTCATAGTCTAAAGTGTGATTCATTTAAATATATCAAAACAAATTCATCACTTATTGGTTTAATAACAACACAAACCTAGGACTAATCACCTCTAAAATTGGATTGTCTTTTTTATAATAATTCCAAGGAAAGGGTTCTTATTAGTACTTGATGTGTGCGACATTAAAATTCAACAAGGAAGAAGAAGTATTAATATCATCAAACAAAAATATCAATTAAAATAAGTGATTAAACATTAATACGGTGAGAAATAACATATAATACAGACACTTTATACTCCCCTAGATCAATCTATAAGTGTTTTATACCTCCATTGATGCTATTCTTTCAATGGAAGCGGGAAGTAGACACATGAGGGTGGAATTAAAGAAGTGAAAAACAATTAAATGAGAACACTCAACCATTGCTTGAAGGATTTATCCCTTCGCTGGGGGAATAAATTCACACCTTCATGAAACAGTATAAATGAGTTAAAAAAATAATAGAAAATTAGAAGAATAAAAAGTTTTATTAAGATAATAAGATGATTCACCTAACATATAATTTAAATAAGAACATTACAAAGACAAAGCGACAACATTACATTATAATAAAACGAAGCACAAAGCATCCCCAAATCCTCCAACACCACTTACTTAAATATGTATTTTGGAAGCCTTGGGTTGAGACCCCAATAGTAAAAGTCATTCCACTTGAGTATGGTACGCCTAGGGTGGTGTACAGTTTCTGGAATTTGGACTTTTCCACCCTTAACCCAAAATAGAAACTAGCTTTCATCCACCCAACAGAGAGACCAAAATGAGATTCTTGATGGCCAAATTTTGGTGGTCCATAGAAGATGAAACTGGAGCCCTGGATTTTCCCTAACAAACTATAATATTTTATCGAAATTTAATGTTTAGTTTGTGAGATAAGGTCAAAATAGTGGGCAATTTTTTTGGGATGTATAATTTGGCCCATAATTTAATCTTCAAGATGGGATGCCTAGAAATCCATTCAAACAATATAATTATATTGGAAAACTATTTAATTAAATGTTTCGCATGATGTTATCTATCTCTAGATCAAATTTGAGAATCATTAGTCTTAGATATTGACAAATACAATCATTTTATTGGTACGACGTCCAGTTCACTTCACCCAAAATGTTCTTGGTTCAAGGCTCACTTTGGTCATCTTCCAATGGGACTATTCAAGTTCTCTATAAGAATTAAATACTCCCAATGGAATGGAAAAACTGAAAATAAAATATGAAATTCAAATCAAGAGTAGTGTAGGATTAAAAACATTTCTCAAAACATACCAAGTAATAGTTAACTTTAAGTAAGAATGGAAATAATGATATGAAATGATGTTCAAATTGTAAAATTCAATAAAAATGGTGCTTATGGATAATGAATCACATGAATATTATAATATATAAAATTAATATTATCCTATTTTAGTGGTTAATCCCACCCCCAACTTGATTTTTTTTAGTCCTGAGAAAAGTGTATCTTAAAAAAATGAAATTCATATTACCTTTTACAAAACAATATTAATATAAAATGCTTACCAAAATACCTCATACAAAAAAATTATAAAACCAATAAAAATCATTTAACAAAATATAGGATTATAAGCATATCTCAAACCTAAACTAATTCCTTTGTTTAAATTCCCCACCACGTCTCATTCAATTTCAATTAAGCATGGTGACATGTTGCGCATCACAATAGACATGGGGGTTCATTTTTATTCGAGGGGGAAAATATGTAAAAACTATGGAGAATCATATTTTAACCTTAAGATGAGTATTCATGATTTTTTTAAATTTTTCTAACATAATTTAAATTTTACTTAATCAATTCAACCCATGTACTGAGACTTTGTTGATAACTCCTAGGATCAATGGCCTTAGGTAACCAAGTGAAGTGCACATACATGGGAATCATATCGAGTTAAATAAATCAAAAAAAATTCAAATTACCAAAAATAGAGATAAAATTAATAACTTTGGGCTAGAAAACTATGTATTCATGATCCCAAAGTTCCAAAATCCATGCATTAGGTCATTTAATTTCTCTACGCACGAATTTATTCACTACTGTAATTCTGGGTATTTGCGATGGCTTATTTGCAACAGGAAACATCACCGTCGCAAGTAAGTCTCTGATTATAAGCATTATATATACATAAACTTTTTCACGATGGGCCCATCGCAAATAGTTTTTGCAATGGGCCCACTATCCCGCCGCAAATATATATATATATATATATATATATATATATATATATATATATATAACGTTCTGCGATGGGCCCGTCGCAACAAAGTATTTGTGACGGGTAAGTAGTCCTGTCGTAAATATGTTTTTTAAAAATATTTATTTAGACTATTTGCGATGGGGTCCCGTCGCAAAAGATCCTGTCGCAAATAATAAATTCATTTTAAAAAATTAAATTTAATAAAATTACTATTAATGAAAAAATAATATTACTATTCTTAAAAAAGTAAAAAATATTAATATTCTCAATATTCACAAAAAAATAAACAAATTCATAAATTAATAATAGTATTATTATTATTAGTAAATAAACAAAAAAAATATAATACTAAAAAAATATATTTAATAAAATAATATTAATATTATTAAAATAATAAAAAAATAAAAAATATTAAAATTCTAAATATTCACAAAAAAATATAAAATATTAATAAAATATTAAAAATTAAATTATGTAATATTTACACTAATATAAAAGAAAGAAAATGTAAATAATTCATATTACAATGTTAAATACAAATGTTTTTAACATAAAAAAATCACTGGGGGTCGTCTTCTAGAGAAGGTGGAGGAGCTGAAGGAGATGGTGGAGGAAACTCCCTCCCTAAACTACGAGTCAGACGGCGCATGTACTCCATCTGTTTATGATGCTGATGCTGCCATCGATGCATCTCCTCCTCATTCTGCTGCTACTGCTACTGCTACCATCGACGCATCTGCTCCTCGTGATGCTGCTCTTACTACTGTTGTCACTGACTGATCTCTTCATGCTGCTTCTGCAATGTCTCTATAAGCTCAGCCTGAGTTTGCAACTTCTCCTGAAACTGTGAGCCAAAAGATGATGTCTCTCCACGATATCCTCTCGAGATGGATGCTGACATCACAGTAGTACCATAATAAGTGTCGGGAGTCAAATGAGAGCTGATACCAACTACTCGGTCCTTCTCAAAGACATACTATGTCGCCTGCATCCATGCCGCCTCATCAAAATGGTGAGCACCGGTATGCTATGTCGTCTCGTCCTGACCCTCAGCCTATGTCTGAGAGGTCGCAGCCTCATATTACTCCTTCAATTCCAATTTAAAATTAATATTGTGAAAATATTATATGCAGTTAATTTTCAAACTGAAAAAATAATACTAACCACAATCTAACGTTGGCGATCACCTCTAATCTCTTCAATGGCTTGATCATTGTACATCCTCTGATAAATGTCGAACTCTATAATATCATGATGCTCTAATGCCTACAGAAATAGAAAATAAACTATTTATATTTAAAGTTATTTAAAATATTTATAAAATATACTTACCAGATGCTCTCTATGTGAACTGAATTTACAGCTACCATCTCGATGTGTCACCTCTTGTCTCCACCGATTCTGTCATCCCACTGAAGATCTCCTCTGAAATCCACCACCCAACCCATCTAAACATAATCCATCCCAAACGTGAGATGAAATGTACTCTAGTCAGTGAGATGTACACGACTCATCAAATTCTATCACTCTTTATTTCTTAATGGTCGTCCTTCTCAAATTGTGCAAAAACTGATGGAAACCATCGTGCATAGAAACCTTCCATGATGCGTGGATAGCGTCGTGGATGCTATCATCGATAGAATACCATAAACCCTACAAATAATTTATAATATCAAGTTATTAATAAAATAAATTTCATAATAAATATTATTTATTTACGTACCAGCCAATGATGGAACATGTCGCGTCGCACATCAATGGGAATCTGTTCCCATGTGATCCATGGCTGAGAAATATAATTGCGCAAGATAACACTCCCCTGTCCAATATCTACATGATCAAAACTGTGAAAAAGGAATAAATAATCAAATAATTTGTATATATATAAATAAATTAATGAAAGATAACTAAAATATACATGTTACCATACCTCTGTGTGTGTGGATCACAACCAAGATGTGGACGTCGGTCGAGGATAGGGTCAGGAATCATCAGTCGTGCAAGACCGTGCCCCCTCCGCGTACCCCCTGAACCGCCAGTAGGCTGAGGATCAGATGATCCAAAATCTCCCTCATCCAATGGTAGGTCAGCCTCCTACAACTCACAGAATATATCAGAGTCCATCTGAAACACAAAATTATTTTTGTTAGCAGATAGTTGAAAATAACTATTTAATATACATATATATTAGTTTTGATTATAACCAGCGTTTAATTGTGTCAATGTTTATCTTCATCCTCTTCTCTATAGTTGTTAATGTCAATGTCTTCATCTTCCTCCTCAGCATCATCAATATCCATATGAGATTTAGTTTCAGCATCTCTTGTCATTTCAAATAAAATTGTAACATCATTAACATCTTCATCACCATCGATCCTTAATTGTGGGGTGTCATCATCAATATTCATGTATCTTTGTAAATCAGATGGATTTTGAGCAGTCTCTTGAAAAATTTAAATTCCTTCCACTTCAATGGAACTACATTTAGATTGAGTAAACTGATTTTCCCGAGATTTCATTTTTATTATGCTCCACCAATCACTCAAGTCTCTGGAAGTAGCACAATACTTTGCATAATAAATTTGATGTGTCTGTTGAGCTAGTAAAAATGGTTCATTTACTATAATAAGACTTTAAAATTTAATATCGACAATTTCATGAGTCAGATGAACATGCAAGCCTCTCTTAGTACCCAACCACCTACATTTAAACATTGTTATGCAATTCAGTCCTAGATAACACAGCTCAATAATTTCATCCAAAATTCCATAAAATTCAACTTCAGTTTCTCTATGATTTGATCCTCTCAAGAAAACTCCAATGTTCATTGTGTTTATTGATTCTTCGTATGCATGTGTATAAAATCAAAAACCATTAACCACATATGGATTATAATATTTATCCATTTTGGATGGTGGGTTACTCAATATACACAGTCGCTTATCAATTTTATCAGCATATTGAGACACCTGAAAATTTGTAAAACAATTATCAGTATAACAAATAATAAATGGAATTGATATTAAACCGTCAATAATTTTTGTTACCAGCTTTTTAAAACATTGAGAAAAATTTTTTGCGTTCTTCAAGAGTAGCTGCTGTAATTTGTGGAAGTTGTTTCTTGATATGATTGTCATATAACATAAAAATAAAATTAGTTAAAATATTGTATCATAAATTATAGAATAAGTGATAGAATCGCTCATAGAACAAATGATGTCATTTTTTCACAGTTGAGCAAAACATATATATGAGCTCTATGATGTTCATCATCTAAAATCTATCGTTCATGAACTCCACCGAAACCAAGATTTGGATTATTAAAAACTGTTAATTGATTTTCCATCTTTTCATTAACATTCCCCTCATTTCATCCCATGTGATTGTGTTTTGAGGGATATTGAGATTCAAAATAATGAAAGCATAAAAAATAAATTTCCTCTTGCAAATAAGCTTCGGTAACTGAGCCTTCAACTGCTGCTTTGTTACGTACTTTTTTCTTCAATTTTTTCATACATCTCTTGAATAGTTACATCCATAAAAACTGTACTGGACCTCCACAATTAGCTTCATGTGTCAAATGTAATATCAGATGTTTAATTGAGTCAAAGAAATCCAGCGAGAAGATTTTTTCTAGTTTACATATAATTACATAAATATCTTCTTCCAGTTTTCTTAGTACATCATAGTCTGTTGTCACTGCACAAATGTCTTGAAAAAAATATGATATGTCTGTTATCGAATCCCAAATCATAGAATTAAACAAACCTATGAATCCAATCAGCATTAGTCTTTCCATTATAACATGACAATCATGAATTTTTAATCCAGTAATATAACCATTCTTAACACATCTGCCCAAATTGGAAGTATAGCCATCTAGAAGTCTCAAATCTGCAATCCACTGAAAAAATAATAAGTGACTCTCTTTGGACAGTGTATAAGCTGCTTTTGGCTTCATTAAACTCTATGATTTGAAATTTTCAAATAGTTCATGTTCTGGTCACCTGCAAATTTGGAAAAGATCTAATCGTGACTTTACTGTATCTTTGGTCTTACCTGGTGTATCCAAAACTGTATGAAATAAATTATCAAAATATTTCTTCTCAATATGCATAACATCCAACATGTGGCAGACCAACAAATCAGACCAATATGGAAGATCCCAGAAAATGCTCTGTTTTATCCAGTTATGTTCTTTCCCAAAGCCATGAATTTTCTATTGGTTTACTTTTGGTCCAAATGTGATGGGAGGTAATTAAAATACAACTGATTTTAACTCTATACCTAAGATCATCTTTGGAGGTTCGTCCCTTTCAATTTTACCTATTATGAAATAAGATTTGTTCCTCCGAAAAGGATGATCGGTTGGAAGAAATATACGGTGACAATCAAAATATAAAGTTTTTTTCCATTGACGAGTATAAAGGATTTGTTGTCTTTCATATAATAAGGACATGATTTCAGACCATGTGTACTCAAACCATATAACATATAATAAGCCGGAAAGTCACTAATCGTCCACATCAATGCAGCTTTTAATATGAAATTTCGTTTCGTAGAAACATCAGATATATTAAAACCATCACTCCATAACGAATTTAACTCATCAATAAATGGTTTCAAATAAACATCAATATTCTTTTTCGGATGTCCTGGGATTAATAGAGTCAAAAAGATATAAGGCCCCTTCATCAACATCCATGGAGGCAAATTGTACGGAGTTATAAAAATAGGACAACATGAATACTGACTACCATAAGAACCAAACAGACAGAAACCATCAGTATAAAGACCCAATCGCACATTTCGGGCTTCTATAGCAAAAGACAGATGCAGACGGTCAAAATGTTTCCATGAATCACCATCAGATGGATGATTTAAGCTTCTATCAGTTGAAATCTTGGTTTTGTGCCATGACATCAATGACACTGTATTCTGAGACAAAAATAAATGCTGCAACCTGGGTGTAAGGGGGAAATATCTCAATTGTTTTACTAGAATCAATCTAGACTTTCCTGGTTGAGCTTCTTTATACCTTGATTGTCCACATGTGGGACAACTATCCAAGGACTCATTTTCACCAGAATATAAGATGCAATCCTTTGGACATGCATGAATCTTCCGATAACTAAGGCCTGGATTATGAACCAGCCTCTTGCTCTCTTAGTAATTTGCAAGAAACACATTTTCTTCAGGTAATAGTGTTTTAAACAAAGAAAATATCTGATCAAAATAGTTGTTTGACATTTCATTATCTGATTTAATAGCCATAAATTTTGCAACCTCTTCTTATTTTCTTATCATGCATCCAGGATATCATGCATCCTCAACAGATTATTGGTAACTATTGGTAACTATTGGTAATTATAGGTAATTATTGGTAATTATTGCTAATTATTGGTAATTATTGGTAATTATTGGTAATTATTGGTAATTATTGGTAATTATTGGTAATTATTGGTAATTATTGAAAATTGCTGGTAATTATTGGTAATTCTTGGTAATTATTGGTAATTATTGTTAATTATTGGTAATTATTGGTAATTATTGGTAATTATAGGTAATTATTGGTAATTATTGCTAATTATTGGTAATTATTGGTAATTATTGGTAATTATTGGTAATTATTGGTAATTATTGGTAATTGTTGGAAATTATTGGAAATTGCTGGTAATTATTGGTAATTATTGTTAATTATTGGTAATTATTGGTATTTATTGGTAATTATATCTAATTATATATAATTATTACTAATTGTATCTAATTATTACTAATTATATCTAATTATTACTAATTATATCTAATTATTACTAATTAAATCTAATTATTACTAATTATTACTAATTATTACTAATTATATCTAATTATTACTAATTATATCTAATTATATCTAATTATATCTAATTATTACTAATTATTACTAATTATATCTAATTATTACTAATTATATCTAATTATATCTAATTATTACTAATTATTACAAATTATATCTAACTATTACTAATTATTACTAATTATATCTAATTATTACTAATTATATCTAATTATATCTAATTATTACTAATTATCACTAATTATTACTAATTATATCTAATTATTACTAATTATATCTAATTATATCTAATTATATCTAATTATTACTAATTATATCTAATTATTACTAATTATATCTAATTATTACTAATTACATCTATTTATTACTAATTATATCTAATTATTACTAATTATATCTAATTATTACTAATTATATCTAATTATTACTAATTATATATAATTATTTTTAATTATATCTAATTATTACTAATTATTACTAATTATCCATAATTATTTCTAAATTCCTTTAATTATCTATAATAATCTCTAATTTTTACAAATTAACAATAATTATTTATAATTATCACTAACAATATCAATTTTTTACTAAAAATAAATATTAATTAAAATCAATTTAAATCTAATTTAATTATAACTAATAAAAAACAATTAAAATCAATATAAAAAATAAAATAAATATAAAAATATAAAATATAAATACCTTAAACTTTGATATTCTGAAGGTATTGACGCCTTCAAATTGCTCTTGTATAAAAAACTTCAACTAAAAGAAATTTTTCCCTTAAAACTAGAGAATGAAAAGAGAAAGAGAGGAAGATCTGAGTGATTTGAAAAAAAACGGGTGGGGGTATATATAGGTTATATTAGTTGCGACGGGTTTCCCGTCGCTAATAGTGGTATTTGCGACGGGGCCCGCTATAAATACCATCGCCCGCATTAATTACGGTCCATGGTTAAAAGGATATTTGTGACGGGACCCGTCGCAAATACCACTTGTCGACATACTATTTGCAACGGGCAGCTTTTCCCGTCACAAATGGTATTTACCACCGTCGGGCTTTTGTGACGGGCTCGTCGCAAATATCCTCGCCCGCATTAATTACAGTCGATGGTAAAAAGGGTATTTGCGACGGGCCCCGTCGCAAATAGTTCCCGCCGACACTTTTTTTGCGACAGGACGACATCCCATCGCAAAAATCTATTAACCACCGTTGGGTATTTGAGACGGGTACCGTTGCAAATACTCTTGCGTGGTTTGGCGCGCAAGTCACGCGGTTTGGCGCGCAAGTGGCGCCAAACTATTTGCGACGAAAGACATCTCCCTGTCGCAAATACTATTCTCACGGTTTAGCATGCAAGTCACACCAAACTATTTGCGACGGGAGACGAAATCCCATCGCAAATAACCAATTATTTGCGACGGGGAAATTTCCCCGTCGCAAATAACTTCTTGGACTGGTTATGTGTGATGGGAATAAATCCCGTCGCAGATAACCCGTCACAAAGATTGATTTTTCCCGTAGTGTATTTTTTTTACATTTTTTATGATTTTTTTGTATATCATGTTAAAATTAAAAACGACACCAAACTTGTGCCAATTATTATGGGACTCCAAGAACTCAAACTAATACCCCACAATCAATGTGATGTGCATTGTGAATTTTTTTATTAAATAGATGAAAAATATAAATGGTGAAAAATCACATTAGACAGCCCCACATTCCGAAATATATGCTCATAACCTTATACATGGATTAAAATCATAATCAATGGAAGAAAATTTATTTAATATTTAGTTTCAAAATTTTCAATATTTATTATCATGTTCAAGGTTAAATTAATTTTTTCTTTAATTTATACACATAAATTTTAATTTAACATGAAAAATATTTATTTCTTTTCACCCCCCAACATAGAATAACATTTTCCCCAGTGTTTAAAGAAATGAAAATTTAGAAGGGGGTAGTGGTAGAGGAGAGGAGTTCCAAAATTAAAATTTGAAAATGAGTAATGGAATAATTTCACCTGGTGGTATACTAATGATGGTGATGCCACAAAAAAATTGATCCTTTGATACCTATTTCACTCATCGACTCCGTGTAGTGGATGGTAGAATAGTGTGGAATTTCTGGATGTAGGTGATTTCCCTGAAAAAAACTTCAACCTCAACATACCCTACTTTTCACACGCAAACCAAATTAAAAACAATGGAAACCTTGAGAGGTTACCTTAACTAAAAAATTCACAAAGAAAAAAAAATAAAAAATGTACCTATTTATTTTTGGAACTCCAAACACTGAGTCAATATATAGGTAAAAGGATGGGTTGTATCACATAAATTGGTTTTTTTAATGTCATTAGCATGACATAGACCCTATATATATATCAAATTTTGTTTGGTTTATAGGTTGTCTGAGTTAAATCCTCCTCTATTTCCTATTTATTGAATTATTCAATGAATGGTTTTAACCAATAACCATTGAATTTTAAGGCATGATCACTAGTGGGATCATATATCTGTATTTCCCTATGAGGGTACACATGATACACTATGTAAGGATCTGACCATCTAGACTTTATCTTTTTGGGGTGTAAATTATGTTTTAAAGTATACAAAATCACAAATTTTCCTAGTTCAAAGTTATTGAATTTTATATTAAATAAATTGTTGGCATGAACATTGTCTTTATTTATCCTTGATTTTTAAAAAACATCTATCTTAAGTTCCTCATGTTCATTAAGATATAATTTCCTCTTTTCATCCAAATAAATGTCAAAGTTAATTGTTTTATTGTTTAAAAGTTCTTATGTTCAGTTTCAATGGGTAAATGGAATGTTTTTTCATAAACCAACCTATATGGTGAAATTACTATGATGGTTTTGACTGTAGTACGATATGCCCAATTTGAATCCAAGAGTTTCTCATACCAATATTTCCTAGAGGGATTGACATATTTTTGAATAATTTTATTAATTTTCCTATTTTCCAACTCATCTTGAACATTGGTATGAGGATGGTAGGTAGTGGAAACTTTTTGAGAAAACTAATACTTAGACATGGGTGTTGAGAATGTTTGTTTGTAGAAATGGGTTCCATGATCACTGATGATAGCCCTAGTAATTCAAAATCTCGAAAATATATACAATTTCTATAATCTAATCACAACATGATGGTCATTGGACTTTGTGGGAATGAACTCGACCAATTTTGAGACTAATAATAGCTAAAAGGATATAGGTATATCCTTTAGATTTTGGGAAGGGTCTCATGAAATCAATTCCCCAACAATCAAAGATATCAATGACCAGAATGGGAGTAAGGGTCATTTGATTCCTTTTGGTTATGAATCCTAATGTTTTATATAGAGGACGACTTTGGTATAATTTTTAGGAATCTTCAGTGAGTTTAGGTCGGTAGAAACCACTTTATAGAATCTATTTAGTGGTTTTATTTGTGGAAAAGTGGCACATGCCTATCCATGACAGAAATTTAGAATAGAAACTTCCTCTAACTCAAGAACACATCTTCTAATGATTTGATCAGGATGTAACTTGAAGAGGTATTGATCATCAAACACATAGTGCTTGACATCAGAAAGAAATTTCCTCTTAGATTGGATCTCGATAGATTTTAAAATGTCACATGTAACCAAATGGTTTTCTATATCACCATACCATGGGAAATCACTCCCAAAATAGAGGTGCTCATCAAGAAATGAATCAAACACCAAAAGGTTATTTGATTTGTCTTTGAATTCTATCCTAGTGAGGTGATTAGCTATAAAATTTTCAACACCCTTTTTATCATTAATGTTTAAATATATATCTTAGAGAATAAGGACCCACATAATCAATCTATCCTTGGAATCTTATTTTTGGAAAAGGTATTTCAAAGATGAATGATCAGTTAAGACAATGATGGGGTATCCTAAGATATTGGACCTAAATTTATCTAAGGTAAAGATAACAACAATTAAATATTTCTCAGTTGTGGTTTAGTTTATTTTTGAATCATTTAATGGTTTACTTTCAGAACCAATGACACATGGAGTTTTCCCAAAACTTTTTCCTAAGAAAGCTCTTATAATGAAGTCACTTGCATTACACATGTTTTTAAACAATATTTCCCAAATTGGAAGATTTCATGATAGGTGGAGAGATAATATATGACTATAGTTTTGAGAATAATTACTTCCAGCTTTATGTCCATAAAAATGTAATATCTTTAACTAAAAAAGCACAACATGGTTTGGAAATAGAGCTAAATTTTCTAATTAACCTTTTATATAAACCAACATGTCCTATGAAGGACCTCACTTACTTGAAATTTTTTATATATCTAATGTTATTAATGATATCATCCTTAGATTTATCAACTTATTCTCTCTACCAGAGACCATATGGCCAATAATAAGTCCTTCCTTTACTATGAAATGTAAATATTTCCAATTTAAGATGATATTCTTATCCTTTAATCTAGAAACAAACATTTCAAAAATTATAATGTTTCCCTAAAATGTATCCCCAATTATGGAGAATTCATCTATAAAGACCTCTAAAAAATATCCCACCATGTTAGAGAAGATTCCCATCATGCACCACTAGAAGGTACCAGGGGAATTACATAGACAAAATGGGATAATTTTGAATGAAAAGGTTTCAAATGAATATGTGGAGGTTTTTTACCTTAGTCTTATAAGGATACCTATATTTGATTATACGTTAAGAATACATCTAGGAAATAGTAAAACTGATGACCCACTGCTCACTCGAGGACTTGATCAATGAAAGGAAAGAGGAAATAGTATTTCTTGGTGTATGATTTAAACTTACTATAGTCAATGCACACTCTTCATCCACTATTGAACCTTATAGGGAGAAGATCACCATCCTCACTGGTGATCATAGTGATTCTATACTTTTTTGAAATAACTTGAATCAGTATTACCCAATCACTCTAAAAAATGGGTTAGATAATACCAAATTTCCATAAATTAAGAAGTTATTTCCTTACCACATCCATAATATGGGGATTTATTCACTAATGAGGTTGATGTTATGGTTTAGAGTCAGATTCTATAACAATATTATGAGTTCCAATGAGTGGGATAACAGAAGGAATACTATAAAGGGTCCATAAAATTTCGTTCTTATTCTTTTTTAGGAAATATACAAGAATCCTCTCTTTATTGTCTTTAAGAGAGGAAAAAATGGAAACATGAAAGGTTTAATTTTCCCCTAAGAATTCATACTTTATTGATTAAGGTAGGACCTTAAATTTTAGAATATATTGGTTAAAAGTTTCAAAATAAGGATGTTAATTTGTATCGAACTCGGTTTCCTTTTCCAAAATTCTTGATTGAATTGGTTCCTTTTGAACAGAAGTTTTAGCCAAGAAATTGGCTAAATCAATGTCATAAATGGGTACAGACTCAATATTATTTATTCATATAATGGTATCATTGATTGGTGATCCTAAAAATCATCAAAATAATTATCTAAAATATATTCAATCCAAGGAGAAAATTTTACCTCATGTCAACAAAGGAAATCAATTTCATCTTGACTTAAGCATCATTTAATAATTCCTTAATGTTCCTTTGTTTCTCTATCAATAGTACCTATCCAATTGTCCTCATGAAACTCTTCATCATCCCCAATTTGATAGTTTTCTTTATAAATGTCTAGATCGAAGCTCATGTTTCAAAACTTTATTTTCATGTTCACGTTTCATAACTTGAATGACTGAGTTCATTGTTTCTAATAAGGGGTAGCCAAAGATGATGGTGGTTTTCTCCCTATGACCTAAGCTTGGGTGATTTTCTAGGTTAATAAAGTTTTTAGGGTAAATTAAATCTTAAACTTTCTCCAATAAAAACTTTAATATACACTTATGTACTTGATCACTACAATCATAAATTTTAAGAGTGACATATGTGGGTTGGAGTTCTTCGAGCACTAACTAAAAGTACATGGAAAAAGGAATTAGGTTTACACTAGCTCCTAGATCACAAAGGTATTTGACAACTTTTTTTCTCTTAAATCAACATTGATGCATGGACATCTTAAATCCTTCAACATAGGATGAATTATCCCTTGAATGGTGATACTCACATTTTCAGCCAAAAGGACTTGGTTTTTATGTGAGAATTTACATTTAAAATTGCACAAGTCCTTAATGTACTCTGATTATGCAAGAATGGTTTGGATTTCATCAATAAGGTAAATGTTCAACTTAACTTGAGAGAATATTTCCCTCAATTTTTCATTCAATTTTGATTTAGATTTTCCTTTCTTGTATTGAGGTAAGGGAGCATGTTGTTTTATTGTTTGGTGTGGTTGTGGTTCCTTTACATTCTCGTCGAATTTTTCATATTCATAGGTTATTTATTCTACATTTTCATGTTGTGTTTAATCTTGTAATGGTTCTGGTATGGTTTTTTTAGATTTTTGAATGGATTTCCCACTTCTTAATATGGTCACTACTTTTAGTTTTTCATGAGAGGTTTGTGTGCAACTGGATTCTCCCCTCAGGTTTGGGGAAGCCTAAGTCAGAATGGGTGATTTTCCAATTTTAATGGTTTGTGGTTCATGTTTAAGTTTTGAGACTTTTGATTTCATTTTCTCTATTTTTTTATATAATTATTCAAGGATTTTGAGGGGGTATATTGGGAAGGGGCTTGTGTTGGCTAGTTTATCCTAGGTGGATACTTTGGTTTTTGGATTGGTTGTTTAATGTGTTGTTGGATGTGTTGTTGGTATTGGATAGGATGAAGTTGGTATAGGACTAGTTGTGGTTGGAACTGGTTATGGTTTTGAAAAAAAAATTATGGGCAGGGGTTTGGTCCTTGTGACTGACTGGGTTGTTGGATGGGTTATTGGTTATCTTTCCAATGGAATCCTAGATGGTCATTGTACCTTAGATTGAATGTGTTTTAAAACTATGAATTTTTAAAGTTCAAATCATTAACTTCCGCTTGTGTTCCTCCAAAAATAAAATCATTAATAGAAGGTATGGTTGGGTAGTTGTCGGTGTTGTGGTCATGTTTTTCAAAAATTGTGCAAAGAGGCTCAATGTTTTTGTGCTTTCTTAAGACCGATCTCCCCAACCATACTAGTGAGTGTAGAAATTTTTGACCTAAGGATTTATTCGTCCCTAAGATTGTCAATTCTAGTAGATTTGGGAGGATTCTCATAGTAAGGTTATGTTCCCCATGTTTGTTTTTTCAGGCAGTCCTTCTAGATACTTGTAAGCATCATTTCTGGATTTTTGACAAGGTTTCATTCTACATTATGTCAATGAATTGTTTATTTCCCAGGCCTAAACCATCATAGAAGACTTCAAATTTTTCTGGGATTTAAAATACATGGTGAGGTTCCATGTTGAGTGGGTATTTGAACCTTTCCCATGTTTCATAAAACAAATCCTTTTGTTTTTCAAAAGAAATTTAGATGCTATTTTTAAGTGAAATTATTTTGTGATGGGGGAAGTATTTTCTGTAGAATTATCTTTTTAATTTATCCTAAGATTTTATTTATGTAGGTCACATATTTTTTAACCAATTATTTTATCGTTCCTTATGTGAGAATGAAAGGATCATATTCTTAGCTAAATCAAGTTGATATGGTGGGGACACGGTTTGAATAATGTCATTAAACTCTTTGACATGAAGGTATGGAATTTACAACTCAATACCATAGAAGGTTGGAATGTGTTTTTGGACACGAGGTTTGAAGACAATGTGATATTCTCTTATGTAATCATGTCTAATTCATGAGGGTTCATTGTCCCAAGATTATGTAAGGTAGTTATTTGTTGGAAAAAATCCCTCAAGGTGACCTCTTAGTATGTTTTGGGTGTTGTTTTGTTTTTTGAAAAAGCCAAATGGCCATGAATGAATATGGTTGGTGTTTTCCAAAAGTAGGTTTTTAAGGTTGTGCAGTTTCCTAGTGTTTGCCAAATTTTTTGGCCTCAAAATTGAGAATTTGCTTTTGGAAAAGGATGTTTTTTTTCTAATATGAGTGAACGGTGTGAAAAATGGTGAAAAAAATAGAAATGGAATAGAAACACAGGACCTGGGACATAGATCATATACCATGTGTGGGAAGGGTTCATGGTTGCGTACTAGGCAGTGGGAACGACATGCGGAAGAAGTTCACAGAAACAAAAATGGTTCATGGTGGAAGGAATTTTGGTACGTGGGAAGTCTTTTTTTTTGTGGAAGTGATTAGCCGAAAATTAGCAAAGGTAGTATGTGGACTTCGTATGAAAAATGGTTCATGCGAAGTCTTGTGGTTCATGGTGGAAGAAGTATTACATGGTGAAGGTTGTACCAAATCAAAGATTCAGAATATCTTGGATTAGAGGATTTTTTAATATCTTTACCTATAAAAGGAGTTCTAATCCTATTGATTAGAGGGGAGAGAAATTATCATTAGACAATATCCTTTTACTCTAGGAATAAATTCGGCTATGTCTGAAATCATTTATAGGAAGCGATTCCGTAAAGAGTGAAGTAGTTCATAAAATAGATCGCGAAAGAGTTTTTGTATAAAGTTACAATTCGTAAAGGAAGTCTGGTACATGGATGTTGAAGATGAGTTATGTGGAGAAATAAAGCATGGTACATAGGGCAGTCTGTGAAGGATAAGTGGTTCACGATGAGGATTCCCCAAAGGTAATAGGTTTGCGTAGAAGGAATTCTGGCCAAAGTCTTTTCAGAGCATTGTAGTCCACAAAGGAATAACATTTGTAGAATAAGAACATGTATGTGGAGGGGGATCTTTGGTATGCATAAGGGAAGGTAGTATGTGAATAGAGAACAGTTCATGAATAGATGGTGATTCGCAGAAGAAGAGTTGATATGCGAACACGATATGCAGATGCAGTACGTGGAATAGAGGAAGCGGTATGTAGAAGCAGTGGAAATGGTACACAGAGGAAAAAATCCATGTAGGAAACCTAATAAATAGTATTTGATATATCAATGTGGTTCATGAAACTCTCAAGAAGATTTAATAATCTTCAAATCAGTTTGCAAAAGTAGTTTCTAGTATCTAATAGTACCTGAGAAGGGGGACTTCAACTGCGGGTGAAAAAAGGACTTCAATAGAGAATCTACCTAAAGTTGAGGATAAAGGAATTCATGAAATTGAAGGGGCCTACATGTCGATAAAATTTTTTCAACCTAAATTTCAATAAACTATAAGTGGATCCTTTCCAAGAGAAATGATCAAATGAATAGGAAGACAGTGACCCATTCCACAGGCAGTGATCCAGATACAGATTCATACGGAGTGACCCTTGGGAATTCAATGAGTAAACCTTAAAACTTTTCAAGTCAGTAAGACTTGGTATAGAAGATCTATCCTTAAAATTGTAATCATTAATGACAGTGAGCCTTAGTGAATTTGGTACATCGGTACATCACCATTTTATACTCCTTGGAGGTATCCTAGTGAGGGTGAACCAAATAAAAATATATGGTTCCTTGTTACTAATTTACTGATTTACTTTTAGTGCATCATCATCAGATAAAATTGGAATGGACATTAACATTAATGAGTATAAAAAGTGAACCTTTTAATAAATAGTTCAAGAACTAGTGGGGGTAAGAAGAACTTTTAAAATAATATCCATGGTTTTATTCACCCCCCCCCCCCCCTTAGTGTATATAGGCCCCTTTTGGACCTAACAATTGGTATCAGGGGAAGGTTTATTTGATTATTATTATTTAATTGACTTGGTTTAGTATATTTTTCTGGTTAAAGGTCCAGTTTTCTCTTATCTTGGTGTTTCATAGAAAATAGAAGGACTTCAAAGAAGTAGCATAAGTCAAGTGGTGTTCCTCAGTGTGTAAGTGTATACAAAAAAAATGTGATTGAGTTTAAGGAATACAATAGCTTAGTAAATACATGTTTGGATGAATTAGACAGGGAAAATATAGACTCACTCAATTATTTTGTATGAATGAGTGAAGAACTTGACATATCAAGTGATGTTGAAACTACTGATAAAGAAGAAACTCTCAGAAGGCCAGAAGTTGAATTTTTCCATGAAACAAAGAAATTGGAACAAAATTTTGGTGAAGAAATTAAATATAATGATATTTGGATCCAAGCATTGTATATTGAAATCAACAATTTAATAGGCTTAAATAAAATTCTTATTGATGTGGCTACTGACCTCAGGGAGAATAATGATTCACAAGGAGAAGAGCTGCAAAGTTTTCTTCAAAGATATAAATACTCAAAGCTAATGGAAATGGAAAGAATATAAACTCATAAGAAATTAATAATATGAAATATAGAAATTTTGATCTTTCTACACAACTATCTGAACTTGTTTAGGAAAATAAAAGGCTATAATAGAAGAATGCATGCTTTTCTGATTCTGTTGCTCAAGAAAAGTTGAAAGTAAATGAGAAAAGTGACATGGTGGATCAGCTCACACATGAATTAGAAGATGCGGGAAGAATCTCAAGGGATAACTTAATGCTCATGTTGAATCAATGGATATGAAGATTCAACAATTGTATGGAGATATAAAATTAGTTAAGAAAGATGTGGAGAGATACAATGTCAATAGAAAGATTAAAATAAAGGATGCCTTTCACTTACTATTTGATTATCCTTCAGCATGTGATGATGAAATGAAAAAGAAAATATGTTATTTCTAAAGAGAAAAAATAACATATATTCTCATCTAAAAGGCCATACTGTTTGGAAAAAAAGAATTGGATTTGATGAATCCCCTTCCATGGATGAGAGGAAGAAATATGTGAAAAGATACAATGATAAGACAAAATCTTGTAGGTTCTAGATACATACCTAAAAATTATTTTATAAAAAATAATGACAACATTTTCTATTTATGTGGAATGCATGGTCATACTTTAAGATTTTTCTTTGATGCATTGGAATATATTTCATGTTGGGAAGGCAGAAATATTTATAAAATAACGAATAAGACGAAGCGCCTTGAGAAATGTGAAATAAGAGTCTCTTAGAAGATAGTATCCATGAAGTGATTTTATTGCAGAAGAATGGGACACACCATGATTATGTATCAGGAATATTTGGAGATCAATGTGAGAAGAAGAACTCAAGCTGTATCAACATCTCAGTTAAGAAATGTTGAAATGAGGTATGCCATTGATGAAAGATGTTTTATATGTTCTGATCATGGGAATTCGGAAAGAAATTGGAGCAAGAAGAAAGTGAGGAAGGAAAAGGAACCCAGAAGAAGATCCCCATCACATGAAATGTATTAAAAAAACATATACTAGAAGACAACATGGTGAGATGAAAAATAGGTATATAGACTCAGGAGAATCACAAGGAGCTCAAGAAATGGTGTATCAATCACCTCATCTGTTACACTCACAACGGATCTCTTGGAATGAATTTGAACAAACCTATAAGAACAAGGGGATATCTACTCCAGTTTTGATTAAGAAATATATAAAATTAGTGGAAGACTCAAGCTTAACAAGAAAGGGTAAAATGACTCAGACAACTAATAAAAGAAAAATTAATAAATAATGTCTTTAAAAATACACATGTCATGCCACATGTTGAGAAGTGAAGGTAACTGAAAGATCCCTCCAATGGAGGAAAAATAAAGAGTAGATATCTTATGGAGACATTACAACATAGAGAAAGAATCATGAGAAATCTAATATTGATGAAACATCTACACCTGCTTTAAATATAGAGATATTAAGATCATTTTTATTCATAACAGTGTAAATGAAGTTCAAGGTTTTCCAGATGGATGTCATTTCAACATTTTTTAATGGGGTTCTGGAAGAAAATTTTTATATTGAGCATACAGATGCTTTTTTCATTCATAAAGATGAGAACAGAGTTTGTCAACTGAAGAAAGATTTGTATGGTTTGAAGCAAGTGCCAAGATCATGGTATTCAAGTCTTGATCAGTTCTTGAAGAAACTCAGTTTCCAGCATTTTGGAGTTAATTAAAATATATATTTCAATAATGGTAGTAATCAAAGGATTATGGTTCTAATTTATGTCGATGACATAATTATTGGTGGATCAGATGAAGCATAGTACAGACTGTTTTTCAAATTCATGAAAAGTGAGTTTGAAATGTCAATAATTGATTAACTAAAATATTTCCTTGGTTAACAGGTAACACAAGGAAATAATGGAACATTCATTTTTCAATATAAATATGCCAAATAAGTTTTGAGAAGGTTTATAATGGATAATTACAAAAAGATGAAGACTTCGGTTGATAATGGGATGAAACTGTCATGGGATGATGATGGAAAGGCAGTTAATATCATAGAATACAGGAAAATTATTGGAAGTCTATTGTACCTAATAGTGAAAAGGCATGATATTTTATTTTTCAAATGATAATCAGGGAGATATCAAAGCAATCAAAAATAAATCCACATTCTTTTAGTGAAAATATTACTTTGTTAAATCAAAGGCATTGTGGATTTCAGTTTGATGTACAATGACCAATCTCAATAATACTTATTAGGGTATAAAAATGAATATTTGTCAAATTCAATAGATGGTAAGAAATCAATGTCTAGAGGTGCTTTATATCTTAGTGGATTGTGTATTTATTGGTTGAGAAAGAAACATGATTGAATTTAATTAATCACTACATAAGTTGATTATATTGCAGCTACTCAAGAATGCACACAATTACAGTTGATGAAGCAGCAGCTTGAGGATATAGGAGTTGTAGTAAAATATTCTATCAGAATTAATTGTGATAATTCAAGTGCTATAAATATAAGAAAAAATATAGTGCATCACACAAGGACGAAGAACATTGAAATCAAATATAATTTTATCAAGGAGAAGGTGGAGAAAGGGATTGTGAAGTTGGATTATGTGCCAATAGAACAATAATTTGACGATATTATTATGAAAGCCTTATCCAAATAAGTATTTGAAAGGTATTGACGGGATCTGAGAGTCCAATCGACTCTCCACACTTGAAAAATTGTGGATGTGGGACCCCCTCTCCCCAATCACTACTACAACCTGCGCCTTTATCAGTGCTAAAAACCAGCATTAACAGCGCTAGAAAAGCGTTGTTAATTCCGGCGTATATAAAGGGGTCCTTTATCAGCGCGTGGTGGAGCGCTCATAAAGGTCAACTATATCAGCGCTTCTCGGAGCGCTGATACAGGGTCCCTTTATCAGCGCTCCTCTAGCGCTGTTAAAGGTGTCCTTTATCAGCGCTAAAAAAGCGCTGATAAAGGCCCCAGCGCCTGCACCTAAAAAACAATACCTGCACACCAGAATACCTGCACAAAGTAGCACATGAACACCTGCACACCATAGCACCCACACCCAATATTTTGACTGACAACGGTATATACATTTACTTAACATCATGAATACAAAAAAACTCATTGCTATAAACATTTCAAACATTGTTTTACATGGTTACATTTACAATTATTCAACAACAGTTATAAACATTAATGTTTCATCCTTTGGTATCAGTGATCCACTCTAGATGGTATTTGTTGCCGAACAAAGCATCCGAACTCAAGGAAAAAAATTCACCTATATAAGAAAATAAATATTATGTTAGTAATGCAATAATGAAAGAAATTAAAACAGTAATATGAAAGAATACATTAATATGGAAATGTGAAACTAAAATATTAAATTTTAAACTCAAAAGTTTTCATTTTCATAACAATGAAAGGGAATAATGTAAAATTAATATGTTTTTGATTGATTTATCTCATTTAATAAATACTGATTCTTTATCTAATGAAAAGCTTTACCGGTCACACCGTGCGTCGGATTGAGGTGCAGTCGATTCGTACACGTCAAAAATGACTCGTGGATCGTTGTCCTAAAGTATCAAAACAATCCGAAGGCGCTTGCTCGGTTTGGCGTATGTCATTGGTGTTGTTTTCCAAAGTTTATGTCATTTTCAAACTGATATCATACAATTTTAGCCATACCGGTCACACCGTGCGTCGGATTGAGGTGAAGTCGATTCGTACACATCACAAATGACTCGTGGATCGTTGTCCTAAAGTTTCAAAACAATACAAAGGTTTTTGCTCGGTTTGGCTTATGTCATTGGTGTTGTTTTCCAAAGTTCATGTCATTTTCAAACAGATATCAGACAATTTTAGACATACCGGTCACACCGTGCGTCGGATTGAGGTGCAGTCAATTCGTACACATCAAAAATGACTCATGGATTGTTGTCCTAAAGTATCAAAACAATCCGAAGGCGTTTGCTCAGTTTGGAGTATGTCATTGGTGTTGTTTTCCAAAGTTCATGTCATTTTCAAACTGATATCAGACAATTTTAGCCATACCAGTCACAATGTGCATCGGATTGAGGTGTGGTCGATTTGTACACGTCACAAATGACTCGTGGATCGTTTTACTAAAGTATCAAAACAATCCGAAGGCGTTTTCTCGGTTTGGCGTATGTCATTGGTGTTGTTTTCCAAAGTTTATCTCATTTTGAAACTGATATCAGACACTTTTAGCCATACCGGTCACACCGTGCATCGGATTGAGGTGCGGTCGATTCGTACACGTCACAAATGACTCATGGATCGTTGTCCTAAGTATAAAAACAATCCGAGGGCATTTTCTCGGTTTGTCGTATGTCATTGGTGTTATTTTCCAAAGTTTATCTCAATTTGAAACTGATATCAGACACTTTTAGCCATACCGGTCACACCGTGCGTCGGATTGAGGTGAGTTCAATTCGTACGCGTCACAAATTACTCTTGTATCGTTGTCGTAAAGTATCAAAACAATCTGAAGGCATTTTCTCGGTTTGGCGTATGTCATTGGTGTTTTTTTCCAAAGTTCATGTCATTTTCAAACTGATATCAGACAATTTTAGCCATACCAGTCACACCGTGCGTCGAATTGAGGTGCGGTTAATTCTTAAACGTCACAAATGACTCTTGGATTATTGTCCTAAAGTATCAAAACAATCCAAATGCGTTTGCTCGGTTTGGCGTATGTCATTGGTGTTGTTTTCCAAAGTTTATCTCATTTTCAAACTGATATCAGACACTTTTAGCCATACCGGTCACACCGTACGTCGGATTGAGGTGCAGTCGATTCATACATGTCACAAATGACTCGTGGATAGTTTTTATAAAGTATCAAAACAATCCGAAGGTGTTTTCTCGGTTTGGTGTTTGTCATTGGTGTTGTTTTCCAAAGTTTATCTCAATTTGAAACTGATATTAGACACTTTTAGCCATACCGGTCACACCGTGCGTCGGATTGAGGTTAGGTCAATTTGTACGCATCACAAATGACTCGTGGATCGTTTTCCTAAAGTATCAAAACAATCCGAAGGCATTTGCTCAGTTTGGCGTATGTCATTGGTGTTGTTTTCCAAAGTTTATGTCATTTTCAAACTGATACCAGACAATTTTAGCCATACAGGTCACACCGTGCGTCGAATTGAGGTGCGGTCGATTCGTACACGTCACAAATGACTCGTGGATCGTTTTCCTAAAGTATCAAAACAATCCGAACGTGTTTTCTCGGTTTGGCGTATGTCATTGGTGTTGTTTTCCAAAGTTTATGTCATTTTTAAACTGATATCAGACAATTTTAGCCATACCGGTTACACCGTGCGTCGGTTTGAGGTGCGGTCGATTCGTACACGTCAAAAATGACTCGTGGATCGTTGTCCTAAAGTATCAAAACAATCCGAAGGCGTTTGCTCGGTTTTTATTATGTCATTGGTGTTGTTTTCCAAAGTTTATCTCAATTTGAAACTGATATCAGACACTTTTAGCCATACCGGTCACACCGTGCGTCGGATTGAGGTGCGGTCAATTCGTACGCGTCAAAAATGACTCGTGGATCATTTTCCTAAAGTATCAGAACAATTATAAGTCGTTTTCTCGGTTTGGCGTATGTCATTGGTGTTGTTTTCCAAAGTTTATGTCATTTTCAAACTGATATTAGACAATTTTAGCCATACTGGTCACACCGTGCGTCAGATTGAGGTGTGGTCAATTTTTACACGTCACAAATGACTCGTGGATCATTTTACTAAAGTATCAAAACAATACGAAGGAATTTGCTCGGTTTGGCGTATGTCATTGGTGTTGTTTTTCAAAGTTCATGTCATTTTCGAACTGATATCAGACAATTTTAGCCATACCAGTCACACCATGCGTCGGATTGAGGTGCAGTCGATTCTTACATGTCACAAATGACTCGTGGATCGTTTTCCTAAAGTATCAAGACAATCCGAACACGTTTTCTCAGTTTGGCGTATGTCATTGGTGTTGTTTTCCAAAGTTCATGTCATTTTCAAACTGATATCAGACAATTTTAGCCATACCGGTCACACCGTGCGTCGGATTGAGGTGCGGTCGATTCATACACGTCAAAAATGACTCGTGGATCGTTTTCCTAAAGTATCAAAACAATCCGAAGGCGTTTTCTCAGTTTGGCGTATGTCTTTGGTGTTGTTTTCCAAATTTTATCTCAATTTGAAACTGATATTTGACACTTTTAGCCATACCGGTCATACCGTGCATCGGATTGAGGTGCGGTCGATTAGTACACGTCACAAATGACTCTTGGATCTTTTTCCTAAAGTATCAAAACAATCCGAACGCGTTTTCATGGTTTTTCATATGTCATTGGTGTTGTTTTCCAAAGTTTATCTCAATTTGAAACTGATATCAGACACTTTTAGCCATACCGGTCACACCGTGCGTCGGATTGAGGTGTGGTCGATTCTTACACGTCACAATTGACTCGTGGATCGTTGTCCTAATGTATCAAAACAATCCAAAGGCGTTTTCTCGGTTTGGCGTATTTCATTGGTGTTGTTTTCCAAAGTTTATGTCATTTTCAAACTGATACCAGACAATTTTAGCCATACCGGTCACACCGTGCGTCGGATTGGGGTGCGGTTGATTCTTACACATCACAAATGACTCGTGGATAGTTGTCCTAAAGTATCAAAACAATCCGAACGCGTTTGCTCGGTTTGGCGTATGTCATTGGTGTTGTTTTCCAAAGTTTATCTCAATTTAAAACTGATATCAGGCACTTTTAGCCATACCGGTCACACCGTGCGTCGGATTGAGGTGCGGTAAATTCGTACACGTCACAAATGACTCGTGGATCGTTGTCCTAAAGTATAAAAACAATCCGAAGGCGTTTGCTCGGTTTGGAGTATGTCATTGGTGTTGTTTTCCAAAGTTTATGTCATTTTCAAACTGAGGTCAGACAATTTTAGCCATAGCGGTCACACCATGCGTCGGATTGAGGTGCGGTCGATTCGTACACGTCACAAATGACTCGTGGATCGTTTTCCTAATGTATCAAAACAATCCGAAGGCATTTTCTCGGTTTTGCATATGTCATTGATGTTTTTTTCCAAAGTTTATCTCAATTTCAAACTATGTAGTATGAATTCACTAATCTAAGGATATGAAACATAAGAAAGGGAGATCATAGATGCTCAATAAGTGTAAAGGGATATATCAATGACCATATAAAGATAACATAAGTATTAGGAATTCACCTTCATTGTTCTATTTGTTTACATTCTTCGATCAGGTACGTTGCCCATTCGTTTCTAAAGACATTTATATCATCTTCTGAATAGGAGTTTTTGCGACAGTCATAGTAGTACTGAATAAATATAAATACACAAAGGATTAATAATTATTTTAAATAAATTAGTAATTATTTTCAAAAATACCTCTTCAGGGATGCTAGTTTGTCCATGAAATACGATCTATTTCATAAATTTACAAACATAATAACCGTAGTCCTTGTCATTTGTTTGTTTTAGACACTACAAAAACATCGAGAAAAATAAGTAATTTTTTTTGATATGTATTTGGATAGTGAAATATAATTATATATACCCAGATAGTTCTCCATTTGTAGATCTTGTGGGAATTGTCGTCCTTACGCCCTGGATTCATTCCAGCCTTTAGACGATATTCATACACCGCCCTATCATAACAAAATCCTCATTAAAAGATAATATAAATTATATAACTAGATATTTAGTTCTAAAATGTTGGATCTAGTGTATTAAAAATTGACAATCACCATCATGTGTGGTCGTTTAGTTGGATATCCATGCAGTGAATCCAGAAAATAAATCTTTGGAGTATCCAAATCGACTGCAATGAGCATCCAATGTTCCCTAAAAACACAAAAAGAAATAAGTACTGATAGAAATTAAAATATAATTGATATGATTAAAATGTAGAGTTTTACCCTTGCATCGTTGGTATTAAAAAGAGCCTGTCAGTCGTAATTCTTCTTTGAAACGTTCTGAGCAGATTTGACATCAATTCAGCCTGAAAATTAGAATCTATTTCTGTTCGTTGTGTAGAAATGGTGTGAGGACTAACGAGTCCAAATTTGTATTCATGGGAAAATCCCTTCAACTGTTTTACATATATACGCCTGTGAAAAATATGAGATGTATTTATCCATAATTATCAAAGTATATCAGCTTCTGTAAAATCAAATCATGAAAACATACCTCATGTATACATTTATAACTAAGGCGCCTAGCCAGTCGTATGTGATGATCTCAGAAACATCGTCTTCACTAACGAAATCCATTATTTCCTCTCCATACATATCTTTTTCACAAACAATTGTATGATTCTTTCCGTCTTTCATTTTCGTATCCACATGAGCTTGCAATGATATTAAATGTGGATATAGAACGGGCGGGGTGAACGTGCTCTCAGTAGATCGTTCTGATCGGTTGGTTGATCCAATCTTGGAGCCGCTCTTTCGTTTTAGCTTCTCCATTTTATCCTTCTGTAATAACATTCATCGGTTCAGCCATTTTCTAATTTAATGTTAAAGTTTCTTCTTGAAAAATGAACTAGAAATGAATACCTCCTGCTCAACGTGTTTTTTTACAAGATTCGACGGCCATACAACGAATGTTCCAATAGCTTTTTCCACCGTATGAATGTCGTCATCGTCATTTGGAAAGGGTAGCTCAGCGCTCGGATCATGAGCTACGTTAATCGACACTTTGACATGACCGGTTGGAAGTGGTCTGGAGTGTAGCGTGTCATTCTGCATATTGAACACGGTAGCCCTCGCTACAAGGCGATGGGTGGGAGTTGACAGATATAAATCACAGTCATTTTCACCCTGAAGAATATCATTAAATGAAAGGTATCAGTGTCTATGTGATTCACATCTCACAAAAACAAATATTATAACATTGATTACCTTGGTTAAGTTAGGTCTTTGAGGGGAATGGCTCGCCTCAAAGCTGGTGAGGGGTGGATCTTCTCGCAGGGGTTGTTCTTGAGTTGTTTGTTCTCTTCGCCTCTCCTCCATCAAACTCTTTAGCATCTCTCCCTGAGTTTGAATTAGTTCTTCAAGAGTAGCTACTCTATCTCTCATTACATGCAATTCTTTAGTTTGTTCATCCTCTTGTTTTTTTTCTTAAAATATGTCTTGGGTGACACCCCAAAACCCACACCTCTGACGCGGCCATACTGTTCTGGCTGTTTCAAGGCCGTTGAAAGTATGTCTGCATCTGGTGCGGGTGTTGATGTTTCCTGTGACTATGTCAAATAAAAAATATGAAAAAATAAGTAAGCATCGTTATGTAATAGTGATTTAAAGCAAAACAAGTTTATATTATGTCATACATACACATGTTTCCCACACTTTTTGTGTGTTTTCATCTATCAGTTTCCCCTCTTTATTAACACGAGCCTCCTTCCATAGCACATGGCGTGGAATGGAAGTGACTTGATATTTTGCTTCATCAATCTTCTTATAAACAGAGAAACATGGTTACAGTGTTGTTTTATGTCACATAAAATTATTACAGTACTTTTAAAATACATACCAATTGTTTTTCAATTGAAGCATACCCCAACCTTGCTTTACGGTAGGGGTACGCTGGTTTTGTTGCCCGTTCTTTATTTTCAGCACTCAGTTGCTGTTTCATAAATAAAAACCTATCAATCAATGTGATGAATATAAGAAACGTTACACAACGTGTAACCAAACACAATGTACCTAAAAATTCTTTTCCGCACGATGGTTTCAAAACGCATCCCACGTTCCTTGGGATATCAAGTGTGCATAAAGAGGAGGCGGGTGTGGCTTGATTTTCCCTTCGGCATCTTTCAGATGATTTTTTGTTAAAATGGTGCGAAAGCCTCTATGAATCCTCCCTGCCAGTCTGAAAACATATTCTTTGTGCAAAACATCTACTATAAATGCACTCTACAAGAGATGATGAAGGGTTAGTCAATATTTCAATATTTTATTTTATTTAAATAAATTAAATAGATGATATCGTAATGTTACCATAATCTCTTCCCACATTAATGTTTTCAAACCGCTGACAACATGGTGCCACGACTCTACGTCAATCGGCACGCGTTGTCGAATGACGATTCCAATGTAGCTACTAAACATGGCTTTTTTGGGGTTTACATGCTGGCCTATCTTATTCCATCCCACCTCATATTTGATGCCTTTTTCTTTTGCCTTAAGGATTTTTGCTAAAACTGTCAAACTACGGTGCACCTGTTTTTTTTTGTGTCGCTGGGGTTTCATCGCCTACCATTTCCTCAGTTTCTGTATCATCATTATGTTTCTCCGAAGCACTAGATTCGGCACTCACACCAGCTGCAACAGGTTGAGAGACCTTTTGTATGTTAGCAGTGGGACCAGCTGCAACAGGTTGAGAGACCTGTTGTCTCTCAGTAGTGGGACCAGCTGCAACAGGTTGAGAGACCTGTTGTACATCAGCAGTGGGACCAGCTGCAACAGGTTGAGAGATGTGTTGTGTCTCGGGATTGGGTGCATCAGCAGGTGAAGAAGTCATTATCTGCAGAACTGGTTTAAAATTTAAGTTAGATCACATAAAAGCAGAAGCAAACAGATAATAACATAATGTAACACAATCTATATTACAATAAAAATCAATAACCTGATTATTGAACTCCCTTTTTTTAAAAGGCTGAAGGGATTTGACCCCTCTATCAACTATCCATATCCCTTCATTGTGGTCTCCTCTGACATACAAAACGTCGTCTACATTGGGACCACTGCGAAATGATTGCGAAATCCCAATGAAAGGATCATCTTCTGTTGAATTTTCATCTGACCCTTCAGCTGTTTTGGTCGATAACAGAACAATTGACCAGTTTCAGTTTTCAAGATCGGGAACATAAAATACTTGCACTGCCTATGATGCCATTATAAATTGTTCGTCTTTCTCCCCTTCCTTACTGAAATCAACTTTCACAAATCCTAAATCATCTATTTTAACAGCACTCCTGTTATCCACCCACTTGCATTGATATATCGGAACTTGAAAATCCGTATAATCCAACTCCCATATTTGTTTGATGATGCCAAAGTATGACATATTCACATAAATTGGATTTCTGTCCTTAGCACCGGAAACATGCATCGCTTCAGCCACAAGTGTAACCCCACTATTCTGAATGGTACTGTCTTCATCATGTTCATTAGTATAAAATGTATAACCATTAACTACATAAGCATTGTAAGATAATGCATACACACTTGGTCATCCGGCTAGCCATCGAAGTCGTTCCGAAATAGACTTTGGATTTTCATTTGACTTCTTAAAAATATGATCTCGAAACCATCCTATAAACTATCGATTATGTGTATTTGATATCCATTTTTCACCCCTTGATGGATTCAATTGCCTAAGAATTTCTTTGTGGATTTCAACATATGGGTCAACGTCCAAACTTTTATGCAAAACATAAAGGTGGGCCTGCTCCCGATCTGTAATATTGATTGTGACAACCTTTCTTCCAAAAATTCCTTCACCCTCTAACCGCCCAGTGTGACGAGATTTCGGTAAGCCAATGCTTTCCACACCAGACAAGTATTCGGTACAGAATTCAACGGCTTCCTCAAAAATATATCGCTCTGCAATACAACCCTCTGGCCGACTTCGATTTTTGACATACCCTTTCAAAATCTTCATATACCGTTCAATGGGGTACATCCATTTGTAATGTGCAGGACCACATAGTCGAATCTCTCTCACCAAGTTGACCATCAAATGAACCATCATATCAAAAAATGAAGGAGGGAAGAACATTTCTAATTCACATAATATGACGGCAATTTCTTTTTCCATAGCTAGCAATTTCACCGGGTCTATAACTTTGCTGCATATAGCTTTGAAGAAGAAACACAGTTTTGTTAATGTATGGCGTAAATTCTTGGGAAAAATGCAGCGTAAAGAAATTGGAATGAGATTTTGCATCAAAACATGACAGTCATGTCATTTCAGACCTTTTACCTTCAAGTCGCTCATTGACACAAGGTTACTGATATTTGACGAATACCCATATGGAACCTTTACATCATTCAAGAAGTTGAAAAACTGATATCTCTCCTGCCTGGAAATAGTGTAAGCAGTAGGAGGAAGAAATGTTCATTTTTTACCCTTTACTGGTGCCAACTCTTCTCGTATTCCCATCTCAACCATGTCCAACCTAGCCTTAATTCCATCTTTTTTTTGCCAGATGTAGTTAGCAACGTGCCGACAACACTGTCAAATACATTTTTTTCTACATGCATAACATCAATAAAATGTCTTACATACAGACAATTCCAGTATTGTAATTCAAAAAAAATTGATCTCTTTTTCCAACCGATTTTCGTAAGGTTTTTTGAAGCCGGTTTACCAAAAGTAGTGTCCAAATTTTTAACTTTCTCAAACAATTGATCGCCTGTTAGTGGAGACGGTGTTGTACGTTCTTCTGAACTTCCATCGAATGATGTCTTCCAAGAACGGTACTTATGTCGTCGCGGTAGAAATCTGCGATGTCCTAAAAACACGGTTTTTTATGAATGTTTCAACCTAATTTATTGTGTACCTTCTTCGCGAACGGGACAGCCTTGAGTTCCTTTAATGCAATATCCTGACAAATTTCCATAAGCTGGGATGTCATTTATCGTCTCATACAACATGACTCTCAAAGTGAAATCTTTCTTTCTGTAAGCATCATACAATGTAACACCTGAATCCCACAATAATTTCAAATCTTCGATCAATGGAGATAAATAAACATCAATATCATTACCCGGTTGTTTTGGTCCTGATATAAGCATAGATAACATGATGTATTTTCGTTTCATGCATAACCACGGTGGTAAGTTATAATTTATCAACATAACCGGCCATGTATTGTGACTACTGCTTTGAAAACCAAAAGGATTCACTCCATCTGTATATAACGCAAGACGAAGGTTTCTCGACTCATTTCCAAATTCAGGATACTCATGATCGATTCTTTTCCACTGAGGAGAGTCTGTCGGGTGACGTAGTATCCCATCTTTAATTCTTGTATCTCCATGCCTTTTTAATTGTTCTGCAGTCTCCGCACTTCCATATAGGCTTCTAAATCTTGGAATGATTGGAAAGTACCATACAACTTTAGTATGACTGGATTCATCTTTCTTGTATCGAGAAGCACCACACTTTGGGCATTCTTTAAGTGATTTGTGGTCCTTGAGAAACAGTATACAGTCATTCGGGCAGGCGTGTATTCTTTCAGAGATCATACCCATAGAGCATGGCATCGTATGTTCGGCTCGGGAGCTCATTGTCTTCTGGGAGCATGTCATTCAAGAGGTCAAGTAGTTTCGTAAAACTGTTGTCACTCCACCCATTATCTGCTTTCAAATTATACAGCTTCAGTACGGCTGACAATGCTGTATATTTAGTGCAACCAGCATACAATGGCGTCTTTGCACAACTTTTTAACTTCTCAAACAATTTTGGGCAATCACGAAGTTCATCTTCGAAGTTCCTTGTCATTTTCTCAATACGATCTTCATCATCATTCAGATCTGTAATCACATCCTCCATACGGTCATCTTCATTGTTCGTTTTTGTAATCATATCAGATGATCCATAAAACGCAGTGTCACCCCAGTCACTACCTACATTCGTTGTTTCCCCGTGTTTGTTCCAACATGTATAACATTGATCTATTCCATGACAGATCAAGTGTTCTTCCAACTCATCTGGACAAATTTTTTTTGAATAACAACAGCGTAAACACGGACAAAGGATTTGAGAATAGTCACATGCATGATCTATTTCAAACTTGATAAATTCTTTCACGCCTTCTTCATACTCTTTTGTCAACCGATTGGCATTCATCCATTCTTTATTTATATTAATCCTATTTAAAATCCATAGGATAAGTATATAGGTTAAAGGAGAAGGAATATGAGTATAATTTAGATAAAAACAAGATACTTCAAGGAAATAAAGGAATAAATAAATACCAAAATAAAAAATATATTGGGAACCAATACAATCCCCAAGCCTCACATCAATATGATACCACCGTGCGCCAGTTGAATCACCCATAAAACCTAATCTAGATAAATCAAAAATCAATAGAAACTAAATATAAAGAATAAAATGGTAAGGAAGATGGTGAAATCACTTGAGGCACCTCTCAAACCACGGTGGAGGAGGAGGCAGCAGAGTAGGCAGAGGAGGAGGAGGAGGAGGAGGCGCTGGTGGAGGAGGAGGATGAGGCAGCGGACTAGTAGGAGGAGGAGGAAGCACCGGTGGAGGAGGACGAGGACGAGGCTGCGGTGGAGGAGAAGGAGGAGGAGGAGGAGCAGCAGAGGAGGAGGAGGAGGCGGAGGCAGCGGAGGAGGAGGAGGATAAGGCCGGCGGAGGGGAGGAGGAGCAGGAGAAGAGGAGGAGTCTGCGGCCGCGGTGGAGGAGGAGGAGGCAGCAGAGGCGGTGGAGGAGGAGGAGGAGGAGGCGGTGGAGGAGGAGGAGGCGGCGGTGGAGGAGGAGGCACCGGCGGCAGCATAGAGGAAGGGCGGAGGCAGGGCGGAGGCAGCGGAGGAGGAGGAGGATGAGGCCAATGGAGGAGGAGGAGGAGGAGCAGGAGTAGAGGAGGCGGCGGCGGCTACGGCGGAGGAGGAGGAGGCGGCGGCCGCAGAGGCACCAGCGTGACCGCGGTGTGACCGCGGCGTGACCGCGACGTGACCGCGGAGGAGGAGGCGGCCGCGGAGGCACTGGCGGCACCGGCGGAGGAGGAGGAGGCATCGGCGGAGGAGGAGGCCGCGGTGGAGGAGGAGGCACCGGCGGCAGCGCAGAGGCAGGGCGGAGGCAGCGGAGGCAGCGGAGGCAGCGGAGGAGGAGGAGGATGAGACCGGTGGAGGAGGAGGAGGAGGAGCAGGAGCAGAGGAGGAGGCGGCAGCCGCGGCGAAGTAGGAGGAGGAAATGGCGGCAGAGGCAACGGCATGACCGCAGTGTGACCGCTGCATGACCGCGGAGGAGGAGGATACGTGGAGGCACTAGCGGCACCGACGGAGGAGGAGGAGGCATCGGCGGCGGAGGAGGAGGCCGCGGTGGAGGAGGAGGCACCGGAGGCACTGGCGGCAGCGCGGAGGCAGGGCGGAGGCAATGAGGAGGCAGCGAAGGCAGTGGAGGAGGAGGAGGATGAGGCTGGTGGAGGGGAGGAGGAGCAGGAGCAGAGGAGGAGGAGGCGGCCGTGGCGGAGGAGGAGGAGGCAGCGGAGGTAGCGGAGGAGGCCGCGGTGGAGGAGGAGGAGGCCGCGGTGGAGGAGGAGGCACCGGCGGCAGTGCAGAGGCAGGGCGGAGGCAGGGTGGAGGCAGGGCGGAGGCAGGGCGGAGGCAGTGGAGGCAGCGGAGGTAGCGGAGGCAGCGGAGGAAGCGGAGGCAGCAGAGGAGGAGGAGGATGAGGCCGGTGGAGGAGGAGGAGGAGGAGCAGGAGCAGAGGAGGAGGCGGCGGCCGCAGAGGCACCGGCGGGACCGCGGCGTGACCGCGGCTTGACCGCGGCGTGACGGCGGAAGAGGAGGAGGCCGCGGAGGCACCGACGGAGGAGGAGGAGGCCGAGGAGGCACCGGCGGCACCGGCGGAGGAGGAGGAGGCATCGGCGGAGGCAGCGGAGGAGGAGGAGGATGAGGCCGGTGGAGGAGGAGGAAGAGCAGGAGCAGAGGAGGAGGCGGCGGAGTTTTACTACTCGCTTATTATATTTTTAAGAACGCATGCATAATGTGTTATTTTATAGGTAATGGTACTGGATATGGTATTATTGGATGGGAAAAGAGAAAACGGTCGAATAGACCCCCAACCTGTACAGCCCCAACCTCACACCTAATAGACCCCCCATTATACGCCCCACCTACACATGTTCACCCACTGCACATCTCCCACACCTAAACACCCCCACCTGCACACCCCCCCACCCACTACACCCCCACAGCACCTGCACCCCCCCCCCCCACTTCAAATAAAATTGATTCACACAAATCATGATAGTTGAAATATAGAACAAAAACAAAAAACAAAGCAAATTACAATTATTGGGCATAGCATACTGCACAATGGAGGAGGAGGAGGCCGCGGAGGAGGAGGAGGTCGCGGAGGCACCGGCAGAGGATGAGGAGGCCGCGGTGGAGGAGGAGGCCGCGGTGGAGGAGGAGGCACCGGCGGAGGAGGAGGAGGCACCGGCGGAGGAGGAGGAGGCCGCGGTGGAGGAGGAGGCACCGGCGGCAGCGGCGCAGAGGCAGGGCTGAGGCAGGGCGGAGGTGGCGGAGGCACCAGAGGAGGAGGAGGAGGAGGAGCAGAAGTAGAGGAGGAGGAGGTGGCCGCGGCGGCGGAGGAGGAGCTGGCGGCAGCGGCGCAGACGAGGGATTCCGCGAGAGCTTGATTGTGTGCGGGGAGGAGGAAGAGGACCCGCGGGTTTTTAACAAATCCGCGGGACCCTTTATCAGCGCTAGTAAAAAGCGCTGATAAAGGGTGTATTTATCAGCGCTAAAATGAAAAGCGCTGATAAATACAACCTTTATCAGTGCTTTTCCGTTAGCGCTGATAAAGGCAGGCGCATGCCTTGCCCAGTTTTGTGGTAGTGAATGTATAGTGTGTTTTTCTTAATGTACTTATGTGTGTTCTTTACCCTATTGTAGAAAATCATGAAGTTTCCTTCAATTTCATTGATAAAGGGAGAGAAACATTGTAACAATTCCATGGGGAGAAATAACACTAGGAGAAGCTAATAAGTGGAGCAGTGAGATAGGGGGAGTTTAAGTTGATTTGAATTTGTTTGGAGGAGTTGTAAAATAGGGGTTCATTAAATCTGAAAATGCTAGAAGTGATCTCTCAAATATTACATATCACAATAGCTGAGGTTTGTGATGAAAGTAGTTGATTGGTTTCAAGGGTTGATGTCAGTAATGAAATGGTTAATTGATGAAATTTTAATTATACTCTTGTTTCTCATGATGAGCATGGATCATGTGGTCTTAGATTATGTGTTGAGTAAATATGTGATTGCTATCTTAATTACATGAAGAAAATTATGATTGAAGAAGGAAGAATCCTTAATGTGGTATCAAAATGCCAAGAATTGTTATGAGAAGAGTTGTAAAAAAACTCCAAGGGGGGATTTTTGGGAAAATATATATCAGGTTGACTTCTCAGTATATTTTGGGTGTGTTTGTGTGTGAATGTGTATGGTTGGTTTTTTCAGAATGTAGGTTTTTAAGGTTCTACAGTTTCCCAGTGTTTGCCAACTTTTTGGGCCTAAAAACTAGGAATTGTTTTTGGAAAAGGAAGGTTTTCCTCATAGGAGTAAATGTTGTGGGAAATAGAGAATGAAATTAGAAAAAGAAGGCAAATGCGAAGCCCAGGACATAGACTGTGTATCATGTCTGAGAAGGGTTCACAGCTGCATACCAGGCAGCAGGAATGGTACACAGAAGTGGTTTGTGGAATGAAAATGTTTCACAGCAGAAGGCATTATGGTATGTGGTATGGATTTTTTTTGGGAAGTGATCGATCATAGAGGAGAAAATTTATTACACAAATTGTGTATGGAAAATGGTTCGTGTGAAGGCTTATGGTTCGTGGTGGTAGAAGCGGTATGCGGTGAAGGCTGTACCGAATCAATGATTTGGTAAATCTTGGATTATAGTATTTTTTGGATATATTTTCCTATATAAGGAGCACTAATCCCACTAATTAGAGGGGAGATAAATAATCATTATAAAATATCTTTTTTCTCTGTGAATAAATTCTGCTAAGTCAGAAAGAGTCTACGGGAAGAGATTCCTCAAAGGGTGAAGTTGTTTGTAGAACAAATCATGGAAGAGTTTTTGCCGGGATTTGCGATCTGCAAATGAAGTCTGGTAAGTGGAGGAAGAAGGAATGGTACATGTGGGAGTCTGCTAAGGATAAGTGGTTCGCAATGAGGATTCCGTGAAGGGAAGTGGTTCATGCTGAAAGAATTCTGCTAAAGGTTTTTGTAGGGAATTCTAGGTCAGAAAGGAACAACATCCACAAAAGAAGAATGTGGTACACGAAGGGGGATCTCCAGAATGTGGAAGTGAAGGAAGTATGTGAATAGAGAAAAATCCATAGATATAGGGTGATTCATAGAATCAGATCTGGTATGTGGATTTGGTAAGCGGATTTAGTAGGTGGAGGTAGTTCACAGAGGCAAAACACGGACCTAGTATGAAGAATAGAAGAAGTGGTACGTAGAAGTAATGGAAACGGTACATGGAGGAGGAAATCTACATAGGAAACCCACTACACATTATGTGTAATAGAAATTTGGTTTGAAAAAATCTCAAGGAACCTTTAAAAAGCATAAAATCAGTTTGTGAAATTATTTTTTGGTATCTAATAGTACATGGGAAGGTGGACTTCATCTGCGGGTGAAAAAGGGACTTCAACAGAGCATCTAACTAAATTTTAGGATGAGGGAATTAATGAAAATTAAGGGACCTACATATCCATAAAATGTGTTTGACCTAGAAGTCAACAAAATATGAGTGGATCCTTTCCAAGAGCAGTGAGCAAAGGAAGAGGAAGATAGTGACCCCTTCCACCAGTAGTGAGACAGATAAAGTGGCATAGAGAGTGACCCATGGGAATGTAGTGAGCATACCCTAAACCTTGTAAAGGTAGTGATCTTGGGCATAGAATATCTATCCCTAACCTTATAATCATTATTGGTAGTGAGACTTAGTGAATTTGGTACATCAACACATCATCGTTGTATGCTCCTTGGAGGTAGTCCAGTGAGGGTGAACCAAGTAAAAATATTTGTGTCCTTGTGATTGCTTTTCTACTTTAATTTTAGTGCATCACCATCAGATAAAATTGTAATGTATATTAAAATTAAGGATCATAACAAGTGACCCTTTTAATAAATAGTTCCTGATCTAGTGGTGTCATAATAACTTTGAAAATAATATCCATACCATGATTTACCCCCCCCCCCCCCCCACGCAGGGTATCTAGGCCCCTTTTGGACCTAACATCATTCCTGGTTTGACCAATAACATTCCCCAAGTTTGGGGATATCTCATTTAGACTTCCATTTTGGTACTCGCATGGGTTTATGAGTTGATTTCATTTAATACCCTTTTTTGGAATGAGATCAATTTTTTGATTCTAGAGTATTATGAATATTATGATCTAATAGAAAGATACACCTGGGTGTTTTTGACTCCCCAACCCCAGGATTATCCACCCTAACAAGATTATTTGATTGGTCACGGGTATATTCAGACATGTGATAAGAAAAGTGAAAGAAAAGAAATGATAAAAGATAAGAGAAATTGGATGGAAAAATAGAAATGTGGGAGAATAGAATTAGTTTCTAAAGATACTTACTTGGTTCCCCAATGAAAGCACCAAAATTTGGTCTCACCCAAATTTACCCATGTTTTTAGGGTTAACCAGTCACATTTACTGTAGCTTGGGTTGTCTCATCCTCAGAGACCTAAGAAGAAACCTATAGAAAAGTACATTATATGTATTTTTTTACTATAAATTTAAAAAGATTAAGCTGATTTTAGTGTGGTTTAAATAATAATTGGAAAACCTATGGGAATTTAAATTATGAGAAAGGGTTTATATTGGGTTATTACAAGGGATGAATTGGGTGAAATTTTTTTCTAATGATTTCAATTTCTTATACTCAAGAGTGATTCATTTAAAAAGATACAAAAAACATCAACACTTATTGGTTTAATAATAACACAATCCTAAGGCTAATCACCTATACACTTGGAGGATCATTTTTATGAGCACTCCAAGTTAATGGTTCTTATTAGAACTTGAATTTTTTGGCCTTAAAATTAAACAAGGACAAAGAAGTATTATGATAATCAAATGAAACTATCAATTAAAAAAGTGATTAAGAATTAATAGAGTGAGAAACAACACCCAATGAAGACTCTTTATACACTATTGTATGAACCCATATGAGGGTTAGATCTCCATTTATGATATTCTCTCAATGAAAGTGGGAAGTAGACTCATCTGGGTAAAATTGAAGAAGTGAAAAAAAATGACATAGCGAACACTTCACCATTGATTGAAATATTTCTCTCTTAGCAATGTGAATAAATTCACACCTTGATGAAATAGTATAAATGTGTTAAAAATATAATAAATAATGTGAAGAAGAAAAGGTTTTATTAAGAAACTAAGGTGATTTGAATAACTTACAATTGAAAGAAGAACTTTACAAAGACAAAATAGAAGCATAACATTACAATGAAACAAATAACCAAGAATCTCAAACTCCTCCAACACCACTGCCTTAAATGGGAATTTTGGAAGCTTTCGGTTGATCCCCCAAAATTAAAATTAATCCCACTTGATTATGGTTTTCCTAGGGTGGTGGAATGTTTTTTCAATTAAGAATTTTACCCCCTTGACCTAAAATAAGATCCATCTTGCATCCACCCAAAATAGGCACCGAAATGAGATTCTATATAGATGAATTTGGGTGGTCTATAGAAGAAGAAACAAGATCCCCATATGTCCCCAAATATCCTGTAAACTCTCATCCCAATTTAATGTTTTTTTATTGCAAGATAAGGTCAAAATAGTGGGAGTTTTTTTTTGGAAAATGGAATTTGGCCCGGAATTTCATCTAAAACATGGGCCACCTAGAAATCCATTCAAACATTAGAATTATCTTGGGAAACGTTTTAATTAAATTTTCCCTGGGATTTTATTTGTCTCAAAATCAAATTTTATCATCATTGGTCTTGGAACTTTGCTGCTAAAGTAATTTCATTGGGTTTTTATCCAGTTCACTTCTCCTAGAATGTTCTTGGTCCAAGGCCCAATTGTTCATTTTCCAATGTGATTCTTCAAGTGCTCTAGAATAATGAAATAATCCCAATATAATAGTAAATATGAAAGTAAAATATTAAATTCAAATCATGAGTAGTGGAGTATTAACAATGTGTCTCAAAACATACCAAGCAATAGTGAAATTTAAGTAGGAATTGCAATCATGAAGTGAAATGATGTTAAAATTGTGAAATGAGATAAAAATGGTGTTTGTGAATATTGAAGCTCATGAATATTATAATATAAACTAATAATATTAGCCTATTTCAGTGTCTAATCAACCACCATCAATGTGTGACACCAATATTTAGTGTGGGAATGTGTGTGTGTGTGTGTGTGTGAAAATGGGAATGGCTATGCCAATTGTAAATGACTAGTAAAACCCCTTTTATGGTTTTTTAGAAATCTTTTTTAGTAATTGATTTTTTAAAACTATTTAATTATTTTCAATAGTTTTATATACATTATACTAAATAGAAATTACCTTAGTGGTATGTGTAGGGAAGTCTCTTTGGATTACCTACTGAGTGTCATATTCACCCCTACTCGGGAACACTAGTGAATTTGTAGATGCTATTTATTAAGAAACTTGAAAGGGAAAATTATTGAACTTATCTAGTAATGTGTATTGATACCATTATCATGAAATGTGATTAATATCTTGGATCTATTTTGGGTTATACTTATAATGATTCCATTTTGGAGTCATTTGGTTATTTTTTATTTATGTCATTTTTATTATTGTCTCTATTTTTTATCACTGGATTGTTGTTATTTTATTGGTTTTACCATTATTTTTTATTATTTAACTCATACATTATATATATGGTTTTTATATTTATGTTGGAATTTTTAGGTTGTTTATTTATTTAGGGAAAATCATCCCCTAATGTTCTCTTAATACATTAACATTTATTATCAACCTTTGGTGTTGTACGGATGATACCTAAGGTAAGTGGGACTCCATATCTTCTCAAGAAATTTTTTGGGACGGGATGTTATAAATGGTATCAGTCTTGTTCAATCTATCTATTATCTTGGTATGTTTTCAAGGAGATATGAATTTTGGAACTTGAATTGTATGTATTAAAAATCTGTATCTAACCTTTTTATGTAGAACTTCAAGTCATCAGGGTTTTTTGGTCATAAAAGCATTTTAAGACACATATTGGTTTTTTTCTCACTTATTATTGGTTTTTTCTGATGGGTGTAATTTATCATGAATTGATAGTGAGATTTCCCATTAGGACTACATTTTTTATTTTCTTTTTGATGGTTTATAAAAAAATAAAATGCTTTGAATAGATAGATTTTTAAATGAATGGTTTTAATTCTTATTGCTTATTGTGATTTGGAATTTTCTAAGCCTTCAATTTCTAGTGAGGGATGACTATGTGGTTCTTTATTTAGGTTATATGAAATTTAACTAAGTATATAGTCTATAAGTAATCAATTATAGTCTATGGAAAATGTGGATTCACAGGAGACATAGGTGAACCAACAACTTGAGTAGAACATTGTTTAGGATTTTCAAAGTGTTGATAGAAGAAATACCAATTGTGGACATTGACAAGTGAATAACTCAATATAGTTTTAGAAATTAAATATTTCCATCTTTAAAGTAGATTCTGAGTCGAAAAAATATAATTTTTTCTTAATAGGATGATTCAAATCTTAGAATTTATTAGCACATCAGCTGACCTAATGGTCTTGTTAGTATTGTATATGCTTGAGGATATTGCATGCTAATGGTCAGATTTAGTTTTCCAAGATAAATTTGGCTAAGGAATAATGTGGGAGTACTTTTAAGAATTGTCTAATGAAAAATTAAACCCTCACAAATTTATTATTTTAAGAAAAACAAATTTTTTTACCTTTAAGAAATATAATCTATCTTTGATAGAGTATGCAACTATTTTTATGAAGTCAGTATGCTCCTCCCAAAAGGTCTATACTAGTTTGTCCTTGATGTAACATATCATTGAGTCAGATATATGATCATAGATTCTCTCTAAGATAACTATTATTTGTATTAAATATTATATGAGAATATTAAATAGAGTGATAATTGTGGAAATGGATATCTTTGGAAATTCAACTTGAAGGAGTATGTTTATCACTATGAGAAAACATTATAACTATAAGATTGTGAAGAAACTGAAGATGGAAAATTACTTCTAAGGTGGTGGAGCAACTAAAAAATAGACCATAGGATTAGTTAACTTTCCTCCACAACCCAAGAGTAAGCCTAAGTGTTTTCAGTGTGGTTACCTAGAGAATATCAAGAGATATTGCATGACACTACCAAGATCATTCTACAACAATAATCAAATGGGAGATCTCAAGATTTATTATCATATCACATCAAAGTGTGGTTCTTGAGATGCATCCCATGTTTCCTAGATATACTATTATTGGATTGGGTGATATCATTAGAATAACAATCATTCTAAAAAAATAATGAGGAAAGGTGATTTAGGAACACTATAACTTCTTAAAAAATTAAATCCTTTTAAGGAATCATGGGTCAAGGAATCATAAGTTATCAATTATATGGTGTTGAATAGGTGATCATAGAGGATCAATATGAATCTTCAATGGTGGGAGGTAAAGTTCTATTTAATTTTACCCTTATTAAATTTTTTTTTGATATTATTTCATCAAAAAATTTATTAATTCTCATGTTGTCAATCATGTGGGTTAACATGTTGAAATTATTCCTTCTATATTGAAAATTAAAACACCTCTTGGGCAAAAGGAGTTATGATTGTCTAAGTGTGGAATGTGTTCTATAACTATGGATGAGGATGGATTGTTTGAGGATTTACCTATTCTTGAGATAAATATATATGACCTAATTTTTGGAATGGATTGGATGATGACCTTCATGTCCAACAACAACTATTATGATCGTCAGGTAAGCTTCACTACTCGAAATACAGGATTTCACAACGGTTTAGAACTGTTGGGAAAAGCTGCAGAACCGTTGGTATATGTTATACCAACGGTTCTGCAAACCGTAGAGAAGTAAGCCGTTGGGAAAGCTTTTCCCAATGGTTTACAGTGAACCGTTGGGATAGGGTGGAGAAAAATTACCCCATCCCAATGGTTCTGGCAAACCATTGGGAAAGCTTTTTCCCAACAGTTTACAACCATTGGGATAGAGTGGAGAAAATTACCAAGTTTTTCCCAATGGTTTGGTCAAACCATTGGGAAAAACCAAGGTCTCTTCTTTCCCAATGATTTCTAAACCATTGGGAAAAGTGTTTTACCAACGATTTCAAACCATTGGAATAGCCTCTACTAGGGAAAATTGCACAGCAGCTCTGCAATTTGCCCACTAGGTCTCATTTTGTGGGTTCCCTCTCATTTTCAATCCAATTATTGTACCTGCAATAAAATAACACATATATATACAATTATTGTACCTGCAAAAACCAACGAATACTTACATATAGAGAACAAATTCATACACATTTAACATATAACGCTGGAACTATACATATCAATAATTAAATTAGAATTCATAATGTAATTATAAACCTACATAATTCATTTAGAATTCAATTTAAAATTTATATGACAATTATATGTGGAATCCGGAAGTCAATTCATAATTTGATCGGTTTTTTGTATACCATATATTTTTACCTAAAATGATGTCCATTTTAAACAAAATACATACACCTAGAGTGCTACCGGCCACACCGTGCATCAGATTGAGGCGCGGTTGACTCATACACGTCACATATGACCCATGGATTGTTGTGATAAAGTATCGACACAATCCGAATGCGTTTGGTCAGTTTTTTGTATGTCAGTTGATGTCTTTCAATTAAAATGACGTCTTTTTTAAACAAAAGGAAGACACTTTGAGTGGTGTCGGCCACACCGCATCTCAGATTGAGGTGGGGTTGATTGTTACACATCACATATTACCCATGGATCGTTATCCTAAAGTTTCAACTGAAAACGAATGCGTTTGGTCGGTTTTCCGTATGTACTTAAAATGTTGTCCATTTTAAACAAAAGAGAGCCACTTAGTGTGATTCTGGTCACACCGTACTTCCGATTATGGCGGGGTTGACTCGTACACGTCACATATGACCCATATGTCATTTTTCTAAAGTATCGACACAATCCGAATACGTTTGGTCAGTTTTTCGTATGTCAGTTGATGTTTTCCACTTAAAATGACGTCCTTTTGAAACAAAAGAAAGACACTTTGAGTGGTGGCGGACACACCGCACCTCGGATTGAGGCGGGGTTGACTCGTACACGTCACATATGACCCATTAATCGTTGTGCTAAATTATCGACATAATCCGAATGCGTTTGGTCGGTTTTCCATATGCCAGTTGATGTTTTTCAGTTAAAATGACATCCTTTTGAAACAAAAGGCAAACACTTTGAGTGGTGCCAGCCACACCGTGTCTCAGATTGAGGCTAGGTTGATTCTTACACATCACATATGACCCATGAATTGTTCTCCTAAAGTTTCAACAGAAACCGAATGCGTTTGGTCGGTTTTCCATATTTACTTAAAATGTTGTCCATTTTAAACAAAAGAGAGCCACTTAGAGTGATTCTAGCCACACCGTGCCTCCGATTAAGGCGAGGTTAACTCATACACGTCACATATGACCCATGTATCATTATACTAATGTATCGACACAATCCGAATGCGTTTGGTCGGTTTTCAGTATGTCAGTTGATGTTTTTCACTTAAAATGACGTCCTTTTGAAACAAAATATAGACACTTTGAGTGGTGACAGCCACACCGTGGCTCGGATTGAGGCAGGGTTGACTCGTACACGTCACATATGACCCATGGATCATTGTTCTAAAGTATCGACATAATCCGAATGTGTTTGGTCAGTTTTCCATATGCCAGATAATGTTTTTCAATTAAAATGACGTCCTTTTGAAACAAAAGGCAGACACTTTGACTGGTGCCAGCCACACCGTATCTTAGATTGAGGCAGGGTTGATTTTTACGCTTCACATATGACCCATGAATCGTTATCCTAAAGTTTCAACGAAAACCGAATGCGTTTGGTCGGTTTTCTGTATGTACTTAAAATGTTGTCCATTTTAAACAAAAGAGAGAAACTTAGAGTGATTCCGGCCACACCGTGCCTCAGATTAAGGCAGGGTTGACTCGTACATGTCACATATGACCCGTGGATAATTTTGATAATGTATCTACATAATTCAAATGTGTCTGGTCACTTTTCTGTATGCCAGTTAATGTTTTTCACTTAAAATTACGTCCTTTTGAAACAAAAGACAGACACTTTGAGTGGTGTCGGCCAGAACGCACCTCGGATTGAGGTGGGGTTGACTCGTACATGTCACATATGACCCATGTATCGTTGTGCTAAAGTATCAAGACAATCCAAATGCATTTGGTCGGTTTTCCTTTTGCCAGTTGATGTTTTTCAATGAAAAAGGTGTCGTTTTGAAACAAAACACAGACACTCTGAGTGGTGGTGGCCACATCATGGCTCAGATTGAGGAGGGGTTGACTCATACATGTCACATATGACCCATGGATCATTTTTCTAAAGTATTGACACAATTAAAATGCATTTGGTCGGTTTTTCGTATGTCATTTGATGTTTTTCAATTAAAATGACGTCCTTTTAAAACAATAGGCAGACACTTTGACTGGTATCGGCCACACCACGTCTCAGATTGATGCGGGGTTGATTATTACATTTCACATATGACCCATGAATCATTCTCCTAAAGTTTCAATGGAAACCGAATGCATTTGGTCAGTTTTCCATATGTACTTAAAATGTTGTCCATTTTAAACAAAAGAGAGCCACTTAGAGTGATTACAGCCACACCATGCCTCAGATTAAGGTGGAGTTAACTCGTATACATCACATATGACCCATGGATCATTGTTATAATGTATCGACACAATCCGAATGCGTTTGGTCACTTTTCCATATGCCAGTTGATATTTTTCACTTAAAATGACGTCCTTTCGAAACAAAAGACAGACACTTTGAGTGGTGGCGGCCACACCGTGCCTCGAATTGAGGCGGGTTGACTCATACACATCACATATGATCCATGGATCATTGTGCTAAAGTATCGACACAATCCGAATGTGTTTGGTCAATTTTCCTTATGTCAGTTGATGTTTTTCACTTAAAATGACGTCCTTTTGAAACAAAAGACAAACACTTTGAGTGGTGGCAGCCACATCACACCTAGTATTGAGGCGGGGTTCACTCGTACACGTCACATATGACCCATGGATCATTGTGCTAATGTATCGACACAATCCGAATGCGTTTGGTCGGTTTTCCATATACCAGTTGATGTTTTTCAATTAAAATGACGTCCTTTTGAAACAAAAGGCAGACACTTTGAGTGGTGTCAGCCATACCATGTCTCAGATTGAGGTTGATTTGTACACTTCACATATGACCCATAAATCATTCTTCTAAAGTTTCAACGGAAATAGAATGCATTTGGTCGGTTTTTCGTATGTACTTAAAATGTTGTCCATTTTAAACAAAAGAGATCCACTTAGTGTGATTCTGGCCACACCGTGCCTCTGATTAAGGCGGGGTTGACTCGTAAACGTCACATATGACCCATGGATCTTTGTGATAAAGTATAGACACAATCCGAATGTGTTTGGTAGGTTTTCCGTATGCCAGTTTATGTTTTTCACTTAAAATGACATCCTTTTCAAACAAAAGACAGACACTTTGAGTGGTGGCGGCCACACCGTGCCTCAGATTAAGGCGGGGTTGACTCGTACACATCACATATGACCCATGGATCATTGTTATAATGTATCAACACAATCCGAATGTGTTTGGTCGGTTTTCCGTATGCCAGTTGATGTTTTTCAATTAAAATGACATCCTTTTGAAACAAAAGGCAGACACTTTGAGTGGTGTCGGCCACACCGCGTCTCAGATTGAAGCGGGGTTGATTCGTACATGTCACATATGACCCATGAATCATTCTTCTAAAGTTTCAACAGAAACCGAATGTGTTTGTTCAGTTTTCTGTATATACTTAAAATGTTGTCCATTTTAAACAAAAGAGAGACACTTAGAGTGATTCTGGCCAGACCGTACCTTCGATTAAGGTGGGGTTGACTTGTACACGTCACATATGACCCATAGATCGTTTTTCTAAAGTATCGACATAATCTGAATGCGTTTGATCAGTTTTTCGTATGCCAGTTGATGTTTTTCACTTAAAATGACATTCTTTTGAAACCAAAGACAAATACTTTGAGTGGTGGTGGCCATACCACGTCTCAGATTGAGACGGGGTTGATTCATACACATCACATATGACCCATGTATCTTTCTCCTAAAGTTTCAATGGAAACCAAATGCGTTTGTTCAGTTTTCTAGTAGTAAATGAAATCAAGGAGGGTGGGGGCTGTCCAGCGGGGCTGTCCAGGGGGTAGTTCAGTGGGTGTCCGGGGGGCTGTCCAGGGACCAAGGAGGTGGGTGGGGGGGGCTGTGCGGGGGGCTGTCCAGGGGGTGTTCGAGTGGTTGTCTGGGGTCCAAGGAGGTGGATGGGGGGCTGTCTGGGGGGTTGTCTGGGGGGCTGTCCGGGGGGCTGTCCGGGGGGCTGTTCGGGGTGCTGTCTGGGGGCTGTCTGGGGGGGGTGTCTGGGGTCCAACGAGGATGGTGGGGGTTTTCCGGGGTCCAGGAAGGAGGGGGGTTCCCAAACACATAACCACTAAAAGAAAACAACATCCATAAAAATAGATAATATATAAAAATAACTCAACTCCAATACTATACTACGAGTCTAGACAAAACCAACAACTAGAATAGATTAAATATCAAATCTCAGTAATAACAGTCAAAAATGCAATGGATCAATTTGTCCCACATCACCATCACCATAATCACCATCATTATCACCCTCTTCCTCATCCCCATCATCGTCTTCACCCTCCTCAGCATCCTCCTCCTCGCCCTCTCCCTCCTCCTCGCCCTCTCCACCTGCATCGCTCTCCTCCTCTCCCTCCTCTTCCGCATCAGACTCCTCGCCATCATCATCGTCAAGCTGGACATCATCTGGACCACCACTAGAACTGACACCTGGTGCACCATATATAGAACGTATCGACAACATATACTCATCAAAAGCTGGGATGGCCTCTGCTGGAAGTGTTGGACGTAGAACATCAATAAATTTCATAAATGCACTGTTTGCCCTAGGACACTATTCTGCCATCTCTGTGGACCTTTTCTCAGCCTGTTCTACCTATGCCCTAACTTTCTGCAGCTAAGTGGCACTACAACTCATACCTGAGGAGGGCCAATACCTCATCAGGGCTATCCTAGGTCGACAGCGTACTCTGTCAGGATGATCCTATCCCAACACCTGATGTAAATGATCAGTTGGCCCAAAATTGTAAGGTTCTTGGGCATCGAGGGCCTCTATAGAAACCTATTACAAGTATAAATATATTATTAAGTTACAAAATAGATATTAAAATATAAAATCAACAGATTAAAACTTACAATCTACTGCTGAGTCGCTTCGTTGACGGCACTTCCATCCTTCTTCCGTCTACTCGAGCAAAACGGTTTTGCTCGAGGCACACGTCCTTCAATATTCTGTATTTGCCTCTAAAATGAAATTGAAAAATTAAGTTATATAAAAAATTTATCAAAATATTAAATAATTGATATAAAAAAAGAAAATGTAAGTCGTAAATAAAACATATAAAAAATTGTCATACCTGCTTCCTCTCATGATCCGGCATCGTCGTACGTCCTAGTGAGTGGGGGTATTTTTTGCATCAATGTTTTTTTTATTTTTTCCAAATGATTCCTAAAAAAAATTAAATAATGAAAATGATAATATTAATGCAAAAAATGAAAGTTATTATTTAAATACCTCAAATGTAATTTATACCATAAACTGGGTACTCGTCCAATGAGTAATCATCTGACGATACTGCTCTATAGGACAATCATCCACGACTGGTACCGCCTCCAACTTAGTGCCAACTCTAGCACGCCAGCCAATATACAACTCATGCTTGTAGGCTCTCCAAAGCTCTCCTAAATCCTTTAGATGATCCGCTCGATCACCCTCACCATCAGGAAAATTAAATCGAAGCTAGCATCAAAATATTAATTCATATAAATACAAAAATAATTCATGGCATTAAATAAAACAGATTTTTTTACCCATATCTCTACCCAAGATCTATCCTTGACCTCATGTGGTAAATGTCTCCATGACAGTGGGCTGACGGGAATGATGTCAGAGTATTTGGCAAGCGTCGCCAAAAAACTCCGACATTGCTGCCCTGATTTCTCAAACATTTGGTTGTCTTCATTGTAATCCACCATAACCTGTGTGTGGTGGTTCCACACCGAACGCATGCGTGTACGCCCCCGCACCCGCCTCCTTTTAGTAGATGTATCAGTCATGAAAGAAAGAAAATATTTTATCAAAACATTTTATAATGAAAATAAATATTTCTATATAAAATTTTAATGTTTTTATTTATATACCTGTGCCAGTCTGATCGCTGAGCACCGCTGGATCCCCAGAAACTGATGGAACATTCTGTGGTGGCACAGGAGTCGAAGACAATGGAATATAGAAGCTCCGAGAGATATAATTATAAGGAAAAGAAGATGGGATAGTAGTATGGCCGGATCCTGACTGGGGAGTGGGAATCATCATGGGATGTGAAAATGATGCAGCAAAAGATGCAGAAGGTAGGGAAAACATGGGATGCCTATATATCCCGTGTGTCCCTAACGACACACCAAGATCAGAATGTGGGAAGGATGACATGTCAGTGGGAGGGGCAGGGTCTAGTCGGGCATGCGTAGCTGATCGTCCACCTCTGGTACAAACCCTCCTCGTACCACCGACCTGATTACTAGGACCAGTACTAGGCTCCTCATCGAATAACTGTCGACGTATAGGTGGATACTAGAAAAATGTTTACAAAAAAATTAATCACATGAAATTATATATTCCTTAAATATATATATATATATATATATATATATATTTGAAATAAAGTACTCACAATAGGAACTAATGGTGGAATTCCCATCTCTGTCATCTGATGATTGTTCTCCATCATTTTTTTCCTTCTTCTCTCTTCAATTGGATGCATTTCCTGCTTTTGAAAACAAATATGTAATTAATTAGAAAAAGGAAAATAATGTGTAAACCAAAAAACTAAATATATGAGGAAATAGGGGGATTCATTGGTAATTTAGCTATCAATTGTTTTAGAAGAGCTTGAATGAATTTAATAAATCATACAAGTTGTAATGTTCACCAAGTTAGAAATATAGTTTGACTAGGTTTGAATACAGTTCAATTCCAAATTAGAAAATGCAATTCAAATAAAAGAGAAACCAATAAACATTGAAAATTCACATAATGGTCAAGTCAGGTAAACCATATTTGTGATCAATACTAAATCAATTTGAATATTACCAACCTTAACCACCCAACTCGAGGTAAACCAAAATAATTGAGAACATGGATGGATGATTCTATATATTTCCAACCACAACTTCAGGTTCATAATCAAATCTGACAATTGAACTATTGGAGTCATCAAAAGAAATAAATGGATTGGTTCCAATGGAAATAGGGACAATGTCAATTCCATCATCACCATCATCAAAAATATGTCTTGGAATTACTTCAACTATGACACGAAATTCAGGTCGAAGTTGGTCTTTGACATAAAAAACTTGATTAGCCATTGATGCCAACACATATGGTCCTTCGGTAGTAAGAGTGCAAGTCATATTAATTACTCGAAATCCATAATCATCAATAAATGTGCCATGTCTCGTCATCGAATCAAAACAATGGAATTTCATCATTGTGACTCATCCATGAGAGTAATAATCCAATATTATTATTTTCTCAACTACTCCATAATAACCCACATTTTCAAATCGCGGTCTACTATCTGATGAACTGGCATAACAATCTATTGTGGTAGTAACCATAACACCATCATGTTGTGTTCTCATGTTCTTTGCTCGTTCAGTGACAATAAATTTGTACCCATTGATAACAATTGATTTACAGTCACGATCCATGGTATTAGGACCAAAATCCAAAGTTCTTATTTCCTCAGAGACAGAGTTAGCATAAAAACTCAATACCTGCAATATAAATGACTGTTAAAATTAATTAAATATTGAAAAAATTAATTTAAAAAGTATTATTTTTACCTTCAATTTTAACCAAGCAGAAAACTCTTTGCTATGCAAAGTCTCTCTCCTTCTCAAAGATAAATACTGATGCTTCCTATTTATCATTTTTTTATGTTACCTATAGTTATAAAATATGAATAGTTTAACAAGTATATATCTAAGATATACATAATTAATTTTGTTACATGATATAGTCATCGAAAAAATCACAGTTAAACAAAACTGTGCGATGTGCCATCTCCCACTCTTCATGGCTTAATGTCTTCAATGTATATGATCCAAGAATTCCTCCTGTTTGAGGAACTGATGGAAAACTGGGTTCAATTTTCTCATACTATTCTTCTTCATTTCTCATTGGTCGGTTCAATCTTGAATTAAGATCAGACAAATACATCGAGCAGAAATCCATACATTCTTGAGCCAGATAACCGTTCATGATAGAACCTTCAGGATGATTTCTGTTTCGGATATAAGACTTTAATGTGAACATATTTCTTTTAGTTGGAAACATCCAACGAAAATAAATAGGTCCTCTGAGAAGTATTTCAATGGGAATATGGATAGTCAGATGTAGCATGCATGTGAAAAATGATGGAGGAAATATTTTCTCCAACTCACACAAAATTAATGGGGCATCTGTCAACATTTTTTGCAAGAAAGAGTTGGACAACTTCTTAGCACAAAGATCTCTAAAAAATGGAACAACCGAATAACAGCCACCCTTACATTATTGGACAAAAGATGACGGATTTCTATTTGAAGAAACTCATGAAGTAGAACGTGATAATCATGAGTCTTCAACGATTTTAACTTCAACTCTCTTATGTTGACCCGTTTAGATATGTTGCTTGAATAACCATCAGAAACTCTAATAGTCTCCAATACTTCCAGAAAATATTATTTTTCCATAGGTGTCATCACATAAGAAGCACATGGAAGTTTCCATTTATTTTCACTGATACGCATAGGATGCAATTCTCGTATGATGCCCCAATCCACCAAGTCATGCCGAGATCATAAATCATCTTTTGTCTTCCCCTTGACATTTATAAGAACTGAAAGCAACATTTATCATATATTCTTTTCAATATGCATTATGTCTAAGCAATGACGTAAAAAATTGGTTGACCAATAAGGCAAATCAAAAAAGATACTCCTCTTCCTCCAATTGTAATAGGTTTCAGTGGAAACATTCTTTCTCTTTCCAGATTTTATTTGACCCTTCCCGAATGAAAAAATAGAATCTTTCAATTCATTAAGCACATCAGTTCTAGACATACGCTGAGGTGGATCATCAGTCTCAATGGTATTATCAAATCTTCGACAATTCATTCTATATGGATGATCCTTTGGAAAGAATCATCGATGTCCCATAAATCTGAAACTATGGTGATGTTTCAGTCTTCTGGATCATGTATTCTTCATAAAAACTGGACATGACATTTTTCCCTTCGTGCTCCATCCAGACATCATTACATAAGATGGAAAATCATTGATCATCCACATAAGCGCAGCACGCATCTGAAATATGTCTTTCAATCATTCATCGTATGTGCGCACACCCACATCCCAGAGAAGTTTCAACTCTTTTATTAAAGGTTGCATGTATACATCAATATCAATGCCAGAATCAGAAGGACAAGATATGAGTATACTCATGATAGTGAAATGTTTTTTCATACACAACCATGGGGGGAGATTATAAATGTGTATAAAAACTGGCCATGTGATGTGCGGAGTAGGAATCTGCCCAAACGGATTAAAATCATCGTATGAAAGACCCAACCTCACATTACGCATGTCAGCTACAAAATCAGGATGTCGAGCATCAAATCTATGCCATGCAAATCCATCTGTAGGATGAACTAACTCATCATTAGTCTTCTTTCTCTCAGTATCATGTCATCTCATTTTTATTGATATTTCATCAGACATAAAAAGATTCTGGAGTCTGGGGATCAATGGAAAGTTCGACATTACTTTTTGTGGAATGCAGGATGGTGTTCCATCAAATTTTGACTTCCAGTGGGATGTGCCACATTTTATACAATCATTTTTTTCAGTGCATTCCTCCCAGAATAAACTGCAATCTTTCAGGCAAGCATGAATTTTGTTTCTTGAAAATCCAAGTTCCTCAACTAACTTCCATGACATATAGTGGTTTGAGGGAATATCTGCATCATCTTGAAGTAAATCCTTCAAGAGGGTAAGAATGTAATCGATTTCTGTATTAGAAATCCCATACATAGTTTTCCCATGAAACAATCAGATTAAAAATTCCAGCTTTTTCATTTTATCGCATTGTCGATATACTAGAGTCGTGGAATCATCATTCAATTTTTTCACCCTATCAATATCATCATTTTCACTAGATGCATCAGCTGTCCTCATATCGAAGTCTTCTTGAGTCGAAATCCTTTCTTTTTCATGATGATGAATAAACAGAAGTTGATCATCTAACAAATTCTCCATTATAGTCCTTTCATTTCGATCATCACCAATTTGAGATTTCATTTTCTCCCCATTGTGATACCACACAAAGTAGTTTTCTTGAAAACCATTTTTGGTTATGTTGTAGCTGACTTCTTCATGGCTCAACCAAGGTCTACCAACACAATTGGAACATGGGAAATGTATGCGGCCACTATCTGAAGCATTATGAAATGAAAAATCTATAAAGCTCTCTAAATTTTTTTGAAAATCGCTTGAGATCTGATCGGTTTCATACATCCAACTTCTGTCCATTCTGTAAAAAGAATGTATATAAGTCATTTTGTTATAAAATATTCAATAGGATTGATATTTAATAGAAAATACATTTAAGTAAATGATAAAGGAAGGAGTTTCTAGTTGATGTAGTGAACTATTAAAACAATGTAAAGATATACTAATTAATTCAGTTATGTGTGCCTAGATTTGAGGTGATATGTGTTTTGTAATTTTTTCATTTATCACATACCAAGAAGACACCATGGACCTAATAAAACATTGTTCATGATATTACAAAGTGAAGTCTTTTCACGAAACATGCAGAATGTGTAAAGATAGTTTTTTAAATAAGTTATTGATTCTAAAAAATGAAAATATTGTGAAAAGTTAGTACATTTCATAACACCCAAACTAAAGTCCACAGAAAGTACCATATCACCCCACTAAAAAAAAGTAAAACCACCTACCCCACTACCCCAACCATGTCAATTATCTCAATGAGGGATTCTATGTCTGTATTTGGGAAGAGGTTGAAGGAGTCTAACCTGGATGCGGGAGTTGCAGCCGATCAGATGGAAGACCTCAGGTTAGGGTTCACCTGTGTGAGGGCTTCTGGAAATCGGGGAAAATGCAGTGTTATTTACTTCTGTGTAATCGGGGGTGGGCTGTCCACAGGGGTGGCGGGGTTGTCTAGGTGGTAAGGGGTGTCCAGGGGGGTGGGCGGGCTATCCACGAGGGTGGCGAGGATGTCTAGGGGGGAGGGGGTATTCAGGGGGTGGGCAGGCTATCCATGGGGGTTGGGGGGGATTTCCAGGGGTACAAGGTGTCCAGGGGGTGGGGGTGTCTGGGGGGTGGGGGAGTGTCCAGGGGGTGGGTGGGCTGTCCACAGGGTTGGGGGGATTTTTAGGGAGTAGGGGGTGTACATGGGGTGGGTAGGCTTTCCACAGGGGTGGCGGGGTTGTCCCGGGTGTACAAGGTGTCCAGGGGGGTGGGCGGACTGTCCACGAGGGTGGCAGGGCTTTCCAGGGGTCAGGGGGTGTCCAGGGGGTGGGTGATCTATCCACAGGGGTGTGACTAAGATCTATGAGATTTAATTGGGTTGTAATTCATGTTATGAAAAAAATATGTGTGTTAAGGATTAGAATAGTATTTTTAGTGAAAATCCAATTTGGTAGGATTAGTGACTTGATAACATGATGGTATCAAGTTTTAAATTGGGAAAATGTTGGAGCATTGGATTATAAAAGTCTCCCACATTCTTCCAAGGATATATTATTTCTAGAAAAATGTGTTGTGGGAGAAGGAATTCAACCTATATAGTTGATGTCACTTTTAGATCATGTGATGCCTTACTCATCAAGATGACTAGACAAGAACCAAAACCAAAGAGGCCTCAAAACTATCAAAATCTCTAGAAGTGATGAATTCCCCGTGCTTATTGGTGAACTATGGAAGTGATGACTTCCCACCGACACAGCCCCCCCCCCCTCCCCACCTCACCCCCAACAGACTCCCCTTGCACAACCCCCCTCCCATCCACCGACTACACAACCCCCCCCCCCACCTGCACCCCCACTTGCACAACCCCCCTCCCCCACCCCCACCTGCACAGCCCCCTCCCATCCACCCACTGCACCCCCCCCACCTGCACCCCCCACCTGCACAACCCCCCTCCCCCCACCCCACCCCCACTCCCACCTGTACACCCCCCACCTCACCCCCCAACATACTCCCACCTGCCCAGCCCACCCCCAACCTACACACTCCCCTCCCCCCACCCACTTGCACAACCACACCCCACCTACACCCCCAACTTTCATAACCCCCCTCCCCCCACCCCCACCTACACAGCCCCCTCCCCCCACCACCACCTATTGACCCCACCCCCCACCTCACCCCCAACAGACTCCCACCTGCCCAGTCCCCCCGCCCCAACCTGCACACTCCCTTCCCCCCACCCACTTGTACAACACCCACCACCACTTTTACCCCCCACTTGAACAACCCCCCTCCCCCACCCCCACCTGCACAACCCACCCCCACCCCCCACCTGTAAAACCCCCACCTCACCCCCCCAACAGACTCTGACCTGCCCAGCCCAGCCCCCCCCCCCCCAACTTGCACACTCCTCTCCCCCCCACCCACTTGCACAACAACCCCCCTCCACTTGAACACCCACCTACACAACCCACCCCTCCCCCCACCCCCACCTGCACAACCCACCCCCACCCCCACCTGTACAGCCCCCCACCTCAACACCCCACCAGCACACCCCCTCCCCCCACATAAACACCCCACCAGCACACCCCCTCCCCCCACCTATATCACCCCCAGCACCTCCCACCAGAACAAAAACAGAAAACAAAAACAGAACAAAAAATTGATTCACACATGACACCAGAACAAAAACAGAAAACAAATAACAAATCGAATTGAAATTGTTGGGTATACCATACTGCATGAACCTTATATTTAAGCCAAATCAAAAAATAAAAGAAAAAAATTATATGTAAAACATTAAACATAACGTACTACTTACATATTTTAAGTGTAGAACAAAACAACTTTGTGATTGAATATGGATCTGGTGGAATGATTTTCCAAGTGATAGATATCTTAGGTCTCAACATTAGCAGTTCAATCACGTGGATGGGATATCGGGTTTTCTAGGATTTTAGGGGAAAACTTTCCCAATGGTTTTTTAAAACCGTTGGGAAAGGTGTGCTTTACAAATGGTTTACACAAACCGTTGGGAAAGCCTTCCTAAGTCATGGACTTTACCAACGGTTTTTACAAACCATTGGGAAAGGGAGAAAAACTTTTAGATTTCCCAATGGTTTCTTCAAACCTTTGGGAAATACTTGTTTTATACCCCTATACCAACGGTTCTGTTAAACTGTTGGCATACAAGCATTGGGAAAACCCAGCTTCCCAGTAGTGTTTCACATCTTATGTTGTCATTCATTGTCTCTTAAGAGGATATTTGGATGCAAATTAAAAAAGAAAAAAAACCTTGATTATTGGTGGTTAGTAATATCTATTATTTGTTTATAGTGGCTAGAATCTATTGATGAAACTGAATTTTGATATTTTGAACCCATTGTTGACCAATTTATGGATGTATTCCTTAAAATTTTCATTAAGTTCCCACCTAAAAGTGAAGTGGAATCTATGACTGATATCCAACCAGGAACCAATAATATTTAACTTAAATCATATAGGATAGATAGAAAAGGAATTTATTGAATTTAAATTTCATCTATAAGAGTTATAAATTAAATGGTTCGTCCATCCTAGTATGTCATCATGGGTAGCACCTCTTCTTTTTGTAAAGATGGAAGATGGAACTCTTAGACTTGGTGTGGATTATCATATTCTCAACCAAGTTTTAATAAATAATCAATATAATATACCCAAATTTTTTATCTTTTTTATCAATTAATGGATTCCACATGGTTATATATGATTGATTTATGATAAGTGTTTCATCGACTTTAACTTCAGAAGAAGGATATTTTGAAAATATCTTTTCAAAGTTGTTATGGTCACTATAAATTCATGGTTATTCCTTTTGGACTTAAAAATTCACCAATAACTTATATGGAATTTTTTAATATAATATTTCATATGTAGGTTGGATATTTTATAGTGGTGTTCATTGATGATATTCTAGTGTATTCTAGGAAAAATTTTGATCATGGACAACACTTGGCTATAATATTGGGTGTCATGTGAAAACATCACCTTTATGTTAAGATTTTAAAGTTTTTTTTATGAATACAAGAAATAGATTTCATTTTCCATGTCATCTATAAAATATGAGTTTCTATAGATCCTAAAAATATAGAGGCTATTATAACTTGGAATCTATAGAACAATGATTTTGATACACAGTTTCCTCAACTTAGAAAGATATTAATGATGTTGTGTTCATAATTTTTCACAACTTGAATCACTAATGTTATATCTTATAATGAAAGAGTTCCTTTCCAATGGAGATATGAGATAAAAAAATATTTTCAAGAGCATAAGGTTTCCCTTACATCAGCGTATATCCTTATGTTTCTAGAGTCAGTAAAGGTTATGTGGTCTTTTGTGATGCACAAGATTATAAAACATTAATCATATCATAACCCATGAAAATTAAATGGGTTTATAAACATTTAATCATATAATAAACTTTATAAAATAGATATATTTCACAATCATTTCATCATTTCATCATTGCATAACTCAGGGGAAAGCAAGTGGGTTTCATAATAATTTTATCATGGTATAACATGTGGAAGAGAAATGGGTTTTATAAAAATCATGGTATCATAAACATAAATCATTTAGATAAATAATAATAATGGAATTCTTTGATAATTTCCCTAATAAGGTACATGTTACATCAACGGATTTCATCTTAGATGGAAAATGAATTTGATTGATCATTTAAAAAAATTCTTGAAAAAAATATTATTTCTGATTCAAAAAAAATTAAAACAAAAAACATTTTGTAAATATTTTTCTTTGAAAATAACCTTGTAAAATAATAAATAAACCTTAAAATACAATAGTGGTCATTAAAATGGTAATTTTCATACATTCTATACATGTTAAAACAAATATTCATTTTACATTTTTGGTAAAATCCAAAGAAGCATTGATTGAAAATTGACATGAATATTAATCTAAAAACATTTATAAATATTCAAACATGTTTAAAAATTTCTTCTAATAATAATAATAAAATAATAAAACATTTTTGGAAACCATTTTTAGAAAACATGGTTTTGGAAGAAAATGGATTTCTGACTGAATATGAAGATAAATTTGTATTTTCCTAAAAACACTTCATCAATTATTTAAATAAAAAATAGTCAAAATGGTAATATTACTTGAAAATATCATGAATAAACAGGGTAGGATAAAATTCATGAGTTTCTTGAGAGATATATGATAATATTTTATCATTAAAAACATAAGCATTCAATCCTAATAAATGATGTGATTGTAACAAAAAATCATTACCACTTTGGTAACATCAAATCATAAGCCTCGTGAAATAGATATGACCAAATGGATATTAAAATACACATAATTTTAACTATAAGAATCATAAAATATATTCATGGGTAGTATATACATCACATAAAATAAATAGGTGGTAAATATTGCATGTGTCTCGTAGAAGTAAAAAACCTAGATGGAAATCCTTTAACTTATGTATTGACATACTTCATACATGATAGAACCTCATGTATAATAAATATAAATTTAATATACATAAATTAAATAATCATACTTATATATATCATACTATATATGATTTTCTTAGGTACTTTTATTACCCATTTATTAAAAAAACCTTGTTAAAATCATGTTTCTGGTAATAACTGTTTTTTTTCATGAATTTTTTGATTTTTTTTGTTTGGTACTCTTACATTGATCATGGTTCCATAATCTCATAAGTAGTAATCATGAAATAATTATGATATTTTTACATCAATTATTATTTTAATAAATATCATGAAATATGGTTTTGATAATTGAAGTATGTTACGATCATAGAGATGGTAGGTCGTACGTAAGCATGAGTAAAGTTTCAATTTTCCAATTATAATTATAGAAATTAGGTAAGTAATATTTTATCTTTAAATAATGATAATAATATCATAAATATAATATTATTTATTTAAATATACTTATACAAAATATCCATGTGGGGTGGTGATGAAAAGAATGATTCACATTGCTTCATAACGGTGGTAGTCCATACATACATGAATGGTGTTATCTTCTATAAGTGAGTGAAAAGGTAAGAAATAAAATAATATATATTGGAACCAAGGATTTCCATAGCTATAAATGTATTTTCTTTTGTGTTTTTTTTTCAATCCAAATTGGGTTGAATAGGGATTGTTTAAGCAAAGTTATCTTATGGTGCAGGTGGATTTAGTGTTGAAGTTGGTGCAGTTTTCTAATGTTTACTTAATTTTTGGGGTTTAAAATTTGGATGATGGAGAAATTTGTTTCTATAAAATTAAATTTTTTTCTAAAAATACAATATATGTGTGAAAATGGTAAATTATAATTCTATATTTTTTCTTAAGTGATGATTCAGAACCATCACAACAAAATTCAGTTAAGGAAAGTGTTTTGAGCAGGTTTTAAAACTTCATGAAATTTGGAGTTTTGTGAAAAAGGAATTGTTGAATTCCCCAATAAATTTGAGGTGAATTTTCATGAAGGTATGGAGTTTCATGTTATAAGAGAATAAAATATAATAATGATCATCACCCAAGGGTAGTGTTTCACACAATTATTGAAATTGAACAAAAATCAGAGTTGGGTGGACTTGCCAAATACAAATAGAGTTGCATGAAAAATGTGATTTAAAAATTTTTAAGTTTAAAAAAAAATAAGTTCCACATGAGTGTGAAGGAATGCAAGGTAGTTACGTGTAGGGATAAAATCATATATAAATAGGTGGGTACCTCTAGTATAGAGTGCATGACTCTCATCAAAGATATGGATCCTTTTCTTCATGAAAGAGTTGTGTGAATTAGAGTTGTGTAAATTGTATGACTTCTATATACCTCACATTCACATTAAAACAAAAATATAGTTTCATGATAAAATAAAAGTTATTCAAAAACTGGGGATTTGTACTAAAGTAAAAAAGTTGTGCACAAGTGAAGGATTTGTGCGATCAGAAGCTTTTGAACATTTGGTTTGAGTGAACAGTGCATTCAAGTGAATTGGTTTATGACTATGGTGTAATAATAGTCTCATGATAATCAAGGACAAATAATAATTTTCCAAATATGTTGAATAAGCATTTAAGTAGATAAATTGAGTAATACTTCACCAAAGGTAGTGAGAAAAGGGGGGTCAACAGAAGTGATCTAAGGGAGGCAATGTGATTTAGTAAAAATTCATGTAAAGGAAATGAACTTGGAATGTAGTGACCATGACTGATAATTTGTAATCCACAATATATCATTATTCTTAGTGGAATCAGATATGACTGACACACTGTCGGTGTATGCTACTTGGACTATCCCTTAGTGGGGAACCAATTAAAAATATTGTGTCAGGTTTCTATTTATACATATGTGTGTATTATACTTACATGATTCCATCAAATAGGTTTAACATTATCCTACCAATGTGGTGATAATATCCATCTCACTAAAATAAAAAGTTGATGCCCTGATTCACCCCTCCCCTCTCAGGGTGTTTTAGGGTTCTATAATATATTATCTTTTCAGAATGATAAATATGTTATGAATATCATAATTATTTCATTTATACCATTGTATTTATTAAATTTATCCTAATTATATTCTTTATAAATAGTTAGTTAAATTTAACAAAATCGCTTCGTGAGACAGTAGTTTGTTGTACACACGAACAATTTCATCAGATCCCCTACAAAATGGAAAGTAAAAAAATGTATATATGATATAATGACTTAGAATGCATAATAATATTATAAATAACATATATATACTCTATATCCATAATCAAACCCAACCATTAGATATGGTAATTGAAAAATTAATGACATAAGTTCATGAGTTGGTAGTCTTCCATACACATGAATGTTGATTTCATAACTCATTTGATGGAAGTAGAGACGGTGGTAGGTCATGAACTTAATATAAAAACATAAAATTAAATGTAATATACTTGGGATATTATATAAGTATAGTTTAATAATAATTTAAGGATTTCTAGGAAGAAATAAAATAAAAAATACTAATTGAATAATGTTACCTCTTCTTTATTTAACCTCTTTAGGTTTTCACCAAAATCCTTCCTAGGATGGATTTATTCTAAAAATATGGATTCTAGAATGAGAGGAGAGAATTTTTAAAATTATTTGGGTAGGTATTATTTGAACTAAAATGGTTTTAATATCTAAATAATATAGGATAATGGGTGGCCTTTTATAAGTGAGTTGAGTGGCACACTTGTATTTTTTTGAATGAAAGAATTCCAACCATGTTTTTTCACATTAAAAGGATCAAATAATGGACCATTATCGATCATATAAGATATAAGTTTCAAATATGGCCATAAAAAAGTGTGTTAATAAAATTTGGGATATTTTAAACACTTATATTTTTAGTTTAACCCCCCCCCCCTCCATGGTAAACTCATATTTACCAGAACCGTGAAAATTAATTTTTATTGTTTTCACTATTAATTATTAAAAAAAATTAAGTTAAAATTATTATAAAATATAAACTATTCTGATTCTAAATATTTAATCTAATTTTATAAATTAAATTCAATTATTTTTTAAAAAAAAATTGACCTAAAATTAATCCCTCCGACACGACGATAAAGCTGGTTTTCATAGAGAAAATTTTGAAAAGCTTAAAAGATTTTTTATATCCAATTTAAATATGAAATTGATTAAAATCCGGTAAATTAGATTAATAGATATATAATAAAACTAATTTTTATTTAAAATAAATTTAAAAACTAATTTAATTTTATAAATAATTTAAACGAATAAGAAGTTTTCAATTCAAATCTTGTATTTTTCACTATTCATCAAAAACAATAATATTTTAGGAAATTTATCAAAAATTAACCCTAATATAATTTTGAAATTATGATTTTAAAAATAAATTTTCTAAAATTTTAAAACAAAACCCATAGAGGCGATGAAAAACTTCATTTTCTAGAAGTGTATTTTTTTCAAGCACATGATGACATTATATTAACTTTATGTATAATAATACCAATTTTATGAATATAAATTAAAATTTATAAATATATAATCTATATAATTTATTTAAAATATTCTTCATCAGGTATTATTTTAATAAATTAAAATGGATAAATATTATGGACTTTAGTACCGTTTTCAGAAGAAAAAAACTCTTTTTTAAACCCTAAAATAAACTTATGTTCAAATCCTATATAAATTTGATAAAAAAGTAATTAATTGGGTGAAATATAACTAAATAATACTTATGTTTGTTTAGATAATAATTTTTAATTTAAATTACTTGATTTATTGAAAATAAATGACAGTATTACAAAAAATCTGTATTTTTCACTATTCACTTAAAAAATAAAAATTTTCTAAAAAATACCAAAATATCACCATAAGTTAATTTTGATATAATGATTTAGAAAATTAATTTAATTTGATAAAAAAAAATTTATTTCTCTATAGGTTACTTATAATATATTTTTTATAAAAATAAACAAAAAAAATATTTTTGATGAAAACATATTTTTGAAGAATATAATTACTTTACCAAAATAATTTTGATTGTTTACTAAGAATTTATAAATAAATTTACATTATGTTTTAAATTTATATGTATATTTCATAAATTAGTAAACAATATTCATACCTTCCTACTTAACATATAGGTTATAATATTATTATTTCATGGTTTGATGAAGTTCATTATAGTGTGTCATGCACACTATCAATGAAAATAATTATTCCATGTAATGAAAGATATCTAAAATTTTAAATTAATTTGAAAAAGAATGTATTTCATAAACTATCGGTATGTTATATTCTACCCCCCTTAAACTAAATTTCTCCCTCAAAATTCATCTCGATCATCAACGGTTTAACATTTGAAAATTCCTTCATAGAAACCCACATCGTACAAATGAATAATAAAACTTCCCATAAAAAGTAATGTTGGAAACATAAAGGTTACCTAAAGTAAATAATATCTAGGTCTCCACATAAGAGAACATAGGTGAAAATTAAATATATATACATGGTATAAAATCATGAATAATTATAGAGAGTGATATAAATCATTGGTCACAAGAAAGAGAGTGATTTGGAGAAGGTTAATAGCCACAAAACTATAAAATAAAGAGGCACAAAAAAGGTCATTGATATCATCAAAAATGATGATGATAGGAAAATTTTTTATTTAAATATCCTTTTCTTAAAGTTGATTAATTTTCAAAATAAGATATACTTACTTGATTTCATACAATTTCATAAGAAAAAACTCACCCATTGGTTATTCCTTGACCAATTTCCACTTCATCTCTTACATTAATAAATAAAGGTGAATTTTTTGTTCAAAAAGTACTAATAGATCATAATATCCATAAATAGAATGACTAATCATTATTTATATCTTTATATATCATCACAACAAAATGGTTCGCATAGGTAATCCAATATGAATAAAACTTAATATGGTGAAGTAAAACAACAATATCTAAATCCTCATTCAAAATTAAACTTAAACTATTTCATAAATGGTAACATTATGACCTTTCAAAAATTAAAAAATTATAAATAAGTTCACTAAATTTATAAAAATTTACTAAGAATTAATCCCCCGTATGTCATAAAGTGTCTTTTGATTTTAACATACTAGATTTGTGAAAACATTTATCATGTTTTATATTAAAACATAGTAATAATCTAAATTGGAATAAAACCTTATTGAAAACATATATGTTTCTTCATTAATTACATAAAAAATAGATTATTAGATATAATTCTTAAATCCAAAAATGATGTAAACTCCATCAATGATAGCATAAACCTCTTTTTCAACAAATCCTTTATCTATTCTAAGGTTATTAATACTATCTGGTTTATATATCCATATCAATCATCTATTTGTCTAAACTAAACACAATTTTCTCAACCTTAGGAATATATTAAGGGTTATATCCCCTTAATCATGTGTTTTTCTTACAATAATAGCTTTCCATTCAATCATTTTTCTAGTTAATTAGTATTATCAAACATATTTTTGCATATCCTTGTTGAAAAACATATACTGAACAATCCTTATATATTTCATATAACATAATTCTTGAACTCCAATAAATAAATACATCAATAATCAAATTTCCTTCTAAAACCAATAACTATGATTTATTATCTTATTCCTTAATACCCCCTTTCTTTAATATGTAATTAATAGCCTCTTCAACATCAAAAAAATAAACATTACTTGTAAAACCATTATGATTCTCTTAACTAGATTTCCCCTTAGAACATCGATTTTCATAATTCTCATAATTTCCACATTTGAAACATTCAACCATCAATGATATCTTAGAGATACCATTATTCCAATCCATTTTTTTAATCGAACATTTCATTTTTCCTCTATAATTATTTGTTTTGTGTTCTTCTTTTCCTCAGTCAACACATCTTTCAATCCCACTAAGGAATTACCTTGAGTTATCCTCCCCACATTCTTGAAAAATAGAAATCTTAATATACTTTCCTCCATGGTCTTCGTTACATGAACTCTCATCACAGTCTATACTTCTCTTATTTGGGGGGTCTGAGAGTTGGTTATGATGAACATTGTTAATCACATATCATGATAACTGATTAAGAATAATCACAACATCCTTTAATCTAGTAATCATCCCATTTAGATACTGATCATAAAAGTTTCCATCATATTCAATGTTAAACCAGTTCCCATCATTGACTAAAACCTAAAATCCTAGTGTGAGAAATGATAATCATAATGGGAAACCAAATAATCATGAAAATAAATTATAAGATGTCGAAATCTTGAAACCTTATTTTAAATATATGAAACATTAGATTTATCTAAGGCCATTCATAGTCATCATCTATTTAAATCCGTAATGATAGATTTTAATGAGTTTTTTAATTTATAAATCATATCCCCTGGGAGTTTCAAACTTGGTGAGCATCAAGGTCCATTGTCATTCATCAGGAGATGATTGAGTCCATCTCAATTCATCCTTTTTATAATTATTACCCTTAGGTAAAAATGTGCCAAACCCACATCCAATTTTAATATCTATAAATTGATGTAATTTCTGGGAAACCACTCACTCTTTCTTTTACCAAAATTCTAGAATATTATAATATACATTGAATTATCCTTAGACTTACCCTTAGAGACATCCCTAGACATATCCTTAGAAATATCCCTAGGGATCTCATTAAAGTTTTCTCATTCTAGTTTACAAATGTTAACTAAACCATTAATTTGATAAAAACTATAGAGGCTTATCCTTATTATACATAGATATTACATATTTTTAGATAAATATTCAATACATTACACTAACTCACATCTTAGGACATTAATAGTTTATTGTTTTTTGATACTAGGCACATAATATTCTAATTTGGTGAAAGATATTCAATGTATCCCCTAAATATCTTCCCATTAAGTACTCTTTATATAAATACCCTACTTAAACCCTTTATTTATAACATGGAGAAAGATAAAATAAGAAAGGGTGAGCTCAGATGCTCAATTAGGGTAAACAAGGAAGATATGTAAGTATAACATGAACATAATAGTATGAAAAACATGATCATAACAACTAAAAATCATAACATATATATCAAAGATCATAAACGTAAGTCATAAAAAATAGTTACAGTTAATAAGACATTAATAATAATAAAATAAAATAACATTATCCATAAGAGCATAACATTGGCATAAGACCTATAATTTTTGCGTATACAAAAGAATAGAAAATCATTTCTGTAGTAGTAAAGTCTCACTGAAAAGGATATTATAGTGGAATGGGATCACTCCTAAAAACATCTTAGTAGATAAGGTTCACTCCCAATACCATAATAATGGACAAATTACCTTATTTAAATTGGTCCACACCCTATTCTAGTCCTGATTATCTCATGAGATAAAAATATTTACCCAATGAATTAGAGGGATATATAGGTCCCACACATCTCATTATGAAAAAAATATTTATTTGTTCCATAAGATTATAAAACATTCATCATATCAAAACCCATTAAATGAAATGATTTTCATAAAAATTTTATCATATCATAACCTATATAAAATAGACATTTTTCATTATCATTTCATTATTTTATCATAGCATAACCCATGGAAAAATTAAGTGAGTTTCATAAGAATTTTACTATGGTATAACCCATGGAATAAAAACAGGTTTTATAAACATCATGTCATCAAAAACATAAACCATTAAGAGAGAGAATAATAATGGTATCATTGGATCATATCCCTAATAAGTTATAGGTAACATTAAAATGTTTCAACTTATATGAAAAATGATTTTGATTCATAAATTAGAGCATTTCTTGAGGAAAATATTTTTACTCATTAAAAATAACTTTTTAAAAGATAAAAAATTTTGAAAATCATTTAATTTGAAAATAAACATGAAAACTTATAAAATAATATTCAAATAAAATATTGTTCATGATGATGGGAAGTTCTGTTTATGTCATACATGTTAAAACAAATATTCTTTTCTCATTTTTTGTAAAAACAAAATGGGAATTGTTTAGAAAATGACATAAATACTCCTTTCAAAATATTTTTTTTAAAAAAATTAATACATGGGTAAAAATGTATTTTAAAAATAATCAGATAATAATAACACATTTTTTAAAATATTTTTATAAAACATGGTTTTGGAAGAAAATGATTTTATGACCGAAGAGAGAAATAATGTCAGATTTTCTTAAACCCCTTTTATCAATTATTTTAAGTTCCAAAGAGTGAAAAATGTTACTATTAATTGAAAAAATCTAGAATATATAGAGGATAATAAAATTAATGATTTTTTTGAGAGATGGATCATAATAATTTATCATCATAAGCAAAAATCATAAAACTCCAAATAAACGATGTTTTTGTAATATAAAATCATTACCACTTAGGTAACTTTGGATTGTAAGACCCATGAAAGAGATATTGTCAAATATATATGTAAATAACCATAATTTTAAGTATAATCATCATAGAATACATTCATTTTCAGTATATACACCACATAAATTAAATAGGTGGTGAATATGGCATGTGTCTCAAAGAAGTAAAAAATTGATATTTAAATCCCTTACCTTAAGTTCTAAATTCATTAATACATGTTCAAACATCCGGTATAATGAATATAATTTTATTATAAATCTATTAAAAACCCATAATTATATATATCATACCATATATTATTCTTTTATGTCCTTTTATTACATATTTATTAACAATTTCTTATTAAAATCATGTTTCTAGTAATAACTTCTTTGTTTTTCTATATGTTTTGATTTGTTATTTGTTTGGTCTTATTAAATTTATCATGGTTCCATAACCTAAAAAATAATAATAATGAAATTATTTATTAATTATAAATAAATTATACTTTTAATAAATATCATGAAATATGGTTTTGATAAATGAAGTACATTATGATCAAGGAGACGGTAGGTCTTACATATGCATAAGTAATGTTTCCATTTCCCAAATATCATTATAGAAAAGAGGTAAGTAATATTTTATAATTATATAATGATATTAATATCATAAATAAAATATTAATTCTTTAAATACACTTATAAAATTCATCCATGTTCTTTGGTGATTAAAAGAGAGTCGCATTGCTTCGTTATGGCAGTAGTCCATAAGTACACGAATGATGTTATTATCTTTAAGTAAGTAAAAATATAAGAAATAAAATAATATATTATCTTTTAAGAATGATAAATACATAATTAATATCATAATAATAACATTTATATCATATATATTTATTAACCTTAACCTTATTATCATTTAGGTAAAGTGTTTGTGAAAACGAATCACATCACTTCGCGAGACGGTAGTCCGTCGTACAAACGAATGATGTTATCATATCTCCTACAAAATGGAAAGTAAAAAAAAGTTATATATAATTACATGACTTCATAGGTATAATAATATTATAAATATCATATATAAACTTTATATACATCATCATACCCAACCGTGAGAGGTGGTAACATAAAAATTATTGACATATGTTCCTGAGGTAATAGTTCGCTATACACACTAACGATGATTTTGTAATTCATATGATGTAAGTGGAGATGGTTGTAGTTAATTCACTTAACATAAAAATATCTCAGTATATGGAATATAATTAGGTTATTATATAATCTTATTTTAGTAAGAATTTAATGAGGTGGAGGAATAAATGAAATAAAATTATCCTTGAAGAATGTTGCCTCTTCTTTGGGTAACCACCTTCAGTTTTCACAGAAATCATTCCTAGGTTGAATTTATTCCCAAAAAACGGATTCTAAGATGATATTAGGGATGTCTTTAGGTTATTTATTTATATATATTCTAAACCAAAAGGGTTTTAATGTGTTAATAATAGAGGATAAGGGGTGTCCTTTTATAAGTGAGGTGAGTGACACACTTGTAATTTTTTGAAAGAAAGAATTACACGTATGTTTTTTTCATTTAAGAAGTCTCAAATAATGGACCATTATAGATAAAATAAAATATAAGTTCAAAATATGGCCATAAAAGTTTTTTTGGATAATTTTTGGGTTGTTTTTAACACTTGTCGTTTTAGTTTAACCCCAAGGTAAACCAATTTTTACCTTCACCGTGAAAATTAATTTTTAATTTTTTCTATATTCATTTAGGTAAAAAAATTAATTTGATATTATTATAAAATAGAAATTATTATTAATCTAAATAAGGAATATATTTTTACAAATTAATGTCATATTAGTAGAAAAACATAATTTAAAATTAATCTCACAAATGTGAAGAGAAAGGGTGTTTTCGAAGAGGAAATGTTCAAAAGCTTGCAATATTTTTATATTTAATTTAAATATGAAATTTAGTAAAATGAAATAAATTAGATTAATATATATACAATTTAAGTTATATTTTTAAACAAATTTAATATAGAATTTATCTTTATAAATAATTTAAATAAAAAGGCAGTTTTCAATGAATTAAAATTTATTGATATGTAATGTATAAATTTAAATTAAATCATTCTAAATTAATGATTTTTTAATTAATTAAAATGGAGAAACATTATGCACTTTATAACAGTTTTCAAAATAATCATTTTTTAAACCCAAAAATAAACTTATACTAAAATACAATATAATTTTGATTCCAAAATAAATTTTTGGGTTAAATATAACTAAATAATACTTATTTCACTTTAAAACATAATTTTAAGTTTAAATTACTAAATTTATATAAAATTAATTACAGTTATATAAGAGTCGTTATTTTTCTATATTCACTGAAAAATCAATATTTTCCAAAAAATCCTAAAAATTCACAATAAGTTAATTTTGATGTGATTTTTTCAAAAACTAAGTTCATTTTATAAAATAAATTTTCTAAAATCTCTATAAATTAATGATAATATTTTTTTATAAAAATAAACGAAAACATTTTCAAAGAAAACGTCTTTTTTAAGAATAAAATTACTTTACTAAAAATGATCTATTATTTACTAAGAATTTATAAATAAATTTAAATTGAGAATAAAATTTATATTTATATTTCATTAAATATTTAATAATATTTGTACCCTTTTAATTAATGGATAGGTTATAATAATATTATTTCATGGTTTTCTAATGCTTATTTTCATGTGTCATTCATGCTATCGAAGAAACTCGTTGTTGCGTGTAATGAATGCTATGTAAAAATTTAAAGTAATTTGAAAAAAAACATAAACTCTTGAGATGTTACATGAATTTTTTTGTAAATATATATTAATTAATTTTTAGTGATAATATTTAATATAAAACCAATAATTTCCATATAATAAACAGTATTCTGTGTGTTTAAATAATTGCATGAAAATAATATTTTATTCTTTAAAATATGAAATTGATCGTTATGGAATCTCAATTCCAAATATTCTAAGGAAAATTTGGATAAACTATATTATCCCAAATATAATATTTTTATACTTACTTCTTCTAAAAATATGTTATATAATCCAATGAATCATAAAACATGTGTATTAATATCATATTGTTCTCAAAAAATCCATATTATTAAACAACTTCTCTTATCAAATTAGATAAATGAGATGAATATACACATCCATTACATAGATCCATATATTATTTATATAATCCTTTACATTCAAACAATTAATTTATAGTATCATTTATTAATCACTTATATGAAAACTATGATCTCGTTTTATTCATAAGTTGATTTAAAAATATCTTATATTTAAAATATTTTTGAAATATATAGTTGGTATCACATACCATTATAAATCAAGTAATAAGGTTTCATTACACATATAATTAACATGGACATTCCATGCGGTTCTCAAAACTTATTCATCTATTTCAAACAATTACATAATATGATTTGTTACCCATTCATCCTGATAAATCTAGGTTTCAATGTCCTTGGCTAGATACTCTAAGAATAAATGTTATAATTTCCAATTAACATTTATTCTTCCTATTTTAACATTTACCATAATTTACTATCAATGAGATAGACTAACCTATACATCACATGTATCTATTCATATTTACTAAACACTTTGAGAAAAATGATTAACATTTCCTAGACTTATTCATATTTTTTGAACATTTTCATAAATTAAAATACCATGAATTCCAAAACACAAATAATAGTTAGTAGATATATTTAGTCTTATCTAGATATTTTCTTTCTCAATGGAACTATGTATATTATTAGACAACAATGTTCATTAGTTCATTTGCATTATAAATACTTAAAAAATTTATGTGAATAATTTTATTCCTATTATTAGTATCTAAATTCCCCTTTTGAAAAACATCAACCATTTAGTTATTTAGGATGGTGTTACCCTAATACATATAATTTTTATTATATAAACACTTTTTCTAAGTTACCCATCTAAGGAGTTTCCTACATTAAGATTATCTTTTCAAAGGATTAATCTAAACATTTTTTTGGTGATGTTGGTTATTTAATTCATCAAACACCAATGTTTTTATTAGATGTGCATCATGTTTTACAAATATTTAATAAGGAATTATATTAAATGTCCCACTAAAATGATCACCCATTTTAAATACATCAAGTATATTAATGGTCCAAGATTTATATTTCATATAGCATTACATATCTTTATAATTTCTCCCATACTTATATATTTTGGTTGTCCATTTTCTCTATCATATAATATAATAATCTTGGATAGTTTAGTGGATAAAAAGTTATCCAATCCATCATATATATAAGCGGAACTCTATTTCTTAGGTTTCATAAACTTATTAGGGTATCCTATAAAATTTTAACCTGAATAACTTTAAATAAACATGCACCTAATCATATTAGGGTCACCCATTACTTTAATTCCATAAAAAATATAATCTTTGGGTAACAAGAATTAGTATAAACTACTCAATTAGATTATGGAAGTCATGAAATTTCTCCAATTTGGAATTAATCCAACTCTTTTTATTTTTAAAAGAGATATAATCCGACATTTTACAACATGATATTATATTTAAATTTATGCATGATTCAAATGATTTTGTTTAGAATATAATTCCTTCCACTAAACCAATATTATAAAACCATATTCATGTGTAAATATTTTAAAAAACTCATAGATTTCCTTACTAACCCAATTTAAAATCCAATTATATTAATACATATTTAAATGAATCTAATGAAAAAAATACGTGAAACCCTTTCATGTATATAATTTTAATTATATGAAATCAAAAATCCCTACATGATTAACCAAGTACCCATATATAGTCACCCCTCACTTTTCTAGATAAGTTATAATCTTTTATTCTAGTGAGTGGTCATGGCCAAGTCTCTTTACCAAAGGATATTTTACTCAATAGAGATATCAAATCCATAATAAGTCTTAAACTTAATATGTAAAACTCAAAATTAACTACTAAATTCAATCTTATTACCTAATACAACCCATATTTAATGTAGATGAAAAATAATAATTTTTCTTACCTAGTATATAACTCCAAAGATGCATGTGTGATAATTTAGAAAAAAATACCAGTTGAAAATAAATCATATATTAATTCATAATATAAAAATAATAATTGGTAATAAAATAGGGAATAAATAAAGGATAATTTTATATAATTAAACCCAATAAAAAATTATCAATATTTCATAAGTGAAGCTAAAAATAAACACTTTATAATTTTTCTATATATGGACATTTCATAATTATATAAATATAAAAAAATTATTTATATCTAATATGAACTCATTAGTATTATTAATTATACATCATTTTATTCAAACATAAGATATTAATTTAATTAATAAAAATTTAAAAAAAAAATCACTTTTACATAAAAAAAATTTATAATCAAAATATAAATTTTTTAATATTATATAATCTTCGTACAAATCAATCATCAAAAAAAATTTAATGTGGTTGGAATAATTTCTCAAATAAGGCCTTCATTTGATTAGATGAAATTAATAATTATAAACAAATTAGAATTTAAATATATAAACTCTTTTATATTTAGCATTATTTTTTAATTTATTGACGTATATTTCTGATGGAAACATGCATCGCCTGGTGGTCAGTTGTAAGGGGTTGAGTTGTGTGTAATCATACAAATCAGGTTCACTAATTCTGAATGTTTTCCAATGGGTTTATTCATAGAACTAGAAACACCCAATGATTATATATCCATGAGGGGCCTGATTTCCAAATTCAGGCACTCATTGGGGAGTTTGACCAATATTACTTAAGAACTCACATTATTCGAGAGGATGGGAGGATGGGCTCATCACACCATTTTGGGGGGAATTTTTTCTTACTCTAAGACCCTATTATATATTTAATATTTGTTCGTGAATCCCTTATTAAGTCCAAAGTATGAAATGGGTCACCATTGAATTAACAGTCATTTATCATCATGTATGGAATTTTAAAATCATTTGGATGTAAATGAGGTTCATCTTCAATGGGTACATCATTATGTATCCAAGGTTCTCCATCAATGGTATCCTCTTATATACTGATTAGAGATTATTTGTTTGTTATGATGATGATGATACTTTTTAGTCACACAGTGGGGTGCTCTGGAGTATATCATCATCTAGGGAGAAGGGAGTTATTTTGATGTTGGGATCAGACCAAAACGATGGGCTTTCTATGTATCCTTGTGAAAGTAATCAGAACCCATGCATTTCAGTGGAACTTTACAAGGAACATCATACCTTTTAAGGTCATTTGATAAGGACCTAACCGTATATTTTAACATCGATGGGAAATGATGTCTTGGTGATAGATTACTAGTCAAAGTTTGGTGTGGGACTTATGTTAAAGTAGCCTAGGGAACCTGGAAGGGATATAAATTTCTTGGTTGTATTAGACCTTAGTGGGAATGTGTCCAATAGAGAATAGGGTTGAGTCAGGATGTTGGATTTGGACCTCATGAAGGCTTCCCACTTATCCCATTTGGATGAGAATCAAGGCCCACATAGGTCAGTTTCGAGGACCCAAACTTATGGAGGCCCTATGAAGGTTTATCACACAAGGGGTTATGTCCCTTTTATAGGATTAAGTTGGGTCTCATTACTCAAAATGATTCCCTATAAAAGGGACCATGATGGATTTATTGAATCATGGTGAATTGGATGATTGTTTAGGGATTACACTTAAAGAGGAGGCCCACGGATGAAAATGGTGATATAGTTGGGGATTATTTCTAAAGAGGAATCTCAATGGTTTGATTTAAGGGAACAATTCTGAGGATGATTCTATGGGGAATGGTGTTGTGACCAGGGTTTACTCCTAAAAAGGATTCCCATGTATGGTTGTGATCCATTATTACTCTTGAAGAGGATACCCATTGATCTCGGGACTTAGGGGGGCTTCCAACATATCCTAATTATAGTAGCAATCAGAATTCTCCTTATTCAATTGTTGATCAAGGATTACACACTAAGGTTTCCTTACAGTTGAGGATTATATGGATTCATTGATTACTTCCAACCTCTAAGTCGACGTGATTCATGCTCGGTGTGATAAATAAGAGGAAATGGAAGATTCATGAAACCACATGATCTATTTTACCCAAAGGTTGGATACATGACCTTGAGGACCCACACCTATGGAGGCACTCTAAAGGAAGGTGAAAGGAATATTTTTAAGAGGATCCTCTGCTGAAACATGAATTTGGATGAGTTTATTTCATGGTTATGGCTATCCTCTAAGCCTACAAGTCATGATTAGTTATTCTTGAATGTGAGAAACAAGTGGAAGGATAAGATCCAACCACTACTAGAAAATGTACCTATCCCCACGGTTTTCACCAAAACCGTGGGGATAGACCCCCCCTATACCCACGGTTTTGGAAAACCGTGGGTATAGGTGAAATTTCATGACCTATACCCACGGTTTGCCAAAACCGTGGGTATAGGGGGCTCTATCCCCACGGTTTTGGAAAACCGTGGGTATAGGTCATGAAAATTCACCTATACCCACGGTTTTCCAAAACTGTGGGTATAGGGGGGGTCTATCCCCACGGTTTTGGTGAAAACCGTGGGGATAGGTCTGGGATAAAATACCTATACCCACGGTTATGAAAAACCGTGGGTATAGGTCAATTTTGTGTGTGCGGGAAATTTTTTTTTCCGCGGGAAGGAATTTTTTTTTGGCGGGAACCCTATACCCACGGTTCTTCCCTCTATACCCACGGTTTTTATAACTATATTTAACTAAATATATATATATATACATATATGTGAAGTTAGGGTAGTGGTTAGACGCGGTGTTTACAGCGAAGAGGTTGCGGGATCGAAACTCGGCGCCTGCATTTTTTTAGGACCTAAACCCACGGTTTTGAAACCGTGGGTATAGGTCGTTGAAACCGTGGAAATTGTCTAAGTTTCGGTGACACGGTGGCAGGACACCTATACCCACGGTTTTCCAAAACCGTGGGTATAGGCTGGGGACCTATACCGACGGCATTCCAGCCCACGGTTCCCAAAACCGTGGGTATAGGCTATACCCACGGTTTTGGGGGCTATACCCACGGTTTTGAACCGTGGGTATAGGCCGTTTTTCCAGTAGTGAACAAATCACACAAACCTATTTTCCTTGAGGTTGGATACATGACCTTGGGGACCCACACCTATGGAGTCACTCTAAATAAAATCAAGTGGAAGATCCAAAAGAAGATTCACTATTTAAAACTATATCTAATTGTATAGATATTGTGATCATGGATATCCTATAATCTCACATGATTTATGATGTGTCATGCTTGGATATAAGAAATAAGAGGAAGCATAAGATTCGGTATACCACCCAATCCCTTTTTTGCCTATGGATTAGGTTGGGGAGATGACACATCCCTCTCATCATCATACCCTGGACCCAAAAGAGAGATAAAGGGACTTGAAACTACCCATCTATCATCCCACTTTTGTAATTGGGATGTAATGAGGAAGGAAAAAAGTAGGAGAGGCCATGCAAGAAATGTTATGGTCTTACTTCATGATATATTACCTTTGATGTTTGGTTAGGGCTTATTCCTACATAGGATTCCCATTTGAGGTTTAGTTGGGTCTTAATCCTTATAAGATTCCCATTTAAAGTTTTTTTGTGGTTTATGCCTAAGGAGGATTCCCATTTGAGGTTTCGTTGGGGATTATTCATAAAGAGGATTCCCATTTTTCAATAACCATGAAGAGTGTCTCAAATCATGGTTATTTGGAATGAGAGGTGGGATTGTATGTGTCACAAAATGAAAACATGTTGGTCCTAGGATGAAAATTTTGTAGTGTGACTCTCCATTTTGCAATGGGGTTAACGATGATAGTGATGGGGATAACCCATAGGGTAGGGACTGCATCCCGACATTGACTCTGTGTGAGGTTTTGGGGGAGAAACCTCCATAGTATGGATAAGAGGGATCACCCAGGTGGTTTCCCCAGGTATGGGTCACCTAGATATGGGTTTCTCGAGTGTGGTTCTCCTAGGTGTGGGTAACCCTGGTGGTTTTCCCATGTATGGGTCACCCAGGTGGGTACCTACCAAGCGTGGGTCACCCAGGTATGGGTCACCCAAATGTGGGTCACCCAAGCATTGGGTTGGGGGCCTATCCCTAGTGAGATCGGGCCATGGTACGTCACCCAAGTATGGATGGACTACATAGTCAAAGGAGGTGCACTACTAGATCCCTCTCTTGAATTCATCATCCAGGAGTTCATCCATCCTACTAAAATTTGAGGTGAAGGTGTCAATTTATAGACCTACTCGTGGGCCTCTGTGAATTGACCTATGTGAATGGGTCTATGAAAATGGGCATGTATGACTAGGCCTAAATGAATGGGACTATGAGAATGGCATGTTTGGTGATTCAAATTCCTTTACAAAAATTATCTCACTTCCAAGATCCATAACTTTTGATCTATGATCCTGTTTGGGCTCTACAACCGGTCAAATCAAAGATTTAAAAGGTATCTATGCTTCTTAATATTGTGAAGACACCAAATTTTCTAAAGAGAAATATGAAAATTACATTTTAATGCATCAAAACCACTTTATCATCAATCATATAAATCTATTGATTACTCATGGAGGGGGTATTCTTTCCCCTTATCCCTCATTGTGTAGTAGTCTTATGGAACATGAAAATCCAACTTCAATCTTATTTCATAATGGAGACACATCTCTACTCCAAATAAACATTTTTTCCTAGGTGAGGATCACAACATGAATTCTGTAAAAAAGTGAATGAAATTCATTTTTTTGCGTCAAAAAAATCCCACCCTAGAGTTTGATTCATTCAAAATGAAAATAGTATGGTTCTAAGGTAACTATAGGGAACTTTGAAGGATTACAACAACATTTGGTTGGATTTAAAAATATATAAACTATTTTAAGGATTATATAATTTTTACCTAATCTGTGGGGCCTAGCGAGTGTGGTTCAAATTTTGCTAGGATTATATGAAAAAACCTAAAACTATGTGTCCTTTTATGTTATCACCCTAATTTTTTCCTAAGTCCCCTATGAGTATGACTTAGAGGGTGAGACTTGGTTTTTTCTCCCCCCCCCCCTTTGGGTTTTCATCCTAATGAGTTTTTTACCTTTTATCTTTTCATTTCTAAGTTCTTTTCTAATCTATACTGAGTGTAGGTCTAGAGATCTTATACAAGACTTTTGTTTATAGTTCCATTTGCGGGTTTTCAATCTGGGGAATACCATGTATATTTTTCTGGTTAGTTTATAGTATTAAAATTTGGACTAATGTGATTAGTTTTTTAGGTCGAACAACTTTGACAATGAGTTTTGGAATGATTGACCAAACAAGGCTTATTGTACATGAATGTTTCGACATTATTTAGATATTTGATGGGGAATTTTGAGCCATTTTTTTGTGGTTTCTGAATCTAAAACATGAAATTTGGTGATATAGGAATTCTATCCTAAGGATGAAGTTACCACTTGTTTTCAAACCCATTTTTTGGGTGATGTTATGAAAAGCCATCTAGGGTGTGTTACTGCATAGTAAAATAGTGGCATACTTTGGCTGACATGCCTGTTTTATGGGTGGATTATGCAAATATAATTGGGGTGTGTTATGGAATAGTCAGGAAAATGAGTTCTTAGGAATTCCAATGTTCTATTGCTGATGGACGAAAGAAGATTATAGAGTCTTGGATTTCTAAATACCATGATGGGTGGCTTTTTCTAGGGAAGATGTCTAATAATAAAGGGAGCATATGTATTTGCATTTTCCATGAATGGTAAAATAGTCTTATATGAATTTATATTCTGTGAAGAAGGTAAGATTTTATAGATAACTGATGTTAGGGAGGGGAATGACCATTCCTAAAAAAGGTTGAAGAATCGTGCATTTTAATGTCATGCGAATAAGACATTGACCATGTAGTTTAATGTCTTACAGTTAAGACATTGTTACACTCTTTGACAACTTATTACTAGGAAATTGTTCTATGAAGTTTAATTTCATACAATAAGAACATTATTCTCTGCATTTTTAAGTCATACAGTAAGGAGATTATGGGGGATATAATTTAAGGTATTTAACTTTGACCAAAAGGTTAATGGTTTTCCACTTTCATGGTAATTTTTTTATAATATGCTATCACTTTCAGGTATGAGGGGGTGAATGTTGTAAACTATAGTATGGAGATATATGGATCTGATGAGTAGTGTGGGTAAAGGGAATATAGTGATCGATTATGTCTCTCATGAGGATGATATTACCACTGGTTGAAAAAACCCGTTTTGTGGGTTACTTTATACAAAGACAACTGGGGTGTGTTACAACATATTCAATAGTGTAATACTTTGGTTGAAACCCCTATTTTGTGGTCTAATTCATGCAAAACCATCTGGGTTGTGTTATAACATAGTTAGGAAAATAAGTTCTTATAAATCCTGAAATTCTATTTTCAATGGACAAGGGAAGCTTATAGAGATTCATATTTCCCAAGATACAATGTCTTATTTTCTGGAAGGAAATTACATGATCACAGGAGGATCATTTCAAGTCAAAACTATCAAATAAATAGGGTAATAAGTTTCCTATCTTTGTATAATATAAGAAAATGAAATATGGTGCATGTAGGTTTGGGTTATACACCTAGGACTATAGAATTATGTAAACAATAGGTAATATGTGGATTTTTATATTAAAGTCATTACGACATACTTCAAACATGATGGAGGAAATATTAAAACATTTTCTTGGGGGATATTATATTAGGAGTAAGGATATATGAAAAATATGTGAGGTATAACCGCATACTACTTTGAATCATGGATCCTAACATAATGTCATAATATCTTACGATGATAGAAGAGGCTTCTTTTGAGGGAGAAGTTACCACTAGTTGAAAAATCCATTTTTTTGGATAATTTAAGAAAATAAAACTAGGGAATGTTATAGCATAGTCAAATAGCATCATCTTTTTTCTGAAAAAACTATTTTGCATGATACTTTATGAAAATCCATCTATGGTGTGCTATAACATAGTCAGGAAAAGGATTCCTCGGGTATCAAACATTCTATAACGTAATGCTGGAGAAAGATTATGAAGATCCAAATGTGTCCAAGATCAATAGTATGTCTTGTGGATGGGATATTTATTAACATAAATGAATCATTTGGTTCGATATCATCTATTATGTGTAGGGTCCCTTGCATAGATCTGACTCATGTATAGAAGGGGACATCTCTATTTTCTTATTAGATCCCCAAATGAGGGGACCCAAATTAAGAGATCATTCATGGATTTTTGTTTGTACATAAGAGAGGGGGTATGTATATTTTTACCCCATGTGTGGGACTAGGAAATAAGGTCTAGGTGTCACTATGTATCATACTGAAGTGATAAGAAAGACACACTTAGTTCTTGAGGTATCGTGCAATTTAAAGTTATGTGGCATGGAAATTAGCTATGTAGTTTAAAGTCATCTGGTAAGGACCTTAGTCATGTAGTTTAAATTCATGTTTTAAGAACATTATGTGATTCTATTCCAAATAACAAATTAATATTATAGACAGATAGGGGTATTGTACCCAAGCATCACCATATACCTTGTTGAAGCTAGAATCAAGTCATGCGTACTCTTAGAAAGGATTCCCCATACTGATTGAATTCATGTATGGATAAAAATGGATCTTTTTTAATATAAGATTACATATATTGTAAGACACCATATTTAATTCTCTTATGTAGATCTGACTTGTCCATTGAAGGGTGGGTTCATTTTCCATATTTTTTTGTGACGGGGTCTAGATTTGATGATTTGTACATCACTACATATCTCATTAGAATTACAATCAAACCATATATTGTTATTTAGGAAATCATATAGTTTATTTTCATGTGATGAGGAAATATGGTGTTTCTTTTAAGGCCTTATAGTAAAGACCATGATAGTACTAATGTGAATTGATATGCCTTACTTGTGAAGGGAACTCTTTTACCAAAACTCCAAAGCCCACGTGAGCAATGATCAGTGTGAGAGAAAAGGAGTGGAAAAGGTATCTTTCAAAACACAAAGAAATACAAGGAAAGGTTGGGTTCATTTATATTTTGATATGGATAGATTGGGATATAATATCTGAGCATCAAAACATATCTCATTAGAATGAGAATCAAGCCTTACGTAGTTTTGAAATCTCATGCAGTTTAACATAATGTGGTGAGGATAAAGATGAAACAATGTGAAAGAGAAGAATGTTCTGAATGGTCCCAGTGATGGGAATCTAGGCATCACTACATATCTTATAATGGAAAAAATCAGGCCATACATAGTACTGGAAAGGTTCCCTATGCAGGTCATTCTCGTACAAAGGGAGTGGGGTATTTTTTTATTACCGTTGGACTTGAAATTAGAGATCCAGACATCACTACATATCTCATTGTAATGAGAATCAAGACACATATAGTTCTAAAATATCATTCAGTTTATCATCATGCAATGATAACATTGGTTCTGTAGTTTAATGTCTTCTGTTAATGATGTGGGTCACCTGACGTGGAAAGGAATATTGTAGTTAGACTACGGGATAAGACCCAGAAATCACTACGTATCTTTCTACATAAATTATCAATCCATACATAGTTCTTAAAAGATTCAATATGTATGTCTGACCCATACATAAGGTGAGTTCATTTTTCTTATTTTATTGCGACTAGACCTAGGATTAGAGATCTGGGTGTCACTACATATCTTTTGGGAGTAAAAATAAATACACATATAGTTATTGAATAACTGTTTACTTTAACATCTTGAAACAATTATGTAGTCTTCCATTAATGAAAATGGGTATTGTGGATAGACCAAGAGATAGGAACTAAGTGTCACTACTTATCTTGTTGAAGAAAGAATCAAGCCACATGTGGTTCTTGAAAATAGTAACTCGCATCAATCAAGTTCTAATGTGGGGAAAATGGGATTTGATATCCTTCAAATTTATGTCTAGACCTAAGAATATTATCTAGGTGTCACTACATATCTCATTTAAATGAGAATAAATCCACAAATAGTTCCTAAAAGGTTCCCTATGTAGGTCTGACCCGTATACATGGAAAAGTGAGGAATATTGTTTTATTGTGGTTGGACTTGAGATAGGTGATTTGGGCATCACTACACATCTCATCGGATTGAGAATCAACCACATGTAGTTCTAGATAGGTTCTATATGTTAGTCTAGTTTGTTCATAGGGAAAAAATACTATTTATTTACAGTTGAACCTAGTATTAAATATCTATTTGTCACTACATATCCCATTAGAAAGAGAATCAAGAAACATGTAGTTCTTAAAAATTTCACATAGTTTACCATCATGAAATGAGAATGTTGGATGTGCAGTTTAGAACCTTGTGGTAAGGACATGATAATGTTAGGTATTTTGCCTACAAAGATGACCTAAGTTCCATTATGGAGTGGTAGTGATGTGAGTAGAGATTATTCATGGTAACATAATGTCTTTTTTCCATCATGTCTAGAGAAGAGGGAATCATGACCCACTAGGAGGTTAGAGGGATGTGATTAGGACTTACACTTGAGATGGAGGCCCATATTTAAGATTCCTATGAGAATTGTCTCAACTCATGGTTCTTTGGGGTTTATTAATGTCGAATTAGAGGTATGTTAACCATGTGTTTTAATTTTATACACTGAGGACACTTGGTATCTTTTAGTTTTAGGTTATATGACTAGGAGAAATTTTTTGCAGTTTATCATCCTACGATAAGGATGATAATGCCGCACAGTTTAACGTCATGCAGTAAGAACGTTATTTCATGTTTTTTAAGTTCATTCAACATATACCAATGACACATTTTAATTTCATATAGATGAGACATAATTCACATGACTGCACAAAGTATTTATATAGTAATATTACATTGTTTGGGGTATTAATGATCTCTTAGTCCATCTAGATCAAAGAATAAGCTCTGTTAAAGTGCACCTTGTGTATGTAGTAAGGTCCCTCCTACTTCATCTTAAGCTCTGAACTCTTCCTTCCTAGTATCATTGGAGTTATAAGGACCAATACTAGTTATCTATTGAGGAATTAATGGAGGTGAACCTCATTATTAAAGGCTCGTGCTATCCTATTTTGATAGACTTACAAATAAAGAAAGGTGTTTAGTCTTTTCCGATCCATTCATTCCAATTCATCCATCCATTTATTTGATTTATCATCTGTGGATATATGATCACATATAGAAACAAAGAGTGATGGAAACTAGACCTCAATGGAAAAAAATTCTTCTATTCCATATACTAGTGAGTACGGGGTCTCTCTATGGAGGTATGGGTTGTAGTCTAGTAATACCATAGGGCATGAAAGAGATTTTTAGGCCAATAATTTTTATCTTTATCCACCAACTTGTGGAGTATGTTTGATAGGGTCTTGTTTAAATGATATATATGTCCATTATCTTCTACATGATAGTAAGATGAATGGTTGGATTTGATATTGTACTGTTGATATAGCTTTTACACCTCATTATAATAGAAAGTTGTTCCATTTTCCTTCAGTATAGTATGAGGGACAAAAAATATGGTAATGATGTTGGATTTCACAAAGCTGACAGTGCATTTTTCCCCAAATTCTTTAAGGGGTATTTCCTCATCCCATTTGGAGAAGAAATCAATAGCAAGCAAGATGTATTTGAACTACTTGGCTATGGATGGAGGGTATGTCCCCAAAAAATCCATTCTTCATATGGAAAATGGAAATGTGTATTTGAATATATGCATCAACTCTGAGGTTTTATGGATGAAGTTGGAATTTTCTTAACAAGAATGATATTTCTTGGTCAATTGTATGTAATATTGTGTCACAGTTTGATAGTAGTACCCAAGCCTTCATATTTGATGGGAAATCGTGATCCCTAACTGGTTGGAGATGTAAGATCTAGTTTTTACTTCATTTTTGACATTAACAGTCTCTTCTCCATCAATACATCTAATAATTACTCATCAAAACCTCATTTTTAGAGGACTTTATAGTGATTTGGGCCATCATAATGAGTGATGTTGACTTCTCATCATTATATTTTCTCTTTCTCATCTCTATCCAGTGGGAGTACTCCATATTGAAGCTAGTACAAGATTTAAATCATCCACCTATTGGTAGGACTATACCAGTCAGGGATAGGGATAACTTCATTAATTTCCTATGTTTTAATTAGAAAAAAGGTGAGATCATTCAGATATAGGAAATGTTGATTACCATTTCATCTTAGTTTGGGTCTGCCATAGCTGTAGTTTCCTTAAACAATGCATCTAACTGGTCATTTTGCAATTTTTGTATGTGAGTCTATGTTATATCTAAGGTAAAATCTACCATTAAACCTTAGACATAGTCAAGTAGTGGGAATATATATTCTTTAATGATGGTGTAATACATGTTGATATTTTTTATTACTAAATCTGATTCTCCTTTAACCTCTAAATGGTCCACTGGTATTTGGAGTTCTAGTTCCATAAATACAATGAGGATGGATATTCCACCTCATCATTAGTACAACCTTATAATAATAGGAACAAGTAAGGTAATACAACTTTGTCTACAGATATAATCACAATACCTAACCCTAATTATTGAGTTTAGGGTCTTCTATTATAATCCCCATTGGCCTCCTGGATGTGTTCTCAAAATACATTTCCCATTTTTGGGGTCCATCCTGAATAGAGAAGATCTCATCATAAATAAATTCAATATTTAACAATTTCATTTATTCATATGGGTGTTCTATAAGGACATCTGCAAATACATGGACTTTAATTCCATTCTGGGGCATGAATTGTATATTGAACTTATCTACAATAACCACTTACCATTCCATATATCCCTTAAACATAGGAAAAATAAGGATATATTTGAGCAGGTTACTTCGAGAGACCAATTTGGCTTCGTGGTGATGCAGGTAGTGCCTCAGTTTCTAAACCACAAAGATCAATTCACAGTAACACTTATTGATATCTAAATAACGAGTCTCAACATAGATCATGGTTTGATTAAGATAATAAAGGTTGGTTTCCTTCCCAGAAACATTATTTTACAGAAGGAAGGAACCCAGTGATCACTCTAGTTCCATCATGTAAAGAATGAGAGGATTTACCTCAATAGCTAAAATTAATACTGGTGGTATTAAGAGGTACTTATTGAGGTTTTAAAATTATTCTTAGTGGATACTATTCCCCTGATATGTTACCCCCTTATTCATTATCTTGGTGAAGGGAAAAAAATTACTTGTGAGGTTGAATATGAAGCTTCAGATGTAGGCCAAGTGTCCTTGAAGTCCTCTTAACTCTTTAAGGTTTTGAGGAGGTGACATAATGAGGATAGATTTTTTTCTCAAGGAAAACATTGATGTTGTGATGGTGTACCACAAAGCCAAGAAATGTTTCTAAGGTGACACTGAAAACACATTTTAAAGGGTTCATATTTAGGCTATGTTGTCACAACTTCTTGAATATGGTCTCTAGGTTATCTAGGTGGTCAGAACATTATCGGAACTTAACCATTGTGTCATCAATGTAGCATTTTTAAAAAATCCTAAAAATAGAATATGTGGTGCATTGCATATTGGTATATGGCACATGTGTTCTTCAAGACAAAGGGCATTACCCGATACAATAATACTATCAGGGGGTTCTGAAGGTGGTGGCTTCTTTATATTCTGAAACTATATGAATTTGGATGTACTATGAATATCCATCCATGAAGTAGAGGTCTTGATAACCATCCATTGCATCAATCAAGAGTTATGTGAATGGAACTGGGAAGTCATCTTTCATAAAGTGTTGGTTGCAATCTCTGAATTCAATGAAAACACTGATTTTCTAATTGTTCTTATTCTGAGTGAAAACTTCGGATATCCATTTTGGATATTGTTCCTCTTGGATGAATTGTTCCATGATGATATAATCCACTTGAGCCTCAATTTTAGAGTCATGAGTTTGGTGTGCCCATCTAGCTACTAATTTGTATCCCTGATGGTCTACTGAAAACCCTAACTGATGGGTGACCACCTTAGGGTTAAGGCCTAGAATATCTATGTAATTAAAAGAGAAATTGTCTTGATGTTTCTTCTGGAAGGAATTATATATATTTTTTTCATTTTAATTCATGGATATACTGATCAAATTGGGTCTTGGATCTTCATCTGTATCCAGATTTATCTCTATGAGTTCATCAACAGTGGTGGGGACACCATTCTCAAATTCTAGAGAGGCATCCCTAAGGCCATCCTCCTCTTTCTCTTCCCAATGATTTACCTCTTTTATCTCTACCTAGTAGGTAGGTGGTGAGAAAATTTTCTTGATGCTTTGTAAAGAGTCATTATTAGGAAATTTAGAAGATGGATCAATAATTTTGGGCTTGATTACCAGTGCGGGGTCGTATTGGATCCCCAAAGGGGAGATGAGGGATTAAGAACGAGCATATTTTCCCCCATTTTCAAAACAACTTCTTTCGGTATAGATAGTGAATAGGGATTTTTTATGCTTGGTGGGATGGAATTAAGACATTTTCATCTAGGATTTCAATACTATTTGGAGAGTTGAAAACTTCTCCATCACTGTCAAGCTCAGTTTTCATGACCAAAATTATGAAAGCCACTAAATATTTTCTTGAATTAGGTCTCACCCATTATATTTTATTGATGGTAAGCATGTAATCTGCACTGATCAGGTTGAATGGGTTATCCAAAATCATCTCAAGACTATTTAGGGCATTTATGTGAGTTACATCATCATCCAGGGACTATTTTCCTTCCTTATGATATAATCTTGCATCAATATACTATGATTCGTAAGATTTTAATGAATCTTTGTCACCATTAAATGTCATACTTTTCTCACTGATACAATATTTGAGACATTGGTGGTACAAAATGGGAATATCCATGTGTTGATGTAGCCAAGGTCCTCCTAGAAAAACATTGAAAGTCGTATCCTACCTGAAAAACATGAATTATGAGTCAAACAAGAGATACCTAAACTAAGTTATGAGTCTGATTTCTCCAAGATTGTTTTTATCATTCTTTTCATAACCCTGTAACATCAAAGAGGATAGGGAAAAGTTAGATTCATTTAAACCTAGGTGAATAAGTGTTCGAACTAGAATAATGTTGAATCTTGATCCTTTTTCAATAAAATCTCATCGGATACCAATTTCATTTATCCTTACAGATATATACAAGGGTTTGACATGCCCCTTTATAATGGAATCCTAATCCTAGTATATGAAAGAGATTATTGTGTGGAATTATGTAGGATTATTCTCTACACAATATACTTCAGCAGTAGAAACCTCAACTTTAAACTTCAGAGGTCTTGATAAGGCCTCTATTAGTTCTTCCCTGAGGTCTTTTGATAGACTTGAAGCATCCGAGATTGACAACTTGGTTGGTACTAGGTCTAATTACTTCAAAAAATCATATTTCTGGTCCAAGGTTCTATGCCTCCCAACATGGGGATTCAATGTTTTAGGTACTTTAGGGTATGAAGTGTTTGATGTGGATGAATCATCCCTTGGTGTAGGAGATGAAGGTTCTTTTTCTCTTGGTGTATTAAGTCATTTAGGTCTACTTACATTCCATGGTTGATTAGGTAATGACGTATCTTCCAACTAATATTTGAGGATAATCATGTCAAGGAATACCCTTTCATATGTGGGGGAGATTCTTTTCTCCTATTGAGCTCTCTAGAGATATCTACTAGGGGTTTTGGCCGTGTCGACAATTCAGTAGGAACGTGGTTAAAGTAGTGTCTCCTGGAATGACCACGCCTTCCCTTGTATCCTTGAATCTAACAAAATATTCACATAGTTCCCCAATCAAGTGTAGGGAATTCATGTTAATAATAACACCCATCATCTGATAAGTGATCCATTAAGTGAATAATATTAATTTAACTAAATATTAACTCCTCCTTTGATGAAGATTTTGCCTAGTGGGTGGGCTCTTATTGTACTATTTTGGTGGGGTGGGGCTCTTGCTTCTAGGACTATAGTAATTGAGTATTATAAAGTAAAATACAACTTTATTTTTTTAATAGGATTTCCTTCTAACATTTTATTCTTTTTATTCAAGTCATGTCACTTTTTGGAATATTGTATTAGTGAGCTACCGATGAAGTTGGTTGTGTTTTGGAAAAAGTGGTTGAAGGCACAATTGTTTTTCAACTATGTTATAAGGATTGCATGAGTCTAATTGATCACATTTATAACTATCTAGTTAATGAAATTCTACGTACTCTTGTTTTTAACTTGTTTTCATTCATTATCCTCTGGATAATTGGTAGAGACACACGCTACTTGAGTAGGTGTCCTAGCCAACTTCACTTTCCTAGAGTCCACCATATTTTGCGGGATGTATTTGAAAAAAACACTCCTGGATATTGTGGCCCAGTAATTGGTGAAAGGGGAAATATTTCAAGAGATCTTCATCACCATCCCTGTTGGGTTTCCTGGTCTTCGGAAACATAATCATTTTTTTCTCCAATGTCGAGATAATGTAACCATGGACTTGGTAATTTCAAAAAGAGTATACCTTTTTAATCTCCTTGAACTTCTTTCACCTCTAATCCTTTTTATCATCATAGAGAGGCGGTTGTTGTTGCTGACTCTCGGGAGGTGGAGCCATACGATATTGTGCAGGCTTCAGAGTGAAAGTGGGTACAGGGGTCTTCTTAAGTATTACAATGGTGACCTCTTCCTTCATCTTTATTCTTCTTTAAGCTAATGGAATTACTTGAGACATAGCTTTGGTCTATGAAATGGTGTCTTACACTATTTGAGATATCACTGTGCGGTCCCAAAACCCCCTTATGTATTTCATAAGGATAATTTGCACATGAAACCCATCACAAAGATTCACTATACATATGGGAAACAAGTATTATCAAGGAAGTGGTAGGTTTAAGAACTATATAAATCATTTCCACTAAGAAATAAAATCCAATACACTTTCATTTTTCTTCTACTTTCAGTTTTAATGGGTGAGGATTTTTGTTTTCTATAATATCGTGTTGAACTATACGAGAAAATTATGACATAGGTATTCACACCTCATAATTGTTCAGGTTATAAAGATATTGTACCCAACAAAGGTTGGTCCTTGCAGAGATTTCATGAAGAACCTAAGTTTCTCCACCTACTTTTTTTAGGAGTTCCCATCATCATATTATAGTGAGAGATGAAATGCATCAAATTCTTCTCTAGGTAACATGATCCATTAAAAATTGGAAATATAGGATTTCCAAAGTTTGGTGGGGTAGGATTTATATCCATCCATTAATGGTATGGCTTATTTTCTAGTTGTATCAATGTCTGTCATTCCTCCCTAGCATAGAATCAAGCTATGAGTGACTCAAGATCATTTCATAAGCCCTTAGGGAAAGTCTAGTTGAGCTGGATCTGGAGTGAGAGTCATGATTGATAGGACCATCTTTGACGGTGATGTTGGTATCTATCGTGGGTATCCTATAAAGGCATTCCTATAAGGGTGGACCTAGTCCTATTATATCTATGTAGCAAATAGATGGAATTCTCTATCTTCTCTTTTGGATCCAAGTATAGTAGTGTATGGAATCCCATGTTTTGTGGGTGTTTCAGGTCTACCTTAGTTGCTGCGATGAACCCTATTTGTTGAGGTATGATGGTTGGGGGTGTGAGTTGAGGATGTTCTTGTATATTATATCTATTAGGAAGGATTCCTCAAAGTAATTTTGTATTGAGTCTCCTCAATTCTTTCATTTCTTCCTCTTGTTGATAAAATCTTTTCTCAAGTGAAAGAAGTTTAACCTCTCTAGGAGGTAGGCGAGGCATGATCTAACCCTTAGCCTTTTCATTGTTGAATTAATTTAGAGGGGGGTAATGATGGATTGTTTTTTATAATTACCATATTTAGGATTATCATCTGGTTTTGGGTAGGAACACCTCCTTCAATTGTTTCCTTGTGAGACACATTATGAACCAGAACTTCTTCCTCTTGTTCCTCTTCCGAATTGGCCTTGTGTTATATAGAATCTACAAGGGTGGTGTTGATGGAATTCATAGATTCATAATTCATTATAGAAATTCTTTCAGTGTCTTTTCAATAATTCCTATTTCTACTCCCTCTATAAGAACTTGTCCTATCTTTTATAATTCTATAGGAGCTTTTTGGAGGATAATGATTGAAGGGAATCTCCAGAAAGTTCAGTTTTGTGTGTCCCTACTAAGGGATCTAGATCACGGGATATGAAGAACTGGGAGGATAAAATCTGAGCAATTTCCACTAATTAATAGAATACTCATATCCATTGAGGAGGGTGTTGTTGAGGTGAGAAATCCCCCAAACCTGAGGGCTGGGGTTTCTCCCATTACAATTTCAAGACTTTTCAGTCTTGGTATTCCAACCTCTAAGGTTAGGTTAAAAAATACCCCAACCCTATGGGCTAGGGTTTCTCTTGAACTAAAATGACTTCTACCACCATGACTTCCCTTCTGTTTCTATGAATTTTTTTTAACATGATTTGGGTGTATCATATGGTATGAACTCAAATCACCCACCCTCAATTATTGTTACACTATTTGCTACATTTGTGATATCTTACAGCTGACTTCTCTTAATAGGGGGGATTTCTTGGTATTTTCAAATTATTGATGAAAAAGTATCTCAATATCATACTATATTCTAGCATGATGTTGACATAATTCATTCAAGAACTATTTTTTTGAGAACATATTTGGTTGTAAAAAGTGTTTATTTATTAAAACCATCCTGAACCTATGATATTTCATGATACCACTTTAAGTAGTATTTGATTTTTGGGGAGAACAATGAAATGTAATGATCTATATTTACCCCATCCTCTGATATGAACATCAGAAGGGGTATTTGTGATAAAATGGTGCAATATTTATAATGCATTGAGTCATACACATTGAAGGATCTCTTATGTTTTACGAGCTTTGGATATCATATATCTCGGAGATCTACTAAGTCAATTTGGCATTGCATCCCTTAAATTACTTTAACATGGATTTTATACACATCATAGGGTAATACTTTCACTCTCAAGTGGATAAGAGTTTTTTATATGTTGAGGTGGATTTCATGCACACAATCTTTTGACAGTGCCTCTAGAACGCTATATTAAGGAGTGTCTAAAGGGTAGAAAATGAACGGTATGTTGTCTTTAGCCAGCTATATTCTCATGTTTATAATTTCATCTTCATATTTTTTCAGTGATTACTCTACCTAAGTTGAATAGAGTGGATTTATTCCAATAGCTTTATCATAATCAATGAGATTGTTTTGGATTTTCTCTATTATGTTATAATTCAGGTGATCCAAAGGAGGTTCAGAGAATGGTCTTCACCATGAGATGTCTTCTGGTTGAGAAATAATTTCACTTTCAAATGAAAATTAATCTAACATGACTGACCTTGTTTTCCCAAGTGCCACATGGTAGAAGGGATTTGTCATCCCTATATCACTATGGGGAGGACCCTTCTAACAACATGAAATACTAATGCCAAGAGGACTTTCAAAGTGAGTTCCATCATAGGGAGGACTACCATGATGGATTACAACATGGGTAAGTCCCTCTTGATCCTTGATCTTATATCTATATGGAGGGATATCATGACTCTCAATAGGTGACAGGCTCTTAAGATCGATCAGATTATGGTTATGAAGAAAGCCTTCATGGTGAAGTATCTGAGGAGGACCTTTAGAATTACTGATACTGCCCCTGTAATTTCATAATGGGAGGGTATGATCTTGAGATTCCAAAAATAATAATCCAAGGGATTCAAGAACTCCATAATTGAGTATGTAAGGATTGAAAATTGGATCTTCATTCTATATTTGTCTTTGGGGAGGCTTCTTTATGGATTCCTTATTTTGAGAAACTAGGGACACTTGCTAGACGAAGTGGTTTTTAGGCACGAAATATTATTTAAATAGATGTCGTGTTGCTGTAGACATTTTCTAATAGTATTCTAGATTTTTTTTGGGGTTTTTTACCACCTCAGAGTGTCCATTAGAATGGTCCAATTTCCTCCGATTGGAGCGGGTGTATGTTCATGATCCAGTTGTCTGTATATCATGGGGGTTCATCCCATGACCCTCCTGGACAGGAGTTGAGGTGTGCATCTACTCTAGGGTAGAATGATGATGAGCCACCCCATTTTTTGAGATGGATCTGTATTTAAATTCCGATTTTACTGTTATTTTCACCATTATGACGTCTTGGATGGTTTGTAGGATGTGGTCAGAGATTTATGTCTTCCCTTTCACCATTTTTAGGATATAGATAGTGACTTCAGCAAATAGAATGGGGTTATATGCCCATTTAGTATCTGTATTAGATGTATGTTCCTAGTCCTATACTCCATGTACTTCCATTGGATACTAATAGTAATTTTGTGTGGGGGAAAATATTTGATTCTACCACTATTTGTCACTAAGAGTTTTCAGATGACTTCTCTGGGTGTTGCGAGATGAAACTGTCGAAAGGCTTGATGAATGTAGGTATTTGTGTGTACCTGCTTATGGATTTCCACCAAACATGGTTGGTGGGATTCATTGAATGATACTAGATGAGGCTATTGGTATTATTTATTATCATGGGTAGGTGAATGTTCTTACTCGTGGTTTCCCGATATATTTGAATAGTGGGTTTCCTTGAATGCTACCTGGTTCATATGCTTGATAACTGAGTTAGAGCGGGCTGATGTATATTTATGCTCATATTTTTACACCAAATTGGTTTGGTGGGCTTCTACATAGTATTAATAGGTGTTTCCTTGCTCCCTATTGATCATTTTTTTCCCTAAGTAGGTTTTCTTGTGCACCTGGGTCTAAATGACCTAGGCCGGATAGCTAAGGATGGAACCCTCATCATGTTGAGGGTTTAATACCACACGGGGTTGGCGGTTATTACTATTAGAATGAGCCATTTGGAAAGACCCTTGTGTCATATAGATGAGTCAATATGTGGCCTCTTGATCCACCTCCCTAATATGAGGGAGAGACTAGTTATATCCTTCTCAGGATAAACTCTCAAAATAGTTGAAGATGACAGTTGGTTCCATCAATTACGTGACCATCGTTCATCACTAACCAGATGACCATTGGGGTTTTGTGAGCTTGAGGGCCTATCGGGCTGCCTCTAGGGTAAGGATTATACCATTATGATAGTACTCCCAGACTAGTGCATTTGATAACCAGCGTTAAAGATGATGGGTTGGTGATGGCGTCCTTTGATTGGATGAGCACTTAACCTGAAGAGTACTTGGGGCATATGCATGATAAATCTGGTAGGATTACATTAGATCAAATGTAGTTATGAGATAATTTTTTTGGATATATGAAAAACATAAACAAGAAAAACCCATTAAATAAGCATATCATTTGAATGGACACATGCATGATTGATTGTCCTGTTTGACCTTCTTTTATTTTGAGAAAGAAAGGGGCCTGGCATGTGGCCGACACTATCATCTTGTTTAAGGATTCATATTGGGTTCACTATTTTTAGTTTCCAATAGAAATAGATAATTCCCAACATTATATTGCATGGGTTGAGTTGTGTGAAATCATTCACCTCAGGCTTGCTATTTCTAAATGGTTTCCAATGGGTTTATTCATGGAAATAGAAACACCCAACGATTCTATATCCATGAGGTACTTACTTTCTAAAGAAAGGTTCTCACTGAGGATTTTGGTCAATGGTACTTAAGAACTCACATTCATCAAGAGTATGGAAGTTTGGTCTCATCACACTCTTTTAGGGGGAATTTTTGACTACCCCATGTCTCTCTTATAGATTTAAGATATATTCAAAAATCCTTCATTAATAACCAAGTATGACATGGTTCACCCTTGAATTTAGAATTAGTTATTATCATGTATGGAATTTTAGAATCATCTATATGTATATAATTTTCTTCATCAATGGATACATTAGTATATATATGAGGTTATCCATCAATAATATCCTAATATACGTTGAATAGAGCACTGGTTCAAAAACTATTTTTAACATCTCCATTATTCACATCGATTTTATTGAATTGATGTGAAAATATCTGAAAACTAATTTTTAACATCGGTTATTATATAAACAGCATGAAAAATCCATTTTTACTAATTTCTAATGTAATTTATATAATTATTGACATGAAAAATCTATTTTCCTGACTTTTTCACATCGGTTCTATATAACCGACATGAAAAATCAATCTTCATGAATTTTTCATGTTGGTTATTTAATAAATGACATTAAAATGTGTTTTTAATGTTAGTTATTTAATAAAGGACATGAAAAATGTTTACAAACATGTATTTAATTTCCCAGGCTTCTTTTTGACAGGTCACAGATCTCAAACTGAGTTACGGATACAATGTTATGGCCATCGAAAGTTGATCATCTCTAAATGAAGTCTTAGAGAAAGAAAATTTCTGAAGGCCATAACTTTTAATACATAACTCTGTTTTCACACCTTGACCTATCAAATTAAATCATGGGATATTAAATACATGTTTTTAAAAAAAATTAACATTGGTTATTAAATAAATGATATGAAAAATACCATTTAGTGTTGGTTATTTAATAACTACTGTGAAAAGGTCATGAAAATTGATTTTCCACATCGGTTTTTTAATAACCAACGTGAAAAAGTGATGAAAATTTATTTTTCACATTACTTATATAGGAATTGAAGTGAAAAATAAGTGAAAATTTTAATATCTTTTCATAATGGTTATCATAAAACTGGCGTGAAAGATAGTTTTTATATTCCGCCAACGTGAAATTTCAATTTTTTACATCACAGCATCGAAATTTCCAATTATCACCTAAAATTTTTAATTCTTCATTTTATTTTGTCATCTCAATTATATTTTTTCATTATAAATAAATCCTAATTTAACAATAATTTCTTTCAACCATCAACTTTCCCCCAACTTGACCCATTTGATCTTTAACGTGAATCAATCATTTATTCTTTCTGCAATCTCATAAAGGTATTTTTAATTATTTATCCATGATTTAGGGTTTTTGTGATTTGTTTTCTTAATTTATATACCATTTAATGATCGTTTATTTCAACCATCACCATTCAACTGACTCAACTTGTTTGATCTTCCACGTGAATCCACTATTTCTTCTTTCCGCAATCTCGTCAAGGTATTTTTAATTATTTTTCCATGATTTATATTTCTTATGAGTATTTTTCTTACTTTATATACCATTTATTGATTATTATTTTATTATAATGATTTATAATGATTTATATCATGGTAAAACTAAAAATACTCTTTCGGATTCGAAAATTCCTTCTAAGAGGAAGCTATGGTTGGATCATTCGATCTTTCCTTAAAAAAAATATATCAAACTTGTGATGGTCATAACATTTGATATGTAACTCTATTTGAGCTCTACGACCTATAAAATCAAATATTAGGAAATTATCTGCATGATGGTATACATTTTTTATGTTGGTTATTTAAAAACCGACATTAAAAATTATTTTTAATGTCGGGTTTTAAATAAAGACCTAAAATATGACTTTTAACGTTGGTTTGTTTAAATGAATTTTAATGTCGGTTTTTTAAAAAAACTAACATAAAATATGAATTTTTAATGTCATTTCCAAAAGATATTTCACTTCATTTTTTTAAACCGATGTTAAAAAACATAAAACCCTATTTTTAACGTCGGTTATTAAATAACCAATATAAAAAAATCATATTTTTTATGTCACTCACAATAATGTTACCTCAAAACCAATGTTAAAAAATCTAAAAAAACCGATGTAAAAAAAGGTTTTTGTACTAGTGGATATTATTTAGTTGTTATGATGATGATTCTAGTTTTCAACCATATAGTGGGGTGCTCTGGAGTGTATCATCATCTAGGGAGATGGAATTTGATTTTATGTTAGGATCAGACCCATGATATGGGATTCCTATGAATCCTTATGAAATAAATCAGAACCCATGTAGTTTGGTTCCACTTAATGTGGAATATTATATCTTCTAAGGTCATGTGATAAGGACCTAACCATACAATTTAACATCATGTGGAAATTATTTCTAGGAGATATATTCTTATTCAATGTTTGGTGTGGGTATTATGTTGAAGTATCCCCAGGAACCTGGAATAGATATGAATTTGCAGGTTGAATTAGACCCTAGTGGTAATGTGTCCCATAGAGTATAGGGTTGAGTTGGGATGTTGAGTTTGGACCTTAGGGAGGCTTCCCACATATCCCATTTGGAAAGGAATCAAAGATCACATAGTTCAGTTGTGGGGATTCATGCTTATAAAGTCCCCTAAAGTTTTATCTTTCATGGGATTATATCACTTTGTGAGGATTAAGTTATGGATCATTCCTGAAAAGGATTCCTAATAAAACGTTCCATGATAGATGTCTCAACTTATGGTGATTTGGAGGCTTGTTTCGGGCTTAGAGCTAAGGAGGAGGTCTGTGGATGAATATGGTGATGTGGTTGGGGATTATTCCTAAAGAGGAATCCCAAAAGTTGGATTTTGGGGCTTACACCTAAGGAGGATTCCCTATTGAAGTGGGTTTTGAATGGGGATTACTCCTGAGAAGGATACCCATGGATTGATTTGATTGGGTCCTACTCCTGAGGAGGATACTCATTGAGCTTAGGACTTGAGTGGGCGTCCTATGTATTATAATTATAGAAGGAATTAGAGTTCTCATATTTCAATTGTTGGATAGGTAATACACATTAAGGTTTACTTAAGGTTGGGGATTTTATGGATTCTCTGATTACCTCAAACATCTAAGACCATGTGATTTATGCTCAATGTGAGAAAAAAATAGGAAATAGAAGATCTAGGAAATCACAAGATATGATTTTCAATATGGTTAGATACATGACCTTGAGGATCCATGCCTATAGAGGCACTCTGAAGGAAGGTGAAAGAATATTTGGAAGAAGATCATTTTCCAAAACAAATATCTAGTTCTATGGGTTTCGTGGTCATGGATATACTCTAATCCCATGAGTCAAGATGAGTCATGCATGAATGTGAGAAACTAGAAGAAGTGGAAGATTAAGAAAATCAAACAATTCACTTTTCCCTAAGGTTGGATACATGACTATACGGACCCACATCTATAGAGGCACTCTGAAGGAAGGCGATAGGATGATTTGAAAGAAGATTCTATGTCAAAAAAATCCATTTGATTGTGTGGATGTGGCGATATTGGATATCCTCTAAGACGACATGAGTCTTGATTTTCCGTTCTTGGATGTGAGAAACAAGAGGAAGAAGAAGATCCAGAAAACCTCCCAATCCCTCTTCCACTGGTATTAGAGATCGGGGTGAAGACAGATCCCTCCCATCATTGTACCCTGGACCCAAAGGTATGGAGAAAGGGATTTAAAACTACACATATCACCTCCCAATTTAGTAATCATGATAGATGAAAGAAGGAACAAAGAAGGAGAGGTATTGCAAGAAATAATAGGGGATTCTTCCATGATGGTGTCTCTTTGACAAAGGTTGGGTATTTTTAGTAAGGAGGATTCCAATTTTAGGTTTATTTGGGGCTTACTTCTAAGAAGGATTCTCATTTGAGATTTGGTTTGGGATTATTCCTAAGGAGGATGGGTATTTGAGGTTTGGTTGGGAATAATTCCTAAGGAGGATTCCTATTTTTTAGGAACCATGAAGAATTTTTTTGGTACATGTTGAATTGGAATGAGTGGTGGGGTTGTATATGTCGCAACCCAAAAACATGCTAGTCTCGGGATAAAAAGTTGGTGGTGCAACTCTCCATTTTTTATGGGGGCAGTGACAGTTATGAAGAAACCAGCCCGGAGGTTTGGGACCATATCCAAAAAATGATCTTAGGAGAGGGTTTGGGGGCACAGCCCCCTTGTTATGGACTAGCGGGGTCACCCAGGTGTGGGTCTCCTAGGTATGGGTCTCCCAGGTGTGGGTTTCCCAGGTGGGTTGCCCAGGTGGTTCACTGAGGTATGGGTCTCTCAGAAGTGGGTCTCACCCAAGTGTGGGTTTCCCAGATATGGTTCACCCATGTTTTGGTCACCCAAGTTCTAGGATGGGGTCCTTTTCCCTAGAGAGAGAGGGCCATGGTAGGCCTCCCAAGTAGGGATGGACTACTTGGGTGAAGGAGTTGTGTGACTAATACCCTCTCCTAGATTCACCGTCTGGGAGTTTGGTCATCATATTAAAATTTTAGGTAGACGGGGATATTTATAGACCCGTTGGTGGAACTATATGATTGGGACTATGTAAATGGGCCTTCATGAATGGGCCTTTGTGAATGGGCCTATGAGAATGGCCTGAGTGGTGATGTAAATTCCTTTAAAAAATTTGTCTCAATTTTGAGAGCCATAAATTTTGATTTGTGAGTCTTTTTTATATCTGTGACCAGTCAAGTCAAATATTTAAAAGATATATAAGCTTCTTTATGTGTTGAACACACCATATTTTCTTTGATAGAAACATGGAAATTTCATTTTAATGTGGTGAAACCTTTTTATCATCAATCATAGAAATCCATGGCATACTCCTGGAGGGGGGTTCTTTCCTCTAATCCCTCATTTTGATGTTTTATTTTGGAACATAGAAATACAACTTTCATATTATTCCAAAAATTATAAACATCTATACTCAAACTCAGATTTTTTAGTTTAAGAGAGGATCACAACATGAATTATGCAGAAAAGTGCATGAAACTCATTTTGCATTGTCAACAACATCTTATAAATTAACTTTATAATTTCAAAAAAATTGTTTCTAAATTATAAATAATTATATATAATTTAGAAAATATATATTCATATTAATAATTTTCATTTAATAAATATTTCATAAATATTTACTCAACTTATTAAAAAAATTTATATTTAACAAATTTATAAAAAACTTATTAAAAAAATATCCCAAAATATATTTTTTATAATTTCAGAAAAAAATTAAAAAATTTAAATCGATTTAGAATTGAAAATATGATAATAAAATTCCTTAACATATCATTTTTAATAATATAGTTGGTATATATATAAATAAGTCGCAAAATTAAATCATTACAAAGGAGAAACATTGCATAACTTGATGGAACCTGGGGAGTAGCGGAATCGTGATAAATATTAAATTTAAAATTTTAGTTTCAGATTCATATTAAAAATAGTGAATATAAAAAACCATTTCCCATTTTCCTCAAAGGATCATGTTCAATAAAATTTAAGCGTGAAACATAAAATAGAACTAAATCGTAAATGGTACACTATTCGTTTGAAATTTCTGATTTTATTTTCTCTCCATCTGAATATTTTGGATTAGATTCACCAATATTTATATAATGTAGATTTTACACACATGTACCATAGCTCATAGATAATAAATCTCTGATTTTTTTGGTGCTATCATAGTAAATTGAATAGATTTACAGTGCCACTTCGATCGCATAAATAATGCGGACTCGATCAAGAAGATGGTATCAATTCAAACTAGTTATTCCATTGGTTTCTCACTCTAAAATTGATTTATAGGAGGGGAGAGCTCTCAATTTAATGTAAAAGGTTTGGGACACTATTAAATAGGATAAATGGATCTTTTTTACCTAGATTGTACTTTCTAAAACTTCACTTTGGTTACCAATAAATTAGTAACCATAATTTTAGAAACTTGTGGCTAGTTATAAATTAATTAAACTTATCATGATGTAACAATCATTTTTCAATCACATATAAAACAATAACATGTTACAGGATAAACTAAAAACCATTAACTCTACCTATAAGTCACAATATAATTTGATTAACCTTGAACTTTTTATGGTCATTTCAAAAATTATATTTTTTAATATTCAATTTTTTGATCAAACTACATATAAATACCCTGATAAATAAATTCATTCATTATTATTATAGACATGAATAATATAATATAACTATTTTAATTTTGATCGATCATGCTCAGATGTTCACTAGACCCCACATGTGGGGCCCACTTCATCCTAAACTCTTGTTCATTCAAATATGTGGAACTTGATGGTTTCTCACTTTTTCCATAAAAGTTCTTTATATTAAAAATTTAAATTTCAATCAAATATCTCTTCCTTAACTCAAAAGAAATATATTTTCCCTTCATCATTGAACCAATTTCATACCATCAATGATTCACACAATAGAATCTACCTCACCACTACTGCAATTTCATGATTTCTACATACATCAAAGTATGTGGTAAAAAATGTTCGCATTGATAATGTTATAAAGTGAAGAGACCAATGCATATTTTCATATATAGGAACGACCAATTACACCTAAAACCTACAGTGTTCCTATTTCTATATTATTCATGATGATATTATTTACTAGATATTGCCACGTATGAACATTATGGGAAGAAGACTTAATAATTATGATCCCACAACACCTGATTTTCATGCATCATCAGTGTTGCAATAGTAGAATGTATCTAGACCATAGGACATATATTTAAGACTACTGTAATAGTATCTTGAGGTTCTTATTATAGTTGGAAATGACTATAAACTTTTCATATGACATGTAATCTAAGGAGATTACCATGTAAACAATGGATGGAAATGTATCAACACTATTGTTAGAGTTGGTATCCTAGACCTGACTATTTTTATTTTTATTACATGAATATTTGATGTATTAAATATTATATTAAACATCTTATTACATATTTTTCATTTTTCTACATGACCAAAATGTAATAATGTCCTAAAGTATTTGTTGCATTGATAAGGTCATAGTAGTTCCCCATTATGATGAGAACCTTGAAGTGAAATAAAAATACTCTTAATATAGTTATGCGGTTAGATAACATACTATCATGGGAAACATAGTATATAGACTATTAGGTGTGAGTACTTGTAATTAGGTGCGACTTCTTCTCATGAATTTTTCACTTAGTAATCTCTAAGATAGAAGATTATGAGAATAGACCTGCCAATAGGAATTCTACATGTTTTGGTGTCATCATATTTCATATATATAAGAATGTGTAATGGTCCTCGGACTTTAAGATTATTATTAATGAATTTCATGACTCATCCACTTAGATTTTATAATGAAACCCATCACACCATATGTTGGTGGGAATTAGGATACATTGGGTGAATCATGAATGACATTTTATTAATGGATAAGTCAAGAAAAGATTTATGTAGAGACCCAAGATTGATATACATGGACATTACATTACTTTTGTGTAATACTTAATACATAACAAAAAATAGACACCCAAGGACCGTAATATTTTAGTGGCTTTGGAAACTCATAACATAATATTCTAATCATGGTGAAAGATCTTCAACAACTCCTATAAAGATATTCCCCTTTTGTTTTCTTACCTAAAACCTTTCTTTATGTCCTTGTGAAAAGAAAACATAGAAAATGGTGAGTTAAAATTCTTAGTAAGGTAATCAAGGAGAAAATAAAGCAAACCATATACATTTGAACTTAAAAACATGAACATAAAGTTTAAACATCAAAATCTTGAGTTGTGAAATAAATATTGGCAGTACGTAAGGCATAGATCATAAAGGAACATAAATCATGATAAAATAGCATTGGAATAAAACATGTAATTGTGGCAAACCATTAAGCACATGATATGATTTCCATAGTAGCCAAGGCATTGCTTCCAAGACCATCATAGTGGACAAATACCATTACTGAACCAGGTTTACTTGTCATTCCATCCATGTATTTCTGAATCGGATTTACTTGTTGTTCCAACCATGTTTATCTCATGAGATATAAATCTTTACCCAATGCATTGGAGGGAGATATAGGTCCCACCCATTTCATAATGAAATCATTCTTTTGTGTGCCACAAAATAAACATAAATCATTCATCATAACCCAATGAATAAAATGGGTTTCATATACATCATCCCATCATAACATAATCCATATAAAACAATGGATATAATTTCATCATAAACAAAATAAAACCATGTAAATAATAGGCACATTATACATGAAACATATCCATATTAAATAATGTCATCTTAGATGGAAAATAGTTTTGATAAAACACTTGAAATTAATTCTTGAGGAAAATATCCTTTATTCTTCAAAATAATTTTCTTTTCTCAAAATGTCGTGCAATTTAAAAGAATATAATTTCATTGAAAATAATTAGGAAATATTGTAGAGGAAGCTTCATGGAAATAATGCATTATGAAATCATAAAAATCCATTCACGTCGTATAAGTTAAAAAACATTCTCCTCGTACTTTTTCCAGAAATTTCAAAAAGTACCAATTATGGTAAATAAAAGAAATATTCCTTCCATACCACATAGTAAAAGCCAAAAATAGGTAAACACAACTTTAAAAAAATAGGTAAGGATAGTAAAAACTTTATAAAAACGTTTTTTATAAAACATGTACATGGTCGATAAATATTACCCCAGTAAATACTTACGAATAAACAATCTCGGATAAGAATAAGAATATAATAATTATCCCTTACCTTAGGTATGATATGATTTGTACGTATCAGAACCTCATTTATAATGATTTAAATAATTTCATTGAATTTTTCCAGAATAATAGTCATTTTTATGATACCATATATGTTCATATTCTTATTGTTTTATTAATAACATTTCATTATTACTCATTATTCAGGTGTTAACTACTTTATGTTCTAATGCATGTTTTGTCGAATAAATTATTATTCCTCTTTTGAAGTCATAGTTATATCATTTAAATAATGGTATTAATATATTATATATCATATTCATTCATTAAATTCATTTATATAATCATTATTCAATGAATATCATGTATAACGCATCGCATCACATCGTGGAGACGGTAGGTCGTACATACGCACGCGTGGTGATTTCATTTTTAATAGGATGGATAAAAGATAGAATATGGTTGTTTAATATTAATAATACAATATAAATATCCAATTGATACTATATTTATTACTTAATAATGAAACAACTCATATATAAGAAGTAGAAGAAGAAATAAATATGAAAGAATCGGTAAAAGATATTACCTCTTCCTCGAAGTGCCTCTATTAAACTTCCTATTAAGGCACTAGAATTTGTCTTTGAAGAATACCGGGACCTCTAGAATATTTATAGGGAAGTTTATAATGAAAATTGGCAGGGTTTGGCCGAGTTTTAAAGCTCAAAATGGAGTAAAAGGGGAGAGGGAGGAGCTGCCCTTTTATAAGAGAGGAAAGGGGCACTTTTGGAAACCTAAAAAATATTAATTTATAATAAAATCGAATCCCACTTAAAAACCTCAAAAATGACTCCAATTAGAATATGAGATGATATATGGTTTTAATCTCATCAATAAATAAAATTTAGACATGTTTTGATTTTATTTTAAACTATATCATTTTGATTTATCCTTATTTAATCTATCTAATTTTATTTTTGGTAATAATATTCTAAATTTTAAATGGTTACAAATACCTAATTATTTGTTATTAATTTTCCATATATGTATAATTTATGACATTGGAGACCATATAATTTTTTATTTTTTATTTTTAAATATTTTTGTTATTTTTAAGAAATTTAATAAAAAGTTATTTTTATAAAATATCAATAGTGTCAATTTTGACACTATTCACTTATTTGAATTTAATAAAATCCAAAAAGAAGATATATTTGAACCAAAATATTTAATAGATTCCCAATATGTCTTATTCTTCTAGAAAATTCATTTATCACATTAATTAGTTCATATAATATTTATTTTAATACTTTTAATATCATTTATTTGATATTTCTCTTAATAAAATAATTACTACAACATTTTTGTATAATTAATTAATATACTTATTTGTTGCATAAAAATTAAAGATAAAATACAATGATGAATATAAATATAATATATTACAAAATAATACTTTTATTATAATTTTTCATCTAAAACACCCAACTTTTAAAATGTTATGTTTATTAACTTATGAAGATGACAACTTTGACATTATTTAAAATAAAATAATATAAATGACATAATCTATTTTATAAGGCTCCAAATAGTCCGAAAGTATACATATGGATGATTATGGTGTATATATACTTGACCAATAATTTTTTATCAAGTTTTTGGGCCTTTTGATGTGTATTATTATTTTAATAAAAACTATATTGTTGATTTTTCACTAAATAAATGATTTCCGCATCATTAATGTATAAGCAATTAAGGTAATTATATATTTCCTAAAAATTATAAATAATTAATGATTATAAATAAAATCATTTTATATTTCAAATGAGTATTTATAATTGAATTTATATTCAGTATAACTTTAAATTAAAAATAATTTTATTATTAAAGTTTGATTGAGACATATTTAACTTTTCTTTAAAAAAATAAAATAAATGTATTAATCACATACAAGTGGGTTCCAATAGATACTATTTCGACCCAATTATATTTTAGGATGAAATATAATCATGAAATTATATTAATACAAGTTTTATGGTAATTTTATAATATTATTTTTACTCTTAATTACCTAATTTACCTTTAACTATGGTAACTAAAATTTACCGTAGTTACTATTCATAATGCCCAAAATAAAAGTAGACTATTAACATAATTTGTACCTACTTATTCTTAATATATAATCCATTTTTTCAAATTCAAAATACAGAAGTTGTGGTAATTAATTTAAATTTAATACCGTTGTAAAAAAATGGGTTTTTATTTAAAACATTTCAAAAGATTGAAATGTTTGTACCTATGAATTCAATGTAAAATTAATGATAATGAAATACATTATATTAAATGGTAAAAATATATTATATTTATACTTTAAAACCATCCAATATTATAATTTAACAATTTAAATTATCTTGATGAAAAAAGTTTATTTTAAGTAAAATTTAACGTATTTTTACTATTCATATAAATATGAAATCTATCATAAAAATATTAAAAATTTCTCCAAAGTAAATTTTTATTTACTGATTCAAAATAATTAGTTTATTTTTTCAAATTTAACCTATAAAATTCTCAAAAATTAGATTTAAAATGGGTGCGCCACCAAAAGGCGACAAAACTGCATTTTTTTGAAAAATACTTCTTTTATCCAAAATATTAATTTTATTCTCATAACATGTTCTCAAATATGTGTAAGATGAATTATAATATTATAAAATTTAAAATTTGGTTAATACTATCCATAATGGCTATTTCATAATAATATTATAACACTATCTCATTGTTTAGTGAAACTCGGTATTGCGTACAACACATGCTATTGAGGAAGGTCGTTTTTGCGTGCAACACAAGCAAAGAATAGTGTTGCATATACTACAAGATAATACAGTGTTGCATATAGTGAAAGGTAATCTTGTTGTAGAGTACAACACAATACATCAATAAAATTAAAAAGAATCTTTCTCATAAAATTTCGGGGTGTTACATTCTACCCCCCCCCCACTTAAAATGAATTTCGCTCTCGAAGTTAGTCAGCGTTATAAATGGTTTAATACAAGAAAGTTTCTTCCATAGAAACCCACATCGTAAAAAGGAATACTAAAACTTAATTTTGAAAACTAAATTATGAAACGTAATGGTTACCCAAAGTAACTCATCATTTGGTTTCCACAAAAGAGAACATAGGTGAAAATATGGATATGGAAGAAAAATCTAACCATCAAGTTATGATAGAGAGTGGTAGAGAACATGGATATGAAAAATCCAACAATCACAAAGACATAAATTTGTGATGATCTAAGTTTCCATCTGATTCATTAGATAATAAGGTTCTTGGATAACTTTTTGGTTTTCATGATTTGTTCCCTACAGTTGAAGAATTTTGGATGAGAATAAATACTTACTTGATTTTGATAAAATATCACTGTTGTTCATAACTTGGACAATTTCCACTTCATATCTTAGTTAAATAAATGAAGTTGAATTTTTTAATCTTTAAGTGTTAGAAGATCATGTGATAGAATGATATGTCATTACATCTGTCTTAACAAAACGTTAGCACAGGTAATAAAAAATGGAGAAGTCCATATATGGTGAGATTAATCATATATGGTTCCAAAAATGGACTTATACTTTGTCTATCATACCGCTTAATAAAATAAAGAATTTTTTTACTAATCAGGGAATTTCTGTAGGCCAGTGGTAGGTGATAAAGGCTTTTCGCACTTCAGTTGTGGGTTTGATTCCCACATCCTTGTCTGACGCGACGGGTTGTCTCTCATCCTGCAGGTTGTCTTTTTTTATAAAACTACACTATTATAAAATTCTAGAAATAGTATCGGAAAAAAACAATTATAGCCTTAAGTAATACTATCTGATGTCCAACATAATCCATTCCAACCTTTAGGCTTATCCACAATAATTTTGTCCAAACTCACAGTATAAAGAAAACGATTACTAGAAATGTCATATAACAAGCATGTGAATACCATCATTTATCCCCCATATATCATAACATATAACTTTTTGGTCACATTAGAAACATGTGAATACCATAATAATGTATTCTTTAAACATTAATTACCATAGAACCTTAGTGAAAACATGAATGCTGTCAAAATTTAACTCTTTCCACATACCAAAATCACAAAAAAAATCTATATACTCAAACCATGATATCACTTTGTCCCTATAACATTCATGAGATCATTAATACTATCAAACATCTCATTATCTCCTTATCCCTTTATTATGCACATATCATATACTTTCCAAAAATATCTGAATAACCTTTCATGGTTACCGGTACCATTAAACATATACTTTCAAATACTTTAGGAGAAATAATAGTATAACAATCCTTAGATGTTTCTTTATTCTATAGTACCATTAAATTACCTATATAACATTACTCTTGATAAACATACAATTATTCCACTTTCTTCTTAAAACATTGACCAAGCTTTATAATTTTATTCCTCAACACTTCTTTCATCTCATATATCATTTGTATTCTCTTCAACATCATCAACATAAATACTACACCTACGACCATGCTGATTCTCTTCATGAGATTTTACCTTAGGGAATTGTTTTTAATAATGCTCATACATTCCACATTTAAAACATTTAACCATTTTTTATGTCTTAGTAATACCATTATCATTGTCCATGGTGTTAACTGAACCATTTTCCTTTTCAATTACTGGCTTTATGTACTTCTTTTCTACACCCAAAGCATCTTCTAGTTCCTTTGAAACATTCTCCCTAATACCTCTTCACACATGATTTATATGAGGGAAATTGAACTTTCTTTCCTCTATTATCATCATGAAACTCCATATTTATCTTATTAGATGAGTCAAGAAACTTACCAAAGTTGAGATTATTGATCATATTATGATATTGCTAATTAGCCATAATAACAATGTTTGGAATTCCAAATACCTTTTCATTTGGTTTCTCATTAATAATATCATTCCATTTTCCATAAAATTCTCCATTAACATGAATCTTTCTATTTCCATCCATTTTCTAAAACCCAAAAAGAATAGTGTGGGAGGAAAAAATCATACTAGGAAAACAACATAATCAAGGGAGAGTACGTTCAATATCTAACATCTTAGGTTTAATCCTAGGTTATTCATGATCATTATCATAATTCTAGGATTGTAACCTATACTTTATACTTAACCTTACGAACATCCCTAGACATACCTTAGAAATGTCTCTAGGGATCTCACTAAAGTTTTCGCATCTTAGTTTCCAAAGATTAACTAAACCTTTCTTCTGATACCAACTATTGAGACCCAAGCTTTATGTACATGGACATTAAATTAATTTTTTGGAATAATTAATACATAACAAAAAACATACACCCAAGAACCATAATAGTTTAGTGTCTTTGGAAACTCGAAACATAATCTTCTAATCATGGTAAAAGATCTTCAGCATCTCCCATAAAGATCCCCCCCTTCTGTTTTCTTACCTAAAACCTTTCTTTATATCCTGGGGAAAATAAAACATAGAAAAGGGTGAGCTCAAATACTCAGTAAGGGTAACCAAGGAGAAAATAAAACAAACCATATACATTTGAACTTAAAAATATGAACATGAAGTTTAAACATCAAAATATTGAGTTGTGAAATAAATCATGGCAGTACGTAAGGAATAGATCACAAAGAAACATCAATCGTGATAAAATAACATGGGAATAAAACATGTAATTGTGTCAAACCATTAATCACATGATATGATTTCCATATTATTCAAGGCATTGCTTCCAAGACCATCATAGTGTGCAAAGTCCATTACTGAACCAGGTTTACTTTCCATTCCAGCCCTGTATTATTGAACCAAATTTACTTTACATTCCAGCCATGTTTATCTCATGAGATAAATATCTTTACCCAATTAATTGAATGGAGATATAGTTCCCACCCTTCTCATAATGAAATCATTCTTTCATGTGCCAAAAAATAAACATATATCATTCATCATAACCCAATGAATAAAATGGGTTTCATATACATCATCCCATCATAACATAATCTATATAAAACAATGGATATAATTTCTTCATAAACAAAACAAAACTAGGTAAATAATAGAGACATTATACATGAAGCATATCCATATTAAATAATGTCCTCTTAGATGTAAAATAGTTTTGATAAAACACATGAAATGTATTCTTGAAGAAAATATCATTTCTTCTTCAAAATCATTTTCGTTTCTCAAAATGTTGTGCAAGTTTAAAAGAAAATAATTTAGATGAAAATAATCATGAAATATTTTAAAGGAAGCTTCCTGAAAATAAGGTGTTGTGAAATCTTAAAAATTTGTTCACGCCATATAAGTTAAAAAACATTCTCCTCGTACTTTTGCTGGAAAAGTCAAAAAGTACCTCTTATGGTAAACAAAAGAAATATTCCTTCCATAACACATATTAAAAGTAAAAAAGAGGTAAAAAAGACTTTAAATATATAGAAAAGTACAGTAAAAACTTTATAAAAACATTTTTTATAAAACATGTACATGGTCGATAAATATAACCCAAGTAAATACTTATGAATAAACAATCTCAGATAAGAATGAGAATGGAATAATTATCCCTTACCTTAGGTCTGATATTCTTTATACGTATCTTAACCTCCTTTATAATGATTTAAATAATGTCATTTAATTATTCTAGAATCATAGTCATTTTTATGATATCATATATGTTCATATTCTTATCAGTTTACTAATAACATTTCATTGTTACTCATTATTTAGGTGTTCACTACTTTATGTTCTAATGAATTTTTTGTCGAATAAATTATTATTCCTCTTTTTAGGTAATAGTTAAATCATTTAAAGAATGGTATTAATATATTATATATCATATTTATTCATTAATTTATTTATATAATGATTATTCAATGAAGATCATGTAGAACGAATCGCATTACATCGTGGAGATGATAGGCTGTATGTACGCATGCGTGGTGATTTTATTTTTCATAGGATGGATAGAAGATGTAATATGGTTGTTTCATATACATAATTACATATAAATATACAAGTTATACTAGAGTTATTACTTAATAATGAAACAACTCATATAGAGGAAGTAGAAGAATAAATAAATTTGAAAGAATCGGTAAAAGATATTACCTCTTCCCCAAAGTGCCTCCTTTAAACTTCCTCTTAGGGCACTATAATTTGTCTTTGAAGAAGACAAGGACATCTAGAATGTTTCTAGGAAAGTTTATAAGGTAAATGGGTAAGATTTTACTGAGTTTGAAAGCTCAAAATGAAGTGAAAGGGGAGAGTTAGGAGGTGCCCTTTTATAAGAGAGGAAAGGGGCACTTTTGGAAACCTCAAAAATATTAATTTATAATAAAAGAAAACCCCACTTAAAAACCTCCAAAATGACTCAACATCTAATATGAGATAATATAGGGTTTTAATCCCATAAAAAATAAAATTTATACATGTTTTGATTTTATTTTAAACCAAATTATTTTGATTTATCCTTATTTAATCTATTTAATTTTATTTATGGTAATAATATTCTAAATTTTAAATGGTTATAAATACTTACTCATGTGTTATTAATTGTCCATATTTAGATAATTTATGAAATTGGAGACCATATAATTTTTTATTTGTAATTTGTAAATATTTTTTTTATTTTTAAACAATTTAATAATAAGTTATTTTTATAAAATATCAATAGTGTCAACTTTGACACTATTCACTTATTTGAATTTAAATAAAATACAAATAAAAGATATATTGGAAAAAATATATTTAATATATTCCTAACATGTATTATTATTCTATAAAATTCATGGATCACATTAATTAGTTCATATAATATTTATTTTAATACTTTTAAAATTATTTATTTGATATTTCTCTTAATAAAATAATTACTACAACATTTTTTATATAATTTATTAATATAATTATTTTTTTATAAAAATTAAAAATAAAATAATATGATGAATATAAATCTAATATATTTCATACGAATACTTTTAGTAAAATTTATCTTATAAAACACCCAACTTTTAAAATATTTTGTTTATTAAATTATGAAGGTGAAAACTTTGACATTATTTAAAATAAAATAATATAAATGACATAATCTATTTTATAATGCCCCAAATTGTCCACAAGTCGACACTTGTATTATTATGGTGTATATATACTCTAAAAATAAGTTTTGATCAAGTTTTTTGGTCTTTTGATGGGTATTATTATTTTAATGAAAACTATATTTTTGATTTTTCACTAAATAAATAATTTCTGCCTCATTAATGTATAAGATATTAATTTAATTATACATTTCTTAAAAATTATAAATAAATAACCATGTTAAAGAAAAACATTTTATCTTTCAAATGAGTATTTATAATCAAATTTATATTCAGTATAACCTTATATTAAAAATAATTTTATCCTTAAAGTTTGAGTGAGACATATTTAACTTTTATTTAAAAAAAATAAAAGAAATGTCTTAATCACATACAAGTGGGTTCTAATAGATACTATTTCGACCCAAGTATATTTTATGATGAAATATAGTCATCCAATTATATTAATACAAGTGTTTGGGTAATTTTATAATATTATTTTTACCCTTAATTATCTAATTTACCGTAGTTAATATTCATAATGCCCAAAAATAAAAGTAAAATATTAACATAATTTAGACCTAATGATTCTAAATATAGAATCAATTTTTTCAAATTAAAAACACAGAATTTTTAGTAATTAATTTAATGTTAATCCCGTCGTCGAAATAAAACGGGCTTTTATTTAAAACATTGCAAAAGATTGGAATGTTTTTACCTATGAATTCAATGTAAAATTAATTATAATTAAATAAATTATATTAAATAGTAAAAATATATTTTATTTATACTTTAAAAAAATTAAATATTATAATTTAACTATATAAATTATCTCGATGAAATTTTTTTCTTTTAAGTAAAATTTAGCATATTTTTACTATTCATCTAAATATGAAAGCTATCATAAAAATATGAAAATTTTATCCAAAGTAAATTTTTATATGCTGATTCAAAATAATTAGTTTATTTTGTCAAATTTTACTTAAAAACTTTTCAAAATTATATTTAAAATGGGTGCGCCATCAAAAGGTGACAAAACTGCATTTTTTTTAAAATACTTCTTTTATCTGAAATATTAATTTTATTCTCATACCATGTTCTCGAATATGTGTAAGATTAATTATAATGTTACAAAATTTAAAATGTGGTTAATACTATTCATAACGTCTAGTTCATAAAAATATTATAATAATATATCGTTGTTTAGTGAAACTCGGTATTGCGTACAACACGCGCTATTGAGAAAGGTCGCTCATGCGTGCAACACAAGAAAATAATAGTGTTGCGTATACTACAAGCTAATACAGTGTTTCATATAGTGCAAGATAATCTTGGTGTAGTGTAAAACACAATACATCAATAAAATTAAAAAGAATCTTTCTCATAAAATTTTGGGGTGTTACAATGTATCCCTTCCATATTTATAGAAATTGATATCTTAGACTTTTGATTGAAATAGAACTATCACCCTAAATTTCATGGCCATGGTGTAACGATGAGTTTATTTTAGATAGTTAAATAATGATGTTTCAATCATATAGGTTGGTGACACTGTCATGCAACCTTCTTGATGAGATTAAGTTGAAAATTGATTATATTATATAGTAAGCATTCTTATATGGTTTTTTTCATTGATACTTTAAGTTCTTTCTCTTGGATACCTTGACCCGTAGCTAGATAGTAATCCTAGACCTTAGGCAAGTCTGCCTAATTCCCACAAGAAATAATCATAGAGGGTCACACACTAAGTGTTTCTAGTAGTCTTGATTGAATTCTATTTGAAGTTAATTAATAGAATAAAAACTATTCTCAAGACTGGGGAATCATATCATTTAAGTTATATTGATCGCATAAATTAAATAAATATTTATTCACTGGATTTTGAATAGAATATATTTATTTATTTTATTGAATATTTAATAAATATTTATATACTAGTTTGTGAATAAAATATTTATTTAAGATAATAAAATATTTATTCAGTTGTTAAATAAGTACAAGAGGATTTCAAACAGACTAAGACCGCGTCCACTGAGAAAATAATTATTTATGAGTCGATAAATATTATTTATCCATTTTGTACAAGTTTTCGCAACACAAAATAATAATATTGTTATTATTATTATGTGTCATGGGATTTCATTAATGGCTATAATTATATTTAATAGATGTTATGAAGTTAAATTTAGTAATAAAAATATCAACTCTATAAATAGATGGCTACGTCTATTGTGTAATTCATTCGAAACTAATTCCAAGTTTTGGAATAGAGAATTGTTGCACACACAAAAAATCTCTTTAAACTCATCCTCCTCTCTCCCTCTCAATAACAAGAATCCCAAGAGATATTTTCTTCAAGTCTGAAGAACGAGTGATCGAGAACGAACAACACAAGATATTTGATTAACCACGCTAGCATCTAGAGAATGAGTGGTGTTGCTCAAATACCATTGAAGCACATGTGGATCACTGTTAGAGGGATTCTACCCTTGGATCCTCACAAGCAAAATGAAGTCAATCTGGAAGGGTCTTTTTAGATGATCAACATTCATCAACAAAGAAATTTCCTAATCCTAGGTATTTATTTATTCAGATATTAAACAAATCAATAATAAATTTGACATGAAAGATCTTCACTCTTGGTTTCGGGAAATGATTATTAAAATAAATTTTAATATATCACTAACCAATGCACACTTCTGATGCACCCAGAACCAACTAGTCATATCAGAGTGGTCCAATTTAAATTTATTTTTATTTGATTGTTGATCTATGTGAAATTATGGTTAGAATCTATTTAATGTTATTCATTATTTAATCTGATTTGAAATAACATGTTATCGATATATTAATTACCTTCGTTCAATATTACATTTTCATAAAGTTTTAAGAACAAATGAGTAATGACTAGACATACCATCGGGAAGTGCCAAATCATTGGCCCGTAAAACTAGGTTACACGACGTGCGGATAGAGTACACATTGTATACCCATGAACAATGTATCTAAATGCTCTAATTAATTAATTACACTTGGTTCTTTTATTGCACACCACATGTTTACTGGGCCAACCTGGCACATAGTAATCAGATACAGGGTTTGTAATTAGCATGTACACACCAATTATTTTGGTCGAGTCTACACACTGAAGCCCTAGGCATATGACTTGGATATACAGCAACTGAGGTACATGGTGTGTAGCTTCATGTACATTCCATGTAGTCTTTCATTAATGTAAAAAAATTAAAATTACATTAAATTTGAAATTGAGGAATTAAAATCTTATTTTATTGATTAACACATTGTTGTGTGTTTTACAATTTAATAATGGTTTTAAAGAATTTTAAAATGGTCAATTAATTTATTGTAATTAATATGTCATTATTGGTTTTTCTGTTTATTTTCCATGAATTCCATTAATGAGGGGTATCTCCAAATAAGATTGTATTATCATTAAGATGGATGGGAATTATTTAATATAAGTACGTTTATCTTAAATAATAATAAATAAATGAATAAATGTTAGTCATTAACTTTTGTGTAATAGTTTTATGTGTAACCATTCATGAGATTGACCAAGACCTATGTATTTGTTGTGATTTATTTAATTAAATTTATTTAATGTTTATTCAATTATTTAATATTAAATTAAAATATGTCTTGTTAGTCATCCCTCCCTCCATTATTATGTTGGACTAGTGTTTCTAGGGATATTTATGTAATTACCTTTAACCAATCCTTTGGTTCCCCTCACCTACGTGTGAGTAATAAATATTTGTAATTAATAGAGAATATCAAGGCATATGGGGACTATTCAAGATATAACCCTAATTACTCCAACTCGGTAATATATAGGTTGACACATGGAATTTTGTAGCTCATTCCAAGTTTGAAATAAGGAGTTATTTCCCTTAGGTCATAGGTTGATTTAATGTCCGCTCATTAAGTCAACCATTAGATAAGATCATGATTGGGTCATTTAATTAATTATTATTTTTTCTGATGTGATGACCCAGACCCCCCTTGGTCCCTTCCTTTGCCAAAAATCCGGTTTCCTTGCGGGACACCGATCGGTGAGACCCATCGGTGAGACCGATCGCTGAGACCGATCGGTGAGACCGATCGGTGACACCGACCGGTGAGACCGATCGCTGAGACCGATCGGTGAGACCGATCGCTGAGACCGATCGGTGAGACCGGCCGACGTCGCTCGGCCCTGCCAAGTTGTTCCAGTAACGTTCCTTTTTCGCAAATAGGGTTTTAAACCCTATTCTGCCTTGTTAAAAATATCTTGGAAATCCGAAACGCGCACAAAGGTTTTAATTAAATGCTTCATTAATTCATGGGTCGGTTAAAACCACCCAGCGCCATTAATGATGAGTCAAGCCATGTGGTCAACCCACGACTCCCTCGTCTTCCGTGGTTTTGTGTTTCATCTCAACCGTCCCCAGCTCTTATAAATTAAGGGTTAGGCCGTGGCTTCCCCCCCCCCTTCTTCGATCGTGGCTCTTCTGGTGCATCGGGACCGCCGCGTCGTTATCCGTAAAGTTCCGCGCCCCCGGCCTAAACGTCGATCATCTATCAACAAGTAGGGAATTTCTCTCGTCTCTCACTTTTGTGTATCATGCGGGGTGGGCGTTACTTTTTTTCTCATGGAATTGGTTGAACCAAACCCTAATGAAGATAATAAACGAAGTTCTAAAGGAAGAAGGGGAAGGGGTTGTGATCGTTGTTATGCTTTATCTTGTGATCATCCCTTTTGTTGTACTGGTTTATGTTTTCTGAAAATTGAGGCCGTTGGTGGTCGTGTGTGTGCACTGTTGAATCCCCTCGTGATGTTTTAAATGGGTTGCTGAAATTGTGAACTCCTGCTGTAAAATTGGTTAACCACGTATATCCGGCTGAATAATTGAAAGCACCAGGATCAGCCCTTCTGTGATAACTCCCGGTTAGAACACACGGAATTTGAAATCATGGAGTGTGTTAAATCTTTTAAATCTGAAAATCCCTGACTTGTGTTGGTAGTGGTTGGTGGTTGTTTTCCCTTCGGGCCGTTTGCAGGAAATGTGGGAGGGGATGGGATCCCCTGTTCTTTTTATACTCTCGGTGGCTGTGTGAATTTGGGGGATGGGATCTCCTGTTGGTATGGTTTCAATGGTTGTGAGTTTTTATCACAAATCGGGGAGAGATCCTCTATTGGCAAAACCGGGTGTGAGTGTTTTGGTTGATCTATGCTTTTGACGCTTTCCTTGGTTATGCTTATGGTAGTTGCCCATTAGTGCTTAAAAATTAATTGAACATTTTGACTGAACGTGAAACAAGAATGGGACAAATGGTTTTGTGGACAAGGGTCGTGAATTGTGACTCGGACGCTGTGGTATTGTGTTCTGTAGGTTGGCTAGGAAAACCTAAGTTTTGGGTGAGTGTTTGTTACCTATATCTATACTTGTAGCTTTGTGTTTCTTATTTGCGCCCCACCCAAGTTGAGCACTTAGTGCCAAACACCCCCACTTATGGGGGAAGGGTGTTTTTTCCCAACACTATACTTGTGGCTGGTTATTAGCTTCTTTTCTGCTCCCTTTCCTGGATAGCCCAAGTACCTTCGGGCAGGCTGTGATGGCCTGAAGTCCATTATTAGCCCAAGAACCATCGGGTAGGGTGTTGTGGTGGTTGGCCAGGTGTGTGCGGCAGGTGGTTTCCCAAGTGTCTTCGGGATGAGGCCCAGGTGTTTTCGGGCGTGGCAGTGGATCCTTTAGCCCAGGTGTCTTCGGGCGTAGCGGTGGTTGTTCTGGCCTAGGTGTTTGCAGGCATGGTTACATGTGACAGTTGAGGCCCAGGTGTGTGCGGGCGGGATTTGGCAGTGGGACTGCGTGTGGTTGTGGCCCAGGTGTGTGCGGGTGGGTTTGGCAGTGGGACTGCGTGTGGTTGTGGCCCAGGTGTGTGCGGGTGGGTGTGGAAGTGGGACTGCGGTGAGAATGGCGGGATTGGTCCGATGCGTAGGATGTCTTAATAACCAGTGGGAAAGTGGCGCGGGGTACCCAAACATCGATGTGCTCTTATATATATATTACTTGACTTGCGTTATTTGGGGAGCGAGCCTTGGTGAGGCCTGGGATGGATAGTTTGCCTTGTTAGGTGTTTGGTTTACTCTTTTCTCACGGGACTTTAGTACGTTCCCCCACTTGTGCACGAGAGTCTTGGTTTTCCCTACTGAGTGTACTTGTATGCTCACCCTACGTACATAAACTGCTTTTAGGTTTCCAGGAGGACTTCGGGGATCACGCAGGACCTTACTAGCTCGGACTTTTGGAGCAGTTGCAGTTGTTTCTCTTTTCTTTTTGGTACTTACCTTGTAGTCATCTTTTTGCACTTTGTGGCTTTCACTTTTGAAACATGTATGTGGGAATGGTTTACTTTGGGCTTTACTTTTCTTTCTACCTTGGTGTTGTCGGGTTTTCTCCTCCTTATCTTTCGATCCTATAAAATAAAAAGGGTAATGCCTTCCATTTGCGAGAATTTACTATACCCTTGGTGCTAGTCGCCACTCCGGGACCTATTGAAGGCGGGTTTCGGGGGTCATTATCTCTCCTTCAACTTAAAGAAGGAAGGGTCGGGCAACCTGCTGACCCTTCCCTCCTTTTGGTGAAGGCGGGTCGTGACAGAATGGTATCAGAGGTGAGGTTGAGAGATAGGACGGAGTCTGTAGTTAGGCACAGTAAGTATTGCATGGGATGGTAAGGCAACAACGTTGGGTGACCTTGGTGCGTGAATTAGGCCAGGGAGGACCGGCTAGGACACGGGATTTTAGGGCCCCCCGTGATCCGATGCAAGGACTCTGGACCTACCGAACGACCAAGTGAGGCCACACTGATTGCAGGGTAGAGACCCTAGGAAAGGTACATGCATCATAAATGACTTGTGTTCTTGTGTTTCTGGGATGTCTTGGGAAATTAAGAATAAATTAAATCTTGATAAGTTTTGAGAACGGTTTTCTTTGAACTACTGGGCTTAGGCATTCCTTGTTTACCTTGCAGCTATGGCACCTGGAAGGCGACCACGTGTGGTACAGGCGATCGAGACTCCTGAGACTACTTTGGCCAATCGGCAGATAGCTGATCGGGAGGAAGAGGACGACCAGTGGCAGAAGACTCCTCGAGCCTTTCAGCGACAGGCCCTCGAGAAATATGAGGGCAGCACCTCCGACATGAAGACGGAAGGATGGCTGGAGGAGCTAGTCATAGCCTTCGGCCTGATTTGGGCCCCGGCTGAGTACTGGGTTCCTCTGGCTGTTAGCCAGATGCGAGGAGCGGCACGTCAGTGGTGGATGCTTCACCTGGGGATTAGGAAAGAGTCTGAGGTTGCTTGGGCGGATTTCGAGAAGGAGTTCCGGGCGGAGTTTCTCTCCTCGACAATGAAGGCGGAGAAGAGGCAGGAGATACTCTCCCTCCAGCAGGGGAGCATGTCCGTGAGGGAACTTGGAATCAAGTTCAAGGACCTCCTGCGTTTTGCTCCGGACCTCTTTCCCGATGAGGAGTCTCGGGCAAGACGTTTGGAGGAGGCGCTCCGACCCTCCCTCCAGTATGCTGTTACCCCCTTTACCCTTCCGACATACTTAGAGGTTCAGAAGAAGGCCGAAGTGGTGGAAAGGATGCATGCTCTGGGTGGAGTGTCACGAGAAGGGATCCAGCTGGGACCATTGAAGGGGAAGGCCGTCAGCACCAGGCCTCCAGCATCGGGACCCTCCAGGTTCCGACCCGCAGGGAGCAGGCCGCAGCAGTTTCAGTTTCGATCCCCTGGCCCAAGTTCTTTTCCTTCAGGCTCGGGACCACGGTGCTTCATCTGCGGGAGCCCTGGACATCTTCGGAGTCAGTGCCCCGATCGGGTGCAGTACAGCAGTGGCAGTCATCCCCAGCGTCCGCCGCAGCAGCAGTTCCCGGCCAGACCCTTCCAGCAGCAGCAGTAGGGACAGCGAGCTCCCGCTCCTCCGCAGACAGACATAGGAGGGGGAGGCCGACCTCAGGGCGCTCCCCAGGGACCTCGACCAGGGCGTGGTCGGGGAGGTGGCCGACAGCCGAGGGGCAGGGGAGCTGGGCGTGGATAGTTACACGCCGCAGAAGCAACAGTTCCAGCAGGGCCAGAGGTTGTTCGAGGTACGATCAGTGTGTTTAGCACTCTTGCTTATGCTTTGTTCGATACCGGAGCTTCGCACTCCTTTGTTGCACCCAGTCTAGCCCGCGCCTTGGGTCTAGATGCCGAGAGACTTCCAGTGCCCCTGGTGTTGATCACACCAGTTGGAGGTCAGACCGACTTGATGTTCGTTTGTCGGGGATGTAGACTGATGTTGGGGCCACATCAGTCGGTTAAGGATCTCCTTCTGCTACAGATTAGGCCGTACGATGTCATCCTAGGCATCGACTGGCTATTTTCTGTGTGCGCCGTCATCGACTGTTTCCAAGGGAGGGTGGTGTTCTCCGGTTTGGACGGCCAGCGTGTTACTTTCACCGGCGAGCGGAGCTGTCCGAAGGGAAACAGGAGGGAGGAACCTCTCCTCTCCTTGTTGACCGAACTGACGATAGAATCAACAGATGAGGAAATGGTGGAAGTACCAGAGATCGTTCGTGAATTTATGGACGTCTTTCCTGAGGAGGTGACAACTCTACCCCCTCGACGTGATATCGAGTTCGGGATAGACCTGCAGCCCGGCTCTCGACCAATCTCGATGGCTCCTTACCGGATGGCACCTTCGGAGCTACGGGAGTTGCGGATACAGATTGGCGATCTGATGAAGAGGGGTTATGTTCGTCCAAGTGCATCACCGTGGGGTTCCCCAGTCTTGTTCGCAAAGAAGGCAGATGGTGGCCTCAGGTTGTGCATCGATTACAGGAGGCTGAATCAGGTAACGATCAAGAACCGCTACCCTCTTCCGAGGATAGATGATCTTTTCGACCAGCTGAAGGGGGAAGGATGGTTCTCGAAGATCGACCTGCGATCCGGGTACCACCAGCTGAGGGTGAAGGATAGCGACGTCCCGAAGACGGTGTTCAGGTGCAGGTATGGGCACTTCGAGTTCGTGGTCATGCCCTTTGGTGTTACGAACGCCCCGGCCGTGTTCATGGGGCTTATGAACTCCATCTTTCGGGAGTACCTGGATCGGTTTGTGGTGGTGTTCATCGACGATATCCTGATCTATTCAAAGTCAGAAGAGGACCATGCAGAGCACCTGAGGACAGTTTTGGAGGTCCTCCGACAGCACCAGCTCTATGGGAAGTTGTCAAAGTGCAAGTTCTGGACACGAGAAGTGCACTTCCTCGGACATGTAGTGTCTGAGCAGGGAGTAGCAGTCGACCCATCAAAGGTTGAGGCAATTGTTTCTTGGGAAGCACCCAAGAATGTGGCGGAAGTTCGGAGTTTCCTCGGACTGGCAGGCTACTACCGGAGGTTCGTACCCAACTTCTCCCGGGTAGCAGCCCCTTTGACGACTTTGACCAAGAAGGACCAGGTTTTCATGTGGAGAGAGCAATGTGAGTCGTCCTTCAGCTAACTTAAAGAAAAACTAGTTAGTGCCCCAGTGTTGAGATTACCAGAAGAAGGGATGGCCTATGAGGTATTCTGTGATGCTTCAGGACAGGGCCTGGGGTGCGTATTGATGCAGCGACAAGGGGTGATCTCTTACGGGTCCAGGCAGCTACGCCCCCATGAGCGGAACTATGCCACCCATGACCTGGAGCTTGCAGCGGTGGTGTTTTCATTGAGGCTGTGGCGACATTACCTCTTTGGGGAGCGCTTTGTGGTCTTCACCGATCACAAAAGCTTGCGCTATATCTTCTCCCAGCGTGACTTGAACTTGCGACAGCGGAGGTGGGTCGAGTTTCTCCAGGACTACGACTTTGAGATCTCATACACTGAAGGTAAGGGAAACGTTGTGGCTGATGCCCTGAGCAGGAAGCCGCATCAGGAGGTGGTTCGGGAATCTGCTGATGCTTGGAAGGCGATGGGGGAGTTGGCTGCCTTGCACTTGGATGCAAGGGTGGAAGGTACTAGAGGCTGTTTGTTTCAGATGACAGTACAGTCCTCTTTGTTGCAGCAAGTGGAAGAGTCTCAGTGGGGAGATCCTGAGGTGGAAGTGTTGCGGGATCGTGTCGATCAAGGGAATGCCCCGGAAGGATGGTCGGAGGACAGCCGACGTCGGATGCTCTTTCATCGGAGGTTGTTTGTTCCAGAGGTGATGCGTGATGAAGTCCTTCGTGAGTTCCATAGCTCAGCCTTGGCAGTACATCCGGGTGTTTCGAAAATGTACCAAGGCCTGAGGGGACAGTTTTGGTGGCCCGGGGTGAAACGGGCAGTGACAGAGTTCGTGGCTAAATGCCTGGTGTGTCAGCAGGTGAAGGTGGTCTGTTGCATCCTCTAGATGTTCCCGAGTGGAAGTGGGACGACGTCTCGATGGACTTCGTCACGGGACTACCCAGAGCTCAGGGCGGGCATGATGCTATCTGGGTAGTGGTGGATCGATTGACAAAATCTGCTCACTTCTTGGCTATCAAGGAGTCAGGACCCATGAGTACCTTAGCACAGAGCTACGTGGATGAGGTGGTGCGTTTGCACGGAGTTCCGAAAACGATCGTCTCAGATCGGGACACTCGATTCACCTCACGAGTTTGGAAGGGGTTACAGCATGCTTTTGGCACCCAACTACGCCTTATCACCGCTTTTCACCCTCAGACTGATGGACAGACAGAGCGGACTATCCAGACTTTGGAGGACATGCTGCGAGCATGTGTTCTGGATTTCGGAGGATCATGGGTACGACACTTGCCTTTAGTAGAGTTTTCCTACAACAACAGTTTTCACTCTACTATCGGCATGGCTCCTTTTGAGGCTTTGTATGGAAGACCATGTCGTTCACCCTTATGCTGGGCAGAGGTTGGTGAGACTGGTACTCTTGGACCAGAAGTAGTGCAGAGCACCACGGAGAAAGTCCAGCTAGTGCGGGAGAGGATGAAAGCAGCTCAGGATCGGCAGAAATCTTATGCTGATCGTCGGAGGAGGCCCCTGAAGTTCGAGGTGGGAGATCATGTGTTTTTGACGGTTTCCCCTCGACGGGGGCAGCGGAGGTTCGGAAAGGGGAGTAAGCTCTCCCCTAGGTTAATCGGACCTTTCGAGGTGCTGAGGCGAGTTGGCGAGGTAGCATATCAGCTGGCCCTACCACCTCAGTTGGAGAGGGTCCATGACGTCTTCCATGTCTCCCAGCTTCATCAGTACTTACATGATGACTCTCAGGTCATCAACTGGGGAGAGCTAGATGTGGGAGGAGACGCGACCTTCGAGGAACGGCCAGTCAGAATCGAGGATCGCAAGGAGAAAGTGCTCCGTGGATGAACTGTCGGCCTGGTTCTTGTGTTGTGGAGACATGGCGGCCTCGAAGAGAGTACGTGGGAGAGGGAAGCACAGATGCGTGCCCAATACCCCGAGTTGTTCTGAGCTTTGAACCTTTGGTGCCTGTTGTGACAGAACGTTTGACCTTTTTGGCTATGAAATGTGCTAGTTCCTTTCCTCTGTTATGTGTGGAAAGCCCCGGCTAAAGGGAAGGGGAAACCCGACCCCTAATCAGGACGCATTAAGGTGGATGCGATTAAACCCGTGCGGGCGAGTCAGTGCCACCCAAAGCGGATAATATCTTGAAATGGGGGAGGGGAACTCCCCAAACCCACATGACCGGGCGGTTTGGCGTGGTATGTTGCTTGGTTCTTGACAGGGAGTGTTTTCAATTAGCGGGGGTCCACTCCTAAGAGGTATCTTCGAAGATGGTTGTACGGATCCTTTCTTTCCTTCTGGTTTGTTTTGATTCTCGGGGACGAGAATCGTTTAAGAGGTATCTGATGTGATGACCCAGACCCCCCTTGGTCCCTTCCTTTGCCAAAAATCTGGTTTCATTGCGGGACACCGATCGGTGAGACCCATCGGTGAGACCGATCGGTGAGACCGACCGGTGAGACCGATCGGTGAGACCGACCGGTGAGACCGATCGGTGAGACCGACCGGTGAGACCGACCGGTGAGACCGATCGGTGAGACCGACCGGTGAGACCGATCGGTGAGACCGATCGGTGAGACCGATCGGTGAGACCGATCGGTGACACCGATCGGTGAGACCGACCGGTGAGACCGATCGGTGACACCCATCGGTGAGACCGATCGGTGACACCGATCGGTGACACCGACCGGTGACACCGACCGGTGACACCGATCGGTGACACCGACCGGTGAGACCGATCGGTGACACCGATCGCTGAGACCGATCGGTGAGACCGGCCGACGTCGCTCGGCCCTGCCAAGTTGTTCCAGTAACGTTCCTTTTTCGCAAATAGGGTTTTAAACCCTATTCTGCCTTGTTAAAAAAATCTTGGAAATCCGAAACGCGCACAAAGGTTTTAATTAAATGCTTCATTAATTCATGGGTCGGTTCAAACCACCCAGCGCCATTAATGATGAGTCAAGCCACGTGGTCAACCCACGACTCCCTCGTCTTCCGTGGTTTTTTGTTTCATCTCAACCGTCCCCAGCTCTTATAAATTAAGGGTTAGGCCGTGGCTTCCCCCACCTTCTTCGATCGTGGCTCTTCTGGTGCATCGGGACCGCTGCGTCGTTATCCGTAAAGTTCCGCGCCCCCGGCCTAAACGTCGATCATCTATCAACAAGTAGGGAATTTCTCTCGTCTCTCACTTTTGTGTATCATGCGGGGTGGGCGTTACTTTTGTTCCCATGGAATTGGTTGAACCAAACCCTAATGAAGAGAATAAACGAAGTTCTAAAGGAAGAAGGGGAAGGGGTTGTGATCGTTGTTATGCTTTATCTTGTGATCATCCCTTTTGTTGTACTGGTTTATGTTTTCTGAAAATTGAGGCCGTTGGTGGTCGTGTGTGTGCACTGTTGAATCCACTCGTGATGTTTTAAATGGGTTGCTGAAATTGTGAACTCCTGCTGTAAAATTGGTTAACCACGTATATCCGGCTGAATAATTGAAAGCACCAGGATTAGCCCTTCTGTGATAACTCCCGGTTAGAACACACGGAATTTGAAATCATGGAGTGTGTTAAATCTTTTAAATCTAAAAATCCCTGACTTGTGTTGGTAGTGGTTGGTGGTTGTTTTCCCTTCGGGCCGTTTGCAGTAAATGTGGGAGGGGATGGGATCCCCTGTTCTTTTTATACTCTCGGTGGCTGTGTGAATTTGGGGGATGGGATCTCCTGTTGGTATGGTTTTAGTGGTTGTGAGTTTTTATCACAAATTGGGGAGAGATCCTCTGTTGGCAAAACCGGGTGTGAGTGTTTTGGTTGATCTATGCTTTTGACGCTTTCCTTGGTTATGCTTATGGTAGTTGCCCAGTAGTACTTAAAAATTAATTGAACATTTTGACTGAACGTGAAACAAGAATGGGACAAATGGTTTTGTGGACAAGGGTCGTGAATTGTGACTCGGACGCTGTGGTATTGTGTTCTGTAGGTTGGCTAGGAAAACCTAAGTTTTGGGTGAGTGTTTGTTACCTATATCTATACTTGTAGCTTTGTGTTTCTTATTCGCTCCCCACCCAAGTTGAGCACTTAGTGCCAAACACCCCCACTTATGGGGGAAGGGTGTTTTTTCCCAACACTATACTTGTGGCTGGTTATTAGCTCCTTTTCTGCTCCCTTTCCCGGATAGCCCAAGTACCTTCGGGCAGGCTGTGATGGCCTGAAGTCCATTATTAGCCCAAGAACCATCGGGCAGGGTGTTGTGGTGGTTGGCCAGGTGTGTGCGGCAGGTGGTTTCCCAAGTGTCTTCGGGATGAGGCCCAGGTGTTTTCGGGCGTGGCAGTGGATCCTTTAGCCCAGGTGTCTTCGGGCGTAGCGGTGGTTGTTCTGGCCTAGGTGTTTGCAGGCATGGTTACATGTGACATTTGAGGCCCAGGTGTGTGCGGGCGGGATTTGGCAGTGGGACTGCGTGTGGTTGTGGCCCAGGTGTGTGCGGGCGGGTTTGGCAGTGGGACTGCGTGTGGTTGTGGCCCATGTGTGTGCGGGCGGGTGTGGCAGTGGGACTGCGGTGAGAATGGCGGGATTGGTCCGATGCGTAGGATGTCTTAATAACCAGTGGGAAAGTGGCGCGGGGTACCCAAACATCGATGTGCTCTTATATATATATTACTTGACTTGCGTTATTTGGGGAGCGAGCCTTGGTGAGGCCTGGGATGGATAGTTTGCCTTGTTAGGTGTTTGGTTTACTCTTTTCTCACGGGACTTTAGTACGTTCCCCCACTTGTGCACGAGAGTCTTGGTTTTCTCTACTGAGTGTACTTGTATGCTCACCCTACGTACATAAACTGCTTTCAGGTTTCCAGGAGGACTTCGGGGATCACGCAGGACCTTACTAGCTCGGACTTTTGGAGCAGTTGCAGTTGTTTCTCTTTTCTTTTTGGTACTTACCTTGTAGTCATCTTTTTTCACTTTGTGGCTTTCACTTTTGAAACATGCATGTGGGAATGGTTTACTTTGGGCTTTACTTTTCTTTCTACCTTGGTGTTGTTGGGTTTTCTCCTTCTTATCTTTCGATCCTATAAAATAAAAAGGGTAATGCCTTCCATTTACGAGAATTTACTATACCCTTGGTGCTAGTCGCCACTCCGGGACCTATTGAAGGCGGGTTTCGGGGGTCATTATCTCTCCTTCAACTTAAAGAAGGAAGGGTCGGGCAACCTGCTGACCCTTCCCTCCTTTTGGTGAAGGCGGGTCGTGACATATAATGAATTAAAATTATATTTATTAATGCAATACCTCAATCACAAAAATGAATGAATTAATATAAAAAGACGAAATTTAAATAAAATTTATCATGTGTAAATGTTTTATCCAAACATGGTTAATTAATTAAGTAAACATACACTTAAGTATTAATAATACATGTAAGAGATAAAACAAGATAAAAAATTATTCATAATAAAATAAAATCACTCTATCTAATATTAAGTCAGACTAAGCCTTCTATTACATGATTAGGTACAAAACTCAATATAACTATTTTTCTAACCAACCCTTGTTGGGAAACTTACTTTTATAAGGGGGGTTCTTATGAAATTTTTGGGTAAACTTAACCATTTTACATAAAGAGGAGTATACCTTAATAAACTTGGTGTAATTTGGAGGTAAGTGTTGAGAAAATCCAATTCATGATTTCTGGATTGGGGAGTCCACTCAATGGATCAAGGAGCTAAAAGCCTATAGTTAGAAAAGATTTACGTACCTAAATACCTTCAAAATAGCTTGACCAACCCTTGTTGGGTTATATGAAGGTGGATATGGATCATTTCCACTAGAATGTCCTAGAAACTAGACATTCCAAGTTCAATGATGAGGGATATTGAGACTTGATAAAATAGTGGGAGATTTAATAAAATTAATTAATTATTTCTCAAAAAAATGTAATCAAGAAAAGTAATAATAATATACTCTTTTAATCATAGAATAAAATTACAAGATCACTATCCCTATGATCAATATTTGATAAATACAATCTCCTCATTGGTAGTAACTTCAATGAGTGGTTTAGATGCCATTGGGTTGTTCTACACCATGAATGGAAATCTTACGCGCCAGAATCCTTAATGCATGATTCTCCTAATCAAGAGTCGAGTCATGAAGAGTTCTTAGTCTACTAAAAACATATGAACAGCATGGTCAGCATTCAATATTTTGTGTTTTTATCTATGTCTAGTGAACTCATGGAGTCTCACGAAAACATGGATGTGTATAGAATTATTGAGAACCATTATGGTCTTTACCAGGAGAGACCTAGACAGGAACAATTTGAGATTTCCAAGGATCTCTTTCAGAGTAAGCATGGAGAGGGTTCCCTAGCTGTGCCTCACATAGTCAATCTCGTTGGCTATATTGAGTGCATATAGGTTCCAGGGTTTAAACTCCCCAAATAACTAGGAATTGATCTCATTCTTAAATCACTCCCTCATAGATTCTCCAATTTTGTGGTGAATTTTAATATGAACAACATTGATAAGTCTCTTCCAAATCTTATTATCCTCCTTCCCTAAGTAGATAAAGATATGAAGTGAAAAAATCCTTCTGTCCTTATGGTGAACAAGTGTAAAGTTAAAGAAAATAGATTTAATACCAAAGCTACTTCATGCCCTTCCAAGAAGAAGACGGTCAAAGGGAAAACAAGGGAATAATATGATGTCTATTTCGCACGTGGAAAGAAGTTCTACTGAGATAAAAACATCACCCAGCTAAAGAAGCAAGGGGATGATTTAGGTTTATTTTTTATTGAGTGAAATTTATCTATTTCTAAAAATTGGTTATTAGATATAGATTTTAGTGCTCACATATGTATTAAAATACAGAAACCAAGTAGATTAAAAAAATTAACTGTGGGGATGTAGATCTATGAGAACCCAATGGAGATAAACTTGCTATTTTATTCATCACAGACTACCACCTCACATTGTTGACCAGGATGATCTTAGTTTTAAAGGGTTTTTATTATGTGCCTTTAGTTACCAAAAAACATTATTTATGTTTTTAAACTAGATACAGATGGATTTATTTTCAAATTTATAAATAAATGTTTCTTGTTTTATAAAGATATCATTTGTTATGGTAAGGAACATTTACATAACAGTCTTTATGAGTTGGATTACATGAACCAAGTAATAGAAATTCATAATGAAGTTACATCACATGACTCATACCACACCCAACATTGGAATCACCATCTAGGTCTTGTAAATGAAAAATTATTTACAAAATTACATAAAGATAGATATTTAGATTCATTCAAACTAAAACAACATGGTATATGTCACACATGTTTATAAGTCAAAATGACCAAAGCCCTATTTAGTGGGAAATTTGAAATGTCTAAAGATATTATATAATTAGTTAATACTTATGTGTGTGGACCATTTTATATTAAATAAAATGGTTGGTACTCATACTTCATAACTTTTACTGATGATTTTAGTAGATATGGATATATTTACCTAACAAGGTATAAGTGTGATCCTTTTGATAAATTCAAAGAATACAAGAATAAAGTTGAGAACTAGATTGGTAAAAATATTAAGAAAATTTGTTCATAAATATGTGTACAATATCTTAATAAATCCTTCATTGATTACTTATCAGAGTTTGGGATCCTATCCCAACTCACTCGTCCTTAAACGCCTCAGTGGAATAGTGTAAGCACAAGGAGGAACCACGCCTTGTTGGACATGGTGAGATCAATGATGAGTCATGCAAGTCTTAAATTATCTTTTTTGGGAATATACATTAAGAACAGTGGCACACATACTAAAAAAACAACCAATTAAATCGATAAATTGTAATCCATGTGAATTGTGTTATAGAAGAAAAGCCATGTTATTGAATTTACATGTGTAGTGAAGCAAAGTGTTTGTTAAGGCCTCTTCAGGTAAAAAACTTGCACCCCAAGGAAAAAAGTGTTCCTTTATATGATACCACAAGGAAACAATGGGATATTACCTATACTACCTCTCAGAAAAAAGGTTTATAGTGTAAACACACACCATATTCCTTGAGAGGGATCATGATCACACTGTGATTCACAATTTCATTTTCACCCTTACACCATTGTACTAAACAGGTTTTGTATTAAAAATTATAAAAATAATAAAAAATTAAACATCATGTTTGATTCAATTATTTTTTTATAACTTTTAAAAATGAAAATGTTACGTGTTTTGATAATATCATTGTAGGTGGATATTATTTAGAGGTCCCATGATGATGTCTAAGAAAAATGGGCTAAACTGCATAGGATCCAAGCACACCAATGGACTCAACCACACAATTATACTAAACCGTACATCCAAATAAGATTATATTTTTTTGTGGTCCAAAATTAAATTGGATACATTTCATATGAAAAAAACCCAATCTTAATTCGTCAATTATGGGGCCCATCCACACTAATCTGTATAAGGAACCGAATATTAAAAATGTCAAAAACAATGTTTTATATTCTATCTATATCTATGGATGTGATTTAACAAATGGTTCCAAAGTTTTGATGGAGATATTAATGATGTGGGTTTACAAATTTTTATTTTTTTAAGTAGATAAGACTTTTTGGCCACCCAAAACCTTGTTCCAAGTGGTTTTAAGAAATTTGTGTGCCCAAAACCACCTTCCAGTTTGACTATAAAATAGAACCTTGGGTTCCCTATTTGTAAGTTTGGCCAGGAGGTAGTGATATTGTATTTTGGAGACACATATGAGTATTCTCCTCATCCAAGAAGTTATTGAGGCCCCTATCCTCATAGGGGGTCGAGGATGAAGTTGAAGTTCCACCCGAGGCTTCTCCTCCTCTCAATGGCGAGCTAAATGGTAGAAGATCATTTCAAGGGAGCTACACATGCTTGGGAGGGAGTTCCAACACATTTTATTCTAATTGTTTTGTGTAATTTTTGTTTTAAATATTTTACTTATTTCATATCTTGACATTATTCTCCCTTGATTTCATTTCTTTTGATATAATTAAGTGAAACGCTTTTTATTTCAACACCGATTGTGTTGAGATTTCAAGTGGGAATCTTGGGTTTTTCTAATTGGACAACGCAATAATCCTTTCTCTCTCACACATATATGAGATTTAAATTTGATTTTGTATCCATTGTTATATTATTTAGGACCAAACCTTGACAACACGATTTTTGTGTCATGGATTTCTTCTTTGTGCATCATTTTAAGGGGTAAGAGGTGAATCAAGATCTTGACAACCCTCTACCAAATAATTAAACAAAACCATGTGAAATTTTCAGAAAAATGAACTATCCATGATTTTTAGTGAACTTAAAATGATCTCATTCTCTCATAATTTTTAAATCAACACCTTTATTTATCAACTATTAAACTCTTTAATTACGTCATTTTAGTTTTTAAAACAGTTTTCAAAACCACCCCCCTATTTTAGTAATCGTTATTAAAAATACACACTTTGAACATACAACAATACTTTAGATATGACCTAGGGTCTTCCCTATAATACAAATAAACCATAAAAACATAATCAATTTGATGTTTCATGACAATTTAGTCAAAGTTTGGCATCGTTTCTGGGGTGCACTTTGGTTTTTAGTGTATTTTTTTATAATATTTTTGTAAATTTTGTGAATATTTATTTTTTTCATCTTATACCTTTTCATATATTTGTGTTTTCTAATTTATTTCTTATGTAGGTTCTATTCATGACACGTTATACTCCAGGATATTTACCCCCTTTCAAACCCAAACCAGAGAGAATCCTACATGAACGACAACAAGATGCACTAGACAACCCTTTGAAGGGGGACACACCACAACTTGAGACTTTTCTAAATCCAAATTCTTCTGTAACCAAATTAGAAACTGAAATTAATGTGTATAACATGGCTGAAAACAATAGAACACTAAAATAACTAACCTCACCTGATGTTGATATCCAACCCACAAACATTCAAATATAAGGTGAGGCACCCAATTTAGAGCTAAAATATAGTTTAATTCACTTATTACCAAGATTCCATGGACTCGTGAGAGAAGATCCTAATAAGAACTTAAAATAATTTCATAATGTGTATTATACATTAATACCTTCAAATGTGGATAAAGAAAAATTAAATATTAGGGAATTTCCTTTTTCATTATAAGACACAGCAAAAGACTAGCTTTGCTATGTAAATTCACCAATTAGAGGCTAGGTAGACATGAAACGTCTTTTTCTTGAAATATATTTCTCAACCTCTCGTACTAAAACTATATAGAAATATTTTTTTGGTATAAATAAATTACAAGGGGAAACATTACATGAATATTGGGAACACTTTAAAAGGTTATGTTCAAGTTTCCCACACCACCAAATAAGTGATCAACTTTTAATTCATTATTTTTATGAATTTTTAATTCATGTTGATCGAAATATGATTGATGTTGCTGCAGGTGGTGAACTAGTTGATAAAATCCCAATTACGACAATAACAATAATTGAGAACATGGAACAAAACACTCAACAATTCGTTCCAAGGTCTAGTGTACCCATTTGAGGAGTCCATGAGGTGAAAAGTATTGAATTTGAGAAGAAGTTGGACATGAAGTTCGAAGAGGTAAGTACCCTTCTTCGAAAACTTACTCTTTGTAAGGGAAATCCCAATCTCGTCCTCCCATACATTGTGGTATATGTTCTTATTACACCCACTACTTTGACCAATTTCCCCAATTGAGAGAAACTTCTGAGAGTTGTGAGGAAATATTTCCAGGCCACCCCTATAACCAACCCTTTAAGCAAGACCATACTATCCATACAACCCTGGGTCAAAATAAAACCAAGATTATAGGAAAGAAGGTATTCAAACCAACCTCAAAAACAATGGAACCAACCGGGTAAGAGTAGTCATCCATCACCACCACATAGAAATACCCAACCACCACAATGGTCTTTCTAACCGCCCCCTCCAAAACTTGATCCTAGACTATAAGATATGATGAAACAAATAGTTTCCAAAAAACCAACCAATCAGCTATACAAGACCTAAAAACCCAATTAGGCCAAATCGCTAACTCTGTGGGGGAAATTCAAAGACATGGGTCGGGTAAACTACCCTCTAAACTAGTAGTTAACCCTAGAGATAAGGGAAATGTTAGTTACATCACCCTTAAAAGTGGGAAACAACTTAAAACCAAAATGAACCCTCTATTAGAGTCATCCCCTCCTAAGGAAACTATCATCCCAACTGCTAAAAATGGTCCAAGAGTAGAAAATCCTTATCCTGAGAGAAGATATTCTAAAGGAAAGAGTGTGTCTATTGATGAGTCACTTGTCCCAACCATTCTTCTTCCATTTCTCCAAAGGGACACCCAACCAAGAAAATAAAAGGAAACTAAAATTGATAAGTAATATTGGAAAGTTTCAAAACAATTGAAGGTTAAAATTCCTTTTATTTATGTTGTGAATAAAATTCCAAGATATGCCAAGTTTATGAAGGATATGTGTACACAACAAAGGTGAATTAGAGGTAATGAGAAGGTGAGCTTGGGGAGGAATGTTTCATCATTGATCGATCCATCACTTCCCACAAAATGCAACAATCTAGGAACATTCTCAATTTCATACACCGTAGAAAAGTATTCATTTCCCAACATTATGCATTATTTAGGTGCTTTTTAAAATGTGATGTCTCACTTGATTTACTCCTCATTGAAGGTCGGGGAATTGGAGCCCACAAGAATTGTTGTTCAACTAGAAAACTGAATTACCGCACACCCCTCTAGTGTGTTAGAGGATGTTCTTGTGAGGGTGAAAATTTTAATTTTTCTTGCTGATTTTTACGTGCTAAAAAATGAAGATGACATGATGAATAGACATGTCCTTATTATATTGGGGAGACCATTCCTAAAAATTGCCATAACCATAATTAATTTCCATAATGGTATATTATTTATGGAGTTTAGTGAAGACTTTTTCCACTTCAACATCCTTGATTCCATGAATCACCCCTCAGAAGAACATTCCTCTCTTTCTATTAATTCAATTTATGTACTCCCTTACCTTAAAAACACTTATTTTCATTCACCTAATTCCCATTATGAGTTTTCATCATTGATTGAAATACTAGGAAATGAATCATGCATATAATTTTGTACCAGTCTATAAAAATGTCATGCATGTTTATTAATTGATGATTTCTTGAACATTAAGGATCACATGACCATTGATGATACTGGTAAGCTTGTAAAATCCCATTCCCCATAAGAGTATGATTCCATTGAGTATTTAGATGAGATTAGTGACCTTTCACTTTCACACACACTCCCATAAATCCAAAATCCACCTGAATTGGAACTAAAAAAACTACCTCAAGATTTAAAATATTCATATCTTGGGAATGGAAACAAGCTTCATGTCATCATTTCTAGTTCACTCCCTCCAAAGCATGAATCACGACTACTTGAACTATTGAATGAGTATAAACAATCATTGGGATGGACACTTGTGAACATTCCTGATATTATCCCATAAATTTGCACACATCATACATTGTTAAATGATGAGGCTAAACCAGTAAGGAAATCACAACGTTGGCTAAACCCAAACCTCCTAGATGCTGTTAAAAAAGATGTAACAAAATTATTGGTTGCTGGAATCATTTACCCCATCTTTGACAGCTAATGGGTCATTCTAGTACAAATGGTTCCTAAAAACATTGGTCCAACAGTAATAAAAAATGAAAACAATGAATTACTTCCAACTTGTGTGTAGAATAGTGGGCATGTCTGTATAGACTATCACTGATTAAACCAACACACTAGGAAGGGCCATTTCCCATTTCTATTCATTGACCATATTCTAGAGAGGATAATAGGGAAGTACCATTACTATTTCCTTTATGGTTATTTTGGATACATTCATATCCATATTGCTCCTGAGAATCTTGAAAAGACAACCTTTACTTGCCCCTTTGGCACATTTTCATATAGAAGGATATCATTTGGTCTGTGTAATGCTCCAAGTACTTTCCAATGATTCATGGTTAGTATTTTTTTGGATTACTGATATAATTTCATGGAAGTATTCATGGATGATTTCACTATGTATAGATCCTCTTTTTATGAATGTTTGATTAGTCTCGGTCCCATCCTACATTGATGTATTGAAAAGAATATTGTATTAAATTATGTGAAATTCCATTTCATGGTGCGACAAGGTATTGTTTTGGAACATTTCATTTATGGGTATGGTATCCAAGTTGATAAATAAAAACTGGATGTAATTTGTTCCCTACCATTCTCCAAAAATGTTCAGCATGTATGGTGTTTCCTCGGTCATGATGGATTTTACTATCATTTCATTTGTGAATTTATTAAAAATACACTCCCCCAATCCTGATTACTCAAAAAAGGAAAGGAAATTGTTTTGATAAAGAATTTGAGGAAGCTTTTAATAAGTTAAAATCGAGTCTCACATATACCCTGGTAATCCAACCACCTCAATGGGATTTACCATTTGAGCTCATGTGTGATGCCTCTAAATATGTAGTTGGGTCAGTCTTATCATAAATGGTTGATTGAGATCCACATTTCATTGCCTATGACCCATATAATTTGGACCCTACCCAAGAAAACTACACAAAAACTAAAAAGGAATTTCTTACCATTGAGTTTTCCTTGGATAAATTTAGTTCATATCTTTTAGGGTCAAAATTCATTGTGTTCTCAGACCATGTATCCCCCTCTAGTATCTCCTTGAGAAATCGAAAGCCAAAATACTTCTCATTAACTATATTATCCTCCTTCAAGAATTCAATTTAGAAATTAGAGATAAAAAAGGATCATAGAATGTGGTGGCTGAATATATCAGTAGGATTCGCCCATCCTTGGACATTGAATCATCCCACTGTATTCCCATAAATGACATCTTTCTAGATTAAAAATTGTACTGAGTGCAAGATGATATTCCTTGGTATGAAAAAATTTTAAATTATTTCGTAGTATCTTTCATTCCTACTAATTTCAATAAAAACAAGGATGACCTTCTAAAACATGAGTCTCGTTGGTATATTTGGGATGACCCCTACCTTTGGAATATATGTAGTTATAAATCCCTTAGGCATTGTGTTCTCGATAGTGATTTTCGGTTTTTCCTTAGGTTCTGTAACACTCTTAATTGTGGGGGCCACTTTTGTCCCCAATGGACTGCTTGGAAGGTCATTTATTCTGGTCTCTTTTGGCCAACATTATTTTGGGATGCCCATGATTTCTATAAATCTTGTCCTCACTGTCAAAGAATGGGGAATGTATCTAAAAGAAATAAAATTTCATAACAACCCTTTATATTCTATGACATTTTCGATTTTTGGGGAATTGATTTTATGGGACCATTTCCTAATTAATTTGGGAACCTTTACATTCATCTGGCAGTAAATTATGGTACAAAATGGGTAGAGTCGTGATCTACAAGGACTGATGATTCAAAGGCAATTGTAGAAATTTTGAGAAACCAAATATTTTTTTAGTTTGGAATACCTAGGTTCATCATCAGTGACTTGGGTTCTCATTTCTTCAACCAAAAAATGCAATATCTTTTGCATCAGTATTAGGTCGGGCATCAAGTGTTTATTTCTTATCACCCATAAACCAATGGTCAAGATGAGGTGTCGAATAGAGAGGTTAAACAAATTCTTGAAAAAATGGTTCAACCCAACAAAAAATATTAGAGTCTTAGACTCGATGATTCATTATGGTCTTACCGTACTACTTTCAAAACTCCCATTGAAATGCCACCATATTGGCTAGTGTTTGTAAAGAGTTTTCATCTCCCTATTGAGATAGAGCATCAGGGATACTGGATGATTAAACAATTTAATTCTAGTCTTTCTGGTGAAAGTTCTCAAAGGAAGTTATATATTTAGGAGATGGAATAAATGAGAAGAGATTCATATGAGAACTCTTAGATTTATAAGGAGAAAACCAAGGCTTCCCACGACCACCTTATCCTTCATCGTCAGTTCCACATTGGGCAGAAGGTCCTCTTTTATAATGCAAGGATGAAGTTTCATCTAGATAATCTTTGTTCCAGCTGGTTTTTCCCAGACACTATTACTAATGTATCTCCATTTTTTGTTTTTTAGGTTTAAAATAAAAAAAAAACCAAGAAAACCTTCACTGTCGATGGGCAGTGGCTGAAGCACTTCCACAAATCCATTCTAGAGTCCCCAATGGAGGAACTCAAAGTTCAAGAAGAACTATATGAATAACACCCACCAAGTTTTATCCTTACTTCACAAATTCTATTTTATTATAGTGAGTACACTACACACTTTAGTTGTAGGGGGTGGGTATATTCCTAGGTTATTTATGAATTTTCATCATATTTATTTTTTTCTCTTTTTAACTTGCTCAATAGTATTGTTACTTTCCCCCCTTTCCCACCCCCTCAATTTTCTTCTAGAATATTACTCTTTTTTATTCCCACTTTATCATGTAAGATAATTCATGTTTAATCATGTAAGTTATTGAAAATTCATGAGTAATTTCTCTATTTTATTTTTTTTAACAATCAAAAAAATCTGATGAAATGTGCATTTCAACAAGAATTCAATATTGTGGTGTGACTTTCTCTTGAAATTTTGTTCTTTTTCTATGATATAAATTGTTGTATCATTTTGACACATTTGAAAAGAGTGGTAGCCTTTGTGTGAATAGTTTAAGTGAAAATTGTTTCACTTAATCTCTCCACACATATTTTCACCCAACCATGATGTGTGAAAATATCTTACTTAATAAAAGGTAAATATAAGTTAGGTTAATTTTTCTCTACCTTCAAAAATGATTTTTCCATAATTTTATTCCTTATGTGATCTATTTCATTACTGTACCAGATTGAACTATGTGTGTGTACCAATTATCTGACTATTATACACCCTCAAAAAAAACAAAAAAAGGTTGTGTCTTGGCTAGGTCAAAAACCACCCTTCCTCAAATTTTGATCTTGTTATAACTATTACAATTAGTGTCGTGAGGAGATCAAACATGGGTTGAGAGGAGAGTGTGAGATTTTTTCCAAGTGAAACTTTTGAAAAAAAATAATAAATTAGGGGAGTGATGAAATGAACAACATATGGGGATATCTAGGTCATGAGCGTATGGTTTAACTTCTAGGAATTCTTAATTGATTTTGTCTTTAAATTTGATTACAAAGGATGTGGGGAAGGTTCGGTGGAAAAAATCATGTATGTAGACAATTTTTAAAATAACATATATTTACTCGATAGAAAGTGGAGAGAATAGAATGAAATGGTTTTCATACACACACATGGATAATTAGTAACATGATTAAATTTTGAATTATTTCCTTCTATTGGTATCATGCATCTCATTGAATTTCTTTCTGATAAAATTTTTAGACGTCTTTTTCCATGCTCATTGAGAATAACTTTGTGTTGTTATTTTTTCTTTGATCACATTTCTATCAGGAATTAAATTTTCATTAAATGTTAAATATTTTTAATATTTAAAATATCTACAGGTATAATTTTTGGAAATATGAATTTGTCTAAGAGTGTAAATGTTTAGGTGTGGGGGTGTGATCGCACTGTGATTCATTGTTTCCTTTTCACCCTTACACCACTGTGCTAAACTGGTTTTGTATTTAAAATTATAAAAATAATAAAAAAAAATCAATTCATTTTTGAATCAATTATTTTGGGTTTATAAATGTTAAAAAGGGAAATGTTACTTGTTTTGATAATTTAATTGTAGGTGGAGGTGATTTGGATAGGCCATGATGATGTCCAAGAAAAATGGGCCAAACTGCGTAGGATCCAAGAACACCAGTGGACTCAACCAAACAATTCTACAAATAGTGAATCCAAATGGGATGATATATTTTAGACTAGTCCAAAATTAAATTTTCTACACTTCATATGAATAAACCCAACTCATTCATCCATTAACGGGACTATTAGAACCAATCTGTCATGGGAACTGAATCTACACAAAGTCAAAAACGGTGTTCTGTATTTTGTCTATATCTCCAATTGTGATTGTCCAAATGGTACCAAACTTTTGGTGGATGTATTTAGGAGGTGATTCTGCAAATTTTTAGTTTTTTCAAATAGTAGATAATTCTGTCTGGCCATCAAAAACCATGGGTCATGTGGTTTAAATAAATTCGTGTGCTCAAAACCACATTCCACTTTGCCTATAAAATGGAACCTTGGGATCCTCATTTGTAAGTTCGTCCAGGAGACAAAGATATAGTATTTTGGAGACCTAAAGGTGTCATATCCTCATCTAATAAGTTTTGGAGGACTTTATTTTCATATGGGGAACAAGGATGAAGGTAAAGTTCCACTCGTGCCTCCTCCTCCTTTCAATGGAGAGCTAAACAATGGACACTCATTTTGAAGGAGCCACACACACATGGGAGGGAGTTCTAGAACTTTTTCATCTACCGGTTTTGTGTTAAATATTTCACATATTTCTTATCTTTACATTATTCTCCATTTATTTCATTTCTTTTGAGATAATTAAGTGAAACATGTTTTATTTCAATATTGATTGGGTTGAGATTTCTTGTGGGGATCTTGGGTTTTTCTGATTGGAAAACATAACTATCCTTTCTCTCTCACACATATATGAGATTTTAGTATGCTTTGGTATCCCTTGTTATATGATTTAGAACCAAAACATGTCAATATTATTGTTGTGTCAAGGGTTGATTCTTTATGCATCGTTTTAAGGGTTAATAGGGGAATCAAGATCTTGACAACCCTCAACCAAAGAATTAAACAAAACCATGTGAAATTTTCAAAACAATTAACTTTCCAAGATGTGTAGTAAACTTGAAATGATCTCCTTATATCATAATTCTTAAATCATCACATTTATTTATCAACTATTAAACTCTTTAATTAAGTCATTTTAGCTTCTAAAACATTTTTGAAAACCACCCCCCTCTTTTAGTTATCTTTATTAAAAATACACACTTTAAACATCTAATGATATTTGAGAGACAACCTAGGGTCTTCAGTATACTATAAACCATCCTTAAAAACATAACCAATTTGGCGTGTTATGACAATGTGATCAGATCACATCTCTAAAATATATAGAGGTAGGGAGATAAATTTGGATAAAGTTGAGGCTCACGGAACACAAGAGTTGGTACCAAATCAGATTCCACAAATCCCCATGGAATAAGAAAATATTTCAGAGATAAAAAAAATACTTAGGAGTAAAAGAGATGTTAGAGAACTAGAACTGTATGTTTTTCTAGTTATCGAGGATGGTGACTCATTATTTTTTGATAATAATGACCCCCTAACCTGCAAGGAAGTAGTAAGTGGAACAGATGTTTCCAAGTGGTAAGAAGACATGAATAATGAAATGGATTCCACATACCAAAACCAAGTACAGATTTTGGTATCTCCTCCACTGGATGAAAATCCAGTTGGTTTCAAATTGGTATTCAAGAAGAAACTGGAAATGGAAGGACAAGTTAGTGCCTATAACAAACGACTGGTTTTAAAAGGGTTTAAACAACATCAAGGTATTTACTACAATGAAACATTTCCACCAGTTTCAATGATAAAATCCATAAGAATTATTCTTTCCATTATGGCTTACCATGCCTATGATATTTGGAAAATTGATGTGAAAATAGTCTTCCTTAACGGGAACCTTTAGGAAAATTTCTACATGACGCAACCTAAATGGTTTGTGACTCCAAAGGATGCTAGTAAGTTATGAAAGTTGTCGAAATCCATTTATGGAATAAAGCAAGCATCCAGGTCATGTAACATTCATTTGGAAGAAACTATAACAGAATTTGGTTTTATAAAGAATGAATGTGAGCGTTTTGTCTATAAATGGTTTAGTGGGGGTGAAATCATTTACTTAATTGTATATGTTGATGATATATTACTTATTGAAAATTAAATAGTAGTCTTACATTCTATTAAGGAATGATGGGATAAATTATTTTCCATGAAATACTTGGGAAAGGTAGCATATATTATTGGGATCAAGATCCATCGTGATAGTTCTACGAGGTTGTTCGGCCTAAGCCAAATTAAATACATTGAAAATATACCGAAGAGATTTAGTATGTAGAAATACAAGATGGTATTGTTATCGACGTCACATCACATTCATCTTTCCAATAAAATGTTTCCTTAGGTTCATAAGGAAAGAAATATAATGGAAAGTATTCTATACACATTAGAAATTGGGTTAGTAATACATGTTAGGCTTTGTAATGGGATAGATGTCCCCTATGCATTAAGTGTGTTAGGAAGATATCAAGCTGATCCAGGTGACTTCCATTGGATGGTAGTCAAGACTATCCATAAGAATCTAAGTCATACTAAGGATATTTTCCTAGTTAATGAAAGATATGAGGAACTAGTCATCAAATGATATATATATAAATACTATATTCCAAACTGATCAATATGACATGAAGTCACAAACAGGATACATCTTCACTTTCAATGAGGTGTTGTGAGATGAAAGAGCTCAAAGTAGGCTATGGTCACATATTATACAACAGATTCTAGGAATATTGCAGGTTTTGAGGTATCTAATGAAGTAGTTTTGATGCGCAATTTCATCCAAGAGCTTATTGTGGTACCTAGAAGTAAAGATCCCACCACACTCTATTTTGATAATACTGCAGTAGTATCTCTCTCCCAAGATCCAAGATCACATTAGTAGATGAAGAAAATATTTTTGAAGTATCATATCTTGAGGTATTTTTCTCATATAGTTGAATTTTTTGTGAGTGGTATTTCCATGTAAGAAAATGTGGAAGACCCCTTGAATAGAGCCTTGACTCAGAAAGAATTTTATTATCATGTGGGGTCTAGAAGACTGAATGTCATAGGTAATTAGCTCTAGTGGAAGTGGGAGTTTGTTAGAGTATGTGTCCTAGAACCAACTGTTTAAACTTTTATTACATGAAGATTTGATGTATTAAATATTAAATTAAGCATATTATTACATATTTTTCATTGTTCTATATGACCATAATGTAATAATTTCCTAGAGTATTTTTCATATTGATAAGGTCATAGTAGTTCCCCACTATGATGAGAACCTTTAAGTGATATGAAAATATTCTTAATATAGTTATATGATTGGATAACATATTATGGTGGGACACATATTATATAGACTGTCAGTTTTGAGTACTCATAAGCAGGTGAGACTTCTTCTCATGAAGTTTGCACTTGGTAGTCTCCAAGAAGGGAGATTATGAGAATAGACCCGCCAATAGGAATTCTTCATGTTTTGGTTTCATCAGATATTCCTATTTGGTGAGCATGTGTAATGATCCTTAGAATTTAATATTATCATTAATGAATGCCACAACTCATGCACTTAGATTTTTTGATGAAAACTATCATGCCATATGTTGGTGGGAATTATGGTAGATTGGGGGCATCTCGAATGAAATATTATTAATAGATAAGTCAAGAAAGGATTTCCCCTTCCATATTTATGGAACTTGATATCATGGAACTTTGATTGAAATATAATCTTCACCCTAAATTCCATTTCCATGGTGTAACTATGTGTTAATTTCAGATAGTTAAAGAATGATATATCAAGCATATAGGTTGATAAAACGCACATGAGCCTTAGCCCAGTTGGTGAGGACTCCTTAAGTGCATCCAAGAGACTCGGGATAAAATCACGGTGGGGGATAATTTCTGGGGGGTACTGTAGTAGTATTGTATCAGTACTGTAGCTGGAACTATAGTAAGAACTGTAGCAGGAACTGTGCAGAACTGTAGCAGGTATTGTAGCAGCCGGGAATATTCCCCCATTTGGGCCATCGGGCCACTGATTTGGTCCCCGAGTCCTTTAAGGCCTTCGGGCCACCCAGGCCTTCGGGTCAGTAAGGCCTTCGGGCCACCTCAAGGCCTTCGGGCCACCTTAAAGTGCATATGCAAACCAGACAACCTACAAGGAACAAGCTTCAGAAGGAGGAGGAGCATGGAGCTTTCACCATAGTAGAAGCTAAACAGATTGAAATAATGAGAGGGTATGGCACTTGCCATTGGGACAAGCCTGTGCATGCACGGGAAAGCCTACCTGAACAGCCATACGAAGGTGTAGAGCTGATTTCAAGATAAAGATGTCGGGGAGGAGCAATTCCAAGTAGTTAGTCTGGGTTGTATGTAATGTTTGAAGCCTATGGGCAATGAATTCTTCTAAGGCCTACGAGCCATGTAATACTTATGCCTACAGGCCTTGTAAGGGTTCCACCTCACCCCTTGAAAGGTGGATTATCAAAAATCAATAAAAAATGAAGGCCTTAGGTCCATTAGAGGAGGTTTATAACACCATCATGTAACATATTTGATGAGATTTTATCATAAAGGGATTGTATTACACAGTTATATCTCATATGTGGTTTTTATCATTGTGAATTTAAGTTCTTTCTCTTGGGTTCCTTGACTTGTTGCAAGACACTAATCATAGACTTTAGGAAATCCCACCTAATGTCAATGAGAAAGAATTCTAGAGGGTCACACGCTAATTTTATCTAGTGGTCTCGATTAAGTACTATTTGAATTTAATTAATGGAATAAATATTATTCTCAAGACTGAAGAATAATTTTATTTAAGTTATATTGATCACCTAAATTAATAAAATATTTATTTTTCGGATTGTGAATAAAATATATTTATTTATTTTATTAATTATTTAATAAAAAATTAATTTACTAGTTTTTGAATAAAATATTTATTTAAGAGAATAAAATATTTATTCAGATGTTCAATAAATACAAGAGGTGTTCGAATAGACCAAAACTATGTCTGATTATAAAATAATTATTTATGAGTCCGTAAATATTATTTATCCATTTTTCACCAGTTGGTTCACCATAAAATGTTATTATTATTATTATTATCTTCTATCATGGGATTTAATTAATGGTTATAATTAAATTTAATGGTTTCTATTTAATTAAATTTTGTTATAGAAATACCATCTTTATAAATAGAGAGCTAAATCTCTTATGTAATTCATTCGAAACTAAATCTATGTTTGGGAATAAAGAATTGTTGCACACAATAAATTATCTATTGACTCCTCCTCCTCTCTTCCTCTCAAGAATGAGAAACCCAATATATAATTTCTTCAACACCGAAGAATGAGCGATCAAGAACAAACAACCCAAGACATTTGATTCACCATGTTAGAACCTAGAGAATGAGTGGCATTTCTCGGAGACCATTGTGGCACGTGTGGATCACCTCTAGAGGGATTCTAACCTTGGATCCTCGCAAGCACAATGAACGAAATCTAGAAAGGCCTTTTCGGATGATAAACAATCATCAATGAAGAAAGTTCCTAAGGCCAATTTGGAAGGGTCTTCAATGATATTTATTTAGTCCGAGGGTATGCCATATTAACCTCTATGGATTATTTTCTAACCATTGTTTCACTTCATTGAGTAAAATCCCTCATGAGATAAAACTTATGAAGTATATGATTTTTTCTCTGGTGTGACCTATACTCTTTGGAGAGCTCCATTGCTACAGAATTATAACAATATAATGTAATAGGGTCTACATTACTAGGTATAAAGACAATGTAAGAAATAAATCAATGTATCCATAATGCTTCCTTCTCAACATCCCAATCCACTGTTTACTTAGATTCTACTATAGAATCAGGGACTATGAACTCCTTTGAGTTTCTCTAGCTCTCTACACCACCATTTAAGTAAAATACATATCCTAACTATGCTTTCAGATCATCTTGATCTATAATAAAGCTATCATAAGCATTCCCTAACAATTAGTTCCCCATATCTTCCATACACTGAGAATGTATCCTTTGTACCTTTTATGTATAGTAGGATTTTTTTTACAGCTACACTATACATCTCTTCTATATTAGCTTGATATCTACCCACTATGCTTAAATAAAGGGAAACATCAAACCTAGTATATAGTATAACATACATGATAGATACCACTTATAAATCATAAGATATTATATTCATTCTTTTAATCTTTTTCTATGTCTATAGACGCATCTTATTAGAGAGTTTAATTCCATGTGACACTGAAAACAATCCTCTCTTGGATTTTTTATTATTGTACCTTTTGACTACCCTATTAATATATGTTCTTTGAATTATCTCATATATCCTATGATACATATCTCAATATATCATGATCACTAGAATGTAGGTTTCTTCTTAAGTCTTTCATGAATAGCTTCGAGTAGAGAACATGATCCATGCGCCTCTCTCCTTTTCAAATTTTCTAACCATTGCGGCCCACCCATCCTAGCCCCCGCCACTTCCTTCAGTAGTGTTTGATCCTAGTTCCTCTTCCTTTCCTGGTGGTGGCTCCCTGCCGGAGCTGTCGCAATGTTCTAGCGATGCCTTTCCCCTATCCTCTCACCCCGTCAGGGGGGGTCTTCTTTCAGGATTATCTTTGCAGCGCAGATTGGCATTTCTATCCTACATTCTTTCTATAAATCTCTATGGCCTCATCGTAGACGTCGAGAGAGGGTAACCGGGTTAGGTTTTCAGTGTTGGCGACCGCTTTTGAGGAGGCCAAATCCTACCCAAGGTGGACTCTGTGGCTTGGTTTGGGGGCGTCAAATCTCCTCTCACTATTTTTCAATGTTGGGTTTCATCCAGGGGCCTCAAACTATAGGTGGAAGTCTTGGTTCTCCATAGGTGCTCGTTATATATCTTCCTTTCCTCGTAGGAAGATTTTCTACACGCCTAGTTAACAGTTCCTTAGTCCATGGGTCGGTGGAGTTTCAATCTGTCCAGGTGGTCCTTGGATTCCCAAAGAGGTGTTAGGTCAGAAACGGATTGGTTTTAAACATAAACTCAGTTGTGACAACAAAAATTTATGATAATCACCAATGTAAATGAAGAGCCAAAGCAAATAGCAGAATAACAAATGAGGAAACAAATTTTAATGTAGAAAAACCCTTCTTTCAAAGGATTAAAAAACCACGGGGAAACTCTGAGAAAATTCACTATGAATCAGAGAGTAAAAAAATCCCAGTTAAACCTGAGACTTGAATCTCAAATACAGCATAAAAACCTGTGTGAAAAACCACACCTTGATATGCCTCTATTGCCTCTCTGATAATAGTCTGTGACAATACGTCACCCTTCTAAGATCAAAATTGAACTCGCAGTGTCGTTGCAACACCTCGTTGCACAACCTGATTTTCCACTGCTCACTGCTACCCACACCCTAGAAAACAGTCACCCAAGTATCTTCACTCCTTGGGTTGTCACGCACCACAAAATCATTACCTTCCTTGATTCACTACTTCCCCTTTTATAGGCATCATTGTTTCCTTTTTTCAAAAATAGATAAGATATGAAATATAATATCTTAAATGTTTAAATCACCATGTATCTGTCATGTTAATATTCAAACAAATATCTCATTTAAATAGATAAAATATATCTCTTCATGAGATAAACATGTAGCCTTATCTGTGTGATATGATAAAAGATATTTTAAATTCCAAAACATATCTTATCTCAAATATGGAAACACCCACATGCCGGCTGAACCCTAACAATCTCCCCCTTCATCCCATCAAAGAAGGAGATCACATCCAACAACCTCATTTGGAAAGAAACCCGGTTGGTATCACACCAACCGCCATCCTCTATAGAAAATATGACACACCTCTTTTGCATATCTGATAGAAACCTTAAATCTCCCCCTGCAAAAGAAATCCAAATTCCAAAGTCTTCTTCATAATTATGTCTGCACCTCTAATACCAGAATCAATAATATCTGGCTCCCCCATAATTGTGATCGCCACATAATCTAGATCACCTGCAGTAATTTCTTTCTCTCTCTTCTCAACATACTTTGAGGAGTAAAAAACTCTTAGCGCATCACCTCGATCATTGATTTCCATTCTTTCTTCAATAGTGGCACTCTATAAAGAAAAAGAATTAGGTTTAAGATCTGAAACACCTGTCATGACATGATTCGGCTTCCAAACCTTCTTCAACATAGCCGATGGTCTTCAACTCATGCATGATGATCGCCTGTGCCACAAATATGACAAAGTCCTCTTTGCAACTAGATTCGTCACATCACCGCACATCTTTACATTTGTCCTGTAAAGTGTGTCATCCATTTTTTCTCATGCATAAACCATCGATCCTCTGTACAAAGTCCATCTTCCACCACTAAATGAACTCCTGAATCCATCAGTATCAAGAGAACTAGAAGATAACAAATTATGGCGAATACCTGGCACATGTCGCACATCCTTCAATGTCAGTGTACAGCCTGCATTCGTAGTGATACAAATATCACCAACACCAATGACATCAGCAGAATCTCCATTTCCTGTCTTCAATCTACCAAAATTACCTTCTTCATTTGAATAAAATAGTCCCTTCTTTGGTTAAATATGGTATGATACTGTTGAATCAACCACCCATTCGGTGTACAAATCTGACCTGTGACAATCAACACCAACTGAAAGTAAATCACCCTCACCCTGAACAAGACTTATACCGATATCCTTATAATCAGTGTCATGCGCCTTCTTTTCCTCTTTAATATTTTTGAATTCATAGCAGTGTCTCTTCACATGACCCTCCTTGTTGCAAAATAAGCACCTAACCTTTCTTCTTGTCTTTGACCGACCTCTTTGACTACCGTGTCCATTTTCCACAGCTAGAATACCACTATTACCTGAAGATTCACCATCATTTGTCTTTTGTTTAGTCTCGTTCATCAACAATGATGAAATAACATCATCCAACTTTAGTGTATCCTTCCAAAACAATAGTGTTGTGACGAGATTATCATATGAATCAGGCAACGAACCCAAAAGAAGCAAAGCCTTGTCTTTTTCTTCCATTTCAACTAGTACCGCATTACCTTTATCATCAATCTTGAACGCCACCAAGGACAGCTCTGTCAGAAGTTTGGTGAACTCGTCCAGATGGTTACCTAAATCTCCATTCTCTGGAATTCGCAAACGATACAACCTTTTCTTCAAATATAAACAATTTTTGAGGGATTTTGATTTTTACCTACTTTCAAGCTTCGCCCAGATCTCCTCCAGATCTGTCAAATTCATCACTTCTCACATTGTATTATCACCCAAATACATCTAAATCATGCTTGTCGCCAACTCTCTCATATCCTACCAATCACCATCACTCATCGTTTCCAGCTTCTCTGATTTTTTCTTCAACGCCTTCCCTATCTTCTCATGGACCAAAATATTTTTAACTCTTTGCTTCCAAAGTGTAAAATCATTTTTCCCGTTAAATAGTTCAATGTGAGCAGAAATCTCATGGCGTGAATCTGCCATATTAATCATCAATAAAACATGGAGAACCACATCTGATACCAGATGTTAGGTCAGAAACAGATTGGTTTCAAATATAAACTCAGTTGCGACAACAACAATTTGCGAGAATCACTAATATAAACGAAGCTCCAAACCAAACAGTAGAATAACAAATGAGGACACAAATTTTAATGTGTAAAAACCCTCCTTTAAAAGTATTAAAAAACCACAGGGAAACTCCAATAAAATTCACTATGAATCAGAGAGTACAAAAATCCAAGTTAATCTCGATACTTGAATATCAAATACTGCATAAAGACCTGTGTGAAAAATCACACCCCGATATGCCTCTGTCGCCTCTCTGATAATATTCCATGACAATACATAACCCTTCGAAGATCAAAATCAAACTCGTGGTGTTGTTGCAGCACCTCATTGAACAACCTGATTTTCCGCAGCTCACTGCTACCCACACCCTAGAAAACTGTCACCCAAGTATCTGCTCTTCATGGGTTGTCGTGCACCACCAAATTGTTACCTTCCTTGATTCACTGCTTCCCCTTTTATTGTCTTCACTATTTTCTTTTTTCAAATATAGACAATATATGAAATATAATATCTTAAATCTTTAAATCACCATGTATTTGCCTTGTTAAGATTCAAACAAATATATCATCTAAATAGATAAGATATATCTCCTCATGAGATACACATGCGGCCTTATCTGTGTGATATGATAAAAGATATTTTAAATTCCAAAACATATCTTATCTCAAATCTGGAAACACCCACGTGCGGGATGAACCCTAATAAGAGGTGAGGATAGTTCGATGGCGGCGGTTTGGATCTGCCTTCTGTGGCTATCATTGCCCATTCAAATTTAAGGCATCCTCAAGTTGATGGGGATTCTCTAGGGGTATATATATGCTCTGATGATGTCATGAGGACGGATCTATCATCCTTGAATGCTCACATTTGGGTTGAACATGACATCACCCTTCCTCTTCCAGAGAATCTTGATCTTCAGGTCAAGGAAGACTTCACCTAGTCTTAGGATCTGGTCTACCTGATGTTTCCTATATTTTTCTTGCATTTCCTCCTTTAGGGTCACTCTATTCTAGTCTTCCATCCTTGGCATATTAAGGGTAGTAGTAAGGCATCCATGAAAGCAGCTAGTGTTAGTGGTAGAGATCTCCCTTCTCGGTCAGCTCCATCTGAGGAAGTATTGGGGGCGGCTCTGGAAGCTCTGGTCGATTCTCATCTTATCATCTCTAAGGCCTCCTAAATGGTCTTTTCGGTTTGTGAGGTTTTGAATAAAGAAGAGGAAAATATGGATATTATTCCTTTTATCCCAAAGAGTTCTTCTCTCATCCAGGTATCACCTTCTATATTATTCTTTGGTAGCTTCTTATAGTTCTCTCAAGTAGGTAGTCTGATGAGGTGGAAGGTCCTAGTGTCTCAACCCCTGAAGTTATTGGATCTGGCCTTTCTTACTGAGGAAATCTCCATTAGTGGAGCTGAGGAAAAATTTTGGTCCTTGGTGGTGTTTTCATAGGCTTTAGGAGTGGTCTTTAAAGGATCTCCCCCTCATTTGGATGCTTGTCCCTAGGTTCCTCCAGAATTTTCTTCCCCATGCGTCATGGATATCAGGGATGATGGGTTCTCTTCCACGACTAGCTATAGGAGGAAGCACAGAATGGGATCGAAGGGAAGACCATCTTATCCTATTCAGGTGGTGCACCAGAAGTCTGGGGTACGTACATGATAAAAGGTTATGATGTAGAATGGGATTCAATCTTCCCACTTTGGAATGGATAGAAGCTCTAGAGCTAGTCCTAGGGTGATTTGTTTTAGATGACTCCTTTGATCATTTGGAATGCCTAGGGGATTGGCGCCCTAGTAAAGTCTGACTTCTTGGCCTCGAAAATATTCAGGCACAAAGCTATTGTGGTGGCCCTTCTTGAGAATAAATATCAATCCTTCATAATTGGGGAGTTCTCCAAAAATCTGAAACTATATGGATACATGCAGGCTGATTTGGTTAACAGGTATATATAGATTTTTTGGAATATGCAGTTCTCGGTGGATTTGACTCAAGCAGGGGACCAGTTAATCACTGTCAAAGTAACCCAAGGGTTCATTTCCTTCTATGCTTTTTTTCATATGGGAGTTGTTATTTTCAAACTCTCGAGACTTTGTGAAGGTAACTCAGTTCATTCAACCCTAGCCCCGACCTACAGCTTGTTGGGGGCGATTTTGACATGGTGGATGATCCATAAGAATAGAAGGGTAAAGAGAATTTCCAAGAAAGGATAGCCTTTCCTTTTCCCACTTCATTGATGCAAAGGGTCTCTTATATCTTGGTTTTGTGGGCATTAAATTTATGTGGTGTAACAATTAGTGGGTCTGCTATCGGTCGTGGGCCGGTTGGATCATTTCTTGGCTAACATGAAAGCCATATCTTCATTTTCCAACACTAAGGTGGAGCATCAAGTTTGGGGAATCTCATACCACTCTCCTCTTATGGTCATGGGGAAGTCTTCACAGGGACCTTTCAAGCGATATGGGTATAGCCAGTACTGGGTGGATATCTCAGGCTATCATTACTTGGTTATCACTACCTGGGCCGACCTCGCTCAAGGAAACAAGTGGGTCATCATACACTGTAAATTGTGGAGGCTGAAACTCAAGCTTATCGCATGGTCTAAAGGGATTGTTCCATTATATGCATAGCTAATCGACGTCATGAAGATGGTTGAGCGCCTAGAGAGTATCTTGGAAGAGGAATGGTAGGATTAGGTTAATGAGGAGCTATCAGGGAAGAAAGGAATTATGGAAGACATAATCCTAAAGCAAGTGTGTCTAGCCGAAGAGGGTGCTCAGATCAAATGGCATAGAGAGGGAGATAGAAACTCATATTTCTTCCATGGTTGCATTAAAAAGAGGACAAGACCAGTTAAGTCGAATATCTTATTGGATGATGGATCCTACATGGATGACAGAGACATTGTGGGAGGCTTAGCCAATTCATTATTTAAGGATCTACTGGCTAGTCCATCAGAGTGTTTCCCCAACGATTATCCTTCAGAGTCCCTGGACACTTCTGAGGTGGTTCCTATAGTGGTGATTGATTATATCAATGCTAGTCTAGGAGCAATGTTTAATGAGCTTTAGATTAAGAATAACCACATGCACTTGAACTCAGATAGAAGGGCAGGGCCTGATGGGTTCCTTGCCTCCTTTTACAGGTACTCCTTGGATATAGTGAACAAAGAATTGGTTGCATCCAACTAGGATTTCTTCCAGGGGAAGCTTACCCCGGGTTGCTTGTGCCACCACCATTTTTCTTCTTCTGAAGTCTAAGAGTCCTTCTTCGATTTTGAATTACTGCCCAGTGAGTATGTATAATGTTCCATACAAAGTCCTAGCTAATATCAAAAACTCCAGGCTAGTTATTCATATCCCTAGGTCGGTATCCTTGTAACAGAATGGATTTATCAAGGGATGTTCGATATAGGAGGAAATTTCTCCAGCACAAGAGATTATCAGCGATATCTTCTTCAACACCTGTGGGTCTAATTTGGCCATTAAGCTTGATGTGAAAAAGGCATATGATAGGGTTGAATGGGGATTCATTAATAGAGTTTTTTCAGGTATGGAATTATCTTCATGGAACATTGATATAATCATTTGCTTCTTCAGTTCCTCATGGCTATCAGTTACGTTCATGAGAATATCTTATGGTTTCTTCAAGTCTACCTGTGGCCTCAGGAAAAAGGACCCTATATCGCCATCCCTTTTCATTCTTATTTAGGACTTCTTGAGTCATCTCATCTAGAGGGGCATCAATAAAGGGGGGATCCTTCAGTATCGTCTTCAGATGAAGGCTTTGGCCATCTCTCACCTCATGTTCTCTGATGGCTCCATTTTGGTCTTAAATGCCAAAAGTAGATCAATTTGTAGCCGTAACAGAGTGTTGGGGGAGTACTGTTGATGGAGTGGACAAATTATCAACCAGTGTAAGAGTTAATTTGTCATTTCTAGTAGTTTCTCATCAGAGAGGTTGGATACTATTAGTAGGCTTCTGGGAATGTAGAGGGGAAAGTACCTGATGTCTTATCTTAGTTCCCCAATCTCGTACAAGAGGCTCTAGATCATATAATATGATGCTCTTCTCTCTAGGATCATTGATAGAGTACTGAACTCGAAGAACAAGTTTCTTTCTTTTAGAGGAATGATTTCTCTAGTTAATATTTTCCTAGTGGCCTCTTATATTCATGTTATTTCATACATAATGGTTCCACAAGGTGTGATCAAATCTATCGACAGGATTTTTGTAAACATCATGTGGGATCCCTGTTCGTAGGGAAGAAGGCATTAGGTTGATTGGGAAAATATGGCGAAGCCTGTGAGTTATGGTGGCATCAACATGTAAAACCTGAAATATACCCTCTACTTCATGAATGAGAGGCTGGCATGGAGCATACTAGAACGTCGTACTCTCTGGGAGATTACCATGCACAGGTAGGCATCATGCCTCTGAGATCCTGAGTAGAGGCATCATTCTTTTCTTTAGTCATTTATTGGTCCCATTGTCTCTATTCTACTCCATTTTTCTCACTGTATTATTGGGGAAGGAGAAGTTTCCTTCTGGCACCAGGACTGGTGTGGAGTAGTGCTTGGGTTACCTAGGTGTTCAGTCACCAATTTCACTTTTAGGGAAGCTAGTTGTTTCCCTTCATTCATCGAGGTGGTGTTGTATAATAAGAAGCTTGACTATTTTCATATCATCGTGGTAAATGTTTAGGAGGATAAATGTGTTTTCATCACTTCTCCCTCAGGCCTCTTCACATCCAAAGATTTCTAGAACATTTTCCATGGACAGGTCCAACATGATGAGTGGGATGTGATGATTTGGGTAAAAAAATTCCTACTAAATACAATTTTCTCACCTTGAGAATGAGGAACAGAGAACTCTTGACTAATGATAATATTTGAAGGTGTGGTATTCAGTTGGTGTCCAGGTGTGTTTAATGTAGTGTTCACAATGAGGATTCCATTGTAGATTTGTTTTTCAATAGTGAATGGGCCTGTGATGTGTGGAAGGTTCTTTGAAAATTCAATGAGGTCTTATCCATGACTGGGGAATGCCTTCCCTTCGATGACAAATGGTTCCAAGGCATAGGGAGAAGAGGTTCAGAATTGGTGGCTCATTCGGTGGTGATGCATGCAGGGTGTTGATGCTTATGGCAGGCCCGTAACAAGTTGAGGCATGAAGGTGTAGCAATGTCAGCCAAGGATATTATCGTATGGGCAGAGAATTTCCTAATTGACTTGAATAAGGTAGTGATGGCCTAGAAAATTTCTCCATCTATGAACATATATAAGGCAAGTGGTGGTGAATTCTCTCTGTCCAGTAGCAGGAGGGGTGATTGGGTATGTTGGTGGGTGCCTGCGATGGGACTAAGGCTGAACATGGATGGTTCTTGTGTACTAGGGAATGTACGCAGTGGTGGAGTGGTTCGAGATAGCAGTGGCTCAGTCTACTTATCATTCTCAGCCAGATTTGGTCCTAGGACTTCACTTCAAGAGAAGGCTATGGTGATGCAAAATGGTATTAAGTTATGTTGTCAAAAGGGGTTAGAAATTTCTAAAGTTTATACTGACTCCATGATGGTTCACAATGCCTTGAAAGGGTATGGGGATCCTCCTTGGTCAATTTTTTACATTATCAAGAAATGTAGAAGTATCCTCAGTTTCAATGCTCATGTGCTCCATACCTCGAGAGAGGGGAACAAGGTTGAAAACTACCTGACTTAGAAGGATTTTTCAAGCATAGTAGAGGTGTTTCTTCACACTGCAGGAAGCATCACGATAGAGGTGATCGACTTTATTAAGTGGTACATGCTTGGGCTGCATTATTTTAGGCCACCTTAGACAGAGTCGGTGATCAATGGGGTGAGGGGATGTGGGGTTCTTGCTTCTTTTTATTTTTTTTCTTTTGTTCATTTCCCTACTATTAATAAAGTTAAAATGATTATGATTATGCTATGACTTGTGTATTATTTCCTATTAACAATATTTCTTCAAAGTATAATTCTAGGATAGTAATGGAACTCCTAATAACCTTTTTATAGAGACATGGATCTATTTCATTCAAAATGAATCCAAATTCTCTTATGGCCTCATCAAAATGAGCATTCCATGATCTAGATTCCTAACTCAATATATAAATGGATCTTTTCGATCTTCATTCATTATTTTCACTCTATGAAATAATAAACCCTTCGAGTTGTTCCATATAGATGCCCAAAAACCAACTTCCCAGTTATAAAAGTAGTTTTGACCTCCATTTTTCAAATTTTTTAAACATGGGAGGATACTATTACAAGTAATGTACCGATGGATCATAGTATAGAAACAAGTGAGAATGATTTATCATAGTAAACACTTTGATGATGCCTAAAACCCTTTACAAAAAATCATGCTTTATAAGAATTCAATTGACCATCCATGTCCATATTTTTCATGAATACCCATTTACTCTCAATAGGTTTTACATCAACTCATGGGTCTACCAAAATCCAAAATTGATTTTGGTACATGGACTCCATTTCAAAATATATGGCTTCATTCCATTTATATGAATCATTTCCATTTACTTATTCCATATAGGTTACAGGTTTATAATTCTTGAGGATTAATGTGTAACCTGACTTGGTGATAAGAAAACTATATCTCTTTGGTTCTCTAAACTCTTTAGTATACCTAAATAATAATATTTTCTTAGTAATGTCTTCCTCTCCCACTATATATTGAGGATATTGTTCTTATACCTTCTATTATATATATAGAACATAAAATTTTTCAAATTTAATCTTCCTCCCACTATTTCAATTGGAAATGTGTTCTATTTCAAGAAATGTAAAATGTATTTATGTGATCACCTTTTTATATAAATGATTATATAGGTAATATCCTTGAGTATCCTTAGGACAACCTATAAAGATGCACTTAATTATCAGAGATTCTAATTGTTCACAAGGTATTGTCTTTACAAAAGCCTCACATCCCCATACATGTATAGTTGATAGACTGGGATTTATTCCATACCAAAAATTGTATATAATCCCACCTTATTCTTTAGTTGGTACTCAGTTTAGTGTATATGTCGTAGTCTATAGTACATAACCCCAAAAAGGATAATGGTTGAGTTTTATGACTCTTTAATAATATTTCCATGTAAAGTAGGGCTTGATTTCACCTTTCATTAACACCAATACACTGAGGTGTATAAGGAGGAGTGAGTGGGTAAACAATACCACACTCCATAAAATGACTAAGGGAATACTGATTATGATATTATCCATCGTGTTCTGAGTATATTTTCTTAATCTTCTTAACAAGTTAATTTTCTAATTCATTATAATATTCCTTAAACATGATAAAGGAATCTAACTTATACCTCATTAAGTAGATATATTCATATCTACTATAGTCATCAGTAAAAGTAATGATGTATGAAAAACCACCCCATTCTTTTATAGTAAATGGACCACATACATAAATATGAACCAATTTTAATTGTTCTTTGGATATTTCTCCCTTCCCATTGAATGGTTATTTATCATTTTAACTTGTAAACAAGAATGACGTAGATCCAAGGCTTTTAACTCAATAGAGTCTAAATTTCCTTCTTAATATAGTTTTGATTAAATGATTCACATTTACATGAACTATACAGAAGTCCCATAGGTGGGTAGGTTATGAGTCATTCTCACTAGATTTGTCATTGATTTCAAAAAATGAATTTTCTTGTTCAAGTATATACAATCCATTGTTAAACTTTTTCATAAAAAACCTAAGTTTCCATTATACATAAGAAAACATTTATTTCCAAACTTGGAATAAAATTACTCAGTGTATAAATATGAATCTTCCATTATGTTTTTCTAATAGTAGGTACATAATAACAATTATTTATTATAGGAACCATTATATTAGGAAATGTAAGATGATGATCCCCTATAGAAAATATTTATAGTCTCGCACAATTTTCTCCTTGAAGATCCACCTCATCTTTTTCAATTATCTTAAATCTAAATGGTTTCTATATTTGAATACAAATTTGTGAGCCTCATACAGTATCCAATACCCAACATGTAGATATAGACAGATTGCATTCAATGGAAAATATACCTAAAGTAAAAGCATTACATTACTTCTTTTTCCCAACTATACAATTCTTCATCCAATAGACCTTATTTCCACAAGAAAATCATAATATCTTCTACTCATGCATATCTCCCAATATTTGTGTCTTATTGAAAGGTTGGTTCATCTATTTATTTAACTTATAATTATACCTTAATACTTTGTCAATGTCTTTCCACCTCTTGTTCACTATATGGATAGAAGAATTGGAATATTTCATATCCTTATCTTCTTAGAAAACTAAAGCTAAAATATTTAGGAGTGAATTATTCATGTCATTAATATTATAATTTTATATCAAAAATATAGAATCTATATGGTAAAGAGTCAATAACGAGATAAGTCTCTAGTTCTTGGATCATTTTGAACCCAAGGGACTCCAGTCTCTCAATTTACCTGATCATCTTGAGTACATAAGGTCCTACCCAATTCCCTTGTGGTATCCTACATCTATATAATTAATTAGATATCTAATATATTTCTTTCCAATACATCTTCTAGTATAAATCTATGAGATAAGATAACATTGGGAAATCATTTTTTTCCTCTTGTGTATTTATAGCTAGTTGGACATAGATGACAACATGAATCACTGAACATCTAGTGTATCATCTTTATGCTTCTTGTCTTTATCTTTATCAACATTTCTCACTTAAAAAGGGGGATCAATAGTAAGTGTAGATTCAATCACTTAAAGCTTCCTCTCTAGGCGCAGAACTGTGTGCAAGCACTTGTACAACTCCAAGATGTTGTGGCCAGTAAGGATATTATCTTTATCCAATATTAATCATAGTGAAATTAAATTGGTGTAAATTTCCATTTGATATATAAAAAATAAACTTAGTTGAGTTTTACCTTATATTTATTACCATTAGGTATTTTAAAATTGTAAATATTAAATATCTCCCATTATTGAGTGTAGTCTCATCTCTTGCAAATAATTACTTTTTATTCCTCAACATTTTCCTCTAAAGTTGAAACAAGAAAGATATGACTACTTCTTTGATTCCAAATTTAGTTATGTCAACCCACTACTCTTAGAAGAACTATGTGATAGTAAGGGATAATCTCAACTAGGTATAACAAGAAAATCGAACAATCGGTTGTGTCTAAATTCAGTCCTTGAAAGGAATTTAATGACTTGAAAGATGCATTGAGGGATTTTTTAATTTATCACGAAAAATTAAATCCTTTTATATGACAAATTATTTTTCTATGGGGTCATACTCAAAACATAACCATGATTTAACTAAAAAATATTCACTACACATGTTCATTTTATCTTTTCATGCTTGTTTATTGCTATATTATGTGATCACTGGTAATAAATTCACATTCAAAAATTAATAAACCAAGCATAAAATAAAATAAATAAATAATTACATTATTGTGATATATTAACTACTAGTTAATCTATCAAGTGAATAGTAGATTAACTGATACTTTAGTAATTTCTTTGATTCAATACCTTACTCGAATTGTAATGCCTGAAACTCTCATTCACTTCACTTCTTTAGTTAATGATAGCTCTTGACTCAAACCACTTCACCATGAACTCCTATGATCTTTAAAATATATACTCACACATAAGTTTTGGGAACTTAGAATGTGAAATCAAATTTTATTAATTAAATTTGGACACTCAGGCACTTAAACAAATTATGTAATGTGAGATGATGCACAAATTATCAAAAAAAACAATTATTACAAATTAAAAATAAAATAATTAAATTAAATAAATAATAAACCACACATGCATGGGTCAGTCTTAGATCATGATCAATCAACAAGAAATTATATTTTATAAGAAAATTAAATTCTCTAAAATTAAATGAGAGGGTATTTTTATTAAATTAGCATTCATTAAAATAATTTTAATTAATTATTGATACAACTCATGATGCTCGAAATTTTTTGTATTCTAATTCTATATAACTAAATGTAATTTATAAAAACATTTAACAATTTTTTAGGTCTATTTTGAAATAAATCAAAACCTCGAATAATAATGTAGGGCTTGATATGAGTCTATTATCTCGATTATATATTAACATGGCCCATCTTAGGATAGGGAAAGACCAGCCGCACCAATTTGGGGGACCAAATATTCAAATTCACACTATATATATATATCATATATATATATATAATATGTATAATATATATATTGGTGCCACCCCAATAATGGGTCAACTTAATGACAATTCCCTCCCATAAATGGGAGGACCTCTAATTTATCCACTCCCCTTGAAGGGAATGGGGATAAATTTATTTATTTATTTATTTACTTATTTTTGATGTTTCATGAAAATAATTACAATATATATATATATATATATATATATTATTTTTTAGGATTTGGTATCAGGCTTTCATTGAAAGTCTTATTGAAAAAAAACTACCCCAACTGGATTTGAGTTTCTCCATCTAACATGTAATAGGCTCACATAATTCTCTATCTAAAAATCCCTCACACTGGCATCCATTAAAGTCCATTAAAAAATAAACCTTTAATTTTTATCACACTTTTTAATAAAAATCCATAAATATTATATGGACCATATCTTTATCATAAAAACTTGGAAAGATGTTCCATAAGTTTCATTGAGAACATATCAAAGCACTACTTCCAAACATTATAAAAATTAATTAAAATTTTGATGTTTTAGAAAATAAAAATTACATGATTTCTTTAATAAATATTTGAAGGAACTCAAGGAGAAATGGAATTGTAAAAAAATATGAATTAAAAAAATTAGATTCAATTTAATGTTGAAAAAGCCGAATCCACAAAACAACATTCCCAGGATTCTAAAAGGATCGTGTGTAATTCAATTTAAGAATGAAAAATAAAATCAAAAAAAACTATAAAGGGTGGATTGTTTATTAAAATCACCAATTTTATTTACTCACCATTAGTATGCTGTGGGTCAAAGGTTTCAATATAGGCATCATAAAGATCGTCCGCATCTGCATCATTTATCATAGATTATTTATCTTCAATTCTTGGGTTCTAGCACAGAAAATCAAATAGATTTACATTGTCACTTCAATCACATGAAGAACGATGACTCAATTGAGAAGACAGGATGGATAATTCTTTATTCTTACTTTGGTTACTCACCTTAAACTTGATAGGGATGTAGAAAGATCTCTAAAATTCATGAAAATGGTTTAGACACTATTCAAGAGGCTAACTGGTATTTTATACCTAGTTTACAATATTAATAATTTCACTTTGTCCAATAAAAGTAATAAAATTCATTTTAGACACTTGTGAAAACTTATGACTTAATTAAAATTAACATAAATTTCATGAACATAATATTAATCACTTGTAACACTTTAATATGATACATGATAAAATTCAAACCATTAACATGGCCCGTAAGCTCCACAAATAATTTAATAAAACTTGAATGTGTTATGTTTGTTCGGAATATTAAATTTTCTAGTATTCAATTTTATGATCAAACAACTTTTGAATACCTTGAAAAATTAATTCATTCACCGTTACTCTAAAATAAAATAATATAATTGAATTATTTTACTTGTGATCGATCAAAATTAGTTGTTCACAGGCCCAAGCATGTGGGTCCCACTTCTCCCTAAACACCAAATCATTCAAATAGGTGGGACTTATAGATACACTTAGTGTGTGACCATATATATTCTTATCATGATAGTAGTTATTACAACCCATAGACCAAGTGTAGAGTTTAGTAAGCCTGCATGGCCCCAAACGAGACAAGGAATGTTATAAATACAACTACTTCCTACAAACATGTTCTAGGTAATCTAATCTCATTATCTTGTGGTGTCTCATAAAGTAGGATTCACACTTTTATCATTATCCTTTTGATGCTTTATATATTTCATGATCTTAATGTATCGACATAACTTCTTGTACAATGGCCATAAATTTAAGGAAGGTACTTACATCTTGGTCAACCTTGGCTCATGAGATATATCTTCTTAAACACAGAGGTGACAAACTCTACCTTGATCATTCTACCAGTTCCATACCACCAATGACACACCCAACATAAGATACCTCACCATGAATTCAATGTCATGGTTTTTACCTTTCTTTAAAGTATGTCATGAAATGGTATACATTTATAATTATCTCAAGTCAAGAGACCAATGAATATATTTAGAGATAGAAAAACCAATAACACCTAAAACATGTTGCATTCCTATTGTTGGGTCACTCCTCATGATCTCATATACTTGAGATCACCAAGTGGGAACTTCTTGAGGAGAATCCTTCATAATTATAATCCCCTAACACCTGATAGTCACACATCATTTATACCGTATCAATATGATGTATCTGGACTATAGAAAAAATGTTTAAGATTACTGTCATAAAATATTAGGTTATCATTATAGATGGAAACTTCTATAACCTTTTGATATGACATGTAATCTAAGGAAATTTCCTTATAAAAAATGGATGTAGAACTATAAAAATATTATGGTAAGAATAAACATATGTACAGTTCAAAATATATACATGTAATGGTTATAAAAGTATATAAAGGAGTAGATTGGAGGGCACTCACTCACAACATTCCTCAGATAGGATTAAAATTTACTCACATAGGATTAATATGATCCATAAGTACCTACATAAGGTGATTGATCATACCTTGGTTATAACATAATATGATAAATTTCTATATAATATTAATCTCATGGAATGTATACCATTAAAACAAGATCTATGTGACATTAACTCATTGTTTTCATGAGATTAACATCATTCATCATGGTGTATACAAAGGATTAACAATGATTCCCTTGTCAAAATAACATAGCATGTTAAGGAATCATGTAGTATTAACTATGAAAATCATTTTCTCACGTGAAAAATATAAACTAAGTTTGGTGTGGTAACATATCATATTAACTAACCTTATTCTCATGAAACTCAATGCCACCATGTATGATTAATAAAGTGAAACACTAGTTTATGTATTGTTAACTCACATGCTATTGAACCATTTTCCTTGCATGAAATTAACAATGATTAATTCATAAATGTGTTCTGACCCATATAAGAACGATTTAGCAACAATCATATACAATGATATTGAATCCTCCACCATCTAGTTATTTTAATGAAACACACTGAATCGTTTATGATGATTGAGTGCTCTATTTTGCTGTGAAAAAAAGACTCACGATTTATTTGATTTGAAACACATGATTTCATGAATCAAATGGAATGTAACTATAATAAAAAAATTGATAGGTTTGTTAGTATATTTTAACAATTCCATAAATCATCGAAAGAATAATAAAACCAATAAAACAAGGAAATCCAAGTGTACAAAACCAATATTATGAAATAGTTAAATTAAGAAACTACTTGTATACATTAAATTGATGAGGAACTAGTGAAACCATATTTATCCATGTTTGATAAATAAAACTATTGATAGTGTTGAATGGAATCCCTCCTCTATGGTGTATGAAATGTTCATCCAAATGACCCATCACAGGATCCTGATTATACTTCACTAATGATATGTTAGTGCCTTAATAATAAATGATAGGGGATATAAGAGCTTCTAAGAATAGTGGATTATTGGGAGAATATTTTCTAAGAATCAGTTGTCCTATCATTATGGTATCTTCTCCCCTATATAGTCATTGGGATGATCCCATTAATTAAATCATAATTTATGATGTATGTGTTAATTCTTATACAAACCATGAATCCATCACGGGATTTGATATCCCCATCTAAGCATATATTCTTATGAAATTATAATTTAATGATAGGATAAGCAAGATATTGAGTTTATGCCATCAATATTTCATTTGATGTTATGGATGTGGTTTTTATCATTTAATAACCATATTATACCCCTAAGATAAGGCATACGAGATAAGAAGTTATTCATGCATATTATAAATTACGACATACACATACCACACAATATGATATGGTCCATGAACGTTAAATATTATTAGGATTTAGATAATATCTCCATTAAAAAAGAATTTCACCCCAAGATATAGAGTATGTTAATATCATATACTTAACTCATATATTCTCAATTCATCTAGTATAGACTAAAAGAATGTATGAAGACATCATATTCTAATCACCCAAATGGATGAGAACATAAGATTACCCATATAAATAGACAAACTTCACATATTACTTGTATTTATATTTATATACTCATCCATTGTACATTTTAATCTAGATACCATAAGTAATACTTATGATATGATAGTATTAACAATATCCTATAAAAACCACAATTTATGTCATGATCAGTAATATACCCATCCACCCCTTGATTAGTATAACCTTGTGGCTAGAGAAATAATGGTATTAAAGAATGGATATTCTCATTAATGGTATTTTTTAACCTTATTTATTGGAAACTTAATGTGAAATATGCACCCATAGTATACCAATGTCATATTTTATGACACTACATGTGATATACTTGTTAGGTCATCTACTACATAAATCTCATTTGATGCCTCATAGGAGAACATTGTATCTCTATTGAAAACTCAAACTAAGCTAATATCTTTTTTTCAACACAACCTAAATTACTATAAGATGACCATATTTTTGGGATAACACAAAAAAAATTATTTTTAAGGTTAATTATTATTACATTTCATATAATATATGCATCCAATATAATTGAATTATATTTTTGATAATTCCTTTTTTAAATATTATAATTTTTGTGTGTTATAAAAATATTTTAACAATACTAATAAAACCATAAAAACTAATAGTCTAATGATATAATATTAAATTAACCACTAGAGAGAACTTATTATGTAATTATGTAACTCTTACCACATTTTTATGTGTCCATATAATAAATATACCTACACAACTCCTTTATTGGGTTAACATCTATGCATATATCATGTTTGAATAATGGTTAGATTAGGATTCATAAAACTTATGTTAAACTCTTTTAAAAAAATATTGAAACTTCTTTTAATCAAAACATCTAATTATATGATGTTAATAATTTATGTTATTCCCTAGACATGGACATCGGGATCTGGTATTTAATATATATATTGTTCATACATATTCAGAGTTATAACCAACACCTAGGATCAAAATTTAATTATATTTAGTAAATATGTACATAACTATATTGAATAATTTTATATAATAAATTTCATCCAAAAAATTATCCTCACATGACCCCCCCCACCCCTTAAAAAATTCATGCATATATATTCTCAGGTAAATTGGGAAACAAAATAAAAGAGTGATCTTAAATGATATTAATGATGTAAAAAATAATATTGAGATAATAATTTATAAGAAAATAATACATAGATACTATAAAGAATGGAAGTGTTTAAGGAATAATATCTTCAAATAAATTTTTTTGAAAATGATTCATGATTAAGCAATAATAAATCATGAAAAAATGGGGCATGATATCATAAGAGTCAATAAAAATTAAATAGTATCAATCATGAAATCCTGTAATAAGAGGCAAGATTACATAAGTGAATATTCATAATGGGAAACATAAAAATATGGAATGATCATAACAATGTTAATCATAAATATAGGCCAAGTCTCACTACTAATACATCATAACATTATAATTGAGTCGAACTACATAGGACCCAAACATGAAATTATAAATGTGGAATACTATACCAGGCCCACACATAACATTTTAGATGAGGATTACTATATTTGTAACATGAATAACATTATAGATGAGGCTTATTATACCTCTCCCACCCATAACATTATATATGAGGCATACTACACCTATCCTGAAAATAATTATCTCATTAGATATAAATAATTACCTAATTGATTGGGTATATTTTTGGTCTCACCTATCACATCATAATACATCGTGCTTCTGTGTGTCACATGAATAAAAAAATAATCATAAATTATTCCAAAATCTTGAAAATTTTATCTGATGGAAATAAAATAGTTATTTAATGTAATAATGTATCTATCAAGGTAAATAGACTTTTACAAAGTTAATGAAGTGTAATGTATTCACACTATATAGAAAAATATGTTTATGGTGTAGTCAATAATTTACCTAGTCAGTTAAACACATGGGTATATAGGTGAATAACCTTCAATCTAAATAATTATGTATTGGTATTCATAAATGAAATTAATCGGTTGAAAGGTTTTGTTTATAAATATTTTTTGATATGGAATGAAAAAGACAATGGAGGATCATTTCTCTTATAGTGATTTCATTTTCACCATACCACATATACATTATAACATGGATAATGAATTAGAGGATTTTATTGACATGGTATGCAATTATTAGAATATGACCATTCATGGAAATAAAATATAATAAACTGATATATAGTTGAATAGGGAAGACTATTAATATATATGAATATCCTTTATATGAATATATAAAATTGAATAAGTTTTTATAAAATAATTTCTTTATATTTATGTATCTTTGAAATAAAAAGAAAAATCAAGATTTAAGTATTGATATATATGTAAGAAAATTTAAATTTAAATATTATTAATGATGAGAAAAAAATATAATATAAAACATTCCGTTGAAAATGTATCTTTATAAGAATAGATATGAAAATGGATGAAAAAACATGAAAAGAGCTTCCATAATTTATGTTGATATTTTTCATAAATATAGAGAAATGATTCACTTTCAAAAAAAATATTTCCATACTGGAAAAATGTTTCATTAAAATTATTTTAATAATAAATCTACATAATAATTAATACCTTAAAATAAATGGGGTGAAATTTTGAATAAACTTGGAGAGGATGATAATAACTATAAAAGTTTCCCTTATAATTATCATAAGGATTGAGTTAAGGAAAAAGGTAAACATAATGGAATTTATATCCCTAATTGAAGGATGAAGGGGGAGAATAATGGAAATATAGTAAGTGTATTATAATGGTATAATGAGTAAGATAAAAGAGATAGAGAGAGAAAGATTGTGTGTGTGTGTGATAGTGAGTAAAACTACAATAATAAAAAGTTTTGTAAATACTACATATAAAAAATTAAGGTATGAACTATAAAACCATAAGGTATTAAAGGAAAACTGGAATTTTTTCTAAAAAATGATAAAAACATAAAGAATAAATTATTGTCCTTGGACATGGTGTATCAATGAGTGAATATGAAATAGATGAAAAATACACAAAACAAATGGTGAGTAAGAAACAAAACCTTACCTTGGGTCCCAACTCGGGTTATATATCCTCTAAATTCTTAGATAATAAAATTATATTAATTACTGACATTATTAGGAACCCTTTTAATGTTTATTTCAATATTATTATTACTCATTTTAATTCTTCTACTGTCATGTATCATTATTTTATTAAATTTAATTCTCCTGCATTTGTTGTTTATAGGTAGTTTGGTTCATCATTCCAAAACTTCTTTAAGAAAATAGTAAATTCCAATTTTCATTGTATAATGGATCCATAATCTATATAAGTATAATGATTTATAGTTCATATTTTTCTATAATTTAATTATTTTATTAAAATATTATATAGTTACAAAATTTTAGAATCATCCCTAGTAATCTTGTTTATCATCATTGTTATCTTAGGTTTCGTTAAACACAATGAAGAGTGATGTTCTTTAAAAAAGATTAAAAAAAGAGAGAACCCAAAAAAAATATTTTAGGTTTATAAAAAAAGTTTATAATTAAACATTTTTTTCAAATTTTATTTAAATGATTAGTTATTTTTTCAAAATGTGTTAGAGGAGAATTGAAATAGAATTTCATAGTTTTTCAAACTCATATTTCGATATAGTAAGGGGTTTATGAAAAGTGTTTAATGAGAGATAATTTGTAATCTATCATAAATAATATATAATTAGGATGATAATACCAAGAATATAAAATCATCTGAGAAAATTAAAATGATTTTTAAAATATTTTACTGCAATGGGGACTCAAATAAAAAATGATAGAGAATTAAGAAACCATTATTTAGAAATAATTACTGGTTTTGTGAATGAGTTTGATGTGAAGTGATGGGAGGTTCCTAATGAATAAATGGAAGAAAATGGTGATAATAACATGATAATGAAACCTTGGTAGTATAATATTAGGATTTATAAATTATTTTTAAACAGAAAAAAAAAATCAATTAAGATGTGAAGAAAGGGGACTGAAAACCCAAACCTTGATTTTTGAGTCACCACTTTTGGATGTAGCCTTAAGTGTAACAATCCGCCCCTACCTCATTGGGTTGAGGAGGTGGTGAGGGTTACTTGGCCTTAAGCGATGTTCCCAAGGTGCCAAAGGCTGGCAATAAATATCGAGGGCTTTGAGAAAAAATTGGGGAATGATTTTCCCTTAAGACAAAACTAACCATACCATCCACTATCAACACTATATGATGCATGTCAACCAAAACGATCAAGCATTTATTCCCAAAGGATAACCAAGTTCTTCCACAATACAACCCAAAACCAATACAACCAACCATATCAGAGTACAAGTGGAAACCAAACAACGAACACTACGAGCCATGACACCACCACAGCTCCACACCAAGCTCTAAGCTCCAGGCTCCACCAAGACATCACAATGCACCACTAAAGGAGGGAGATGCCTTACCTTTGCCCATGTCACGATGCACAACATCTGCAAAGACACCAATGTGCCAAAGCAGGGGGTGAGTACTAAAACTCAGTAGTTTTTCCCTAAATGACTACCCTACACATGCCACTAGGATAAAACCGTTAACACATTTACATAAAACAGTTTATATAAATTAAATTACAAGTTCAGCCATTTTCATAAGCTAAACATGCCCTTATCAATCCATCACACCCAAACTAAGAAACCAAGGGAAAGCCAACCAAACAAGCCACAACCATTCCAACATTTACACATTAGCACAACAATTTCCATCTTTCAAAGCAATGAACAACAAAACAACCATAAAAACAAATGGTGGAGCTTCTGTCCAACACGTTCACCCATTCTCAACTAGTGTTACTTCCAGACCACAGCCAAACGGTGGAGCTTCCGTCCAACCCGTTCACCCATTCACACTTTAGTGGCACTTCCTCTCCACTTACCAATGATGATGGCCCTTCCATCCACTATCCATCCCCTTTTTATAATGGTACTTCTAGCCACTACCACACAACATTAAAATAATCCAATGCTAAGCATATAACCCACCAAGGTCACAACCACATGCAATCAACCAATTCCATTGCATATAAATCCACTTCAATAAATCACCCATTTATTGAAAACAATTTTCCATGCCAAACCACATTTCAATAAAACATCTTTATTGAAAAAAAAATTTCCATCAACCATTTTCCCAAATCAATATCAACAAACCATTTTAAAATCTCTATTTTAAAATGCACAACAATAGCATTTCACTATAATACCCCCCTTTTCCCAAAAATCCCCAAAACATCACTCAAGGGATTTTCAACCAATTTTGTACAACAAATCACAATTAATTTTTCATCACAACAAATTAATTATAAACAAATAACCACTAGTTCTAACTAAGTGGAGTTGAGAGAGAAGCCACCTTCCTTTAAGGTTCATGTGAAATCGACCCACGAACAACCATGCCTCAAATCCGGCGAATGCACCACCGAAACCTCTCTAGATCCATTTCCCTAACATCCACAAGCCTTAATATTGACATCAAAGGCAACCAAACCCCTATATCTACACAAAAAAAGTGTAGATCTAGAAAACCAATAAAGAGGGAAGATAAAATCTAAAGGAAAACACAAAGAAACTATGAGAGAAGACTTACCTAGGAGCAATCACCTTCAAAACACCAATAACCCTCTTCAAAATCCTTCCAAACCGAGTGGAAGAGCCCCTCCAACCCCTGATAACCTGAAATCCCGAGTGAGGATCAAGTGGGAGGAATATTGGAGTATTTTAGGTTAATCACGAGGGAGCCCAGAACTTATAACCCTATTTTTAAGTGGTCGCACGGTTGGCCCGCATGGTTTGGAAAACCATGCACTAACCGTGCGCACGCTACTGCCTCGGGATCAAGGGTCCATATGGTTTCCTTTAACGGTTTGGAAAACTGTGATCAGGCCATGTGAATCCTATTATCTCCCTTTCATGGTTTCCTGGAGAACCCACCCGGTTTCTACTAACCGTGCTCAAACCGTGCACCCCTTTAAAAGCCTCCAAACACATCCAAAACCATTCCAAACTCTCCCAACCTCTTCCCAACTCATCCCATGCACTTTAAACACATAAAAATTCATAAACAAAGGTCACATACCTCAAACCGGGGGTACTACATTAAGCCTTCCTATTAGGGTATTATGGTCAATTTGGGGGATTTAACACATTGTAATAGGAGTATAAAGAGGTATTTTGGTGGGAATTTTTAAATATAAGGAATTATGTATGTGAGGAGAAGAGAATAATAGAGGTGTGCTTATATAGCCAAGTGGGATGAGTATTTTAAACAAATTATTGGTTATTTTATTATTTTTATAGAATATGAGTAATTTTATATATTCCCGTGATTTAGATTGGATTTTTATTAAAAAATGGGGAGTTATTTTCATTTATAACTAGACCAAACTGAATGGAATCTTAGAATTACTTAAATAAATGTAAAGAATTGAAAATAATGTTTTATTAGAATAAAATATAACATTGGATTTAAAATTTCATATGTAGTTTTAAAAATTAAAATTTTTATTTATACTTAATTAATTTTCTTTATAAATATATTTTAATTTTATAATATTTTTTCATAAATTTATATGTTACATTAATATCATGATGTTTTCAGAAATTATATGGTATTCAGAAAAACTATATTTTTTGTATTTATAAAAATATCAACTTTTTCAAAAAAATCTCAAAAAATACAATAAAATAATTTTTAAAATATTATTCCAAAAATTATTTAAATATTTTCAAAATAAATTTTAAACATTTTGATGTTTTAAATATAAATATAATTATTTGATATAGGAAAAAATAATTTATTTCATCTAAAAAATATTTCTTTTATTATGATTTGTTGAATTTATATTTTTTATATCTATTAATTATTATATGATTTATAATTAATTATTTATATATGTAAACATTTACATTTTATGAAATTATTCTTTTAATGAACTAGAATTTTCATAATTGAGAAAATTGTTTTAGTGTGATGTACATTATACAATATGATTAGAATACCGTGTTAATGACCATTATAATTTTATAAAAACTAAATTATTATAATTTAATAACCATTTTATGATTATAAGATATTATACTAATTATAAATTTCATTTTTCAATAAAAAATCAATACTTCAAATTTTAATTTTATTATAAAACTATTTATTGAACATTTAAAATGAAATATTTAAAGTTATTAAATATTTTAAAATAATATGGTAAAATTCATTTAACAATTTAAAAAATACATAATGTAAATTATATATACATGATAAAATGTTATTTTATATTAATAATAATTTTTAACAACTTATTTAAAAAATCACATAAAAATTCATATGGCAGTACTTTCAATGTTCATAAGTTATAATTTTATGACAATAAAAACATGTATCATAATTTGTTTACAGTTAGATTAAAATAACTTAATTACCATTAAAATAATTAATTTAATATAAAATAGTTAATAAAATTAAAGAAGTTATCAAATAATATTATATATATATAAAAATATTCATTAATTTAACATAATTTATTTTATTAAAATAATTTCAACAAAATATTATCTCTAATATAATTAAATTATTCATTAAATAAAATTTCGAGGAAAACATATATAAAAATATTATTATAAATTATATGTTTTAATAATTAGAATAAAAAAATGAAAATCAGCTTATCATAAACATATAAAAAATTTAGAACAATAATTTAAAAAAATATATTTATTCAATATCAGGGATGTTATATTCCACCAACTTAAATAAATTTAATCCTTTAAATTTTACCCATTTATAAACAATTATTAATTTTCCCTATAATTTTTATAAACCATAATATTACTCCTGCTACTATTATCATAAAAATTAACTATAGTAAAATTATAATATGACTCAACATTAATGAATTAGAAATTTTAAACCTCCATGATTAGACTAATTATATATAACCAATAACTCTAGACAAAATTTAAATATTTGTAAGGATTTATAACCAAATATTACTCAATATTAATTCTAAATAAATAACTAAAATCATACATGATACAAGATAAGATGATCCATACCCACATGTGTAGATTGTAATGTCCTGAAAATTCCAAGTAAATTTTTTTAAAATTTTTATGGGATTATTTCAAGACCAAGTGTTCATAAGACACTTGAATCCAAGGCCTAGTGATTCCAGAATAACTATTTGAACTTTATTTGAAATAATGTGCATTTTTGGTTTTGGAAGCTTCTAAACAGGTGCCCGAATTAAAAATATGAGGGCACCATTGCATCTAGAATGAAGAGACTACCTAAGGAAAGACCTAACCTTGATCAACACAAGTCGAGGAACAAATTTTGTTTTTGGGAATTTTAAGGACGAATAAAATAATATAGAAAAGTTTATTTTATTTGAAATTTTTTCGTTGCGAAGCAACGTCATGTTGGCTGTTTCATTTCATAAATGAAACATCATAATGACTCTAAAACTGAATCATAACAGAAATGTTGTTTTATAAATGAAACAGTGTAATGATGCTATGACTCAGCATAATAGAAATGCTGAAACATGTTCCCTCCTTTTAAAGGATTAATCAAATATAGGGTCTTGGGAAAAAGATCCAAAATTACTCAGAACCTTTGGAGGATTTGTATTGGTGAGCGACGAATGACGAACCTCCACCAATGATAGATTGAGGATCAAGGAACGATGGGTGATGACGGTGTTACTCCGATATTTTCCATCAACTGATCCGACCTCAAAGTAATGGGTTATTTTCTAAGTTATTTTCCATTCCCCATTCCATATTTATAAACAAATAATGGGGATCAACTTGCTAACAAGTTCATCCGCGGGTCGATCTTTTTTATGGGTTTGGGAACTCTTTTTTGGGGATTAAAGATAGGGGATATGAAATAATAATTGTTTTATGTCTTCCATTTTTCTAACACAACGAACGAAGACCAAACGTACAAGGAAAAAGTTTTCCTATTTGGGTGTTACTTGATATCCCCCCCCCCATCGAATTCTTTGCTGAAGGAACCATGTGGTCGCTTCAAGATTTTTCAGGAGGTTTTGAGTGTGACCGGACCCCTGGATTAATGGCAGGATGAGTTGGATCCCACAGTAGGAGAGACAATGAACTGAGGACTCTGTAACCCCCTCTGGATCGAATAACGGACCATCGGAGAACGTTTGGTGGCCTGTAGAAGAAACTGATGACGGAACATGTTGGTGACACATGACAGAGGCATGCGGTGGTGGCTGTTTGTGGAGGGAGGGGGCGGCGTGCCGTAGCGGATTTGGCTGCGGTTAGCGGGAAGTAGTAGTGTGGAACCGCAACGCCAGCGGGGCACTGCATCAGGCTGAGAGACTCGCAGTCAGGCCATGGGGCCATGTGCTAGGGAGGTGGTCACCCACCTTCGATTCACATGATGTAGAGGGGATATTGCTGTCACCGCATCCTTTGGAGACCAAACAAGCCTGTAGCGGCAAGCTAGGCTGGAGGAGATGGGCGGCCCAGTGGGCCGAACCCTTGGCCCAGCGGACCGAACCGGGCCCTGCTAGTTTGGGTATGGCCTAGCGGTCTGGGTTATATCTTGGCTGGGTTGGACCCGGGTCCGATTGGCGGACCTGGGTTGGGTCGGTGGACCCCGGGTCGGACCATACCTAGACCCGACCAGCCCCTTTTTTCTAAAATGGGAATAACTTCTAAACTGTATGTCTGATTGGTGAGTCGTTTGTGGAGTTGGGACCCTCATAAAGATGAGTTCCTTTTGGTATAAACTAAGTGTACTTATGTGAGAGTTTATATGTGACCAATGGATTGAGGATTAGACTCTCCTAGAATCAAGTTCACTATGATCGGGTCTAAGTGATCTGGTTGGCCCAAGAGATGAGTGGGTCTAAGTGATCTGATTAGACCAAGAGATGAGCGGGTCTAAGTGATATGGTTGGCCTAAGAGATGATCGGGTCTAAGTGATTTTGTATCCCTAATAACTCATCGGGGATAAGTTCTTTAGTGGTACATGGTGTTAAGCATTACGATTATTAGTCTTTCTTTCCTTTATTTAGATTATACCTATGTGAGATGAGTCTAGTGAATCTATATATATATATTGTACTTCTTATAGGCTACACTTCAAATTCCTCTTTGGTAGTATACTTTGTGCATACTTTCCTTGTGGTGTTACCATTTTTTTTGGGGTCCTTACTGATTATTGTGTTACTCACCCCTACACGGGCTCTTCCCGCACATGTTGTGTCTTTTGTAGATGATAGGCTCTTCAAAAGAGACCTTGGGGGTCCAACACCAGGTAGTTACTAGTGATATCTGATAGACAAGGCATAGTTATATGACTTTAGGCAGTACCCCCTTCACCTTCCCTTCAGGCAGGGTTTACCATAGACAGACTTCATGAGCTTGTACTTGTCTTTTTGTTGGGATTCTATTATGGACCCTTTACTTCCAGTTTTGTACATTTACTCTCAGTGGTTGTCTTCATGACATGCTTGTTTACTTTTCATCATTGTGGGTTGGAGGTGTGTGTGTCTGTGTGTGTGAGTACAAGTACTCAGGAAAATGCCTCCCACTTACATGATAATGCCTTTGGCGCTAGTCGCCAGCCCCTGGCCATCGAGAGGTAGGTATAGGGTAGTCACAGCATGGCCCCCAGGGTACGGGTCATGAAAAAGTGGTATCAAAGGTGGTAAGTTCTACCTTAAATACTAGGAGATCATGGTTTTGTTTTGTGGGAATAGTGTTGAATGTTTTGAGTTCGAATTTTAGACTCAAGGAGTCCAGAGTTGGTACGGTAGTTGACGTATCCATACACGAGGACCCTGAATCCTTATTTTTGACTCAGTACATGAAAACATGGGTTGTAAAAATTATATAGGAATTGAGAGTGTTCTCATGTTCTTCTTGATTTGGAGACATATCACTAGGTATAATCTATTGATTGTGGTTTATCTTGGCCTATTTTAGGATACCTCCTTATAAACAGCCGGCTCGGATCGTAATGCGTGACTGGGAGGATAGTATTCCTAGCGATGAAGCATTAGTTTAGGGACCAATACCGTAGGTATCCCTACCAGGTGGTGCACTAGTGTTACCACTACCCATTTACTAGTATCTCTTACCATCTATACCAGTATAGGATTCACGTAGTCTCAGTGCCTTACAAGAGTTCTAAAGGCATAGGAATCCTAGGTTCAGGGGTGATATTGACCCCCAGTTGGCCAAGTATTGGCTCGAGGTGGTTACGCAAGACTTCTGTCTAGTGAGGAAGCCTCTCAACTAGATGATGATCTTAGTCGTGAGCCTTATTCAAGGCTTAGTGGGGATATGGTAGAGCTTAATGATCTAGATGCATGATGAGGAAACCCCCATTTGGATATACTTTGATCGCCTCTTTAGGGAGGAGTTCTTTTCAAAAACGTTACACTATGTGTATATTCAAGAGCTATTATACCTTCATAAGGGTGGTATTATAGTAGTAGAGTACTCAGTGAGATTCACCGAGCATTCTTGCTACTCTACAGTCATTGTATGAGACCAGTTCTTTGGGGATCAGTTTTTTGAGTAGGGAATACGCTGAGAGAATAGAGAATCTATGAAATTTATTAGCATCCCGACTCTGGATGGGGTGATAGAGTTAGACCTACTTATAGATAGATTCCCATAAGAGTAGTCTCCAGCAGTAGAAGCTACCAGTAGACACTAGGTGGCAGAGCCTTTAGCAGTGGGTAACAGGCAGCTGACATAGAGACCCAAATGGGTTAAGCCTTTCCGGGGACAACCCAAGGACATATGGTCATCATTATGAGACCCTCGGGGAAGTGGTAATAAATAGAGGAGTAGGTTGTGCTACTCGTGTGGTGGGATGGGACACATGGCTCGTGACTTCCCAACTCACCGTGTAGACGATCAGCAGACAGTCAAGGGACCATCGAGGTAGAGGCAGAGGGTCAAGCAGGGTGGTTCGCTGGGAGATGGATATGGCGGGGGTGCAGGCAGAGATGAAGGCAGTGGGTGAAGCTTTGAGGTGCTACCACCACCTCCCCTAGTTGGTCCACCATGGGCTCTAGTAGCCGGTGGGTAGGGGAAAGGCTAGATTCAGGTGATGGAGGCTTACGACCCTGGCAATCCCAATATGATTAGCGGTATGATATTTTTCTCCTCCACCTTAGCTGATGTTCTTATGGACACATGTGTCATTCACTCTTTCCTTTCCATGGACCTTGTTCAGAGATCATAGAGTCTAGTGGAGCTGTTGGATTGATCCTTATGATTAGAGACTCATATATGAGGGGATTCCGTGATCACACTCTAGTGTCGGCAGTGTGAGCTCACTCTTGGAGGTGAGATATTTGGTTGGGATTTCCCAGTAGCGGTGTTGAGGACTTACGACGTCATTCTAGGTATGGATTGGTTATCCACAGTCCATGCTCAGATTGATTGTTTTAGGTGTAGAGTGTGGTATATCCGCTGATATGGGACTAGGTTCTCTTTTACCATCGAAAAGGAAATCCTTACATCATAGGATGGACATTCATGAAGGAGGGTATAGAAAATCACTCATCAGTTGGCTAGCCTTATCCTCAGTGCGGTGGATGAGAGGAGTCCCCAGTCTCTTGTGGTGGTGGATGAGTATGAGGACATCTTCCCTGAGGATTTTATAGGATTACCTCCTTGCGGAGAGTTTTAATTCCACATTGACCTATACCCTAGGATAGCATCGATATCCACGACAGAATATTGGATGGATCTTGCGGAACTTCTTGAGTTGGGGGTACAGATAGTTTACCTAAAGAGGAAGGGCTTCGTGAGGCCTAGTGTCTCACCTTGTGCGGACCCTATATTGTTTTCCAAGAAGGCATATGGAAGGTTGAGGTTGTGCATGGATTACCGGTGCCTAAATTAGGTGACCATGAAGAAAAAGTATCTACTACCAAGGATTGATGACTTCTTCGATCAGCTGAAGTGACTGAGATAGTTCTCAAAGATAGACCTCTGATTAAGCTAACATCAGCTTCGTGTACAGGATACAGATGTACCAAAGACAGACTTTATGTGTTGGTATGTCTATTATGGGTTCTTGTTGATGCCTTTTTGTGTGACCAATTCCCCAGAAGTGTTCATGGGATTCATGAACAGGATTTTCCAACCCTACCTTGACCGGTTCTTCATGGTCTTTATTGATGACATCCTAGTGTACTCGGTGTTCGAGGAGGAGCACATGACACCCCTAAAAATAATCCTGGATACACTCCGAGATCACTAACTTTTTGGGAATCTATCGAAGTGTGATTTTTGGATTCAGGAGGTCCACATTCTGGGACACATCATTTTAGAGGCTGAAGTTGCAGTAGATTCAACAGGGATAGAGGCGATGCCTACTTGGGATCCACCCAGGAGTGTGAATGAGGTGCGGAGTTTCTTAGGTTTTTATGTATACTACTGGAGGTCTGTGCATGATTTTTCCAATGTAGAATCACCATTATCAGCTTTAACAGAGAAGGGAAATAACTTCATGTGGATGGAGAAGTTGTAGAAGAGTTTTCAGGAGCTGAGGCCGAGACTGATGAGTGCCTCCATCTTGAGACTACTAGAGGAGTCCATTGGGTATGTAGTATTCTGTAATGCAGCAGGAACCAGACATAGTTGTGTCTGGATATAGGAATAGGTAGTGATCTCCTATGCTTCATGGAATTTGAGGCAGTATAAAAAAAATTTTGTGACCCATGACCAGGAGCTAACAGCAGTGGTATTTCCTTTGAATATGTGGTAACTCTACTTGATGTGTGAGCGTTTTACCATATACTCTAACCAAAAAAGTATCGAGTATATCTTCTCCCAGAAGGACCTGAACATGAGGTAGTGGTAGTGGCTAGAGTTCCTCCAGGACTATATCTTTGAGATAGTCTATACTCTTGGGAAGGTTAACGTAGTGGAGGATGCACTAAGTAGAGGATCTAGTTTGCATTTGATGATTGAAGTGTCAGAGTAGTTAACTGTGATGTAGATATCCTTCATAGATAGTGATGGAGCTGTTTATCTTCTGTCGATGGTTGTCACTCCCCCAATCTTACAGTAAGTTAGGGAGATAGAGATTGGGGATGTTGACTGTGAGACCTGACATGCTCATTTATCCACAGGGAAATCCCTTGATGGATATTCAATAGGTGGGGAAAACTTTGTCCTTTTCAGAATGTGCACCGTTGTACTAGTGACTTTGAGAGAGAAGATTCTAAGGGAGTTCCACACCTCCACTTTCGTGGTGCATCCAGGAGTGGTGAAGATGTACCAAATATCCATCGTTAATACTGGTGTTTGGGGATGAAGAAGGTGGTAGATAATTTTATTTACTAATTCCTCACATTTCATCACGTGAAGGAAGAGCATCAGGTTCTAGTATTCTTAGCTCAGCCACTTGAGGTGTCGGACTAGAAGTGGGATGGTATCTCGATAGACTTCATTATAGGTTTAACATGCACGTCCAGGGGGAACGATACCATATGGGTGATCGTGGACCAACTCACCAAGTCATCCCACTTCCTACCCATCTGGGAGTAGGATTCAGTAGAGGGATTGGGATGCCTCTATGTGTAGGAGACAGTTCGACCCCACGGAGTCCCATCGATGATTGTCTCATATTAGGATATGTCCTTTACATATCTGTTGTGGAAGAGATTTCAAGAATCATTTGGGACTCAACTGCGTTTGAGCATAGATTTTCACACCCATACGGATGGTCAGATGGAGAGGACTATACAAGTTTTAGAGGACATCATTCTTACTTGTATCTTGGACTTAAGTCGTAGTTAGCCGGATCACCTACCACTGGTGGAGTTCATGTACAACAACAGCTACCACTCTACCATTGGTATGGAACTATTTGAGGTACTATATGGCCGACCTTGTATATCATTGTTATTTTGGAGATACCCAAAGCAATCAGCACTCATGGGTCCAGAGTTTGTACGGGCTTCCACCGAGAAGGTGCAGATCATCTAAGAGTGGATGAGGAATGCACAGAGAAGCCAGAAATCTTATGCTGACAGAAGACAGATATCCTTGGAGTTCGAGGAGGGAGACCATGTGTTCCTTCTGGTCTCACCCCAACAGGGATTGTGTAGATTCGGTCAGGTTGACAAGTTTCCTTCAAGATTAATCAGCCCTTTATAGATCCTAATTAGAGTTGGTGAGGTGGCGTACCTCCAAGCGCTTCCCCCAAAAATGCACCGGGTGTATAATGTCTTCCATGTGTCAAAACTAAGGATATATGTGCACGATCCAATGCATGTCATCAACTTGTGAGATTTGTACATTAATGATGGGGAGATTTTTACAGAGTTCTCAGTGGAGATTGAGGATCGACAGGAGAGGGTTTTTTATAGGTGGTCGATTCCTCTAGTGTGCATTCGATGGAAGCACGGGAATCTCCATGAAACCACTTGGGAGATGGAGGCTTGTATTTGTACTCAGTACCCTTATTTGTTTTTCTAGCCCTTGTTTTGGATTTTGAGTATGTAAAGCCTTAAGGTGGGGAAATTTAATATCCTTGAAATTCCATATAGTTTTTTTTTATTTTATGGGATTATTTCGAGACTAGGCGTTCAGACGACACTCGATTTTGAGGCTTGGTGAGCCCAAAATAAGTGTTTGAACTTTATTTAAGTTTATTTAAAATAACACACGTGTGTGGTTTTGGAAACTTCTAAATGGGTTCCCATATTAATAATTGGATGGAATCGTTATGTCCAGAATGATGACATTACCTAAAGAAGGATCTAACCTCAACTCGCGTGGGGTCAAGGAAAAAAGTTTATTTTTAGGCATTTCATGGAAGAATAAAATAAACATAAAAAATTTATTTTATTTGAAATTTTTTTTCTGCGATTCAATGTCACATTGGTTGTTTCATTTCATTAATGAAATAGCATAATGACTTTTAAACTGAAGCATAACAGAAATGTTGTTTCATAAATGAAACAGTGTAACAATGCTATGACTCAGCATAACAAAAATGCTGAAATGCATTTCCTCCTTTTATTGGATTAATCGAATATGGGGTCTTGAAAAAAGGATCCAAAATTACTCATAACCTTTGGAGGATTTTTGTTAATGTGTGACGAACGAGGAGTCTCCACCAATGATGAATTAAGGATCGAGGAATGATGGGCGACGATGGTGCTAGTTCGATCTTCACTGTCAAAAAATCCTACCTTGAAGTAAGGGGTTCTTTTATAATTGATTTACTCTTCCCTATTCCTTCTTTATAAATAACAAATGTGAATCAACTCACTAACAAGTTGATCTATGGGTCTATCGCTCTTGCAGGTTTGGGAACTCTTTTACAGGGATTAAAGATAGGGGATATGAATTAAAAATTGTTCAATGTCTTCCATTTTTATAACACAAAGAATGAAGGCCAAACGAAGAGTGCCAACATTTTTCACTTGGGTGTTCATTTTGATCTCCCCCCTCCCATCACATTCTTCGTCGGCTGGCCCACTTTGTCATGTCAGACTTTTATAGGAGGTTCTGAGTGATACTAGACCCACAGATCGATGAAAAAAGGAGTTATAGCCCATGGTAAGTGAGAAAATGATCCGAGAACTCCAGAACACCCTCCAGATAAATTCTTCTGTCCCGCAGAAGAAACTGTTGGTGTGCCGGTGCTGGCGGCATGCGGCGGAGGACAAATGAGGGAGGCGTTGCACACCGCAGCAGAGGAGGTCACAGTGGTACGGAACTGTGGTTCCAGTGGGGTGTTGCTTCAGGATCAGAGAATCGTGGTTGTTCCATGGTTCGGTGATAGTATACGGTCTGTGGGATCACATGTTGGGGAGGTCGTTGTCCGCGTGACGCAGAGGGGACATGGCCAGTGCCGCGTCCGGTGGAGATCAAATCAGCCCACAATGATGGGCCAGGCTAGAGAAGACGGGCCACCCTGGGCTTCCCAGTGGGCTGGACCCACGGCCTAGTAGGTCGGGTCATACTTCGGTCAGGTCAAAGGACCCAGGATGGGTCAATATACCCTAGGTCAGGTCGCATCAGGTTGTTATGACCGGGTGAGACCAGACTCGACCACCCCTTCTTACTAAAATTGGCATAACTTCTAAACTATATGTCTAATTGGTGAGTTGTTTGTAGAATTGGGACCCTCACGATGAGGCGGTACTTTTGTTATATACTATGTGGAATTACATGGGAGTTGATATGTGACCGATGGATTAATGAGTAGACTCTCCTGGAATAAATTGTTCTATGAGCAGGTCTAAGTGATTCGGTTGGCCCAAGAGATGATTGGGTATAAGTGATCTAGTGGGACCAAGAGATGAGAGAGTCTATGTGATATGGATGGCTCAAGATATGAGTGGTTCTAAGTGATCCAGAATCCCTAAGCACTCATCCTGGATAAGTGCTTCAACAGTATAAAGTTTTAAGTGTTACGACTATTAGTCTTGCTTTCCATTCTTTAGATTATACCTACGTGAGCTGATTATAGTGACTCTCTCTCTAGAATATACTTCTTAGAGGCTACACTTCATATACCTATTTGGTAATCTACTTTTTTCATACTTTTACTTCTGGTATTACCTTTGTGTTTTGGATTATTTACTGAGTATTGTGTTACTCACCCCTACACAGTATCTTCCTTCATGTGTTGTGTCTTGTGCAAATGACAAACACTTCAATAGAGACCTTGGTGGTCCAGCACCTAGAGGTTCATAGTGAGATCTGACAGACGAGGCATACTTATTGAAATTTAGGTGGCACCCCCTTCACCTACCCTTCTAGTAGGGTTTACTGTAGACCGACTTTAGAAGCTTGCACTTGTCTTTTTGTTGGGATTTTATTCTAGCCCCTTTACTTCCAGTTTTGTACTTTTACTCTCAGTGTTTGTCTTAGTGACATGCTTGTTTACTTATCAGAATTGTGGGTTAGAGGTGTTGGTTTGTGTGCATACAAATACTCAGGAAAATTCCTCCCACTTACGGGATAATGCCTTCGGCACTAGTCATCATCCCCTGGACATCAGAGGGTGGGCTTCAGGTAGTCACGGCATGCACTTTGGGGGATGGGTCGTGACATAGATAGGGTTTTTAATATACATTATAATCATATATATTATGAATTACAAATAATACTAATGATCTGTAGTTTTTTATCTATTGGAACAAGGTAAATATCCAGATTAAGTCATTATATAGCTTAAATTTCATCCACTAAAATTATCCAAACATGAAAATATAATATTAATATTCCTATATAGATATTCATGGTGAAATTGGTAACTATAAGAACTTAGTGAGGTGAAACTATCAATTATCTATAAAACAATAATAATGAGATAATATATTATATACTTTTGGGAATGTGGTCATGAGAGAAAATGAATGATTGAGGGAAAAAATCCTGAAATCATAAGATGTGAAAATGATTCATGATAGATCAATCATAAATCGTAGCATAAACATGGGGTTTGATATCATGAGTATTAATTATCATAACATTGAATCTATCATAGATTCATCAGAAAGGATACAAGATTCCATAAGATCATTAAAATCATGTGAAGTTTAAGAATGTGGTGCAACTATAAGGCATGCCATCATAAACATAGGTCAAGGATCAGTACTAAGAAATCATAACATTATTAGAATGGATAACTATAGTTGACATACTCATAACATTATGTGAGTAGATTAATGTTCTTGGGATACACATAACACTAAGAATGAGGTTTATTATACCTCTCTCACACATTTTATTTTTGATGAGTATTATTATTCCTTTCCCACACATAGAATTATGGATAAGGATATTGTATAAGGCTCATGAATAATGTTTTCATGAGATATAAAGAATTACCTAATATATTTGAGGGATATGTAATTTTTTGGTCACCTATCACATCTTAATACCACTACAAAAATTATGAATTTTAGTAAATGGAAACAAAAAGGGAAAATCCAAAAAAAGGCTCATGGGGATCACACAGGATGGAAGTAATGTAACCCAAAATGATCTCCTCTAATAAGCTCCACACAACTGGGGGGATGGAACCCATGCAAGAAAATGAAGTAAACATACCATATTGGGTATCCCTTGAAGTGAAAAAATTAGTGTCTTTATTCCCCACATGTCATGTGTGAAGTAACTATATCCAATTGTTCATGAGGTTATTGTATCTTCGAATATGATAAGAAATTAACTATAGAATGATAATTTTCCATTGTAGAGATTTTGTGATGTCTAGAGAGTCTTTTTTGACTATGTTCGGCACAATATTGTTTGATCTACAAAACTTATAACAATTTTTCATAGTGTATACCTCAGCTAGTATGGATTCACTGATTCCATAGTACATAGTGAAGACTATTATAATTGAAAATTTGGGGTCTAAAATGATGTATCCCCTATATAACACATATATTTCAAGAAAAATAGATGTTATATTTGAGGCCACTATTTGGGGGTTCTAGCAGACTCACTTTCCTTGTTGGTCTGATGTATGGATGGGTGATGAAAAACTCATATTTTCCATAATACTCTTTAGGGTGGGGAAATTCTCCCATCATTTCAGAAGAATAGAAATGTTGACCACAAGACTCATGGTACAGTAAATAAAATATGTTCCCTAGATAGTTTGTCTACAAATTTACACCTTATTCCTTACATTCTAGATAAATGAACAAATATCAACCAGGAGGATAGCTCATGCCTCCTTCTCATGGTTATATTTGTTCGTGTTGTGGAACAATAGTTGGAAAATGTTGTCTATAGATATATCCTAGGATATAAACTCATTGAACTATCCAAAGTATCTCCACACTAAATTTCCCCATTCCCACTCAAAGAGAATATGAACAGTTGATTCCTCTTTAGGGATATAGTAGCAGATACATTTATATGCGATCGTGATCCCCATAATTTTTACCTTTTCACACATAGAAATAACATGATTATGGGTCCTCTGAACTAATAAATTATGCTTCTTAGGTATTTCCTTACACCAGAGATGTTTACCCAAACTATCCAGAATGGGAGATACATGTAATAAATCACAATATGATTTAGTAGAGAAATTTCACTATGGTGAGCCTATGAATACATATTTTTCCTCTTCGTATATCATTATGATCATACTGAGGATATCATGATGGTCCTGGTTAAATATTTCATAGATGAAATAAGGATAGTTACTCCCTTTTTTAAATGTAATTTTCAGTGCTAGAAACCCTAGAAAAATAAGAAAAACTCTCATCTTATTTTGATCCCAAAATTTTATCTCATCTCACCCAACAATCTATCATGCATTGTTCTAGAGAAATGGGATGTGGTGATAAATCATTTTTTATATGCAAGAAACTCTTCCTTTTAGAAATTTTATATCCTTTATATACATTCCCATAATTAAATTGTCCCATAGAATTTGGCATTCGATATCCTTCCATACTAACATAGCTAAAAAATTAGTATAAGGTAGTTACACTATATAGAATAAAAGTTATATAATCTTGAAAATAATTTACCAGTAAATTGAATGTATGGGTATCTAGGTGAGAACTCTTCAATTAAAATAAGTAATTAAGGTTATTCAAAAATAAAAGACATTTTAAATAAGGTCAATTTTATGCATAGTTGATGATAAGGATATATCAAGGAAATAGTGGATGATTTCTCTTATACAATTTTAATTTCTACCATACCGTTTGAATATAAGAAAAAGGATAATGAATCCTAGGATTTTTTTGATATAGTATTAGTTTATAAGAATCATACCATTCCTGGAAACACAAAATAATAAATAGAAAAAGAGTGTAATATGAGAATATATTAACATAGATGAAAATATTTCAAATAAAGATAAGAAATTTAATGGGAATTAAAAAACCATTTCTTAGTTTTTAATTAAAATTAAAATAATGTAAACAAACATATTCAAAGAAACAAAAAAAATAATTAAATATCATTTTAAATAAAATGAATCATTATTATTATGACAAGTAATGTTAACAAAGTCTCTGAAAAATAATCTTCATAAAAATTGAGAGAAAAATGGATGAAAAAACATGAAAACATTTTCAAAACTTTGGTTAATGTTTTTGTAAAAATTGAAAAATGAGTCACTTATAAAAATAAATTTTAAAGGGTAATAATTATTTTATATAGATTATTTTAATAATAAAATTCACTAATAATGTTTTTATTAATATAAATAGAGTTAATATTGAAGAAACATGTGGAGGAAGGTAGTAATTAGAAAATATTCCCATGTAGTCTTCATAAGGTTTGATTTAAGGAAAAAAAGAAAATGAAATGGATTTAATATCAAAATAAAAAAGTAGAAATAATATATATAAAGGAAAATGGAAAGAATGATAGAATGACACAATAAATAAGAGAGAGAGAGATAGTTATTGATAGAGAACATAACCAGAATAAAAAAAATGTGGGAAATACTTTGTATGAGAAAGGTATGCACAATTAAACCCTAAGGGATTAAAGGTGTCAACAAATTTATAAAAATAAAAGATATATTTTTAATAAATAAATTCAAGAATTTTTATATGAGATAGAGGAGAAAATATACAAAATAGAGGAATGATATTTGAGATAATAATGGTGATTAAAAATAAAACCATACATCGGGTCCTAAATCACTTTGTGTGTCCTTTAAAATCTAGGATAATAAAATTATAAGATTTATTTACTTTATTAATATCCCCTTTCATGTTCATTTTATTATTATTATTCCATTTATATCTTTAATTATCATGTATTATTCATTTATTGGTTTAATTATTCTTTCCTCAATCTTTTTTTGGTAGTTCGCTTCTTCATTGAAAAATAGCTTTGGTGTAATGATAATGGTAAATTTTCACTATCTAATGGTTTTATAAAATATATAATAGTAATTTTATATATTTCATATCATTTAAAAATTTATGGTGTTCACTATATCAATAAATATTTACCAATTATTTGAATCCTCCCTGATAAGATTTTTTTTGTTAAAAATAACTATGATTGTTTAATTCTATTTTAATTGTTACCATGAATATTTTACAATTAAGGAATCATAAAAATGAATTCAATTGAATATTTATTTTATATTAAACCATAAAATATATTTTTATGAATATCCATGGAAGGTATAAGTTTAATAAAACATCATCATTCACTTGGGAATTGTAAAACTACCACAGTGGGTGATGTTATTCAAAAGTGGTTAAAATATATTAAATTAAATAATTTTTAAAATTTTAAAAACAAATTATATAATAATTAAACTATAATTTTATGATTTATTTTTAAATTTATATATATTATAGAAATGGGTTAGAATAGAATAGAAACCAAAGAGATACCTTTTGAAACTCGTATTTCGACATAGTAATAACCTTTGAAAAAAGGATTAGTGAGAGGAAAGTGGTAATATATCATTAATAATAGATAAAAAGGATGATATTAACATAAATATAAAATCATGGAATCTTTTTAAAATTATTTTTAATGAATTTTATATTAATGGTTGGTCAAATAATAAATGAAAATTGGAAGAATTAAGAAACATTTATTTCATCATAAAAATAAGTTATGAAATAGGGTTTGATAAGAGGAAATGTGTGATAGAACATCAATATTATATCAATAGGATATTAATAACATTAAAAATAAACCATATATGTATAATAATAGTATTTTTAAAATAGTTTAAGACAGGTAATTCTTAAATAACATGTGAAGAAAGTTGTTTGGGAACCTGTACCTTGATCTTTGGGCCACCACTTTTAGATAGAGCCTTAATCATTTGTATGATCATAATTTGAATAAAGTATGGAATTTAAAACATATAAAGTAGAGTTTACATAATTATTTGGGTATAGAATTATTAATAGAAGGAATTTTGGAAGTGAGGGAGGGTTTTTAATATGGGCACTAGGGATGGGTATATTAGAATAAAGTAATGATTATTTTATCAGTTAGGCTGAAAAATATAAATAAAATTGATTGACATGAATTTTATTTATCTATGACAAAAAAAGTTAGGGTTTATTGACATTTAATCCCATCCAAATATGAATTTGATCTTAGAAACATTTAATTAAAGTAAATTACTCAAAACTGTTTTTTATTAGAATAAAATATAAATGAGGCCTCAAAATTTCAAATATAGTTTTATAAATTTACAACATTATATTTAAACTAATTATTTTACTCATAAAATCCATTTTAATTCCCAAAAATTATTCAAAGAATTTTATATCATATTTATATAGTGAATGCATTATAAAATATACGGTATTAAAAAACTATGTTTTTTTACTATTCATCATAGAATCCACACTTCCTGAATATTCCAAAAAATGATCCTAAATATAATTTTTTCATAATTATTACAAATTTAATTTATATTTTCTAAAAATAAATTTTAAATTTTATAAATTTCAATTTTAAATAAAATATTATAATATATGGAACAAATTTTATTAAAATAAAAACATTTTCTTTTTTATGAGTTATTACATTAATATTTTTATTATATTTTACTTATTGGATAATTGATAATTAATTATTTATATATTTAAAACATATAAATTTTATGAAATTCATACTATAATTATGTAAAATTACATTTTAAATACATAATTGATAAAATAAGTTTACTACAACAAATATGTTATAGTATGATTACAATGTTATGCCAATGGCAACTTAACATTTCTAAAAATAACATTATCAAAATTTAATAACCAGTTTCTAATAATAATCCACTCTAAATTTTAGGAATTTTTATTTCAAATAAAAATAATAAATATTTCACAATAGTATTTTAGTGTAAATCATGTTATTTAGGGTACGGGTTCCCAAACAGCTTTCTCCACATTTAAATTTAATATGTATGAAAAAATTAGTTTAATATTTATATTTAACTGTAACATCCCAAGTAAGTAATGAAAAATAGATATAGTTATCTATGTCTATTTATGAATTAGATAGTGTTTTAGAGGCTTAAAATGAGAATAAATCCAATCTTAAGCATGAAATACACTAATATTTTTATAAGATTGTTTTACTGCCTTTTGATGGCAATCCATTTTTAAATCAAACTTTTGACAATTTTATAAGCTCCATTTGTCAAAATAAACATATTCTTTATTATTGGGACATTGAAATTTACATTGGATAAATTTTTGGTATTTTTCTGACAATGTTCATTTTTTAATGAATAGTGAAAAAATATTGCATTTTACATCAAAACTGCTTTTTTATATAATTAAATTATATGGTTAGATTATCTTTTGAATTTTTTTTAAAGTTCAATTAGAATATATTTTTACCATTTAATTCAATAGTGGTCGTTGGAATTAATTTCACTTTGAAATTGGACTTAAACTAGTGTCAATCTTTTGCTACCTATTGTTTCATAAAAACACGCTATTTGCTCAGACAGCGGGAATTAATTATTAAATTAATTAATGTAACTTATATGTTTTTAATTTTGTAAAATAGACATCATTTTTGAATCCGGAATATCAAATATAGATTAGGGTAAAGTTTTGGTATTTTTCTGAAAAACTTCAATTTTTGATGAATAGTGAAACCACTAAGTGGTACTTAAAAAACTGATTTTTCGTTTAATTGAAACTTTACCACTTTTGTGTTTTGAATTTCAAAAAACCAACATACATGGTTGTCATTAAGAATTAAAATGTGGTTCAATGGTATTAAAATAATTTTTTTTGGTGAATAGTAACTTTTATGTTTTTAATCGCGATTAGAGGTAATTAGTGTAGTTTAAGGTAAAAATAATGTTTTAATAATATGAGATGAGCCTGACACATGTCCTACCCATATTTGATGTGTCATGGATGACCAAGAAAATCCATGGGTCAACTTGGGGACCCCATGGAGCCACTTAGGAAGGAAAATGACATTAATATCTTTTTATTTAATGTAAAAGTAAAAATGACACAAACATGAGTTGTTTTACTAAAAAAAATTAAATGGGGTTATACAAGTAATATTTTTTACTATAAATATTAATTGGAAAGCTAAAACGATTTCCTAAATCATAGTATTTGTTTTATAATTTTTATACAATAAATAAATTAAAATATTTATGACATCAGGATGATGTAGCGATTACCTCATTATTTAACGATTTAAATAAAATGAAACGATAATGTAAAATATAAGACCTACCCTTCTCAAAAACCTATTGGATGGGTATATTTCGAACCCTTATCACCTTATCCTCGAATTATATCAATGTGGGACCTTTTAAATCTGAAACTCATTTTAAAATAAAGTAACATTTCTTTACTTTCCAAGAGTGCCCCTCCTCTCCTCTTATAAAAGGCCCCCACCTCTACCACCTTACCCACACATCCAAAGCCTTTTTCTCGGCCAAACCCTGCCCATTTTTTCTCTCCACATCCTTCTATAACTCTTAGAAGCCTCACTTTGGGTAGAAGTCTTACCAAGGAAGCCTTTGATCTCAAATCAAAAAGGGTTACCCGATTTTAAGGGAATGTCTTCACTTGTGTTCTTTTGTTTTATTTTACTTATCCAACCCCCTAAAATCATTTTATTCATTTATTTTGTAACAACACCAGTATATAACATATACTTGGATGTTTTTATAATAATTATTCGAGCTACACTTACACACACCTACATCTAATGGTTAAAGAACATACTATTTCCGTGGATGGCGAATTTCTGCCTCACGAAATGATGATTGTTCAATATTCTTCTAACACCTTCAAAGGTGGCCATTAAGATGTCACTATATTTATATATGATATATAATATGTTTATGTTTTCCTTAATCTTATTTATTTTTCATTTATGGCATACCTTTATGGCTTCCATTATGGGTATACGCGATATCTTCATTTTAGGAAGTGCGGACTACCGCCCCCTCAAAGTGATTTGATTTCGTTAATGCCATATGTGGGACGTATAAAGGATTTAATTAATGTTATTATGTATATGATATTATAATGGAATTATAATATACCTTTATATCATTATTATTCAATTCCATAAAATATGAAATAGAAATGAAAGTAGCGTTCATGCGTACGTACGGCTTACCGTCTCCATGAACGGTGCATTTTATTTCTTACCTCTAAACATTATGTAATATTATAAATGCATGTATATACTGGATATATATGATATATATGATATATAAATCATGATTATAACTCTGGATATAATGGACACATGAACAACTTGTAATTATAAAGAGCATATTTTTTACTCAAGTACCAATGATCGTTAAAACGACCGTTATTAACTTAAATAATTGAATAGTGTTCATGACATGGTAATAAGTGATATAAAAGGAATAATGAACTTGATAAAGGTTCTTAAGCAATTATAAATTAACTCAAGTTTATTATCCAGGAGGTTAAAGAACGATCGATTCAAGTCAGACCCAAGGTAAGGGACTTCGTCTCAATCTCCATTCATTGAGGCTTATTTTGTTTTATACACAACCTTATTTTATATGGTGTATAAACCCCTTTGACTTTTACATTTATCCAAAAGGAATATTTTTTATATGAAGTGTTTTACTAAACGACAAAAGGGAATGTTTTTTGTCGTACGTATGCGGCGACAACGACTTCTCCTCCGCCGTGACCATTATTTGAGCTTCGGTTTACTCTATAAGCCATACTTTTTTTTAAATGAAAAATAAATACCATGTTTTACTTTTATTTTATTTTGGTATTGAAAATGATTTTCATAATGTTTTTATATCAATGTGTTGTATTGATATCTTGTGATTGAAAGGTGTAAATGTTATGTTTCCTTTATGCATGTTTTATTTGATACGATTATGTTGTGGTTCTTGGGCATTATTATGAAGACGGGTGGTTCCATGATAAACTAAGGGCGGGTGAGCCCAATATAGCTCTCCAATGAATTGGTTAACGCGAAGGAGTTAAACTTTAAGGTTTCTCCGAAGAGATTTAGGGAATATACTGTGATGGGTATTCCAAACGTAATCAAGAGGGTTACTCCCTACGTAAGAATGTTATGAATGCCTCAAGTTACCTTTATGTCTTATGATTTCTATGATTTATTCATGATTTTATGAGGTATGATATAGTGCATATGTTTTATGGGTGAAGTATGATTTCATTCTTATGTATATATGTACTCATGTTTCCTTTCCATATTTTTATATCCCTTACTGAGCTTTTTATGCTCATCCCAAGTTTTTTGAAATTTCTTTCACAGGTCAAGGGAAAGGTACATGATATGATGATAGTGTTAAGGAAGTGTCAAGAAAGAATCCATTTTTTATTTTAAATATGTTTCCATTGATGGAAAAAAATGAATAATATCTTTATGTAACCACTTTGTTTAAATATGGAATGTAATGCAAGTTTTATGATCTAATTCTCTAAAACTCTAAACCCGAAAATATCCTCAATGTGTAATCTTGTAATAAATCAATATTAAGTAAGGTTTAAGTCTGGGGCCATATAGTTGGTATCAGAGGTCGTTTTAGATAACTTTAGGAGTTAGAATTTTATTAAATGATTATCCAATTTTTTTATATGGACAAATTGAAATGATATAGAATTTGGAGATTACCATGTTGCTTCGTCTAAGACATGTTTGTTCAGAATGGTTTTCTGTAGAGGAAATAGGGAAGCAGTTCTAGGAAGGCATACAGAAGTAAATAACCTTCTAAGTCAGCATCCTGAGATGGTCAGAATTGGAACTGAACATTTTGTTGAAGTAATGGCATAGTTGACTCAAAATGGTGGCGGTATCCATGCACGAGATCATCCAGATCAACCGCAGAGGAACATGTTAGTGGTGGAACATTTCATGAGGCAACATCCCCTATCATTCAGAGGATCATCTGACCCTGTGCTAGTTGAAGGATGGATTAAATCACTGGAGAAGATTTTTGATGTCATGGGGTGTTCATACAATCAAAAGGTTAGTCTTTCTATTTACTGTTTGGAGGGTGAAGCAGATCAGTGGTGGTCAATGGTTAAAAATATCAGGGACGCTGATGAGATTGATGCTCTCAACTGGGATGAATTCAAAGGTATGTTTCTTGAGAAGTATTTTCCTAAGGCTGTTCGACTTAGGATGGAAAAAAAATTCTTGGAATTGATGCAAGAGGAAGACTCAGTGGCTTCCTATGAAGAAAGGTTCACTCGATTGGCAAGGCATGCTCCAAATTTTATCTGAGACCTTGATAATAAAATCAATCATTTTTACTCAGGATTAAATCCAAAATATCGAAGGGCATTGGCTTCTCGTGAGTTTAAAAGTTATGAAAAGCTTTTTCAATGTGCTGAGAAGGTGGAAATAGAGTTTTCCAATGATCAAGTGTTCTATAACTACCTGCAGAAGAAGAGACCGAGGTGGTAGGAGAAAGGAAAGAATTCTTCAAAAAGGTCTGACGGTAAGAAAACTAAGTTTCCAGTTTGTGATAAATGTGCTAAAAGGAATGCTGGGGAATGTCTTCTGAATTCTGGAAAGTACTAACGATGTGGTAAGATGAGACATAAGGCTCGTGATTGCACTGAAAAAGATCAGGGTGATGGTAAGACCAAATTTGATTTACAGTTAGTGAAATGTTTTAAGTGAAATGAGATGGGTCACTATAAAAACGAGTGTCCAACAAAGAGCTTGAGTGATGGGAAGCAGTTAGACTACAAGAAGAAAGGGGTGGTGAAATCCTTTGCAACTACTTCAGCAGATGTCGGGCCATCAAATGAAGTTGTATCAGGTACTTTGTTTGTTTTTTCAGATTATGCTAGTGTGTTGTTTGATTCGGGGTCTACACATTCTTTCATCTCTGGAACCTTTTCTAGTAAAATGGGAATAGCATATCAAGATATGACTCCTGAACTTTTGGTAAAAACACCTGGTGGAAATGTTGAGGCAAAAAGAATTTATAAGAATCTTACTATCCTTATCCGTGGAAAGAACCCACTTGAAAACCATATTGTTTTACCTCTAGTAGAGTTTGATATTATCCTGGGTATGGATTGGCTCTCTATTTACCATGCTAAGATTGACTGTAGAGATAAAGAAGTTTCTTTTTAGAAAGACTTTCAGTTTGTTTACAAGAATGAACCCTTAATGTTGATAACTTATCAAGAGGCTGAGAAACTTGTAATAGATGGAAATGAATGTTACCTTGCACACATTGTTGAAAATAAAGGAACTGTTCAGATTAATGATGTGCCAGTGGTAAATGAGTATCCTAATGTTTTTCCTGATGAGTTGCCTGGAATAATACTAGATTGGGAAGTTGAATTAACTGTTGACTTAGTTCATGATGCTAAGCCAATTTCAAAACCCCCTTATCGAATGGCTCAAATTGAAATTTTAGAGTTGAAAGATAAAATGCAAGATTTATTAGGGAAAGGTTTCATTCGACCTAGCACATCACCATGGGGTGATCCTATTTTATTTGTTAAAAAGAAAGATGGTTCTATGAGAATTTGCATTGATTGTAGAGCCTTGAATAACATCATTGTTAAGAACAAATATCCTTTGCCTCATATCGATGATTTGTTTGATCAGCTCTAGGGAGCTCAGTATTTTTCAAAGATTGACCTGAGATCGGGGTACCATCAGTTGAAGGTAAAGGAAGCAGATATTCCAAATATCGTGTTTCGTACAAGATATGGCCATTATGAATTTGTAGTAATGCCTTTTGGGCTAACCAATGAACCTGCTGTATTCATGGACTTAATGAATAGAATTTTCCATGAGTTCTTGGATAAGTTTGTAGTTGTTTTCATTGATGATATTTTGGTGTTTTCTAAAATTAAATAGGAGCATGAAAGTTATTTAAGGGTTATTTTGAAAACCTTAAAAGAAAAGAAATTGTATGGGAAATTTAGAAAGTGTGAGTTTTGGTTGCAACAAATTTCTTTCCTTGGTCACATTGTTTCTAAAGATGGGATAACTGTTGATCCTGCAAAAACAAAGGTTGTTGAAGAATGGCCAAGACCCACAAATGTAACTGAGATTCGTAGCTTCCTTGGATTGGAAAACTATTACCGAAGGTTTGTTAGAAATTTTTCATGGTTATCTAGTCCAATGACTAAGCTAACTCGGAAGGGTGTTAAGTTTATCTGGACAAAAGAATGTGATGATTGTTTTCAGGAACTGAAAAGAAGATTGGTGAATGCTCTAGTTTTGGCACTACCTTCCAGGAATGGTGAGTTTGTTATCTACAGTGATGCTTCATTGAAAGGACTTGGTTGTGTCCTAATGCAGAATGATCAGGTAATTGCTTATGCTTCATGACAGTTGAAAACTCATGAGGTAAATTACCCTACTCATGATTTGGAATTAGCTTCTATTGTTTTCGATTTAAAATTTTGGAGGCATCATTTGTATGGAGTAAAGTGTGAAATATATACCGATCATAAAAGTTTAAATTATATATTCAATCAGAAATAATTTAACATGATACATAGGAGATGGATGGAATTAATCAAGGATTATGATTGTACAATTCATTACCATCCGATAAAAGCAAATAAAGTGGTTGATGCTTTGAGTCGAAAAAGTAATACTTCATTAACAATGTTGCATTTGGAACGTGATCCTTTGGTTAAGGATTTGATGAACTTTGGCATAGAAGTTTTTGGTGAAGGATGGTCTTCTGTTTTGTTTCAGGTATCAGTGAAATCTTCTCTATCAGACAGAATCAAGCAAGCACGGAAGCAAGACAGTGAGTTGCAGAAAAAGGTAGAGCTGGTTCAGAAGGGTAAGTTTCCTGAATTCAACATTGATAACGAATGTGTTTTGAGATTTGGGAAGAGATTGTGTGTGCCTTGTGACTTACAGTTGAAGAGGGAGTTGTTATGTGAAGCTCATAGTTCTCCGTTTTCAGTTCATCCTGGCAGTACTAAGATGTACAGAGATCTGAGGGAGTATTACTAGTGGGATGGAATGAAAAGAGATATTGCTGATTTTATTGTGAAGTGTTTGACTTGTCAGCAGGTTAAAGCAGAGTGGCAGTTACCGAAAGGGATGCTTCAGCCTTTACCAGTGCCAGAGTGGAAATGGAAGAATATATCCATGGACGTTTTTGTGGGATTACCGAAGACATATCGAGGTAATAATTCAATCTGGGTTATTATTGATCGCTTGACTAAATCTACTCATTTATTTGCTATACGAGATACTTTTTCCCTAGATCAAATTTCCCATTTGTATCATAAAGAGATATTCAGGTTACATGGAGTTCCTCTCTCCATTGTATCTGATCATGATCCCAGGTTTACTTCTAACTTTTGGAAAGGCCTTCAGAAGAAGTTGGGTACTGAATTAAATTTTAGTATAGCTTTTCATCCTCAGTCAGATGGGAAGTCAGAGCGAATAATTCAGACATTGGAGGATATGCTACGTGCTTTTCCGATGGATTATCAGGGAAGTTGGGACCAATATCTTTCCTTGGTTGAATTTTCATATAATAACAGTTTTCATTCCAGTATACAGATGGCACCATTTGAGGCGTTATATGGGCAGCGGTGTCGAACTCCAGCTTTCTGGGATGAAGTGGGTGAAAGGATGCTGATGAGACCAGAATTGGTAGAAGAGTTGGCAGAAAAAGTTCATCTGATACAGAAACACATGAGAACAGCTCAGAACAGGCAGAAGAGTTATGCAGACAATAGGAGGAAGGATCTCTCTTTTGAGGTAGGTGATCATGTTTTTCTCAAAGTATCACCTTGGAAAAGTGTGATGTGATTTGGTAAGAAAGGAAAGATGAGTCCAAGGTTCATTGGACCATATGAAATTTTAGAGAGAGTTGGATCAGTTGCATACCGAGTGGATTTACCTCCGAGTTTATCTCAGGTACACAATGTTTTTCATGTTTCGATGTTGAGAAAGTATATTCCATATCCACCTCATGTTTTGAGTCCAGAGGTAGTTCAGCTGGAAGAGAACCTATCTTATGAGGAACAAATGGTTCAGATTCTTGACCACAGGGAGCAAGTGTTACAGAATAAGGTGATTCATCAGGTAATGGTTTTTTGGAAAAACCACATGGTTGAAGAGGCAACATGGGAATCTGAAAATGCAATGAGAGCTAAATACCCCCACTTATTCGATAAGTAAATAAATTGCAGGGACGCAATTTTCTAATGGGGGGAAGGATGTAACATCCCAAGTAACTAATGAATAATAGATATAGTTATCTATGTCTATTTATGAATTAGATAGTGTTTTAGAGGCTTAAAATGAGAATAAATCCAATCTTAAGCATGGAATACACTAATATTTTTAAAAGATTATTTTACTGCCTTTTGATGGAAAACCATTTTCAAATCAAACTTTTGAAAATTTTATAAGCTCTATTTGTCAAAATAAACATATTCTTTATGATTGGGACATTGAAATTTACATTGGATAAATTTTTGTTATTTTTCTGACAATGTTCATTTTTTAATGAATAGTGAAAAAATATTGCATTTTACATCAAAACTGCTTTTTCATCTAATTAAATTATATGGTTAGATTATCTTTTGAATTGGTTTTAAAGTTAAATTAGAATATATTTTAACCATTTAATTCAATAGTGGTCTTCGGAATTAATTTCACATTGAAATTGGACATAAACTAGTGTCAATCTTTTGCTACCTATTGTTTCATAAAAACACGCTATTTGCTCAGACAGTGGGAATTAATTATTAAATTAATTAATGTAACTTATATGTTTTGAATTTTGTAAAATATACATTATTTTTTAATTTGGAATATCAAATATATCTTAGGGTGAAGTTTTGGTATTTTTCTGAAAAACTTCAATTTTTGATGAATAGTGAAACCACTAAGTGGTACTTAAAAAACTAATTTTTCGTTTAAATGAAACTTTACCACTTTTGTGTTTTGAATTTCAAAAATCCAACATACATGGTTGTCATTAAGAAGTAAAATGTGGTTCAATGGGATTAAAATAATTTTTTGGTGAATAGTAACTTTAAGTTTTTAATCGCGATTATAGGTAATTAGTGTAGTTTAAGGTAAAAATAATGTTTTAATAATATGAGATGAGCTTGACACATGTCCTAACCTTATTGGATGTGTCATGGAAAACCAAGAAAATCCATGGGTCAACTTGTGGGACCCCATGGAGCCACTTTGGAAGGAAAATGACATTAATATCTTTTTATTTAATGTGAAAATAAAAATGACACAAACATGAGTTGTTTTACTAAAACAATTTTAAATGGGGTTATACAAGTCATATTTTTTACTATAAATAGTAATTGGAAAGCTAAAAATATTTCCTACATCATAGTATTTTTTTATAATTTTTAGACATTAAATAAATTAAATTATTTATGACATCATGATGATGCAGCGATTACCTCATTATTTAACGATTTAAATAAAATGAAAAGATAATGTAAAATCTAAGACCTACACTTGTCAAAAACCTATTGTATGGGTATATTTCGAACCCTTATCACCTTATCCTCGAATTATATTAATTTGGGATCTTTTAAATCTGAAACTCATTTTAAAATAAAGTAACATTTCTTTACTTTCCAAGAGTGCCCCTCCCTTCCTCTTATAAAAGGCCGCCACCTCTACCACCTTACCCACACTTCCAAAGCCTTTGGCTCGGCCAACCCCTGCCCATTTTGTCTCTCCACATCCCTATCTAACTCTTAGAAGCCTCACATTGGGCAGAAGTCTTCCCAAGGAAGCCTTTGAGCTCAAATCAAAAAGGGTTACCCGATTTTAAGGTAATGTCTTCACTTGTGTTCTTTTGTTTTATTTTGCTTCTCCAACCCCCTAAACTCATTTTATTCATTTATTTTGTAACAAAAACAGTATCTAACATATAATAGGATTTTGTTATAATAAGTATTCGAGCTACACTTACACACACCTACATCTAATGGTTAAAGAACATACTATTTCCATGGATGGTGAATTTCTGCCTCACGAAACGATGATTGTTCAATATTCTTCTAATACCTTCAAAGGTGGCCATTAATATGTCACTATATATATATATGATATATAATATGTTTATTTTTTCCTTAATATTCTTTATTTTTCATTTATGGCATACCTTTATGGCTTCCGTTATGGGTATACGCGATATCTTCATTTTAGGAAGTGCGGACTACCGCCCCCTCAAAGTGATTTGATTTCATTAATGTCATATGTTGGATGTATAAAGGATTTAATTAATGGTATTATATATGATATTATAATGGAATTATAATATACCTTTATATCATTATGATTCCATTCCATAAAATATGAAATAGAAATGAAAGTAGCGTTCATGCGTACGTACGGCTTACCGTCTCCATGAACGGTGCATTTTATTTCTTACCTCTAAACGTTATGTAATATTATAAATGCATGTATATAGTGGATATATATGACATATATGATATATAAATCATTAGTATAACTCTGGATATAATGGATACATGAACAACTTGTAATTATAAAGAGCATATTTTTTACTCAAGCACCAATGATCGTTAAAACGACCGTTATTAAGTTAAATAATTGCATAGTGTTCATGACATAGTAATAAGTGATATAAAAGGAATAATAATCTTGAAAAAGGTTCTTAATCAAGTATAAATTTACTCAAGTTTATTATTCAAGAGGTTAAATAACGATCGAGTCAAGTCAGACCCAAGGTAAGGGACTTCGTCTCAATCTCCATTCATTGAGGCATATTTTGTTTTATATACAACCTTATTTTATACGGTGTATAAACCCCTTTGACTTTTACGTTTATCCAAAAGGAATATTTTTTATACAAAGCTTTTTACTAAACGACAAAAGGGAATTTTTTTTGTCGTACGTATGCGGCGACAACGACTTCTCCGCCGCCGTCACCATTATTTGAGTTTCGGCTTCCTCTAAAAGCCATACTTTTTTTAAAAGAAAAATAAATACCATGTTTTACTTTTATTTTATTTTGGTATTGAAAATGGTTTTCATAATGTTTTTATATCAATGTGTTGTATTGATATCTTGTGATTGAAAGGTGGAAATGTTATGTTTCCTTTATGCATGTTTTATGTGATATGATTATGTTGTGGTTCTTGGGAATTATTATGAAGACGGGTGGTTCCGTGATAAACTAAGGGCGGGTGAGCCCAATATAGATCTCCAATGCATTGAGTAATGTGAAGGAGTTAAACGTTAAGGTTTCTCCGAAGAGATTTAGGGAATATACTGTGATGGGTATTCCAAACGTAACCAAGAGGGTTACTCCCTACGTAAGAATGTTATTAATGCCTCAAGTTACCTTTATGTCTTATGATTTCAATGATTTATTCATGATTTGATGAGGTATGTTAAAGTGCTTATGTTTTGTGGGTGAAGTATGATTTCATTCTTATGTATATATGTACTCATGTTTCCTTTCCATATTTTTATATCCCTTATTGAGCTTTTTATGCTCATCCCAAGTTTTTTGAATTGTTTTTCACAGGTCAAGGGAAAGGTACATGATATGATGATTGTTTCAAGGAAGTGTCAAAAAAGAATCCATGTTTTATTTTAAATATGTTTTCGTTGATGGAAAAAAATGAATAATATCTTTATGTAACCACTTTGTTTAAATGTGGAATGTAATGCAAGTTTTATGATCTAATTCTCTAAAACTCTAAACCCGAAAAGATCCTAAATGTGTAATCTTGTAATAACTCAAGATTAAGTAAGGTTTAAGGCTGGAGCCTTATATTAACCATTTATTTGACCAAATTTTAAATATAAAATTTCATATAACATTAATTTTAAGGGCTTTTTGTTATAATATTATAACTTTGAAGACATGTATCATAATTTTTTAACTACTCATTTATAGTGACTCAATTTATATTTAAATGATCATATGAAAATAAAACTATTAATAAATGTATTATAGTAATAATATAAAATTATATGTTTTAAAAGAATCTTGAATTCAATAAATGTTGTTTTTTAAAAATAAAATTAAAAAAAACATTAATTATTGATAAAATTTTATTATACTTGAATTAATATTTTAATAAAAATATTTTATTCAAATATGAATATAAATTATAAGATGATATCATTATATATAAATGAATTTTAATTCACGTATAATACACAAATAAAAAATTTAGAATGAAAATTTATAAAAATAATTATTTAATATCTGGGATGTAACAATTTTTTATTTTTATATAAATATAAACCCTTAAAAATAAAAATTATCATCATGGATCCATTCCATTTCATTTGTATCCTTTATATTATAATGGAAAAAAATGTGTTTGATCTTTATATTAATATTATTCGTTACCAATATGTCCTAAAATTTTATAGGATATATAATGGCATTTAATCTGAACAAGACTTTTATATTATTTTATTTGTTACATTATTAACTTTTATAAGTTTAAACATACTCCTAATAACCTTTTATAATTTTATATTTCAATTAAATATTATTCTAAAACAAAAAATTAGTTATTTAACTTTTATTTCCATTAGTTGTAGTATTTTTTGGATAAAAAAATCTCTGAAACTAATTCCATTAAAGTGTAACCAATTCAAAATTGAAAATTAATAATTGATCATGAATTTATGATCAGTATCATGTCTTGTTCCATCTCTTTTTATTAATATAAAAAACAACCTCAAGCCACTCGCCTACTATATAAAAAATAAACTCTTAACAACTATATCATATATGATATTCAATGTGTTCCAATAAATATTCAAAATTGGAGATTTTATTAATTATAGTGTTACGTTGTTGGGTAGTGGGAACTATTTCATTCCAATTTTAAATGTTAACTTGGATAATGAATTTTTATCCTAGATGAAAGTCCTATTATCCTCTATTTTCAAACCAATATATAATTGGATTGATAATTATAGGGGATTAAATTTTCTTAAGTCCTTTCATTACAATTTCTCAAGTGTTGTTAGTGTTTGTTGATGTTTTCAAGTAGTTTTAGAGGAATGGGAAGGCCTATATATATTTTATTTATTCTTATAACTTTTGGGATAAAATTTTATTAACAAAAAATGGATAAGCCTTATATATTACATTTTATAGTTCCTTATTAATTTTCATAATTTTATGTATCTCATGAAAATATATTACAAATCTCATACATTGAAAAAACAATGTATGTATTAGTATTTCAAAAAATAAAACTATATTTCATATTTTTTATTTAATTAATTATTATTCAATAATTTATTTAAGATAATTTAAAAATAATTATTTTATGTTTATTTTTAGATTTATTATTATTATAAAAATTATTTTTTAGGGTGTTTGATATTTTTTTAGATGCCATATAAGATTAGTACTAATGAATTTATTATTTTATTAGATGGAAAAAGGTGGATTCTGTTTTTTATATAAGATAAAATTATGTATATATTTATATTTTTTCAAAAATAATAAATTTATTGAATATATATATATATACATATATTACAATTAGGAATAAAATTTAAAGTATATTATGTAATTTATGGGATACGATTTAAGTGTGGGATGATTTAATCATAATTTAAAAGGATATGGATATTGGATTTAACATGTAATAAAATATAAAATAAAATTATTCATCATCACTAAAAAGAGTGGTGTTTGTTATTATAAAAATATATATAATAGGATTTCATATATACAAATGTAAATTTATTAAAATATTCTTATACTTAAATTGAATATAAAAAGTATCATAAATAGTTTAGTTAGGAAAAACAAGAAGTTAAACCCAATTCATATACAAGAATATTCAATTCCATGTAAACAAAATGTGTAAATTTATGAGATATTGAAATATATAAAAAATTTATGCTACCCGTAGGCAGCTAGGGTGGTGCAAGGGGTTGGGGTTTGGGTTGTGCGTCATAGGGACGAGTCCACAGATGCGTTTCTTTCTTGCGTGTGTTATACAGAAACAACCTTTAATATATATATATATATATATATATATATAATCTATATGAAATATTTTAAGAAAATAAGAATAGAATTTAAAAATTATAAGTAATAAATAATGGTATATAATGTATAAATATGTTTAGATATTATAAAAAAATTATAAAATTTTAACCATGGGTTATTTAATATAAATAAATTAATATTATTATTTATTGAGTGTTTTTTATAGAATTTTTTGATATAATTATTTCTGTGTAATTGATGTCGGAGGATTAGATTTTTAGTATTAATAGTGGTTTTGGTAATTACGTTTCATCCTACTTTAATAAAATATATCTCCATTCAATGTTAAACATTTATTTATTCATATATTTGAAACAAAACTATTGATTAAAGTGCTAAATTTCAAAAAAATAAATGTGGTGAATGGATAGAAATGTGATCAATTAAAGATCTTAAATTATAGTAGGTAATTTCAATGATTTTTATTGTCTTATAAAATAATGGAGGATTGATTTTTAATGAAATTTATTTTATTAAACTCATTGGTTCTAATCATAAATTTTTATCCCTTTAAAGTTAATGGATGGAATTATCACCAATTTACTTTGATTGTTAGACCTTTTCATATGATGATTGGATTTAACATTACCTTCTTTAATTTTAAAATCACCCAATAAACCTTAATGTTGCAACTTCTTATACAACTCTAAAAATTTTAAATCTTTCCATTATCTAGTACTTTAGATTCAGCATGTTCCCACTCTCTATATGTGTTTTTAGGCCATTTAATTTTTTCATTTTCAATATATTTGTATTTCATTTAATTTTAGTATTGTAACATATCTAGATTATTTAGTTCTTTCTTGCTTTGTTTAATATCTATTTTAGGGTAAGGATAATAATTTTACTATGGTATGTTATTATGATAATTTGGTAATATTCATTCATTGCTAACTTCATGTAGTATCCCATGTAATATGGTAATGGTTTTGGAAATTTAATTAAAATAGTGAAATCTAGTTTGGCATTGGATGTATGAAAGAATGGATATGAATTATTGTTATGTTGATTTTGATTATTATGTATTCGTTATTGAATTATTTGATAATACATTGAATCATATTTTTTTTTTGTGTTGTTGTATTAAACAAATATTATTTCATGATGTGCATTAACTACTTTAGTTTATTAAAAATAATATGCTAAAAGTATATGTTTAAATGGGAAATAGGGTGGGAACAGTAATAATATGTAAATATGGAATAACATTTGATATGATAGAAAGTACCTCAAGAATAAAAAAATGAGAATAATGTGTAATTAACATTAAGTTAATTAAGTAATATTTTCGTAATATTATTTTGGTTCATCTATAGTGAGGAGTGCTATCTTAAGTGTGCAGACTTATCTTATTATTAGTGTTATCTTAAAAAGGTGGGTAGAAGATTAGGTTATGTCTTACCCATATGTATTTAAGTGATTGAATTTAATCATTCAATCAACTAATTTTTTTTAAATTAATTGGAAGAGCTAAATTAAATAATTAATTGATGTTTAAATATAATTTTTTAATTAAATCATTAATACATGAGTAAATAGTTTACCTTAAAGATGAATACTCAGTCAAAAATTTATGTGGTTATTTTGTCTCATGCATAGAGGTTATTTCCTATGCTACCTTGTGATGTAACATTTATTGATTATTATTTTTTGTGAATGCTTGTTTTCTAAATTGATTTATTTTTTGTTCCTTTTTAGCATTTATTATTATTGCATGTGCTTGATTGATCGAGTCATTTCTTTTATGTTTGTATGTTTGTTTCTTTATCTTGGTATACATGTAAACTTTAATTTCATTTTATTATGAGTATTCATGCGTAAGATATAATGGATTGAGCCATAATGCACTTATAAAAAGCCTATAATGGCTACTTTTTCACATTTATATATGTTATAGGTTGTAATTTCTTGTGATTATAATATTAATTTATATATATACATGGGATATAATTAAATAATGTGTATAGTGCATGTATATGTCTGTGTGTTTGTGTGTGTGTCTGTGTGTCATTTGTAATTGCTCAAAATTACAACACATGCACCTATTTATGAGAAATAATGACTTAAGGTTATGTAATGTACACATATACCCATGATTTTATGATGTGTAAATTTTTTTATGTCTCTGGGGATATAGATTTATTTACAATGAGAATATTATGGAAATAATATTGATGATATGATTATGATGACGGATAGAGTGTTGATTTTCTTCTATACCTTATCTACAATTTTATTATCATTATATAAACCTAATTTCACCCTTTTCTATTATGAAAATATATAATAAATGACTCATCCAGGTGTTATGACCAAAGGTGATGGTTATTGTATTTAATCATAGCATTGCATACTAGCTTAAATCTAATCCATGATTTTTTCATTTGTCTTGTATTATTGATTTGAATCATGGTTGTCCCCAAACATTTATTTCACATTGATATTGAATTATTAAAATATATGATCCAACTTAGTACTTTAGATTTTTCACCCCTCAACATTTCACTTGAGTTGTATTGTAGGATAGTTTATTAGAGATCGTGGATACAACTATTTGTGTAGATGATGTGGAGTCTGGGTGTTTTTCCTCAAAATATATCATTTTCATTATTTTTTTCTATCATGTAAACATGGTTCGGGATTGATAATTTTATATTTTTGGTTTATATATATATATATATATAATTGGTAGTTTATTTTTATTTTACAAATAATTTATGATGGTAATGACTCTGAGAAGTGATAAATACACTTGATGCTGGTCTCCAACATGAGGCCTTTTAGAGGTGGGATTTATAAGTCATATATATATTCATTATAGACTCTGTTGGGGTTCTAATGTGGATGGGTCATTAAAAATTCATATTAGAGATTTTGGTCGATGGATAGAATTGATTTTAAAGTTAGGAACATGTGATGTAATGGCCCAGACCTTCACAATACATTAATTTGTCTACTTCGAGAGAAGGGGGAATGGGGTTGAATCATGGTAGAGTTTTAGTAGGTGACTGAGGTGTTCTATAAAACCTAAGGCCAACCACACTATGTAGGAGGGCATGGTGGTTTCCAATGTAGAGTTTTATTAGAGAATTTCCATGATAGGGTGCTTGGTTGACCATGAGTTGTGAAACATTTGTGGGAGAGGGTGTGTTAGTGTAGGGTTTTTCTGATGGGAAATAGTCAATAGTTAAATGAACAAGGTGTCTGTTTTGGATGGAATTTTAGTTGGGGTGGTCACCTATATAAAATTTTAACTTTTGAAATGCATTTTCTATGTCCTTTTTTTGGGTGTGGCGAGGCAAGTTAAACAAATGCTATTGTAACATCCTGACTCGACTTACGATCAAACTGGTAGCCATACTATTGGGTCACATGGCCTCAAGTGCATCTCCCCATATTACAAAGGCTACCAACTCGCTATGAGGGTCTCAGGAGGTGATATTAGGGAGACTATACCCTTTTATCAGAGATACACAATAGTATTATCCGATAGTAAACAACAGAAAGTAACGAAAGCAATATGAAGCAAAGACAAAGCAGTGGAAGATATATTTTAATATAACTAAAATAAATTTGTCCAATGCCATTTTATAAGATAGATTCATGCATGTCATGTTTTCTATACATAAAATTAAATAGTAAACATACAACATGTTTTAAAATATAATACAAAAATAAAGAAAAGGAATCTAATCCCTAAGGGTGATCTCTATGAGCATCATGAGCTCTAACTTGGTCCTTTACTCATAACTCCCTGGTACAAGCACTAAAAATAAGAAATAAAACAAGGTCCACAGTCCTATGAACAAGAAAGTCTATTCAGGAGCCCTAGTTAAATAGGGGCCTGAGTAGGGTGTGAGATATAAATCGCTGTAGGCCAGCACCCACGGTGTCAAGCCCAATCCAAACAGTGCAACATAAATCTGAACAGTGTGTAGGTATAGATAAAGTAAATAAATATCGAATATTCAAATAATCTCATGCTTAGGTTCCTAAAGGACACAAGGTCGGTCTAAATGTTTCATCCCAAGGTTGGTATGTCTGATCATGTCACATTATATATTTATATATATATATACACACACAGTATCATTATATATATATATACATATAGATATATGTTGGGAAGGATCGAGACATAACCATTGCCATCCAATTCCAAGGGAATCTTTCACAGTCTACCCTCTAACCCAATTCCATGATCCATCACAAATTTTTGGCGTGCACGTACTACAAGGACCGGGATATACCCACCCATCACTAGGGGTTCTCTCACGGTCTATCCCTAAGATCTAGCTATTGGCGGGATCAGGACGTACCCAAAGGCATCCGTCACTGGGGGAGATCTCATGGTATATCCCCTAGATTCAGCTAGGAAGCTCCCATAATCTACCCTCCTAAGGTATATTATGTTCCCTTAGCTCCATAGGTTGTAAGGACCGGGACATAGCCGGAGGTATATGTCACCAGGGGATATCTCACAGTCAATAGCATAGCCCAACTGCCTATATGGAGTAATAATTTATAATATATAATGCATGTGGCATTAACCTATCATGCATTTCATTATCCCATTTCAATTAATTATAAGAAGACATGTTCACAAATTTACTTAAGGAAACACCTCTTAATAATTTTAATTAAAACATTATCATAGGCTTAGTCACATTCAAATACCATTCACTACATGAGGCATAGACCTCTCCTACATGACCTTTATAAAACCCATGTAAGGTTTGTATCACATTAATAAAACCATCATTTACAATTATAGTATAATGCATAAGGCAATGCCTCTTTTTAATTTAAAGATTCATTTTCAATTCCATTTCAAGGATCCATTTCATTTGAACCATTTAATACATGGAAGGAAATTAATTCTGACTAAACCGTTTAATAAAGGCATGCCATTTGGTGTGATCCCCCATACTCAAGGTCATCTCATTCAATTTTCCTAAGCATGGAAAATTGATTTAAGGTTCAAGTTACAATTGAAGGGGTCATGTTCATAACCCAAAAATAATTTTACCATCTGGTATAAGCCATTATAACCATTCTATTTACATTAACCAAAACATTAGCTAAATTAGGTTCCAATAATTTTGAGTCATTAGGCCAGATGACCAATTTCAAGGTGTCCAAGCTATAAACTCATAAGGTGAAATGGTTATAAGGACATTTATAATGAAAAGGGGGAAACTCATTTCATAACTTCAATAAGACTCAGGTCTCAACATGCTATATACCAAACATGATATTAAAGGTATAAATGATTAACCAAGACAATAAGGGAGGCAAGCATAAAAATCTACTCGCTACTATTTATCTTAAAGATAGTTCAACTCTGTTAGAGTGGTTTTATTATAAAATCATGGTATTTATTACAAAATCATCATTTATCCCATTAAACACTTCATTAGGGAATCATACTAAATTCACATTAAATAGAAATTTAATATAAAAACCTTAGTAAATTAATTAAAATCTAGTAAAGGTGGAGTAAGAAATTTATTAATGCATTTTTTATATTAAAGGGAAAAGGAAAGGGACCCTACCTCAAGAAGCAGAACAAGCCAAGCCAAACACTCAGCACTTGATAATTTTAACTCAAAGTTTCTCCACACTTGCACGCACATAAATTATTATATATATATACCCTTTAATCCAATGTACATATTCCCCTCTCCATGAGGTAATATGTACAAGGAAGATATATATATACATATATATACCTATGTGTATGAGTGAAAACCCTCCCGGAGTCATCAAACGCTCTACAATCAAAACTAGAAACTCAAAAACAATGTGGAAATGATCCACACACCCAAGGAAAACTACCAAAACCTCTAAAATTACCAATTCCCCAATTATTAATTGAGTGAAAATGAAGGACAAGGGAAACCTCACCTCAAACCATTGGCAGTAAATCAAATCGAACCATATGTCTTGCCTTCGGTGATGGATGCCTAAATACACACAAATGGGTCCCGAGAGACCCTTCACATACTATAAAATTGAAATATAAACTGATAATATGGGTTAAACCATACATAAGGTTCAGTCGTACATAAAAATGGTGACATGCAAAAGAAAATTCACCAAAGCGAAGGAGGAGGAGGGAGAGAGGCTTACCTTGGAGATTCAAGTGAGAATAAAAAATAAACAGGATGAAATCGATGATCAAAGGAGGGGTTATGTGCCAAGGGGGGGGGGGGTCGGCTGAGGGAAATATCATGGGAGGAGGGTGAGAGGGAGAACCTATTTGGGTTCTTAAAACATAAAACAAAATAATAATAATAATAATAATAATAATATAATATAATTATTATTATTATTATTATTATTATTATTATTATTATTTAAAAAAATGATTTTCAATTTAAAAATTTTTATTTCATTAAAATTAATACACTGCATGGTTAACCAAACTGTATGCCAACCATTCAACATCCCTCTACCTTAGAAAATACCTCACATGGTTTTCCCCGCACGATTGGCCTAACTGTGCACAAGCTATGTGATGAATAGTGTTGAGGTACTAACTAAGTGGAAATAACCCTGCAAGATAGTGCACGGTTTGAAAGAACCATGCACAGCCCATGCGGGGTAGTTCTACTCCTCTATTGCAGTCGCGTGGTTTTTTGTTGTGGGTTGCATAGTTTGTTCACCCTCTACAAACCTTCCAAAATTGGGATTTCCTACCCCAATGCTCCCAAAACTTATTGAGACATCTGGAAAACCCCTAGGTCCATTTACCCAAGTCTAAAAATATCACATCAGAGTGTTCCAACTCTCAAAATTTCATTCTAAAGCTCGATTTTTAAAATGACCCATCATGTAAATGAAAATTTCAAAAACCATTGCATTTTCATCTGTTTCAAAACACAAATCAATAAAACCTTTCCATATTAGAACTTATCATTCCTAAGAATACTTAAGGTACAACGTAAACATCACTCGACCCATAAGGGTAGTGAAGCTACATTCAAATGGTTTCATTGTGTTTCCAAACACACAATGCATCTTCGATTATTTTTTTAAGAACACAGAACTTAGGCCATCAAAACTTGAGCCAGTTTTTTTTCTAACCAAAATATAGAGATGACTCTTACCTGAGGTTGTTTATCTAGAGATATGATCACATCATTGACTCATTTAAACATTCATCTAAAGGTACTTACCACCTTAGTCTTTAACATTAAAGAGGGCCAATTCCAATCCATGACATCTCCACTGTTGAAATTTCCTTTCAAATCACACCCTTAAGTGTCTTAATGATGCTCCAGACATGATTTTGAACTTACCAAATGTTTGATTCCCCATCGAACTCATTTAGTTAGGCTGGGCAATCTTTTCAAGAAAATCCATGGCTGACACAAACTGCACTCATCTCCACCAGATTACATGATTTAAAATAGTTCTCCACCAACCATATTCATCAAAAAGAAGGAAAAAAAGTTGAAACACTCCAACCGACTTTTCTCAAGATGCTCGGATTAGATGGTCAGTGCTTTCAAACTAAATTGCACTGCCTTCTCCCAAGGCATCACACAACCAACACAATCACTTCCACCAAATCCTATACCTACCTTTCGGTGATGTTATTTGATCAAAACATCACTTGGCCATTTTAAATTATTGTTCCACAACATGAGTAAGGTGCATAACCCAAATCCATCCCATAGAAGTTGTAACCCTATGAAGCATTACCTCTGAGCCTGCTGACTAGTCTAGGTAACCTCGTATTCATTTACTGGAGTCTAAGGGTCTGATCCAAGGTATTCCATACTCTAATATTGTAAGTGATATGTTGAATCAAAGCCACAATGTCCACATCAAATCATTGATTGAGCCCAGAGCAGCATCCGCCTGGCCATCACATCAGAATAAACTACTAGTGTAAAAAAAGTCTAACCAAGGAGTTCCTACATGGGAACCTAAGGGTCACAAAAAACCACCATTTCTTGATGAGAACTACACTTTAGTGTGCAACACTAAAATAGTACCAGCAAAAAATCTCAATAGCTCTTAAAATCTTCAGCATGGCATAGTACTGACACTCTCCTAGTGCATAAAAGATGAATTCATGATAGGGGACATGATCATCGTTTAGAAGAATACACTAATATGGTTTTTAATGGTTTCCAATCAACCACACTCAACTACTAGAAATGAGAATAGTCGAACCAAAACTGGTCCACTTTAATAATGATGAACTCAGCTTCACATGCCAAAACATCATCACAACTGATCAAAATGCCTTTTACACCCGAGTCATTATGTGATCATTCAAGTTTACCCACCGAAGACCTCCAAGACTAACAGTGTTTCCCAGAGGTTTCATACATATCCAACCACATTAGTGTCATGCTGCTAAGAAATCACTGACACTAAGAAAACTTTCAAACCTCAAGGGAATTTAAGCAAGACGTACCATTCCCAAATGGTCCCCTTTGGTTGTTCTCCTTCTACTTGGAAGGTCACATAGCCATGAGAACCGATGAGATGCTCCCCACCTTAGGATTGTCCTAGCCATTGAAAGAAGAGATAAAATATCCAATCACAAGTGTAATAGATCAAAAACACCTTTAAAAAATGTTTGATTCTCCTCTAAGCCATGATCACAATGTCAAAGCACAGAAGAAAGACAAACCAACAAGATCAGGGTGTCAAAAAATATGATTCTCTTAGAAGTCCTCTCGAGCATTAGGAAGAAATTTATTCCTTAATGCTCAGGTCACTCTACTTGGAGATGACCTGAGACCGTACTCAATATCCCAAAAGATTTATTTCAGAGTTGTATTTCCCCATGCGACGATGCCATACTAAGTCATCCATCACTGAAGAAAAAAAGGGGGTCAAACCACCTATGAAACGGTTAACCATGAACTAGGTATGTCTAACCCACTGAAAAAAAAGAATCACCTGATGCTCAAGCCCATAAAAAGGTCAATAAAAGCATGAACACCCATCCTAACAAGGGTGTCATTGGAAACTAAAAGTCTTATAAGGGATAAAAACACCCGAACAACACCAAATGTTAGAAAAATCATGACACTATTAGGAAATTAAAGTTCTAAGGGAGCTACCTACCATAGGCTAGCCCCTTAGGAACGCAAAAATGTCAACCTTAACACTAGGTCACGTAAAAAAAATGTCATCGGGCTCAATATATGATCATATAAGATATTGTTAAAAGTAAAGGAATTCCAATAGAAAAAATTCATGCTTCTATTCTAAGGAAAATCAAAGAGAAACTTTAACTATCCTTATATGAGGGTTTTAAACAGAGAACACCACTACATGTTCCATTTTCAAGCCCTTTATATTTAATCACATTTAATCTTTAATCATCTAAAGATTTAATCCAAACATCACATGCCATTTTTTGAAAACAAAAACATAGGGTACTTGATTTTAACTAATACCCCAAGGGAAAAATAGGCATGTTTCAAAAAACTTCCTTTTAAAACCTTTTATACTTCTTGAAATTCAGTCATCAATAGGAAATTTATCAATTAATTCCTTTTAATAGATAAGGAAACCTATGAGGGTTCCACCAAGCCAACATGGGTTTTATAGAAAGAATCCCAAGAGCAGTTTCTCAACCTTTAAACTTTTTAAAAACCCATACCAAGTCATCTCATAATTTACATATCCAAACTAACCTACTTGGTTTCAGTTTCACATTTTAAAAGGTAACCAATTTCATTATAGATTAAAAACCAAACAGATTTCACATTTATAGTCAATTCATAGTATAACATGATCATAAAAAATGGTATAATCATATGGGTATCCACATACCAACCTATAAAGCACCCATACACTTTACAGTTTGGAAATTGTCTCCTTTTAGTCAAAACCAATTTACTTTAGCATTTTAATTTAGAAACATTCACACTTTAACAAGTGTATCCAAAATGTATGTATATATATATTCTCAAGATGGTTTGAATATATGGGTTACTATTTCTCATATATAAGGTGTCCATACACCTTATAAGAGAAAACTGGTTCCCATTCATTCATAACCCATATATTCCCATCCCATGCCCTCAATTACATATTTAAAATAAAGTGAAGCATGTCACTAAAATCAGCTAACACGAAGCAACATTCTATAATCACATAAAATGGGAAAGATAAATATGTAAGGTATTTTAATCATTCAGGAAACATGTCATATAAATAGCTAAGAATGTTATACAATCAATCATGGAATAAAACACAAGGCACACTACCAAAAATAGCAGGCATCCTATAAAATGAAACTACATGGTATAGAATATGCTTGACATGTCAATTTCTATGTTCCAAATATGATGCATGCAATGCTTAATCCTTATCATACATGGCCAAGGTAAAAATACTATAAATTTATAAATCAATAATCATCAAAAATTACACCATTCACTCAAGGTGAAATAATGACCAACTGTGATGGAAAAAAGCACAGACATAAATCCCATCGTTGGTCACTTGGTCATTTCCTATATGTTGGGTGATCAGTCCAAAAAATGGATATTAACCAAGCACTGACACATTTTTAGTCATCTATGTACTAGCCCAAAACAATTATACAAAGGAAAAATTACCATTCTGATACCATTTTGTAATGTCCCGACCAAGTTTACCATCAAATCGGTAGCATGACCGGTGGGTTAGATTGCCTCAAGTGTCTCTCCCCATATCAGAGAGGCTACCAACTAGTAGCGAGGGTCTCGGGAGGTGATAATGGGGAGAATGAACCCTCTTATTATATATAAAAAGTATTATTATCAAATAATATACAACAAACAGTAGTAGAAGCAATGTGAAGAAAATATAAAGCAGTAGAAGATAGATTTTTATATAAATGGAAGAAAGATGGACAATGACAGTTTATATAACAGATGCATTCATGGCACAGTTTTGATACATAAAATTAAATAGGAAATATACAACATGATTTACAATACCATGAAAAAATAAAGAAATGGTATAAAATCCCCAAGGGAGATCTCTATGAGCATCATGAGCTCCATCTTGGTCTTTTTCTCATAGCTCCAAGGTACAAGCACACAACATAATCAGTCAACCAAGGTCCACAGTCCTATGAACAAGAAAGTATACTTGGGTACCTCAATGCAATGGTGGCCCGAGTAGGGTGTCAGATATAAATATTTTTAGTTCGGAACCCATGGTTTCAAGCCCAATTAAAAAAGTGAAATATAAATTTGAATAGTGTGTAGGTATAGAGAAATTAAAGCAATACTGAATATTCAAATAACCTCTCGTTCAGGTTCCTAAAGGACACCCAGTGGGTCTACTAGCTTCTTCTCAAGTATGGTGTGTCTAATCATGTCACATTATATATATATACACACATATATATAGTATCATTATATATACATATAGAAATATATTGGAAAGGATTGGAATGTAGCCACCATCATCCAATTCTAGGGGAAGATCTCAAAGTCTATCCCCTAACCCAATTCCAAGAGCCCTTATAGTATCTTGGCATGCACATACTGGAAGGACTGGGATGTACCCACTATCATCCATCACCAACGTAGCTCTCACAGTCTATCCCTGGGCTCCAGCTACTGGTAGAATTGGGATGTCCCCAAAGGCATCCATCACCAGGGGAGCTCTCACGGTTTATCACCTAGCTCAATCTAGGAAGCTCCCATAGTCTCCCATCCCAAGGGATCTCACGGTCCATTGCCTCCACATGTTGTAAGGACCGAGATGTCACCAAAGGCATCCATCACTAGGGAACCTCTCACAGTCAATCCCCCGGCCCAACTGCCTTTATGGAATAATCATTTATAATATATAATGCACGAGGCATCAAAATCTCATGCATCTCATTATCCCATTTCAAATAATTATAAGAAGGCATGTTCAAAAATATACTTAAGGAAACACATCTTAATTATTTCAATAAAAACATTATCATAATCTTGGTCACATTCAGGCACCATTCACTACATGAGGCATAGACCTCTCATGAATGAAATTTATCAAACCCATATAAGGGTTTTATCACATTAATAAAACCATCATTTATAATTATAGTATAATGCATAAGGAAATGATTATTATGAATTTCAATATATATTTTCAATTCCATTTCAAGGATCTATTTCATTTGAACCATTTAATTCAAAGTAATCAATTCATTCTAACTAATCCATTTAATTAAGGCATGCCATTTGGGGTGAGTCTTCCCACTCAAGGTCATCTCAATCAATTTTCCTAAGCATGGAAAATTAATTTAAGGTTCAATTTCCAAAGGAAGGGTTCATGTTCATTACCCAAAAAGAATTCTACCATCTTTCATAAGACATTCTAACCATTCCATTTACCTTATCCAAAACATTACCTAAATTAGGTTCCAATAATTTTGAGTCATTAAATAAAATGGCCAATTTCAAGTTGGCCAATTTAGGGACTCACAAGGTTAAATGGTTATAAGAACATTTATAATGAAAAATGTAAAACTCATTTCATAACTTCAATAAGCATCAGGTCTCAACATGCTATATACCAAACATAACATCAAAGGTATAAACAAGGAACCAAGGAAATAAGGAAGGCAAGCATAAAAGTCTGCTCAATACTTTTTAGCTTGAAGATAGAGCACCTCAATTGGAAGGGTTTTATTATAAAATCATGACATTTCTTATCAAATAATCATTTATCACATTAAACACTTCATTCATGAATCATACTCAATTCTCATTTAATTAGAGTTTAGTATAAATACCTTACTGCATTAATTAAAATCTAGGAATGGTGGAGTAAGCAATTCATAAATATTTATTAAAATTAAAGTACAAAGGAAAGGGACCCTACCTTAAAAAGAAACCAAACCAAGACAAAAACTTGGTACTTGACAATTTTAACTCAAAACTTCTCCACACTTGAACACACATACATTATTATATATATACCCCTTAATTCATTGTACATATTCCCCTCACCATGCAGGAATATATACAAGGAAGATATATATATATATATATATATATTCATACATATGTATTTCATTGAAATCCCTCCTGGAGTCATCAAACACTCTATAATCAAAACCAAAAACTCAAAAATACTATTCAAAGGATCAATGCACCCAAGGAAAACTAGCAACACATATAAAATTACCAAAGCCCCAATTTTTAATTGAGAAATAATGAAGGACAAGGTAAATATCATATCAAACCATTGGCGATGAACTAAATCGAACCAATTTGCCTCCCCTTCATAAGAGGATGATGGAATACACACGAAGTGGTCTCAAGAGACCCTTAACATACCTTGAATTTAAAAGAAAACCCAAAAAAATTGGGTTAACCCATACCTTGGGTTTGACCGCACATAAAAAGGGTGATGGGAGAATTACTTCCACCAAAGAAAATGAGGGGGGGGGAAGAGAATCTTACCTTAGACATTCAAGAGAGAATCATGAAGAAATGGGATGAAATCAGTGATCGATTGAGGAGGCTGAAGGAGGGGATGTGCACCTAGGGGGTTTATCCAAGGGTTGCATCGGACGAGGAGGGGGAGAGGGAGAACCCTCTTTGGTTTCTTAAAATATAAACATAAATAATAATAATAATAATAATAATAATAATAAAATATTGATAATATTATTATTATTATTATTTAAACATATTTTTTTATTTTAATTTCAATTTAAAAAAATTAATTTCTTTAAAATTAAAACACCACATGGTTTGGGCCACACGGTTAGAAAAATCGTTCTCCAATCGTGCAACATCCTCCTGTATTAGAAAACACATCGCATGCTTTTCCCTGCATGGTTATCCTAACCATACAAAAAACATGTATTGAATAGTCTCAAGGTTCTTCCTAAGTGGTACTACCCATACTGGATAGGTGTATGTTTTGGAGTAATCGTTCATAGCCTGTGTGGGGCACATCTGCTCCTCTGATGCAGCCACGTGGTTTTCTGTTGTGGGCCGCATGGTTTGTGTGCCCTATACAAACCTTCCAAAATTGGTATTTCTATCCCCGTCACTCCCAAAACTTAATAAGACATCTAGGAAACCCCTCGGTCCATTCACCCAAGTCTAAAAACATCACATTGGAGTGTTCTAACTCTCATAATTTAATTCTGAATCTTGGTTTTTAAAATGACTCGTCCAATAAATAAAATTTTCAAAACCTTTTCATTTTCATCTAGTTCAAAACATAGATCATTACAACATGGCTGAGTGGTGAAACAGTGATCCCAAGGTCACTGCCTCATGGGATTGGGTGTGTAGAAGGAAAATGACCATGAATTTAGCGATACATCATGGTGGTGCTCAAGTTGGTAATCCAGGTGGGTTTTAAAAAAAATTAAAATGAATTATAAATCAAGGGGTATTGGTTAATACAAATATAGGGATATTAGATATAGTTTTAAAATTTTTAATACCTCATATCTGAGGTAAAGGCTTTCTCAGACATATCTAAGAGTAAATATCAACCTATTTCTATGTTCTACCTAGTTTCCCTTATCTTGAATAATTAGATTATTTCATATATTCTCTTAGGTGTTTTTCTTTCCCTTTTGTGTTCTTTCACTATCATTTCGTGAAAATTTTCTTCTTCCAAATTGAGATATCTTTCTCTTTTCCTTTATTGGGTTCCAATTTTTTTTTCTCAGGTCGGTATCAATGACCTTAGTGCAAGGTTCTATGAATCCCTCCTGATTTACTAATGGAAAGTGTCATATTTCATGATTGGTGAAGATTATTATGTTTTAGTGCTTCTCATTTTTGGTTCTCTTCATGTTGAGTATCTTGACTTTTAAGGTAGGGTATTTCTAGACTTATCATTTTATATTCTGAAATAATTATTCTTTAATGGTCTCTTTATTATTCCTTCCTTGTTTTATTCTTACCTACCTTTTTTTTGGATGTTTTTTTTTGAAGTTTTATTATGGTTAATGGGAAAAAATGGTGGATTACAAGAAACACCTTAAAAGAAGTATAAAATTAGTAAAGAGGATTAATTGGATGAAATAAATTGAAAGGGGAAGGGATATATTTTTTTACTTTATGTTTCCAAAGTTTTTTTATTTTGATGAACCTCAATAATTGATGATTAATTTTATTTTTACTAGAATAATGAATTTTTTTATTTTTCATGATGTGTTTGATGTTATTTTTAATGGACCATGTAACCTCCTGAAATTGAATAATAACTTAAATAAGGAAACAAGAATAGAAAATTAAAAAAAGTAAAATATGAACCATGTTGCTGAAATTTTTGGCACATTATATTTTTCATTGTTGATGATTTCTTTAATGGTAAAGGGGATATGTAGAATGTTATCATTTATTATGAATTCCATGAATTTGGATGAAATAGGTTTGTGAAATGGAAATAGGAATTTTGGTGATAATTATAATGGGAAGTTGGGCTATAGATGAACAATTAATGAAAGTAACAAATGGTTATGACTTGAATAAATTTGATGAATGATGAATAGATGAATATGTAATGGTATATTTAATGATTAATAGTTGGGAATGGAAAAATGAATAAACAAAAAACTAAATGTGGTTGGGAACATGTGATCAATGTGGAATGGAATAAAAGTTTTATGTGGACTTATTATTTATGAGGCCTCCTATTTATGGATATTGGTTGTGATGTTTTTATTTTATTATTTAAAATTTGGGTTGTCTTATGTTTTAGTGTTCTATTGTGGCTAGAAAATTTGGAAGTAGTGTAGAAGGGGGAATGATGTGGTGGGATTATCATGCGCTATAATGGATCATTTTGGTTAAACATCTTGTATGGGTTGTATTAGATCACAGTGTTTATATAATTTCAGGTTCTATAATGCCTCAAGTTTGGTATATATACACATTCTATGATGGGTAGAAGTCAAAATTGCATGATAGGTGATGTTTGACATGTGAAGGAGTGGTGGTTCATAGTATTGGTCATGCATGGAATGAGAGGACATGAGGTTGATTTCATACATGTTCACGATACCCTACTACTAGGTATAGTTAGTTTTGGTGGGATATATACATGGAATGGGAGGGAAAAGGGTTGACATCCTTTATTCTTACATTATGGGAAGTCACTAATTTTCCATATTAATGAATATTTCATTAGAAATTTATTTTTCACAACAACATCATATATAATAACACCATTACTGCACAATAAATTTAACTCATCAGTCAGTGGCTTAAAATAAACATAAATATTCTTTTTTATATTTCCTATAATTAATTATGTCAAAAATATATATGGATCATTCATCACCATCCAAGGAGGTAAGTTTTATGGAGTTATAAATATGGGCCAATAAGAAAATTGACTACCATAATAACTATATAGACAAAAACTATCAATTGAAAGACCCAATCGCATGTTATGGGAACCTGAAGAAAAAGAACGATGTACATGGTCAAAATAGTTCTATGAATCACCATAATAGGTATTATTTAAGATTTTAATGGTATAAATATCTTATTTTTTCCATGAAATAAATGATTCTATGTTTTGAGAAATAAATAAATTTTGTAATCTGGGTGTAAGTAGTAAATACCTCAACTATTTAATGGGAACCAATCCATACTTCCCTTTTTGATCCTATTTGTACCTTGATTATCCACATGTAATATGAATAATTATTGAATCATTTTCATCATAATATAATATGAAATCATTTGAACATGCATGAATATTCTAATAACTAAGACCCAACTTATGAACCGACTTATTACTCTCATAGAAATTGGTAAGAAACACATTTTTTTAGGTAATAGTGATTTAACCAAAGAGAATATGTGATCAAGAGTTCTATCTTATGTGTGCAGACTTATATTATTATTAGTGTTATCTTAGAAAGGTGGTTATAAGGTTAGGTTATGTCTTATCCATATGTATTTAACTGATTGAATTTAATCATTCAATCAACTAAAAATGTTTTTAAATTAATTAGAATAGCTAAATTCAATAATTAATTGATGTTTAAATATAATTTTTTAATTAAATCATTAATACATGAGTAAATAGTTTACCTTAAGGACAATTACTTGGTCAAATATTTATGTGGTTATTTTATCTCATGTGTAGAGGTTATTTCCTATGCTACCTTGTGATGTAACATTTATTGATTATTATTTTTTATGAATGCTTGTTTTCTAAATTGTTTTATTTTTTGTTCCTTTTTAGCATTTATTATTATTGCATGTGATTTATTGATCGAGTCATTTCTTTTATGTTTGTATGTTTGTTTCTTTATCTTGGTATACATTTAAACATTAATGTCATTTTATTATGAGTATTCATGCATAGGATATAATGGATTGAGCCATAATGAACTTATAAAAATGCTATAATGGGTATTAGTTTTCACATTTATATACATTATAGATTGTAATTTCTTGTTATTGTGATATTAATTTATATATATAAATGGGATATAATTAAATAATGTGTATAGTGCATGTATATGTGTGTGTGTGTGTGTCATTTGTAATTGATCAAAATTACAACACATGCACCTATTTATGAGAAATAATGACCTAAGGTTATGAAATGTACACATATACCCATGATTTTATGATGTATATTTTTTTTATGTCTCTAGGGATATATAGTTATTTATAATGAGAATATTAGGGAAATAATATCGATGACATGATTATAATGACTGATAGAGTGCTGATTTTCTTCTATACCTTATCTACATTTTATTATCATTATATAAACCTAATTTCATCCTTGTCTATTATGAAAATATATAATAAATGACTCATACAGGTGTTATGACCAAAGGTGATGGTTATTGTATTTAATCATAGCATTGCATACTAGCTTAAACCTAATCCATGATTTTTTCATTTGTCTTATATTATTGATTTCAATCATGGTTTTCCTAGAACATTTATTTCACATTGATATTGAATTATTAAAATATATAATACAACTTAGTACTTTAGAGTTTTCACCCCTCAACATTTTACTTGAGATGTTTTGTAGGATAGTTTAATAGAGATCGGAGATACTACTATTTGTGTAGATGATGTGGAGTCTTGGTGTTTTTCCTCGAAATATATCATTTTTAGTATTTTTTTCTATCATGTAAACATGGTTCGTGATTGATATTTTTATCTTTTTGGTTTATATATATATATATATATATATATATATAATTGGCAGTTTATTTTTATTTTCAAAATAATTTATGACAATAATGACTCTGAGAATTGATAAATACCCTTGATGTTGGTCTCCAACATGAGGCCTATTGGAGGTAGGATTTATAAGTCACATATATATTCATTATAGACTCTGTTGGGGTTCTAATGTGGGTGGTTCATTAAAAATTCATATTAGAGATTTTGGTCAAGGGATAGAATTGATTTTAAAGTTAGTAACATGTGATGTAATGGCCCAGACCTTCCCAATACATTAATTTGTCTACTTCGAGAGAAGGGGGAATGGGGTTGAATCTTGGTAGAGTTTTAGTAGGCAACTCAGGTGTTCTATACACCCTAAGTCCAACCACACTATATAGGATGGCATGGTGGTTTCTATTGTGGAGTTTTATTAGAGAACGTCCATGCTAGGGTGCTTGGTTGACCACGAGTAGTGAAACATTTTTGGGAGAGGGTGTGTTGGTGTAGGTTTTTTCTGATGGAAAATAGTCAGAAATAAAATGTAAAAGGTTTCTGTTTTGGTTGGAATTTTAGTTGGGGTGGTCACATATATAAAATTGTAACTTTTGAAATGCATTGTCTATGTCCTTTTTGTGGGTGTGGCGATCCAGGTTAAACAAATGCTAGTGTAACATCCTGACTCGACTTACGATCAAAATGGTAGCCAGACTGGTGGGTCACATGGCCTCAAGTGAATCTCCCCATATTACAAAGGCTACCAACTAGATATACGGGTCTCAGGAGGTGATAGTGGGGAGACTATACCCTTCTATCAGAGATACACAATAGTATTATCAGATAGTAAACAAAAGATAGTAATGAAAGCAATATGAAGTAAAGACAAAGAAGTGGAAGATATATTTTTATATAACTAAAATACATTTTTCCAATGCCATTTTATATGATAGATTAATGCATGTCATATTTTCTATACATAAAATTAAATAGGAAACATACAAAATGTTTTAAAATATAATAAAAAAATAATGAAAAGGCAGCCAATCCCTAAAGGCGATCTCCATGAGCATCCTGAGCTCCAACTCAGTCTTTTACTCCTAACTCCCAGGTACAAGCACTCAACATAAGAAATCAACCAAGGTCCACAGTCATGTGAACAAGAAAGTTTATTCAGGTGACCTAGTTAAATGGGGGCCTGAGCAGGGTGTGAGATATAAATCTCATTAGGCCAGTACCCACAGTGTCAAGCCCAATCCAGATAGTGTAATATAAATTTGAATAGTGTGCAGGTATAGAGAAAGTAAATCAATACTGAATATTCAAATAATCCCAGGATTAGGTTCCTAAAGGACACCTGGTCGATCTACATGTTTCATCCCAAGGTTGGTTTGTCTCATCATGTCACATTATATATATATATACACACACATAGTATCATTATAAATATATATACATATAGATATATGTTGGGAAGGATCGATACATAACCATTTCTATCCAATTCCAAGGGAATCTATCACAGTCTACCTCCTAACCCAATTCCAAGATCCCTCACAGTTTTTTGGCATGAACGTACTGGAAGGATCGGGACATACCCACCCATCACTAGGGATGCTCTCACAGTCTATCCCAAGGATCTAGCTATTGGAAGGATCAAGACGTACCCAAAGGCATCTGTCACCAGGGGAGATCTCATGGTCTATTCCCTAACTTCATCTAGGAAGCTCCCATAATCTACCCTCCTAAGGGATATTATGTTCCCTTAGCTCCACATGCTATAAGTATCGGGACATAGCCAAAGGCATATGTCACCAGGGGATCTATCATGGTCAATACCATATCCCAACTACATATATGGAGTAATAATTTATAATATATAATGCATGTGGCATTAACCTATCATGCATTTCATTATCCCATTTCAATTACTTATAAGCAGACATATTCACAAATATACTTAAGGAAACACCTCTTAATAATTTTAATTAAAACATTACCATAGGATTGGTCACATTCAGATATCATTCACTACATGAGGCATAGACCTCTCATGCATGACATTTATCAAACCCATGTAAGGGTTTTATCACATTCATAAAACCATCATTTATTATTATAGTATAATGCCTAAGGAAATGCCTCTTTTTAACTTCAATATACATGTTCAATCCCATTTAAAGGATCCATTTCATTTGAACCATTTAATACATGGAAGGCAATTAATTCTGACTAAACCATTTAATAAAGGCATACCATTTGGTGTGAGCCCCCATAGTCATGGTCGTCTCATTCAATTTTCCTAAGCATGGAAAATTGATTTAAGGTTAAAGTTACAATTGAAGAGGTCATGTTCATTACCCAAAAATAATGATACCATCTTGTATAATCCATTCTAACCATTCCTTTTACATTAACCAAAACATTAACTAAATTAGGTTCCAATAATTATGAGTCATTAGTCCAGATGACCAATTTCAAGGTGTCCAAGCTATAAACTCATAAGGTGAAATGGTGATAAGGACATTTATAATGAAAAGGGGGAAACTCATTTCATAACCTCAACAAGGCTTGGGTCCCAACATTCTATATACCAAACATAAAATCAAAGGTATAAATGATTAACCAAGGTAATAAGGCAGGCAGGCATAAAAATATACTCGCTAATATTTATCTTGAAGATAGTTCACCTCTGTTAGAGGGGTTTTATTATAAAATCACGATATTTATTATCAAACAATCATTTATCAAATTAAACACTTAATTTGGGAATCATACTAAATTCACATTAAATAGGAATTTAATCTAAATGATATACTAAATTAATTAAAAACTAGTAAAGGTGGAGTAAGAAATTTATTAATGCATTCTTTAAATTAAAGGCAAAAGGAAAGGGACCCTTCCTCAAGAAGCAGACCAAGCCAAGCCAAACACTCAGCACTTGATAATTTTAACTCGAAGATTCTCTAAACATACATGCACATAAATTATTATTATTATATATATATACCCCTTAATCTAAGGTACATATTCCCCTCTACATGAGGTAATATGTACAAGGAAGATATATATATATATACATATACATACCTATGCATATGAGTGAAAGCCCTCCCGGAGTCATCAAACGCTCTACAATCAAAACTAGAAACTCAAAAACAATGTGGAAATGATTAACACACCCAAGTAAAACAACCAAAACCTCTAAAATATCCAATTCTCCAATTATTTATTGAGTGAAAATGAATGACAAGGGAAACCTCACCTCAAACCATTGGTGGTAAATCAAATCAAACCATATGTCTTGCCTTCGGTGATGGATGCCTAAATACACACAAAGGGGTCCCGAGAGACCCTTCACATGACATAAAATTGAAATAGAAACAAAAAACATGAGTTAAACCATACCTAAGGTTTAGTCATACATAAACAGGGTGACGTACAAAAGAAAATCCACCAAAGCGAAGGAGGAGTTTGAGGGAGAGAGGCTTACCTTGGAGATTCAAGTGAGAATCGAAAATAAACAGGATGAAATTGATGATCAAAGAAGGGTTCTTGTTCCTTGGGGGGTCGGTCAAGGGCTATATCATGCGAGGAGGGTGAGAGGGAGAACCCTTTTTGGGTTATTTAAACATAAACCTAAATAATAATAATAATATTATTATTATTATTATTATTATTATTATTATTATTTAAAAATATTTTTTTAGTTTCAATTTAAATATTTTTATTTCATTAAAATTAATACACTACATGGTTATCTGTACTGTATTCCAACCATTCAACATCCCTCTATGTTAGAAAACACCTCGCATGGTTTTCCCCTCATGATTGGCCTAACTATGAACAAGTTGTGTGATGAATAGTGTTAAGGTACTAACTAAGTGGAAATAACCATGTAGGCTAGTGAACGGTTTGGACTAACCATGCACAGCCTGTGCGGGGTAGTTATACTCCTCTATTGCAGTCATGTGGTTTTCTGTTGTGGGTTTCATAGTTTGTGCACCCTCTTCAAACCTTCCAAAATTGGTATTTCCTACCCCAATGCTCCCAAAACTTATTGAGACATCTGGGAAACCCCTATGTCCATTTACCCAAGTCTAAAAATCTCACAGCAGAGCGTTCCAACTCTCAAAATTTCATTCTAAAGCTTTATTTTTAAAACGACCCCTCAAGTAAAGGAAAGTTTCAAAAACCATTGCATTTTCATATGGTTAAAAACAAAAATCATTACAAACTTTCCAACTTAGAACTTATTGTCCCTAAGAATAATTCAGGAACAAAATAAACATTACCTGACCCATAAGGGTGGTGAAGCTGCATTCAAACGGTTGCACTATGTTTTCAAACACACAATACATCTTCGAGTATTTTTTTAAGAACACGTAACTTAGGCCATCAAAACTTGATCCAGTGTTTGTTTTCTAACCAAAACATTGAGATGACTCTTACCTGAGCCTGTTTATCTAGAGATATGATCACATCATTTCCTAATTTAAACATTAATCTAAAGGTACTTCCCACCTTAGGCTTTAACATTAAAGAGGGCCAATTCCAATCCACGACATCTCCACTGTTGAAATTTCCTTTAAAATCACACCCTTAAGTGTCTTAATGATGCTCCATACATGATTTTGAACTTACCAAATGTTTGATTCCCCATCGAACTAATTTATTTTGGCTGAGCTATCTTTTAAAGAAAATCCATGGCTGACACAAACTGCACTCGTCTCCACCAGATGACATGCTTTAAAATAGTTTTCCACCAACAATATTCATCGAAAAGAAGGAAAACAAGTTGAGACACTCCAACTGACTTTTCTCAAGATGCTCTGATTAGATGGCTAGTGATTTCAAACTAAACTTCACTGCCTTCTCCCAAGGCATCTCACAACCAACACAATCACTTCCACCAAATCCCATACCTACCTTTCGGTGAAGTTCCTGGATCAAAACATCACTTAGCCATTTTAAATTGTTTTTCCACAACACAAGTAAGGTGCATAACCCAAATCCATACCATAGAAGTTGTTACCCTATGAAGAATTACCTCTGATCCTGATGACTAGTCTAGGTAACCTCATATTCATATACTGGAGTCCAAGGGTCCGACCCAAGGTATTCCATACTCCAATATTACAAGTGAGATGTTGAATCAAAGTCACAACGTCCACATCAAATCATTGATTGAGCCCAGAGCAGCTTCTGCCTGGCCATCACATCAGAATAAACTACTAGTGTAAAAATTTCTATCCAAGGAGTTTCTATATGGGAACCTAAGGGTCACACAAAACCACCATTTCTTGATAAGAACTACACTTCAGTGAGCAACACTAAAAGAGTACCACCAAAAAATCTCAATATCTCTTAAAATCTTCATCATGACGTAAGACCGACACTCTCTTAGTGCATAAAAGATGAATTCATGATAGGGGACATGATCATCACTTAGAAGAATACACTAATAGGGTTTTTAATAGTTTCCAGTCAACCAAACTCAACTACTAGAAATGATAATAGTTGAACCACAATTGGTCCACTTCAATGAAGAGGAAATCAACTTCACCTTCTGACACGTCATCACAACTGATCACAATGCATTTTCCGCCCAAGGCATTATGTGATCATTCAAGCTTACCCACCAAAGTCCTCCAAGACTAACAGTGTTTCCCAGAGGTTTCATATATAGCCAACCAAATCATTTTCATGCTGCTAAGAAAGAACTGACACTAATAAAACTTTATAACCTAAAAGGAATTTAAGTAAGACCTACCATTCCCAAATGGTCCCCTTTGGTTGTGCTCTTTCTACTTAGAAGTTCACATAGCCATGAGAACCGATGTGATGCTCTGCACCTTAGGATTGTCCTAGCCACTGAAAGAAGAGATAAACAAGATAATCATAGGTGTAATAAATCCAAAACACCTTTAACAAATGTGTGATGCTCCTCTAAGCCATGATCACAATGTCAAAGCACACAAGAAAGAAAAACCAACAAGATCAAGGTGTCAAAAAATCTGAGTCTCTTAGAAGTCCTCCCGAGCATTGGGAAGAACTTGATTCCTTAATGATCAGGTCACTCTACTTGGAAATGACCTGAGACCATACTCAACAACCCAAAAGATTTATTTAAAAGTTGTATTTATCCATATGATGATGCCATACCAAGTCATCTATCACTGAAGAAAAAAATGGGTCAAACCACCTATGAAACGGTTAACCATTCCCTAGGCATGTCTAACCCACTAAAAAAAGATTATTACCTAATGCTCAAGCCCATAAAAAGGTCAATAAAATCATGAACACCCATCCTAACAAGGGTTTCATTGGAAACTAAATGTATTACAAGGGAGAACAACACATGAACAACACAAATTGTTAGAAAACTCATGACACTAGAAAGGAATTAAAGTTCTAAGGGAGCTACCTACCACAGGATAGCCCCTTATGAATGCAAAAATTTCAACCTTAACATTAGGTCATGTCACAAAAATTTCATCAGGATCAAAAGATGATTATATAAGATATTGTTAAAAGTAAAGGAATGCCTACAGAAAACACTCATGCTTATATTCCAAGGAAACTCAAAGATAAACTTTAACTATCCTTATATGAGTGTTTTAAACAGAGAACACCACTACATGTTCCATTTTCAAGCCCTTTATATTTAATCACATTTAATCTTTAATAATCTAAAGATTTAATCCAAACATCACATGCCATTTTTTGAAATAAAAACATAGCGTACTTGATTTTAACTAATGACCCAAGGGAAAAATAGGCATGTTTCACAAAACTTCCTTTTAAAACCTTTTATACGTCTTGAAATTCAATCATCAATCGGAAATTTATCAATGAATTCCTTTTCATAGATATTGAAACCTATGAGGGTTCCACCAAGCCAACCTGGGTTCTATAGAAAGAAACCCTATAGTAGTTTCTCAACCTTTAAACTTTTTAAAAACCCATACCAAGTCATCTCAAAATTTACATGTCCTAACTAACCTACTTGGTTCCAGTTTCACATTTTAATAGGTAACCAATTTCATTATAGATTAAAAACCAATCACATTTCATATTTAAAGTCAATTCACAATATTACATGCTTATAAACAATGATCTAATAATATGGGTATCCACATACCAACCTATAAAGCGCTCATACACTTTATAGTTTGGAAATTGTCTCCTTTTAGTCAAAACTAATTTACTTTAGCATTTAAATTTAGAAACCTTCACACTTTAACCAGGGTCTCCAAAATTTATATATATATATATATATATATATTCTCAAGATGGATTGAATATATGGGTTAATATTTCTCATTTATAAGGTGTAGATATACCTTACAAGAGAAAACTGGTTCCCATTCATTCACAACCCATATATTCCCAACCCATGCCCTCAATTACATATTTAAAATAAAGTGAATCATGTCACTAAAATCAGCTAACATGGAACAACATGCTATAATCACTTTAAATAGGAAATATAAATAGGTAAGGTATGTTAATCATTCAAGAAAAATGTCATATAAATAGCTAAGCATGTTATACAATCAAGCATGGAATAGAACACAAGGAACACAACCAAAAATAGCAGGCATCCTATAAAATGAAACTACATGGTATGTAATATGCATGAAATGTCAATTTCTATGTTCCAAATATGATGCATGAAATGCTTCAACCTTATCATACATGTCCAAGATAAAAATACTATAAATTCATAAATCAATAAGTAGCAAAAAGTACACCACTCACTCAAGGTGAAATAATGACCAACTATAATGGAAAACAGCACACACATCAATCCCATACTTGGTCACTTGGTCATTTCCTGTATGTCGGGTGATCAGTCCCAAGAATAACTGTTAACCAAGAACTAACACATTCTTAGTCTTCTATCCACTAGCCCAAAACAATTATACAAATGAAAAATTACCATTCTGATACCATTTTGTAACATCCCGACCAAGTTTACCATCAAATTGGTAGTAGGACGGGTGGGTTAGATTGCCTCAAGTGTGTCTCCCCGTATCACAGAGGATACCAACTAGTAGTGAGGGTCTTGGGATGTGATAGCGGGGAGAATACACCCTCTTATTAGATATGAAAAGCAGTATTATCATATAATAAACAAAATATAGTAATAGAAGCAATGTGAATCAAATATAAAGCAGCAGAAGATAGATTTTTATATAAATGGAAGAAAGATGGACAAAGCTATTTTATATAACATATGCATTCATGGCACGGTTTTGATTAATAAAATTAAATAGGAAACATACAACATGATTTACAATAACGTGAAAAAATAAAGAAAAGGTAGAAAATCCCCAAGGGAGATATCTATGAGCATCCCGAGCTCTAGCTTGGTATTTTTCTCATAACTCCAAGGTACAAGAACCCAACATAATCAATCAACCAAGGTCCACAGTACTATGAACAAGAAAGTATACTTGGGTACCTTAGTGCAATGGTGGCCCAAGTAGGGTGTGAGATATAAATATCAATAGGTCAGAACCCATGGTTTCAAGACCAATTCATAAAGTGCAATATAAATTTTAATAGTGTGTAGGTATAGAGAAATTAAATAAATAATGAATATTCAAATAACCTCTCATTCAGATTCCTAAAGGACACCCGGTGGGTCTACCATCTTCTGCCCAAGGCTGGTGTGTCTGATAATGTCACATTATATATAAATATATATATATATAGTATCATTATATATACATATAGATATATATTGGTAAGGATCGGAATGTAACCACCAACATCCAATTCTAGAAGAAGATCTAAAATTCTATCCCCTAACCCAATTCCAAGAGCCCTCACAGTATCTTGGTATGCACCTACTGGAAGGACTGGGATGTACCCACTATCATCCATCACCAAGGTAGCTCTCACGGTCTATCTCTAGGCTCCATCTACTTGAAGAATTGGGATGTACCCAAAGGCATCCATCACCAGGGGAGCTCTCATGGTTTATCCCCAAGCTCAATCTAGGAAGCTTCCATAGTCTCTCATCCCATGGGATCTCACGGTCCATTGCCTCCACATGCTGTAAAGGTCGGGATGTGACCAAAGGCATCCATCACCAAGGGACCTCTCACAGTCAATCCCCTGGCCCAACTGCCTATATTGAATAATAATTTATAAAATATAATGCCTAAGTCTTCAAACTCTCATGCATCTCATTATACCGTTTCAAATACTTATAAGCAGGCATGTTCAAAAATATACTTAAGGAAACACATCTTAATTATATCAGTTAAAACATTATCATAAGCATGGTCACATTCAGACACCATTCATTACATGAGGCATAGACCTCTCAAGAATGAAATTTATCAAACCCATAAAAGAGTTTTATCACATTATAGTATAATGCATAAGGAAATGATTATTATGAATTTCAATAGACATTTTCAATTCCATTTCAAGGATCCATTTCATTTGAACCATTTAATTCAAAGTAATAAATTAATTCTGACTAATCCATTTAATTAAGGCATGCCAATTGGTGTGAGTCCCCCCACTCAAGGTCATCTCACTCAATTTTTCTAAGCATCAAAAATTAATTTATCGTTCAAGTTACAAAGGAAGGGTTCATGTTCATTACCCAAAAATAATTCTACCATCTTTCATAATACATTCTAACCATTCCATTTACCTTAACCAAAACATTAGCTAAATTAGTTTCCAACAATTTTGATTCATTAAAGAAAATTACCAATTTCAAGTTGGCCAAGCTAGGAACTCACAAGGTTCAATGGTTACAAAAACATTTATAATGAAAAATGGAAAACGCATTTCATAACTTCATCATGCATCAGGTATAAACATGCTATATACCAAACATAACATCAAAGGTATAAACAAAGAACCAAGGAAATAAGGAAGGCAAGCATAAAATTCTGCTCAATACTTTTTAGCTTGAAGATATAGCACCTCAATTGGAGGGGATTAATTATAAAATCACGACATTTCTTATCAAATAATCATTTATCACATTAAATTCTTCATTATGTAATCATACTCAATTCTCATTTAATTAGAGTTTAATCTAAATACCTTACTGCATTAATTAAAATCTAGGAAAGGTGGAGTAATCAATTCATTAATGATTTCTTAAAATTAAAGGACAAAGGAAAGGGACCCTACCTCAAGAAGCAACCAAACCAATCCAAAAACTCGGTACATGAAAATTTTAACTCAAAGATTCTCCACACTTGAACGCACATACATTATTATATATATACCCCTTAATCCAATGTACATATTCCCCTCACCATGTGGGAATATATACAAGGAAGATATATATACATATATATATATATAAGTACATATGTATTTCAGTAAAATCCCTCTTGGAGTCATCAAACACTCTATAATCCTAACCAAAAACTCAAAAACACTATTCAAAGGATCAACTCACCCAAGAAAAACTATCAACACCTCTAAAATTACCAAAGCCGCAATTATTAATTGAGAAATAATGAAGGACAAGGGAAATATCATCTCAAACCATTGGCGGTGAACTAAATCGAACCAATTTGCCTCGCCTTCATTGGAGGATGATGGAATTCACACGAAGTGGTCTCAAGAGACCCTTCACATACCCTAAAATTGAAATAAAACCCAAAAATCTGGGTTAACCCATACCTAGGGTTTGGCCGCACATAAAAAGGGTGATGGGAGAAGTAATTCCACCAAAGCAAATGAGGGGGGGAGGAAGATAATATTACCTTAGATATTCAAGAGAGAATAATAAAGAAATGGGATGAAATCAGTGATCTATTAAGGAGGCTGAAGGAGGGGATGCACACCTAGAGGGTTCGGCCAAGGGTTGCGTCAGACGAGGAGGGGGAGAGGGAGAACCCTCTTTGGGTTCTTAAAATATAAACATAAATAATAATAATAATAATAATATTGATAATATTATTATTATTGTTTAAACATATTTGTTTATTTTAATTTCAATTTAAATAATTTAATTTCTTTAAAATTAAAACACCACATAGTTTGGGCCACACGGTTGGAAAAACCATTCTCCAATCATGCAGTATCCTCCTGTATTAGAAAAAAACTCACATGCTTTGCCCTGCATGGTTATCCTAACCATATAAAAATCATGTAATGAATAGTGTCAAGGTACTTCCTAAGTGGAACTACCCATAGGTTTTGTAGTAACTATGCATAGCCTATGTGGGGAACTTTTTCTCCTCTGATGCAGCCACGCGGTTTGTTTTTATGGGCTGCACGGTTTCTGTGAACTATACAAACCTTCCAAAATTGGTATTTCTATCCATGTAACTCCCAAAACTTAATGAGACATCTAGGAAACCCCTTGTTACATTAACCCAAGTCTAAAAACATCACATTGGAGTGTTCTAACTCTTAGAATTTCATTTTGAAGCTCGGTTTTTAAAATGACTCATCCAATAAATGAAATGTTCAAAACCTTTTCATTTTCATCTAGTTAAAAACATAGATCATTACAACATGGATGAGTGGTGAAACGGTGTGCCCAAGGTCACTACCTCACGGGCTTGGGTGTGGAGAAGGAAAATGACCATGAATTTAGCACTATATCGTGGTGGTGCTCATGGTGGCAATCCAAGTGGGTTTTAAATAATTTTTAAAATGAATAGAGAAATCAAGGGGTATTGGTTCATACAAATATAAGGATCTTAGATATAGTTTTACAATTTTTAATACCTCATATCTGAGGTAGAGTCTTTCTCAGCCATATCTAAGAGTAGATATTAACCTGTTTCTATGTTCGACCTAGTTTCCCTTATCTTGAATAATTAGATTATTTCATAGATTCTCTTAGTTGTTTTTCTTTCAATTTTGGGTTATTTCATTATCATTTCATTAAAATTTTCTTCTTCCAAATTGAGTTTTCTTTCTCTTTCCCTTTATTGGGTTCCCCTTTTTCTTTTTCTCAGGTCGGTAGCAATAACCTTAGTGCAAGGTTCTATGAATCCCTCTCGATTTACTATTGGAAAGTGTCATATTTCATTCTTGGTGAAGATTTTTATGTTTTAGTGCTTCTCAATTTTGGTTCTATTCATGTTGAGTATATTGACTTTTAAGGTAGGGTATTTATAGACTTATCATTTTATATTCTGAAATAATTATGTTTTAATGGTCTCTCTATGATTACTTACATGTTTTATTCTTACCTACCTTTATTTTGGATGTTTTTTATGAGTTTTGATTATGGTTAATGGGAACAAATGGTGGATTACAAAAAACAACTTAAAGAAAGTATAAAATTAGTAAAGAAGATGAATTGGTTGAAATAAATTGAAAGGGGAAGGGATATATTTTTGTACTTTATGTTTCCAATGTTTTTTTATTTTGATGAACCTCAATAATTGATGATTAATGTTATTTTTACTGGAATGATGATTTTTTTATTTTTTATGATGTGCTTGATGTTATTGTTAATGGACCATGTAACCTCTTTAAATTAAAGAATAACCAAAATAAGGAAACATGAATGGAAAATTCAAAAATGTAAAATATGAACCATATTGTTGAATGTTTTTGGCACATTATATTTTTCATTGTTGACGGTTTCTTTAATGGGAAATTGGGTGTGTAAAATGTTATCATTTATAATAACTTCCATGAATTTGGATGAAATAGGTTTGTGAAATGGAAATAGGAATTGTGGTCAGAATTAAAATGGGACGTGGGCTATAGATAAACAATTAATGAAAGTAACAAATGGTTATTACTTGAATAAATGTGATTAATGATGAATAGATGAATCTGTAATGGTACATTTGATGATTAATAGCTGGGAATGGAAAAATGAATAAACAAAAAACTAAATGTGGTTGGGAACATGTGATTAATGTAGAATGAAATAAAAGTTTTATGTGGACATATTATTTATGAGGCCTCATATTTATGGATATTGGTTGTGATGTTTTTATTTTATTATTCCAATTTGGGTTGTTTTATGTTTTAGTGTTCTATTGTGGCTAGAAAATTTGGAAGTATTATAGAAGGGGGAATGATATGGTGGGATTATCATGTACTATAATGGATCTTTGTGGTTAAACATCTTGTATGGGTTGTAATAGATCATAGTGTTTATATACTTTCATGTTCTATAATGCCTCAAGTTTGATATATATACACATTCTATGATGGTTAGAAGTCAAAATTGCATGAGAGGTGATGTTTTACAAGTAGAGGAGTTGTGGTTCGTAGTACTAGTCACGCATGGAATGAGAGGACATGAGGTTGATGTCATACATGTTCATGATACCCTACTACTAGGTATAGTTAGTTTTGGTGGGATATGTACATGGAATGTGAGGGAACAGGGTTTACATCCTTTATGCTTATATTATCCTACCAACAGATTGTTTGGAAATCTATTGGGGAATGGGGTTTGTGGAAATGTGTTTACAGATGTGGATATGTGGGATCAAGGTGATTATGTTGCAGATGAATGGCTTTATGGTTGATGATTTATTCCTAGTTTTAACTAATACTTGTGTCCCTACATTAAGAAACCCTATGATTTTATGAAATATAATTTTTTTTGAATAAATTTAGTTATTCGATAGCTTTTATTACAGGAAAAAACAAGTTTAAACAAACCATAACATACTATTAAAATATTATTATTATATCTTCTCACCTAGACATTGGATTGGTGGGTATGAATAAGAAAATAAATTTTGAAAATTTATGTATTAAATATTTTTAAAATTAATTCATTCATTATCAATTAATTAGAAATAAAAATAAAAATAACATTTTAAAATAAAGGAGATGTTTTTCAAAAAGAAACTATTTTCTTAGGTGAAATGTATTTTTTATCCTAATAAATAAAAATTATCACTATTGGTGAATGATTTTAATTAAAATATATGTAATATATTCAATAAATATTTTTAAATATTCATCTAGTGGGCATGCGATAAAAGTAAATCCTCTTTTATGCCTAAAATTATATTTTTCTTAAAAGCAGTTTTTGTCAAGTTTTGCGCACTTACATTAAAATTAATTTATTATAATTATAGTTATTTAATTTGATAAAATTAAGTCCATATATATATATAATAAGAAGGTTAAAATTTGGTAAATAGGTCACTTTTATTTTTGATCAATATAAATAGTAACCGTAGTAAAATTTATCACCTCTGTAAAGGGTAAATCAGGTTAAACTATGTTTAAACTAAGTGATAATGTAATAAATTTTTGTCTTAATTATTATTTTAATAATGGAATTATAACCTTATCATATTTTTTATATAAATTTATTTTTTAATGGACACTTTTTGATGAAATTTATATTTATAATATTTAAAACAAAGAAAGTTACAAAGTGTCACTCTCTTAGATTTAAATAAATTTTATGTATTCATTTATGAAAAAAACTAGTTATGAAAAAATCATGATAGAAATTTAAAAAATAATTCAATTATTTTTATGATATAAATTTATTTCTAATTTTTAGTAATTATTTAATGACCTTAAATTCTTATACAACACTAATACAATATTTCTGCAATTAATAAAACAATATAATAAATGATTTTAATGATATTAAAAGTAATATAAATTGAGTGCGATGATGTGTTCCAAAAAAATTTAGATTAATATGACTTAATAGTGTTATGTTATAGAATTATATTTGAATTCAAACTTTTTATTCGTTATTTTTAATACAATAAAATGAATAGTTTGAAAATTAACATTAGTGATATTTTATTAAATTAATTAAAAATAATAAATATAATAAAAGGCAACAAAGTGGGTAATATATGGTCTAAATTTTCATCAAATTTCTATTTATATTCTATTTTTATCCATTTTGGGTGATAATGACTATATTATAATTTAATCTTTTAAGAAATTTCAAGTGTGTTCTCTCACTCCCTTATAAAAGGACATAACTTATTTCTATTATTTACATCAATTTGATCCATATAGATCAGAAATAAAATTACAAATTGTCTTATAAATAACCAAATCCATTTTTTTGGTTCTTATCTCTCAAAAATACAAATCCTATGTTCCTTAATAAAGGATCTGATTGAGTGGTAGTTGTATTACCCAACCTATTTAAATTTATTTCTTATTGTACTTCCTATAATTATGTGATATTTATCATTAAATAATAAATTATGTATTATAAATATTATTATATTTTATTATTATTATAAAAATACCATAATACAACATCTTTCCATCAAATGATAAGTGAAAGTATCACTCGTGCATACGTATGACTTACCATCTCCAAGTAGTGATACAATTCATTTTCCATCATCGCCTTTAATGAATAGTTATTATGATGGATTTAAAGTATATAAATGGTATTTAATACATAATTACTTTCCAATAATTATAATACAATATCAACCTTATTTCTTACCCAAATTATGGAAAATTATAATGTTGTGTGTGTGTATGTGTGGAATACCACCTCCCCGAATAAATGTGATTCATTTTTCATTTATATTGTTCTTGTATGATAAGGTGTATGGATCTGATGAATATATATGATTTAAATTATATAATATAGATTTTTTAATGTTTAATTATTATTTACCTTTCTTTCATTCTATCCATTGAAAAATGAAAGCAACGCTCGTGTGTATGTATGGTTTATAGTCTCCATAAGCGATGTAATTCATTCTATATATTTACCATTATGGATGACTATATATATATAATATAATAATAATTCATATTATTATGGTATAAAAGTATAATAAATTTAAATTTATTATACTTGAGGTTAGAACACTTTCAAAGAAAATGGAACTCCAAGTAGGGGATTTTTATCTCGCCTTTATTTATACGGGGCTCATTCCTTACATATCACTTAATTATTTTGTGTGGTGTATATAATACATATGAATTTATTTTATGATTATTTCTAGGAAAATTATGTGTATATACATATCCATATAATTCTATTACTTTCATGGTACTTATGATTCAAAAGGTAATGAATTGGTAAGGGTTTTATCTTACAATATCATTATTTATCAAGATTGTTTATGAATAAGTTTCTAATGATGAAATATTATGATATACCTCTTAGGAAACTTATTTTTTTTATCCACTAGTTATTTCTTGATTATACATGTTTTACTTTCATTATCATCATTCTTCATTTCTCAAATGACTGAAAATATGTTTTTAAATAAAATAAACATTATTTATCTCTTCAGTCGAAAAACATTTTTCTTCCATGTACATGTTTTCTAAAACCATTTTAAATAATCTTTTTAATATTATACTATTATTTTTTAAAGTATTGTTTACCCATGTTTTACTTTTTTCAAAATAGTTCAAAAAAATCTTATTGTCATTTTCAGAATGCGACAGTTTATGAATTTTTTACAGAAGATTAAAAGAATGTTTTCTTTTAATTTATATAGAAAGAATAGAATTTATCATTGTCATGACCATTCAATTATTTTAATATTAATTTAAAATCTTTCATAGTTATTTTAAAAGGAAATATTCTCCATTATATTTTGTAAATTTTTTGATTTGAAAGAATTGATTTCAAATTGGAAAGGTTATTCTCCTCAAGAAAAATCCCAATTAATATTTCAAAATAATTTTTTATCTGTGATGACATTATTTGATGTTACTTAATACTTATTGGGGTTATTATCTAATGATATTATTCTTATTATTTCTCTATATGGTTTTTGTTTATGATTATAATATTTTAATGAAACTCATTCTTTTTTCACGGATTATGCTATAATGAAAATTTTATGAAACTCATTTCTTTTCATGGGTTATGATATGATGAATATTTTATGATCTTATGACCCACATATGTCAGATTTGTATTATTTTATGGGTGGTAACTATATCTCCCTCTAGTTAATTGGGTAATGATTAATGTTCTATGAGCTTAAAGGGTACATGGGAGGTCAACCTAATCCCAAAAGAGGGTACATAAGAGGTTATCCCAAGCCTGAAGAAGGTACATGAGTGGTTAGTCCAAGCCTGAAATGTTATGAATATCTCATTGGGTATCCTTGACATAAGGATTCATATGATTATGTGTATTCCATAATTCCATGTTTTATTCTAGTGTTATTCTCTCATGGATCATGTTCTTTGATTCCTTTTAGATTCATGTCTTATGAACTTCCATTCTTTCTTCCATGACTCGTGATTATGATCTCTGATATGAAGGGTGTGGATTTAAAATGTTAAAATCATTTTCTCACACCCTTATTCTTATTTTCTGCTTATATAATCATAGATACATCCCTCTTTCCCTTATTGAGCATTAAAGATCACCATTTATTAAGTTTCATTTTCCCAGGTTATGAAGAGAGGTATTATGTAAGATATGACTAATAAGGGTGATAGTTATGAAGAAATAAATGGGAGCTGATGTATTTAACTTATCAACCAGTTGTTTATGTATCCAAGTTTCTAAAGTCATTAGACTAATAGGATTCTATAATGGATCATCATATTATGTAAAGAATATTCATGTAATAAAGATGTGATATTTATGTATGAAATGTATGTGTCACTATAGTTGGTATTAGGGAAAGGTTTATTTAACCTTTGGAAAATAGGATGAAAAAACATTAGTGAGAACCCTATTGATATGTCTAAGTATAGGATTATGTGATTATTATCCTCTTTAGAAAACAATTTTTATCAGATTTGGAGTGAAAAATATCATTTTATGCTCACACAACTTTCTAAAGGTATGAATCATGATGAGCTTCTAAATGAGAAAAGGAGGGAACAATATTTTGTTGTGTCCTTCACAAGGAAAAACCCAAATTATTTTTGAAAGTCTATTAATCCACTAATTAATGAGAAATGTATCAGTAACATAAAAATGATATTTTCATTTCTCCAGTGTTCAGATCATGAAAAATATATTTTTTATAATTATCATTTTGAAGGTGAAGTTGATAAATTGTGGACTCTTATCAAGAACATGAGGGAACAAGATAGGATTGACTCCATGTGGTGGGATGAAATTAAGATCTTTTTTCTAAATAATAAATTTCCTTGTATTCTCCAAAAAAATATAGAAGGAATTACTTGAGTTAATGAATAAGGATGAGGAATTTTTTAGTATCTATGAGTAAAATTTTACAAGACATACAAGGTACTATTCTAGAATTATTTTCCGACCTGAAAGTATGGTTGATCAGTTCTCCAGTGGCTTAAAACCAAGTCTCTAAAGGTTATTATCCATAAGGTACTTTAGTAGATATGAATTAATAATTTGAAATGCTATCATGGTGGAAATCAATATTGAATTTACCCATAAATCTCAGGGATTAGATAAGAAAAAAATATAGAATTCAAATGAAATTCTAAAACTGTGGAGAGAAAAAGATGATACTTCCTTTATAATTCATGTGTGGAAGGAAACATGGCGGAAATTATATTAATGGGATAATAAATGTTTTAATTTTGGAATTTATGGGAAGAATTTATCTAATTATTTGAATAAATAAAAATTACCATAGAATACACCACTCGTGATTTAGTGTTTCAAATGTCAGGAGTATGGGAATTATTCTAACTGGTGCCTAAATCTGAATTTTAATAATGATAATCATCATCAACAACCTTTGAATCATAGATAAAAAGGGAAATATAAAGTGATCACTATTTATGATGAAGTGTTTGATGAATATGTAGTGAAATTTACACTTATCATCCACTTTAGAACTGTTAATATCTTATTCAATTCTGGATATACCCATTCTTTTATTTCTTATAAATTTTCTAAGGGTATTACAACAACAACTAAATTATTAGATATTGAATTAGTAGTGAAAATCCTAAATGGTATAATGATCAAATATCAAGTCTATGATTATTATAAAATTTAAGTTTGTGAGAATGAGCTTCCATAAAATATTTTTATCCTCCCTTTTGTTGAGTTCGATGTTATTTTGTGCATAGATTATCTTTATTTACATAAATCCTATATCAATTGATAAGTAAGGGAAGTCACATTTGATATTCTAAACCAATATATGATTTTATATCAGTGTGATGATAAATTTGAACTTCTAATGGAAATCACATCCATTATATGGGTCTTGATTCCTATTCAAAAGTGGTGTTTATCTTATATGGTTGGGAAGAAACTCAACATAAAATACATGCCTATTGTGTGGGAGTTTTTTGATGTCTTTCCGAAATAAATTATTATTCTTCCACTGAATTGTGAAGATGATTTTTCAATAGAACTCATGTTTGGTTCTACTAATATTTCAAAGACTCCATATATAATAGCCCTAAATGATTTGTAGGAATTAAAAAAGAAACTCTAGTAGAATCTTGACAAGGGATTTATTTATCCAATTGTGTCACCATAGGGTGTACCTATTATTTTTTTTTATTAAGAAGAATGATTGATCAATGTGACTATATTAATTATTAATAATTTAACAATATCTCTATCTAGAATAAATATCCTCTATGCTTCATTGATGACTTGTTTGATCAACTATGTAAAGCTCAATATTTTTCCAAGATTGCATTTTGTTCTATACATCATCAATTGAGGGTCAATAAGGAAGATATACCCAATACAATAATCTAAAAAAGGTGTGGACACTATGAATAAATAGTGATCCCTTTTGGTCTTACTAATGTCCCCTCTATATTCATGGATTTAATGAATAGAGTCTTTAGAGACTACCTTGAGCAATTTGTGGTGGTTTTTATATATTATATTATTATATATTCAAAGTGAAAGGAAGAGCATGCAAGTCACTTGAGTATTGTACTGAATACCCTAATAAAGTATAAGTTGTATGAAAATTTTAAGAAATGTGAATTTTGGATATATAAATTTTCATTTTGGGTTATATAATCTTGATTAAGAGTACATATGTAGATCCATTAAATATGGAAATTATTTAACATGGGCTCATAAAAAACCATGGTTACTATTATCTATAGTTTCCTTGGATTGGATGGATATTTTTGATGGTCTATGGATAATTTTTCATGGCTATCCAATCCACTCACCAAGTTAACTCATAATGGAGCTGAGTTACTTTAGATAGATGAATACAAGTAATGTTTAAAGGAACATAAGCTAAGTCTATTCATAACACATGTGTTTACATTACCCTACATTATAAAAGGGTTTTTAATCTATAGTGATGCATCAAATAAGACGTTGGAATGTATATCCTCATGATAAATGATATGGTTATAGCTTATGCATCATGAAAATTGAAGGTTCATGAACAAAATTACCCAACTCAAGATTTAGAGTTATCTGCTATAATTTTTTCATTAAACATATAGAGGAATTATATTTATAGAGAAAGTTTTGATATATATATACTGGTAAAAAAAGTTTAAATTATATATTCACTCAAAAATATGTGAATATGAACTAAAGAAGTTGGTTATAGCTAATTAAATTTTACAACTTCTCAATACATTACCACCCTAGGAAAGAAAACAAGGTGTCTGGTGCTTTGAGTCAAAAGGATCATGTTCTCTGATCTATTATGAGGATAAAAAAATATAAAATATTCTTAGATTTGTAAATTATAATGCTATAAATATTAAATTAAGTTAAAAATATTTACTGGATCAAATGATTTTCAACTATTTATCCATTTAAGTATTAAAGAGGCATAGAAGGAAGATTCGGAGCTACAAAAGAAGGTGAGAAATGTTCTTGAGTTCAACATTGATTGTTGTGGAGTGATAATGATCACTAACCATGTTGGTGTCCCCTCCAAACCAATTTTGAAGAATTATATGTTGGCTTAAGCATATAGTTATCCATTCTCTATTCATAATGGAAGTACAAAGATGTATAGAGATTTTAAAGGTTATTTATGGTGGGATGGTATAAAGATAGATTTTTTAGATTTTGTATATTGGTGTTTGGTATGTCAAAAAGTTAATAATGATATATAAAATTATAAAGAGATGCTACAACTTTTACCCATACTTGAGTGGAAATGGGAAAAATCACCATGGATATTGTCATTAGACTCCTCAAAATGACTAAACAGAACAATTTCATATGGTTTGTAGTCGATCACCTTATAAATTAAGCATAATTAATTTCAATTAGAGAATATTTATTTCTAGATCATCTTTCCATGATATATATTAAGGAATAATAAGTTTTAATAGAGTATAACATTCCATTATATCTAATTGAGATCCAAGTTTTACCTTGAAGTTTTGTAGAATTCATCATCATGATCTAGATACATAATTGGGTATTATCATGGTGTATTATCCTTGTACATAAGGCCAACCCAAGAAAAATATTTAAACTCTAGAATACATGTTGATATCTTTCTCTTTGTAATTCAAAGGTGTTTGGGATCAATACCTTCCTTTGGTGGAATTCTCATACAACAATAGCTTTGACTCTAACATTCAGATGGATCCTTATGAATACATATATGGTTGAAATTCTATAACTCCAATTTGATGAAATGAATTTGGATAAATAAATATGTTATGACTTAACCTAGCTGAGTAAATATAATATAAGGTGAGAACCATTCAGCCGCATAAAAGGGTAGCTCAGAGTCAAAAAAAGAGATATGTTGACAATTGTCTAAAATATTTGGAGTTTGATAATGATGAAAAGGTGTTAATACATAAATTTCCATAGAAGAGGGTGATCAGATTTAAAAATAAGGTGAAGTTGAACCCTAGGTATAGCAGTCCCTTAGAAACTCTTGATCATGTCAGCAGGGTAGTTTATTGATTGGGAATTTAACAAAATCATTCTCAAGTTCATGATGTGTTCCATGTATCTCTCCTGAGGAAATACATACCTGAACCTTGACATGTACTGAACTCAGAGGTCATACCGCTAGATAAATATCTCTTTTAAGAGGAATATTTAATAGAGATTTTATATCGTTGAGAGAGATTTCTATGAAACAATACTACTCACCTGGTAAAAATTTTGTGGAAAAACCACCAATTTTAGGAAGCTATGTGGGAACCCAAGGATACAATGAAATAGAGATAACATCATTTTTTAATATTAAAGTGAAAAATTTTGAGGGAAAACTCATTTTAATATGGGTAGATTTAAATACCCTGGGATTTTATAAAATAATGTTTTTTAATAAATTTATTTATTCAATAGCTTGTGTTTCATGCAATAACAAGTTTAAAAAAACTACAATATACTATTAGAATATTATTATTATATTTTATCGCCAAGATATTGAATTAAAAGATATTAATAGGATAAAATAAATTATGAAAATATATGTCTTACATATTTATAAAATTTATTCATTTTTTATCAATTAATTATAAATGAAAATACAAATCATTTGAAAAAAAGGATTTTTTTCTAAAAAAATATTTTTATGTGAATAATGTATTTTTATCCTAATAAATTAAATTAATCACTATTGGTAAATTATTTTAGTGAAATTTATATATAATATCTTCAATCAAATGTTTTAAACGTTCCTCCAAATCCTTTTTTTTTCTAAAAACCCGCTTTAAGGATAAGTTGGAAACCATACATTCCAAGCACGCATTCAATTCAAATTACATCTTTTAAAAAACATCATCTCGATTCCCGTGAATCTCGAGTCAAATGCCTGCCTCGAGTCTCACACCTTCACCCTGCCAGAGAGACCCACTGGAATCCTCATCACCATCAATTTCAACTTCACGGCTGTCTCACGGAGTTCTGTGTTATCATCGTTACATCCTTCACACTGATTTGATCCAGTTCCACTGTCGTTGTCATAGTCCAAATGTCACACCAGTCCACCGGAGGACGTCGTAGTTTATCGAGTTGTACTAAGCCGGAACAAACCGCAAGTTCACCACCATCAGCATGCCTTCAGCCAGGCCCCATCACTGTCTTCGCGTCAACACATCGTCGAAGTCTTCGTCCTCCACACCTTGTCACCGTTAGCCTCTGCAACAACGACGCTTGGACTTCGATGTCGAAACAATCCACCGTCGGCGATACCCTGAACTGGCTGCTCACTCTCAAGACCCAAAGAACCATGAAGACCACCTCTCTACTCCACCTCGGAGAGATTGGGGGAGCCTCAGAACCAAAGTATAGAAACAAAAAAACTGGGATAGGATGAAATGACAGTGAAAAATATCTCAACATCATTGTGTCGAAGTCACCGACAACACAACATCAGCCTCTGCAAGAATGACGACCACCTTCACAACTGACGATGCATGGACCTTCACTGCTAAAACATGCCAGCACCGTAGATTACACTGAACTGGCCACTTGATCTCATGACCCAAAGAACCATGACGACCACCTCACTACTCCGCCTCGGATAGATTGGGGGAGCCTCGGAACCAGAGTAGAGAACCTAGAGAACCAGGATAGGATGAACCACCAGTGAAAAACATCTCGACATCGTCGCGTCTACGTTGACGCTGCCGTCAACAAAACATCAAAAGAAACACAAACATAAAGCAAATTAGACTTAAATCATTATGAATCACATATGTAGAAACGAAACCCCTAAAATCATGGGAAAACGCCATCGAAGAAAGGTCGCGTGAGGCATGCCGACGACCGCCACTCCGCACATCCCAAAGTATCGCCATTACTACTGCATCCGATCTGCCTTGGAGGGGCGCAGAAGAACAAGAGACCAGAGCAGGGAAGGAACAGTTGAGGGCTTCAAGCAATGGAACCAATAGCGAGACATATGAACAGAACCATACGGAGGAAAATCCAAAAGACCATCACGTGAGAGAACGTCGAGGCCACTGCCGAAGACCAAAAAAGAAGAAGAAGAAGAAGAAATAAAGGGGAGTGGGGGAGACAATGTCATAGAGCCACACACAAGCCTCCCCCACTCTGATCCGTCACCAAGCATAAATATTCAACTAATAGGGACATAATAAAAATAAATTCTGTTTTATGCTTAAAAACATTGTTTTTCTAAAAAATGATTTTTGTCGAGTTTTTCACACTTAAATTAAAGTAAATTTATTCAAATTATAGGTATTGAATTTTATAAAATTAATTCCATAATTAGAATAGACAGATTCAAATCTGGTAAATAGGACCATTTTATTTTTTGTTAATATGAATAGTAACTGTAGTAACATTTATCACATCAGTAAAGGGTAAATTGGGTTAATCTATGTTAAAAGTAAGTGATATGGCCATAAATTTTCATCTTAATTATTATTGGATCAAAAAAATTAGAACCTTATCAAATTATTCATGGAATTTATTTTTTTAATAGAAATTTTTCCATGAAAATTACATTCATAAAATTCTGAAAAAACAAAGTTACAAAGTGTCACTCTCATAGTTTTAAATATCTTTTATGTGTTCAAATTGGGAAAAAACTAGTTATGAATGAATATTAATATTAATTTTTAGCTTAATGAAACTATTTTTATGATAGAAATTTGTTTTTAATTTTTAGTAGTTATATAATGACTTTGAATTCTTATGCAACACCGATGTAGTATTTCTAAAATTAATACAAAAATATAATAGATTATATTAAAAATAAAAAAATTAATAAAATTTGAGTGAGTTAATGTGTTCCAAGAATTTTTTAGATGCATATGATATATTATTATTATATTAAATAATTATATCTGATTTAAACAAATTTATTTATGCCTTATACATCAAATTAAATGAATAATGTCAAAATTGACAATAATGATATTTTATCAAAATAATATTCTATTAAATTAAATAAAAATCATTAAAATATTAAAATATTTCATATAGGATAATATATGATATAAATATTCATAATATTTTCATATATATTCCATTTTTAACCATTTTTAACCATTTTAATTGAGAATTACTTTATTATATTTTAATCTTTTAATAAATTCCAAGTGTGTCCTCTCCCACACTTATAAAAGGACACCACTTCTTTCTATTATTCCCACAAAATTGATCCATATAGCTCAACCATAAACTAAAAATTTTCCTTCTAGAAAACATTATCCATGTTTGGTAGGTTTTGATCTCCCTAAAATTTCAACCCTAGGTTTGTTAAGAAAGGATCTAAAGGTGGTCTCTTAAAAGAGAGGTAGTTCTCTTACCCTGTCACTTTTAATTTATTTCTTCTTTTAAATCCTATAAATCACTACTGGAGATACAGTCTTTCCCAGCGGTTCTGAACCATTGGGAAAGGCTACATAATCATTGGTATATGTTATACCAATGGTTCTGCAAACCGTAGAGAAGTAAGCTGTTGGGAAAGCTTTTCCCAACGGTTTACTGTGAACCATTGGTATAGAGTGGGGGAAAGCTAACCTATCCCAACGGTTCTGCCAAACCGTTGGGATAGTTTTTTCCAACGGTTTGGCATGAACCATTGGAAAATCCCAAGGATTCTCTTATCCCAACGGTTCTCCCAAACCATTAGGATAGTTTTTCCCAAAGTTGTTTACCAATAGTTCAATGAACCGTTGATAAAAAAACAGTTTGAAACCGTTGGCATAGCCTGTGCTGTGCAAATTGCACAGCAACCTGCAATTTGCACAGCAGGTCTGTAATTTGGACAGCAGGCCTCATTTTTGTGCATTCCCTCCCATTTTCAATCCAATTATTATACCTGTAATAAACTAACACATACATATACAATTATTGTACCTGTAATAACCAACTAACTTATACATATAGAGAACAAATTCATACACATTTAACATATAATGCATCCTGGAACTATACACATCCATAATTAAATTAGAATTCATAACGTAATTATAAACATACATAATTCATTTAGAATTCAATTTAAAATTTAGATGACAATTATATGTGGAATCTATAAGTCAATTCATAATTTGATCGGTTTTTTGTATACCATATATTTTTACCTGAAATGATGTCCATTTTAAACAAAATACATACACTTGGAGTGATACCGGCCACACCATGCCTCAGATTGAGGCGGGTTTGACTCATACACATCACATATGACCCATGGATCATTGTGATAAAGTATCGACATAATCCGAATGCGTTTGGTTGGCTTTCCGTATGCTAGTTGATGTTTTTCAATTAAAATGACGTCCTTTTGAAACAAAAGACAGACACTTTGAGTGGTGCCGGCCACACCGCATCTCAGATTGTGGCAGAGTTGATTCGTACACGTCAAATATGACCCATGGATCGTTCTTTTAAAGTTTCAATGGAAACCGAATGCGTTTGGTTAGTTTTCCGTATGTACTTAAAATGTTGTCCATTTTAAACAAAAGAGAGACACTTAGACTGATTATGGCCACACCACGACTCGGATTAAGGCGGGGTTTACTCTTACACGTCACATATGACCCATGGATCCTTGTCCTAAAGCATCAACACATTTCAAATACGTTTGGTTGGTTTTACGTATGTCAGTTGTTCTTTTCACTTATAATACTATCACTTTTAAACAAAAGAGACACAGTTAGAGTGTTGTTGGCCACACCGTGCCTCATATTGAGTCATGGTTGACTCATACATGTCACATATGACCCATGGATCGTTGTGCTAAAGTATCGACACAATCCGAATGCGTTTGGTCAGTTTTTTGTATGCCAGTTGATGTTTTTCACTTAAAATGACGTCCTTTTGAAACAAACGACAGACACTTTGAGTGGTGGCGACCACACCATGCCTCGGATTAAGGTAGGGATGACTCGTACATGTCACATATGACCCATGGATCTTTGTGATAAAGTATCGACAAAATCCGAATGCGTTTGGTCGGTTTTCCGTATGTACTTAAAATGTTTTCCATTTTAAACAAAAGGGAGACACTTAGAGTGATCTCAGCCACACCGTGCCTCAAATTGAGCCTGGGTTGACTCATACACGTCACATATGACCCATGGATCTTTAACCTAAAGCATCAACACAATCTGAATGTGTTTGGTTGGTTTTTCGTATGTCAGTTGTTCTTTTCACTTATAATCCTTTCCATTTTAAACAAAAGAGAGACACTGTGAATGGTGTCAGCAACACCGCGCCTCGGATTGAGGCGGTGTTGAATCATACACATCACATATGACCCATGGATCGTTTTCCTAAAGCATCAACACATTTCGAATGTGTTTGGTCGGTTTTTCGTATGCCAGTTGATCTGTTTACTTATAATCCTATCCATTTTAAACAAAAGAGAGACACTATGAATGGTGTCAGCCACACCGCACCTCGGATTGAGGTGGGGTTGACTCGTACACATCGCATATGACCCATGGATTGTTGTTCTAAAGTATCAACACAATCTGAATCCTTTTCGTTGGTTTTCCGTATGTACTTAAAAATTTTTCCATTTTAAACAAAAGAGATCCACTTAGAGTGATTCTGGCCACACCGCTCCTCATATTAAGGCAGGGTTGACTCGTACACATCACATATGACCCATGGATCGTTTTAATAAAGAATCAACACATTTTGAATGAGTTTGGTCGGTTTTCTGTATGTCAGTTGTTCTTTTCACTTATAATCTTGTCCATTTTAAACAAAATACATACACAGGGAGTGATCCTGCCACACCATGCCTCGGATTGAGGCGAGGTTAACTCGTACACGTCACAAATGACCCATCGATTGTTTTCCTAAAGTATTAACATATTCTGAAAGTGTTTTCTCGGTTTTCTGTATGCCAGTTGATGTTTTTCAATTAAAATGACGTCCTTTTAAAATAAAAGACAGACACTTTGAGTGATGTCGGCCACACCACATCTCATATTGAGGTGGGGTTGATTCGTACACATCACATATTCCCCATGGATCATTCTCCTAAAGTTTCAATGGAAACTGAATGCGTTTGGTCGGTTTTCCATATGCACTTAAAATGGTGTTCATTTTAAACAAAAGAGAGACACTTAGATTGATCCCGGCCACACGGCGACTCGGATTGAACCCCGGTTGGCTCGTACAGGTCACATATGACCAATTTATCGTTCTCCTAAAGTTTTAATGGAAACTGAATGTGTTTGGTTGGTTTTCCATATTTACTTAAAATGTTGTCCATTTTAAACAAAAGAGAGCCACTTAGAGTGATTCCAACCACATCGTGCCTCAGATTAAGGCAGGGTTGACTCATACACATCACATATGACCCATAGATTGTTTTCATAAATCATCAACACGTTTCAAATACGTTTGGTTGGTTTTGCGTATGTCAGTTGTTCTTTTAACTTATAATCCTGTCCATTTTAAACAAAAGAGAGACACTGTGAATTGTGTCAGCCACACCGTGCCTCGGATTGAGGCGGGGTTGAATCTTACACATCACATATGACCCATAGATCTTTGTGCTAATGTATCAACACAATCCTAATGCGTTTGGTCGGTTTTCCGTATTCCAGTTGATGTTTTTCAATTAAAATGACGTCCTTTTGAAACAAAAGACAGACACTTTGAGTGGTGCCAGCCACACCGCATCTCAGATTGAGATGGGGTTGATTCGAACACATCACTTATGACCCATGAATCATTCTCCTAAAGTTTCAACGGAAACCGAATGCGTTTGGTCAGTTTTCCGTATGTACTTAAAATGGTGTCCATTTTAAACAAAAGACAGACACTTTGAGTGGTGGCAGCCACACCGCGCCTTAGATTAAGGCAGGGTTGACTCGTACACGTCACATATGACCCATGGATCATTGTGCTAAAGTATCGACACAATCTGAATGCATTTGGTTGGTTTTACGTATGCCAGTTGATGTTTTTCACTTAAAATGACTTCCTTTTGAAACAAAAGACAGACACTTTGAGTGGTGGCGGCCACACCGCACCTCGGATTGAGGCGAGGTTGACTCGTACACGTCACATATGACTCATGGATCGTTGTGCTAAAGTATCTACACAATCTGAATGCGTTTTGTCGGATTTCCATATGCCAGTTGATGTTTTTCAATTAAAATGACGTCCTTTTGAAACAAAAGGCAGACACTTTGAGTGGTTCCGGCCACACCACATCTCAGATTGAGGCGGGGTTGATTCGTACACATCATATATGACCCATGAATCATTCTCCTAAAGTTTCAACGGAAACCGAATGTGTTTGGTCAGTTTTCTTTATGTACATAAAATGTTGTCCATTTTAAACAAAAGAGAGACACTTAAAGTGATGACGGCCACACTATGCCTCATATTAAAGAGGGGTTGACTCATACACGTCACATATGACCCATGTATCGTTTTTCTAAAGTATCGACACAATATGAATGCGTTTGGTCGGTTTTCTGTATGCCAGTTGATGTTTTTCACTTAAAATGACGTCCTTTTGAAACAAAAGACAGACACTTTGAGTGGTGGAGGCCACACCGCAACTCGTATTGAGGCAATGTTGACTCGTACACGTCACATATGACCCATGGATTGTTGTGCTAAAGTATCGAAACAATCTGAATGTGTTTGGTCTGTTTTCCGTATTCCAGTTGATGTTTTTCAATTAAAATGACGTCCTTTTGAAACAAAAGGCAGACACTTTGAGTGGTGCCGGCCACACCACATCTCAGATTGAGGTGGGGTTGATTCTTACATGTTACATATGACCCATGAATCGTTCTCCTAAAGTTTCAATAGAAACCGAATGCATTTGGTCGGTTTTCTATATGTACTTAAAATGTTGTCCATTTTAAACAAAAGAGAGCCACTTAGAGTGATTACGGCCACACCGTGCCTCAGATTAAGGCGGGGTTTACTCATAAACATCACATATGACCCATGGATCATTGTTCTAAAGTATCAACATAATCTGAATGTGTTTGTCAGTTTTCCGTATGCCAGTTGATGTTTTTCACTTAAAATGACGTCCTTTTGAAACAAAAGACAGACACTTTGAGTGGTGGCGGCCACACCGTGCCTAGGATTGAGGCAGGTTTGACTCGTACACGTCACATATGACCCATGGATCATTATGATAAAGTATCGACACAATCCGAATGCATTTGTTCGGTTTTCTGTATGCCAGTTGATGTTTTTCAATTAAAATGACGTCCTTTTGAAACAAAAGGCAGACACTTTGACTGGTGTCGGCCACACCACACCTCAGATTGAGGCAGGGTTGATTCGTACACGTCAAATATGACCCATGAATCGTTCTCCTAAATTTATAATTGAAACTGAATGCGTTTGGTCGGTTTTCCGTATGCCAGTTGATGTTTTTCAATTAAAATGACGTCCTTTTGAAACAGAAGACGTACACTTTGAGTGGTTCCGGCCACACCGCATCTCAGATTGAGGCGGGGTTGATTCTTACACGTCACATATGACCCATGGATCGTTCTCCTAAAGTTTCAATGGAAACTGAATGAGTTTTGTTGGTTTTCTGTATGTACTTAAAATGTTGTCCATTTTATGAGAATCCTTATGTGTCTATTAGTGGAATGGTATTTACTTAAAATCTTGTGGACATTCATATAAAATGTTTTTATATCATTCTTAGTATGGATTAGATTTTATTTTATCATGCTATAAAACATTTCGGAGCTAACAATGTCATACCCAATGAATACATCTCTTTTATAACATACCAAGAATCTATGATATTGATTAGATGTGTAAATGTGATTTACCTTGATTATCATGATGAAAATAAATAAAATATATATTATAGATTTTCTAGTATTAAATGAAATTAAGGAGGGTGGGGGTTGTCCGGCGGGGCTGTCCGGTGGGTGTCCGGGGGGCTGTCCGTGGACCAAGGAGGAGGGTGGGGGGCTATGCGGGGGGCTGTCCGGGGGGTGTTCAGGGGGTTGTCCGGGGTCCAAGGAGGAGGGTGGGGGCTGTCTGGGGGGCTGTCCGGGGGGCTGTCTGGGGTCCAGGGAGGAGGTTGGGGGGGTTCTCTGGGGGGCTGTTCGAGGGGATGTCTGGGGGCTGTCCGGGGGGTGTTCGGGGGGTTGTCCAGGGTCCAAGGAAGAGGGTGGGGGGCTGTCCGGGGGGCTGTCTGGGGGGCTGTCCAGGGGGTTGTCCGGGGTCCAGGGAGGAGGGTGGGGGGGCTCTCCGGGGGGCTATTCGGGGGGCTGTCCGGGGGCTGTCTGGGGGTGTTCGAGGGGTTGTCCGGGGTCCAAGAAAGAGGGTGGGGGGCTGTCTGGGGGGGCTGTTCGAGGTCCAGGGAGGAGGGTGGGGGGGCTGTCCGGGGGGCTGTCTGGGGGCTGTCTGGGGTCCAAGGAGGATGGTGGAGGGTTGTCCAGGGTCCAGGAAGGAGGGGGGTTCCCAAACACACAACCACTAAAAGACAACAACATCCATAAAAACAGATAATATATAAAAATAACTCAACTCTAATACTATACTACGAGTCTAGATAAAACCAAAAACTAGAATAGATTAAATATCAAATCTCAGTAATATTAGTCAAAAATGTAATGGATCAATTTGTACCACATCACCATCACCATCATCACCATCATCATCACCCTCGCCCTCGTCCCCATCATCGTCCTCTCCCTCCTCAGCGCCCTCCTCCTCGCCCTCGCCACCTGCCTCGCCCTCCTCCTCTCCCTCCTCTTCTGCATCAGACTCCTCGCTATCATCATCGTCAAGATTGAAATCATCCTGAACACCACTATAAATACCACCTGGTGCACCATATATAGAACTTATCGACGACATATATTCATCAAAAGCTTGGCTGGCCTCTGCTGGAAGTGTTGGATGTAGAACTTCAATAAATTTCATAAACACATTGTTTTCCCTAGGAGGCTGTCCTGCTGTCTCTATGGCCCTTTTCTCAGCATGTTCTTCTTGTGCCTTAACTTTCTACAGCTCAGTGTCACTATATCTCGTACCTGAGGAGGGCCAATACCTCGTCGTGGCTATCCTAGGTCGGCATCGTACTCTGCCAGAATGCTCCTCTCCCAACACCTGATGTAAGTAATCTGTTGGCCCAAAATTGTCTGGTTCTTGGGAATTGAGGGCCTCTAAAGCAGCCTATTAAAAATATAAATATATCATTAAGTTAAAAAATAGATATTAAAATATAAATTCAACATATTAAAACTTACAATCTGCTGTTGAGTCGCTTCGTTGACTGCACTTCCATCCTTTTTTCGTCTACCCGAGCAAAACAGTTTTGCTCGAGGCACATGTCCTTCAATATTTTGTATTTTCCTCTACAATGAAATTGAAAACTAAAGTTATATGAAAACTTTAGAAAACTATTAAATAATTTAGGAAACAAAAGAAAGCGTAAGTCATAAAGAAAACTTATAAATAATTGCCATACCTGCTTCCTCTCATGATCAGGCATCGTAGTGCGTCCTAGTGTGTGGAAATATTTTTTTGCATCAATGTTCTTTTTATTTTTTCCAGATGATTCCTAAATAAAATTTGAAAATGAAACAGATAGTATTAATTCAAAACATGAATGTTATTATTTAAATACCTCAAATGTTATTAATACCTTAAAATGGGTACCCGTCCAATGAGTAATCATCTGATGATACTGCTCTATAGGACAATCATCCACCACTGGTACCACCTCTAACTCAGTGCCAACTCTAGAAACCCATCCAATATAAAACTCATGCTTGTAGGCTCTCCAAATCTCTCCTAAATCCTTTAGACATTCCGGTCATGCACCCTCACCATCGGGAAAATTAAATCGAAGCTGACATCAAAATATTAATTCATATAAATACAAAAATAATTCATGGAATTAAATAGAACAGATTTTTTACCCATATCTCTGACCAAGATCTATCCTTGACCTCATGTGGAAAATGTCTCCACGATAGTGGGCTGACAAAAATAATGTCGGAGTATTTGGAAAGCATCGCCAAAAAACTCCAACATTACTGCCCTATTTTCTCAACCATTTGGTTGTCTTCATTATAATCCATCATAACTTGTGTGCGGCGGTTCCACACCGAATGCATGCATGTACGCCCCCGCCTATGCCTCCTGTCAGTAGATGTATATGTCATGAAAGAAAAACAAATATTTTATCAAAACATGTTATAATGAAAATAAATATTGCTATAAAAATTTGTTAGGGTTCTATAAATATACCTGTGTCGGTCTAATCGCTGAGCGCCGCTGGGTCCACAGAAACTGATGGAACACCCTTTGGTGGAATAGGAGTCGAAGATGATAGAATATAGAAGCTCGGAGAGACAGAAGTAGAAGGAAAAGAATATGGGACAACTATCTCACTGGATGCTGACTGGGGAGTGGGAATCATCATGGGATGTGAAAATGATGGGCCAGAAGATGCATAAGGTAGCAAAAACATGGGAGGCCTAAATATCTCATGTGTCCCTAACGACACACTGGGATCAGAATGTAGGTTGGATGACATGTCAGTGGGAGGGGTAGAGTCTAGTCAGGTACACGCAGCTGCTCGTCCACCTCTGGTACGAACCCTCCTCATACCACCGGCTTGAGTATGAGGACCAGTACTAGGATCCTCATTGAATAACTGTCGACGTATAGGTGGATCCTACAAAAATGTTTACAAAACAATTAATCACATGACATTATATATTTTTAAATATATCAATTTTAAATAAAGTGCTCACTATAGGCACTAATGATGGAATTCCCAACTCCGTCATTCGACGATTGTTTTCCATCATTTTTTCCCTTCGTCTCTCTTCAATTGGATTTATTTCCTACTTTTGAAAACAAATATGTAATTAATTATAAAAAGGAAACTAATGTTTAACCCAAAAACCTAAATATATGAGGGAATAGGGGGATTCATTGGTAATTTAGCTATCAATTGTTTTAGAAGATCTTGAATGGATTTAATAAATCATACAAGTTTTAATGTTCACCAAGTTAGAAATATTGTTTCACTATGTCTGAATACAGTTCAATTCCAAATTAGAAAATGCAATTCAAATAAAACTACAACCAATAAACATTGAAAATTCACATAATGGTCAAGTCAGCTGTCAATTTTTTTAGAAGAGCTTGAATGGATTTAATAAATCATACAAGTTGTAATGTTCACCAGGTTAGAAATATTGTTTGACTATGTTTGAATACAATTCAATTCCAAATTAGAAAATGCAATTCAAATAAAACTGCAACCAATAAACATTGAAAATTCACATAACGGTCAATTCAGCTATCAATTGTTTTAGAAGATCTTGAATGGATTTAATAAATCATACAAGTTGTAATGTTCACCAAGTTAGAAATATTGTTTTACTATGTTTGAAAAAAGTTCAATTCCAAATTATAAAATGCAATTCAAATAAAACTGCAACCAATAAACATTGAAAATTCACATAACGGTCAATTCAGCTATCAATTGTTTTAAAAGAGCTTGAATGGATTTAATAAATCATACAAGTTGTAATGTTCACCAAGTTAGAAATTTGTTTGACTATGTTTGAATACAGTTCAATTCTAAATTAGAAAATGCAATTCAAATAAAACTGCAACCAATAAACATTGAAAATTCACATAACAGTCAAGTTAGCTAAAATATATTTGTAATCAATACTAAATCAATTTGAATATTACCAACCTTAACAACCCAACTCGAGGTAAACCAAAAAAATTGAGAACATGGATGAATGATTCTATATATTTTCAACCACAACTTCAGGTTCACAATCAACTCTGACAATTGAGCTATTAGAGTCATCAAAAGAAATAAATAGATTGGTTCTAATGGCACTAGGTACAGTGTCAATTCCATCATCACCATCATCAAAAATATGTCTTGGAATTAATTCAACTATGACACCAAATTCAAGTCGAAGTTGGTCTTTGACATAAAAAACTTGTTTAGCCATTGATGCCAACACATATGGTTCTTTGGTAGCAAGAGTACGAGTCATATTAATTACTCGAAATCCACAATCATCAATAAATGTACCATGTCTCATCATTGAATCAAACCAATGGAATTTCATCATTGTGACTCGTCCATGAGAGTAATAATCCAATATTATTATTTTCTCAACAACTCCATAATAACCCACATTTTCAAATCGCGATCTACTATCTGATGCACTGGAATAACAATATATTACGGTAGTAACCATAACACCATAATGTTGTATTCTCATGTTCTTTGCTCGTTCAGTGACAATAAATTTGTACCCATTGATAACAATTGATTTACAGTCTCGAACCACGGTATTAGGACCAAAAGCCAAAGCTCTTATTTCCTCAGAGACAGAGTCAGCAGACAAACTCAATACCTGAAATATAAATGACTATTAAAAATAATTAAATATTGATATAATTATTTTAAACATTAATTTTTTTACCTTCAATTTTAACCAATCAGAAAACTATTTTCTATGCACAGTCTCTCTCCTTCTCAAAGATAAAGAATGATGATTCCTATTTATCATTGTTTTATATTCCCTGTAGATAAAAAATATGAATAGTTTAACAGATATATATGTAAGATATACATAATCAATTTAGTTACCTGATATAGTCATCGAACAAATCACAGTTGAACAAAACTGTGCGATGTGCCATCTCCTGCTCTTCATGGCTTAATGTCTTCAATTTATATGATCCAGTAATTCCTCCTGTTTGAGGAAGTGATGGAAAACTGGGTTCAATTTTCTCATACTGTTCTTCTTCATTTCTCATTGTTCTGTTCAATCTTGTACTAAGATCAGACAAATACATCGAGCATAAATCCACACATTCTTGATCCAAGTAACCATTCACGATAGAACCTTCGGGATGATTTCAGTTTCGGACATAAGACTTTAATGTGAACATATTTCTTTCAGTTGGATACATCCAACGAAAAGAAACAGGTCCTCCGAGAAGTATTTTAGTGGGAATATGGACAGTCAGATGCAGCATGCATGTGAAAAATGATGGAGGAAATATTTTCTACAACTCACACAAAATTAATGGGGCATCTGTCAACATTTTTTTGCAAGAAAGACTCAGAAAAATTCTTAGCACAAAGATCTCTAAACAAATGGCACAACTGAATAACAACCACCCTTACATTATTGGACAAAAGATGACGGATTTCTATTGGAAGCAACTCATGCAGTAGAACGTGATAATCATGAGTCTTCAAAGATTTTAGCTTCAACTCTCTTCTATTGACCCGTTTAGATATGTTGCTTCAATAGCCATCAAGAACTCTAATAGTCTCTAATACTTCCAAAAATTGTTTTTTTTCATAGGTGTCATCACATAAGAAGCACATGGAAGTTGACATTTATTTTCACTGATACGCACAGGTTGTAATTCTGGTCTGATGCCCTAATCCACCAAGTCACACCGAGATCGTAAATCATCTTTTGTCTTCCCCTTGACATTTAGAAGAACCAAAAGCAACATTTCGCATATATTCTTTTCAATCTGCATTACATCTAAGAAATGATGTAACAAATTGGTTGACCAATAAGGCAAATCAAAAAAGATACTCCTCTTCCTCCAATTGTAATAGGTTTCAGTGGAAACATTCTTTCTCTTTCCAGATTTCATTTGACCCTTCCCGAATGAAAAACTGAAATCTTTCAATTCATTAAGCACATCAGTTCCAGACATACGTTGAGGTGGATCATCGGTCTCTATGGTATTATCAAATCTTCGATGATTCATTCTATATGTATGATCCTTTGGAAAGAATCGTCAATGTCCCATAAAAACGAAACTACAATGATGTTTCAGTCTTCTGGATCATGTATTTTTCATACAAAAAGGACATGAAAATTTTCCCTTCGTGCTTCATCCAGACATCATTACATAAGCCGGAAAATCATTGATCGTCCACATAAGCGCAATAGGCATCTGAAATATGTCTTTCGAACATGCATCGTATGTGTGCACACCCACATCCCAAAGAAGTTTCAACTCTTTTATTAAAGGTTGCATGTAGACATCAATATCAATGTCGGGATCAAAAGGACTAGATATGAGTATACTCATGAAAGTGAAAGGTTTTTTCATACACAACCATGGGGGAAAATTATAAATGTGTATAAAAACTGGCCATGTGCTGTGTGAAGTAAGCATCTACTCAAACGGATTAAAACCGTCGTATGAAAGACTCAGCCTCACATTAAAAACGTCAGTTGCAAAATCAGGATGTCGAGCATCAAATCTCTACCATGAAAATCCATCTGTAGGATAAACCAACTCATCATTAGTCTTCTTTCTCTCAGTATCATGCCATATCATTTTTATTGATATGTCATCAGACATAAAAAGATTCTGGAGTCTTGGGATCAATGGAAAGTGCCACATTACTTTCTGTGGAACGCGAGATGGTGTTCCATCAGATTTTCACTTCCAGTGGGATGTGACATATTTTATACAATCATTTCGTTCAGCGGTTTCCTCCCAGAATAAAATAAAATCTTTGAGGAAAGCATGAATTTTGTTTCTTGAAAATCCAAGTTTCTCAACTAACTTCCATGCCATATAGTGGTTTGAGGGAATATCTGCATCATCTAGAAGTAAATCCTTCAAGAGATTAAGAATTTAATCGATTTCTGTATTAGAAATCCCATACATAGTTTTCCCATGAAACAATCGGATTAAAAATTCCAGCTTTTTCATTTTATCGCATTGTCGATATACTGGAGTCGTGGCAGCATCATTCAATTTTTTCACCCTATCAATATCATCATTTTCACTAGATGCATCAGCTGTCCTCATATCTAAGTCTTCTTGAGTCGAAATCCTTTCTTTTTCATGATGACGAATAAATGGAAATAGATCATCTAACAAATTCTTCATTCCAGCCTTTTCATTTCGATCATCACCAATTTGAGATTTCATTTTCTCCCCATTGTGATACCACACAAATTAGTTTGCTTGAAAACCATTTTTGGTTATGTGGTAGCTGACTTCTTCACAGCTCAACCAAGGTCTACCAACACAATTAGAACATGGGCAGTGTATGTGACCACTGTCTGAAGCATTGTGAAATGAAAAATCTATAAAGCTCCCCAAATTGTTTTGAAAATCGCTTGAGATCCGATCGGTTTCATACATCTAACTTCTGTCTATTCTATAAAAAGAATTTATATAATTCATTTTGTCATAAACAATTCGATAGGATTGAACTTTAATAGAAAATACATTTAAGTAAATGATAAAGGAAGAAGTTTCTAGTCGATGTAGTGAACTATTAAAATAATGTAAAGAACAAGTACTCATAAATTAAATTAAAGTTTATTTATATTAATTTTCATTAGGTCTATAAGAGTAACATGCCTCAGGTCCCATCACGTGTTATAGGCATCCCAAATCATTCACTCATGTTCAATAACTCATTATTAGCACCTCTATGGCCATACCTTTCATTACCCAATTACTTCCCCAAGTCAAGCGCACCCCATGGGTGAATAAATTTTAGGCTTCTACACTAATAGGTTGTTCATGGATTGTAAAAAGATTTAATTTCATTAAGTATAGACGAAAACATTTATTTTTAAATTTGAGATTAATAATAAATTATGTTAATGATAACAACATTACTGAATTAAACTTGTGACTTATCTAACATTTTTATGGATGTCTACACATGCCAGAATGGGTAGTGAAAAGCACCCCACCCTCATAAAAGTGAGTATTGGCCAAGAAGGACACATAATATACATTGTACAGTGAGAACTATATTTAATTGACCCTAAAGTTATATTAGTACAATCATCTTGGGGGAAATGGAATATATGATCCTGGTTAACTGATGAATTCAAAAGCTCATATTTAATATGTTGGACACTATCTAAGGTAAGAAATCATGTGAGGATGGGTTTACATCATTCAATTTCTTACATTCTAGTGAAAATGAAGGCTTGAATTAATGACTTGAGTTCACTGATTAAATGAGGGTAGAGGTTGCATACGCTGTGTAAACAGAATGATTAAATAAGGATAGAGGTTGCATACAATGTGCATGGTGGGAGAGTCTCAGCCGATTTACAGACTAAAATAAATTACCATCATAGGTAACAATAAGAAACATCACTATCAAAAGAAACTCCAAATAAAAAAGGTCTAAAAACATCAAACATTTCAAGAATTCACTACTATGCAAGGTTTATCCACATGTTTAGCAGTAACTATATGTCTTAATCATGAACCACCTCTACAGCTCCCTGTTTTCACCAATAAACATTAGGTAAATATCTCAAAATATCTTTAAAACAACTCATTAATAGGCTCAAAACATAAATATAATCCTGAACCAACCATGGAATCTCTTTAACAACACATTCTCACACACCAGTTATATCATGTGTTACTAAATACCAAACATAGTCACATAGTGTACTATAACAAATTACATTACACAAGCCTTATTAAAAAAAATTCATTTTAATAAAACACTTTCCTCAAAGAATTTTAAAGAAAACATTCATAACAACTTTTCTAAAAATTATTAAACACATATAAATAAATTTCCAAGTAACAATTAATTACAAGATGGAGAAAAAGCATAAAAACACATTCTTAGAAAATCTAGAATACAATGGCAATGAATTTGAGATGCTTCTTCTTCGATGGAGGGTTAAGGATTTAATTAATTAAATGGATTGGAATGGATAAAGTCTAGATTAAATCAAAACACAAAAAAATGATGTACACATAAAAATCAAAACATAAAACTAAAATATGTGATGAATAACAATAAAAAAAGGTATCACTTAAATATTTTATGTGTATGAATAATAGAATACCTGATTTGAGACGATTTGGATGTATTTTGATAGGTTCGGATGGGGGAAGTCGTGAGAGCAGCAGAGCCCTGGACAGGATTAGGGTTCTGTCGCGAATGGGGGAGAGAGCGGCCGATTGAGTATTTGGGGGAAAGATTTCCCAACAGTTTTTAAAAACTGTTGGGAAAGGGGTGTCCAAGAGACCCTTTACCAATGGTTTAAACAAACCGTTGATAAAGGGTGACCATTTCCCAACGGTTCTTGTAGAACCATTGGGAAATGGTGTCTTGGACACCCCCTTTCCCAATGGTTTAAGAGAACCATTGGGAAAGGGTGCCTTGGACACCCCTTTCCCAATGGTTTTAGTAAACCATTGGGAAAGAGCTTCTTTACCAACGGTTTGTTTAAACTGTTGGTAAAGAAGCGTTGGGAAAACATGATTTTCCAGTAGTGAATATTTTTTATTTAGAATAAAATAATAAATTCAATATCCTTAATATTCTGAGATTTTATTATTACTATGAAACTACAATTAACTACCCTCTTTCCATCAAATGGGAAGTGAAATTATCGCTTGTATGTACGTGCGGTTTATTGTCTCCACATAGAGTTACAATTAATTTTCCATCACCATCATTCATGGATGGTAATTATGATGAGTTTAAATTTTTTATGTGTTATTTATGAAGTAATTATTCTTCTATAAATATCATATCATATCATCCTTCTTACCTTTATAACCAATGGATAACGATTGCAGTGCTCATGCATACCTGTGAACTACCCCCTCTACGAAGTGATGTAATTTGTTTTTATTTTATATTTTACATGGATAGTAAATAGGTTGGATTTAACTAATATATATTATTTATATATTAAATAATAATTATTCTCAAATGGTGAATTATTATTTACCTTTATTTCATTCTATCTTTTGAAAAAAGAAAACATCATTCATGCATACGTACGGTCAACCATATCCATTAACGGTGTAATTAAATATCCATATCTACCAATATGGGTGAATCTAAATATATTTGTATGGTGAATATGTATGATATAATAAGAATTTATTTGATTATGGTATATAATTATAATAAATTTAAATTTATTATATTGGAGGTTAGAATTCTTTCAAAATAAGTTAAACTCAAGGTGATGGATTTTTGTCTCACATTTATTTCTATAAGACACGTTCCTTATACATAAAATGTTTCTTTTGTGTGGTTTATATACTTACCATGAATTTATTTAATTATTATTATTATTAAAATTATAGTTATTTAAATATCCATCTAATTAAATTTATTTCATGTGACATATGATTCAAAAGTTAGCAAAATGGTAAGGGTTTTATGTTATAATTTCATTATTTATCGAGATTGTTTATGATTATGTTTATATTATTAAATAATATAACATACCCCTAAATAAACTTATGAATTTTATTATTATATGGTTATTTCATGAAAAGAAATGTTTTCCTTTCATTTTTCTCACCTTAATCTATCACGAGATATAAATTATGTTTTTAATGAAAATTGACTTTATTTCTCTCTTCAATTGAAAAACCTTTTCCTTCCATATCCATGTTTTTAAAAAAAATTAAAGAATTTATTTACTATTATGAAATTATTTTTTAAAGTCATTTTTACCCATATATTAACAAAAATAACTTCTTGTCATTTTTTGAATGAGAAACTTTATAATTTTTTACAAAAGTGTAAGGGAATGTTTTCTTTTAAATTATATATAATGAAAGGAATTTACCACCATCATAACCACTCAACGATTTAAATATTAATTTAAAAGTTTATAAGGTTATTATATAATAAAATTATTTCCATAATATTTTGAAATTTTTTATATTTTAAAGGAGTGAATTCAAAATGGAAAGGTTATTTTCATTAATAAATATTACAAGTGATCTTTCAAAATAATGTTCCATCTAAGATGACATGCTTTGATGTTTTATAAGCCTTGCTAGGGTTACTATCCAATGATAACATCTTTATTATTTATTTTTATGGTTTATGTTTATGATGATAAGATTTTTATGAAACTCATTCCTTTTCCATAGGTTATACTATGATGAAGTGTTTATGAAACCCATTTATTTTCATGGGTTTTAATATAATAAATATTTTCTGATCTTGTGGAAAACATATGTATTATTTTTATTATGTTACTAGTGGGGTATATATGTCATTAAAATGAATTGGATAGTGATTAATGTTCTATGAGCTCAAAGGGTATATGAGAGGTTATTCCAATCCAAGAAAAGGGTAAACCGGAGGTTATTCCTAGAAAAAAGTAGGTACAAAGGTGGTTAGCCTAAGCATAACATGTTATGAATGTCCTGGTGGGTAGCCTTGACATATAGTTTTATATTCTTATGTGTATGCAAAAAAATTCACGTCTTATGCCCATTTTATTCTACCATGGATCATATCCTTATATTCTTTTTTAATTCATTTCTTTTGAACCACCAATATTATTCCATGACTCAAGATTGTGATCTATGATATGCAGGTCATGGATTTCAAATGTTAAACTCATGTTATCATACCCTTATGATTATGTTGTTCTTATGTGATCACAGATGTCTCTCTTTTTTACCCTTACTGGGCATTAGATCTCACCATTTCTTATGTTTAATTTATCTAGTTTATGAAGAGTGGTATTATGTATGATATGTCTAAGAAGGGAGATAATTATGAAGAACTAAATGGGAGATGATGTAGTTCACATATGAAATAGTTTTTTATGTATCCAAATTTCCAAATTCACTATACCTATATGAATCTTTCATGGATCTTCATTTTATATAAAGGGTATTTATCTAATAAATATTTGATATTTATGTTTGAAAACTATGTATATATTCTTGGTGGGAGGGTGATACTACCATCTCACAGTCGGTTTGAGTGGGAGAACCCATGAGTGATAGGTTAGAGCTGCAATTAGAATATTAGTGTTATGGTAATGACTATAGATTTGAGGTTTTGGTTGTTTTTGAAATATAGTTTTGGTTATTGATGTAGTGGGGTAAATAAAATAGAATAGTGGTCATGGTTTGTTTAATGTTATTTTCTTTATTATTGATGTTGATTTTTGACTATTTTCTTGGATTTTTTTCACTCCTTATTCTACCATATTTATTTCACATGGATATTGATCTATTTTAAGGGATGATACTACTAAGTACTCCCAAGTGATCACTCCACCATAGTTTTATAGTGTTTATATGATAAAACTATATAACTGGAGAAACTGTTTGGGAATCCTATAAAGAGGTGGTAGTTGGCTTAGAGTTTAAAGTTTTCTTTTTTCATATAATCATTAATGTTCAAATTTTTCATTGTTAGAATCTTTCTAGTTGTGGGAAATTTTTATGGAATGGAAACACTTAGGAATTGATTATTGAATCCCCCTTTATCTATTTTCTTTTGTTCTTTTGAGGGTAATACCTTCCATACATGTGACTTTTATACCCTCGGTGGCAGTTGCCAACTCGGGGCCTATTGATGGTGGGACTCAGGGTTCATTGTCTCTCTTTATCTATTTACGGACTAGGAGGGGTATATTTTAATATAGGGGTCATGATAAAGTGGTATCAAATTGTTTGGTTATGAGACAACATATATATTAGAGTTAGACATAGGTGAGGTTGTATAGGTTTGGTAGGGAAGTGGTGGAACTTGATCCTAAAATGTGATGTAGACCAAGGAGACCAGCTAGGAAACATTAATTTTGGGATCCCCTATGATCTTAAGTAAGGAATATGAAAATCTATATGATTGTTTAGGTGAAATTGAAAATGTTTTAGGGTAGAAATTATAGGTAGGTACATGCATCATGATCATTATTTCATCAACATTTGAAATTTAAAGTCTGCATGTGCTTTTATTACTTTTCTTCTATATAATAGTTATTAGTATCATTATATTTCTCAAGTGTTGATTTCTTTATAATAAAAGGGAAATTGAAACTATAATTAATTACGATATATTGTTTAATCAACCCCTTACTGAAAATTGATTTTTTTTACTATTCTTGTTATAACCTATTTTTCCATGAAATTATTTCTAATAGAGAAGTTCCTAACATGTTGGATAATTTTTTGTAATGATTAGAGTTATTTTCTAATAATGCTTAAATTATTTTGTTACAAGTAGTTTCCAAATTTTGATAACCGTTATAAACCATCTTACCTTAAGTAGATTTCATACTAGCAAGCTAGAATGATTTGTTTAAACCATGCTTAGTAGTATTCTGAATTCCTTTAAATTTTCTATTCCATGCATGTTTTTCATTTATGATGTATTATGGGAATGTGGTAGAGATTGATTGTGAATCATGGTTTTGGCTCTTTAAAATTTTAATTCCTGAAAAGTGACTTTCATGTTTATTGATAACTCATTTGAATTTGAGTACTTGAAATGAATTACTTGGCCCTTCATTTTTTGGCATGACTATGGTTTTTTGGTATTGATTCAATTATATGATACATTCTAGTGATAATGATTTATATAAAGGCTGAATTGTTGGTGTCTTTTATTTCCAAATTTTGGAAATTGATAAACATGCTAACTGAAAACTGTTTACAATTTGAAAGTCTTCCAATCCAATAACATTGTCTCATTTTCCAAGAATGGTATTTTTATGTTAAATTATTTATTCTATTGAATACTGAAATGTAAATTTCATGCATTTTGTTTCCTTTTTCTTATAATGTTCACTTTAATGTGTTATGGACTTATTATAATGCCCGAATTGGTTTGTTTTTTAAATGTTCGAATGTGATAAGCATGATCTGTAGTAACCTCCAATGGCACGAAGACCAGTAATTTTTTTTACTATTATTATAATAATTCCCCCTTTTAAGGGAAGAAGGGTGAAACCCATATAGACTTCATGAACAAAAACATAACATAACCTAAAGGTCTTAGAGATTAAAACCAGACTGACAAAATGGATTTTCCTCTCCCCAGCATGTGATCATGATGAAGCTCTTCACTGTTGCATGACTATTCGGCTACCAAGTGTATAGTGTCAAAGAACAGGCCTGATCCGATGACAGAATCCATACCCTCTCAAACATCCAAATCCGAAAATCTTTGAAAAGAGGAACCGCCAGCACTAAAACCTTATTGGGGCCTGATCCATGTGGTCTAGTCGACAATCAACAAACAGCATACAAAATCAAATTTAAAATTCAAAATCCACTGCCACTGACCCAACCGCCACTACCGTCTTCCACAGATCCACAAAATTAAAAATTCAAAAATCAAGACACCAACATCCATGAAAAAACGAGTCACCTCCCAGCCTCGAGACCCACACCTAACATAACATCCTCTCTATCCGCAACAAACCAGGTCACCAGCGTCCTCTATCGCCATAACATCCTCTCTATTCGAATCACGGATCATCACAACATCATCAACTGATTAGCCGATTCCCAATAGTAGAAAAAGGCGTCATGAGGAACCAGCGGTGACATCGCCAGCTTAACCCCACCAACAACGTCCGTGTCTGAACACAACACCATCGATGAGGTAACCCAGAACAAAACCGTACAAGATTTAGAAGATGGAAACATCACCGAGCCAAGAAAGCACTCAAACCAGCAGCACCTTGAAGCCCTTTGAACACTGAACCACAAATCCCAAAACCAGGAAGCCGCCTTGGACCTGCCACGATCAGATGGAGTGATTGCCATTGAAGAACCCCAGACCTCCAAATCTGACAACATTGTGACAAAGCTATATGCACCATCCCCACCTGCAGTCCGCGTGGGAGGAGAAACCCTAGGGCGCTCCCTAGAGCAAAGCTCCCGAGAGCGCCTCCCCTTCAATTGCCTATCTGTAGTAACCTGTTGAGTATTGAAATTGTTTTTACCTAATTAATCCTTTTATTACATGATTTATGAAATTTATATTACTTAAATGATCATACCTTACATGTTATGTATTGAGTACCATGCCTTGGTTAGGTGTTAAAATATAGATAAGCATGTCATTCCTTATAGTATGATAAGCATACCTAAAGTTGAAAAAAAAAATTAGAGCTTGTCATATAAATTTTGAACACGTAATTCTTCATCATGTTCCATTTTTAATATATTTTATTTATAATATTAAATCATGTTATGCATTTCTTATGTTGATTTTAAATATGCAAGTAAAATCATGTTTTTCTTAGTGTGGTGTATAAGCATATTTCTTGAGTGATGAAATGTTTAAAGACTATTTGATTCAAGCATGTCAGGCATGATATATAGTGATACAACATGTGTAGTATAAAATATTTTGATCTAAGAGAATTTTTTATTTTAAAAATATGAAATTATATTTCTTACATGATAAAATGTCTAATTAATGTTTGATCTAAGTATAGAGAACCTGATGCATGAAATCACATACAAGAAATTTTGTTTTGTTAGAAGAATATTCCCCTTGAAATAAATTGTTTAGTATATGTTTTCAAACTTGATTTATATTACAAAATATGTATAGTTTTTTTGTTTTTAGCTTAGCCACGTGCTAATGTCATTTAAATGAAAGGAATGATGGTTCTCCAAATGTGACTTGGAAAATGTTGAGGGTTGTTTTTGATTTTCATGTTTATTGAATATTTTCATCGAAGCATTGATATTCCTTACTAAAAACCTTTTTTAAAATAAAAAAAAATTAAAACATTGTTTGAGAAGATGATGTTCTATAATGAATCTCAATCCATAAAACCTTTATATTCTTGAATAGGAAACCATATGACTATTGAACTGATGTTTCTTACTAATATTAACATGTTTCCATGTTGTGACTACATGTTGTGTTGTGTTTGTATTGATGAAATCACCTAACTCCCATAAAGGGTTAAACACTTATTGTATGTAATAAATAAGTTGTTTGAAAAATATTAAATTTGATCAATATGAATTTTCTAGCCACATGTAAATTGTTATAATGAAATGAATAATTTCTATATTATGTTTTTTGGTCTTGTTATGAATGAGATTATTATAGTAATGTGTGTTATGGATTTAAGAATATAAAGAGATGTAAACCCCTTCTAGGACGTATTCTTTATGACGTGTTCTAGAATCGTGTTGACAGATTGGGGTTAGCCAAAGAGGACAATATCCTGATATGGCGAGTGGATCCCATTGATTTGTGTGCCTATAGAAATTGTGTGTTAGATGTTTGTATGGATTATGAGGTGTTGTGTAGTTTTTGGTGTTTCTATTGGTTTAGTCTCTATAAAGGTTGAAATGGTGGTGGAGATAGTTGTGTTGGGTGTTTTGTGGGAGTGTTTCTTGGGCTTGATGCGCTTCTTATGATGTGTTGATGCACCCTATTTATTGATCTTCATGCTTGGGTGGTTGTTCTTACCTTATTTTTTTCTTATTTTAAAGTTATGTAATCAAAACAACATTAATATTTGGGTTATTGAAAAGATGAACAGTGGTCTTGGGAGGCTTGTTGAAGTTCTAAAGGTTGAAAGTGCTGAAGTTATTATATGGACCCTCCATCCCCAATGCTGAGGATTTATAGGATTAATTTTAGGTTTCTTAAACTACTGGAATATGAATTATTTGTGATATGAAATTTGCAATGGGAACCCATTGCAGATGACCTGAAGCGAAAAAAAGTCATTGCAAAAGCAATTTTTTGTAATGGATCATCATAAAAAAAATTGATAGGTGACTGCTCCATCACAAAAAGATTTTACCAATTATATATTCATCAGTATTTTTGAATGGATTCTTCATCCATCACATATAATTTACGACGAGTGAATAATCTCACCGTAAATAATTTAAAAAAAAATAATACAAATAATACAAATAAAAAATAAAAAACATAAAAATATTATAAAAATTTAAATATATAAAATTGTAGACATCTGGATTAATAACAATATTATAAAAAATAAGTTCATTCAAATCATTATCATATTAAATATGTCAAAAAAATACATAAATCACTTAGGAGGGGGAGGTTCATATATAGGAGGTGGAGGAGGGAACTCTATCCCTATACCCTGTACTAGGCATCACATGTGCCCCATCATCTGCTTACATTGTTGCTCCTACGATCAATGATTCTCCTCCTATTGTTGCTGTTTTTGTTGATGAAGCTCTTACTTCTCCCTACCTAGGGTCTCTATAACCTCATCTTGAGCTCACAACTTCTCCTCATACTCTACATACAATGATGATGACTCTGCACAAGCTCCCCTCAAGCTAGATGGTGACCATATAGTAGTACCATAATAACTACCATGCATTATTCAAGAACCGATACCAACAACTCAACCTTTCTCAAAAGAATATTGAGTCACCTGCATCCATGATACATCATCAAATTAGGATACACTGGTGTTCTAACCCTCAGTCTCGATCTAACACTCATCATGTCTTTTAAAATTTACATCCTCGTATGAATCATTCAAATTCAATTTGAAATAATAAAATTTAAAATATGGTTTTCAGTTAATTTTAAAACTCAAAAAAATGTGTTAGACACAATCTAATGTTTTCGACCACCAATAATATCTCCAGTGACATGATCATTATACATCCTCTTATAAACATCAAACTCCATAATATTAGGATGCTCAACTACCAATATGAATAATAAAATAAAAAATTTACATTTCTAGTTATAGAAATAATTAAATAAAATTACTTACCATATGTCATCAATCAGTACTAAACATATGACTACTAGCTCTATTCATGACCTCCTACAACCCTCAGTTCTACTGACCTAATGATGATCCCTTCTGAAAACAATCTTCTATCTATTATGAGAACAATCCATCTCAAACCTAATAGGATATGTATTCAGGTCGATGACTACAACAAGATTGATCAAAAATTGTGACTCCATCTTTCTTCATGGATCTCTTCCTTAGATTGTAAGAAAAATAATGACAATGTTCATGTATACCGGCCTCCTAGATAAAATTCCGCATGCTATCTTTGATGGGATACTATAAAACCTATAAATAATTAATAATATAAAGTTAATAATTAAATAAATTTCAAAATAATTATTATTTATTTACATACCATCCAATAATCAAACATGTGATCCCTAATATCAATGGGATTATGATCCCACATCACCCATGCTTCAGAAAAATAATTTTATAGAATAAAACTCCCCTATCCAATAGCTATAAGTAAAAAATTATGGGAAAATAGAACAAATAATCAAATAATTAGAACATAAAAATTAATGAAAATTAATGAAAATTAACTAAATTACACAACTAAACATACCTTTGTATTCATGGATAAAAATCAATATATGGGAATCAATTGGGAATAGGGTCGAGAATCATCAATCTTGAAAGACTATAACCCCTTTGAGTCAATAATTAAGTGCCTATAACCTGAGGGTTGGATGATAAAGAATAAGGCTCATCAACAGGAATCATATCCTCCTTGAGGCTATAGAGCATCTCATCAAAAGTCTCATCATCCATCTGAAATATGAAAATAATATTGTCAATAAATAATTGAAAATGAGTATTATATATATATATATATATATTAATTATAACTATAAACAACATGTAATTATTTCATTATTCTTCTTTATACTCATCCTATTATATGATGGTGTCAATATCTTACTCTTACACCTTGGTATCATCAATTTCCATGGGAGCTTCATCTTTTTCATCTCTTATATTTCAAATTTATGTGTTACATCATCATCATCATCACCACCATTAACACATAACTATGGGGTGTAATCATCTATATTCATTTCTCTTCATTGTAAAGACGTATTTAGATATTTCTCTTGAAAATTTTGAATTCCTTTCACTTTAGTATAACCACGTTCAATTTTCATAAATTGGTTTCCATCAGATTTTATTTTTATAATTCTCCACCAATTAATTAACTCTCTTGAATAAACAAAAAAAATTCCTAATAAATTTCATGTTCTTGATAAGCTAATAAAAATGGTTCATTTACTATAAGAATAATTTTAAATTTAATGTATACAATTCCAGGGTGTGGATAAACAAGGAAGCCTCTATTAGAATCATACCAATGGAATTTAAACATCGTTACATAATTCTATCTCAGATAAAACTGTTTAATTATTTCATCCAAGATGTCATAAAAGTAAAATTCACTTTCTCTATTTTTAGATCCTCTCAATAAAACACCACTATTCATTTTTTTATTCACAATATTCACATTTAAGAAATTGAATATCATTCGCCACATATTCATTATATGATTTAACCATTTTGGATGGTGGGTTACTCAATACACACAATTGATTATCAATTTTATTGGAATGTTTTGATACCTAAAATTTTGAAAAACAATTATCAATATAACAAATAATAAATTGATTTTATATTTTAAACCATAAAAAAATTAATTTAATAGTCTTTCTAACTATTAGGAAAAATTATGTTATCGATGTTCTTCAAGGGAAGCTGGTGTAATTTGTGGAGACTATTTCTGGATATGTTAATCATATAATCTATAAACAAAATAATATTAATTTACTTTTTAAAAAAATTAAAGAATATGTTATAGTAGCACTCGCTATAAAAATAATTTCATTTCTTCATAGTTGAGCAAAACAAATGTATGATCCTTGTGATGTTCATCATCTAAAATCCATCATTCATGAACTCCGCCAAAGACAATTTTAGGCTGATTAAAATTTGATAATTGAATTTTCATTTTATCGTAAGAATTTCCCCCATTTCAGCCAATTTGGGTATATACTGAAGGATATTATGGTTGGAAATAATGGGAGAAGAAGAAAGAAATTTCCTCCTACAAATAAGCTTATTCAATTGAACCATTAACTGATTCTTTGTTACGTACCTTTTTCTTTAATTTATATATGCAGTTATTATATGGGTATATCCATCAGAATTGTATTGTCCCTCCACTTTTTTCTTCATGTGAAATATGTAATATTAAATGTTTCATTTAATCAAAGAAATTCGGTAGAATTTTTTTCCAGTTTATATAAAATTAAACCAATATATTCTTGTAGTCTACTATTTGAACCATAACCTATTTTTCATGAAAATATATCATAAAAAATATGATATTTCCATTATCACATCCAAAATCAAATAATTCAACAAACCTCTAAATCCAATTGGTGTAAGTCTTTCTATTATAACATGACAATCATGACTTTTAAATATGATCATATGATCATTTCTAACATGTCTAGCCAAATTTGAAACATAACCATCTGGTAGCCTCAAATATTCAATCCACTAAAAAAATAACAAAAAATATATTTGGAAACTATATAATCCACTTTTGGAATCACTAACTTTTATGATCCATCATTTTAAAAAAATCAAGTTCTAGTCACCAGCCAATTTGGGTAAGATCTAATCATGCCTTAAAATTATCCTTGGTCTTACCAGGTGTGTCCAAAACTATATAAAATATTTTATAAAAATATTTTTTCTCAATATAAATGAAATCCAACATTTTAAAGATCAAAAAATTAGACCAATATGAGAGATCACAAAAAATACTCCATTTTATCCAATTATGATCTTTGCCAAGGCCATCTATTTTTTGTTGGTGTATAATCGGTACAAATGTATCAGGATGTAATGAATAGATGATAGATTCTAAATCAATACCTAAGATCATTATTGTAGGTAGATATATTTTAGTTATACCTTTTCTGAAATGATTTATGTTCCTTTAGAAAGTATGATAAATAGGAAGAAATCTGTAATGACTGTTGAAAAAAAGGTTTTCTCCCATTGAGGAGCATAAATTATTTGTTGTCACTGATATAGTACAGACATGATTTTGGACCAAGTGTAATTCATCTAGATAACATTACATATTATGGGAAGTCTCTAATTTTCTATTTTAATTAATATTTCATTAGGAGATTATTTTTCACAACAATATCCTATATACTAACACCATTACTCCACAATAAATTTAAATCATCAATCAGTGGCTTCAAATAAACATAATTATTCTTTTTTAGATGTCCTATAATTAATAATGTAAAAAATATATATGGATCGTTCATCACCATCCAAGGAGATAAGTTTTATGGAGTTATAAATATGGGCTAATAAGAAAATTGATTACCATAAGAACTATATAGACAAAAACTATCAGTAAAAAGACCCAATAACACGTTATGGGAACATGAAGAAAAAGAAGGATGTACTTGGTCAAAATAGTTCTATGAATCACCATAATAGGTATGATTTAATCTTTTAATGGTATAAATATTTTATTTTTTCCATAAAATAAATGATTCTATGTTCTGAGACCTAAATAAATGTTGTAATCTGGGTGTAAGTAGGAAATAACTCAACTATTTAATGGGAACCAATCCATACTTTCCTTTTTGATCCTCTTTGTACCATGATTATCCACATGTAATATGAATAACTATTGAATCATTTTCACCATAATATAATATGAAATCATTTGAACATGCATGAATATTTTGATAACTAAGACCCAACTTATGAACTGAATTTTTACTCTCATTGAAATTGGTAAGCAACACATTTCTTTTAGGTAATAGTTACTTAACCAAAGAGAATATATGATCAAAACATATATTTAACATTCCATTATCTAATTTGATATCCATAAATTTTGTAAATTCTTTAAATTTTCTTATCTTGAAACTATGATATTAGGCATCCTTGGAAAATTTTAGCAACTCATAAAATCAAGATGGTTTTAACTCATGAGTTAAATAAATATCATTCAAAGTTTTTATTTATTTAAAAGACAGATGAGAACCCTCATGTACTAAAGTTTTAAATGGTGATGGATCTGGAACCAAATTATTTGTATCTCCTCCAGAACTACGTTCACCATGTTGATAACAAAAAACATAATCTTTCTTATAACCAAAACACAATAGATGACCACCAATGTTGTAAAATTTTTCAAATATCCTCAAATCAAATTTATTACATGGACACTTAATTTTACCTTCTAAAATAAATTCTAGTTTAAAATATGCAAATTGTTGGACTCCTCATGTGTTAATAATGTTTTAATGATCACAAATCCTATTCATTCTATAAAAACTTGTTAATCCAGTGTAATTTATCTTAAATCATGTGTACAAATGATTAGTATCTTTATGCTTTAAATAAACCTTGTGCATTATATTTAATTTACTTTATAATGATTTATTTGATGAATGATTAAGTCTAATTAATTCTATGAATATCACTGCTTAATTCTAAATACAGATATTTGGCTAAGTCTGATACACCATGAGTATGCCACTGGTTGTGTTTTTCTGGAAAAGGAACCAGACACTGTGACCATCCAAACACCGTGACCATCTGGACACCGTGACCATCCAGACACCGTGACCATCTAGACACCATTTCAAGGATACACTGTTTCATGAAGACACTGTTTATAGACAAACTGTGACACCTTTTCTTAATCTATTTTTTCGTTTTTCAATTTTATTTTTAACAGTCATATTTGAAGCTTTTAAATTCACTGACATAATTAATGTATCTTTGTAGATCTATCATCTGACAGTATGAGGTACGAGGTGCAGAATACATGCTTCCTGTCAGCTCCAACACATGCACACTAAGAATACAAGAGAAGTGCGGACTAGAAAAAGATAGAGCGTAATAATGAAGTACAAACGAGTTTTTTTGGAAACAAGAACTGACACATGCAACTCAACATTCCTGGAGAACACATGAAGCATTCTTGAATCAACAAGCTAGACTCCATAGATCAGAATCGTCGAGCACATATTCACATAGTCAATACCATGAAGAACATGAGCTAGATCTAGCTGAATTACGATACTCTTTTTTCCACGAGAGGGCTCGATTTATGCATTTTCTTCATCCCAGAAGTCCAAAGCTGCATAGACTAACACTCAGAGCACTTCTAAACTTATCTCATCATTTCTTCTTTGTTGTGTATTATTTTTATCTTTCAAGTAGTGTGTGTTTCTGTATAAAAACACACACTATATCCTGCATCAAACTAAAGTATACAAGATATCCTATCTCTTACATATTTTTACACCTGTGTTTTCCTATAGATAAGTGTGGAAGAAGTCCTTGTGTGACTTGTTAGTGTTTACCCATGAAAAACTATGGAAGAGGTCGTGTGACCTGGACAGTCTTGTGTATTGTTTTTAACCCTCATCCAAGGTGTGGATCAAGTTTATTTATATAAACTTCTTGGTGGCAGGTGATCACCAAGTGGAGTGGATTAGGTCTCGACTTGAGAATAAACCATTTATTTTATACCTACTATGTTGTTTACTTTAGTTTTCTCTATTTTACTGTTTTATCCAAAAAACACTAAATTTACTTTGATAGTTAATCTTGGAAAGAAGTTATAATTGTTTTTCCTTATTAGAATAGCTTCAAAATTAATGTTAATAAGTACGATTAGGATTACTAAGAATTAATCAATCTTCTAAGAAGTTATTTAAACAGTCAAACTTTCATAACAGTATAACCTTTATTAACTGGGCTGTATTTAACTTTATTTGGTAAAATTTTTAATAATACCTTTTTTAAATAGAAATTTTTTATAGACACTCTATTCACCCCCCCCCCCCCTCTTGAGACTCTACTTTGACCAAAATTTGGTATGAGAGGAGTGTTTGCTAATCTTATTAAAACATTATTTTTAACCCTATTCAACTGTGATTGTAGTTGTACTTTAAAGATCTTTAAATTTCTATCAGTTATAAATTTCTAACTCTTTTCAGTTATTTCTTTATCATGGATAATATATTGGAAGGTGCTGCAACAAATAGACCTCCATTCTTTAATGAAACCAACTATGCTCAATGGAAAATTAAAATGAAAATTCATTTAGAAAGTATGAGCTTTAAAATCTGGTCTTCAATTATAGATGAATATAAGATTCCTTCTACCTATAGAATCACTTGGGATGAACCTACCAAAACTTTCTACAATAAAAATTTCAAAGTTGTTAATGCTTTATACTGCTCTTTAGGATATGAGTAATTTAATAGAATTTTTTCTTGTAAAACTGCCCATGAAATTTGGGATACCTTATCTGTTTCACATGAAGGAACATCTAGTGTGAAAGAAATAAGACTTAATACCAATACTATTAAATATGATAACTTTAAAATGAAACCTGATGAGCCTATTTCTGAAATGTATCTCAGGTTCAACAAAATTTTCAACACAACGATTTCTCTTGGAAGAGAAGTCACTACTAAGGAACAGATCATGAGAATTCTCAGATGCCTACCTGACAGATGGAGAGGAACCTCTGTCTCTATTAGAGAATCATGTGATATCAGCAAGATACCTATAAAATAACTCATTGGGAAACTGATGATGTATAAAGAGGAGCTGAAAGTCAACAAGGAAGAGGAGGATGAACCCAAAAGAAAATTTGTTGTGTTCAAGACCACCACCTCTAAACACAGAGAAAAAGGGAAAGTAGAAGTTTCTGTAGAAAATTCTAGCAGTGAACAATCATCACCTGACAGTGATGAGAAGATAGATCAATTATCCATAAGGTTTAATAGATTCTACAAGAAGAAGAAATTTTTCATAAATCCTAACTTCAAGGGAAGATATGATAAAAAAGGAAGTTGGAAGAAATATTGGAAAAGAAGTGATAGGTATGATGACATTGGCTGCTATGAATGTAAGGGAAAAGGACATATCAAGGATGATTGTCCAAAGCTCAAGTATAAAAATAGATTTGAAGAGAAAGATAGAAAGTATAAAAAGGAAATGAAAGAAACATGGAGTGCTTTTGAGGACAGTTCAAGTGACTCAGAATCTTAACATGATGAATAGGCTGACAAATCCAATATGTGTTTTATGACAAACACATCTGAGGTAACACTGGAATCTTTTGTACACAATTCATACTATTCTAGAGATGAGAGTGACTCTGAAAATATGTATAATGAAGAAATGTTTGAGTATTGTAATATGCTAGAAGAGACATGCAATGAACTAAAAGATAAATACATGTCTTTGAAGAAACAACATGCTCTTACCTCAACTGTTAAAACATAACTCACTGTAGAAAGGGGGGGAAATGCTCAATTACTGAAAGAGAACAATGAACTAAAACTATCTAATGAGAAATTGAAGAAAGACTTAGAAAAGTTTAGAAATGGGAAAAATACCCTTACTCAAATGATAGGTAACAAATTGCTCCTAAATATACTACTGGCATTGGCTATCAACCTGGAAAAGAAATTTTGGAAGAACTAATTTTGTTTCTAAATCTAGGATATACAACTTTACTCCCAGTTCTAGAAAATAATCAACTAGTTCAAGTTATGACACACTTTCTACTGTTTCATGCTTTTCTGGACCAAATAGAGTTTATTTTTCAAATATTTTACAGAATGCTTATAGGAAACCTATGAGGCAAATATGAGTTCCTAAAGCACTTATCACTAATATTACTGGACCCAAACAAGTGTGGGTATCAAAATCTATTTTTATTTGACTATTTTGTAGGAAAGATGCTTAAAGAGTTCTTGTAAGAGTATATGGTACTTGGACAGTGGGTGTTCAAGACACATGATAGGAGACTACTCATACTTCAAGAATTTAATAAAATTTGATGGAGTACATGTCACATTTGGTGACAGTGTCAAAGGAAAGATCATTGGCCTTGGCCAAATCGGTAACTCTAACTGAGTTTTGATTTCCAAGGTACTTTTTGTTGATCGATTGAAATAAAATCTGCTTAGTATTTCACAATTATGTGATGGTGGATTTCATGTTAAATTTGAAAATGATGCTTGCAATGTTTTTAATTCTAAAAAGGAATTAGTGTTTTCTGCATTAAGAAATGAAAATGTTTATTCTGTTAACTTGCATTCTTTAGCTTCTCAAAATGCTTCATGTTTAAGTGTGTTTCACAAAGAGTAAAGGTATAGGCATATGAGACTAGGACACTGTAACACTCACTCCCTTAGAAAGTTGACTAGAAAAGGCTTAGTCAAAGACCTACCCAAACTTGAGTTTCCAAATGGTAAATTGTGTAATCCTTGTCAAAAAGGAAAGCAACACAAAATTTCCTTCAAACCAAAGAAAGAAGTGTCAACTTCTCAACCTCTCGAATTGGTTCACATGGATTTGTTTGGACCATCTAGAGTTTCTAGCTTAAATGAGAAACATTATGTTTATGTTCTTGTAGATGACTTTTCTAGATATACTTGGACTTTCTTTTTGGCTCACAAAACTGAAGTCTGCCCTCATTTTACCAAATATTCCAAAACTGTAGAAAATCTTAGTGGACATAAAATTAAATCCTTAAGAAGTGATCATGGTCGTGAGTTTGAAAATCAGGAGTTTGAATTCTTTTGCTTCCAAAATGGCTATAGTCATAATTTCACTGCCCCTAAAACACCTGAACAGAATGGAGTTGTAGAAAGAAGAAATAGAACTCTGCAAGAGATTTCTAGAACCATGCTTAGTCACTATGGGAAAAACCGTTATTTGTGACGGGTTATTTACGACGGGAATAGGCGCCCCATTGCAAAAACGTACACGTAGATTGGTGCGGTTTACGCACCAACCCGTACGAAAGGGTATTAGCGACGGGTAGGCACCGCCCGTCATAAATGTCGGGAGAAGGTGAGACCTAGTTGTGACGGGGGATCCTCTGTCGCAACTAGTTTGACCCCCGGAGGGTATTTGCGATGGGACCCGTTGCAAATAACCGACGGCGGTAAAAAAACTATTTACGATGGGATGTTGTCCCGTCGCAAATAGTGTGTCGGTAGGTTACTTTTTGCGATGGGGCCCATCGCAAATAACCTTTTAATCGCCGATTGTAATTAATGCGGTCAAAAGTATTTGCGACGGGACCCGTCACAACTAATCTAACATATATATGCCCCCTCCATTTTTTCTTCTCTCCTCCCGAATTCTTTCTTTCTCTGCTTCTGTAAACTCTAATTTTAGAGTGAAAATTTTTTAGAGTTAGTTTTTTTTACGAAGAAGTTGTGAAGCCGCCTACAGTTATAAGAGATCAAGTTTAAAGATATTTATGTTTTATTTAATTTAGTATTTATTTCATTTCTTTATATTCATTTTAATTATTGTCAATTAGTTGTAATTAAGTCAGATTTAAATTGTTTTGTCACCTGTATTTATTTGTAATAATAAAATTAAATTCTTAGTACAAATTCTTAGTAATTAGTAATAATTAATAATTATTAACGATAATTAGTAATATATATAAATAATTAGCGGTAATTAATAATTAGTAGTTGTATTTTGCAGTAATTAATAGTAGTTAACACAAATTAGTAATATTTAGAAATAAATAGTAATAATTAGAAAAAAATAGTAATAAATATTAACAATTAGTAATAAATAGTATTAATTAGTAATAATTAGTAATAAATACTAATGAATAGTGTAAATACTAATAAATAGTAATAAATACTAAAAAATAGTAATAAATAGTAATAAATACTAATAATTAGTAATAAATACTAATAATTAGTAATAAACACTAATAATTAGTAGTAAATACTAATTTATAGTAATAAATTCTAATCAATAGTAATAAATACTAATAAATAGTAATAAATACTAATAAATACTAATAAATACTAACAAATAGTAATAAATACAAATAAATAGTAATAATAAGTAATAAATAGTAATAATTTGTAATAATTACTAATAAATTGTAATGAATACTGATAAATAGTAATAAATACTAAAAAATACTAATAAATACTAATAAATACTAATAAATACTAATAAATAAAAATAAATAGTAAAATATAGTAAAAAATCGTAAAAAATAGTAATAAATAGAAAAAAATAGAAATAAATACTAATAAATAGAAATAAATACTAATAAATAGTAATAAATACTAATAAATACTAATAAAAACTAATAAATACTAATAAATAGTAATAAATAGTAATAAATTATAATAATTAGTAATAATTAGTAATAAATAGTAATAATTAGTAGTAATAATTGGTAATAAATAGTGATAAATAGTAATAAATAGTAATTAATAATAATCAATACTAATAAATAGTAATCAATACTATTAAATAGTAATAAATACTAATAAATATTAACAGATACTAATAAATAGTAATAAATTGTAATAATTAGTAATAAATAGTAATAGTTATTAATAAATTCTAATAAATATTAATAAATAGAAATAAATCGAAATAATTAGTAATAATTAGTAATAACTAGTAATAATTAGTAATAATTAGTAATAATTTGTAATAATTAGTAATAATTAGTAATAATCAGTAATAATTAGCAATAATTAGTAATAAATACTAACAAATACTAATAAATAGGAATAAATACTAACAAATAATAATAAATAGTAATAAATAGTAATAATTAGTAATAAATAGTATTAAATAGTAATAAATAGTAATAAATAGTAATAATTAGTAATAATTAGTAATAATTAGTAATAAATAGTAATAATTAGAAATAATTAGTAATAATTAGTAATAATTAGTAATAGATAGTAATAAATACTAAAAAATACTTAAAAATACTAAAAAATATTAAAAATTAGTAATAAATAGTAACAACTGGTAATTAGTAATAAATACTAATAAATACTAATAAATACTAATAAATACTAATAAATATTAATATATAGTAATAATTTGTAATAAATAGTAATAATTAGTAATAATTACTAATAAATAGTAATAATCACTAATAAATACTAATAAATACTAATAAATACTAATAATTAGTAATAATTAGTAATAATTAGTAATAATTAGTAATAATTTGTAATAATTAGTATTAAATACTAATAATTAGTAATAATTAGTAATAAATATCAATAATTAGTAATAAATAGTAATAAATAGTAATAAATAGTAATAATTAGTAATAATTAGTAATAGATAGTAATAATTAGTAATAATTAGTAATAATTAGTAATAATTTGTAATAATTAGTAATTATTAGTAATAAATAGAAATAATTAGTAATAATTAGTAATAATTAGTAATAAATAGTAATAAATAGTAATAAATATAATAAATAGTAATAAATAGTAACAAAGAGTAATAAATAGTAATAATAGTAATAAATAGTAGTAAATAGTAATAAATAGTAATAAATAGTAATAAATAGAAATAAATAGTAATAAATAGAAATAAATAGTAATAAATAGTGATAAATAGAAATAAATACTAATAAATACTAATAAATACTAATAATTATTAATAAATAGTAATAAATAGTAATAAATACTAATAAAAAGAAATAAATAGTAATAATTAGCAATAAATAGAAAAAAATAGTAATAAATAGAAATAAAGAGTAATAAATACTAATAAATACTAATAAATAATAATACAAAGAAATAAGTAGAAATAAGTAGAAATAAATATAAATAAATAGTAATAAATAGTAATAATTAGTAATAATTAGCAATAAATATCAATAAATATCAATAAATAGCAGTAAATTGACATAAATAACAATAAATAGAAATAATTAACAATAATTAATAATAAATAGTAATAAATAGAAATAAATAGCAATAAATAACAATAAATAACAATAAATAGTAATAAATAGTAGATGTCAATCCGTTGGAAAATTGCGTCACTCGTAATTAATGGTAATTATTAAGAAGTAGTTGTAATTATTTATCTTATTTTTTGGATAATGTTTTTCTAATTTCAAATTATTCAAAAACAGTAATGATTTTATATTTTGTAGAAAAATATGGAATAAGGAATTCGACAACAGTCATTATTAGATGACTGCGCTTGGATGAATCAGTGTAGCAATTCAAACGGTTCTGGTTTAAATCCTGTATATATTGAGGGTGTTGAAGCTTTTTTATCATTTTCATAATCAAAACCATAATTTGTTTTAGAAGGAACAATTAAGTTTCCTTATAAAAAATGTGCTCTGAGAACATTTGACACATTTGAAAAGGTTGGGGGACAACTCTTGCTGTTTGGTTTTCAACAAGATTATGTTTTTTTGGTATCAACACGGTGAACGTAGTTCGAGAGAAGATACTAATAACTTAATTCTGAATCCATTATAGTTTCAAAATTTAGTACATGATGTTACAGGTCCATCTGTTCAACAAATTGAAACTCAGGATGCTATTGATTTAACTCCTGAGTTGGCACCATCTGAATTTTATGAGTTATTGAGGTCTATTGAGGATGCATTATGTCCTAGTTTCAAGATAAGAAAATTAGAAATGTTTGCAAAATTTATGGCTATTAAATCAGATAGTGCAATGTCAAACAACTTTTTTGATCAATTTTTTTTGGGTTAAAACATTTTTACCTAAAGGAAATGTGTTGCCTACAAATTACTATGAGAGAAAGAGGCTGGATCGTAATTTGGGACTTAGTTATCAGAAGATTCATGCATGTGAAAATGATTTCATCTTATATTATAGTGAAAATGAGTCATTGGATAGTTGTCCCACATGTGGACAATCGAGGTATAAAGAATCTCAACAGGGGAAGTCTGGATCGATTCCTGTGAAACAGTTGAGTTATTTTCCCCTTACACCCAGGTTGTAGCATTTTTTATGTCTCAGAACACAACATCAATGATATCATGGCCCAAAACCAATATTCCAGCAGATAAAAGATTGAATCATCTACCTTATGGTGATTCATGTAAACATTTTGACTGACTACATCCTTTTTTTACTTTAAAATCCTGAAACGTGTGATTGGGTCTTTCTACTGACGATTCCTGTCTGTTTGGTTCTTATGGTAGTCAGTATTCATGTTGACCTATCTTTATAACTCCGTACAATTTAACTTTATGGATGTTGATGAAGGATCCCTATATCTTTTTGACCTTATTAATCCCAAGACATCCAAAAAAGAATATTCATTTTTATATGAAACCATTGATTGATGAGTTAAATTCATTGGGGTGTAATGGTGTTAGTACATATGATGTTGCTGCGAAACAAAATTTCATATTAAAATCTGCATTGATGTGGAAGATTAGTGACTTCTTAGAATATGGAATGTTATCTAGATAGAGTACACATGGTCTGAAATCATATCCTTATTGTATGAAAGACAACAAAGCCTTTATGCTCATCAATGGAAAAAAACCTTTCTATTTTGATTGTTATCACAAATTTCTTCCAAACAATCATCCTTTTCGGAGGAACAAATATCATTTTAGAAAAGGCACAATTGAAAGGGATGGACCTCCAAAAATGATCTCTGGTACAGAGTTAAAATCAGTTGTATTTTCATTACCTCCCATCACATTTGGGCCAACAGTAAACCAAGAGAAAATTCATGGCTTTGGGAAAGAGCATAATTGGATAAAACAGATCATTTTTTGGGATCTTCCATATCATTTTGATTTATTGGTCCGCCACATGTTAGATGTCATGCATATTGAGAAGAAATTTTTTGATAATTTATTTCATACAGTTTTGGATACACCAGGTAAAACCAAAGATAATATAAAGTCATGATTAGATCCTGCCCAAATTTGTAGACGACTGGAAATTGAACTATTTCAAGAAGTCTAATAACAGAGGTTAATGAAGACAAAATCATCTTATACATTTTCCAAAGAGAGTCTCTTATTATTTTTGTTAGTGTATTATAGATTTGAGACTTCCAGATGGCTATGATTCCAATTTGGGCAGATGTGTTAAGAATGGTCATATTACCAGATTAAAAAGTCATGATTGTCATGTTATAATGGAAAGACTTGTGTTGATTGGATTCATAGGTTTGTTGAATTATATGATTTGGGATTTGATAATATTCATATCATATTTTTTTGAGACATTTGCGTGGTGACAACAGACTATTACGAACTAAGTAAACTGGAAGTAGATGTTGTCATCATTATATGTAAACTGGAAAAAATATTCCCGCCAACTTTCTTTGACTCAATGAAACATATTATATTACATTTTACACATGAATCTAAATGTGGAGGTTTGTTACAGTTTCTATGGATGTACCCATTTGATAGATGCATACAAAAATTGAAGAAAAAAGTACGTAACAAATCATTAATTAAAGGCTCAATTGTTGAAGCTTATTTGTAAGAGGAAATTTCTTTTTTATGCTCTCATTATTTTAAATCTGAATATCCCTCAAAACACAACCGCATGGGATGGAATGAGGGGAATATTGATGATGAAATGGACAATCAATTATTAGTTTTTAATCATCCAGAGCTTGGCTTCGGTGGATTTCATGAAAGATGGCTTTCAGATGATGAACATCACAGAGCTCATACATATGTTCTTCTCAAATGTGAAGAAATAAAATCATTTGTACTATGAGTGATTCTATCACTTATTCTATAATTTATATTATAGTAAGTAAACTTATTTTATTTGTAGGTTATATGATAATCATTTCAAGAAACAGCTTTCACAAATTACAGCAGCTTCTCTTGAAGAACACCGACAGAAAAAATTAACTCAATGGTTTCAAAAACTAGTAACATAAATTATTGATGGTTTAACATATCAATTCAGTTTATTATTTATTATACTTATAATTGTTTTACAAATTTTCATGTGTCTCATTATACTGATAAAATTGATAAGAGATAGTGTATATTGAGAAACCCACCATCCAAAATGGTTAAATCTTACAATGCATATGTGGTGAATGGTTTTCGATTTCATATATGTGCATATGGGGAATCAAAAAAAACAATGAACAATGGAGTTTTCTTGAGAGGATTTCATCATAGAGAAACTGAAGTTGACTATTGTGACATGTTGGATGAAATTGTTGAACTGTATTCTCTAGGTAAAAATTACATAAAATTGTTTAAATGTAGGTGGTTAAATATTAAGAGAGGCTTGCATGTTCATCTGATTCATGGAATTGTCGATATGAAATATAAAAGTCTTCTTGCAGTAAATGAACCATTTTTACTAGCTCAACAGGCATATCAAATATATTATGCAAAGTACTATGCTACTTCAAGTGACCTGAGTGATTAGTGGAGAATAATAAAAATGAAATCTTGGGAAAATCAGTTTACTCAAATTGAATGTGGTTCTGATAAAGTACAAGGAATTGAAATTTTTTAAGAGACTACTCAAAATCCATCCTTTTCATAAAGAGACATGAATATCGATGATGACACCCCACAATTAAGTGTCTATGGTGACGATGATGTTAATGATGTTACAAATGAATTTGAAATGGAAAGATATGATGAAACTAAAACTCATATGGATATTGATAATGCTGATGATGAATATGAAGACATTGACATCGTCAGATATGAAGATAATGATGAAGGTGAACATTGACATAGTTAAATGCTGGTTATAATCATAACTAATATATATCTATATGTAATAGTTATTTTCAACTATCTGCTAACAACAATAATTTTGTGTTTCATATGGGACCTGATCTATTTCATGAGTTGGAAGATGTTGAGCTACCTTTGGATGAGGAGGATTTGGGATCATCTGAACCTCAGGCTACTAGCAGTTCAGGGGGTACTCGTAGGGGGCACGGTCTTGCGTGACTGATGATTCCTGGCCCTATCCTCAAGCAGCATCCACATCTTGGTTTTGATCCATGCATGCAGAAGTATGATAACTTGTGTATTTTAGTTAGCTTTTATTAATTTATTTATATACTAATTGTTTGATTATTTTTTCTTTTTTCATAGTTTTGCACATGTAGCTATTGGACATGGGAGTGCTATCTTGCACAATTATTTTTCTCAGCCATGGATCATATAGAAACAGATTCCCATTGATATGCGGTTTGGATTGTTCAATCATTGGAGAGTACGTAAATATATAATATATATTCAGAAATTTATTTCATTAATAAATTTACATTATAAATTATTTGTAGGGTTTATGGTATCCCATTGATGATAGCATGTGTTGCGCTATCTACGAGGCATGTGAGGTGTCTATGCACGAGCATTTCTGTTAGTTTTTTCACAATTTAAGAAGGACAACCATTAAGAAAGCAGGAGAGACAGTATTTGATGAGTCGTGTAGAGTCCACCGAGTAGAGTACATTTCATCTCACATTTGGGATGGATTATGTTCACACTGGTTGAGTGGTGGATTTCAGAGGAGATCTTCATTGGGCCGGCATAACTGGGGGGGACAGGAGGTGACACATCAAACTGGTAGTCGTACATTCAGTACGCATAGAAAGCATCTGATAAGTATCTTTTTTAAATATTTTATATAACATTACATATAAACAGTTTATTTTATATTCATATAGGGAGTTGAGCATCCCGATATTATAGAGTACGATATTTATTGGAGAAAGTACAGTGATCCATCCACTAGAGAGATTAGATGTGATCGCCAGTGTCAGATTGTGGTCAGTATTATTTATTTTTCAGTTTGAAAATTAACTGTATATAATATTTTAACTATTTTAATTTCAAACTTAAACTAAAGGATTCATATGAGGTTGCAACCTCTCAAACATGGGCTAAGAGTCAGGACGAGACGACTAATCAGACTAGTGCCCACCATTTGGATGAGGTGTCATAGATGCAGGCGACCCAGTATGTCTTCGAGAAGGGCCGAGTAGTTGGTATCGACTCTCATTTGACTCTTGGGAATTATTATGGTACTGCTGTGATGTCGGCATCCAGCTCGAGAGGATCTCATGGAGAGACATCATCTTCTGGTTCACAGTATCAGGAGTAGTTTCAAACTCAAACTGATCTTATAGAGAGTTTGCAGAAGCAGCAGGAAGAGATGCATCAGTAGAAACAACAACAACAACAGCATGAAGAGGACATTCGTCAATGGCAGTAGTAGCAACAGCAGCAGCATGAGGTGGACATGCTTCATTGGTAGTAGCAGTAGCAGCAGTAGTATGAGGACGACATGCGTCGATCATAGTAGTAGCAACAAGAGCAGATGAAGAACATGTGTCGTCTGACTCGTAGTTTAGGGATGGAGTTTCCTCCACCATCTCCTCTATCTCCTCCAGCTCCTCCAGAATACTATCCCCCGGTGATTTTTTGGTTCTGTTAAAAACATTTGAATTGAGTATTTGTTGTAATATGAACTATTTACAGTTTTTATCTTTTATATTTTTGTGAATATTGCATAATTTTTTTTAATACTTTAATATTTTATTATTTATTATTTGTATTATATTTTTGAATGTGTGTTTATTTTACTAATAATAATAATAATAATAATAATAATTTTTTATTTTTTATATTTTTTCTGAATATTGAGAATTTTAATATTTTTTATTATTTTAATAATATTAATATTATTTTTTTCATTACTCATAATTTTATTTTTTTTATTTTATTAAGTATTTGAAAATATTTAGAATTTTAATATTTTTTATTTTTTTTTATTTTAATAATATTAAAATAATTTTTTCATTAATCATAATTATATTTATTTTATTTTATTTTATTAAGTATTTGTGACGGAGCTTTTTGTGATGGGGGCCCATCACAAATAGATTATTTATATATATATATATATATATATATATATATATATATATATATTAAAAGTTTTTGCGATGGGTTGTTTTATCGTCGCAATAACTTTGTTGCGACGAGCCTGTCGCAACAGGTTTATAACATATAAGCTATTTGCGACGAGCTGACATCCTGTCGCAAATACTTTTTGCGACGGGCCCATTGTGAAAGGTTTTTGTATATATAATTTATTTAATCAAACATCTATTTGTGATGGGCCTGTTGTTAAAAATACTAGTTACAACCACGTTTTCTACAATGGGTTATTTGCGACAGAACCCCGTCGCAAAACGCTGAAATTCCAGTAGTGAGTGAGTATGACCTACCTATTTATTTTTGGGATGAAGCTGTAAATACAACATGCTACATAATTAATAGAGTGTTGATTAAACCTATTTTTAAAAGGAATCCTTATGAGTTATGGAACAATAGAAAAGCCAAAGTTAGTTACTTCAAAGTTTTGGGTTGCAAAGTCTATATTCTTAATACTAAGGACAATCTTGAAAAATTCTCATCCAAGAGTGATAAAGGAATATTTTTAGGATATTCAATTTCTAGTAAAGCCTATAGAGTGTTTAATAAAATAACTAAATGTGTGGAAGAATCTGTCCATTTCAAATTAGATGAAATAGATCCACATGAGACTAATACTACTCTAGAGAACCTAGAGGATGATGTATCAAATTTGAACATTAATTAAAAATCCCCTAACCATTCTACAAAAGAATTTGTGAAAATTTCTAGTTCTGGAAATTGTTTAGATTCTGGTCACAATGAACCAGATCCTGTTGAAGAACCTGAAATCACCATTCCTTCTTTTCCTAGAGCTGTTAGAACTCTTAAGAACCATCATTTAGATGTTGTTATAGGATACTTAGATAAAGGAACTCAAACTAGATCTTCTATTAGAAATCTGGTTGAACATAAAGTCTTCTTATCAAAACTTGAACCTAAAAACATTAATGATTCCATCAATGATGAATTTTTGGTTATGGATATGCAAGAAGAACTTAATCAGTCTAAAAGGAAAAAAAATTGGAAACATGTTGAAAGACCCAAAGACACATTCACGATAGGCACTAAATGGGTTTTTATAAATAAGGTGGATGAAGATGGTAACATAGTTTGAAACAAGGCTAGATTGGTTACACAAGTCTATAGTCAAAAAGAGGGAATTGACTATAAAATAACCTTTGAACTTGTAGCCAGACTTAAAGCCATCAAAATTTTGATTTCTTATGCTGCACATCTGAATTTCAAACTATATCAAATGGATGTTAAGAGTTAATTCCTAAATGGGTATATAGCTGAGTATGTATTTGTTGAGCAACCCCATGGTTTTACAAATACTCATTTTCCAAATCATATTTTTAAATTATCAAAAGCTTTGTATGGTTTAAAACAAGCTCCAAGAGTTCTTTATGAGAGATTAAGTACTTTTATTATTTTCAAAGGTTTTACAAAAGGAATAACTGATCTTACCATTTTTATAAAACGAATTTACAATAATGTTTTAGTAGGCCAAATTTATTGTAGATGATATTATCTTTGTATATTCAAGAAATTATTTATGTATTGATTTTTCTAAAATAATGCAAAACGAATTTGAAATGAGTTTAATGGGTGAAATAAAATTATTTCTTGGATTTCAAATATTTCAAAATGATTACGAAATTATTTTAAATCAAAGAAAATATACTAAAGATCTTCTAAAACGTTTTGGATTGGATAGCACTAAAAGTAGTGACACTCCAATGAGTACCACTTGTAAGTTGGATCTTGATGAAGATGGAAAATCTGTTGATCAAACCACTTATTGAAGATTGATTGGAATTTTACTTTACTTAAATGCTAGCCGACCTGACATTATGTTTAGTGTGTGTATATGTGATCATTTGCAATAAAATCTTAAGAAATCTCATTTAATTGCTGTTAAGAGAATTTTTAAATACCTCAAGTATACACCCAATTTAGGACTGTTCTATCCCAGAGGACAATCATTTGAATTAGTTAGTTATTTTGATATTGAATTTTGTTTTTGTAAGTTAGATAGAAAAAACACCTCTAGAATATGTAACTTTTTAGGAAAGTCACTAGTGTCATGGTGTAGTAAGAAATAGAATTATGTTGTATTATCTACTGTAGAAGTTGAATAGATAGTTACTAGTAGTTTTTGTGCACAAATTTTGTAGATGAAACACACATTACTAGATTTTGGATATCAATTTAGGAATGTACCTATAAATTGTGACAATATAAATGCTATTAACATCTCAAAAAATATTTTTTCACACTCTAGGACAAAACATATTGATGTAAGACATCACTTTTTGAGAGATCGTTATCAAAAAGGTAACATAACTTTGGAATTCATTGGAACTGAATATCATCTTGTTGATATATTCACCAAACCACTAAATTCTAAAAGGATAGATTACATCATACATTAATTGGGTATGATAAATTTTAATTAGTTATCTTACTATTTCATATCTTACTATTTCATATATTACTGTTTCATATCTTACTGTTTCATATCTTACTGTTTCACACTTTACAGTTTCAAAAATCACTATCATGAGATTACTATTTAACTCTATCAGTTCTATAATTTTACTATCTCAAGACTTACTATTTCATGATTATAGTCTCACAGTTACTATTTCTCGGCTACTGTCTGAAACTTATAATCTCAAACAATACAGTCGCACAGTTTTGAAATCACACTGTTACGGTCTCACCATGAACGCTTGTTACTATCTCACCGTGAGAGTCAATTACTATCCCACGGTAAAGATGCTTTATTATTTCATTTATAAATTAGAACTCGTATCATGGTAATTACTTATTTTACCCTTTTACATTCCTGTACTTTTGTTTTTGTAACGATTGGTATTCCTAAATGATAAAAACTAAAGAATTTTCACTTCACTCAAGATCTATTCTATGAAACTGTAACCCTTATACTAGTCCTTCGGTTTTCTATCTCTCTCTATTGAACCCTTAGTGAATTCCCAGGATGAAACTACCATCATCATCAACTCCTAAGAAACACAGTTCAAAGAAGAAGAGGAAAATAACACCGAAGATAGCACCCGAAGGTCATCTGAATCCAACTCTGGTAGATTGAATAGTGGTGCATGAAAAAAAGATTTTACCCAAGTGGATCATGTCAATTAAGTCTCTAGTATTGAAAGTATTGAAAGATCAAGGATGGTTAGATTGGTTTAAAAATGAGGATTAACTTATTTACCCAAAATTAGTTGCATAGTTTTACTAGTATGTTCAGTTTTCTTTTGATAAGGAAGATGGATATGTTCTGAGAAGTTGGATAAATGGCCAGAGATGCACTTTTTCTTTGAGGTTATGGGATTCATGACTTATGATACCTCATGGGGTATCTATGAGGACTATCAGAGAGGTCCTCCACCTCAAAGTGAGATATTTATTTTGGAAGATTCTTTGGGAAGCTTAGTTGGAAATATAGCTAAGAGGAGAGCTATAGCTGCAGAGTTGGATGGAGAAACCAGGATTCTATTTAAATTTATTCAGAATCTGATTAGCTCTAGAAAAGGTGATATCACTGTAGTCAAGTATCTGGATGTATTTTTGATACATCTAATGAAAAATGGACATAAGACCAATCTATGAAACTATGTCAAACTCTATATGTGTGAATTTATCAAGACCAGCTCCAAGTCAACCTCCTTGTTCTATTCGAGGCTTATTTCAGCCATGCTTTATGCTAAGGGTTTGATTGGGCAGAATGAAGAATTTATCAAGGATTATGAGTTTTGTCTCCAAAAATTTATAATAAATAGGATGAAATTCAGTTGGAATCCTTGGAGAAAAGCATGGGTGGAAGACAATGATAGGATTTATGAAAATTTCAATCTGGTGGAACACCCTTAAAGATCTAAAGAAGTTTCTGATCCTGGTTTAGAACCGGATGAATTTGTTGAGTATCCTTAAGAAGAAGAAGAAAAAGGGGTTGTTTCACCTACAACATAAACTGTCTTGAATGAGGAGGACAATGAACCTGTTCTTCAAGACTTAGCTGAGAAAGAAGTGAATATTCCTGAAAAGGTTGTTGATTTGGAAGAACAACCTTCCTCAAAATAAGATTTGGTTGCTATTGAAAGAGAAAATGAAGTTATATAAGATCATATAGAAGAATATTTGTCTCTTGTGCAAAAATTTGTTGGTGAGGAACATGTATAGGAACAAACTAATCCTAATGTTATTATTTCTGCTGAAGAAAGAATGGAACTAGCCTTTCAGTTGGCTAGATAGGAAATGGATGAGGAAATTAGGGACAAAATCATGGAAATATATCAAGTACCTAAACCTATTAGTCCTAAGAATGATGCACTTGTTGAGGGGGAGTAGACCCCTAGTCTGAAAAGTGTTGAAGTATGAAATCTGGTTGATCTAAGCTCAGTGGATATGTGGTATAAATTTCCCAGTTATTTCGATGTGAATGATTCACAGGAAGTCATAGTCAAAGGTCTTGATCTGTCTACTATGTTTTAGTTGAAAATGGCATATACTCCTGAAGCTATCTCTGCCAAATAACCTAAGACTATCTTAGCTTCTATCTCTGAGCCTTCATAAGAACCTTCAAACTTGGTAAATAAGGATGATCTGAAAGAATTTGGAGCTACCCTGTTGGCTGGGGTTGAAAAGATTATGAATAATCAACCCGCTCTTGTAACCAATTTGAGTGAAAGAGATATTATATTGTTATTGAAAAATATTATATGGTAGATTCAGCCAAAAATTATCTATGAGATTCAATAAACTAGAATTGAGAATAAACAACTTATTGTTGAAGTAAAGAATCTAAGAGGTGTGGTTGAAGATATGCAGAAAGTGATGAAATTGAGACTAGAACCTACTTCTCATCCTACTGAAGATCTTGGTAGTCAGATTCCACAGGAAGTAGCCTCACTGATTCAACCTCATCTAACCTCTTTAGTCGACAAACTAGTTGAAAGGAACAAGAATATTGTTCAAGAGATGTGTGAGCTTGTTGTTGGACTTAACAAGTTAACTAATGAGTATAAAGGGGTGCCTCTAGGAAGTTATCAATCAACTTAAATATCTTGCCTCAGCTATCACTACTTCTCGTACTACTGGACAATATTCTCAACCTTCTTTAGATAGTGATCTGCTCCGAACAGTTTTCAAAGAATAACTTCAGATTGTGCTTAGTAGATTTGATAAAGAATCTCTATATGAAGTTATCAAGAATAGTGATAGAGTTCTTTATTTGATGAGAATCTATTCTAAGATTTCCAATGATGCTCAGTAAGAAATTACTAAGAAAGTGGACTTATCCTTCAATCAGATCTTCTCTAAGAATGACATGACAACCCACTTCAAGTATCTTTTGGAGAATCTGAGGATCCCTCCTATAACTCAAGATTTCAAAACTCAAGTCCAAAAGCTTAAATATTTTACTCCTTTGTTGGATAAGTTTATGGAGAACAAGGATGACTTTAAGAAATATATGAAGTATGGTGGTGAAATCATTGCTGATTTTATCAAGCTTTTAAGGCCTTATCTTCATGTTATGAGTACTGCCATTGTCGCTCCTGCAGCTGCCCCTCTAAGATCCGGTTTGCCTACCTTCTCATCCTTTTCTCTAGCCTCCACATATATGTCTATCAGTCAATCCCTGAGTCAGATCATGCTTGTAATCCTTGATCAATAGTTGCCTCAGTATTCTAATACCCCTACCTTGGTCCCTTCTGCCTTTGAAGGTCTTCCTTTACCTTCTCTGTCAACCAGTTAAATCCCTTCTTCTACTTCTACCTCTGCTCCTATGGCTTCTTCTTTTGATGCTACTACCAAGGGAAAATAGAATACAAGCTAGTGTTGAATAACAATGACTATTATCTTTTGTTAGGAATCTTGTTGCATTTGTTTTGATATCTACTCTTTGTAATGACACTCTTCTTTATCTAATGCAATGTGAACTTTTATTGTCTATTTCTTATTCACTCTTTTTGATAATCCCAAAAGGGGAAGAACTATGCACATTAAATAAAGAATAGAGAAATATGAATTTTATATGTACCTTGGAGACATATACACTCTAAATACACACTAAGGAAGAGCCACATTCCCTAAGAATAGATCTCTCACTCACATGATTTGTAATCATAAAAAAGGGGTAGATTGTTAGACTCCTCATGTGTTAATCATGTTTTAATGATCAAAAATCCTATTCATTCTATAAAAACTTGTTAATCCTATGTAATTTATCTTAAATCATGTGTACAAATTATTAATATATTTATACTTTAAGTAAACTTTGTGCGCTATATTTAATTTACTTTATAATGATTTCTTTGATGAATGATTAAGTCTAATCCATTCTATGAGTATCACTAATTAAGTCTGAATACAAATATTTGGATAAGTCTGATACACCATGAGTCTTCCATTAGTTGTGTTTTTCTAGAAATGGAACTAGACACCGTGAAAATCCAGACACCGTGACTATCCAGACACCGTAACCATTTAGAAACCATGACCATCTAGAGACTGTGACCATCCAAACACTGTGACCATCTAGACACCGTGACTATCCAGACACCATGACCATCCAAAAACCGTGACCATCCAGACACTGTGACCATCCATACACCATAACCATCTAGACATTGTTTTAAGGAGACACGGTTTCATGAAGACACCATTTATAGACAAACTGTGACATTGTTTCTTAATATGTTTTTTTGTTTTCAATTTAATTTCTAATGGTCATATTTGAAGATTTTAAATGAACTCACATAATTAATGTTTATTTGTAGACATATCATCTTACAGTACAAGTTATGAGGTGTAGAATACATGCTTCCTGTCAGCTCCAACACATGCACTCCCAGAATAAAAAGAGAAGTGAGGCCTAGAAAAAGGTAGAGCATAATAACGAAGTACACACAAGTTTTTTTTTAACAAGAAAAGACACATGCAACTCAAAATTCTTAAAGAACGCATGAAGAATTCGTGAATCAATAAGATGGACACCATAGATCGACATCATCGAGCACATCTTCACATAGTCAATACCACAAAGACCACGAGCTAGATCTAACTGACTTATGATACTTTGTTTTCCACGAGAGGACTCGATTTCTGCATCTGCTTCATCCTCGAAGTCCAGAGCTGCATAGACTAACACTCAGAGCACTTCTAAACTTATCTCATCATTTATAATTTGTTGTGTATTATTTTTATCTTTTGAGCAATGTGTGTGTGTGTATAAAAACACACATTGTCTCTTGCATCAAACTGAAGGATTCAAGATATCCTCTCTATTACATATTTTTACACCTGTTTATTCCCAAGGATAAGTGTGGAAGAAGTCCTTGTGTGACTTGTTAGTTTTTACCCACAAAAAAACTATGGAAGAGGTCGTGTGACCTGGACTGTCTTGTGTGTTGTTGTTAACCTCGATCCAGGGTGTGGATCAAGTTTATTTATATAAACTTCTCAGTGGCAGGTGATCACCAAGTGGAGTGGATTTGGTCTCGGTTTGAGATTGAACCACTTGTTTTATATATGTTGTGTTGTTTACTTTATTTTTCTCTGTTTTATTATTTAATCTAGAAATCACTAAATTTACTTTGATAGTTAATTGTGGAAAGAAGCTATAATTGTTTTTCCTTATTAAAATAACTTCAAAAGTAATGTTATTAACTGTGATTAGGATTACTGAGAATTAATGAATCTTCTAAGAATTTATTTAAACAATCAAACTTTCATAATAGTATAACCTTGATTAACTGGGTTGTATTTAACTTTATTGGGGAACCTTTTTAAGAATACATTTTTAAATAATTTTTTTATAGATACTCAATTCACCCCCCCCCCGCTCTTGAGTACTCTACTTCGACCAACAAAAATGATAAAAAATATTCAACACCCTCAATATATACAAGATTTATACCAAATCCATTTGGATTCCTATGATGATTTATCTCATCATGGTCTTTTAATAAAGACTATAATCTAATTATTGCATATTTTTTATAAAAAAATAAAAAAAATATTTATTATGATTAATCTAATATAAGGAATAAAATATCCAAAAAAATTAAAAATATAAAAATTACTAATACTTGTCAATATTATCAATTCGATCTAATTTCCTCTAATTTTCTCTAATTTCCACTAATTTTTTTCTAATTTAATAAATTATCACAAAATATTTATAATTATTGATAATTTTTTCTAATTACCATTAATTACCATTAAGGTAAATAAAAGTTCGACCAAGGGGTTTGAGGGAATCATGGAAAAGAGGTGATGAAGGCGATGATGGAGTAAAATAATTCATGTTCCCCTTTCTTCAGATTATTTGGAGGAGATGAAGACATGGGTAAAGTCACAAGTTTAGCCATGACTACATCACCTCTAAATGGTCTTAACACAAGTTTATTAGAATTATTCTACTCGGTTAACACCTTCATCACTTCCACTCCATGCTTATCTCAAGGGAATTAAGGAATAGAGTGGATGGAAGTGACAAAAAAGGGAAAGAATTTTGGTTCCACTGGGTTTAGACCAATTAGAGAAGATACACTCATGGATAAATATGTGAGTGGTCGAAGAGGAAGAAAATGTGAGAGATAATAATTACACTCTTATTGAATTATTTTTATTTTTTAGTTAAATATATCATTATTATAAAGTAATTTTTTACCAATAATCATGCATTTACATTATAATTAACACTAAAAAATTATTTTCTCATGAAGAGAGATTGAACCAAAAAAGGTAAAAACTCACTAAGCATGTCATTTTTATCTCTTGTATCTTTCTCCTCTTCTATCACTCGTATAATTACCCATAACTACATCTCTTACAAATGGTCTGAACTTAGGGGCATTGGATTTTTTTACCTTGTCTTTGCCTTCATCCCCCCTACTCTATGCTTCCATCACGCCCCTTGTTCGGCCTTTTATTACTAATTTTGGTTAATTGTGGGTAAATAAGGTTAATTATGGTTAATTGTGATTAATTATGGTTGATTATTTCCATGTTTACTAATTACTTCTATTTTTTACTAATTACCATTAATCTCCACTTATTTTTTTCAAATTACTAGTAATTACCTATATTTTTTATTAGTTACTACTATTTACCACTATTTTTTATAAATTAGAACTAATTAGTGCTAATATATGCTATTTTTTCCTATTTTTTTCCTATTAAATGCTATTTTTCCTAATCAACCCTAGTGATTACTGATTACCCCTATGTTTTTACTAATTTACACTATTTTTTGCTAATTTTCCCTATTTTTTGCTGATTTTTACTATTTTCCACTTTTTTTGCTAATTCCTACTATTTACCACTGTTTTTTTGCTAATTAATATTCATTAATAAAAATTAACTCTATTTACTACTAATTAATGTTATTTTACACCAATTAATACTAATTAATGCTAATTACCAATAATTTACACTATTTACCATTAATACATACTAATTATTTTTAATTTCTGCTAATTACTATAAATTTATACTAATTACCACTAATTGTCACTAATTACTTCTAATTACCACTAATTTCTACTAATTACAGCTAATTTCTACTAATAATCACTAATTATATCTAGTTTATACTAATTTCCACAAATTTCTTTTAATTACCACTAATTTCTACTAATTTCTACTAATTATATCTAATTTTAACTAATTACATCTAATTTTTACTAATTATCACTAATTATACTAATTACCTCCAATTTATACTAATTGTCGTTAATTTTTACTAATTACAAATAATTTTTACTAATTACAACTATTTTCGACTAATTATCGCTATTTTATACTAATTATCACTATTTTCTACTAATCACCATTAATTTCTACTAATAACCACTAATTTTTTCTAATTGCATCTAATTTATACTAATTACCACTGATTTCTACTAATTATCAATAATTTCTACTGATTGCCGCTAATTTCTACTAATTACTGCTAATTTCTCCTAATTGCATCTAAATTTTACTAATTACATCAAATTTTTACTAATTACCAATAATTTATACTAATTATTTCTAATTTCTGCTAATTATATTTAATTTATACTAATTATATCTATTTTTTACCAATTATCGCTAATTTCTACTAATTACTGCTAATTTATAATAATTACCGCTAATTTTTACTGATTGCCGCAAATTTTTACCGATTAACACTAATATTTACTGATTACCGTTAATTTTTACAAATTGTTTTTAAATTATTAAATTTTACCATTAAGTCATAAAAACACTAATAATTACTATTGATTACTCATAGTTGTTAATTATTACTAATTACTATAAGTTATTACTACTTATTACTAATATCTATTAATTATTACTAAGCTCTATTAATTAGTACTATTTATTTTTCAATTATAAGATGTTGCTACTAATTACAACAAATTACTCCTAATTAAAACTAATTATCGCCAATTGAAAATAATTATTGCTAATTAAAAAAAAATATTGCAAATAAAAAATATTTACTGATACTTAAAACTAGTTACTGATAATTAAAACTAATTAATTCTAATTAATAATACTGATTTATAATATAAATTAAATTAAATTAATTGAACAATTAAATAAATACCTAAAAATTAATGCTTTATCGGATTCGAATCTGAAAATATTCCATCCTTATAAAAATTAAAATATTTAAAGAAATGGAGAAGAGGAGAAAAGAGGTGATGAGATGAAAGTGAAGGGGAAATCAGTTGGGGGAATATATATATATATATATATATATATATTCTAGATTAGTAGCGATGAGATTATTTGTAATGAGACTCCCATTGCAAATAGTATTATTTGTGATGGGCTCTATCGTAAATAGTACACATCATAAATAAAGTTTTCAGTAATAAAAAAGTTATTTACAATGGGTTCCATCACAAATAGTCTTCTACCAATATATTATTTGTAATGGGATCTGTCACAAATAGTACCCACCATAATTAAATGTGTTGGCGATAAAAAGTTATTTGCGACAAGTTACATCACAAATAGTCTTCTGCTGAAAAATTATTTGTGATGGGTTATAAATTCCCTCCTTAAATAACCCTAATGTCTAATATTATTTGCAACAGGAGAAAATTCCCATCACAAATAATGGTTCCCACCATATATTAAACTTGTGCGCCAAATGTATTTGTGACAAGAAACATTTCTCATCACAAATAATTGTTTATTTATGACTATTTTCAATGAGGAACTCATATTATTGCAACTAGTCCTTCTGACGAGACTATTTGTGATAGGAGACATGCCCGTCACAAATAAACCATTAGAAATAATTTTTTTCCCATAGTGTTCTGGGTTGGTAAAGACCCCAAATAAATTATACATTTCTCGAGTTATTGGATTGTTTTAGAAAGATTCTTAGAGGTGGTGGGATATGAAGTGTGGTGATCCAGGGGAGATGTCTTGGGGGACCTCGTATGAGTTATTCAAGAGGATTTTCCTTTTCCAAGTTTAGATTTTATGTTATTTGAAATATCTTTAGAAGATTTTTTAGGGGGATGAGAATATGCTCTGCTTTGAGAACTTCTTTTTAAACACGATTAGCAGGTTCCCTCATTTTCTGTCTGAGGAGAGAGAAGATATAAAACTTTTTAAATCCACTTTGAAATCAGAGATTCAATAATCCTTTAAGAATTTATAGATTCATCATGGGAAGAAATGAGAGATCATACAAAGATCATGGAGAAGGGGTTATCTATGAAAAGGGGTTTCATTGAAGATCTATTCTAAGTGGTTTGGGAGGTGGATTTGAATGACCTTTATTTTATAGTTTGGAGTTAAAACTATAGTGTTTCTTAGCACTCTCAGGTTGAGCGGTTGCATTCCCCATGTATGGTGAGATGAGTTGTTTCTCGTGTGATGCTATGGGGCACCATCAGTATAAATATACATAGGTTTATCATGATTCCCACTCTTTAGTGGAATGTTATTATAGGGGAGATATCTTAGTTAAGTTCCACTCCATCCACTAAAACATTATAGTATATTTTTATTTTTTATTTTGAAATTCTTTTTAGCAGTATGGAAAATTCAATTTTAAATTTTTTCAGGGAAATTCTTGGAAAAACCTTCACAAAATTGAAAACAATATGTTTTTAATGGGGCTAAGTAATTTTTTTATTATGGTTTGCATATCTTGAAAACATGGTTAACATGTAAGGAGTAATTTAGGAGAGTTATACTCGAGTGATGAGGATGGTAACACCTTGGCTTGATCTAGTAATTGAGTCCTATTGAAATGTATCTTCCATTTTGGTGAGGGTTTCCAGGTGATATTTTATTGGGAGGATCATGGTTTATCTCTTTCTGAGTTTATTGGTAATAGGCTGGTCCCATTTAAAAGGTATCTCCCAAGGGTATTTTTTATGTCATTCACATTCTAGCTTCAATTAGATTCCATTGATTTGCCTCAAGGGATAATTATTTAGACATATTCCTTTGCTTCCCATTTTTTTAATTCTTGAGGATGAGAATTGTTTGAGATTTATTTGATATAATAATGTCATGGACCATCCTGATCTACTACTTTGAGTGATTTTTTAGGAGTCATAGGGAAGAATATTTTTGGTGTTTTAAAAGGAAAATGAGGAGTTTTAACCACCCTAAGGCCCACCATGCCATAGAGAAGGGCATGGTGGAATCCGTGATGGTGTTTCATGGGATAAATTTCTATGGTAAGGAGATTGGTGGACCATGGGGAGTGGAACACACATTGTGTAGGGTGTTCTAGGATAGGGGTTTCCCTATGGAAAACAATCAGTAGTGAAATAACCAAGGTGTTTATTTCTATAGTTACCCATGCCTTATACATATATTACTACATGAATTTCAAATATAAATATCCAATAAGTACAACCCAAAAATAGTGAGGCCTATTGTCTTTGGAATAATAGGTTCATAATTTATAAAAATTAAACTAAAACATTAAAACCTTATTTTATTATCCATAATGATATCATAAATCCATTTGATCACCTAAAACTACTCTGAATAACTTGGGGAATATATAGATAGCATGGGTGATCTAAAATCCCAGTAAGAGAATAAAAATTATAAGGAAGCATAACTTAATATCATAAAAGAAAAGGCCCATGAGTAATCACATGGGATAATTACATTAAGAACATGATATCATAAGATCATGAAAACATAGGAAATGTGGAAGAAACCTATAACATGACATAAACATGATTCAAGGATAACTCTCTAGACAATATCACATGGTGGAAAAGGTCCCATAATGGATTAGGTTTACTCATTAATCCCATACATAATGTCTCGTGAGACTAAATCTTTAACCAATTCATTGGATAGTTATCTGGGAATCCTCATCATAACATTTTCATGATTATGTGTTCTAAAGAGGAAACTAATCACAAGGAATAAACATAATAATTACCCATGTAAATAAAATGAGTTTCATAATCTTTCCTCATATCATAATCAAAGTTAACTTCATAATGAAGGCATTTGAGAGATGAACATAAAGAATATATTTTCCCTTAACATTAAAGGTATAATAATATAGGTATATATGTGAGATAAATAAATATAAATATATATATATATATATAATTTATAAACATTTTATAACTTTAAAGAGATCCAGAAAGTGAGTTATAGAGAGAATGGTCATAACCTGATAAAAAAAGGTGGTTTAGAGAGATCCCTTTCCTTAATATCGATTCATCATGTGAATTTATATATTCATGAATAATAAAATTATATTAATTATTTACATTATTAATAACCTTTTAGAATTTTATAATTCCTTTTATTTTATATGTTATCATGTTATATTCAATTACTTAATCATTTAGGTTCAAGTCACACAATTTGACAATGTTCGACCCATATGTCTAAAATCACATTGGAAATTTGACTAAAGTCAAAGAGATTATTATTTAATCATATATAGAATAATAATCATTAAATAATAATCATTTGTATACATAAATTATATTTTTAAAACCAATCATGAAATAAGGTTATGAAAAATGAACTACATTACAATTATGGAAACAGTAAGTCGTACATATGCACGAGTAACATTTCCAATTTTAAACAATTATGATGGAAATAATTTAAGAGTTTTTAATCCATAATAATGATTATTATATCATAAATATCATATTATTTCATTATATACAGTTATATATACCATTCATGTGATGCAATAATGAAAAATGAATCACATCGCTTCATAGAGGTGATATTCCACATGTATACATGAACGACGTTATCATTTTTCTATGAATGGAATGGTATGAAAATATATGATATATTAATTTTATATAATTATAAATATGTCATTACTACCATATATATACATAAGCCCATCATCATAAATATCCAATAAGAGGTGATTATGAAAAATGAATTACATCAGTTCGCAAGGCGGTGGTCTGTCGTGCACACAAACGATTGTTTAGTTGACCATTTTATGGAAGAGGAGAAGGATTTTGGTTATGAAATTAACATAATAACATATAATTATATGTTATAAATTTTTATTATTATATCATCATATTTGAATAATATTTTAAGCATATTTAATAATAAATAAAACAAAAATGCTTGATTAAGAACAATACCTATTCTTCAGATAACCTCTTAAGGTTTACACCAAATGCTTCCCTAGAATTGCTTTTTTATCACAAAAGAAATCTAGTAAATGAGTAAGAATATAAATAATTTATTTTTTTAGTTATTAGATAAACCAAAAGAATCATTAAGTGTAAAAAGTATAGGATAGGAAGTGTCCTTTGATAAGTGGGGGAGAGGATCCACTATGAAATTTATTAAAATAATACAAAATGATAAATTCATTACCAATAAAAATAAGTAAAAATGTACATATATTTTAATTTTGGATAGTAAAATGTTTAAATATGGTTTTATAATAGTTTTTAAATATTTTTCATTAGAAAACTCACCCTTGTATTTTGGTTTAACCCCTCGATAAATTTGTTTTAACCTTAACCGTGGTGATTAATTTTTAATGTTGTTACCATGACTTATAACAAAAAATTAAGTTTAATTTATTATATAATATTTATTATTTTTATTAAAAATATGTAACATTTTATAATATTCAATTCACATAAATTGGAATAATTTAATTTAAAAAAAATTAATCTGTAAAACTTGTAAAAAAAACAGTTTTTTAAGAAGTGTATTTTCCAGGAATAAGATGATATTATATTAACAATATGACTAGTAATCAGTATTATAAGAATTTAAATTCATATATAAATAATATATAAATTTTTTTAAAATCATTCCTCATTATATTTTATTTTAAATAATTAAAATGGAGAAACAATATGCACATAAAAACAGTTTTTAGAAAAATGTATTTTTAAGCTTAAAAATAATCATATACTAAAATCTAGAATAAATATGATTAAAATGTAATTAATTGGATTAAATTTAACTAAATAAAAATTAAGTTACTCTAAACTCAAATTTAAACCATAATGGGTCTTTTAAATTACTTAATTTATTGAAAAAATTATCATTTTTACAAAAATCATAATTTTTTACTATTCACTAAAAAAGTCAATATTTTCCAAAAAAATCCAAAAATATTTACCCTGAGTTAATTTTGAAAACTTTATATCAAAAATTAAGTTCATTTAATCAAATATATTTTTTTAAAATCTAACAATTAATTAAAATATAATCTCAAAAAAATAATAAAAAATATTCTTAAAGAAAACATATTTTCTAAAAAATAAAATGCCTTTATTAAAAATTTAGTTATTATTTACTAAGTATTTTTAATAAATATATATTTAGTATGATATATATATATCATAATTAAGTTAATCCTATTCATATCTTCCAATTTAGTGGTCATGTTATAATGGTCATATTTAAATAATCACAGTTTTTTTCGGCTCGATGTTGTGTGTCACATATGATTTCAAACATAGTTTTCTTTTTTTTAAAATCAGAATATTAAATTATTCCCACATTAAGGATTATCTCCCTTAAAATTTCATCTTATATACTAATGTGAAAACATGTGATAGTACTTCTACGTCATGGCTTCCTCCGGTTCTCTGTTTGCCTCTTCAAATTTATGGTTCCACTATATTACTTTGACCATGTAAAATGTATTCTAGTGTAGAACTTTATCTCTATGGTCCAAGATCTTCACCAGATACTCCTCATAAGAGGTATCATATTCTTGAAATACTACCTTTTAATTCATTACATGTGAATAATCTGGTATGTACTTCCTTAAGAGGGATATATGGAATATGTAATGTACTTGAGAAAGGGTTAGTGTGAGTGCTATTCGATAGGTCATGGCTTCAATGTGATAGAGAATATAAAAGGGGATGATGTACCTAGGGATTATCTTTCCTTTATTCTAAAGTCTCATGACTATCTTCCATGGATATATGTATAGAAATACTTTACCCTTAACCTCAAACTGCAGGTCTCATCAACGATTATCAGCATAGATCTTCTATCAACTCTGAGTAATCCTGATGTTTTACTGAATAGTCTTAGCCTTTTCAATAATTTCCTCAATAATTAAAGGTCCCAAAATCACATGTTCACCAACTTCATCCCAAAACATAGGTTTTTATAAATCTCTTTCTATAAATGGGTTCATAAGGATCCATTTTTATTATTTTATAAAAGCTATTATTGTACATAAACTCGACCAGAGGATGATGTTGATCCCATCCTCCTTTGAAGTACATCATGCATTATGTCATCATTTTATGAAGTTTCTGAATATCCCACTCATATTTTCCATTATTTTAGGGTTGATAAGTTGTACTTATGTTCAAATCATTATTTAGATCATGTTTGAGGCACTTCCAAAACTTAGATGTAAATCCCAGATCTTGGTTAGATATAATCGGTAGTGGTGTTCCATACATCCACACCACCTCTCCAATGTATATCCTTGCAAGTTGATTGAGTGATAATTCCTCTCAAATTTCAAAGTTGTATTTATAAGATGATACACTACAACCCATATAGAATTATTTCTTCTTGATGTCTTTATAATTCTAGTGAAATTGTATATAGTGATCTTTTCTCATTTACATCTAGGTATGGGTAATGGTTACATCATCCCCTTATACTTTTTCCTTTCATCCTTCACTTGATGAAATACTAAACACTATGATGTATGTTCCATGATATCCTTGTTCATATTGTCCCACCAATAGTTCTTTTGGATATCTCGATACATCTTCTTGCTCTCTGGGTGGATAGAGAAGGCCAAGCTACATACATCATTCAACATTTCATTATTTATCTCTGGATTTTATGGTACACATAATCATGACCCAAATTTTACAAATCCTTCTTCATCAGTTTTTAACCCCAAGGATTTCCCTTTTCTTACAGCTTACACCATCTTCTAAATTTCCACATCATCTATTTTAGCAGCCTTTATCTTCTCCAGAAGTGAGGATTGAGAAATTATTTGAGAAATAAATGATGATATTCCTTCTTTAATGATTCCCATTCCCATCCTTTACATGTCTAAGAATATTGGATCTTCTCAATTATTATCATTAATAAATATATTGAATAATTTATACTTAGAGCATCTGCCACTTTGTATTCTTTCCCAGGATGGTAATGGATTGACCAGACTTAGTCCTTGATTAGATCTAACCATATTCAATGATGTATATTAATATTAATATATGTGAATATATATTTTAGGATCTTATTTTTTATATATTTTAAATGTCTTCCCATAGATATAATGTTTCCAGGTTTTTAATGAAAATATCACTACAATCAACTTCGGATCATGTGTTAGATAGTTCTACTCATGAACTTTCAGTTGCCTTGAGGAATAAACTATCGTTTGGTCATTTTTCAATAGTCCAAAACCCAAAAACTTCATTTAAGTAACGCTATATACCACAAAAAGTTCCCCACTTTAGGATAGAGTGAGGATTTGTGTAGTAATAAGCCTCATTTTCAACTCCTATTTACTTTCACTACTCCAGAAAAACTTTAACCCCTTCCGAGTTAGCTTGGCCAGCAAGCTTGACAATCATAAGATGTTTCTCACAAATAATTGGTAATATCTAGCTTATCCAAGAAAACCATGGATCTTTGTTATATATATTGTAATGGGTCACTCCTTAATTTACTTTTTCTTAGAAGGGTCCACATATGTCCCTTTTCTGTTGATAATATTCCCCAAGAATGATATTTCACTTCATCAAAAACTTTCATTTATTATACTCTACAACTAAATTATGTTTTTAAAAGTAATTATCCGAATATTAAATAGATTCTCATGATCCTACATTCTTTTTTAGTATATTAGAATATTATTTATATAGACTACAACAAATTTTTTGATTTAATATATAAAGACTTGATTCATTAATTCTATAAATATTTTAGGGTCATTAGTGAATCTGAAGGGCATCACTATGAAATCATAGTGTCCATAATTGTTCAAATGGTAGTTTTGGGAATATATTCCATGTTAACCTCTAATTATTTATATCTCAACTGAATATCCACTTTAGATAAATACTAGGACCTATGTAGTTGATCGAAGAGGTCTTATATCCATGGTAGGGGATACTTGTTCTTTGTCATGATTTTTTGAGTTTATAATAATCAATGTAGATGCTCATTGACCTATCCTTCTTATTTAAAAAGAGGACTAACAAAACCCATGTTTAAGCACTCCGATCAATAAAAAATATTTCTATATTCTCTTATAACTACTTTTTTATCACTTCTAACTCAATGGTGTCCATTCTGTATGGAGGATTTGATATGGGTAGAGATGCAGGTATAAGTTTGATTGATAATTCAACCTCTTAGTCAGGAACATAACCATGAAACTATTTAGGGAATACATTTGTATAATCTATCAAAATGGTCATGTATTCAAAAATTATTCTCTACTTGTTATCAATCATTTTTTCCAGATATTCTTGATTATAGGGAAATAATATCCATGATTTAAAAGAATATTCCATTGGAGATTCATCCTCCTGCTTACACATGTACATAATTAGTGGTTGAATTGGGATGTAAATAGTGATATCCAACTCTCAAAAAAGGATGTTGGATTTATATAAATACAACCAATTCATTCCCAAAATAGTATCAAACTCCACTAATGGAAGTATAGTGATATTTTTTGGAAGATTCAGTCCAAAAACATTGACTTAGGATGATTTATATACTTGGGATACAAGAATTGCTTCGTTTTTTATTCTCATAGATAGCTCAAACATATGTTTTGTGGTTGTTCTTGAATAGTTATACTTAAAATTGTAGATATAAAATAATATATAGAACTAGAATCAAATAGTACATTCATTATTCTTGAATTAATAACTACCATACCTTTCACCACATCATTTCTGGGATCCAACTTAGTATTTGTTAATGCATATTCGCTTCATTTTTCTTTAGCCCTTAGAGGTTATTTTCTTTGATTTTATTTGATAAACGTTGGATTTGGGTATTGTATTTTATAATTCCCTTATTCCTTTTAGTTGTAACATCGCACTAAAGGATGAGTGTTGATCTAAACCTTATTTTCTTATTCAACATCAGTGGGTTTCATCATTTCCCTTTGACACTAATTAGCATGATTCCACCCATTTTCCACATTTTAATAGCTTATATTTCCCTTGAGATAGTTTCTAGGGTTCTTCATTCCACACCTTTGGCATGTGGGTGTTGGGTTTTCTTTATTCCATAAAATTTATCTATTGATACTCCTAAATAAAACTTTATTTAATGTTTTTTTGTCTCTAGTCCCATGAGACAACTAAAATCCACCAATATTTATCTCAACTTTAAGGGAATAACAGAAAATCTATTCATAACTATCAAATTATTGAATAATTGATATTTTCATAGTCTTGGATTTAATCCAATAAAAAAGCAATCCATATTTATTTTGGTGTTGATGAAAAATCTGTAGACATAACGTGAAATCCTTGTGATTTTTTCCTCATACACCTTGTCTGACTCGTCTTCCTTTTACTTGATTCTAAGGAAATACCTTTCCATTTTAAGATAGAGATTTCAAGGTAAATACTTATAAAGAAATATTTTATTTAAGTCTTCTCATTCCATGGAATCAATATCTTCTTTGGACTTTATGGTATTGATCAGTGTCCACCACTGATCGGCTCCCCACTACTGGAAAATTTTCCTAGACCCACGGTTTTAAACTGTGGGAATAGCCCATGAAACTGTGGGTATAAGCTATACCCACAATTTCATTAACCATGGGATCTCAAGGAGTTAGGACTTCCCTATACCCAGGGTTTTGCAGAAACCGTGGGTATAGACCACTAAAATTTCAGTTTACCCATGGTTCTGGTAAACTGTGGGTATACATCTATACTTACGGTTTACAGAACCGTGGGTATACATTTTTACAGAAAAAATTATATACCCACAGTTATGTAAACCATGGATATAGATATTTTTATTCACATCACACAAACCCATGGTTTAATGAACCATGGGTATATATGGTTTTCCTAGAAACAGCAATTGCCCACCTCGATTTCACCTTGCTCCTACAAACCAGAATGCAAAACACTGTGAAACAATGGAAAATTTCTTATCAGAAATAATGGAACCACTGTGAAACTACACCCCATCCCCTTGCACACCCCCACTCTCCCCCTGGACAGAACCCCCTTTCACCCCTCCCCCCTAGACACCACCTTCACACACCCCACTGGACACCCCCCCACTAGGCACCCCCCACTGGACACCCCCACTGGACACCCCCCTCGACACCCCCTGAACCCCCCCCCCAGACACCCCCCTTGGACACCCCCCTAGACCCCCTAGACACCCCCGTTGAACACCCCCCCCCCCGGACACCCCCCACTGGACCCCCCGGGACACCCCCCTTGGAAGCCCCCTCCCACCATAGATTCCCTCTGGAAACCCCCTCCCCCTGCACCCTCACACCCCCTTCCCCCTTTACACCCACTACCCCCTGCCCCCTTCACCCAAACTGCCCCCCCCCCACCTGCACCCCCACTTCCCCCCCCTCCTATACTCCCCCCTACACCCAACCCCACCCCCTGCACCCATCCCCCCTCCCTGCACCCATCCCCCACCCCCTGCACCTCCCCCCCACCTACACCCCCACTACCCCCCCCCCTCCCCCCCCCATACCCAGCCCCACCCCTCCATGCACCCATCCCCCCATGTACCCCCACTACCCCCTGCACCCAGCCCCACGCTACTACCCCTACACCCAGCCCCACCCCCTACACCCAGCCTCTCTCCCCTTGCACCTAACCCCACCCCTTCACCCAATCCCCCCTCCCTGTACCCATCCCCCACCCTCTGTGAAACCACTATGAAACAATGCAAATTAGAATGAAAAAACTATGGAACCACAATGCATTATTTTTACCTGTTAAAACATAAGTAGAGCTGGCCAAAGTGTTCAAAGAAAAAAAAAGTTATTATCAGAAAATTCCTAAATAAATTCTTAATGATGAATCATCACAATCATTTATCTCTTATTAAAGCCAAATAAAGTCTAATAGAGGATGCAAAAAATATAGCCTTCCCGTACTAGGTTGTAGTGTGGTGCACAATATGTAAGATGATTCCAAGTATAATAAGACATAATTTTTAAAAATATAATAAGAAAAATGTATTTCCTTGAAGTGGAAACCACAATCCATGGCCTATCTCCATCATCTAGAATTGCCACATCAACTAGATGTGTCGTTACTTCAGCTCCTAAAACCCAATTATTTGTTTCCCATCTTCTTCACTTATTCTTAATGCCAGCAATTCAAAGGAATTGTGAATACTCACCTTTAATTTTTGATTCCCCTTAACATGATGAGCCAGGTCTGTTCCTGGTGTGCTCTCTACCTTATCTATCATGGGAGTCTCAAAAGATGAGACCCCATGACTATCCCTGGAATAAGGATTGTCACTAGTAGACTACTTGTAAGATAAGGTTGTAGCATTCCCAACCCATTATACATTAAGAGAAGGGGTTAAGGAAATGGAATCTTGGTTATGACCACCCTTAATAGGATTAGAGGTCTGAGTCTGCAAAGTAGGTGATCCAAGAACCAGGCTAGCAGTGGTACTGGTTACTGGTGTATTGGATCCTCCAAGTCTATTAGATATCTTAAAGTAAAAATAAATCATAGTATCCAAAATATGAACATTGAATAAGTCACAACTCACAGGTTTTCCAATTGGACACGCACTATCTGTATGAGAGGTACTTATAGGAGTGTTTTATAAAGAGTGAACTGAGGCCAGATTAAAATTACCTCCCTGTGCAGAACAACTTTCCATCATAGGTACTGATTGCACACTGCAAACATCAGCTACAGGAGGTTGAGATTCTCCAACTATCTTATTGGAATCCTTAGCATCCAATGCAATACCAGAAAGGGATTTACTAAAATTATGTGCAGAGGAGTTATAAACCAAGTTTCAAGGGTTTCTCTTGGATTTCCCTGAAGTGGAAGCCAATATCTTTGACTTACCTTTCCAGTTCTTTGAATAAATCGTTCATTGCTCTTACCAGTAATTGGAATCCACCTTAGGCTATGCATCATATTCCATTTCATCTTTACTATACTCAGATGATTCTCCAAGTTTTTCATCAGAGATGAACCTTGTTAGAACATCTTTTAAAGAAATTGCCTCATAGGCTGGATGAGACTCCTCTACTATATCATCCCCTAAGATAGTATTTTTCACCTTCTCTTGAATAAGAAGAATAGGGCCACTAACCTCTCTACCAAAGGAAACTAATTCAAGAATAGGATCATCCAAAGGGGGTATTTTTTTCACCAAGGCTTTATTGGTTGGATTCGTGGAAAATATATGAGGTATGAATGAGGTATGTTTGATTAAAGAGGCATGGGATTTGTAAAGAATAATGGAATGAATATCTATTTCATGATAATGTGTTGAAAATGTATATATGAAGAGTGCATTTGACATGTTAATATAAATAAAAGGTCTTGGAAGAGGATCGAGGGTGAAGGTATGCATGGAAGAATTTCATAATGAAATGACATTCATGATTTGGATATATTGATATGTTTTTAGATCATGGATGAAAGTTGATACAGGTTAGAAATTAGATGTGGATCATGTTCACTAGATGAATTAAAGAGGTGGATGATATATTAAATCTAGAATTGTTCTTAATATCTAAAATACGGAACCTGTTTAAAATAAATGAATGATGGATCAATTTTTAATTAGTTTAGTAGGCTGATGTTACGCAACATTTCAATGTCCTGCATAAATATTGTTGCATAGGGAGTCAGAAGCTTCCATGAAGCTATTATAGAATGGGAACTATGGTTGTAGGTGTGTAAAAGTAGGGTAATAGGTAGTGTTCATGAAGAAAAACATACAGTATGTGAATTCAACTCTTTCATGGTTCAAATGGTTGCATGAATCAAGTTTTTGGGTCTCATGCCAGTGATGTTTTGAATGAATATTTTCGGTAATATAGATTCCATATTATTCAGAGTCTTAAATGAAGAATAAAGTGTTGCGATATTCGAGATTTGATTTTAAATAAAGATTTTAATGAAGCCTCAGCAGACCAGGTTCTTAAATGAATATTTTTAAATAAAGATTCAAATGTCAAGATTCTTAGGAGTTCGAAAGGAGAGTTTGAATTTGGATATTCACAGATTTAAGTAGATCACATATTTGACCATAGTGAAGGTTTTCACGCCTATAAAACCAGAGTATGAAGAAGGAAAATAGAAAATTGTCTTTTATATGTGTTATGAGGAACTCCCTTTGGTGTCTCAGACAGGGGATTAATCACCCTGCTTTTGGGTGTGATATGTTTGAAAGTTGAAAGTCTTACAAGGGGAATTTAGTTTTTTCCTGCGGAGATTAACAAGTCAATCCAGAGAACCCAATTATCATGATGCATTTATTGGTCCTTTTCCAGATAAGTGGGATTCCCTGGAAAAAAAATTATGTGGGGTGGCTCTAAGAATAAATGAAATCTTCATAGAAGAACCGGTGGAAATATTCACTATGTTCTTGACATTATATCAGAGAATGAAGGTTGCTTCAGACAACCTTAGGTATTTCTTTTTGGGATATTATTGTATTTAGGGTTTTGTAGAATTCCACTTAGGGTATTTGAAAAGGGAATAACTGCCTTTACCCTGGCTATGATCTCCTAACAAGTCTTGAGCCCTGTCATGAGGTCTATGAAGGTTTTACTGGGAATTTAAAATCAAACTATCTAGTGTATGATAGAGTATTTTTGGCACCAAGGTATTTCTATAGTTGCATTGAGATAGATTCTAGTCATAAACTCCAACAAATTACAGTATCTCATGATCTGATATTATATAATCAAACTGGTTATGAATGTGAATTTCTATTTATTAATCCCAACGCATTATCATTTCATGACCTTTTATACCCATAGAATTTTCAGAATCAATATATATTTCATATTCTCTCATATCTTCTCATTATAAATTCCAATGTCCTCGATCCCTATTCATGGAAATTCACAATTCATTCCAAGAAATTCTCAATCCCTCCCTAATTATCCTTATTTCCTAGGTCTTCCCATGTTCAAGACATAGGCTCTGACATAGGAATACTAGGATGGACTATGGTGGATGGGCTACGCCCACGGGCATGAACAAGTGTCCAGGCATCAAGTAATCACCACTCGAGAATGATTTCCTCCACAAACAATTAATTAAAATAATAGCAGAAAATAAGTAAAATTTCAGCATGACCCATCAGTATGTCGGACGTCCACACTGAAGGAAAAGAAAATAAACAGAAACAATTCAATACAAAAGTAGAAAAAAAAATAAAACACAATAATTAATACCTCCACTACCCCAATCTCCCTCCTTGGAAAAGAAAACTACATAGCCACCTTCAGTGCCCTTTTTCCCCCCTTTACATAATATAACTACCCTCCATCCATAGAAAGCAGTAAAATGCCTAAGTGGCTGATGTGATAAAGAAAATAAAATAAAAACTAAACTAGAACATACTTGTATTTTGTGACTATACAAGTCACTACCCTAATATACGAACCACAACTCCCCATGAGTCAAAAGATGTTCCTACAATCAAGGAGGAAACATATTATATTTGGAGGAATTTTTAGAAGAAAAAAATTCACAGCATACCACTACCATAAGATTGTAGACATCCATTGTAGAATAGTGTACATGTCTAGTGGCATCCAGAAGAAATTCCTTAGAAGAAATAGAAAACATTTTATGAGTAAATAAGAAGAGTAATAAACTTCCTCTTGTAACAAATTAGTGTATGAATCACCATGGAAAATCACCAATGTAATTGAATATGTGTAATGTCAACAAAACAACCTTAAGTACTCAATAAAATTGGTGACAAGTTTTTTCCTTTAAATTTGAGTCTTCAATTCCAAAATATCACACCATTATTCTAAGGGTTTCTAGAAAAGATCTTGAAAATAATGTGAAAAGAAATTTGTAGGTTTCTATAACCTAGAAAAAATATTCTGAGGAATCCATAGTTGGTACCTTGTGGTGGTGCTACTAAGATGGAAGTGTCTTTCAGTTTTAAGTAGAAGTGTTCATCTATTGAAGGAGTTAAGTATTCACATTATGAAGTAGCTGTTATTTCATTTTGAGTAATTACCTAGAAAAATAGCACCAAATTGTGTTGTTAATGTGATTAGGACTATGACTATTCTATAAAGAAAGTATATGAAACATTTCATTATGTCATTAAATGTATTATTTACATATGTTTATATTATTATGTTTATTTATACTATTTTTTAATTGAATATATGGGTATAGTCTCCCACCATACTAGTTTCCACCCTCACTATTAGTTAGTATTCTCCATCATATGGGGTGACATTCCTGGGGTATTATATCTACCAATGGTACAAGCACCGATTGGTGGTAGGACCTAGTAAAATGTTATTATAGGTTTTTTTAGTCTTTCTATTTTGGAAAGGTACAAAATAGAATAAGAATGTTTCGATACATGGTATGGATCTTTTTTTGGGTCTAGCCAACCCATGTATGAGGAAATCCCATGTTATCTAGGACTAAATTTATATTTATACTATTCAATTATATAATTGATCAAATTTAATTGAAATTTCATTTATCTAAGTAATTATTGTGGAATTTTTGGGTTAATATAAAATTGTAAAGTGTATAGAAAATAATTTTAAATTATATATAAATATATATATATATATATATATTGGTGATAAGATGGGTAGTAGATGTGGACCCTATGTTTGGGTGGTTGGGTATATTGAGAGTGCTAGAGTTATTCGGTATCCCTGTGATAAGGAGGCTCTAAAACTGTAGTGAATTTTTATTCAGGTCATAGTGTGAGTGAGCCTGTTTTGAGATGTGTAGTGATTACTTGTGAAACTATTGGTTTATGCTTGACTTGGGAGTGGGTATGTCGAAATTAATTTCAATGGGTAGTTGAAATGTAAAAGTAAGTATTTGGAATGTTAAATTCCCTATTACCTTGAGATGGGAATAAGTGCAACCCATATTTATGACCAATGTTAGGCATAATGTGTAGAGTAGGTTTGAGAGACTAGTTACCGTAAATAGCATGACTCCAAGTTTGGAATTTAGTACATTCTAGACTTTTAGGATAACCCATAGTTATGAACACTGTTAGGCATAATGTGTGAAGTCTAGTTCAGCCTATACTTCAAGTTATTCAAAAACTAAAATCTTTTTTCACTAAAAATTTCGGTCTTAATATAAAATCTAGAAATTTGTGGGTAGAAAAAATTATGAGAAACCATCTTCAACATGCAGTGAAGAAATAAGAATATATGAAAATTCTTAAACAAACTCATATGGATAACATGAATATGAAATTCTTAAATGGTTAAGACTTCAGTTAGTGAACCATCCATTATATTCTCTATTAAATGGTGATCAATTAAAGTATGAGATGTTAGAACTTCCTTACTAAAAAATAGGGATCTTATGTGATAATTTTTTCAATGAGAAGAAATACTATTATTTTGAGAGAATTAAACAACATCCATATTGTCATAGTATATTACTAATAGTTTGGACATATTTTCAACAACATGAAACCCATACATTCATTTTTTTAATCCATAATTCCTAAAAAGTGTATTCATAACAAGACACATGCTCTACTTCTATAGTAAAAGTAGACATGAGGGTTTATTTGATACTTTTCCAAGAAAATATCAGCTATTTCAATAATAAAACTATGTTGTGAGTAGATTTTTGATTATCAAGGAACCTAAAAAATCATATTTAGATTATTTAATTACATGGAGTTGAATATAATTATTATAGGTCAATATATAATCTTTATCATACTATAAATATATCAATAACTTATTCACAACTTTCCAATGATCTAATCCTAGATGACTCAAGTATTTTACTGAAGTTCTAATAATGGAATCATTCTCAGGATGAGTATAATGATGAGAAAATATCAAATTACCAAAATGAAATCATATAATAAATTTTTATTTAATATATTTATTTAACATTGAGGACTTTAGAATTTAGAAATATTATCATTTCTCAAAATATTTTTATTATTGGAGGAGATAAAATTTGAGTTAAACTGCTTGAGGATCATTTCAATATATTTTTTTGTATGAGAATACATGATTATCATAGGACCTACCATTATGAATTTATATGCCTAAAACAACATAAGTATTGGAAAGTATTTTTATATCAAATTACTCACTCAACATTAGTAATGTCTCATTAAAAAGTTTAACAAAACTACTAGATAAAAATATTCCATCAATATAAGAAAAATTAATTATAAATTTTCTTTTACTATATTTTAAATAAATTCAGTAATTTTAATATTATACTAAACAAAGTGATATGAATCACTCTATTTAAAATAAAAATAAGTTATCACCTATAAAAACTTCATATACTATTGTCCTGAATCCTATTTTATCATATAAATGGATTTATTTATCTTATCAACAAAATTTCATAAAACCTTTTTAATAAAATCATCATAATAAACCATATAATTTTTTACCAAAATCACCATTCAAAAAATTTGTTTTAACAGTCATTTGATGATGGTCTAAATCAATATGAGATACTAAGAACATAATAACTAAAAATTCTTCTTCAGTAAAAACTAGTGAAAATTTTTCTTGATAATAAATACCATCTATTTGATTATATACCTTTACTTCTAACTTATATTTTTATCTCTAAATATTACCATTTCAATCACACTTGGTTTTAATAACTCATTTTCTTATAACATGTTTAAAACTATCTGACAATTTCTGAAGATCCCATATGCTATTATGATTCATATAAAACATCTCCGCATGTATCTAATTTAATCATTATAAAGTATCAAAACTAGAATTATCATCTTCAAAAGTGACCAGATATTTTTTATTATTCAAATTAAATTCAAGCTCTTGATGTTACACTATATATCCATTAGGTACATGAGTCTTATGAATCTTTTGGTATCTCCTCAATATAACTTCTTTAGTAAATTCATCAAGTTCCTTTTCAGACAATGTTAGTTTAATGACACTATCTTATCCTTCAATAATGGTTCTATTATCATCAATATAGATGGGGATTGAAACATCACTTGGAAATGAAATATGTGACACCAGAAATTCAACACAATCCTCTTTAAAATTTATTAGGTGAGAAGAATAATTAATACCATATATACCATCCTCAATGAATATGTAATGATCAAATTCATTGATTCTAACAGAGTGGGAAGTATAATAAAATATTATAGCTCTAGAAACCTATAGTGTAGTTAATAAAGAAACACTTACAGTTTTAGGATCAAAAGAAAAATGTGGCTATATTTCTATCCCACCTTCTACTTGTGTGTGTTTAATTCCTCTCTATCAAAGAATAAATTTCATAGTTCAAGATAAGATAGAAAATATTGAACAAGTTAATGTTGAGTTACTTGGGGAAACATACTTTTTTATTTTAATTTCCAAGATGAAGTTTTCATATCTATCTTTGCTAGCCCACTATGGAAAGAGGATACTGTTCAACCCATGAAAGTGTCGACCCACACAACCGACCATAGAAAACATCAACCTATTTGATTAACTGAAACCTTCATCGATAAACATGGTTTTTCTATATTAGGATATCAATAGTCAAAAGTTCAAACAAGTCACCTAGTATAACCTCAAACAGGCTATCTTGGTCAAAATTTTATATAAGAAAAATAATCACATGTAGAGATCTTGAATGTTATTACCACTAAATTAGAGGCTATTGAAGTCTGGTGTGCACCAATATATTTAGAGAAGAAATCGTATCATGATTGAGTGTATTGGACTCCACCTATGTCCAATTTTGGAAATCCAAGTTTCTCAATATTTAATGGCATAAGAGATCTAGAGAAACATCTAACTCATTTTTCTTTCTGTTGTGGCTCGATATTGGGAAATCTAGAACAATAGGAAGCAACTAAACTCAGATATATTACACTAACAATAGAAGGTGTTGGGACTAATGTAACTTCTAATTATACTACCTGATGTTATGCATATGGAACTTAATAGGTGGAAACAAATTACTGAAAATAACCCACCTATAACACTAGAACATAGAAGAAAACTATATAAAGTCGTCATAATGAATCACTAACCTTTGAACAAGTCAAACAAGAACATCCAAAATAAAATGATTTAAATAAATAAAGGTAAAAAAATTCAATATTTTTATGTTGTTTGGACATGAGTCTTAATAAATATCACTTCCATACCTCTATACTTGGTGAAGAATTCTTGTAGAACTCCAAAGATATCCATATGGATTTTTGGTAGGTGGATGTGGATGCTGGTAGGCCGTGGTAGGGAGGTCGAGGTAGGGAAGTGGAGGCGGACACGGACACAGAGGCTGAGAGGTGGAGGGAGGGGGTGGGGGCCAGGAGGCGGAGGTCGGGAGGTCAACGCGGAGGCCGGGAGGTTGAGGCTGAGGTGGAGGTGGGGAAGGGTGGGGAAGCTAGAGCTCATAATAGGGGATGATTAGTTCTAGTCAAAGTGGGAGCAAGGAGGATGAGCCTAAGGGAGGATAGATATGCAAGGCTAAATACCAACGGTTTAAAAAAAACTGTCGGTATAACTTAAATCAAATACTCTATCCCCACGATTTCAATAAACTGTGGGTATAGTTCTGTTGGCTTAGGCCCTATTTTTAGTAGTGCCCCTCGATGTAATTAATAGTCAGCACAACTTTCTCTTTATCTAGGCATTGGAGGATAGAGAATATATTCTCAATGGAGTTAATCTATTATTTCTTAATGAGGGTATTATGATATCCACTAAATTTTTGAGGCCTTTTTCACATAAAAGACTCGACTGAAACTTTATATTTCTTAAGAGGAGGAGGGTGCCCCACGTTATTAAAGTTATTATTCATAACATGATATAGTGAATCTAGTATTGTCATGTAGATATCATCTACCACACCCATAATGTTAGGCATGTCATTGGGGAAATTATCACATTTCCTATCACGTTGGTTGTTCACATGGTTTCCCCTATTTCTTGATATTAAAAAAAAGAATAAAAAAAGATGAGAATAAATTAACATAAATGGGAAAATTATAAACATATAAGTAATAACTTATAAATCATATTTATATACTAACTTAATATTCTCTAGGTTTCAATCTATTTTATGCCTGGAAATTTTTATCATTAGGTTTTATAACTAAAAAATGTTCATGTCCTTCATAATGATTTATAAAGAGTTTGTGAATTTTCAAAACATATCCCCTAGGTGTTCTAAACCAACTATGTAGCAATTCCTATTTATTGTGCATCGGGTGATAATCAACTCAAAGCCCGATTTTCCCTTTTAGGAGTTATTACCCCTAGGTACAACTATACTAGAGCCACATCCACTTACAGTATCCAGACGTGGAAGTAATTTCTTAGACTCTACTTTCTCTATCCTTGAAATAAATTCAAGGATATTTTACTATACTTGGAATTATACCTAGGTTTATCACTAATCATTTATATTCCTAATCCAAAACAATTACTAGACATTATTTTGATACCAATTACAGTGACCCATGATTTTTAACCATAAATATGCAATAAGTACAACCAAAATACCATGAGGCCTAGTATATTTGGAAGAATAGGTTTATAATACATCAAAAGGAAAATAAAACAGGACATACCTTATTTTATTCTTTATAATGAGATCCTAAATCTATTTTATCTCCTAAAAATTCTTAGGATAACCTAATTAATACATATAAAATAGGGGCAATCTAAAAATCTCGATAAGGGGGAAAACATTATGAGGAAACAAAATATGATATCATAGAAGGAAAGGATCGTGAGTAATCACATGGGATCATAACATAAATAACATGGAATCATAAGATCATGGTAATATAGGAAATTTGGAAGAAACGTATAAAATGACATAAACATGAGTCAAGTCTAACTACCTAGACAATATCACATGGTGGGAAAAATATCATAATAGATAATATTTACTCCCAAATCCCATAAATAATGTCTCATGAAGCTAAGGATTTACCCAATTCATCTGATTGATATTAGAGTGTTACCATTATAACATGTTCATGACTATGTGTGCCAAAAAAATAAATCAATCATAAGTCATAAATATAAAAATTACCCATGGAAATAAAATGGGTTTCATAATCTTACCACATATAATAATCAAAAGAAATTTCATAATGAAGTAAATTGAGAAATAAACATAAGGAATGTATTGACCCATAAAAGGAAGGGAGAATAATATAGGTATATATTTGATACATATATTAATGATTTAGAATCATTTTATATCTTTAATGAGATAGGGAGAGTGAGTTAGAGAGGGAATGTCATAACATGAAGAAAAAAGGTGGCTAATAGAGATCCCTTACCTAGAGATCGATTTATCATGTGTGTTATTTATCATCCTGAATAATAAAATTATGTTATTATTCAATTTCTTAAGAACCATCTTTATATTATTATTACTTTTATTTTATTTATTATCATGTTATATTCAATTACTTAATCATTTAGTTTCAAGTCAGATGTTTTGATGATATTCAACTCACATTCCAAAAATCACTTTGGAAAGATGAATAAGGTCAAAGAGATTACTATTTAAAAATCACCAGAATAATAATCATTAGATAATTTTCATTTTTCTATATCAATTATAATTTTGAAATCAATCGTGAAATATAGTTATGAGAAAATGAACCATGTTACAATCATGGAGATGGTAAGTCATACATACGCATGAGTAATGCTTCCATTTTTCAATGGTCATTATAGAAAGAAGGTAAGTATTATTTTATATTTAATTAATGATAATTATATCATAAATATAATATTATTTCTTAAAATAAACTTATATATACCATCCATGTGATGTGTTAATGAAAAACAAATCACATCACTTCATGGAGGTGGTAATCCACACATACACACAAACAATTCTATGAATTTTCTATTAATGGAAAGGTAAGAAAATATATGATATATTAATTTTATATAATTATAAAAATTTAATTAATATCATATATATAAATTATATCCCTATTCATGAATATTTGTGATAGGTGATGATGGAAAATGAATTACATCAGTTCGTGAGGCGGTAGTCTGATGTACACACAAATGATGGATTCTGTTAACATTTTATGGAAGAGGAGATGTAATTAGGTTATGAAATTAACAGAATAAAATAATAGTATAGAAAAGATAATGGTTTTATTTTTTTCATCATGGTTTATTAATATTTTAAGTAGGTTGAAGATAAAGAAAATAAAAACACTTGATTAAGAATAATACCTTTACTTTAGAAAACCTCTAAAGGTTTGCACCAAATTCTACCCTAGGATGGATTCATAATAAAAACATAGCCTCTATAAAAAGGGTAGATAATGGATTTTTTTCATGTATTGTCTAAATCAAATGGATTATGAAGTTTGTATATGATATAAGAGAAGGTGTCCTTTTATAAGTAGGAGAGAGGACCCACTAAGTAATTTCTAAAATGATTACAAAATTATAAAGTCATTCCCATGAAAACTACTTAAAAATAGAAATATAATTGAATTTTGTATAATATAAGGTTGATATATGGAAATAAAATATTATTTAAAAAAATTTAATTGGAAAACATACCCTTATCTTTTGGTTTAAACCCCTGGTAAACTCGTTTAAACCTTAACTATGGTAATTAATTTTTAATATTTTTACTATTCATTATAACCAAAAATTAAGTTTGAATTATTAAATAATATGAATTATAATGATTAAAAATAAGGAATATTTTTTATGAAATTCAATTAATATAATTGGTAGAATTCAATTTCAAAAAAATATACCTGCAAAACATGTCGAAAAATGGCTTTTCAAGAAATGTATTTTTGAAGCACAAGATGATCATATATTATCTATTTGAATAGTAATAATTATTATATGAATATCTATTAATATATATAGATATATAATATATAAATTTAATTTAAATCATTCCTCTTTATGGGTTACTTTAATTAATCAAAATGGATAAACGTTATGCACTTAAAAATAGTTTTCATAAAAAATGTGTTTTTAAGCCTAAAAATAAACATATACTATAATCTAGTATAAATATGATTAAAATATAATTAATTGGATTAAATACAACTAAATAATAATTTTTTTAATTTTAAATAAAATTAAAATCATAACGGAACTTTAAAATTACTTACTTTACTGAAAATAATTAAAAGATTTACAAAAATTGGTATTTCTATTCAACAAAAAATTAATATTTTCCAAAAAATCCAAAAACATTACCCTATTTTAATTTTGATATGATTATTTAAAAAATAAATTTTATTTTATCAAATATATTTTTAAAAAATTCTTTAAATTAATTATAATATTTTCTCACAAAATGTAGTAAAAATCATTTTGGAAGAAAACATATTTTTTGAAGAATAAAATGTACTTATTAAAAAACGAAGGATTATTTCCTATGTATTTTTCAAAAAAAAATATTGAGTAAGACCTGTATATATATTTCATAAATATATTAATCCTATTCATACCCATTGATTTATTGTCTAGGTTATAATGGTCATATTTAAATAATCATGGTTCATTTAGGCTCAGTGTTGTGTGTTGAATATGCTATCAAACATAGTTTTATTTTTAAAACATAAAGGTGTAAAATTACCCCCACCCCACCCCAAAGTAATTTCACCCTTGAAATTTCATAATAAATACTAATGTGAAAATAGGTTAGGGTTCTTCTGCTTAATGGATTCCTCTTGTTCCCAGTTTTCCTCTTCATGTTAATGGTTATACAATATTACTTTGGACATTTGAAATATATTATTACATAGAACATTATCTATACATTACATGATATTAATTGGTTTCTCCTCATAAGAGATATCATTTTCTAGTTATACTACATCTGAATTCATTACATGTGAGTAATCTGGTATGTACTTCTTCAAGAGGGATACATGGAATATATCGTGTACTTGGGAAAGGCTTGGTGGGAGATCTAGTTGATAGGCCATAGCTCCAATGTGATATATAATATAAAAATATCTAATGTACATGGGGATTATAATTCCCTTATTCTCAAGTATTATGACTCTCTTCCATAGAGATATTCATAGAGATACTTTACCCCCAACCTCAAACTCCAAGTCTCATCAATGATTGTCTATATAGCTCTTCTGTCTACTTTGAGAATTCATGATGTGTTGTTGAATATTTTTGACCTTTTAGACCATTTACACAACTATTTAAGGTCCCAATATCCTATATTCACCAAAACACACAGGTTTTCCACATATCTTCCCATAAATGGATTCATAATGATCTATCTAGATGCTTAATTGAAAGATATTATTGTAAAATAACTCAACCATAGGAAAATGTTTATTTAATACTACTTTGAAGTCCATCAATAATCCTCTCAACATTTCTTCGAGTATCATAATATTCTACTCAGATTTTCCATCAGTTTAGGGGTGATAAGTCATACTAATTTTTAACTCATTATTTATAGCATGTTGGAGGCTCTTTCAGAGCTTAGAGGTAAATCTAAAATATCAATCAGATACAATCTATATTGGTGTTTCATTAATCCTTATAACCTCTCTGATGTATATCCTTGAAAGTTTATTGAGTGAGAAGTCCTTTATAATTGTAATGATTTGATTATTCCTTATAATATGATCCACCACAACCCATATGTAATTATTTCGACTTAATTTCTTTGGAATACTAGTGACAAAGTCTATGGTGATGTTTTTTAATTTCCATGTAGGTATAGGTAATGGTTGCATCATCCCCTTAGACTCATTCCTTTCAGGCTTCACATGCTAATATACCAGACTTTTTAATGTATATTATATTATCTCCTTCATTATATTGTCCCACTAATAGTGCTCTTGGATATCTTAATATATCTTCATGCTCACTGGGTGGATGAAGAATATTGAGATATGTGAATCATTCAAATTCTCATTATTTTTATTCGAATTTGATAATACACATTATTGTGAACCAAATCATATAACCCCTTCGTTATCATTTTTTAACTCCAAGTATTTCCATTTTCTTATATATTCCACCTTCTTCTTAATTTCCACATTATAACTTAGATCATCCATTATCGTCTTCAAAAATGATGGTTGGTAAATCATTTGAGAAAGGAATGATGAAGTTCCTTGATTCATGATTCCCATGTAAATCCTTTGAAATTCTAAAAAGATTATATCATTCCCAATTCTTATCATTGATAAAGATACTGGATCCTTTTTACTTAGATCATCTACTACTTTTTTTCATTCCTAGGATGGTAATGGACTAAGCAGTCATAGTCTTTGATTACCTCTAACCATTTTTATTGGTGCATATTAATATCTATCTATGTATATATATATATATATATTATTCTCTTATATATATATATCAAACTTCACCCCATAGAGATAATTTCACCAGATTTTCAATGCAAAGATTAATATGGCCAACTCCATATCATTTTTTGGGAAGATCTACCCATTAAATTTCAGCTACCTTGAGGCATAGGCTATCACTTTGTCAATTTGAATTAGTGAATAGCCCAAACCCTTTTTTTAATCATTTAAAAATACCACAAAAAGTTCCCCACTTGAGGGTAGCATGGGGACTAGTGTAGTGATAAGACACTTTTTCAACTCCTTAAATATCTCTTCAAAATCACTAGTCATGAAAAACTTTATCACTTTATGAGTTAGTTTGGTTAGCAAGTTTTACAATCATGAGAATTTTTATACAAATCATTGGAAATATCCAGCTAGTCCAAGGAAACTATGGATCTCTATTATAGATCTTGGATTGGGCTATTACTCAATTTCCTTTGTCTTAAAATGTTCCATATATATCCCTTTACTGGTGATAATATTCCCCATGAATGATACTTACTTCATCCAAAACTCAAATTTATTATACTTTTCATATAATTTCTCTTGTCTCAAATTCATTAGAATAATATTCAACTACTTCTCATAATCCTCCTTGATTTTAGAGTATATAATAATATAATCTATAAAGACTACCACACATTTTTTGAGGTAATATCTAAATACTCCATTAATTAAGTCTATTAATATTGTTGGGACATTAATAAGTCTGAAATTCCACACTATGAACTCAGAGTGTCCATACCTTTTTATAAAATTAGTTTTGGGAATATCTTACTTCTTTACCATTAATTAGTGATATCATGGTTGAAGGTCCACCTTAGAGAAATACTAGGGCCACATAGTTGATTAAAGAATTTTTCTATCCGTAGTAGGTGATACCTATTCTATAACATGATTTTTTTGAGTTTATGATAATCATTTCATGAGCACATTGACCCATATTTCTTCTTGATGAAGTGGACCAACACTCCCCATGGTGAAGCAATAAGATGAATAAAACCCTTTTCCCAATTATCATGAAACTTATTTTTCTACTCTACCAACTCAATGGTTTTTATTCTGTAAGGATTCTATGATATGAGAATATATCCAAGTATAAGATCAATTGAAAACTCAGTCTATCATCCAATACAAAGACCAAAAAACTTTTTAGGGAATAAATCAGTATAATCCCTCACATTAAGCATGTCTTTAAGAATGATTCTATCTATTATTTCAAGAATTTAGGCAAGATATAATAACTTACAAGGTAATAATATCCATGGTTGAATATAATATTCTAGGGGATATCCATCCCCCTCCTTACACTTGTACAGAATTAAAGGATGACATGGGACATGAAGAGTGATATCCCTATCTTGAAAATTGATGTTGGATTTATATATGGACTTCAAATAAATTCTTAAAATTGCATCAAACACCACTAAAGAATGTAAGATAATATTTTATGGAATATTCAGTCCGCAAACATTGATTGGGGAGGATTTTTATACTTAGGATGCAACAATTTCTCCATTTTTTTCCTCCTAGATAGCTCACTCACATGTTTTGAGGTGGTGTTTGAATAGTTATACTAAACATGTAAGATATGAAAGAATGTGTATAACCATAATAAAATATTATATTCTCTATTTTTGAATTAATAACTAGTGTATCTGTCATGACATAATTTTTGGGATCCACCATAAAAATAGTGATAGAATATTCCCTTCCTTTTTCTCTTGGCCTTAGAGGTTGTTGTCATTGATTTTCTTTCAAAACCCATAACTTAATTCCCTTTTTCCTAAAGTTGAAATACTTTACTTGAGTCTGAGATTTGTTCTGAAACTTATTTTGTTATTCCATATTAGTTAGTTTCTTCATTTCCCTTTGATTTTTATAATCCTGATACCCCCCCACCTTTTCCACATTTGAAATAGATTCTGGTTCCCTTAGGACAGTTTCTCGGGATTTAATTACTACAAATTTTTCATGTGGGGTGTTGGGGTTCTTTATTCCATGAGATTCATTTGTTAATACTCCTAAAAAAACCCCCATTTTACCATTTTGTCTCCAATCCAAAAAGGCCATAGAGATTCACTGATCTCCATCTCAAATTAGAGGGCATAATGGACAATATATTCATAACTATAAAAGTCTTGAATCATCAAATCTTTTTGTAGGATTTGATTTATTCCAATAAATAATCAGTCTCCCTTACATTTGGTGTTGATGAAAAAGTTATAGGCATATCGTGGAAGACCTGTGAAGTTTTCCTTACATGCCCCTATAGAATCATATTTATTTTACTTCAGTCTAAGGAACTCCTTATCCATTTTAATATAGAGATTTTGGGGAAATTTTTATTGAAAAATATTTTCTTGAATTTTCCCATTCCATTGAATCAATATTCTCTTTGGAATTTGTGTTCTTGATCAGTTTCCACCACAAATCATCTTTCCCCACAATGTAATAAACAAACATCACAAATTTATCTTTCTCTAATAATTAGAGGATAGAGAATATCTTATCAAAGGAGTTAATACACTATTCCTTGATGAGAGGACCATAATATTTACTAAAGTTAGGAGGATATTATCACATAAAAGACTCAACTATGGATTTTTCTTTCTTAGGAGGAGGAGGGAATTCCATGTAATTCAAGTTATTATTCATAACTTGAGCTAGTTGATATAGTACTACCATTCCCATAAGGTAAGGAATATCATTGAGGAAATTATCACATTTCATATCAGGTTAGTTTCTGGGACGTTTTATCCTATATCCTTTCATTAACTAAAATAATAAAAAATAATATAAGAGTAAATTAATATTAAAAAAGGAAACTTATAAACATAGAATGGATAAATTATACATGATAAGTATATCATGACTTATGAGTCTTTAGTTTTAAATCTAGGTTATCCATTTTAATGGTTCTTATTAGGTATTCTAAATTAACAATTTGTTCAAGTCCTTTATAATGCTTTATAACGATTTTTTGAATTTCCAAAAAATATCCCCCATGTGTGTTAAACCTGGTGTACATCAATGACTCTTTATTATACATTGGGTGATGATAAAATCAAATCCAAATACCCCCTTTTTGGATTTATTACCCCTAGTTACAACTTTACTAGATCAACATACACTTGTAGTATTTAGACAGGGATTTAATTTCTTAGAAACCACTCAATCAATCATTCACCAAAATTATAGGATGTTTTCCTATACATAGAATTATCCCTAGGGTTCTTAATAAATTATTTTAGTAATAATACCCAAATATTACTAAAAATTTCTATGATAATAACTATATAAACCCATGCATAATACACATATTATTACATGTTTTTTGGACATAAATATCCAATAAGTATAACCAAAATATCGTGAGGCCTAGTATCTTTAGAAGACTAGGTTCATAATATGTCAAAAGAAAACTAAGAAATAAAATCCTTATTTTATTATCCATAATGATATCATAAATTCATTTGATCTCCTAAAATAAGTTAGGAAACCAGGTAAATACATAGACAATATGGGTGAGCTACAAAATCCTAGTAAGTGAATAAACATTATAAAGAAACATAACATGATATCATAAAAGAAAAGGCTCATGACTAATCACATTAGTGCATAAAATAATGAACATGGTATCATAAGACCATAGTAAAATAATATATGTTGTAGAAATATATAACATGACATAAACATGAGTTAAGGATAACGTCCCAAATAATATCACATGGTGGAAAAAGTCCCATTATGGATCATGTTTACTCCCTAATCCCATACATAATTTCCAATGAGACTAAATATTTAACCAATTAATTAGATAACTATATAATATTAACCATCGTAAAATTTTAATGATTATTTATGCCACAAAAATAAAATAAATCACAAGTTAAAAACATAATAATTTCCCATGGAAATAAAATGGGTTTCATAATCTTGCCTCATATCAATATCAAAGGAAATTTCAAAATGAAGGCTTTTGAGAGATGAAAACAAGGCATGTATTACCCCATAAAATGAGGGGAGAATAATATAAGTAAATATGTGAGATATATATATATACATACATAATTTTTAATCATTTCATAACTATAAAGAGAGATATAAAGTGAGTTATAGAGATAATGGTTATAACATGAAGAAAAAGGGTGGTTTAGAGATATCCCTTACCTCGAGCCTGATTCATCAAGTGCATTCTTTATCATATAAAATAATAAAATCATGTTAATTATTTACTTGATTAATGAAATTTTTCGAGTTTATTTTTAATTTTATTTTATTTATTATCATTTTATATTCAATTACTTAATCATTTAGGTTCAATTCAGACGGTTTGCTGATGTTCAGCTCATATGTCAAAAATCACATTGGAATGTTTATTAAGGTCAAAAAGATTATTATTTAATAATATATATAATAATAATGAGATAATTATAATTTTTATACATCAACTAAACTTTTAAAATCAATCATTAAAGATGATTATAAAGAATGAACTATGTTACAATTATGGAGATGGTAGGTTGTACGTACGCATGAGTAACATTTCCATTTTTTAAAGACCATGATGGAAAGAAGGTAAGGGTTATTTGTATTTACATAATGGTAATTATATCATTAATATCATATTATTTCCATAAATAGACTTATATATACCATTAATTTGATTCATTAATAAAAAATGAATTACATCGCTACATGGAGGTGATAATCTACACATACGCATGAACGAAGTTATCATTTTTATAGGAATGGAAAGGTAAGAAAATATATTACATATTAATTTTCCATAATTATAAATATTTCATGAATATAATATAAATAAATTAAATCTATCTTCATGAACATCTGTGAGATGCGATGTTGGAAAATGAATTACATCAGTTCGTGTGGCGGCAGTTTGTCGTACACATGAACGATGGTTTCATTTACCACTTTATGGAAGAGGGGATGTATTAAGGTTATATCATAAATAGAATAAATTCACATTATATGGGATATATTTTTTCTATTATATAATAATGGTTGAATAATATTTTATGGGGGTGTTAGAAGAATGAAAACAAAAATGCTTGATTAAGAATTATACCTCTTCTTCAGACAACCTCTTAAGGTTTACACCAAAAGATCCCCTAGGTTGGTTTTATAATAAAACCAAGGGCTATATTACTTGGGTGGGTATTTAAGAAATATATTTTTTATGTATTGGAAAAACTAAAGGATCTATAAGTTTGGAAAGTAGAGGAGAGGAGGTGTCCTTTTATAAGTAGAGGAGAGGACCCACAAGGGAATTTCTTAAAATAATGCAGAATGATAAAGTCATTCCCAAGAAAAATGATTCCAATTTGAGATATATTTTAAGGTATCATATTATAAGTTTGAAATATTTTCATCCAATAGGATTTATAAAATTTTAATTTAAAAAATACCCTCATCTTTTGGTTTAACCCCCAGTAAACTTGTTTTAACCTTAACCACATAAATTAATATTTATTGTTTTTACAATTCATTATGGCCAAAAATTAATTTTAAATTATTAAATAATATTAATTATTCTGATTCAAAAAATATAATACATTTTATCAAATTAAATTAACATAATAGTCATAATTTAATTTAAAAAATGTACCCGCAAAACCTATTGAAAATGGTTTTTCAAGAAATAAACATTTCAAGCATAAGATGAACTTATATTAACTCTATGACTAGTAATCATTAATATATGAATTAAAATTAATATATATAGATATAAAATCTATATATTCAATTTAAATAATTCCTCATTAAGGGTTATTTTATTTAATTAAAATGGAGAAATATTATACTCTTAATAACAGTTTTAAGAAAAATGTGTTTTAAGCCTAAAAATAAACTTATATTAAAATATTTTATAAAATAATTCAAATTTAAATTATTGGATTAAATATAAAAAAATAATTATTATTTTATTTTTAAATCAAATTAAAATTATAATGGGACATTTAAATTATTTAATTTATTAATAAGAAAAGACAATTTGGTAAATATCGTTATTTTTTATTATTTATTGAAAAATCATTATTTTCTTATAAATACCACAATTTAAACCTATGTTAAATTCAACATAAAAAATTCAAAAATTATTTTTATTTTATCAAATAAATTTTTCTAATTTTTTTAGAAATTAATTATAATATTTTCTCAAAAAAAATCAATTAAAATCATTTTTGAGGAAAACATAAGTTTTAAAGAATAAAATTTTATTATTAAAAATTGTGTGATTATTTCCTAAGAATTTATCAATATATTTATATTTATTAGGAATTATATATATATATCCTAAATTTTTTATTTCTATTCATACCTGTAACATCCCGAGTTTGAATAAAAGAGTTATTAGTATTTTTTATTTAAACAATATTTCAATGTTAGTAATAATAGTAGAACAAAATATTAAATAAAGAAATTATAAAATAAATTTATTAAATATTATTTTTACTAGATATTTTTATCAAATAAAATTATATCGAAAAACTAACAACAACTAAATTTTGTTTGGATATAATAAATAAATAAAATTTTGTAAGGAAATATATATATATATATAAGTGATTTTTTTTGTTAAAAAATAAATATTTGAATCATATTTAAGGTTATAAATTTTATCATTATATTTTATTCACAAATTTTAAAGTTAATATAAAATAATTAATTACGAAAATATTAATAAAATTTCTTAAAAACAAAAGAAATAATTTATAATTCATATAAAATGATTTGTAAGATAATTATAAAAATATATGAGTATTATTTTGAATTATAAAATTTATTTAACATACTATAAAATATCAAATTTGTAAATATATTATGATAATCCTATTGTTATTTCAAAATTCTAGATATTATATAAATATTATCATTAGTTTTAAAACAATAAATTGTTTTTATAAAGTATATGAAATAATTAAGTTTATTTATTTTTAGTTATGATTTTGTTTTATAATATTTTATCAATATAAATATGTTATAAATATGTAATAATTATGTTAAAAAAATTTAATAAATTAATTAAATTGATTAAATAATGATAAATGTTTAAAAAATGAAATAAATAAAAAAGAGGAGAAATTTTTTTAGGGTCCTGATTTTTAGGGGTGAGGACAAGCTATTTAGGGAATGGAGGGTTTCTAAGCGGTGCATCATCAGGAGGAACCGAGGGTGTCGAAGCTGACCATGATAGAGGTCAAACCGGGAAGAGGGTCCGACTAAGGGCTCATGCTTGGATGGGTTCCTCATCCACAATGAGGAAGGGAACCAGATGCCAAATGATATTCAAGAAACTAGAGGTAGTTTAGGGGTTTTGTGTGTTTTCATCATGAGGGTTCACTTGTAGTTAGGGTTTCTTAAGAAAACATCAAGTTTTAGATCATAGGGTCTCCGATTTTCTTCAATCTAGAGAGGTAGGCCTTTGTTTTCCTTCATAGGTCCTGACTTTATTTATATTTAACTTTGAAGTTTATCATTTTGTTTTTTATTTCATGTTCATCGATGTCATCAATTATTATGGTACGTTCAATATTTTTCTCTGATTTTGGATTATAAATAGAAATTATTTCATTTTAGTTTTCATTTTTTTTGATTGTCACTATTAAATTTATTTTATATTATATCTATCAAAATTTTGAGATTTTTTCATTCTTTGGGTGAATTTGTTTTAGAAAATGAATGAATATATAAATTATATATTTTATTTTTTTATCTGCGTTGACACTCATCTTGTTCTTCAAGCTTGCATATGTCATTGTTTTGATATCCATGAGAATCTCCTTAAGTTCATCCTTTGATAAGTGTTTAGCCTTTTGTATATTTTTTTATCACCACATAGTGAGGATATGGATATAAAAGCATTTTATCATTGTGAAAATGAAATAGAAAAACCAACCAGTTTGTACCAAGAGAGAGACTTTGAGCGTGTCTTAAGTAGCAGGTCTTCAACATTTGTCTTCATTTTGAGTAAGGAATTTATTTTCTAAAATTTAATGATGATTATATGGTCTTATCCATATTTATAATTATGGAATATTTCTTAAAATACATCCAGCACACAAAATAGTTGTCCTTTTATATTTTAAAATGGGATTTTGATTTTCTTTATATGGTAAGAAATTATATTTATTTCAAAATTAAATTTAAATGCAAATTTTTCTACTATAAGTGAAACATTTATTTCAACATATTTACTTTTAAAAAAAAGAAAATATATTTATATGATATTAATATAAAATTATTTTATTTTGAAATTATGTTTTCATATTTATTTATGATGATAAGTTTGGGTTTTATATGGACCCTTATTACTTTTATAGGAAATTATTCATTAATTTTATAAAAGATTTTATATTCTTTTAAGAATTTATATTTATGATATAAAACAATAACAAATCCTTGCTTGTTATTGTTAAATTTTTAATTTTATAAGGGATTTAATATTACCAAAAACTATATGTTTATATTTCTAATAATAAAATGTATATTCTCATTTTATTATAGTAAGTATTAAATGATTAAAACTATCATGTCATATGTGAAAAGTGCATGTAAAATCATGGATATCATTTAAAATATAAGATATGGTCATCATATTAACTCATGACATATCATGCATACATGTACCAGTTTAATTATTTATGTCTATATGAGTATTAAATAAAGTATATATTTGTAGGAAACTACTTTTGAAATGATTTTATGAGTTTTAATGAATACATGAATGTTAATTATATTTAATGTATATAATCAATGTCTGATGGATATAAGATTCGGTTGCTTTAATAATTCTTATGATAGTATATAAATATATATATATATATATATATATATACTTATAAATGAATGTATTGACATGTTTTTTTAAAGTACAAAACTCCAGTGAAAGTATATATATAAGTAAAGAAAGCTAAAACTGTTTTTTATAAAATCCAAAACTTGAACACTGTAAATATGGTAGGGAATTAGGGAGTGAATCCATCTCTTTGAAAGTGGTAAGCCCAAGACAACCTTATATATTTCAAGAATCATTAGTGTTTTTTTCATAATATTATATATTTATTTCATAAAATTCACTAGAATATGTTTAATGAAATTTTAAAACATAGGTATTTTTAAAAGTGTTATAATATTTTTAAGGTGTAAGTAATTTCAATAATGTTTTCAAAAGGTATTTCTAAATGTATTTTCGAAATTATTTTCAAAATAATATTTTAAAATAATTTATCAATGATTTTTAAAACCCCTTACTAGGAAATTTAATGATCACCCTATGTTTTAAATTTATTTTCATAGGTTGAGTAGAAATTCTTTGAGGAGGAAGTGCACACAAAGTCTTTTTGTCTATTTTTTTATTTTGTATAGTTTTGTTATGTTTTAAGGTTTATATCTAATTCTCCAAAACTATGACTATTAAATGTTCTTGTAATGTATTAAATATTGTATATTTTTTTAGTTCCATTTAAAAAATATAAACAACGTTTATATGTGATGAATTCAGAAGCGTAGGTTCAGATCGTTACAATACCCACCAATTAAATGCCTAGGTTATAACTGCCATATTTAAATAATCATGGTTCATTTGGGATCAACATTTCTTGTCTCATATACTACCAAACATATTTTTATTTTTAAAAACTCAAGGTGTTACATTTTGGGGACCATTTCAGCTGGGGTTTTCACCTTTGTAAAATGAGGACTTCTAAAATGCCATGGATAGGTCATTTTAATGGGCATGTAGAGCCGAATTGAATGGAGGTAGGGTTTAGTGGTGAAATAGAAATCCCAGATTCAATACATCGTTTCCTTGAGCATGGTGAAGGAAAATAACCAATGATTTTTGTGATATGCAGTGGTGGTTCTTGTGGTGGTGGTCCCAGTGAGTTTTAATGAATTTTCAAAACATATGAGAAATAAATGGGTTTTTGGATCTATCAAATCCATGGATATCATATCTCCTTTGAATATTTTAAATTCCTTGTATTTTAGGGAGAGGGTTACTCGACCCTATATAAGAGTATAGGTCGGCCAATTTTTTAGGTTCAACCTGGTTTCCATTCACTCAAACCTTTATGTGATTTTAGGGTTCTATTGGTTGTTTTTCTTCCCTTTAAATTTCATTCTTATTAAATTAATGTAAATTTACTTCTTCTAAATTGTGGTATCTTTTTCCTTCCCTTAATTGGTTTCCTCTTTATCTTCTTCTCCAGTTGGTAGCAATATCCTTAGTGTGAGGTTATGTGAATCCATATTGATGTATTGATAAAATGTCTCATGTTTCAAGCATGTTTAATCTTTATTTGGTTTCAATGGTGTTTGGTTTCAGTCATATTCCTATAGAGTATCTCAGCTTCTTGAGGTTGTATATTTCTGAACTTATCATTATATCTTCTGGAGTAATTATTATGGAATGATCATGCTCTGATTCCTTTCTTGTGGTGTTCTTTCATACCATTATTTTTTTGGTGATGTGTTTTAATGGTTTCTGTGAAAAAAAATAAAGGATTAAAAGAAACACCATAAAGTATGTATAAAATTAAGAGAGAGTTTTAACTGGTTAAAAGAAATTGAAAGGGGAAGGATTGTGTTTGTGTGATTTATGATTATCATGTTTTTTCTTTTATTGAATTGTAGTAATTGAATTTTAATGTTATGTTTACTTTAGTAATAATTTTTTTTGATAATTCATGATGTGGTTTATATTATTGTTAGATACTCCCAAAATTTAATAATCAATTAAAGGAGGCAAAAATATTGGAAAATTACATAATGTAAAATATGAATCATGTTAATGAAATGTTGGTGATTTATATTTTTCATTGTTTGTGGTTTCATTATTGGGAAATTTGGTGTGGTGAATGTCAATGTTTATTATGAATTCCCTAAATATTTCTTAAACTTTTTTGTGAAATGGAAATAAGAACTGTGATAATAATTAATAATGGAAGTGGGTTATAGATGATTGGTAAATAAAAGTAACGAATGTTTATATCTCAAGTAAATGATTTGATTGATGAATATATTAATATAGAATATGATATGGAATGATGAATGACTGGGATGACTGGGAAAGGATAAATGAATTAATGATAAATTAAATGTGGCTAAAAATAGGTGATTAATAGAGAAATTGAATAAAAGGGTTTTGTGGACTTGTTGTTTGTGAGAGCTCCTATTTATGGTTACTAGTTGCATTTTTGTGGATATTTTCTTATTTTAATACAGGTTGTTTGATGTATGAGTGTTATATTATGGCTTGAAATTCTAGAAGTGGTGTGGAAGAAGGAAATATTTGGTTGGAATATCATGGGAAATAATGGCTCTCAATTCTTACACATCTTATATAGGATATAATTGATTTTCGTAGTTATATATATATATATATTCATGGGTTGTAATGGCACAATGTTAGTATATATGCATGGGTTTTGATAGATAGAATTCAAAAGAGAATGCTATGTGATGCTTTACAAGCTGAGGTGTGGTAATTTATAGTTGGGGCATGCATGATTGGGAGATGGGATGAGGTTTATGATCTACATATTCCCAATACACTAGTACTAGGAATGGTTAGTGTTGGAAGGAGATGTACATGAAAGGATGAGGGAACAAGGTGGATGTACTTTGTGTTTACATTGTCCTACTGATGGATGGTTTGGAAAGTAATGACGTTTTTGTGTTTGTGGAAATGTGGTTGCAAATGTGGATATGCGGGATCATAGTGATGCAGTTACAGATTCATGGAATAATGATTGATGATATGTTATAGGTGTTAACTCATACTAGACCCCTTACTTTGAAAATAGGTTGATTCTACCATATTTCTACTGTTTTGAGTGGGAGAACTGCTGGGTGATAGGTTTATGCTAAGATAAACATATTCTAGGTCCAGAGGAGGAATTTTTGTGGCGATGATTATGGATTTGAGGTTTGGTTGTTTTTTAATGGTGGTTTTGGTTATAGATATAGAGGGGGAAACAAAATAGAATGGTGGTTGTAGTTTTTTTAATGTTATTTTTTTTTATTTATGATGTTGATGATTAACTATTTTCTTGGTTGGTTTCACTACCTAATATTATTTAATATTTATTACACAAGTACGTTGATCTATTTAGAGGAAAGATATTAATTAGTACTCCCAAGTGATTATCCCACCATAATTTTCTATTGTTTGTAGGATAGATCACTAGATCTAGAGCTACTGTTTGGGTAGCATGGATAGAGTTGGATATTGGATTTTTTAAGACCCGAGAACACTCTAAGGGGGGAGGGGTGAATCAAGGTGTCAACGTTTTCTTTCAAAGAGACAGATCTTGTCTCCACATTGGTTAGAACTTATTAAACCATTCAAGTGTAATTATTAAACACCCGTATACAGAAATAGAAACACAACACATGAGTTTTACTTGGTTCACCACTAAGGTATAGTACAAGGAGCATACGTTGATAGACTTTCAATAGTACCTAAATCCACTAAGCTTCACTATATTTTTTAGATTATAAAATATCAGACACGGTCACTCCCTTCTTAGCACATTGCCTTTACATGAATTTTAGTAACAAAACACTGCATCTCTGGGATCTCTTCTGTAAAATCACCCTTTCTCACTAATTTGGGTGAAGACTTACACAATTTATCAACATGAAGGTCACATAAATATATTGGTAATATAAGTATTTTTCACAAATTATCATGAGACTCTTCTTGCACCATAGTCCTGAATTGATGCACTTGAATGCACTATTCACTCAAACTAGATGTTTTAAAATGTTGTTCACATAAGTAGCATTAATGAAATTCTCTCCTTTGGAAAACCTAATTTTTTATTCAAATATTATTCATATTTCTAAAAAAACATACTTTCATGAAGTTCCTAGTCTTTACGAACCCTTAGGCATCCATAGAACTCAAAACTATCATGAATATATAAGCCTTCATGAAACTCCCTTTACTAAAATATATTAGTGTCAATTATTTATTAACCATTATTTTCATGAATATTGTGTTTTTGAATAGTTAATCACTTGTGAAAGAATCACCTTCTTATAAAACGTTCATGAAATCAAAGCAATACACCATTTTTTCAAACTCTCTCAATGTACCAAATGATGATCAATTTCCTATTTATAGACATTGCCTCCTTTTCAAAGCTTTCAGTCTCACCACAACCTTTTCATGAACTTCTTTATTCATGTTTATGAAGCTCCTTTCCTACACTAAGCATTTCTTAAATTTTCTCATTCACGAAGCTTCTTGCAATTGTGTATCTTATCGTCTTTCCATCGCGCCTCATCCATTCTCTATGAAATCTCTTTCACAAACCTTCAAAACATCATAACACCATATTCCTTCATGAATATTCACATCATCATGAAACTCCAACCTTCATGAAACTCTATATTTTTCATATTTTAAAGAGTCGGTCCTAGAAATCAATATTTTATGAAGCTTGTCCCTTACTCTAGATTTTGAGCTCCAAAAATTTGTAAAACACTAGGAAATGACATCACCTTTAACACTGAATCCACCTACATTGTAAGATCACTTATCTTGAAAACTCATTGATCAACCCAATTTGGATTGATTGAAAACACAAACCAATCCATTTCTAGATATGAAAAACCTTGGTTCCAACAACTTTCTATTTAGAGTTTTTTATATGTGTTCTTTGATGTTTCACTTTTTTAATTTAATAATATTTTGGGTTGTGGGAAATATTTTATGGAATGGAAAACCTTTGTAATTTTCTGGTGAATACCCCTTTATATCTTTTATTCATATCTTTTTAGGGTAATTACTTATATACATGTGACTTTTACACCCTTGGCACCAGTTTCCAACTCGAGGCCTACTGACAGTAGTACTGAGGTATCATTGTCTCCCTTTTTATGTTGTCGAACTAGGAGGGGTACCATTGGAGGGAGGGTTTTGTGAAATGTGAATTATATATGGGTTTAGTAGGGAAATAATTTTATTTAACATAACCACTAAGGAAGATGAGAGATTTCTTATTACACATATATTTAAGATACCTTGTGAAAGGTTGTAGAACCCTTAATAGTGAGGAGACTAAGATGGAAACCTATATCATGGCCCCATGTGATCTATAAAAAGGACCATGAAAACCAACTTAGCATGTTTTTTGAAAAATTCACTTATTACATGGAAGAAAATTTTGAATGGGTTCATGCATTGTTGATATATGTTGTATTTATGTTAAAATTTAACTTTTAGATATTTTTTGGCATTTATCTATGTGATACTAAATATAAAAATAATGTAATCTTTAAAATTTTGTAGAACTCTTTTTTAATAAATTAATTTGTGTAAGTTAAAATATACTTTCTTAAAATTCAGGGCTTGATATGGTTTTTTTGATATGCCAAGTTATTTTTAAAATCTGATGACTAAAAGGATGATAGTTAATAAATCTATAACAAATTTTAGGAACTAAAATTTTTATTGTTAATATAGTATGATAATATTCTTTCATTAATAATGAACCATGTTTAATGGATTTTTATTTCTAAAAAATATGGATCCTTTCTTGTTTGGGAATTCCTTTTATGAATTAATATTTAATTTAATATGATTTTTAAAGAATTTTTTTCTACAATATGTTTTATATTAAAATTTTTCTTAATATGAATTTTTATTTATGTGTTAAGCTGGACTAATAATTTGTAAATTTGTTGAAATTAAATGAAATTTTTATGTATAAGTCTATCTAACTGAGAAGAATACTATAGTTATAGATTTTTATTATATAGAATGTATGACTTAATTAATGGAATAAAGTATTCATAATAAATATTATTCTAGGTAGGAATTAATGATGTATAATTTAAATCAATAAATTATGTGGTGTGTATAAACTAATTGTTATTTTCATGACCCCCCCCCCCCCCTCAAATGATACCCTTCTTTGGTTGGAAATGATGACTTGTAAGAACCCCAAATCTCACATCCAATAGACCAAAAGTTGGATACTATCACTAATATAAATAAATTAGAAATCCCAATACATATGTGTAATGCCATAAAAATAGAATACAACATAAAAGAACCAAAAAAATCCTTGGCAGTGACCACAAACTTTGGAAACTCCTAAACAGCCACTTTGTGCTTATAACACCCATGTCAATCCCCAACCATATCCTACATCCCTAAAAAATAATTAATATATACGTGGGTTTATCATATTGGGATAAAAAGTAGGATCATCCCTTGAACCTCTCATGAAAATGTGAAAGAAGTATATTAAATCCCAATGAGTATTAAAATTAAAGAAACTCATTTCCCATGTAGGTAAAACTATATCCTATACTCACAAGGATCACTCATCAATAATCATATAAAAGTAAGAATATAAATATCAAAACATATATGTTATAAAAGTACATTTCTTCCAACTCCCCACTGGTTTGTGGCTCTTATTCCACAATACCAAATTTCATGTTCTCCCATCCCCTCCATAAGTCATCTTATACCATGTGAATTTATAACACTACTCATGGAATCACATCCATAACCAATATTATGCTCAAAATAAATTACATATCATGCACCATGAATTATACATTGAGCCACCATATCATATGCATGTAATCCTATGTAAAACTATAGTCACCAAAATTGGATAAAAGTAATTGTTATAACCTTAATCTGCCACAACCCACACATATATGTATAGTATAACTAAGATACATAACATCCCAAGTAGACTTATACCCTTTACCTTAATCCATTAGATCCCAAATATGCCTGCACATCATCCTACACCAAAGGGATAACAGGTATGGCGGAAAAATCATCCATTCATTCCTCACAAACATGGATGTTGGCAAAAACATCCATACCCAAATACATTAGGAATCAGATACCCACTTTAATAATATAGTGAAGAATATGAAATCATAAAATATAAGCATAAATATCATGAATAACCACACTAATTTCATCTTACAATATTTAGACTCAACTGTAGCTATCATACCATATGATACATGGATACCACCTATATGGCCTAGGATACTAGATTCCATACATGCACAGATTCTTCAAGATTCACCAACATTAACCATTTTCACTCAATAATTTGAAATTATTATACATTAACTTCTTAAAACTTTTACAAATTCTTTTTTAATCAATTAAATTCATTATATGAAAAAATTATTTATAATTTTTTGTTAAAATTCCTTAATTTTCATCACATTCTCATTGGATATATAAGCTAAAAATAAAATAGTTTTTATTATTACATAATTAAAACATTAAAAAACATACCATGATTTCATTTTTTTTTCATTCACTATTCTATAATATTGGTATTCTAGGACTCATGATAAGCTACCACATAGAGATTCACACATGGTGCCTAAACCAACTATAGTAGGCTGTTGGGAACTAAAACAAGCAACCATCAGATAACTATCCATTAAAAAAATGAAATAATGATGATATTTCTTAACTCTCAACCCATACCTGAGAGACACATCAAAAAACCTTTCACAACAACCCAATAAATAGGAAATAACTTCTCTTAACCAGAGTAATATATTCCCATCATCCTTTACACAAAAAAGGGAATAAGAAATCCACACTCTCATCTTTTTTCATTCACCCATTTTATTGAACCAACCCACAAACATAAAATTAGAACAAGGATTTATCATCTAGACTTTACATTCATGTCAATAAATATTTTTAGTACACAAACATAAGAGGAACCCATTTATATCACACCAAGGCATTCATGTCTTTAACAATCAAGAATGGTCTATATCTATCCCAAGAAATTTTCCCCCATGCCAAACCTTTTATTTATCATTATGAATTTACTAATTCATTATGTACAGGTTTTAGCATGAAGAAAACAATCATCATCATCTATCATATCTATGAACCAACCATAAACCTGCATCAAGAAATTATTTCATATTCAACATTTTTGAAGGAATAATGGAAAATAACTTCTCATGTATCTTTCCTTAATCAGTTAATCATTACCATATTTATTTTTTTATATAATTTTAAGAATATCAAAAAATTTAAACAAAAAAACAATCATAGTAAGTAAGTAACACACTATATAGTAGATCAGGAGAGGCATCATGAACAAAGCATCAACACATGTGATCATAACATACCTTCAAATTCATTTTAAATTATTTTTATTTTCATAATTAGGTTTATTCCACCATTTAACTAAATAATCAAAATCATGATAAATCTAAATCAACTCATAAAAAGGAGATATAAAAAATCCTCTATCTCATGGATTTTAATATTCTATGAGAGTGAATTAAATAGACATCATTGATATCTAATCATTTATCCCTTAAGAAACTTTAAATACACATTGAAATAACACCATTGAAACAACATCAAACAATAATAAGAAACTCCCAAAAAATAATGGAAACTAACTACCATTTCTTGGAAGGATAGAATATGAGAGTCCAGAACCAAACCAAGAAGATGAGACTCACCTACAATCACTAACAAATAATCTATAGAATATAAGGGTTAAATCCAAGAAATAGGAGACCTAAAAACTATTTAATTATCCCTTAGTTTATATATGGTTTGATAAAGGGGGAATTAAATATTAATATTTCAAATGAGTATAATAATTTATACACAAGAAATAATTTAACAGCACTATTATGCTTCCTTCTTGGACATGTCATAACCCTTAGGGTTTTTACCCATACTACGGTGTAGTAAAGAGGAACATGTTGCAAGGTTTTGAATTCAATCACACCCTCTGGAATCAATGGAACTATACATGTTTATGTTACCCAGATACCACAACCCCAAGTTAAGGATTTGGTGTAATCTATGAAATAAGTTGGAGTGGTCCCCCAAATGATAGAGAAAGGAAACCTAATCCCTATGGAACCATGGTGAAACCTATAACCACACTTCGTCTACCCATGGATCAATATAGATTCCAAAATCCTACATCATGATCCTCTATTTCATAAGAACCACACTATTCTGCATGAACTACATCCAAAACCCACCACACCATAATCCAAAGAATTGTGATATAATCCTCCCTTCCACAAGTAAACACACAACTCAAAACCACTTATACCTATCAATCTATATTATCAATGTAGATACCCAAAGCTTGTCGTACATGGACATTAAATTACTTTTGAAAAATACTTAATACATAACAAAAATAGACACCAAAGGACCGTAATAGTTTAGTGTCTTTGGAAACTCGGAATATAATCTTCTAATCTTAGTGAAAGATCTTCAACATATCCCATAAAGATCTTCCCCTTTTATTTTCTATCTAAAACCTTTATTTAAATCTTGGGGAAAAGAAAACATAAAAATGGTGAGCTCAAATGACCAGTAAGGGTAAACATAGAGAATGAAAAACAATCCATAAACATTTGAATGCAAAAACTTGAACATAAAGCCTAAATATCAAAATCTTGAGCGAGGACATAAATCTTGAAAGTATGTAAGGAATATATCATAAAGGAACATTAATCATGATAAAATAACATGGGAATAAAACATGTAATTGTGGAAAACCATTAAGAACATGATATGATTTCCATAGTAGCCAAGGAATTGCTGCCAAGACCATCTTAGTGGACAAAGTCCCTTTCTGAATCGAGTTCACTCCTTGTTCCAATCCTGTATCACTGAACCAGATTAACTTACCATTCCAGCCATGTCTATCTCATGAGATATAAATCTTTACCCAATGAATTGGAGGGAGATATAGGTCCCACCCATCTCATAATGAAATCATTATTACTTGTGCCACAAAATAAACATAAATCATTCATCATAACCCAAAGAGTAAAATGGGTTTCATAAACATCATCCCATCATAACATAATCCATATAGAACAAATAGATATCATTTCATAATAAGAAAATTGAAACCATTTAAATCATAAAGAACATATACTTGAAATATAAACATATGAAATAATGTCATCTTAGATGGAAAATGGTTTTGATAAAACACTTGAAATGAATTCTTGAGAAAAATATCCTTTCTTCTTCAAAATCATTTTTTTTTCACAAAATGTCATGAAATTATAAAAGAAAAGGATTTTGTTGAAGATAGTAATGAAATATTGTTGATTAATTTTCATTAAAATAATTAATTATAAAACCGTAAAAATCCATTCATTCTATATAAGTTAAAAAAACATTCTCCTCGTACTTTTGCCGGAAAAGTCAAAAAGTACCTCGTATGGTAAAAAAAAAGAAAGATTCCTTCCATACAATGTGGTAAAAGTAAAAAGGGGTAAAAATGAATTTAAACATACATGTAAGAAAAGTAAACATTTTATGAAAACATTTTGAGAATATATGGACATGGATAATAAACATAACCCCGGTAAATACTTACGAATAAACAATCTCGGATAAGAATGAGATTGGAATAATTATCCCTTACCTTAGGTCTGATATGCTTCATATGTATCAAAACCTCCTATATAATGATTTAAATAATGTAATTTACTTATTACAGAATCATATTAATTCTTATGATATCATATATGGTTCACTTATGACTTTACATTACCCGTTCTTTTGTAAATTCCATGTTAAAGTAGCGTTTTGGGTAAAATCGTTTTATTTATCGTACGCGTTTGGAATTGTTGTTCTTGATATTATTATTACTTATATCATGATTTAATTACTTCCAGAATGTAAATAATGATTTATATATCATATATATTCAGTATATATATATAATAGATAGATAAATGAAATAAAATACACCATTCATGGAGACGGTAGGTCGTACGTACGCATGAACGCTGTTTTCTTTTCCTTATTGACTTGAATGGAAGTAAGTAGATGACATATATATATATATATACATAAATCAAGTATCATTATTATGTCATATATATCATTATTATTCATTATATATACTTTATAATCATTCTTTAATGGTTAACATGGATAATGAATCTCATCGTGTCGTGGAGATGGTAATCCGTACGTACGCACGAGCGATGATATCGTTCCCATAATTATTGAATTGAATTGGATTGGATGATATAATATCTCAGAATAATTATTATGTTATAATAATAATATATAGTTATTATTTACACCATTATACTCATCCAAGTATGGTGGTGGTGGAAAAACAGATTACACAACGGCGTGGAGACAGTATTTCGTACGTATGCACGCGCGGTGATTTTGTTTTCCGTAGGATGGATAGAAGGTGAAATGGGGTTGTTTCATATTTATGATAACATATCAGTATATAAGTAATAATTATGTTATTACTTTATAATTAAAAAACTAAAGAAGAGTAATATAAGAAGAAAGAAACTTGAAAGAATCGGTAGAAGAGATTACCTCCTCTTCGACGCACCTCCTTTAAACTTCTTCTTAGGGAACTAGAGTTGGTCTTTTGAGAACACAAAAACCTATATGATATAACTATAGAGGTTTAGAAGAGTAATTTTCAGGGTTTTTCCGAGATTCAAGGCTCAAAAGGGTGTGAAGAGAAGAGGGAAGGGGTGCCCTTTTTATAAAGGAGGAGAGGGGCACCTTTGGAAAAACTTAAAATATTATTTTATAATAAAGTTATATTCGGTTTATAATAGTTTTAAATTGATTTATTTCGAAGATAAAGTGGGTATGGGTCGAAATAATCTCAACCAATAGGTTTTATACAAGTTTAGGTTACTATTTTAACCTTATCATTTAGATTTAACTCTAAGTTAAATAATTTTACTTTACCATGTCTTCTTGTTTTCTTACACTATATGGTTAATAAACTAACTATAACAAGCCAAAAGAACCCCAAGTGGTTCATTATTAATATATAAAACCTTATCTAAGTTATTTTTCCGAACCTTATATTTTTAGTAATATTATAACAATTAATAATATAATATTTGTTTTAAAAACTATTTTATGTCAATTTTGACACTATTTGGTAATTGATTTTTATGAAAATCATAACAACATGATTAGTTCGAAAAAAGTTAATTAAATAAATACTGACATGTGATATTAACCTATAAAATTAGTGTAATTCATAAAATGTCTCAAATTACATTTATTTGGGTATTTATAATATCAATTATTTTAATATTTCATTATTTAGGTAATTACTACATCACCATTGTGTAATAAATAATTTACATTATTTAATGTCTAAAAATTATAAATAAAATACCATTAGTTATGAAATATTTTTATCTTTCTAATTAATATTTATAGTTGAATTTATCCTTTGTATAACCCTATATTAAAAATGTTTTAGTTATTAAACTTTAATTTTAACTATTTTAACTCTTTTTTAAATAAAATAATAATAAATGTCCTAATCTAATATAAGTGGACCTAAATGATAATATTATATTCCTAAGGTTGTTTTTGGTCGAATGATACTTATCCAATAGAATTATAACATGTTTTAGGGTAATAACAATATCATTTTTACCCTTAATTACCCTATTTACTTTTAACCGTGGTAAATAAAAGTAAAAAGTTACTATTCACCAAAAAAAATTATCTTATTGAACCACATTTTACTCCTTGATATTAACTGTGTCTATTGGATTTTCAAAATTCCACTCACAAAAGCGGTAAAATTATGTTTTCTGTAAATTTTCATATTCTCCTAGGATGTGGGTAAAAGACGGTAAAAAGTTCAATAAAATTTTTATATATGTAAAATTATTATAAAATAACTCCAATGAATTACATTGAACATATATAGGTATTATGTATCAATTTTTACCTAAAATAAATTTAAATAAAATAAATAATTATTTAAATAAAAAGTCGGTTTTTAAATAGTAACCTAGTGTTTTCACTATTAATCAAAAATTTAAAGTTTTCAGAAAAATACCGAAAATTCATCCTATGCTAATTTCGATATTCCAGATCCAAAAATTAAGTCCATTTTGAAAGATAAAATTTATAAAATTTCAAAAGGTGGATATTACTATTCATAACGGCTAGTTCATAATAATATTATAATAATATCTCGTTTAGTGAAACTTGGTATTGCATACTACAGACGCTATCGAAGAAGGTCTTGATTGTGTGTAATGCAAGCCAAGTCAGGGATGCGTGTAGTAAAATCTCTGTTTGGTGTTGTGTATAACATAATCAAAACTTATTTCATCTATACATTAAACAAAATCTATACTTAATGTTACATAGAATAATTTCAACAAAACGAACTTGAAATTGTGTGTAACACGAGCCAAGAATAGTGTTGCATATACTGCAAGATAATATGGTGTTGCATATAGTACAAGCTAATCTTGGTGTAGTGTATAATAGAAGACATCAAAGAAATTAAAAATAATATCTCATAAAATCTCGAGGTGTTACATTCTACCCCCCTTAAAATGATTTTTGGCCTTGAAATTCGTCGGGGTTATAAATCATTTACTACTTGTAAGTTTATTTCATAGAAACCCACATCGTAAAAAGTAATACTAAATTATTATTTTAAAAAGTAGCATTAGAAACATAATGGATACCCAAAGTAACTCATCACTGGGTTTCCACATAGGATAATATAGGTGAAAATATGGATATAGAATAGAAATCCAACCATCAACTTCTGATGAAGAGTGGTAGAGGACATGGAAATGAAAAAACCAACAATCACAAAGCCATAAATTTTTGATGATATAAGTTACCATCTAATTCATCAGATATATGGGCACTAGGACAACATTTTTGGTTTTCAAGATCATTTCCCTAAAGTTGAAGAAATTGGAATTAGAAGAAATACTTTCTTGATTTTGGTACAATCTCACCGTTGGTCGTTCCTTGGACAATTTCCACTTCATATATTAAATAAATGAAGTGGAATTTGTCATTCGTGAAGTTTTATTAGATCATGTGATAGAATGATGGGTCATTCCATCTGTCTCAAACAAAATGTTAGAAAAAGTTATCAAAAATACATAAATCCTTATATAGTGAGATTAATCATATATGGTTCCTAAAATGGACTTATACTTTATATATCATACTGCTTAATATAATAAAACTAGTTTCTACTAACCAGGGACTTCCTGTAGGCCAGTGGTAGGCTATAAAGGCCTTTCACACTTCGGTCGTGGGTTCAATTCCCGCAACCTTGTCTAACGCGACGGGTTGTCGTCTGTCTTGCAGGTTGTCCCTTTTTTTAAAACTACATTATTATAACATTCTAGCAATAATATTGAAAAAAAAAGTTCTAGCCTTAAACAATACTATCTTATGTCTAACTTAATTCATTCCAATCTTTAGGCTTATCCCAAAATACTTTGGTCCAAGCTCAAAGTATAAAGAAAACGATTACTTGAAAGGTCACATAACAACCACGTGAATACCATCATTTATCCCCCATATATCATAAGATATATCTTTTTGATCACATTCCAAACATTTGAATACCTTAATCATGTATTTTTTTTGAAACATGAATTACCATAGAACCTTAGTGAAAACATGAATGCTATCAAAATTTAACTCTTTCCACATACCAAAATCCCAAAATTTCTATATACTCAAACCATGATATCACTGTGTCCTTGAATCAGTCATGAGCTCATGAATAGTATCAAACATATTATTTTCTCCTTATCTATTCATTATGAACATATCATCTACTTTCTAGAATATTTGAATCACTTTTCATGGTTACCGGTACCATTCAACATATACTTTCAAATACTCTAGGGAAAAAATAGTGTAACAATCCTTAGATGTGTCTTTATTCCATAGTACCATTGCCTATACAACATAACTCTTGATAAACATAAATCATTCCACTACATTCTTAAACCATTGACTGATATTCAACAATTATTTCATCTCACATATCATTTGTAGTCTCTTCATCATCAACAACATAAATACTACCCATACGCCCATGCTGATTCTCTTCATGAGACTTTCCCTTAGGGAATTGGTTTTCATAATTCCCATACATTCCACATTTAAAACATCTAATCATTGTTGATGTTGTAGCAATACCATTATCCTTGACCATGGTGTTAACTGAACCTTTTCCTTTGCACTTACTGGCTTTTTTTCCTTATTTTCCACACCCAAAGAATATTCCAGTTCCTTTGAAAAATTCTCCTTGATGTCTCTTCCCACATGATTTACATGCGATAAATTGAACTTTCATTCCTCTATGATCATCATGAAACTCCATATTTCTCTTATTAGCTGAGTCGGGAAACTTACCAAAGTTGAGATTATTGATCATATTATGAGATTGCTGATTAGGAATAATAATGATGTTTTGCCTTCCAAATCCCATTTCATTTTCTTGATCATGAAGAATATCATTCCATTGTCCATCATATTCTTCATTAACATGAATCTTTCGGTTTCCAGGCATTTTCTAAAACCCAAAAAGAATAGTGTGAGAGGAAAAAATCATGCTAGGGAAAACAACATAATAAATGGGGAGTACCTTAAATATCTAACATCTTAGGTTTAATTCTAAGATCGTTACTATAATTCTAGGACTATAACATATACTTATACTTAACCTTAGGAACATCCCTAGACATACCTTAGAAATATGTCTAGGGATCTCACTAAAGTTTTCTCATCCTAGTTTCCAAAGGTTAACTAAACCTTTCCTCTGATACCATCTGTAGAGACCCAAATCTTGTCATACATGGACATTACATTACTTTTGTGGAATACTTAATATATAACAAAAACAGACACCAAAGGACTGTAATAGTTTAGTGTCTTTGGAAACTCGGAATATAATCTTCTAATCTTGGTGAAAGATCTTCAACATCTCCCATAAAGATCTTCCCCTTTTATTTTCTTATCTAAAACCTTTCATTAAATCATGGGGAAAAGAAAACATAAAAAGGGTGAGCTCAAATTCCTAATAAGGGTAAACATAGAGAACTTAAAACAATACATAAACATTTGAATGCAAAAACTTGAACATAAAGCCTAAATATCAAAATCTTAAGCAAGGACATAAATCTTGGAAGTACTTAAGGCATATATCATAAAGGAACATCAATCATGATAAAATAGCATGGTAAGAAAACATGTAATTGTGTAAAACCATTAAGAACATGATATGATTTCTATAGTATCCAAGGCATTGCTGCCAATACCATCTTAGTGGACAAAGTCCCTTTCTGAATCGAGTTCACTCCTCATTCTAGTCCTGTATCACTGAACCAGATTAACTTACCATTCCAGCCATGCATATCTCATGAGATATAAATCTTTACCCAATGCATTGGAGGGAGATATAGGTCCCACCCATATCATAATTAAATCATTCTTACTTGTGCCACAAAATAAACATAAATCATTCATCATAACCAAAAGAGTAAAATGGGTTTCATAAACATCATCCCATCATAACATAATCCATATAGAACAAATGGATATCATTTCATAATAAGAAAAGAGAAACCATTTAAATCATAGAGATCATATCCTTGAAACATACACATATGAAATAATGTCATCTTAGATGGAAAATGGTTTTGATAAAACACTTGAAATGAATTCTTAAGACAAATATCCTTTCTTCTTCAAAATCATTTTATTTTCACAAAATGTCATGAAATTTTAAAAGAAAAGGATTTTGTTGAAAATAGCCATGAAATATTGTATAGTAATCTTAATTAAAATAAGGCGTTATAAAACCGTAAAAATCCGTTCATTCTGTATAAGTTAAAAAAACATTCTCCTCGTACTTTTGCCGGAAAAGTTAAAAATTACCTCGTATGGTAAAAAAAAGAAAGATTCCTTCCATACGATGTGGTAAAAGTAAAAAGTGGTAAAAATGAATTTAAACATACATGTAAGAAAAGTAAACATTTTATGAAAACATTTTGAGAACGTATGTACATGGATAATAAACATAACCCCAGTAAATACTTACGAATAAACAATCTCGGATAAGAATGAGATTGGAATAATTATCCCTTACCTTAGGTCTGATATACTTCATACGTATCCGAACCTCCTGTATAATGATTTAAATAATTTCATTGACTTATTATATAATCATATTCATTTTTATGATATCATATATGGTTCACTTATGACTTTATAATACTCGTTCTTTTGTAAATTCCATGTTAAAGCAGCGTTTTGGGTAAAATCATTTTATTTATCATACGTGTTTGTACTTGTTGTTATTGATATTATTATTAATTATATCATGATTTAATTACTTCTAGATTGTAAATCATGATTTATATATCATATTTATTCAGTATATATATATATATAATAGATAGATAAATGAAATGAAATACACCGTTCATAGAGATGGTAGGCCGTACGTACGCATGAACGTTGTTTTCTTTTCCTTATTGACTTGAATGGAAGTAAGTAGATGATATATATATATATACATAAATACAGTAGCATTATTATGTCATATATATCATTATTCTTCATTATATATACTTTATAATCATTTTTTAAGGGTTAACATGGATAATGAATCTCATCGCGTCGTGGAGACGGTAATCCGTACGTACGTATGAGCAATGATATCATTCCCAAAATTATTGAATTAAATTGGATTGGATGATATAATATCTCAGAATCAGTATGATTTTATAATAATAATATATAGTTATTCTTTACACCATTATACCCATCCAAGTAAGGTGGTGGTGGAAAAACAGATTACACCACGGCGTGGAGACGGTATTCTGTACGTATGCACGCGCGGTGATTTCGTTTTCCGTAGGATGGATAGGAGGTGAAATGGGGTTGTTTCATATTTATAATAACATATCAGTATATAATTAATACTGATGTTATTACTTTATAATGAAACAACTAAAGAAGAGGAAGTAGAATAAGAAAGAAACTTGAAAGAATCGGTAGAAGAGATTACCTCCTCTTCGATGAACCTCCTTTAAACTTATTCTTAGGGCACTAGAGTTGGTCTTTTGAGAAGAAAAAAACCTCTATTATATAACTAGAGAGGTTTATAAGAGTAATTGTCAGGGGTTTTCCAAGCTTCAAGGCTCAAAAGGGTGTGAAGAGAAGAGGGAAGGGGTGCCCTTTTTATAAGGGAGGAGAGGGGCACCTTTGGAAAAACTTAAAATATTATTTTATAATAAAGTCATATTTGGTTTATAATAGTTCCAAATTGATTTATTTAGAATATAAAGTGGGTATGGGTAGAAATACTCTCAAAAAATATGTTTTAGACAAGTTTAGGTTACCATTTTAACCTTATTATTTAGATTTAACTCTAAGTTAAATAATTTAACTTTTACCATGTCTTCTTGTTTTCTTACACTATATGGTTAATAAACTTACTATAACAATCCAAAAGAACCCCAAGTGGTTCATTATTATTATATAAAACCTTATCTAAGTCATTTGGCCGAATATTAGATTTTTAGGAATATTATAACAATTAATAATATAATATTTGTTTTAAAAACTATTTTATGTCAATTTTGACACTATTTGGTAATTGATTTTTGTGAAACTCATAACAGCATCATTAGTTCAAAAAAAAGTTAATTAAATCAATAATAACATGTGATATTAACCTATAAAATTATTTTAATTCATAAAAAGTCTCAAATTACATTTATTTGGGTATTTATAATATCAACTATTTTAATATTTCATTATTTAGGTAATTGCTGCATCACCATTGTGTCATAAATAAATTACATTATTTAATGTCTAAAATTTATAAATAAAATACCATTAGGTTGGAAATCGTTTTATATTTCTAATGAATATTTATATTCGAATTTATCCTTTGTATAACCCTATATTAAAAATGTTTTATTTATTAAACTTTGATTTTAACTATTTTCACTCTTTTTTAAATAAAATAATAATAAATGTCCTAATCTAATCTAAGTGGACCTAAATGATAATATTATATTCCTAAGGTTGTTTTTGGTCGAATTATACTTATCCAATAGAATTATAACATGTGTTAGGGTAATAATAATATCATTTTTACCCTTAATTACCCTATTTACGTTTAACCGTGGTAAATAAAAGTAAAAAGTTACTATTCAACAAAAATTATTTTTATCTTATTGAACCACATTTTACTCATTTATTTTAACCGTGCCTCTCGGATTTTCGAAATTCCATTCACAGAAGCGGTAAAATTATGTTTTATGTAAATTTTCATATTCTCCTAGGAGGTGGGTAAAAGACAGTGAAAAGTTCAATAAAAATTTTATCTATGTAAAATTATTATAAAATGACTCCAATGAATTACATTGAACATATATAGGTATTATGTATCAATTTTGACCTAAAATAAATTTAAATAAAATTAATAATTATTTAAATAAAAATTCAGTTTTTAAATAGTAACCCAGTGTTTTCACTATTCATCAAAAATTGAAAGTTTTCAGAAAAATACCAAAACTTTATCCTAGGCTAATTTCGATATTCCGAATCCAAAAATGAATTCCATTTTGAAATATAAAAGTTATAAAATTTCAAACATTGGATATTACTATTCATAACGGCTAGATCATAATAATATTTTAATAATATCTCATTTAATGAAACTTGGAATTGATAACTACTCACGCTATAGAAGAAGGTCTTGATTGTGTGTAATGCAAGACAAGTGAGGGATGCGTGTAGTGAAATCTCTGTTTGGTGTTGCGTATAACATAATCAAAACTTATTTCATATATGCATTAAACAAAATCTATACTTAATGTTTCGTAGAATAATTTCCACAAAACGAACTTGAAATTATGTGTAACACGAGCCAAGAATAGTGTTGCGTATACTACAAGCTAATACGGTGTTGCGTATAGTAAAAGATAATCTTGGTGAAGTGTATAATAGAAGGCATCAAAGAAATTAAAAATAATATATCTCATAAAATCTCAGGGTGTTACACTCAACACCTTTGATCACCCCAAAACACAATGGGGCTAAGGAAATACCATAACCATACATTAGATACCTCTCATACTTTGAAATTTAAATCAATGCTTGGGAATGGATGAATGGTAAATAAGACTTCCATATCATGAGATACCTCTTAAGGATCTTACTTGAAAAAAAACCACCGACACATCTTGAGGTAATAATTCATTAAAAAAACACCATAAACTATCTCATAAAATAATAAATGGTTAAACATAGCATCTTAACAAGGATCACTCACCTAAAAACTGTAGATATTGAGTGTGTATATGTGATTCTATCTCCCAGGTGATCACATATATTCCACTATACCACTACCAAACATTAACCAAGGAAATATAATACTCAGACAACACCTTCTCCCAATGCTCCCAATTCTCAATTGGGAACTCCTTGAAAGTAAACTCATCCTCAATATCCATCTCTGCCAAATCAACGATATGTGAATCATCAAGAAGGTATTGATTAATCTATGGCGCATGAAAGACATCATGAATCCCTCACATCAATGGTGGTGGTTCTAACTAGTATGAAAAGGCTCCAACACATTCAAAAACCTCAAAAAATCCAATAAAATGGGGAGAAAAATAACTCCCATTACTGAACCTCCACAACCAATAATAAGGATATATCTCTAAGAAAACTTGATCTGCAATTTAGAACTCCATAGGCCTCATCTTATGATTATAATAGGATATCATATAATCCTACACAATCATTATTCTTTTATGGATAGCTTGTACCTTATTTACCATGCTATGAATGGATTTTGGTCCAAGAATAGTAGACTCTCTAACCACAGTCTAGCACAATTGATATAAAAAAGGTTGTCCATACTATTATTTCAATGGTTTTATACCAATAATGGAGTTATAAGTGTTATTATATGTAAAATCCAAAATGGATATGTGCCTCACCCTTGAAGATCTAAAATCCAAAATGCACATGCTAAAACTTTCTTGAAATCATCGTATAGTCTTCTCTATTTAAAAATCCATTTATGTATTAAAAGTGGTTATTAGGCATAAATGATAGCCCGAATGGCCCGAATGCCTTCTTTTTATTTTATTATAGATAATTCCCTTTTTAAGGGTTTAACCCGTAGGCCCAAGGCACAAGGCCAAACATGACTTGCAATACATGACCCGAAGGCCTAGAGGCATACCATGCCCAATAAATGACCCGCAGGCCCAACCCACTAGAACTTCCCCTCCCCAGATTTTTCATCATTGATCGCCCAGCTTCCCACCTTACATTGATTATCGGATAGAATTTCCCCGTACAAATCTGCATGGTGTCTGGTCCCGATGGCGGTTGACATACCCTCTTATTCTTCCAATCTGATTAGATTTGCTTCTTGTGACTGCTATTCTTGTGCTATGATCCTCCTCTAGGGCCTTCTCTTTGTGAATTGGGCTACTCCATGGTCTCAATGGCCTGAATGCCCTGTGGCCCGAAGGCTTTTGATGGCCCAAAGTCCCTTAGGACCCATATGCCCAAACCTATGGCCCGAAGGCCCAAATTGGGTGAATAGTTTTGGCTACTACAATTCCGAACAATAAATGCTATAGTACTACTATAGTACTACTACAATAACATGGAAATTCACCTCTACCCGGTTTTGAACCTGGGTCTCTTGGATGCCAAGCAGGAGCCCTTACCACTCGGGTACGGGCTCATTGGCAGCATAAATGATAGCCAATATAACATTGGAGACCGATCCAATCCTTATAGGTATAACGTAGATCATTATTAGAGATTATCATTGATAAAACAAATATTTTAAATTATTTTATTTTTAATTTTAATGCTTTTAATCCCACCAATGTTTTATTTTAAGGTCAATTGTTACATTTTATGTTTTTGAAGCATTTTTTTACCATAATTAGAAAAATTGCATATTTGGGATTTTAACAATTTTAATTTATTTCAATGTTTCAACCATAACTTTTTATTCAAAATAAAAAATAATTTTTTTTTATTTTATAGGTTTATATATTATATTTTATTCATTTAATTATTTTATACCCAAAGCTAAATATATCATTTTAAGGCCCAAATCCAACTCACAAGTTACGCCTCAAAAACTATGGACAGATCTGGTGAATTTTATTTCTAGGCCCATATCTCATATAGGGACTAAGAAAATGAGCTTAAATTATAATTTAATAAATAAGACATCTTGGGGATAAATTTCCTTAACTGTGTCCCCATCTGATTTGGCCATCCTCATGTTCATTAATGCATGGGAAAGTAGAGCATTGGAATATAAAGAGTCACCTACCCATAATTAATTTCTCAGATTGAAGTAGCCATAACTCCTACATTACATGGCCAATAAAGAATAAATCTTGAGGGTATATCTTAATAAAGTGTATGAATAACTTTCAAGAATGAAAATTTTAAAAATTATATCATTTAATTGGTCATACATGTAAAAACATTAGGATGGTGATTTTGAATCCAAAAATTTAACCTCTTTTGCCTGTAAAAGTGTATCACTCTTTCATTTCAAAGTGTTGGCAATATGGTGGTAGCATTTTTTAGAAATTTTCTGTATTTTTTTAGTTTAATTTCTATTGTAATAGTATTCTTAATTTTTAGTATATTTTAATCTTCTTCTTCCCCTCATTCTCTCATATTTTCATCTTTTGTGTTTTCTACTTCGTTCTTTTCTCCACTATGATCTCTAATTCTCATGATCATGAGTAGCTAACCCAAGGAAGTTCTCAGAAGATTGATTTAGTGTTTAACCCAATTTTTTGAGCTATAAATTTTAATATTTCTTATTTTCTTAGATTTAGTCTGATGGGGATCATAGTGGGCAAGGTGCCTTTGTGTCTTCACTTACCTCCTGAAGCATAGCTTCTTCTTTCTGTAATATTCTCCCTCGATTGAAGAGGTGTATGTGTCATATCTCAGTGATTTTTGTGTGTACCATATATTCATAACATGGACATGAGAGTATTATCATGCATAATATGGAGAATATTCATTAAGTAAATTCAAAACTAATTAAGAAATGATGAATGTTCACTAAGGGTGTTATCTTAGGAGGATCTCCTTTCTGTCTAACATCATTATATCTATATTAATTATATTTTTATTCCATTTTCATGTTTAATTTTAGTTTTTAATTCTAATTTATCAAACATACATTTATTTAAGTTTTATTTCTTCAATAAAAAAATATTAAAAAAGTGAATTATAAGTAGTGAGTGATTGATCTTGAAAGCTCCTCAAGAGAACGACCTAGGTTAGCCCTTGTACTGCACTTAGTTATAAATATTTTTGAGAGCACGCACAACAAATATTCATCAAATTGGAATCATTATTTGGGATCCAAGAAGTATTCACTCGCTATTTTTATTCACATTTTTTAAATAATTTCCTTTTTTCATAAAAAACACAACAACAATTTTAAATTTAAAAAACTAAAAAAATATTCTTTGTTAATGATATATTTCAATTCAAATTATTATGTATGGAATGACCAATCTTAGGTGGAATAAAATTTTTAAAATGATCTTGATGATGATTTTTAAAGGATTAGTGATAAAATTTAAAACTTAGAGAGCCAAATAAAATGGATTGCTAAATACATACATTCATGTCAAGAGAAACCCAAACCATAGCTAGAACCTGAATCAAAATAAGTAGTGGAAAATATTCACCAATAATTTTATACGTCAAAGAACTTAAGGCAGATGAGAAGGAGTGTAATGGTCCATGCCCTCCCGGTATGTTACTTTGCTATTTTTGGGTTTTTAGAGGCGTTCAGATGATTTTTAAGAAGTTTTGTTACTAAAATCTGGAAGAACGAGGATTACAAGTCGTATAGTTGAATTAAACGACATGAAGTTTTGTTTTATAACTTCTCTTGGAGGTTTCATGATGTGTAGACATTTTACATGCCAGGACAAAGGGTTTCATTATGTGAAATGTTTCAGGGTCTGAAAAAATAAAATAAATCAAAAGAAGGAGGGTTTTTTGATAGAAGTTGACCATGGGGAATTACATAGTGTTAAATGGTATTACACATCATGTAATACCCCAATGTTTTAACTTTTAATTATTTTTCCAGCCACTCAGGTTGTCAAACCCTATGGTTGCAGCAACCCTTCCTCGACCCCAAGTGACTAGGAAACCCCGCTTTAGTTTTTTGAGGATTCCTTCATCAAGGATTGATTTCTAGCTTCCCTCCTTCGATCCATAATGATCCATCTTCAATATAAGGTTAATTCTTCCTTCGTTCTTTTGGTTTCTTCCTATTTTCTCTCTTTACCCTTCTATTTCTTCTTGACATGTGATGGAGGATGACCTCCCATTGTTCTTAATGGTATTATCTTCAGTTTATGTTGTTGTAGTGGTGTCACGACATCCTCATATGGACACAGATCTTGTGGGAGAAGAAACTAGACATCTTTTATGTGAATTTTTTCTTGTTCAGGGATTATTTACACCCTTTTGAGGTAACTTTTCCTTCATTTCTCTTAATTTTGCATCATGTGAGAGTGGTTCACTTTTGTTTATATATGTATTTCAATGTTCTAGATTAATCAAATATAATAATAGGTTAAATGAAATTTAAAGGGGTATTGGGATCCATTTTTCATTCCCTTTCAGTTTTGATATTAATATTCTGAAATTGTGATTATACGGGCTAAATTCCCCACTGAAAATTATGGTTATTGGTGGATTTTATTTCACTAGGTATGTGTGTTGTGGTTGTTTCTTGATCAATATTATTTTGTATCACCCAAAAAAAATTAAAGTGGTTAATCATGTATATTTAGATAATGAATGTATTTCCTAATATTATACAATTCTATGATAACCCATAAATAAACAAGTTGAATTAAAGAAGGGATACTTTGTTAAAGCTGGAATTTTGTTTTTCCTTGGTATATGGGATGATGTGATGTGTGGGTTATCTCTTTTTTGTGTTTTATTAGGGTTTTGATTGTAGTTGTGTGTTGTGTGATGGCTTGGTTGGTGTAACAGAATCTCAGGTTGAGAGATTTATTGGTTGTGGAATGGATGAGAAGTGTTGTGTAGTGGGGCTACAAAATTGGTTGTGTGCTAAGGTGTTATCATTTAGGGTTGTGAGTTGGGGGTTGGTTCTATTGGTATGTGTCCTGAGTGGAATGAGGTTGAAGAAGGATAATGGTGATTGGTATGGGTAATTCACCTGGTGTTTCTCTATGAGAAGCATACAGAAGGCTTCACCTCATAGCTGGAGTTCATGGTATGATGTGTTTATAATGTGAATCCACTTTAGTTTATCAAGATCTTCACCTTATGAAATGACTATGACTTTGTTTACTATGACTATGTTTACTGTGACTATGTTGATTGTGACTGTGTTGAATGTTTCTGTGTTTCTTAGTTTCCCGAATAGGGATGGAATAAATTAATAACTGATTAATAAAGTCTGAATGGCTTGATTTGGTTTGGATAATAGGATGGAAATGGTTTTTTGGATTGATGTGTGGTGTTGTGAATTTAGAGGTAACAGAAAAGTTGGTAGTGTTGTGAGTTGGTGATTTGTCCGAGAACCCATAGGTTGGTCTTGAGTGTTTGGTATCGCATATCTATATACTTTTATTTTCCTTGTGTTTTCTATACGCACCCCACCCTAGTTGATCACTATGTGTTTAACACCCCCATCATCATAGGGTAGGGTGTCTTTTCCAAACATCTCAGTGGGAGGATGGATGGTTGGCCACCCGCTCTTCCCTGCTCCCTCTTCCAGATGGTGATAGCCTAAGATTCTTCGGGAAAGTTTTGGTTTGTGAGGGTCAGGTGTGTGTAGGTGAGTTGTTATTTCTCATGTATCTTTAAGATGAGATGTGTTATGCTTTCCTACGTGACTTTGGGATGATATGTGGTTTCTGGATCAGGTTTCTACAAAAGGTATGTGATGCGGTTTTGGCCCAAGGGTCTATGTGTGGGATGTGATGTGGTTTGTGGCCCAGGTATCTGCAGGCAGGATGGGATGTGGTTTGTGTCCCAGGTGTCTGCAGGTGGGATTTGATGTGGTATGTGTCCTAGGTGTCTATGGGTGAGATATTGTGTGTTTTTTGAGGCCTAGGTTTTTGCGATCGGGTTGTGATGTGGTACTTTCAGAAGAGGTGGGAGTGCAAGGATGTTTTCCATTAGGAAAAAGTGGCTAACCAGTGGTAAGTAGTGAGGGTTACCCTATCATCAATGTGAATTATATTATATTACTTTACTTGCGTTATTTGGTGAGAATGACTTGGTGAGGTTAGGATGGTTAGTATACCTGTTAGGTGTTGTTTGGTTTTGTTTTTTTCTCATAGGGACATTATTATACTTCTTTCACATGTGCACAAGAGAATTTTTTTCCCTATTGAGTATACCTGTATACTCACCCTATGTATATAAAACTATTTTCAGGACTCCATGAATATTTCATGAACCATTTTGGGTGTTACTAAATTGGGATTTTGATAGTTTTTTGTGTCACTGCTTATCTTTACTTTTGGCGTTTACTTGAAGACTTTTGTACTTGTATAAGTTCCATTTTAAAAACATTCATGTGGGATGGTTTTTGAATTTCTTTTATATATGTCTTAGAGTTTTTTTGGATGATCCATCATATGACCCGATCTTATTTCAAAAAAATGGTAATGCATCCCATGTTGTGAGATCTTTATACCCTTGGTGCTAGTAATCAACCTAGGGCCTACTGGAGGCGGGACTCAGGGGTCCTTATCTCACATTCTCCATTTCCAGCCTAGGAGGGGCATATTTGGAGGTAACGGTCATGGAAAAATGGTATAAAGGCTAATAGTTGAGAGATAGGATAGATTTTGGGGTTAGAAACATTGATTATTACATGGGTTGGTAGGGAAATAGTGTCAGGTGATCTTGGTGTGTGTCATATGCAAGGGAAGATTGGACATGACACTGGATGTTAGGGCCCCCCATTATCTGATTCAAGGATTTTGATACTACCAAATGACCAAGTGAGGATACACCATTTTTAGGGTAAATACCCTAGTAAAGTTACATGCATCATAATGACTTGTGTTCTTGTTTGAATTGGGTTGTTTTGGGAAATTTTGAATGAATAAAAAAATGATTTAAATGAATTAAAATGAATTTTAACTAAAAATTCCATACTACTCAGGCTTAGTAACTCTTTGTTTACTTTTCAGTTATGTCTCATGGTCATCGTCCGCATGTGGCTTGGGTAGTTGAGGCTTAGCGGGCTGATTCGGTTGATTGATAGAGGGTTTATCTAGTTGATGAGGATGACTAGTGGTAGAGGATGTTTCATGCTTTCTAGTATTAGGTTTTGGGAAAGTACGAGGGTAGTGTTTCAGATATATAGATGTAAATCTGGCTCAAGGAGCTTGAGATCACCTTTATTTTGATCTAGGCCCTGACGGATTATTGGGTTCCATTGGAAGTCATTCAAATGTACAGTGATGTGCGTCAGTGGTGGACGTTTTATCTGGGGAGAGGAAGGAAGAATACTTTTTGTGGGACACATTTGAAAATTAATTTTGAGAATAGTTCCTTTCATTGACCTTGAAGACTGAGAAGATGAAGGAGTTAATCTCCCTTCAGTGGGGGATTATATTAGTGCGGGAGATGGGGATAAAGTTCAAGGACCTTCTTTTTTTTCACCAAACCTCTTTCAGGATAAGGAGTCTCATGTGAGATTCCTTGAGGAGGAGCTCTACCCTTTGATCTAGTACACAGTTACTCCTTTTATGTTTCCAGTATACTTGGAGGTTCAGAAGAAGGTATAAGTGATCGAGAATATGAACTCATCAAAAGGTATACTATGAGAGGTGATTCAAAAGAGTTCTTTGAGAGGTAGGGTCACCAGCGGTAGGTCTCAGTCTCTATGACTTTCGAGGTTTCGACCAGTAGGTATTTGACCTCAATAGTTACCTTTTCGACCTTCCAGTCCATGTGCCCTTACTATGGGTTTGGTTCAAGGTGTTTCTTCTATGGAGTTCACATCCATATTTAGAACAATTTTCCAATAGTTGTTTGAGCTTAGTATAGTGGAGGTGGACAGGTTCAGCTCTAGCCTTAGCAGTAGTTATCAGTGAGACCCTTTCAGCAGTAGGGGCAGCATGCTTTTTCTCCACTGAGGGTAGATGGAGTAGGTAGAGGCCAACCTCAGGATATTTCTCATGTTTAGGGGCCTCGGTCCAAGCATGGTCGTAGAGTTGGTCGTCAGCAGAGAGTTAGGGGAGCCGATCATGGTCAGTTGCATGCAGCGGAGGCAATAGTTCCAGCGATTCTAGAGATCATCATAGGTAAAATCAGTTTTTTTAGTTACCTTAATTATGCTTTGTTTTATTTAGAAGCTTCTCACTCCTTTTTTCACCCACTATATCCCACATTCTGGGAGTAGACATAGAGAGGCTTCTCATACCCCTAGTGTTGAGTACACCAGTCGGAGGCCGGACCAGTTTGTTTGATGTATACTGGGGATGTAGACTGGTTATGGGACCACATCAATACCATGGGGATATCTTATTACTAAATATCAAACCATATGATTTCATCCTCAACAATAAAATTTTTGTATTCTGTTCATTCCTTTATCAATTGTTTCCAGAGGAGAGTCATGTTTCAGATGTAGATGACCATTGTACAGTTTTCATTAGAGAGCAGAGTTTTAAGGTGGCCAGTCGGCATGTGGAGCCTCTTCTTTCCTTGTTGGATGAGATTATAGTGGAATCGGTGGACTCTAATATGGTAGAGGTTGACAGGGTCATTGAGGATTTTATGGACATTTTCTCTGAGGAGGTTGTGATGCTACCCCCTCAACATGATATTGATTTCAAGGTATATTTTAAGCCTTGTTCTTCTCTAATTTATATGGATCCTTATTGAATGTTACCTTTTTAGATATGATAAATGAGTATTTAGATAGATGATATGATGAATAATTATTTTATCCGGCCTAGTGTGTCGACGTGGGGTGCTCTGGTATTGTTCTCCAAGAAGGTGGATGGTAGTATAAGGTTGTGTATAGACTATCGTAGGTTGAATCAAGTAATGGTCAAGAACTGTTACCCTCTTCTAAGGATAGAAAATCTTTTTGACCAGCTACTGAGGGTGGTTTGGTTTTCTAAGATCGATATGCTGTCTGGATATCACTATTTGAGGGTGAAGAATAGTGATATCCCGAAGACTACCTTTAGGTGAAGGTATGGGAACTTCAAATTTATAGTTATATTGTTCAGTGTTATGAATTCACTAGCTGTGTTCATGGGGCTTATGAACTCTGTGTTCCATGTGTTCCTGGATCAGTTCATCATCATGTTCATTGATGGTATCTTAATTTACTCAAATTCATGGGAAGAGAATGTCGCTAATCTCAGAACTTTCTTGCAGGTTCTTCAATGCCAATAGCGCTATGGAATGTTATCCAGGTGTAAGTTCTATAAATGAGAGGGGTATTTACTTGGGAGTGTGGTGTCTCATCAAGGTGTGGCAGTAGACCCATCGAAGGTTGAAGCAGTTGTTTCTTGGGAAACAACCAAGAATGCGGAAGAGGTGTATAGTTTCCTTAGTCTCACGGGCTATTAACATAGGTTTTACCCAATTTATATTGATTTTCAGCCTCATTTATAACTTTTACAAGAAAAGACCAAGATTTTTTGTGGGGTGATCAGTTCTAGGTAGTGTTCGGTTACCTGAAGGAGAAGTTGGTTAGTGCTACAGTGATATGGTTTCCTGAGGAAGGCGTGATGTTTGATGTGTTTTTCAACGCTTCATGTTTAGTTTTGGGATGTGTGTTGATGAAATAGTGGGTAGTGATCTCTTATGGGTCTAAGAAGTTATTTCATCAAAAGCATAATTATTTTACCCATGATCTGGAGTTGGAAGCGGTTGTTTTTTTTCTGAATTTGTGGCAGCATTACCTCATTAGGGAGAACTTTGTGATCATCATAGATCATAAGAGTTTGAGTTATATAATTTCTCAGTGTGACCTAAATCTATGATAGTGGATGTGGATGGATTTTCTTCAGGTCTATGATTTTGATATCTTCTGCACTTTAGTAAAGGGAAATGTCATGGCTGATGCTTTGGGCAGAAAGTTGCAGAAAGAGGTTGTTCAGGAATCTGTGGATGCTTGGAGGGCGATGGAGGAGTTGGAAGCATTGAACTTGGATGTAGGAGTGGATGGTGGTAGAGTATATTTGTTTTAGATAATGGGGTAGTCTTCTTTGATGTATCAGGTTGAGTATTCTCAGTGGGGAGACTCAGAGGAAGAGGTGATGTGCAATCATGTTGGCCATGGTGATGCTCCGGAAGGATAGTCGAAAGATGGTCGAAACCAAATTTTGTTTCATGGAAGGTTTTTTTATGGTATAGATTCATGAGGGTGTCCTTATTGAGTTTCATATATCACCTTTATAGGTACACCCTGGAGTTTTTTAGATTTTCCATGGTTTGAGGATGCAATTTTGTAGCCCAGGATAAAACGGGTAGTGGCGAAGTGCTTGGTCTGCCAGCAAGTAAAAGTTGAGAACCATGTTCTCAGTGGTTTTTTACATCCCTTGTATGTTCCCGAGTGTAAGTGAGATGACATCTCAATGTATTTCATTATAGGGTTACCCATATCTCATGAAGGCTACACTAATATCTGGGTAGTAGTGGATCAGCTGACAAAATCGACTCACTTCTTAGCGATCAAGGATTCGAGGGTAGTGAATGCCTTAGTGAAAAGGTATATGGATGAGGTGGTACAACTACATGGAGTTCTTAGATACATTATCTTAGATCAAAACACACATTTTACCTCACGAGACTAGATGGGATTTTATTATTCATTTGGCACCCAATTACACCTCAACAGTTCTTTCCACCCTCAGACAGATGGGTAGATAGAGAGGACTATCCAGATGTTAGAGGATATGTTGAGAGTATGTTTCTTTTACTTTTTTGGATATTGGGTATGACACATTACCTTGGTATATTTTTCTTATAATAATATCTATCACTCTTCCATTGGCATGGTTCCATTTGAAGCTTTGTACGGAAGACCATGTCATTCACCATTGTGCTGGATAGAGGTTGGGGAGACATATGTTCTTGGTTCGGATGTGGTGCAAAGCACAAAAAAGGAATTCCATCTTGTTTATGAGAGGATTAAAGAATTTTAGGAATGGAAGAATTCATATTCTTATCATATGAGGTGGCCCTTAGAGTTTGAGGTTGGGGACTACATGTTCTTGAAGGTTTCCCCTCAATGTGGGAAGTAGAGGTTTGGAAGAGGGAGTAATCTTTCTCCCAAGTTTGTTGGATCCTTTTAGGTGTTGGGGTGAGTTGGAAAGGTGGAATACTAGTTGGTGTTTCCACCATAGTTGGAGAGAATCCATGATGTCTTATACATCTCTCATCTTTTTCAGTATATTCACAATGAATCCCATGTTCTTGACTAGGGAGGGCTAAATATCAAGGACGATGTGATGTTCATGGATCAGCCAGTAGAAATACAAGACCATCGAAATAAGGTGTTTTGTGGATGGACCATTCCTCTGGTTTGTGTGTTGTGGAGGCATGGTGTCCATGAGGAGAGTACTTGGGAGTGAGAAATTCAGATGCATGCCTAGTACTCAGAGTTGTTTTTAGTTTTTTTTTCTTTGTTTTACTTTGCAATGTGATGTTTTGATCCCTTTTTATTTTGTGAGATGAGTTTTTTCCCTTGGTTTGTGATGTTTGGGCGATGTTATGTGTGATAAATTCCTGAAGTATAAAAAGTGTAGGATCAAATTCCTAATAGATACACATTAATTGTGGTACGATTAAACCCATGTGGGTGAGTCAGTGCCACCCAGAGTGGATAGTATCTTGACATGGAAGATGGGATTCCCTGATTCATGTGTTTGGGATAGTGTGATTAGTTGGTTGTTTAGTGGTTGTGTGGCACGTGGTTGTAGTGATGAGGTGGTATAGTGTGTTTGTGGTTGTTTAATATGGAACATTTGGCTCGTAGTAACATTTTTTGTGTTACGAGATCCTTTAGAGGCATCTCATGGAGTGGTTGTTCAAACCCATTTTTGTTCTGGGTTTGGTTTTGGATTCTCAAGGGTGAGAATTATTTGAGAGGTATTTGATGTAACAATTTGTTCCCCCTATTTTGTTACTTTTCTAGTTTTTGGTTATTAGAGGTGTTAACAAAAGTTTGGAGAATATTGGCTACTAAAAGTTGGAAGAAATAGGATTACACATTGTCTAACTGAATTACATGACATGAAGTTTGGTTTTGCATCTTGTCTTGTAGGTTTCATGATGTGCAGAAATTTTACATGTCGTGATAGAGGGTTTCACAACATGAAATGTTTTGGGGTCTAAAAAATATATAAAGGCGGTGGGTTTTTCAGAAAAATTTGACTATAGGGAATTAAACAGTGTGAAAGGGTATTAGACGTCGTGTAATATCCTGTTGTTATAACTTTTAAGTGTTTTTCCAGTCGCTCAGGTTGTCAGACCCTACAACTATAGTGACCCTTCCATGACCCCAAGTGACCAAGCAACTCCTATTTAGTTTTTTGAGTATTCCTTCATCAAGGATTGATTCTTATATTCCATCCTTTGATCCATAGAAATCCATCTTTGATCTAAGGTTCTTTCTTCCTCTATTCTTGCAGTTTCTTTAGGTTTGGTCTCTTTCCCCTCTCATTTCTTCATTACATGTTATGGAGGATGACCTCCCATGGTTCTAAATGGGATTATCTTTGGTTATTGTTGGTGTTGTGGTGACACGACATCCTTGGATGGATGGAGATCTTGCAGGAGATGTGATCATAGATCCGTTACATGATCTATTCTTGTGAAAGGATCGTTGACACCATTTTAAGGTAGGTTTTCCTTCATTTATCTTAATTTGGCATCATATGAGAGGGGTTTGATTTTTTTTATCATTAGATTATGGTTATTCTAGATTAGTCAAAAATAAAAATCAGTTAAATGAAATTTAAATGGGTATAGGGATTCATTTTTCATTCCCTTACAGTTTTGATGTTATGATTGTGATATTGTGATTATATGGGAAAAATGACCTGCTAAAAATTGTGGTCATTAATGGATTTTCTTGAACTAGGTATGTGTGTTGTTGTTGTTTCTTTATCAATATTGTTTGCTATCACCTAAAAAAATGGAAATTGGTTAATCATATATATCCATCTAATAAATGGATTCCCCAGAATTATACAGTTCTATGATAACCCCTGAATTAAACAAGTGGAATTAAATAAGGAATGATTTTTTAAATATAGAATTGTGTTTTTCCTTGGTACATGGGGTGATGTGATGAGTGGGTTTTATTTGGTTTTTTTTAATAGGGTTGTGAGCATGGTTATGTGTTGTGGGATGGATTGGGTGGTGTAACAGAATCTCAGGTTGAGAGATTGATTGATTGTGGAATGTATGATAAATGTTGTGCAGTGGGGCTGCAAAACTAATTGTGTTGTAAGGTGTTATCAGTTGGGGTTGTTATTTAGGTGTTGGTTTTGTTGGTATGCAGCCTGAGCAAGATGAGTTTGAATGTGGAAAATGGTGACTGATATAGGTAATTCTCCTAGAGTTTCTCCATGAGTAGCATGCATAAGGAGTCACCCCATAGCTGGAGGTTATGGTACGATGTGTTTATAATGTGAAGCCACTTTAGTTTATTAGGATCTTCACCTTTTAAAATGACTGTGACTATGTTGACTGTAACTTTGTTGACATTGATTGTATTGAATTTTTATGTGTTTCTTAATTTCCCGGATAGTGATGGAATAAATAAATAACCGATTAATGAATCATGGAATGGATTGAGTTGGTTTGGATAATAGGATGGAAATAGTTAGTTAACTTTGGGTAGGAATATGAAATGGTTTTGTGGCTTGATGTGTGGTGTTGTACATTTAAAGGTAGCAGAAAAGATGGAAGTGTTGTGGTTTTCTAGTTTTTCTGAGAACCCATAGTTTGTGATTGAGTGTTTGTTATCATATATGTATATAATTGTATTTTCCTTGTGATTTATATATGCACCCCCACCCTAGTTGAGCACTATGTGTCGAACACCCCCATCATCATGGGGGAGGGTGTCTTTCCAAAACATACTAGTGGGAGGATGGATGGTTAGCCATCCACTCTTCCTTGCTCCCTCTTCTATGTATTGATAGCCCAAGATTATTCAGGTAGGTTATAGTTCGTGAGGCCCAGGTGTGTGTGGGTGAGTTGTGCTTTCCCAGGTGTCTTTGGGATGAGATGTGTTATGATTTCTCAGGTGTCTTCAAGATGATATTTGGTTTGTGGCCCAGGTGTCTACAGGTGATATGTGATATTGTTTGTGGCACAGGTGTCTTCAAGTGGGATGTGATGTGATTTGTGGCCCAGGTGTCTGTGGGTGGGATGAGATGTGGTTTGTGGCCCAGGTTTCTGTGGGTGGGATATGATGTGGTATGTATCCTAGGTGTATGCAGGTGGGATGTGGTGTGTTTTGGGAGGCCCAGGTGTCTATGGTTAGGTTATGACGTGGTACTTTCAGAATATTTGGGAGCATGATGACATTTTCCATTATGCAAGAGTGGCTAACTAGTGGGAAGTGGTGTGGGGGCCCTATCATCAATGTGAATTATATTACATTAATTGACTTGGGTTATTTTTTTAGGCTGCCTTGGTGATGTTGGGATGGTTAGTATACATGTTAGGAGATGTTTGGTTCTGATGTTTTCTTATAGGGGAATTAGTATTCTTCTTTCACATGTGTATGAGAGACTTTGTTTTTCCTACTGAGTATACCTGTATTCTCATCATACGTATATAAAACTATTTCCAAGTCTTCAGAAGGATATCATGGACCATGATGGGCATTACTAATTTAGTATTAGGATAGTTTTTATGTCACTACTTAGCTTTACTTTTGGTATTTACTTGGAGACTTTTGTACTTGTAACAGTTCTATTTTAAAAACATGTATATGGGATAGTTTTTGTATTTCTTTTATATATGTTTTGGAGTTTTTTTAGATGATCCATCATATATCTCAATATTGTTTAAAAAATGGCAATTCCTCCCATATTTTGAGATCTGTATACCCTTGGTGCTAGTCACCAACCCAAGGCTTACTGGAGTATGGACTTAGGGTTCATTGTCTTCATTTCTCTGTTGCTAGCCCCGGAGGGGCATCTTTAGATGGATGGGTCATGAAAAGTAGATGCAAAAAAGAATTAATCACATAATCCCACACTCAACCATTACTTGAGGTGGTATATGAAGAAAACATGCCAGCTGATATACTTATGGGAGATCAACAATTTTTGGAAGAATCCTGGAATCACTTTTTTGAAGATAGCCTAAAACTTGATCTTCTCATCCTTGATAATGAAAAATCATCACCTTTCTACCTCTATCTTACATTGAAAGTAAATGATGAAGATGCACTTTATGATATGCATTTTTCAATGGTCTTTCCCAAGGAGATAAATTTATAAGCTAACATACTTGAAATAGAAAATTTCTTTATTAATTCTTCATGTTTTAATCTTATTCAAGCTGAATTGTTTTATAACTTCTATTTATTTGAAATTTTTGATACAGCACAAATAGAGAATACCTTGTATGTTAAAGAAGATACCACTCATGTAGTGGTGATTGAAAAATAATATTTGGATAAGCATGTGGTGTGACTATATCCTCTACAACAACTTACATACCATATGGAGGAGGAAACCATAGAAGTCAATAGGGAGTTCCCCCATCTTCTATTCTATCCCACTCTTGAACTCAAATTCTATATTTCTTATTTCTTGGGGATTGGGGATTTTCTTATATTATTTGGGATTCTACACTTTCATTTTTTAATCATGGACATTGGGAAAAGTCACATGTGGTGTTTCATCTCAAGGAAACCACACCCACCTTCTGATCGGGGATAATCCACTACAATTGTCTAACTAGGGGCGGTAAAAATATAGCACCCTCTTGGGGGTCAAACCAAGCATTATCCATTTTTCTTTCACCTTTATCTTTACTTTTATTTATTTTTTATTTTTTCATGCCATTTCTTTCTTGTACTTTTAAAAGTGGTAGCATCAAGGATCTTAACTCAAGACTTCCACTAAAAAATAAATCAGGTTGTGTCTGACCTTTTCTTTATTTCATTTGTTTCCCAATTTTAATTTTTCATAAAAAACATTCTTGATATAATTTGTACTTAAAAGAGTTTATTAAATGGAATAAGTGTTAGTGAGGGATTTAAACTTGTTTTTAGTAATTTTTTTGTGATTTCATTTTATTTTTCATGTCTCATTCTGATTTTTTCAAGTTTTCTTTTTCATTTTTTTGGGTGTGTTTTTTAGGATTCTTGAGATCAATTGAATACATTGGAAAATTAAAACCATCTTGGTATTTTTTTCACATTTATTAATTTAAATGTTTTGGGATTTAAAATATTTCTTAATTTATTTAGTTTCTTGATTTCTGATCTTTTCATTTGATGAAGTTTGATTGATGGTGAAACTCATGTGCATTAGTACTATCCAAATTGAAAATATTGCCCAAAAATGAGAGGTTTATAAACCTATTTTACATATTATTACATTTATATTTTTATTAAGTGTATTGAGACTTGTTTTATGATCCATAACTTCCTGTTTTTCTTTTTTTCAAATATTTTAGAGTTTATAGAATGCGTTAAGAATGATTGAGGCACCATTTTGAAAGCTCTTTTTGCATTCAACTCTCACTTTGGCCTACCTTTAAATATTCCTTTTATTAATCCCCTATTATTCATAAAATAACTTGTTAGTAAGACACATTACAAAACATTTATCCCTACCCAACCTAATATATAAGATAAATGCATGATTATTATTGAACTATAGTGTGGGGGTGGAGAAGATGAGTTGTATTTTTCTTTCCTAAAGAATTTTTTTGAGCTGTAAAAAAAGTATTTCCATATTTATTAATAATTTTTTGGATGAAATTTCATGATGAAAATATATATGGGTGGACCAAAATATCATTATACAATTGGGATGGGTGTTCACCAATTTTTGAAGATAAAAATATGCCTCTATTTTCCTCAAATACATGATTTTGAAGAGAAATCCATATCTGAATTCAAGTTGAAACAATGTTATAAATTGGGGAAAAGAGGGAATAAATTTATCATTGATGGTAAATTTACAAGTTTGAATTACCAAAGAAATATATGTTGGAAGGTGATTCATTTCTGAGCTGATTGAAGTTCACACCATTCTTGAGCAAAACTATTTTCATGCATTTACTTCACTTTAGAGCTTAACCCTCCTCATTCACCCTCATATGTTTTTACATTTAAAACCTTCCAAACCTCAGCCTCAGAACAACCCATAAAAAATAACTCATTATTGAAACATTTTTGACTTTGTGAAGTGGATTAATAGGAGGATAGAAAGACTATGTAAATCACACATGTTCTTGAGAATGAGAAAAACTCCATATAAAAAAATCCTTGAATGAAGAGAGAAATATTTTTCCAAGGAGGTAGGTACGACATGCATGTGAGGATTAACATGAAATTGAATGGATTATTATGATTTTTTAGAGGTTAGGTAATTTTTATCCATGTAGGAGGCATGATATTTTCCTTGATATGATAATTGAGTTATGTTGTCATTTATGATTTGGGAAGTTTGTTTTGACCTTAGTATAAGATGATTGTCTAAGATTGTAATGTTTAAGTGTGGGGGATTTTATATAATAAATATTTTAGATTATTTTATTATAAATTTATGTTTTTTTAATCCCACCAATGTTTTATTTTAAGGTAAATTGTTACATTTTATGTTTTTGAATCATTTTTTAGCTTAATAGGAAAAATGGCATATTTTGGATTTTAACAGTTTTAATTTATTTCAATGTTTCAGACATGAATTTTTCTTTATTGATTCAAATTGAAAAAATATTATTTTATAGGTTTATATATTATATGGGATTAATTTCATTCTTTTAGACCCAAAACTAAATCCATCATTTGAAGGCTCAAATCTAGCACACAAGTCAAGCCTAAAAAACTGTGAACAAATCTAGTGAATTTTATTGTTGGGCCCATATCTCATAAAGTTAAGAACCAAATGAGCTTAAATTATACCTGGAGGAATAGGAAACTTATATAAAAGATTTATTTAACTGTTTCCCCGCCGGATTTTTTCATCCTCATGGTCATTATTTTGTGGTAAAGTGGAATATTGGAATGTGAAGATTCACTTGCCCATAGTTAATTTCTCATATTGAATTAGCCATAACTTATTAATCACGTGACCAATAAAGATAAAATTTTGAGGGTATATGAGGATAAATTGGTTTAACAACTTTCAATAAGAAACATTTTACAAATTCTATCATTTAATGGGTTATCCACATGAAAACATTCGAATGATGACTTTGGATCCAAAAATTTCAACTCTTTTGTCTATAAAAGTGTATCACTCTTTCATTTAAAAGTGTTGGAAACATGGGGGTAGACTTTGTTGGAAATTTTATATAGTTTTTTAGTTTCATTTATACTATAATAGTATTCTTCATTTTTATTATATGTTAATATTCTTCTTCCCCTCATTCTCTCATATATTCATCTTTTTTGTTTTCCACTTCTTTCTTTTCTCCACTATGATCTCTAATGATCATGATCACGAGTAGTTATCCCAAGAAAGTTTTGGGGGGATGAATTCAGTGTTGAACCCAAGTTTATGAGCTATAATTTTTAATCCCTCTTATTTACTTATATTTATTATGATTGGGATCTTAGTGGGTAAGGCGCCTTTGTGTCTCCACTTTCCACCTGAGGCCTAACTTCTTCTTTCTACAATATTCTCCCTTGATCAAAGAGGTGTATGTTTGGTCTCTAGGTGATCATTGATTATACCATATATTCATAACATGGGTATGAGATTATTTTCATGCATACTAGTTTCCGATGCTTTCGCCGGGGCGCGCACGTCCATCTGTGGAGGGTGCGCAGCTGTGACCCCGCATTCCCGCTTTCCAAAGGTGGGTGGTATCCGTCGCTTATTTAGGGATGTCTGATCCTTGATCAAAATGGGATGATGGGATGTCAGTTCTTTATTCCATAGATTCCTCCTCATAATTTTTCACCTAGTCTGGGTATCCCTTATAGATTAAGACGTTGTTCATGAAACTATTCCCAGTGTCATATCTTCATGGAAGTCGGTTAATTAAACTGCTTCTGTCAGGACATTATAAGGGGTCCAGTTAGGGCAGAAACCTTCAGTCGGGGGAGTAGTCATGTTGGACAACACTGGCATGTCTGGACGCTAGAACACTAGTGCATCTGGGTTTCTTCCCCTTATTATAGGGCTTCTCTAGGGCGCAGAATCCCAAGGCATCCCATGTCATATGCCATAGGCATGTATCTGAGGTTTTCTTCAACTTCACATGTTTAACATAGGGTATGTTGCGAGTTTAACGTCTAGCAGAGACGGATCAAACTGATCGGAACACTGACTAGAGTTGATTAGATGGGTGCATCCCCTAGAGGGAAAAGTGATATTGGGGCTAACACATGGTTAGCAACCCAATTGTTGTTAAAGGGAATGGGGAATGAGTTGGCATGATCCCACCGGGATGTGGCGGCTCAGGTAAGAATCAAGATGGATAATGGATGGTTAAGTGAAGTGGAAGGAGAATGAGATGTATTTGACTTGATGATGACAGTGATGTTGGGCTTGAGTCTCGAAGAGACCTCCTATATATCCCCATGGAAGGGAATCAAAGTCATCATAGTTCATATAATGAAGGCTTACCATCAATTGGGGACTTCAATGTCTTGCCTCTGAATGGGGTTGACCATGGATTACCACTGAATGGGGTCAAAATGGATTATAGCTGGATGGGGTCACAATGGCTTACAGCTGGATAGGGGTTGACAACAGCTTACCATTGAATGGGGGTCACAACAGCTTACCATTTGATAGGGTTTGACAACAGTTTACTGCTGAATGGGGGTCACAACGGCTTACCGCTAGATGGGGTCAAAATGGCTTACCACTAGATAGGGGTTGACAATGGCTTGCTGCTGAATGGGGGTCACAACAGCTTACCGCTGGATAGGGTTTGACAATGGATTATCGCTGAATGGGGGTCACAACTGCTTACCGTTGGATGGGGTCACAATAGCTTACCTCTGGATATGGCTCACAATGACTTACCACTAGATAGGGGATAGTTTAGTGTCATATGGGACAAAAGATGTGTACAGTTTAACGTCGCGGAGGAAGGAGGTGAACCAATGTGAAGTGGTCGGGACCAATGGGTGTAGGGATTAAACCATAGGGAGTCTTCCTACGTACCTTGTCTTGGCAAGGATCAAAGTCCACATAGTTCAGGATGAGTGGGTACCAATTTGAAATGGTCAGAACCAATGGTTGTTGGGATTGAACCTCATGGAGGCTTCCTACGTACCTTTCCTTGGCAAGGATCAAAGTCCATGTAGTTCGGGTTGGGTGTTTGGTGAGACGAAGTGAAGATGGTCGGGACTAATAGGTGTTCGGATTGAACCTTAGGGAGGCTTCCTACATACCTTGCCTTGGCAAGGATCAAAGTCCATATAGTTCGAGTGGAGTTTGGGGCATACACTCTAGGCTGCCCAGAGAGGATTTCGTGGTCGATGTTTACTCTAAGACCACGTGAGTCATGCTCAGTGTGAGAAACAAGAGGGAGAAAGGACCTGATGATCACGTCACGAATGGTGCATCCGTGGGAAGTGGAATGGGGCTGGCACGTAGTCGGCGTCCCAAAGAGGAAATAGGGGCTTACGTGTGTTATGTATCCCAAAGTGATGGAGATTGGGACTTACTTCGGGGTGGAGGATTGGGTGGTGACAAATCCCATCAGGAGAGGGATTTGGCAGTGAGGAAGAGAGGAGGAGTAGGGGTGTTACCTCCTGCAAGAAAAGATAGGGGCTTACACCAAGGTGGTTTCCCTTTCCTCGTAGATGAACGTCGTTCCAATATAGAGGATCTCATTCCATGTGAGGAATGATCTCACTCCTTTGGAGACCAGTGGGTGCAGAGAATGTCTGAGATGAGGCACCCCACATGCGAGGCTGCCTCTATATGGATTTGGGGTGAGGGATGAAGTCTTCATCCCTAAAGCAAGTAGGGATGAGCCAGCTTACTGGTTTAGGAGCACGTTATGCTAGCACTAGTGGTTTAGGGCGGCTGATAGACATGCCCAAGAGGACTTCACGCCTGTTAATGCTGACTGCCTATACAATCACCTGAAAAATATTTATGGGAAAGAGATGCAGTCAGAGACATCCCCCCTATGTACCATACTATCTTCAAGGTAGCTCTGAGGAACTCGGGAAAGGGTGGTCTGATCAGTGGGATTTGCGCTAGGGCGGAAACTTCACAGAAAATTAGGACTAGGCCTACTGGGTAGGTGCCTCGTGTGAAGAATTTGGGGCAGAGCTGAGGTGAGTGGGCCTATATGAGGCAGCTTGGGCCTCCAAATTCCATATCTATCAGCCGAAGTAACTGATTCCTGAGTTGTTGAGAATGTGGTCATCGAGGACCAATACCTTCCACTTACACCACGGGGAGGTAGGCATCAATTTATGGGATGTGCATCAGATCTTAGGGGTCCCAATACTGGGGGTGATGTATGATGAATTCCTCCCCATTATGGGTGCCCGGGAGGATCCAGAGAAAATGTTGCCACTGGTGATGGTGTTTATGGATCTAGTGTCGGAAGAGGACAAGGAAGCATTGAGGGATATCCATTTCAGCTGATTGTTCAAGAAGTTCATGAACTTCCCAGAAAATAGGCAGTTTTTGGTGAGGCCTTGAACTTTCCCGAGGGGGCTCAACGAGGCAAGGATCCCTCGTACTGGAGGATCTTGGAGAATAACTAGTAGAAGATGTGGGGATTTAGCATCAGTAAGGAGGAACAACTAGTATTTAGGTTGGCCGCATTCATTACAGCTCTCATCTGTGGTTGGATTCTACCGGTGAGGGATACGAACATGGGCGTGCGACCAAGTACATTTATCATGGCATCCATGTTGGCGATAAGATGGTGAGTCAACCTTGGGATCCCCATGCTCTCCAAGTTATACAAGATGTTGTGGAAAATTAGCTAGGGGAAGAGGACACAAAGGATATGCGGTCCATTCCACCTTCTGTATGGGTGGATAGCGGCGCACATCAGGGGGGTCTATGAATACCTGAATCCCATCTCCCCTATGGAATCGAACTTCCACCCATCCATCCTGAATGTTGTAGGGAGCTTTCCATCCAAGATGATTGTGCAGTAGGTACTGGACCGAGTCTGGAAGGTGGAGGAGTTCAACTTTCTCTCATTCCCATTGCAAACGGGTGCATTCATCAATGATGGTCGAGGAACGGAAGAGCATAGGTTCTACATCCTGGCCTTTCAAGGTGGATTCCTAGTGGAAAGAGTGTACCATGAGACTCTCTATGATCCGTACACCCCACACCGATTTTTCTGTCAATTTTGGTGTATGCAGCGACTGACCCCTCAGGTCTATTTGGAGGTGTTCCATGATAAACATTCGTGTGTGATGAGGCAGATGTTTCTCATGTTCACACGATAAGACTAGAAGATGTGGAACGAGCTGCCTCTGCCCACTGCCATCTTCGGGTTGGTAAAGAAGTAAGCCAAATATTTGGAGGTGGCCTACTTAGGGGAGATGCTGAAGTATCCAACCATTCGGTCCGGTGATGGTGTGCCTCCCTAATCTCAAGGCTGGGGCCGGAAGGTGTCGAGGACATCCCACAGTGGTGGGGCTATCATGGCGATGAGGCCTGCACCGGTTGAGGGGGAGGTAGTGGCAACGGATCCAGCAACGTTAGTGGACCTGGTGGTCCCAGAAGAATAGAGTTGTTCATAGGGGAGGCCACCAAGAGGATTCTATAGAATATTCACTTAGGCTTTGGGGAAGTGGTTGCACCACATAGAAATGCTAAAAAATGTTGTCTTCCCAAAGGCCTGGGAAATATGGGAAGTCAACAGGAAATTACTCAGCCCGTCTGAGATGTGGCAACACTTGAACCATCTGGAGATGGATTTTACAGGTATAGGCCCTATTAGGGTCGTCTTTGCAATGTCCCAGGTGGAGGCGGGGCAATACCTGGCTGAGTTAGAGGACTTAGTGCACTCTCGGGGTGTTACATGCCTAATGACAGATCGGGTGAAGGTGTTATTAGATCGAACGGTTCCCCTGCAGTTGTTGGCTACTGATTTGAGGGAATGGTTCCTTCTGCTAGAAGAATCAGATGAATTCTCCTAGGGGAGGAGGCCGGTAGAGGGATCCCTTTGGAAGATGTAGAAGTCAGCGATCAAGGCTCATATTTTGAAGAATTTTTAGAGGCCCTTAAGGTAAAATCCTGAGCCCCTTCCCTATGATCCGCTTCCAAGATACTTTGGACCCCTCACCAATGTTTAAATTGTATAGGAGAGCCTCATTCACAAAACCCATTCTTATCCCTCAGTGGATGTAGATGCGGGGCCTTCGGGATCTACGCCTATAGCTATGGCGATTATCGCATCCAGTAGGGCTAGGACACCAGAGGTGACTCCTGTAGAGTTTTTAGAACCTTCTGACAATATACAGAGGGCCATGCCTCAGGGTCCCTACAACAACGACCCAGGAATGAGACTGATAATTCGATCTCTGTAAGTCTCCTTTACAAAACTCATGACTGCCACCCATTGACCAGGCTAACTGACATTCGTGCGCTTCTATGCATAATTATTCAAATGGTGTGGGATGCCTTGGTGAGGCTAGTTGGTATTCCTGGTGGCACTTTTCCCAGGGGGATATCATGTTTGTGGAGGCAGATATCCAGACTGACCAAGCGGCGGCATTCCCGATCATTGGTAGGGTTGTTAGTAGGGCTAGACCAGAAATTATTGAAGTGGGATCTGAAAAATAATATCAATCAGACAACACAAGTCCTTCCATACCTGATCAGACACTAGATGTGGACCTTACTGATGAGTTCTTGGGGGAATTACCTATGTATGAGCCTGGCAACCCCACGGACTGGGACGAAACGACCTCTGATGAAGAGGATAGAAATATAGTCTATTGCCGATCATGGAAGTTGATCAAGCGCTTCATCTATGACACCCCTCAAGCATAATGGATAGGACAGATGGAGAGGCTTCGTTTATGACTGCGCGAACTGTGCACTGGGGGAGTAGATGCACAGCATCCTCACATGCTCGTCCGAGATCTCATGGAGGAGAATATTCAGGAGTATGATCATGGCCTTGGTGTGGGTTGGCAGAAGAGAAAAGCGGTGAACATAAAGAGGCTCCAGGAGGTTAAAAACAAGATTCAGTAGCTGCAGGTCCAGGCAGATGAACACTCTACTCTCCTCAATGCACAATCGTAGATTATATCACGGCTGAAGGACCAGCTGGTAGAGGCCAAAGATCGGATGAAACAAGATTCTGCGGAGATGGCTATTGTCCAGAGTGATGAGGAGTGGGTCCGGGTTGCAGCTGACGAACTGCACCCCATTACTACTGAGGAGGAGTAAGAACTGAACAGGTGGTAACAGATCCTGGACGCCACGAGCCAGAGGGTGGTAGAGCTGCAACGTTCTTTTGATGGGGTCAACCTATCCATGGGAGTGGTCAATCCTCAGGTACTTTGATTCATGAAAATTTTGAACATAATTTCATGCTTTGAATATTTATGTCAGATGCATGCATGAGTTCTGTTATTTGTTTGGTTTGTTGAATTTTCATTATATTCATGGAACATCTAGCAATCAATCCCTAAGCTCATGTGGGTTGGGCCCGATGTGAGAAACAAGTGATGGATACCTTATCATTCCACATGAATATAAGAGTTCAAACCAAGCTTCGGGCATTCAGGGTTTGAACAACCAATCCATATTTTCGAGAAGAAATGGAGAGGCCTGACTGGAGGATGAAGCTCTCAGAACAATCGAATCATCGCTTTCCCAGTGTGCGCTAGTGCACGAATGGGGTAACGCTATGGGCATTGGAATTAATCTAAACATAAGGGAGTGTAAGGTGTGAATCATGATACCCAAAATTTGAAACACTATAGGGATGTTGTGACAATGAAGAATAGATATTGACCATGTTCGAAACACAATATCCTTATTGTGTTATCCTGAAATCGGGATAACAAATGAGGGTCCACCACTGACCGCGTTCGAAGCATGGGGTTTGACTCAAAATGTCATCCATTAGTCTTCTAGAACGTTGTCCTAGGATAGAAGGTGATCCATAGGCCAAGCATCCATACTATTAGGGGGTTACTTTAGATGTGAAAGAGGATGAGGGTCCGAATAAAGGGCATAAAAATCGTGGAGTGCATCCTGATGGGTTGTTCGAATGGAGTCCAACACTCTTGAAATTATTCCACTGTGGTGAAGGCACATTAGGTGGGCACATCATTCAGATCTGGGATTATAGATACTTTCGAATAGGACCTCTCTGGTAAGGACCTAGAATGACACATAATTTTACATCATATAGTGAGGACGATGCACATAGTTTAAAGGTCATACTTCCTAGACCAAGGTTAATAGTTTAAAGTCATTGTACATGGACTGTGGGCTCCTGGTTTAAAGTCATAGAGACTAGACCATGATCAGGGCCAAGGGTCCAAGATGGTTAATGAACCTAGGGTTGGGCCTGAGGAGGAATACCTAAATGTCACTACGTATCCCATAAGGATGAGAATCAAGCCAAATGTAGTTCTTGAAGCACAGCGTGGTCAAAGACCGGCGCTGATAGGGGAAGCTCTCCCTGGAAAGGGATCTCATGTATCCAATGACTAACATGGGGAATCCTGAACTTGTTTAGGGTAGAACTTCATTTTAGTGTCATGCATTAGGGACATGTGGGCTCGTGCATTTTAACGTCATACGATAGGATGAAGAGTGAAAGGTAAGATCCCAAGAAGGGAGTATGTGGTGCGGTATCTATAAACCTGATGTGAATGGGAGCTTAGATTCTAGATCACACCACATATCCCCGGAGGAAGTTCTTTAGGTCAAAGGACCAAAAGTGAAAGTTAGGATGGGCCCGAGGCAAAGTGCATGGGCGTTCCTACATATCCCACGAGGGTGGGAGTCAAGACATACGTAGTTATGATGGCACAATTTAATGTCATGCGGGGTAATGAAAGGCATGTGTGGCATGGTCACGCTAGTACATGTCCTACCAGAACTACTAAGCCCACGTGAGTCGTGCTCGATGTGCGAAACAAGGAGTAGTGATGGGAATTTCCTAGCATAGGAGGGCACGTGTTAGGGGCAATGGGACTCTAGGTGAATGACGTCCCAATTATGTTGATCCACATATATAATATACTTAGATGCGCGAAGGAGTAAAGCTGAGTATGTTGGAATTCTACTTGAACATAAGGAAGTGGAAATATGTGAACCATGATGCTGGAGATCTGAACCACAATGACGGTGGCTTGGCGATAGGGGATAATTGTTGACCATGTTTGAAACACAGTATCTATTTTGTGTTATCCTGGAATGGGGACAGACAAATGATGGTCGACCACTAACCATGTTTGAAACATAGGATCTGTCGCGAATGTCATCCGAGGTCTTTAGGAACGTTGGCCCAAGTCGGTAGGTAAGCCAATGTGGCATGAGACTAGGCCGTAAAGGGGGGGTCCCTTCAGATGTTGAAGAGGGTGAGGATCCAAATAACGGGTTCATGAAGCTTGTACATGGAATGAGAGAATGTCCCTGTGAAAATTCCATACTTTGGGCACTGCCACAATGCAACTGAGTACGACAACAAGACATATCACATAAAGGGAGTCGAGTCCCCCTCCAAGGACAAGGGTCCTGGGTTAGCACACATCCAACCTAATGGTCGTATAATGGGACTTAAGGGTGGGATTAATTTAAAGGATTGTGCGTAGGGCCGAGAATTATCCAAACGTGACACACAATTCCCATAGAGAGATCTTATTTTAGGGTCATAGAACTCAAACCAGGTTGGGAAAAGACATGGGAGGCACACGATACGATTATTGCAAAACCTGACATGAATGAGAACCCATGAGGTACTCACTACACCACATGTTCCCAAAAAGGGTTGGGCCTAGGGGAAAAGAGAGAGAGGATAGGATTTTAGATTCTTGGGGATGGACCCGAGGACAATATGTCTGGGCATTCCTACGTATCCCATGAGGATGGGAATCAAGCAGCACATAGTTCTGAGAGGTTTCATGCAGTTTAACATCTTACAGCAAGGACGCTGGACCAGATATGGTAGGGAATGCGGGATACACATGGTGAGGTAATTATGAAACCCAATTTGAATGAGGACCTGAAGTCCAGATCACCATATGTTCCTTGGGGAGGTTTTAGGTTGAGGGACTGAAAATGAAGGTTAGGCTAGGCCCGGGGCAAAGTACACGGGCATTCCTATGTATCCCATGAGAATGAGAATCAAGCCACGCATAGTTCTAGGGATGGAATGGTAAGATACCAGTACCAGAGATAATAAGGTAGTGTGGGTCTGGCCTTTACACCAAAAGAAGTGGCATTTAATAGATCTTGTCTATCCTTTAGGATGAATGATTGTTGTTTTTTTTGTGAAGTGATGGACCTAGGATAGAAAGTCCATGCATCGCCACAAGAATCAATCCGTGTGTAGGCATTGACAAATGGTATGGTGTGTAACCAATACCAAACATGATGTCCCCTTGAATGAGGACACCACGACGTAGTGCTATTTTTCTTTGTGTGGCCATGATGATAATGTCACAGTTTAGGGTCATGTGATGGGACCAACCATGAATTTTAATGTCGTGAAGTATAGACGCAACATTTAAAGTCATCTGGGACTAGGCAACATAGTTTAAAGTCATATGGCTCAGACATATACATAAAAGATGAGGTTCAAAAGAGAATGTGTACAGTGTGATAAAGCATACCCGACGTGAATGAGGATGAGTTCCACATAACACCGTACACAATTCCAAGAAAGAAACCTCGGGAAGAGGGGTCCGGAGAAGGTTAGAGAATATGGGGTAGAAGATAGGATGGACTAGCTCCTTGAAAGGGGAGTAAATGATGCCGAAATTGTAAACCTGATGTGAACAAAGGCATAAGCCCACACATTCCACATCACGTGGTCCTATAAGAGCTGGGCCCTAAAGGAAAAATAGAAAATGTAAATTAGTAGAACTCAAGATGGCCCCAAAGACAATATATCTGGGTGTTTCTACAAATCCCATGGGAATGGGAATCAAGTCTCACATAGTTCTAAAAGATATCTTAGTTTATGGTCTTAGTGCTCGAACCATGGAGAGGAGGAATCCTTCCAAGTAGGCACAAACCTCAATCCAATTATTTAGACCATGTGAGTCAAACTTGGTGTGGGAAACAAGGGTGGAAGAGGTTTTTTGTAATACCTGGAATGCACGCCAAAGGGAAGTTGGTGCAGAGCCCTGAATGATGCCTTATTGTGGATTTGTCCTCCTAACATGAAAATGCGCACTGAGGGATAGTTCCAAGAGTGTTGAAATTCCTCTAGGATATGATGGGGTGGAAAATAATGTGAATCATGAAACCAACATTCAAGGATTTAAGGGGTTGGTGTGACGATGGAGGATAACTGTTGATTGTGTTCGAAACACAACATCCATATCGTGTGGCCTGAAATGGGAACAAAAAATGATCATCGACTGCAGACCATATTCACAACGTGAGACTTGTATCGGTTTTTTGTCTGAAACCCCTAAGGATGTTGGCTCGTAATGGTAGGAGATCCCTTAGGCCTAGAATCCATGCCATTTGGGAGTCCCTTCGGATGTGAAAGATAATGGAAGCCCAAATGAAGGGGAACAAGAAGATTGAAAAATGGGTGAAAGCATGTCCAGGTAAAATCTGACACTCCGGGTTCTAGACCAGAGTACTCATGGGCCAATTGGTGAATCACCGAAGAGGTCTGAGGGACCCGACTTAAGGGAAACCGACTCAAAGAGATGAGAGTAGGGAAAGGGGTCAAAGGCCTCTCAAGAGAGAGAGAGGTATGTGGTGTGGTTGTTATAAACCCAACGTGAATGGGGACATAAGCCCATACCACACCGTATACCCCTCTTTTGTAAGAACACGGGCCAAGGGGCCAAAATGATAGAGAGGTTTCTATGAGATGGGGATGGACCTGAAGACTAGACGTTTGGGAGGTCATACATATCCCATGAGTATGGGAATCAAGCCACACATAGTTCTATAGGAAAGGATGATGAAAATAAGGGAAAGATACCCCAATGAGGGGTGTGCACGACACAGCGAGTAACCTTACATGAATGAGGACATAATCCCACACCACATCGTACAACCCTAAGTGAGAACTTGGGCTAGGGGCCCAAAAAGGGTAAGGGTCCTGAGGCTGGGCCACAAACAGAATGTCATGGCTAGCTTGCAGTTTAACATCTTGCAGTGAGGACAAAGGTGATCTTAGTTTAGGGTCATAGAGCTTGTACCGTATGTTCCTAGTTTATTGTCATATGCATGGGACATAGAGGGAGAATCATTGTGCCTATGGAAGACCACAAAGCATCAATGATGATAGAGGACTATTTTTGATCAGATTCACAACACAGTATCCACCCTTGTGTGACCAGAATTCAGGGAAAACAAGTGAGTGTCGACCATTGACCAAATTCGCAACACGGTACTTGTATAAATTTTTCTCTCACAATCCTCAAGGATGTTATCCCGTAATGGTAGGAGGGCCCTTGGGCTTAGCATCCATGACATTCGGGGGCCCTTTTGGAAATAAAAGGTGATGGAAACCCAAATGATGGGGCTTGCAAAGCATAACGGGGCATGTGCTCATGGGACTGATGATAAATGAAGGGAGGGATGTCTCAAGGAGATATGTGTGGCATGGAAAAATAGCCCGATGTGAATGAATACATGAGTTCATACTGTACCACACAATAATGAATGAGAACTTGGACCAGGGGGCGAAGGGGTTGGAGGACCTGAGGCAGGGCGTCTTGCCAACTGTAGCCATATGACCTCTCATGCGGGCATTGCCTTCATAGCTCCTAAGCCCACGTGAGAAATGCTATGTGTGGGAAACAAGTAGTAGTACTAGGATCTACCCATCACATAAGGGTATGACAGCTGGAATTACACTCCTTCTTGAGGTAGACCAAGATTTAGAGAGACGGCTGGGCAGAATGAACCACTACACTCCATGTTTGGGACATATGGGGGTGGTGACAATGACAAAGGATAACTATTGAATAGATTCAAAACACAACATCTATATCATGCGACCTAAAATGGGAACAACAATTGATCATCGACCGATGACCGTATTCGCAACGTAGGACTCGTATTAATTTATTTTTCTAAAATCCTTGTGGGAATTGGCCCAAAATGATAGGAGAGCCCTTAGGCTAAGTATCCTTATCGTTCAGGGGCCCCTTCAGATGTGAAAGATAATGGGAACCCAAATGATGGGGTGTGTGGAGCATAAGTGCACCCGTGCAATTTCAAATAAATCTAGACAAAAAAAGAGATAGATATCTTTAGGGGAGGGTGACACATGGTGCGGTCATGATGAACTTGACATGAATGAGGGAAAAATCCTGCACCACACCATGTGTTTCATCGCAATGGGAGGTCCCAAAGTTTGGGGCTGGGCCTACGGATGTAATGTCCGGGAAGTCCTATATATCCCATGAAGATGGGAATCAAGCCATACGTAGTTCTGAAAGGGTCATGCAGTTTAACGTCATGTGGTAAGGATGTGGGAGGATTAGAAGAACGAGGGAGGGCACATGGTGTGATCATCATAACCCTGACATGAGTGGGGCCAAAGAATCCTATATGACGCCATGTGGAATCCTCCAAAAGAACTATGCCAAGGAGGGGATAGTCAAAGAGGAAGATGGGTCTAGACTCAAGACAAAGCATTTGAGCGTTCCTACATATCCCAAGAGGATGGGAATCAAGCCATACGTAGTTCTGAAAGGGACATATAGTTTAACCTCTCGCAGGGTGACGCATAGTTTAAATTAATGGAGGACTGGACATTTTAAGGTCATGGAGGACCCTAATAAAGTTTAGGGTCATGCGGGACCGTCACTTTGAGGTCATGCAGGACCATACAGTTTAAGGTCATGCTGGACCATACAGTTTATGGTCATGTGGGATCGACACTTTGAGGTCGTGCAGGACCGTACATTTTATGGTCATGTGGGACCGGATGACTGAAGAAAAATATTTCTTGAGGAACTTGGCATCAGTGGGAGGATTTATACACTCACCATCCATGGTAACTATTGAGTATTCACTATTGGAGTAATCCTTGTGAATGATGTAAGGTTCTTCCCATTTGGGCTCCAACTTTGGTGGTTTCCTGCCAGGTATCATTGGTGTCTTTAGGGACAATACCAAGTCGCCATGCAAGAAGGAGTGGAGGTGAACTTTCTTGTTGAATGATTTGGATATCTTGTTCTGATGCCTTTCCAGATTGTGCAGGGCACGAATCCTGATCTCATCGAGCGCTTCTAACTCGGCCAAATGGATTTCAGCTACTTTATATGGTGCTTTATGATCATATACAGTTGTGCGTAGTGAGGGAAATTGAATCTAAATGGGTAGAACGGCCTCAGTTCTGTACACCAGGGAATATGGGGTCACCTGGGTGGAATTACAAGTCATCATCTGATAAGCCCAAAGGGCATTGGGGAGCTTGTCCGGAAAAATTTTCTTATTTTGACCAACCAATTTCTACAGAATGTTAGAGAGGGTCTTGTTGAACACATCAATCTGTCCATTTTCTTGTGTGTGATAGCGGGAGGTATAGTTAGAACGGATATTGTACTTATCATACAATTTATTTAGCTCAGCTGCTCGGAAGTTCGTGCCATTATCGGTGAGGACAGCGTGAGGGACTCCAAATCGGTAGATGATTTTGGAGATCACAAAGTCAATGATAGAATGGTCCTTGAACTCCTTGAGTGGAACTGCCTCTGCCCGCATGGAGAAGAAATCTATAGCGGTCAGGATGAATCTGCACTGGTGAGCTGTCGCCGGTAGAAATGGTCCCACAACATTGAGTCCCCATACCACAAATGGCCAAGAGTACTTGGTGGATTGGAAATTCTATGGTAGCTGATGCATGAATTTAGCATGAATTTGGAACGCATATAACCTCTTGGAGAACTCGATGCAGTCATGGATCATAGAGGGACAAAAGTACCCCAGTATTTGGATCTGGTGAGATAGTTTGGGCCCAATCTGATGAGCCCTATAGGAACTGGCATGAACCTCCTACATGACTTGGGAAATCTTGACTCCTTGAATGCAACAAAGGATAACCCCATCAAACCTGTTCTTTTAGAGGATCTTCTCATTACTAGGATTGTACTAGAGAGTAAAATATGACACGCGACATCTAATTCGCTCATGCTCGGCCCATTCTGTAGGGATATTACCATTCTGAAGATACTCAACAAAGGGGGCTCTCCAGTCAGGAGTCACATAAATCACTGCATCCAGGGGACCTGGGGGTCCTGAAGCGGAGGCACTGGTGTTAAGGTGGCCCACCTATAGGCCTTCATCATCATGTGGAGTGACAGGATAAATGACTCTCTGGTGTGTCACTTGGATAATCAAATCATCCAACTCAGGTTCTTCAAGTTATGTAGCTAGGCTGGCTAGGGTGTCATCACAACCATTCTAAGATCGAGGGACATGAGTAACTTCTGGATGAGATGGGAACTGGGCCATTAGCTGGAGAGTGTGTTCCAAAAATGGTACGAGCTCTGGTTTTCTGATGACGTAGTCATTGTTGATCTACTCAATGACTAGTTCGGAGTCCCCTTTCACATTAAAATGGGGAACTTCTATCTCGAGGGCCAACTCAAGGCATGTAATGAGAGCCTGATACTCTACCTCATTGTTGGTGTAGCCTTCTGACAACAGGAATGAGTAAGGCAGAACAACTTGTTTTGGGGTAATGAAGATGATACCCAGGCCTACTCTGTTGAGTCTGGGGTCATTGAGCCTTCTACTATTGGGGCTCTGAGAAGCGCCATCGAAGTGCATTTTCCAGCATGGGATGGCTTGGTCTACCAAGAGGATTGCCTCATCAGGAAAATAAAGGTCTAGGGACTGGTCCGTAGGAGATGGATGGGTAGTAAGGGAGTCTGCCAATGCTTTCCCCTTAATAGTATTCCGAGGGACAAACATAATGTCGAACTACTGAAGAATCACTGCCCACCAGGCTAGAAGACCGATCAGCATGGGGTGGTTCAGGATGAATTTCAGTGGATCTACTCAGGACACCAGCTGTACCTCGTAGTACTATATATAATTTCATGACTTCTATACTACGAATACAAGCGCAAGGCATCTCTTCTCGATAAGGGAGTATCTGGTCTCCGTATCGAGGAGCATGCAGCTGAGGTAGTAGAGGCTATTCTCTATTCCCCTGTTATTCTTCTGGGAAAGAAGTACGCCGAGAGATCGCTCCATGGAAGTCACATAAAGGACCAGCGGATTTCCAGAGATGGATGGAATTAAGACCATAAGTTGGAGAAGATACTACTTTATTTCCTCGAAAGTAGTCTGACACTCTTCGCCCCACTCATATACGATGCCTTTCTTCATAATTCAAGAAAAGGGCTTACACTTTCTGACCAAATTCGCGATGAATCGGCGTATATATGCTAAGTGACCTTGGAATCATCTAATATCACAAATTTTTCTCAAAGAAGACATCTAGATAATGGCCTTGATCTTATTTTGGTTGATATCAATCTCCTTGTATCTGACAACGAAGCTGAGAAAATTTCCAGAGGTGACCCCAAAGGCACACTTCAATGGGTTCATCTTCATGTGACAAGAACGGAGGAGGCCAAACACTTTCTTAAGGTATCTAACAAGGTCTTCAATCTGGTGAGATTTGACCACTAGGTCATCCACGTAACATTCCACCAACGTTCTGAGGATCAGGTTAAATATACAATGCATTTCCCGCTGATAGGTGGCACATTCATTCTTTAAACCAAAGGGCATGACATTGTAACAGAAAGTACCATGTGGTTCCCTGAAGGCTATATACTCATCATCCTTGGGGTCCATTTGGATCTGGTTATAATTAGAGTACCCATCCATGAAGGAGAGGGCTTGGAATCCAGCTATAGTGTCGATCAACAATTACATCATAGGAAGGGGAAAATCATCTTTCAGACAGTGACAATTGAGATCTCAGAAGTCGATGCATAATCTGATATGTCTGTTCATCTTCCTTACTGGCACAATTTTGGCCTTCCACTTATGTTACTAGACCTCCTTAATGAAATTGGATCTGATGATCTTATCAACTTTTTCCTCAACCAAGTCACTGTGAGAAGGGTGCATCTTTCTGGGGGGCTGCTTAAACCCGTGATGATTTGTCGGGAGACCAATGCGGTGGACAGCTACCTGATGATCTAGTCCTGGCATCTCATTATAACCCCAGGGAAATACATCATAGTGTTTTTTAAGGATGTCTATGTACTGTTGTCTCTCCTCAAGGGGAATAGCAGCACTGATCAATGAGGGTTTCAGTTCTGCCTCGCTACCGAGGTTCACCTGTACCAACTCGTCAACCGTGGAAGTGATGCCCTCTTCAAAGGCAGGGGTGCATCCTATAAATACACTTATTCACTTATGGAGGTGGGATCCTTAGTGGTAGGATCTTATTCCGAGTTTGAATCTCTCGATTGGAGGCCAGTACCAGCTTGATCGGGGGTGGATACCGCTTTAGGGAACCCCTGTGCTACAATAACCATAGCGATGAAGTTTGTTGATCCAATCCCATCTGGCCTTCGGCTCAAGGTCCCACACTTGATGATATCAAAGAAATAGTGGTGCATCGGCTTGATCCGGTTAATCCTGGATTAGTGGAAGAAGCAACTATGACGTATTGCTGTTGCCATGGAGCGGACATCCCGACACCTTATGGGATTAGGAGGCTCCGGGATCACCTGAGTCTAGTTTGTATAGGAGTATGAGGTGATCTTCCGGTATCTCTTAGACTTGGGAATTTCCTCTACCTCGTTCCAGAAACAATGAAGCATTGCCCCATGTTTGGTTTTGTAGCCTCCAATTGATGAAATTGAAAGACATATGCATCATCTAGATCTTCCCACAGGTCGTTCACTATCGTATCATGCTCGACCTCATTAGTATGAATCCTCTTGTCCTTGCTCTTATAGTAGTCGGCATCAAGATAGCAGGATTCACAAGAGACAAATGGAGACACTTCACCTTGAAGCACACCCACTCAACCATTAAGGGAGTACTTGAGGAACTGGTGATATGATGAGGAAACCGCCACATGCAGGTGGAGCCATGGCCTTCCCATAAAAGCATTTTAGGTGGTGTCATGGGAGACAACCATAAATTCAGTGTTGGAAAGTAGGCCACCGAACTGGGTCTTCAAGTAGATCTTTCCAACTGGTGTCTGTTCCATCCTGTCATAACCTTGGATTCTTAGGTCAGAGGGACTCAGATCATCCTCGTACAATCCTAGTTTTTGTAGTGTCTGGGTCGCGATTAGGTTGATTCCAGAGCCCGTGTCGACAATACATCCACAAACCTCCATGCCATTGAACTGGACAGTGATGTACAGTGGGTGAATGTTCCCTTGTATGGGAGAGCCTTCATCTTCTTCAGAGAACGAGATGATGGCCTGGCATTCATCATTCTTGACTACCTCATCATGAAAGGCTTCTACGGCTGGTATCTCCATCTCAAACTGGAGGGGGCTTCTTAAAGCCTCGGTGAGGGCCTCACACATATCTCATGATAGTAGAAGGGCCTATAGGATAGATATCTTTGCTAGAATGCTGGAAAGATTATTGAGAACATCATACTTCTATGACACGCATGAACTTATGATTACAAGAGGTCACTCTATGGTAGGAGGTATGGTTGGCCCTATCGGCTGGACCGGTGGCTAACTGGTGCTAATAATATCCCACTACTTGCTAGTCGAAGCCTATGGAGTGATTACCGAATGAGGTCCAAATGACTGAGACTGTCCTGTAGTAGGTTGTGGCTGGTCTCGACATTGTTGAGGAGGCTCTTACTGATCCAACATCATGAATGGCAGCAAAGGCAGGCCTGATGTCACCAGATGAGAAGGTTGTGTATACTGAGCTTTGTGCTGGGCCTACTTCCTAGTTTTGGTCATCTGCACAACCTGTTAGGAAGTACTGATCGAGGCACTCTGATGGCCCATATATTCTCAACTCCATTGATGCTGACAACAACTGGGGACATTGGTAGGATCCGCCTGGTGCTCCCCATCGTCAGGAATCATGTAGGGATTTACAAGCTCTACGGTATTAACTGAGGCATACCCTTGACTGTTACTCGAAGATTCATCCACTACTGGATGGATTCTAGGAGGGATTTCCATCTCCTTGTGTATGAAGTCACTGAGAGAACGTGATAATGATGGAATTGATGGGGGACTTTTCTTTCCCTTACATCGTCGGTGTTTGCTCTTCTGGGAGGAGGACGGTTGAGACGACGATGCAGAAGTAGTTATTGTGGCTTCTGAAGGCTATATATGATTCAGGAGTGCACGGATAACACCATGGGTGTGGACGATTGTTTTATGACCCATCCAGTCATCATACTTCTGAGACCTGTAGCTAGAAACCTCATGCCACTCACCTTCGTTGTCACTGCCACTGTCTGTCCTCACGAAGATGCATGCCACATGTGCCAGAGCTGGGCCCAACTGGACTATGTTGTTATCCACCTGGTCTTGAATACAATCTTTGAACACATAGAACTATTTGAGGGTGTGCCCCAGGATCCGGTGGTAGGGGTAGTAATTAGGGCGATTAGTGAGGTTTGCCTCTTCTGGCATCCTGTACTCAGGGAAACCTACAATCCCCTGCTCTATGGCACTTCAAAAATAACCAGGGAATTGTGCCTCACTGAATGAGTAGGTCCGGTTACTCCTTTATATGAATGGGGGCCTTGGAGCCTGACCCTGACGAGGGGTTGGAGGAGCCTGTCGAGGAAGTGGAGCTTGGTTATCTCACCTAGGTGGTGGTGGCGCATTGTGTGGGGGCACCTGCCGATTCTGAGGTGGGCACTACTGGACCAGAGGCTGCACTTGAGGTGGAGGGACTCTATGAGGCTATGGAGGCAGCTCCATTGGTGACAACTCTAGTTGCCTAGGGGCATCTACTTGATCCACTATAGCGGGCTCGCCCCTGGCGGCTCTTCTCTCAAGGATTGCAGGAGGCAACAGACGTGCCTTCTTATCCTGCTGTAAGTATTCCTCTAGGTGTTGGGCCTTATTAGAGAAGTCTCAGAATCCACCGGGGTAGTTCTGGGTGATCAAAGAGGGGACCAGTTCCATCTTGACATTCCCTATGCACATCATCAGCAATTCCTCCTGAGTTAGTGGCATGTCAAGAGAGTATGTGAGCCCTTTCCATAGGGTGAAAAAGTCGCCAATGCTCTCATCAGTCATCTGATTTCACTTGAAGAGGTATGTGATACTTGTCTTCCAATTGGTGGAACTGAATTGGTAGAGGAATTGCTTATGGTGGTCCTCCCAGCCGTCCACTAACCCAATGGGAAGCTGGTTATACCAGACAAACACTAACCCTTCAAATGTCTATACGAAACACCGGAGTTTGGTGGCTTCCTACTGCGTTGGAGTTCCCAACAAGGGGCCACACCTTGAGATAAAGTGGGATAGGTGCTGTGGAGGGTCCCACTTCTCATTAAAGGGGAAAAAGATGGGATTATCAAAACCTGGGGGTGCTGGAATATTATCCACCCATGCCAAGTATGGCTTTCCATTAGGCAGGATTTCCACCTGTCAAGTCTCTAAGGCTTCGAGGCGAGTGATGAGTGCCGCCATTGGATCATCCGGGCAGGGGTTCCTATCTTGATGGGGATCCCTAACCACCAGTGTTTTGGATGGTTCTTCAACATGATAAATAGGCCCAACAGCTCGTGGAGTGGCTAGTGGAACAACCTATGGGGCAGCTGGGGGAACCTGAGTCGTGTCCTGAGGATTTTCACCCCGTTCAGGAGGATTTTGCGAGATGTACCATGCCCTCTTTCCATAAGTTCTGGCTTCAAACCTGTCTATGTGGGTAGGATGGTCAGGGTCACATTGAGGCAATTTTCCATGGGGAAGTTGTGTCTACCCCTACTACCTCAACCTAGGATCACCATAGTCTAGCCATCGTTATGCAGCGTGTTTAGTGTAAGAACCCGGATCTTCGTTTCAGGTACGCCTTTCCTTTTTTGGAGTTTTTAAGAAAAATGGAGTTTCTGGAAAATTTCAAAGTACACGCCGTGTACTTTCTGAGTACATGCCCTATACTCTTCTCTGGATCGAAGCCGTGTGCTGGTCGTGCCCGGGCCACACACACGGTGTGTAGGGCTGACGTGGAGGCTGATTTTGGAAGAGTACGGAAAAACCTATTACACATCGTGTACTCTCAAAGTACACGCTGTGTACTTTTATTTTTTTCACTAAAAACACTGGTGTTGCACCTGATGGAAAGAACACACCCCTTATCCATGTTCTTCATCTGAGAGTGACCCATATGGCCGGATCTTCCCCAAGCCCCCACCTCTCTGTCTGTTCTCAGATTCGAGCACGGTCGATTGCGTTGGAAGCGCAGCGGTGAGTTCTCCCTTCTTCTTGAGCCTTATTTTCCAATTCTTCCTCCTCAAGTTATCTAAGGTTGGAATTTTTGTGCATTTTCTCAGATCTACGACATTCTAGGGAGAATCAATCATTGTGGTTCAAGTATATCAATTCCCTAGCATCAAGGTAGGTGGTTTGTGCTTTTCTGTAGATAGTATTTGAATATTTTGTGTAAATTCCACCAATACCCTTGAACAGGGTATTGCATGTTCCTATTTTTCCCCTGTTGTTTTCCTGCTTTTCTTGATTTCTTGAGTAGATGTATTTGACTGTGAATATGGTAGTTTTTACTGTACTCTTGATGTTTTCCATGCTTGTTTTGCTTGTTTGTTGTTTTGCTGGTTTCAATGCCTAGTTGTAGGATAGTGGAACTATTTCTTTGTTGTACTGTTGATCCTTAGAATGATATCCAAGTAGTTCTTGAGGTTTACTTTGACAATACACACGTGCTGAGCATGTTAGTTTCACACAGGACTGTGAGGACCTAGTGTAGTAGACCATAGGGAGAATAGACATAAGGGCTTCTCCAGAGTGTCTTTTAATACGATGCGAGACCATAGGGGGAATTGACGATGAGTGCTTCCTCAGAGAGTTTGTAGATCCTCGACGTAGGCCACAGGGGGAATGAGACATTGAGTGCTTCCCCAGAGATCCTTTAGCATGATACGAGACTATAGGGGGAATTGACGGTGAGTGCTTCCTCAGAGAGTCTACTCTTAGCTGAACCAGAGTGGTGAGACTGTGTGTGCCTCCTAGAGGGTTACTAGTACTTGTAGGTTGAACCATAGGGGTTAGGCTGTAAGAGCTACCCAGAGGGTTACCTATTTGCTACTTGTTGGTTTTTTCTTGTGCACTTTATATGCTATAATTGTGGATTGTAGATGTTGTGTGCTTTTCTGTTTACTGCTTCTTGCACTTTTACTTGCCTTGTATTCATTAACTGTTAGGCACAGATCTTTGGGTGATTGCCTACTGGGATTGTATCTCACACCCTATTTGGGTCATTCTTTTGTGGCCAAGCATATTATGTTGTTGCATGTATAGATAAGGGCAAGCACCCTTCTAATTCAGGTTCTTGATTGCACTAGAGTTGGAGAGCATGGGACCGAGCCGTGGCTTGCGATGTTGAGGAGTTTACTTTGTTTTCTTTGTTCCTTTTTGAAATTTGTTTTTAATTTGTACTTCATCACATTGGTTCGTTTACTGCTTTCCATAGACATATGTACCATGTTGCATCATTATTATTTTATACATTGCTTCTGCTGTTCAGTCCAGTTGTTGTATGCTGTTTATTGTTTCTGTTATTGTGACTGGTTGTTCTTCTGTTGTATACTTTACCGAATGAGGGCATAGTTTCCCCACCGACTCACCAAGGCCCTCGCTACTAGTCAGAAGCCTCTGGCGTTTGGGGAAACGTGCTTGAGTTCATGTGGAGAACCGGGCATGGGGCACCAGTGGAGGGGCTCCGGATTCAGGTCATTACAAAGTGGTATCAAAGGAGTTCTTTTCTCTTGATTTACTGTTTGGAGACTTTAGCCAGGGATAGGACTAATTCGGTACTTGGTATTAAGTTGTGATCGGGAGTATCTAAGCCGTGCATAGGGAAAATCCATACTACCTTGTTAATTGCAGTTTGCTGGTTTTGAGATTTTACGGTTGATATGATTTCACCTGGAGTGATTCACATGCTTTGTGTTGTTATTTTCTTGACGATTGCGGTTCTATTTCTATCGCAACCCGATGAGATGAGGGTATGCCATATCATGCATCATATAGGCACTTGTAGAAATCACATGCCATGCATTCTTGTCATTCCATCTAGGGCGCATTAGCGATTGCATGCTGTTGTGATAGACTTTGTGTAGATTATGCATGTTGTTATGATAGATGGTTGATAGAATCTCTACTGCCTTGTTAGAGGGTTGTTTGTTTCCTACCTTGCTTAAATGAACACTAAGTTTTGATCCACGGGGAGTATGGGCCCTCACGAATCGGAATTTGGAACTTCCTTGACTTTTTTTCTGTGTTTTCTGGGCTTCTGTGCAGTTTCTGAGCTACTGCCCAGAAAAACCCAGAATACACGGCGTGTACTTTTCAGATACACGTCATATAGTTTTCAGGCCGTGTCACTGACCGTGTGAGCAAAAACATGGTATCGTGAGAATATCTTCGGGAACACGCCGTGTACTGTAGGTACACGCCGTGTACCCGGCCGTGTCATTAATAACACGGGTCGGGGAAGCTCGAGTAGAACATGCCGTGTTGTAAAGGAACACACTGTGTAGTCCCATCCAGGTACCCGGCCGTGTAACAAACAACACGGGTCGGCGTCACCTTCTCTTAGACATGCTGTGTGGTTTTTCGAACATGCCGTGTAGTCTTGACCAGGTACCCGGCCGTGTCACGAACAACACGGGACAGTGTCACCTTCACCTATACACGCCGTGTTTGTTCGGAACAAGCTGTGTAAGGTTCAGACGTGTAGACATCCGTGTGTTTAAAAAACACGGGCCACCGAAGCCTTGTCTAGTACATGTCGTATTTGTTTAGAACACGCCGTGTAGTCTCGGGTTAAGTTGGACCGTGTGGGTTAGCCGTGTAAGGAGACTTAGGCAGGGGAATAGTTTTCCAGTACACGCCGTGTGTTGGGTAAACACGTCGTGTAGTTTGAGGAGTTACACGACCTGTAGGGCAGGGGTACACGCCCATGTCAGTGGCTTAAGAAGAAACGTCGTGTAGTTTTTATACACGTCGTGTAGTCATGTTTTGGTAAACTTGTGTGTTTTCTTTCCCTGTTCTCATTTTTTACTCTTGTGTTCTCTGTCCTTGTTAATTCTGATATAAGGTGTGCTTTTGATATTTTAGAGATATGCCTATGAGACATCCTCCAGTTGTGCATCTGTCATCAGAAAGTGATCAGACGCCAGATATGGTTGATCAGGGACTTCCTGCTGATCCTCTAGTCGGGCCAGCCTTGGCACCGGCTGTCATACCATTTGAAGGCGCTAATGTGTAGTTCAGGGAAGGTTTTCTAAGGATGATGTAGACCTTCCAGGGAGCACCACCTACATCCATGACTATGGCAGACTTGACGCGGGTCTTTCAGCAGTAGAATCCTCCTACGCTCTCGAGTGAAGGAGGACCTCAGGCTGTAGAGTCATGGCTGGAAGCCATGCTGACTATATTCGAGCATCTGGAGACACCTCTAGAGAGACGGGTCAAGCTCACTACCTACATGCTCCGAGACTCTTCCAAGAGGTGGTGGGACATGATCTTACAGGCGGGTCACCAGCAGGTCATGTCTTGGGAGGATTTTTAGCGCGTCTTTTATGACTACTTCTACCCGGAGACCATGAGGGCCGACCGAGCATGGGAGTTCATGAGCTTAGAGCAGGGTACTCTTTCTGTCATAGACTATTCCTCTCGTTTCACTGAGCTGCAGCGTTTCACACCCCTCTGGGATGGGAGTGGGGTTTTCATAGTAAGGAAGTTCGAGGATGGTCTCAGGAGGGAGATCCACTCGTAGGTGAATATCTTCCAGTTGACCACCATCACTTCCATCGTCTACCAGGAACTGATTGCAGAGAGAAATATGAGAGACTCCAGAGCTGTGATCCAGGGCGGTTCTGCTTCCAGAACTAGTTTTCCTCCAGATGACAGCAAGAAGCGTCGTAAGGAGTCTACGCGCGGTGATCCGAGGAAGCGAGATGCATCATCAGGCAGCCATGTGGTATGCTACCAGTGTGGCCGGTTAGGGCACATGAGGGATCAGTGCCAGAGAGACCCCGTGGTGTGCCGGTCTTATAGAAAGATGGGTCACCTTCAGCGTTTCTGCCAGGTTTTCTCACCAGTAGCTGGTGATCGGGGTTCTTCCATGACTCCTCGTTCAGGAGAAGCACCACCAATTTCTCAACAGCCAGGGAACTGGATTTCTTCTGGCCATTCGGGCTGAGGTTGAGGTCGAGGCCATGGCAGTCAACCACCAGTCCCTCAGCACCAGCAAGGTGGATCAGCTTAGAGTGGTCAGCCAGGGGCGCAAGGCCACGGTGCAGGCCAGTCTTTCGCCGTGGAGTAGACCTATCAGGAGTAGGATCCAGGCCCTTCTACAGTTCGAGGTACGATTTTAGTAGCCTCAGTTTTATCTTCAACTCTTTTTGATACCGGTTCTATGCATAGTTTTATCTCTGTTTCTGCTATGGAGAGTGTTGGCCTCTATGTCTTTTCTTCTGCCAACTCATTGACACTAGACACACCTTTGGGGACGAGGAAATCTAGTGTACGCCAGTGTAGAGAGTTAACTCTCAAGGTTGTAGGGTATCATTTCTCATGGGATCTCTATGTCCTAGAGATGACAGGCTATGATTTCATCCTCAGGATGGACTGGTTGGTTCCCTTCCAGGCAGTCGTCGACTGTTATCGCCACAGAGTGAGTTTTGTTTCACCAGAGGGTGAATCTTTTCTTCATAGAGGCAAATGGGATGTTCAGGTGAGTCAAGCAGGACTCGAGCATCATGGGTTAGGAAGGGTGACAGCCCAGATTGCTAGTCTTTATCTGGATAATCATGGGAATTTGCAGTTGGACTTTCCTCCAGTGGTGGATCGTTTCAGGGACGTCTTTCCAGAGGACTTTTTGGGTTTGCCTTCGGAGCGTGAGGTAGACTTTTCTATTGAGCTAGTGCCAGGAGAAGCACCGGTGTCCATTCCTCCTTATAGGATGGCCACAACTGAATTGAAGGAGCTCAAGAAGTAGTTGTAGGAGTTATAGGAAAAGGGTTTCATCCAACCAAGTACTTCTCCTTAGGGTTCATCTGTCTTATTTGTGAAGAAGGCAGACGGAACCCTTCGGCTTTTTGTGGATTATCGGAAGCTGAACCAATTGAGGGTTAAGAACCGATATCCCTTGCCGAGGATCGATGACCTCTTTGATCAGATTAGAGGAGCCCGGGTGTTCTCGAAGATCGACTTGAGGTCCAATTATCATCAGTTGCGTTTTATACCATCAGATATACCTCTGACCGCCTTCAGGAGAAGGTATGGTCTATATGAATATATAGTCATGCCGTTCGGTCTCACGAACGTGCCTGCAGTTTTTATGGCACTAATGAACTGAGTGTTCCATCCTTATTTGGACTCCTTCGCCGTGGTCTTCATGGAAGATATCTTGGTGTACTCTCAGACTCGACACGACCATGCTACCCATCTTGAGATCATTTTGAGAACACTGAGAGAGCATCGGCTCTATGCTAAACTCTCAAAGTGCCACTTTTGGATGGATCAGATTTACTTCTTGGGTCATGTCATCTCAGAGGTAGGAGTATCTATGGACCCAGAGAAAGTGAGAGTTGTAGTTTCTTGGGAGAAACCGAAGAACGTTTTTGAGGTACAGAGTTTCCTAGGGCTGCCTGGATACTACAGATGCTTCATTCAGGACTTTTCATGCCTTGCAGCACCTTTGACAGGTCTGACCAAGAAGGGGGCAAAGTTCTTATGGTCATATTCTTATGAGTCAGCCTTTCAGGAGCTGAAGGGAAGGCTGACGTCAGCACCGATACTAGTCTTACCAGATCCAGGAAAGAGCTACACTGTTTATTGTGATGTTTCAGGTATCGTACTCAGTGTTTTGCTTATGCAGGGAGATGGAGTCGTTGCGTACGGGTCTCGACAGTTGAGGCCACATGAGAGGAACTACCCTACACACGATCTGGAGTTGGAAACTGTTGTTCATGTCTTACGCTGTTAGAGACACTATCTTCTGGGAGAGCACTTTGTGGTCTTTACTGACCACAAGAGTCTCAAGTATATCTTCACTCAGCGTGATCTGAATCTGAGACAGTGCAGGTGGGTCAAGTATCTTCAATATTTTGATTTTGAGCTTGCCTATATGCCAGGAAAGTTCAAAGCAGTGGCAGATGCATTGAGCAGGAGAACTCAGATTCAAGCAGTTCAGGAGGCCAGTAGTGATTGGTAGCTTATGGATCTGTTCTTTGAGATGCATCTGGAGGTGCACGATAGATAGGGACAGACTTTTCTATCTTCTGTAGCTATTACCTCTACACTACTTGATCAGGTACGGATGAGGTAGCTATCAGACTCAGAAGGCTTATTCTTGCGGGAGAGTGTGTCAGGAGAGGACCCTCTTCCTATATGGGCAGTGGGAGAGGATGAGATCTTGTGTTTCCAAGGATGCGTATGGGTTCCAGTAGACATACGCGAGGAGCTGATGTGGGATTTTCATTCCTCAGTTTGGGAAGTTCATCCTGGCGTCACCAAGATGTATTAGGATCTTCATCGCCAGTACTGGTGGCCAGGTATGAAGAAGGATGTTGCTAGTTTTGTCATGAGATGCTCTACTTGTCAGCAGGTGAAGGTGGAGCATCAGTGACTAGCAGGCCTTTTACAATAGCTACCCATTCCAGAGTGGAAGTGGAACTATGTTGCGATGGACTTTGTGACTGGGTTGCCGAGGTCACCTCGGGGGAATGATGCTGTTTGGGTTATCGTCGACAGGCTCATGAAGGTTGATCACTTCATGCCGATCAAGGATACCTTCAGTGTCGATGATTTGGGACAACTTTACATCAGATATATTGTACGTCTTCATGGAGTTCCACACTCTATTGTTTCAGAAAGGGATGTGCACTTTACTTTTCAGTTCTGGAAAGGACTTCAGAAGGCTTTGGGTACACAGGTACTTTTGAGTACGACATACCATCCCCAGACTGATGGTCAGTCCGAGTGCACAATCCAAGTGTTGGAGGATATACTCAGAGATTGCATCTTGTACTTTGGTAGTTCATGGGAGAATCATATCCCTCTGGTGGAGTTCGCCTACAGTAATAGTTTCAGACGACTATTTAGATTTCACCATACGAGGCTCTGTACGGTAGGCCATGCCAATAACCCTTATACTGGATGGAGGTAAGAGAGGCAGCTTTGCTAGGACCTCGTCTTGTTCAGGAGACTTCAGAGCAGATAGATCTGATTCAGAAGAGGATGGATATGGCACAGTCTCGACAAAAGTCTTATGCTGATCAGCGGAGATGACCTCTGGAGTTTGAGGTCAGGGATCAGGTTTTCCTGCATGTCGCACTGAGGTTGGGACACAAAAGGATCCGGAGACAGGGTAAGCTTTCACCACGGTACGTCGGGCCATTTGAGGTTTTGGAGAGAGTTGGGTCGGTTGCCTATAGGCTGCAGTTACCTCAGAGGTATCGGGCCATGCATGAAATCTTCCACGTCTCTCAGCTCCGACGTTACTTTTCAGACCCATCTCATGTCTTTTATCCTGAGGAAGTTGAGCTCGAAGCGGATGCATCATTTGAGGAGAATCCCATCTTAATTGTCGATCGCAATACGAAGGTTCTATGTGGGCGGTATGTCCCTCTTGTACGGGTGCTATGGCAGCATGGGCGAGTACAGGATGAGACCTAGGAGAGGGAGGTCGATGTACGATCACTGTGGCCAGATCTGTTCGGGGTTTCTTCTTCTACGCCTTTCTAGGGAAATTCGGGGACAAATTTCTTTAAGGGGGGAAGTTTTTAAGAACTCGGATCTTCATTTCAGGTACGCCTTTCCTTTTTCTAGAGTTTTTAAGAAAAATGGAGTTTCTGGAAATTTTCGAAGTACACGCCGTGTACTTTCTGAGTACACACCGTGTACTCTTCTCCGGCTCGAATCCGTGTGCTGTCCATGCCCGGGTCACACACACGATGTGTAGGGCTGACGTGGAGGCTGATTTTGGAGGAGTATGGAAAAACCTAGTACATGCCGTGTACTTTTCATTTTTTTTCACTAAATGCACTGGGGTCGCGCCTGATGGACAGAACACACCCCTTCTTTAGGTTCTTCATCCGAGAGCGACCCGTATGGCCAGATCTTCCCCGAGCCCCTGCATCTCCGTCTGTTCTCCGATTCGAGCACAGTCGATTGCGTTGAAAGCGCAGCGGTGAGTTCTCCCTTCTGCTTAAGCCTTGTTTTCCAATTCTTCATCCTTCTCAAGTTATCTAAGGTTGAACATTTTGTGTGTTTTCTCAGATCTACGAAGTTCTAGAGAGAATCAGTTGTCGTGGTTCAAGTATATCGATTCCCTAGCATCAAGGTAGGTGGTTTGTGCCTTTATGTAGATAGTCTTTGAATATTTTGTGAAAATTCCACCAATACCCTTGAACGGGGTATTGTGTGTTCCTGTTTTGCCCCTGTTGTTTTCTTTCTTTTCTTGATTTCTTGAGTAGATGTATTTTCCTATGAATATGGTAGTTTTTACTATACTCTGGATGTTTTCCATGCTTGTTTTGCTTGTTTGGCATTTTTCCGATTTTCATTCCTAGTTGTAGGATAGTGGAAATGTTGCTTTGTTATGTTGTTGAGCCTTAGAATGATAGCCAAGTAGTTCTTGAGGTTTACTTGGAAGATACACGCGCTCTGAGCATGTTAGTTTCACACAGGACTATGAGGACCTAGTGTAGTAGACCACAGGGAGAATAGATGTAAGGGATTCTCCAGAGTTTCTTTTAATACGATGCAAGACCACAGGGGGAATTGATGATGAGTTCTTCCTCAGAGAGTCTGTATATCCTTGACGTGGGCCACAGGGGGAATGAGATGTTGAGTGCTTCCCCAGAGATCCTTTAGCATGATATAAGGCTATAGGGGGAATTGACGGTGAGTGCTTCCTCAGAGAGTCTACTCTTATCTGAACCAGAGGGTTGAAACTATGTGTGCCTTCTAGAGGGTTGCTAGTACTTGTAGGTTGAACCATAGGGGTTAGGCTGTGAGAGCTACCCAGAGGGTTACCTATTTGCTACTTGTTGTTGGTTGTTTACTTGTGCACTTTATATGATAGAACTGTGGATTGTAGCTTCTATGTACTTTTTTTTTACTGCTTCCTGCACTTTTACTTGCCTTGTATTCATTGACTGTTAGGCATAGATCTTTGGGTGATTTCCTACTAGGATTGTATCTCACACCCTGTTTGGGCCATGCTTTTGGGCCCAAGAAGATTATGTTATTGCAGGTATAGATAAGGGCAAGCGCCCTTCTACTTTAGGTTCTTGATTGCACTGGAGTCGGAGAGCATGGGACTGAGCCGTGGCTTGCGATGCTGAGGAGTTTACTTTGTTTTCTTTGTTCCTTTTTTCACTTTGTTTTTCATTTTTACTTCAGCACGTTGGTTTGTTTACTGCTTTCCATAGACATATGTACCATGTTGCATCATTATTATTTTATACATTGCTTCCGCTGTTCAGTTTAGTTGTTGTATGCTGTTTATTATCTCCATTATTGTGACTGGATGTTCTTCCACTGTATACTTTACCAAATGAGGGCATAGTTTCCCCACCGACTCACCAAGGCCCTCACTGCTAGTCAGCAGCCTATGGAATTTGAGGAAATGCGCTTGAGGTCATGTGGAAAACTGGGCATGGGGCACCAGTGGAGGGGCTCTAGATTCGGGTCGTTACATTCAGCTAGGAGGTCGTCAACCATATATTTTTTCTATGCAAGATGTTGACACAATGAGACTTTTTCAGGGTCTTCCTCCATCTTTTTCACTAATCCAAACAGGTCGGAGGGTTTGGCAGCTCCGAGGTGTTTGTTTCCCTTGTTGGGATTTTGGCTGAGGACTAGTGCCTCGGTGGGCATGGAAAGAGCCAGTAGATTCCTATTTTGATGGTTAATCCTACCCAATGGATCCAAGAAGTGTGAAACTCCCTTGGGGGGAGGTCCTCTCCAAGTAGCTCTAGCTCGTTTTCACCCTCCAGCAGGTCATCCATGTTAACCGTGACCCTTACTAGAGGCATATCCTCTATGTCACCTGGAAAATCAGGTTGACGCTGGATAGGACTGAAGAGGAGGGCGGCATACTACCCCCAGCCATGGATCTATATGTGGGAAGAATCCTCTTTGATAATCCTGCGGAGTACCCTGAAACTTTGAATGCACCATTACTGGAGGGCCCTACGGTGACCTGGTGACTCAGGGCGTTGGGCTACAGGGAGTGCGGCCAAATCAACTAAACGGAATTGTTCATCGATGTCCTCTAAATGCACTTGGATTTTAGGGTAATCCACTCGTTGGTGACGAAGATGGAAATGAGTCGCCCAGAGGGTCTAGCAGAAACACTCAACTTCTTCTTGGGTGAGGGATTCTGACGCACAAAAATTAGGCACTGCAACCAGCCAAAACATACTAGGGAAGTGGTCCACCGCTAGTATATCCCATAATCTCTTGGGCTCGTATTCAATTTATGGCCCTTCATTGCCTCACTCATCAACCAGAGGCGGTTGGGGAACTGGTAGCAGTACCGAAGCAGACCGCTGGGATGGTAGGCTGGCCGGTGGAGAATATGGCGAGCGAGCTGACAAACCACCGCATCTCAGGCTATCATCCGAATTGTGTAGTGACTTAGCCATGACATCGCGATAAGATAGGCTAACGACCACAGTTTTCATCATGGGGACCATGGATGCTTGTGGTGGACCACGCTGCTGCTCATCCACCATTGGTCCCCAGAATAGCTCTTTGTGATCTCTAGTCAAGGTAGAGAGTGCTTTTGGTGAATATGGTGGCGATCGCACGATCGTAACCTGTTAAGTTTCCAAATTTTCATCCTCCTATATATACATACAGAGGGCGGTAGTAATCCAATGGACCTCACATTCTAGAAGTATTAGGCTGATGTGCCTTGTTCCTGCCCCAACCCTTGACATGGAGGATCTAGGTGAGGGTTCCATCGCTAAGTCGTATTCTGCTTGGGAATATGAGAAGAAAACTGGTTTGATCTCAGTATGAATCTTCTCAACATTTTTTTATGGTGGTGACAACCCGCCCTCCTACCCTGGGATGGTTCTTCATGACAGGGTAGATTTTTGGCATGAGGAGGACCTTTGGCCATACTGCCGTTGGGGCAGAGATGATTCCCGCCTGAGTAAGCCGGGGTGTGAGGAGAACCGGGAAAGATATCAAAGGGGACATGGGGAGGACCTCCGTGGGAAGTTCTAAAGCAGGTAGGACCTCTGTTGGAGCTGATAGGAGCACAGGTAGGACCTCCATGCTTATTTCCCATGGTGACATCAGTGCGAGGAGGGTCCTCGTACTGGTCAAGCCGAACAGGGGTAGGACCTCTGTGTTGGGCGCTGGTGAAGCGAAGCTGACCTTCACTCCTCTAATTTCTAGGGAAAGGAGGACCTTCACCAGCTGTTGCAATAACATGGGGAGGGCCCCCACACTAAAGATTAGTCGAACATGTAACTTCCCCACACCGACAAACTTCAGTAAGAGGAAAAACTCCATACCTGAATTAGTGAGCGTGGGAGAGACTCTCGTACCGAGTGTTGCTACCATGAGGAGGACCCTAATTCGGATTAAATTTGTCATGGGACGGACCTCCATGTCAATATTTTAAGTGGGGAGGGCCTGTTTTCTCCATGGTGGATGTACAGGGAGGACCTCCATACTGGCGGTGGCCACTATCTGCACCGACGACCGAGAGAGTCGAACCAGCCTACCCATGGGGAAGTTGGGGCCTCAATTTGGGCTAGGTATATAAGTCACCCTGCTCATCATACATAGGGGTGATGATATATGTCGGCAGTGGACCAAGACATAGTAGTTGTGGATGTTGACGCCCCTTGGCAGGCGTCCTCCTCAGCCTGTGCCTGACACTGGTGTTGGTTCAACCAGACTGAGGACAGCGGTGTAGGTACATGGCTTACCTGCTCCTCGACTCATGGGATCGGATAGCAGTGCTGGCGTGGATTAGTGGGAGCCCTCCTTGGGGTCCCCTGAAACAGGATCCCGACTGGGCTAGCCCAAACATCCCCTACCTCATCGGCGTAGGGGAGAGAGTCATCGAGGCATTCCAAGGAGAGGCTCCTGAAACGACTGGATGTCAGGGTGGGGAATAGTGGATCCCTATGCGAATCTTAGGGGCAGTGATGGAGACAAGGCACAGACACCTCTAAATCCTGGCAGGCTATATCCTGAGTCAGGATAATCCCCTCCTCCTTGTACCAGAGTACGAGGTTGTTGATCACCCTATGCTGAATGAATTCAGACAGGGAGATGGGGCATGGGAGCCCAGCAGCTATGGGTGTGGGGTTCGTCACAGAAGCGATTGAGCCACACGGAATTGTCATGTTGGTATTTCCCCTACCCCTACATTTTTGGCCAGTGCTGATTGAATTCCTGTAGCACCTTGGTTCCTGAAAAGTAGGGAGATTAACCCATTAGTGCTGAAAGGAAAGGAATCAACAACTAGTGCCCCAACTCCATTCCATCTTCCATGGCTAGTAAGATGGATCCACATTGACAACATCGCAGACCGGGATGTCCAACGTTTTGACTGCCCCAACTTCCAATGAGTTTTATGCTAGGCCCACTATTTGATTGGTGGGACCTCGCGCCAGATAACTGGATCTGGTGACACGCTGATCTACTAATGACTCGAATGCTACTAATATCCACATTGTAGAGAATAAATTCACTTTGAGTTCACCATTTCTGTTTCTAACGTTTTTTTAGGGTGCAGCCATTTGTCCGTGGAGGGCGCACAGCTATGGTCCCACATTCCCACTTTCCAAAGGCGGGTAACATCCGTCGCTTATTTAGGGACGTCTGCTCCTTGATCGAAACGGGATGATGGGATTTTGGTTCTTACTTCTGTGGATTCCTCCTTTGAATCCATCACCTAGTTCGGGTATCCCTTATAGATTAAGACATTGTTCATGAAACTCTTCCCAGTGCCATATCTTCATGGATTCCAATTAATTACACTACTTCTGTCGAGAAATTCCAAGGGGTTCGGTCAGGGTAGAAACCTTCAGTTAGGGGAGTAGTCATGTTGGACATCACGGGCATGTCTGGACACTGGAACACTAGCACGTTTGGGTTTCTTCTCCTTATTATAGGGCTTATTGAGGACACGAAAGCCCGAGGAAACCCACATAGAACACGGGGAATTATATTCCATAGGCATGTATCTGAGTTTTTCCTCAACTTCCCATTTTTAACACAGGGTATTTCACGAGTTTAACATCTAGCAGAGATAGATTGGACTGATCGGAACACTGAAAAGAGTGGATCAGATGGGTGTAATCCTTATAGGAAACACTGATGTTGGGGCTAACACATGGTTAGCTACCCGATTATTGTTAAATAGAATAGGGAATGATGTGGCACGATCCCACCAGGATGTAGTGGGCCGGGTAAGAATCAAGATGGATAATGGATGGTTAAGTGAAGTTAATGGATAATGAGATGGATTTGACTTGAGGACGATGGTGATGTTGGGCTTGAGTCTCAAAGAGACCTCCTACGTATCCTCGTGGTAGGGAATCAAAGTCATATTAGTTCATCTGACGATGGATTAGCGTCGATTGGGGACTTCAACAACTTGACGCCGAATGGGGTTGACAACAGCTTACCGCTGAATGGGGGCTACAACGGCTTACCGCTGGATGGGGTCATAATGGATTACCACTGGATAGGGGTTGACAACTACTTCCTGTGGAAAGGGGGTCACAACAACTTATCACTAGATAGGGGTTGACAACGGCTTACCGCTGAATGGGGGTCACAACAGCTTACCACTGGATAGGGTCACAATGTCTTATAGCTGGATAGGTGTTGAAAACATCTTACCGCTGAATTGGGGGTTATAATGGCTTACCACTAGATAGGTTTTGACAATGGCTTACCACTGAATGAGGGTCACAACAGTTTACCATTGGATGGGGTCACAATGGCTTACTGTTGGATAGGGGTAAAAACGTCTTACCGCTGGATAGGGGAGAGTTTGGTTTCATACTAGAAAAAATTGGTGTATATTTTAATGTCATGGAGGATAGAGGTGAACCGAAGTTAAGTGTTTGGGACCAATTGGTGTTGGGCTTGAACCTTAGGGATGATTCCTGCATACCTTGCATTAGAAAGGATCAAAGTCCATATAGTTCAGGAGGAGTGGGAACCGACATGAAATGGTCAAAACCAATGGTTCTTAGGCTTGAACCTCAGGGAGGCTTCCTACATACCTTACCTTGGCAAGGATCAAAGTCCACATAGTTCAGGTTGGGTGTTTGGTGAGCTGACGTGAAGATGGTCGGGACCAATGGGTGTTGGTCTTGAACCTCAGGGAGGCTTCCTACGTACCTTGCCTTGGTAAGGATCTAAGTCCACATAGTTTGGGTAGAGTTTGGGGCTTAAACTCTAGGCTTCCCAGAGAGAATGTCATGGTCAATACTTTAAGCCCATGTGAGTCATTCTTGGTGTGAGAAACAAGAGGGACCAAGGACCTGACGATCACGTCACGAAAGGTGCATTCATGGGAAGTGGAATGGGGATGGAACGTAGTCAGTAACCCAAAGAGGAAACAGGGGATTACACATGGTTTGTAACCCGAAGTGATAGAGAATGGGACTTACTCTAGGGTGGAGGCCCAAGTGGTGACAAAACCCAGTGGGAGAGGGATTTGACATCGAGGAATAGAGGAGGAGCATGGGTGTTACCTCCTGCATGAAAATATATGGCCTTACACCAAGGTGGTTTCCCTTTCCCCATGGATGAACACCATTAAAATAAAGAGTATCTCATTCCATGTGAGGAATGATCTCACTCCTATAGAGACCAGTGGGTGTAGAGAATGTCCGAGATGGGGCACCCCGCGTGCGAGGCACGGGGCAAGGCCATAGTTTAATGTCATGTGCTGAGGATGATGGTTCTCGTTAGTTTAACATCTTGTATCTCAGATGAGGTGGATTTACTCTGCACCCCTAGGAATTACATAATAGATACCCACCCACCCTTGTGGAAGGGAAGGCATCAACAATTCCATAGTGAGGGGGTGTTATGGAGTGATCCATTGAGGGGTCTACATTAGCATGACTATGTGAAGAAGAAATAGCTATTAGCATGCCTATGCAAAGAAGCATGTGGTGAAGCAACGCAATGTGAAGCACCACCCATGGGACTTTTAAGTTACTCCATGAAAACCTAGAAGTTCGCATGGGAAAAGGAGTTGTAGAGTAAAGGAGTTCATAGGTAGAAGCCTCGTGAAGCTCTGGTGCTCCATATAGGGGAGAGTCTTTGCGAAGGGGTATGCTTTGCGAAGTGATGTGGCCTAGCCTAGGCATAGGGAATTGGTGCACATGGAAGGTGCTTCATGAAGTTGAAAGGCACTTGTGGAGCAGTGATTTCTGAAGCAAGGGTGTCTCGTGAAGCCTAGCATTGTGAAGAAATATGCTTCGCAAAGCACAGTGACCCTACCTTTGCATGTGGGTCATGTGTGCATGGAGGGTGATTTGAAAATCATGAGTGCTTTGTAAAGACCCGAGTCCCCTTGGGGATCCCCTTCCTTCACGAAGACCCATGGGCTCCATGAAGGGCATCCCTCCTTGAAGAGGGGTTGAATTAATGCAAAGGGTAAGGCACTTCGCAATGCAAAGCTACCTTGTGAAGCTCATGGTTCGCAGAGTAGAGATTGCTTCATGATTTGAGAGATAAGAAGGTGAAAGGTTAGATGATCCTTCCTTTGGGATCAAGGGGATCCTTTTATTTATAGGAAAGAGGCATCGCAAAGCAGATCTCACTTGGAGTGAAGCCAATTCTCGCTCTGCGGAGGGTTCATGAATGTCAAAGGGTTTCATGAAGCATCATGACTCCTGGATCTACGGTGGGTTCCTGAATGTCAAAGGGGTTCACGGAGCATCCCGCCTCCTGGCTCTGTGGTAGGTTCACGTGGGATTAGATGTGTGCCGATGTGGTTCTCCATGAATTGGCTTCACAAGGCCACCCATAATACTTTCCATGTGTTCTTTGTGCATCTAAAATTTTGGCACCAACAATACTATGGAGCATTTTCATCAAGTAAATTCTAAACTAAATAAGAGACGATGAAGGTTTACTTTGGGTGTTCTCTTGAGAGGATCTCCTTTCTATCAAACATCATTCTGTCTGCATTCATTCTATTTACATTGAATTTTAATGTTTAATTTTAGTTTTGAATTCTCATTTCTCAAAAAAAAATATTTATTTTAGTTTTATTTCTTAAATAAAAAAATACAATAAAAGTGAATTAGAAGTAGTGAGTGCTTGAACATGAAAGATTCTCAAGAGAATAACCTAGGTCATCCCCTGTGTTAAACTTAGTTGTAAATATTTTTGAGAGAACACATGAAAATTCTTTATCAATCATCTTCCAAACCCATTAATCCTCACCACATCCTCTAGATACAACATTAAGAAAATATCTACTAAGTATATTAAATAATATGTAATATGTGTGATGTCTTCATCATGCTGGCCATTATCACCCATATGAAATCTTTTCCTCCCCAATATTGATTTAAAAATATGATGGATTCCATTGATGTGTCACTCCACATCCACAGGGGACAACATACAGCTAAAGGATCCCACTAAGAACATGGTACCTAGCCTTAACCCCTAGAAAATCAAACATCAAGAGGAAAAATCTATAACATATCATTTAATTTTAGACCAAAAAAAACTATAAAAATAAGGAATGTCACATATATGACACCTAAGGATTTAACACTATAATAGAAATGTGGAACTCATAGAGATCCACATCAAGAATCATCAAAGGAATAAATATCCTCATTTTAAGAAACACCCAATGTTAACCATACACAGACCATCTATCAGTATCATCAACATAAACCACCTCATATCTCCATAAATCAACCTATTAATCCCCAATATAGTAATAATCTACCAGCAATAACAAATATTACTACACTGTTATATAATAAAGACACCCTCTACCATCAACTGCTACTATATCAAGGTACAACACAAAAATCTTCTCCATCACCCTCCAAACATCACTAGAATCATCCATGACATCCTTCTCAATGAAACAACCACAAAATTATTTTTTCCTAATGTATAAAAAAAATTTAGGTCATAATCCTTGAAGGAATTTATCTAACATTACTACCACAAATGAAAATCACACTAGGAAAATACAAACCTCAAAGTCTTGTGATTTATAAAGACCAAAAAGTGATCACTAGTAAGTTAATTCCACCAAAATATCATAGAAAACACAACCAAAATAAGATAAAAATAATGGGTGGTATATTTAAACTCATGAGGACATAACTACTGAAATATTTAATATATAACCACCCTCTAGTGAATCAGGACACAACCTAATCCCAGATGTGATACATCACAATAATCAATGAACACAACACCCTCCACTAGGAAATGAAGAACTGGATCACTGAATTATTTCACCTTAAAATATTCAAAATAATACTAACACTAGTTAGTAAAAAAACCTTCATCCTTTATAGTCAATGATTCCATAGGAGTCATAATCCAAGATTAGTTGATAATAAACCTCTTGTAATAACTAGTAATACCAAGTAAACTCTAGACCTTTGCAATGTTCTTGAGAGATGCCTAATAAATATCCAAATCAACCTTAAAAGGATCCAAGACTACTAAAAATCATGATATTACATGTCATAAGAAATGAACCTAGTATTATTAGAACTCACACATCAATTAATTTACAAATAGCGACTGAGGATGAAAAAACACCCAAAATAGCTTACAAAGTGTTTGTATGCACCTCCTTAGACACTAATAACACGAGTATATCATTTATAAACGCCACCATGAATGGATATATAAACCCACAAAGAACTATATTAAGTATTCCCATGAATATGTATGGAGATTTTGTAACACTGAATAGCATTAAAAAACTAATAATGATAATAATGACATGTGAAAGTCGTCATCAGGACATCTTCATCCATGAATCACATGTGATGATATCTAGACCTCAAATTGAACTTCATGAACTAGTGATATCTTATTAACTAGTCTAATAAATCATCAATTCATGGGAAAGGATAATGGTTATTCACTATCACATGATTCAAGTGATGATAATCAATACACAGATACAGACCACCATCTACCTTCTATACATGAAAAATCATATAACCCTAATGTGAAATAGTAGTTCATATAAAGCCTCACTACAAAAGATAAGCAACCTAAATCCATAACTCTCCCAAATTAGAAGGTTTAATCCTAAAAAGAAGCGTCAATATAATAGATATATGTGGTTGTATATCTATACTCAACTTGATCTAAAATTTATGGGGTAAGGACTCAAACTCCTCCATAAATATTTTACTATACTCTTACAAAACCTTAAGAAACACCACAGATTGATCCTCTATTGATCCCAACATTAGCATGCACTTTGAGGAATATATCAACCCAATATACCTCCAACCCATATGGGGGTATCTCTCACCAATATATACAGACTTCTCTCCATCAGGATCATTGGAAATGAATAACCTCCCAAAGAAATCATTAATATCATGAATCATATATGGCCAATCCATGCCAAAAAATATTTTTTATGGGTGTAGTAGAAAACATGTGAAATATCATAAAGATAAATGTTTCCCTAACATTAAATCACAATCTATTTACACATCACCCTATCTATATTAATCTCTAACTAGTGTAGTAAATTCCAAGGTCCTTAAAATCCTCTCCACCTCAAATCACACATCACTAACTAAGGAAGGTGAAATGAGGGATTTTGTAGCTCAAAAATAAAACAAGGGATACGCCCAAGTGTAATATAAGTAAAGATTACCTCCAACAATGTTTGGATCACTTCACATAGACAACTCTAAGGCATTCATCTAACCAAAACCTTCTTTATGATCTCTCTGGCCCAGATGGTGACCACTACCATAGTTTTTCTCTACACATTGTCTGATGAGATGGGGGAATCATAGATTTTTATTTTACCCAATCCTTCCCCTATCTTTAGATAAATATTCAGATCTCTAAACTTATGATGAATCTGTGGAAAATACTATGGAAACAACTGATCCTAAAGAGGTCCTCCAGTTCCTCGCTAAGTGTTAAGGAATGTTTTAAACTCAAGTTTCATGTGTCCATAACCTCCAAATTCATAAAAAAAATATTCTTAATCTGCTAGCAGTGGTCATAGAATTTACAACCCTATTAAAAATGGATAAATAAGCATAGAACTAACCCATTTATATCTGATTTTTCTATTGTCTAGGAATCTAATAAAACCTTACCATAACACTGATCCATGGAGAATCATGGAGGCTCCCATCCCATAATGATCTAGTCTAATATATCACCCACCCAAAAACCTTTTCCCTCCCCATCACCTTGAGATATGGAGGTAAAATTAATGGGGTGACCTAGCTCTACATCTATGGATTTAATGCCTCCAAAAAATCCATGCCCCAAGCCTCCTCATCTATAAAAATATTTCAAGTATAATATAAGAGTTTCCTATACAGGATACCAAACTCTCTCATGCAGAAATTTATTTGGGGGAGAGTATGAATTTCATATCAAAAAATTTCATTCATAGTCAGAAAAAGAAACTCTTCATGAAATTAATCACAAAAAATCTCCTTTGTAATGGTCGACTTTTCATGATCCTCAACGAATTAGAATAAACATTGTTGATCTTACCTATGAAACATCATCATATATAATTAAACCCAATGCTCATTTTGAGAATTGATTGAACTGAAGGTGATATCCACCTTATAAAACTAGTCCTTAGTTTCTTAATCTAAAAAAGATCCATTATACTTAATTAAACCCTAGTTCTGAAATTCTCGGAGTATCCTCCTCCAAGTGTCTTCATAGCTGACCTCAACTCTATAGTGAACTTCTAGTGTATCATGATGAAAATATTTAGTGTAAACTTGATGGGGACATTGAACTATATCCTTTCCAAAAATAATAATAACTTTTAGGGACTCCTAAACCCATATTATGGAATATTTAATGTTAAATAATTAATATGATTTCAATATAATTCTCACTAACTACCTAATTCAAACACAAGTGAATAAAATTTGGATGATTTATACATTATTAGTTTTATACCCCATAAGAAGAATCACTTCACCTATCATGTGAAGAAAATTTTATGATCCATGAATCAGATCATAATGGCCCCAAAATACCCTTATGCAATCCAATCACCTCTATTTACATCGTATACTAAGTATAACTGATACTATTTCCTAACTAAACCATTCAATCATCCCTAGTACTTACCTAAAAACTTCATCCTATCTATCAACCATCAACTCTTATACCACTCTATTATGGCCTCTCTCTAATGGAACCTCTCCCTGACTAGTAGTGAAGATATGGATAATGAGTAAAGTTTGTATCCAATATAGGAAAGGTTTCTGACTAGCATTGAGGTTATATAATACATAAAAATTAGATTTATTACCACATTTATATAAATTTAAGGACAATTGATAAGATTAAATTACCAATCAATAGTATCATTTAAATGAATAATAAATCCCAATACATGTTTTTAATGTCAAAAAATAGAAAACAATGGTAAAGTACCAAAAAATTATAGGAAGTTTCCAAGAACTCCAAAATAACCTAAACAACAACTTAGAGATTCTAATACCTAGATATATCATAAAACATATCCTACAAACCCGAATAATGGTTAATATATACATGGGGTGAGCATATAATTATACTCGGTAGCATCATCCCCAGAACCTATCATGAAAATTTTAAAGGGGCATACTAAATCCAAGTGAATAAGAAAATGATACAAAATCATTACCTAAGAAGGTAAAACTATATATCATACTTATGAAGATTTATAATAATATAACTTGTAGAAGTAAGAATATATATATATATAGAATATATTTAAGAAAGTCACCCAATATCTATTTCTCTGATTATTTTTCTCTCTCATGCCCCAACGTTAAACTTCATATGCTATTATCCCTTCCACAAGTCATCTTTCACCCAATGCACACATAAAATACCTCATCACATCACATTCATAACCAATACTAATCTAGGAATCCATTAATGCCTCTATACCATGAATTATACATTAATTTGTTATAGGCCTTTCATGTACACCTATATGAAACCCTTTTCACCATAATCAGATATAGGAATGTTCTATAACATTAATTTGTTAAAACTTGAACATATATGTATAGTAAAACTGGGATAAATCCAATACTAAGTCGATACATACACTTTAACTTAATCCATTACAGCCTGAATACGCCTATACACCATGCTACACTAAAGGGTGATCATGAAAGAGGGATACGTTGGCCATATATTCCTCACCAACCTTGATGTTGGGGAAAATAACCTTACCTAAAACCATTGGATGTTGGACGCCTATTTGAATTAGGTAGATAAGTGTATGAAATCAAAAAATATATGCATAAGTATCTCACACAACAACATTGAGGATAACTACCAAACCTTAGACTCAATTATAGCTATTATCCAACATGACACCTGACACTCACCACTAAGGCATGTGATAATAGATTATATGCATGCACACAATCATCATAATTACTCATCATTAATCATTTTCACTTAATGATTAGTAATTATTATTCACTTAATTAATAAACCCATTGTAATTTATGGTCTAATCAATTTAATTCATTATAATCTAAAATTCATTATAGTTTTCCATTAGTATTCCGATATTTCTATCTCATTCTCCTTAGAGAATTAATCCAACCAATCCATAGTTTCCATTATTCCATATTACCAACACCAGCACCCATCCAATGAGTTAATTATTAACTCCATTCACCATACCATAATCTAGATATTCTAGGACTCATCCTAAGATACAACATATTGATTTACTCACAGTGCATATACTAACTACAGTAGGTAGTTGAGAACAAAAATAAGAAACCATCTGATAACCAGTCATCAAAGAAAACAAAAACCATCAAAAAAGATAGAAATTATCATATCTCATCCATTTATCAATATCCCATCAAAAAACATCACACAAAGACCTTAAAAATAGGTAGTCCTCACTCTCAACTTGATATATCTATTCTCATTATCCTTAATCCATTAAAAAGAAATAATAAATCCATACTCTAAACTTTCACTAACTAACCCTTTTGTCATCTAAACCCCAAACATAAAATTATAATGAGGAAATATCAACCAAGAAGAAAAATGCACGGGATAAAATATTTTTACTAAAAAATATATGGGAGGACCATATTTATAAATCCAAGTCATTAAATCATGTAACAATTAAGAATGGGATTTATCATCCCCAAGTAATTATCTCAAGAAAAAAACTTTTTCATTACCATATTTTATTAACTGATTCATTATGTATGGGTTTTATCAACAAAAAATCTATCATTAGTAGCTATTGAAGCTAAAAAACCAACCATAAACATGCTTCAAGATATTATTTCATATTTAGTAGTTTCTATGGAATAATGGTAATCAAATTCTAATGCCTCTTTCATAAATATATTCATCGTTACCAACATTATGTTGTTTATACACTTTTAGGAATATCAACCATTCTAAACAATAAAAAAATCACTATAAGTAGATATAATAATATCTAGAAAATAATAAGAGGAATAATTAACAAGACATATACACACAAAATAAATTTCCCTTTTAATTCATTTATAATTAAATTTTTTAACTTCATAAGGTTAATTACACCATTTATCCAAAGAATATAACGAATGATACTTTCAAATTTATGTATAAAATGGATAGGTAATGAATCTTCTACCTATATAATTTAAATATTCTCTAAGTAAGAACATAATAATAGGTGTAGATCATCAATCACATTTCCTAGAAGGAACTCACTATCCATGTGGATATCCCACCATGGATCCTCCACCAAACACCAATAGAAACTACATTATAACTAAAGTAATCCACTACCATAGTTTGGAAAAGAGAATGATAGAGAGTGAAAAAAAAACCATAGAAAGAGAAATTCAAATTTTATTTCCAACAAATGATCTCAAGAAGTCGAGGGATGAAACCAAGGAAAAGGGGACTTAATGTAACTAAAAGAGAACCTAGTATCACTTAATGTTCCAAGGATATAGAATAATGTATTAATATTTAATATTATTATAAGAATTTATGGAAAAGTAATAATTTAACAATACTACAATGTAGGCTCCTTAAATACAACACCCAAAATATGACACATCATGGAAGACCATGCTGCAAGGGTTTGAATCTGAACCCACCCTGTGAATTCCATAGATAAATCCCCATGTAAATTTCCTAGATCCTATAAATTAGGGTTAATTTTATGTATTAACCTATGATCCATTCCACAATGATCCCCCATATATAAAAGAAAAGCAAATTTTTTCTTTATAGCTCCACAGCACAACCAATGTCCATGCTGTAGATTCCCCTAGATTTATAGAGTCACCAAAACCCCTCATCCCAAGACTTAAGACCATAAGCACTGCACTATTCCACAAGAAAAAACTACAAAATAAACCACTACATAATCTAAGGAACCTTTTCATATGCCTCTATTCCAGGTGATAACACATAGCTCAAAACCAATTCTACAATTCCATCATACACCCTAACACATCTAATCATCCCAAAGAACCAAGGGAGGGATTAAGAAAAATTGGAAACTTAAAATTGTATTCAACATTTATAATATTTTTAAGGGCTATAAAAATTGACATAAAATCATGATAAACTATGTGACATGTTAATAATATTTTATTCCATGTTGAACTTGATGAGTTTGGAATATAATGATTTAAATTTTATACATGAATTATTATGACCAAATTTTATTATGTAAAAACCATGAAAGAGAAACATGTATTCATGAATAAATAAATCATAAGTATGATAAAACTTTAATAGATAACATTATATTGTAAATTTAATTTGAAATATATATTATATATAAATTTTAATTATTAAATCATTGAATACAAATATTATCTATACATATTCTATGAAAAGTCACATATAATGATAGTCTAATATCATGTATTGTGATATGTAACTTTTTATTGGCTATTTAAATATTTAAATTCATTATTGATGGCATTATTCCCTTAATCCTCAATATAACTATCTATTTTTCATAAAAAATTAATGTTTTGTGAGATATATCATTATAAATTGATTTTGATATCCTTATAAGAATTTTATATAATATTTTGTCATTTATGGTGAAAGAGAATGTTTTATGTTGAAATTTTTTGAGGATAAAGAGATATAAAACTCCCATTGACTAATTTTTAAACATATATTTTTAATTTATTGGATTCTATTTAATTTTTTTCTAGCTTATATGGCTTATTCAAATACTATTCTCTTATTTCTAATAATTTTTTGATATTTTCTAAACTTTATTTATAACTTATTAGCTACTTATTACTTAATTGATTATCTACTAGTTGGGAAATTTCATGATATCACTGTATTTTTCATATTTAAGTGAATATTTTGATTTTTATAAATACTATTATAATATTTCTTATTTTTTATAAAACCTACTCATGATATATTTTATAAATTTATTTCACAATGAAAAGATAAGAGTGGATAGCTATGTTTATCCCTAAAACCTTAATAGTTGAATGAAATAATTAAAGTAGTTATGAATGATATTCAACATTTTTTGTTATTAGTTTCATGATTTCTAAAATAATATATATGTTTTATTTACTGAAATTTAAAATATATTCTTGAGTATGGGTTATTTTAATTAATTTTAATATAATTTGAATCAATTTTAAAAAAAATTATATAAAAAAGGGAATATCTATGATGAATTTTAAAAAAATTATTTTTCAATTACTAAATTTATTTAAAATAAAATATGAATAATTTTTCTAAAAAGGATTTTTTTAAGAAACATATAGGTTTTTAATGGTTTATTATTTATTTCAATTATTTTAGAATATATATTCCTTGCTATATTGGGTTTATCTCAATAGGTTGGTTTCTGTTTCAGAGGTATCTCCCTAAGGACATTAAGCTTTCGGTGTGTTTCTCTTGATGAGTTAAATTATCAATAGGGAGAATGATTTGAGAGGTATTTTATATGATTCACCAAAACTCCCTTTCCTTTTCATGTCTTTTTCACCCATTTCCTTCTAGTTTTACTTTAATTCTAAAGGGAAATAATTTTTTTAGAGATATTTGATTTAAGGAACCAGATTTCCTAGAGTCATCACATTATTGTTTTTTGGGTGTTTTTTGGAGTCTAAGGATGTGTTCTAGTAATATCAATGTTATGAGAAGGCTTGTGTATATTTTAGTTAATATTATAATTTTGGGGGTTAAATTAGATTACCTAAAATTACCTAATTCTTATATATTATGTATTATAGAAGGGATTGAAATTATCCCACACATGGAACATTTAATAAGTGAAAAATTTTAAGTATTAGAAAATTAATAAATATTGGAAAATGTTTCTTAAGCATTATTTTTTTATAAAATAGAATAAAATATACATTGAAATATATTATATACATTGATTTAAAATATATTACATGTTAATAATTTCTTACGTATCAGTTATAATTTCATACGCACTTCCAAAATCTTATGTATTTGATATGAATATATTTGGTATCTATTACATAGAAAAATTATCTTATATATTGTTATTTCTACAGAAAAAAAATTATTGAAAATTTTTTGCTTAATTAATAATTATTTTATTATTTATTAAATATAATTTTAAAATAATTATTTTATTTTTATTATTTTATTTATGATTATTGAGAAAATTAATTTTTTGCGGTGTCTGATATTTTTTAGATGTTGGTAAAGATTGTTAATTAAATAATTTATTGTATTATTATATTGTCAAAGTTTTATTTTTAATATAAGCTAAAATTATTAATATAATTAGATTATTTTGAAATAAACTAAAAAAATATTAAAAAAATACAAATTTATGGGTTATGATTTATGAGTGGAATGATTTCATTAAATTATCAGTGGAAATAGATATTGATTTTATCATTTAAAAAAAATATTAAATAAAATAGTCGTACTTAAATGAAAAAAGTTGTATTTGGTTATATAAATATATATAATGAGATTTCATATGTGTGTGTGTGTGTGTTTCAATTTATTAAAAAACATTATATATTTCACTTAAATTAAGAAAATGTGTATTTTTTTAAATAATAAGTTAAATGTAATTCATATTCATCCATATGTGATTCTGGGAAAAAAACTTTTAAATTTATAAAATTTTGATATATATAAAAAATATATATAAAACAATAAAAAACATCAAAAAAATTATAAATAACTAAAAAATAGTATATAACATAATAATATGTTTAGATATTGTAATTAATATTATAAAATTTCAACCATCAGTTATTTAAAATAAATAAATTCATTGGAGTTATAATCCACACCTGTTCTTCATAAATACATTTCATATTTATAAAAAAACATCATGAATCATTTATTTTTTTTGATAAAATTGGTTGTGAATCTATAATAATCATTTTTATAGAATCATTATCTTTTTAAAACATAAATCTAAACATAATGGTATCTTTTCTGATACCATATTTTTGTTTTTATACGGATAACCCTTGTTAGAATATTCTATATCAAAACTATTAAAAACCACCAACCATAAGATCCAACTTTTCATTTGAGTCAAATAAATCATAAACAAAGAGCATACCACATTACTATATGAAGCTTATATATCCAATATCTTTCATTTAAGTTTGATGAATATTCCTTAGAGTTAAAATAATCTTTCCTCGGAGGTTATTCCATGGGTATCATAAAACACCTAATGATTTGGAAGATTTTATCTCTTACTCATGGTATTCTAGAACATTAGAGTTAAATAGAAGAGATAAATGGGGCCTCAATTCAAGTATATTTCACAATATTTTCTAACAAAACTCACATGAAATCCAATCTATTTCTTTTAAAATCCATGAATGAGGTTATATATTCCTCTATAAATATTTCATTCATCCCAAATGTTTCTCATAAAATTTATTATAACTGAAACATTTCATAAACATTTGATAATATTAAAAAAATTAACATCCACCACATCATTATATTTAGTTATTTAAATATTTCAATAATTTATATGGTTGTTAAAAAAATGGTTTTGGGGCTTACTATAAGCATTGGGAATGTTCCCAATTTTGGATTTTCATCAGTTTCAATGGATAAATCCCAATAACTTCACTAACTCAACCCTAGAATTGGCTACATAGGATCTTTCACATTTGATTTATAATAAATTTAAAATAATAATTTCCTTAATATTAAATCCTCTCAATCAATTTCAATTTCTTCTCTTGTCATGTTGTCATTTCAGTGGAGAATTCAAGAAATATTTATATATGTGTATCCACACATTATCAATAAATCTTTATATTATGACTTTGAATATATATGTGGATAAAAGTAATATATGTTATTTTTTATTGATAGAAATAATGGATTTAATTGTCCTCTCTATGTTATTGAGGGGTAGGATAGAGGAAGAATCTCTCTAGAGCTTGAGAGAATTCAATAGAGGTTATCATTATGCACAACTGGCTTCTTTTCACTAAAAATTGATATAACATAGATTTTATACTTATGGTTATACCAATTGATAATTTCACTTAGGTCTTATCAAAATATTTAATCCTAGTGATACCCCAGGTCAAATAATAATAATGTTAATAATTTTACATCTAATGAAAATCACGTATTTAAATATAATTTGATAAATAAATAAATAAATGATATTAAATAAAATATATCATTTACTTTGAGCCATTAACTTATCTTTTTAATCCTATATGAAATTTATTGAACTTTGAATAATAAATTATTTTATCAAAAATTATTATTCAATAAATAAATAAATATTATATTTACTAAACTCAAAAGTATATATTTATTTAAATATTAATAAAACTAAATATACATTTATATTAATTTATTCATAGAAATATTTAATGAATAAATTTTTTTATTATATTGTGAATAAAAAACAAGAGAAAAAACTAAACTCACAAATTCTAAACTCTAATATCTCGTTATTGAATATTTTCAATCAGCTTTAATTGAATAATTATTATTCCAAAATTCAAAAAATAATATTTATTTTTAGTATTAAATTCATTACAATTTAATGAGATTCTTAATACACTTAGTGTCTGTCATTCTAGGCCTCTTTCTCAATGTAATTAAGTGAACTTACCTAAATACCAATATTAGTGTCTAACAATATATCAAGGAAACTATAGAGAAAGTAGTTAATGTAACAATGATAAAAACCTTCTTATGAATGAAATAATGTAAAATTATCCCTTTTCCTATCGATATCCCATTAATAAGGATCATATTTACCAAGATGGCATAAACCATGGGTTATCACCATATACACATGATTTATCTTTCTTTGACTATCCAAAATAAACTAATCAATAAACAACCATGGTCATGGATTTAATCATACATGCCTATTTCAGTTAAAGGGCCAGATATGAATTCTTCCATTAATATATAATTTTAATATCATTTCCTAACTTATTCAATTAATTCTATATTACTAATGACACAACCAATATATTCTACCTCACTAAAAACATGTGTTATCAGTGGTTTTTTTCATAAAACAATATACATGATTCATTATATACAATAAGAATAATCTAAATTATAAGGACCAATATGAATATCCATAGTTAGAAAGACCTAACGACACTTAAACATGTGGAATTACTATTAGTGGGTCTATCCACATGACCTTCCTACATGGAGATACATAATGTGAACTTAATGAGAAGATTTCTCAATGTCCTATGAGCCTCTAAAACCTAAAATTCAAACATTATTTGTGTCCCATAAGATAGTTATTATATAACACCCAAAACTTATAATTATAAATTTTCCATAATTTATGATATCTTGTTGGACATGAAACATTGAACTAAAATGAACCATGGTCTAATTTATTGTGAAAGGAATAATACAATGCAATAGAAACATTAATATGTTATGATAATTAAATATGAAACAATTTTATGGAAACTACAAGAGGAATAAAACCACAGGTAAATAAAAAGACAATGAATATCAAATCATCTTCCTTTTTATTTTCTTTGAATATTATACCTCAAATTTTAACTATTTAATGAGTGAAAAACTGTAGAAATATAATATACATTTTGATAATAAATTAATGAATATAAGTAATAACAACATAGATGTATATGAGGTTATATATATATGAATGTAAAATTTCCATTATTTATATGGTCACTAGGATTAATTGACATTTGATCTTATATAGATAAGGATACCATCATTAGGTATAAAAATAAATAGTGTCAAAAATTATAAGTTGTGTTATATTAGAATATGAAATTTGTAATATAGGCATTGAATAATAAGTTATAAATAAAATCTAATCATTTTATGAAACATATGTATAAATGGATATCAAATGTAATTATATAATAGAAGTATTCATTATGAGGCTCAACTATATAAGCATTTAAAGAAGGTATCATCAATAGCATTTTCCTTAGACCAAGCCCAATCTGATCTTCAATAAGTACGACTTGAGCGGAATCATCTTTGGGAGATGTTTAGGATTGTGTAAATCACAATGAGATCCATGTTAACCAAAACACTAATTGTGGCTACCATAATTTTCTATCTTACTGTTAGGACTTTTATAGTGTTAATGAGGGGTTTTTTAATTATAAATTAGGATGATATAAACAAGTAACTAGTAACATAATTATTACTTTTTATTTTTATAAATTAATCATGTTTCAAAAAATTTACTTCTAAAATAGAATTTAATTAAACGAGAAGGTTGTTTTATCAATTTATTGATTAAATTTAAATAAATTCCAATAGATAAATAATCAATTTTAGTAATAATATAATATAATATTAAATGATAGATTTTTAGAAGACTTTTTTTCCTTATGTGTCATTTATTTTTTAAAATTATTTAATTTAATCACTTTTAAATAATTATTTTAATGTAATATTTTGATAATATATATATATATATATATAATTAAATTTATTATAATGGTTATTTTAGGAAAAGTGATGATAATAAAATAATTTTATTCTTAAAAACACGTTTTTCAAATAATCATTTTTTGAAGTTATAAATTCATATATTAAAATTAATTTTAATAAATTTTATAAATTTAATCTAATAAAATGGATTTCATATTTGGAATAATCATGTAAAAATTATTTAATAAGGATAATTTCAATTAAATTCATAAATATATGTCACTAAGGTAAAAATTAAAATACCACAATGAATGTAAATTGAGGTAAATGGGATTAACTAAGGGGTAAAGGCCTAAAATTTCATAAAACATTATCTTTAAATTAGTTTATAATGGAATTATTAATATTATTTTATCAAATATTCATTATTTTTTACTTTTCATCCACATTCCATAAAATATTACATTCTATATTCTTTAAGTAATATTTATTTGTGTAAATTTCACTCAAACTCATTTATTGAAGGACACCGCCTCTACCCAATTTATCACACAACTTTCCTTTAGGTTTCTCTTGAATCTTATCCCTAATAATAAACCATTATTATTTATAAGCTATTGTCACAACAAGGGGTCCCAAATCATTCATTTCAATGAGGATACCTAAGAGAGGATTTATGTATTCAATGAGGTTTTATCATGTTGAACCAAGCATGAATCCAAGTTAAAGATATTTGATCTAAATTTACCTTAATTATTATATGTTTCAGAAATTTATTTTGTATGGTCCACATACTTCCCAATTCAGTTATATTATCAATATTAATGGTTCATTCATGGTATTTAAAATTCTCTTTCATGATCCCTACTTAATAATTCTTTGATTAATTTATTAACCAAGGTTATAGGGGAATTGTTTAACTCATTTTAATTTCAATGAGTTATAAACACTTTTTAACACTTTCCATAGGATCTCATTTTCATTCTATACACATTAGTTTACTCTATGAACCTTCCTATCCTGGTATACATGGTTTTCCAATGAAATTTCAATTCTAATTATTTTATAAATTATTTCATTTTAAAAAAAATGTTATTAAAAATGTAAGGGTTTTGTTGAATTAATTCCCATTTATTTGGTTCATAATATTTATTCTTTGAATATGAACTTATAATATTTTTATATTCTCCCATTATACTATTCTTATGGTATTTCCTCTTTATATTTGGGAAAATTTCATTTTCATATAAAAATATTCTTCTTTGATTGATTTATTTCTTCATCAAAATATAATGTTCTTAAGAATAATTATCATCCATTATATTATCTCTTTCTCCTTTATGTCCCTTATTTTGAAATCTAAATATGTTTTATCTTCTACAATATTCATATTTATATTTATCTATTTTCAAAAGGAAATTTTATAACTCATACCCAATGTGGATTTTCTCGTAAACTACCTAAAAATATTAAAAATAAATTTCCTTTTAACTTTAATGTATTTTTTATCTCTACACCACATTTCATTCATTAACCATTATTTTTTTCAAGGAAATATTATTTGGGGTTATTTTAAAAAAAATTAAAAAAAATTCTTATTGCATTATAAAAAAATATTTATGTAAGTGACCTATAAATTATTCATTTTTATGAAAATGATAAAAATGTTTAATAAATGCTATTTTTTTATTTCACTTCCATTTTTATCTCTATCTCAAAATGCCTCTCTCTTATGGGTAAAGTTCATGAACACCCTCTAAATGCTTTTATGATATACCTATTTTGGGTGATTGTGTTTTTTGGTATCAATCGATGTAATTCTATACGCCATTTTATGCGATACCATTTGAAAATTTCATGTAACCCATATTCTTTACATGAGTTATTAATGATACGAAGAATGGTTGATTTCATTTGGAAAAAAAAATTTGTTACCTGAATGGCCTGAAGACCTTCTTTTTTTATTGATTTTTTATAACCCCCTTTAAAGGGAGGAGGGGGAACCCTTACAAGGCTCATAGGCTCAGAGATTACATGACCCTTAGGTCTTAGGAAATATACATACTATACTTGGAACTCCTCCTCCCAGCTTCTTCATCATGATATCAACTCTCCACCTCCACATGGCTTGTTCGGCTAGGCTTCCCATGCTAGCACAGGTTGGTTGTCGTGACCCGTCCTCGGGGCCCGTGCCGTGACTACCCCAAGCCCGCCTTCCATAGGCCAGGGGCTGGTGACTAGCACCAAGGCGTAAATCCCGATAAGCAGGGAAGGCATTGCCTTTGTAAAGTAAACAACCACCATAGAGTAAGCAAGCGGAAAGAGTAAACACTAAGTAAAAACTGTAACAAGCTGTGCTGAAAGTAAAAGGGGCCGGAAGTACAAGCCCAACTATAAAGTACAACTAAAAGGGGAAAACAACAACTGAAAAGAAAATCCGCAGCGTCGAGCCATCCTCTGGAAGTCCCACCTGAAGGGTGAGCACAGATAGCCTCCACAGCTCCTCGGTCCAGCCGTCCGCTCCGAGTACGTCCCGCCCAGTGGTCCACCTCCAGGTACCGTCCTGCTCCGCAAGCCTCCACCACGATCAGCGCTGTCCGTCGTCTGAAACCAACACAATGAAGTGCGGGCATAGCCCGTGCAGGGGTGAGTATAAGCTACTCAGTAGGGACCCCGAGACCCCCGAAGGTCTCCCAGAATCCACTAAGGATAATCCACAAAGGAAAGATACAATCACGAAGTAACATCTGACACTGCTTAGGTATATGCCCATACATATACCTAAGTCATTAATTCTCGCTCGACTCCAACATCTGAGCTCAAGTACAACTCAGACCACACAGGAAAGAAAAACGTAAAATCCACACAGGATAGCTCAACGCAATCCACAAAGGAAAGTAAAACGTAAATCCACACAGGATAGCTCAACACAATCCACAAAGGAAAGTAAAACGGGGTTTCAGCTCACACAGGTACACATCATTTGCAAAGCAAGAGAGATGATCAAATGTAGTCACTGATCATCTTACTGGAACCCACGTAGGATACAAGAACTGTTGACATTGTCGTCGAACCCACAGAGGATTTCGATACAATTTTCTTCATCATCGAACCCACATAGGATTCCAGTACGATAGTCTTCATCGTCGAACCCACATAGGATTCCAGTACGATTGTCTTCATCATCGAACCCACATAGGATTCCAATACGATTGTCTTCATCATCTAACCCACATAGGATTCCAGTACGATTGTCTTCATCGTCGAACCCACATAGGATTTCAGTACAATTGTCTTCATCATCGAACCCACATAGGATTCCAGTACGATTGTCTTCATCATCGAACCCACATAGGATTCCAGTACGATTTTCTTCATCGTCGTCGATGTAGCAGTCGCAGCCAGATCTAGGGTTCTCGCACACAGCAAGCTCGTTCTGGAGGGTCCGCTCCACGGGCCGAGAGTCTGATACATCAACTGACACATAGTCCAGAGTTGATGCATCCCAAAGTTCCATATCGTCAACAGGAACTCAACGTCGCAGACGGCGCGTCAATCGGACGCCCGGTCTGCGAGTTATTGGCTTTTTCGTACCAGAGGCCCGGTTGGTTTTTAAGGAAAAACCAACCCGACCGTACTCCACCTGTGTTCAAACCTCGGGCGGAGTAAGACAAAAGATCCTTCTCACTTAGAGGAATCCACCAAAATTAACGGTACGTCAATCGGACGTCTGAAGCTCAAGATATGAGCGTTTCCGCTCCGAGGGCCCGGTTGGTTTCGTGTACGAACCAACCCGGCTGAACCCAAAGTATTCCGAAACCTTGAGTGTGATATACCGAAACGACCGTCTTGATCCAAGGATCGCATCGCTGCTAACGGCGCATCGTTCGGAGTCCCATAGCTCAAGTTACGGGCAAAAGACCGAAAATGGTCCGAAGACGGGGGGTCTGGGCCCGGACCAACCCGGCCCGACCCCCCCTGGGTCGGCCCGAACCGGGTCGGACCCGGTTCGGCGCGGCCCAATCCAGCTAGGGTGCGACTCGGCCGGTCGGGTCGGCCCGGATCGGCTCGGCTGAGCGACCGAGCGAGGGAGCCGCGGGGTGGCGCTGCTCCCGCGGGATGAGAAGTCGCGGCCCACATGGGGCCGCACTGGAATTAGCGGACGCAGCTTTGCCGCGTCCTGTGCGTGCCGGACCCGCGCGCCCGCGGGTCCGCTGGTCGCCGCCGCCTTCGGCCGCTTCCGGCGACCCGCGCCGCCGGTGGCTTCCGCGGGCCACCGAAGTTGCTCCGGTGGTCCGATTTCCTTCCCGTCTGCGCCGAAGCTCCTCCCGGGTCCCGTTCTTCACTGCGAAAACAACGGATCATCCCTGCGGCATGCTTTGTCGTCGCCCACCAATCCGCGCATCAACTAAGAACTGCGGAGGGTTGTCGGGCCGTGTTTGTTTGGCCCGCACCCTCCGCGTTAGATGATAACAGTCAGGAGAAATAATCAACACATGGAAACATAACAAATAACAATTTTAATAAATTAAAATTGTTCTTATGAAACCGGGTTCCTTGTTTTAAAAGACACAATCACGGGAATTAAAGATTGTTCTCAAATAAAAAATCCCTACCTCGTCAAGTCGTTGCACGCGCGTTCTTCGTGGAATTGATCATTGCGGAAGGAGGGGACCGTCGTGTCGTCGTGGTATCCGGCGTTGCGTCGACGAACTCCAAGGACCAAGAAACAACAGATTTAATTATATCGATTAAATCCATGTGTTGTTAAAATCCACAAAGAAGATTACAAAGAAACCCAAAATCTCCTACCTCAAGCAGTTGATGATCAGAGATTTGTTGTGGGGAAGAACGTCTCGGAAGAAGCGTTGTCAATCTCTGAGGGTGTCAGCATTCTTTGCGTTCTTCGTGTTCTTCGCTTTCTTCACGTTCTTCGCGTTCTTCGCATTCTTCGCGTTCTTCACGAAGGAGGATGAAGGCACAAAATTCTGTCAAAACCTCTCAACGAACAATCTCAACAAGCAAAGCATTGGTCTTATTTTATTATTAAGTCAACGGTTTGTAAACAGGTTAAGAAACGATTAAATTAATTCATAGAATTAATTTTAATGAAGTTAATCGCCCAATTAAATGGTGCATTAAGAATTTAAGAAAACGCGTCAGTTGACTTTCATAAAAACGGGTTTTTACGGGTGCGTTACTTAGGAGAAAAGAAACGGTGGGGATCATGTGGGCCCCACCTCACAAATATCCTACCAAGTGGGTAGGATATTTTGGGTTGCACCCAATCCGTTTCAACTGAGCTTAAGCAGCTTAAAGTGGTCTTTAAGCGGCTTTAAGTGAAATAAAAATAAAATTGTCGCACAACTTTATTTTATTTCATAACTTAAAACCCAAAAATTAAAAACCACAAACGAGAAAACGCAACTCCGGAAGAGGCGTTTCTAAGCAAATATCGGTGCTGCGATTCCATCAGTGCCCTCGGAATTTGATTCCGGGCACCGGTTCAAAAGTTAGAAAAACCTGCTTGTCCGTTCACTGAACGTACCTGAGCCAAACTTCGGAACGTGATTTCGGGCACACCGGGCCTCGGAATCAGGTGCCGTCAGAAGATGTGTTCTTGTAAAATTCCAAAGAAAATTAACAAAAAAAAATTCCTTGAAATTTACGGGTCTTTACATTGGTCCCAATGGAAAATGCCACACCCTCTCTTTCTGACAAATCTACTTAACTTCTACTCTAGTGAGTGTGCCTACTCTGAATCCCCATCTAGAGTCTACTCCTTGTAGATTTTGTCTGATCATTTTTAAACACAATTTTTAGGTGGCCCAAAGGCCTTGAGGTGGCCTGAAGTTTATACTGGACCGAAGGCCTTGGGTGGCCCGAAGGTTGTAAAGGGCCCAAGCCCCAAACCAGTGGCCCAAAAGCCCAAACCTATGAATAGTTCCAACTGTTATAGTACCGAACAGTGTCTACTACAGTTCCTGATACAGTACTACTACAGTACTGCTATAGTACCCTGAAAATATGTCTCTGCACGGTTTTGAACTCAGGTCTCTTTGATGCACTTGCTGAGTCCTCACTATTGGGAATATGAGATCTATATATCCCTCCATTGCATTGGGAAACATTTTATATCTCGTTAAATAATGATTTTATGTGTAGAAATGATTCTAGTTTTTTCAGCAATTTATTCATGGGAATGATTGGTATTTTCTCACAAAATTATTTGTGGACATGATTGGGGTTTTTACATAACTTTATTCCTTCGAATAATTGTGTTTTTCTCACAATGCTATGATAACCTATCCTTATGATTGTGCCACATTTCTATATTATTCCACATTCCAATATTATCTACTATAGTTCAAGATTATTGTCTCAGGTATCCACATTCTTACACCATGGTAAATTCATGATTATATAAGGGTATTTTCCTTCTATCAAGGCATATGGAAAACCCTTTTGAATCCATATTCCTTTGAATTTCATATTTCTTTCATGATCATGTTTTATGACATGATTAGGATCTAACCCTTTATGATTCATTGATATGCTTTCCCTTAATAAGAAATTTATGTCTCAGGTTTTTATATTTACCATTTTCCTATGGAATTATATGGTTGATTTTGACTATAAGGAAGTCATGTGTGGAGCATTTTGTTGAATTTTTTGAAAAAATAGTATGTTATAAGAAATTTATGTCTCTAGTCTCTAAAGAAACTAAATAAATGGATTCTAGGAATACTATTTTATTTTTTATATGTTATTTTTAATTTGTGTAATTCATATAATATATATGTTTTTTATACTTTGGTCATCTTAGTTGGTATCATAGTGGGGTCCAGTTGTTTTTAGGGATTAGGTTAAGAAGTAAAATTTAATCCTATATAATGAAACCTAGGTTGAACCAAAATTATCATAGGAAAACATGATGATTTCATAGAATAAAACATGATAGGTTTGATCATTAAAATTATTATTATTATTTTCTCTGATCTCCCTATGATATTATTGTTTATTATTCACATTAACTATTATGGTTTTAGTAAATTATTTGAAATAGAATCATGGGAATGATGTAATGGCCCAAACCACTCTGGTCTATTCCTTTGTGAAAATATGGTGTCAGAGGTGTTTCGGGGGGTCAAGGTGACTTATCCCCAACACTTTGCCAAATTTCCAGTTCTGTGAACACTGAAATAGTAACCTCTATTTCCTTTTCAAAATTTTGAGTTCATGAATAGTGCTTCCAGAATAGTGAGCTCCAATGGTAACCTCTATTTCCTTTTCCAAATTTGGAGTTCATGAATAGTGTTTTCAGAACATTGAGGTCCAATGGTAACCTCTATTTCCCTTTCCAAATTTTGAGTTCATGAATAGTGCTTTTCAAATGATGAGGTCCAATGGTAAGCTCTATTTCCTTTTCCAAATTTTGAGTTTACAAAAAGTGTTTCCAGAATGGTGAGGTTCTAATGATAGCCTCTTTCCTTTTCCAAATTTCAGGTTCATAAACAGTGTTTCCAGAACGGTGAGGTTCCAATGGTAGCCTCTTTCCTTTACCAAATTTTGAATTCATGAATAGTGTTTTCAAAATGGCGAGGTTCCAATGGTATCCTCTTTCCTTTTCCAAATTTTGAGTTCTTGAACAGTGTTTCTAGAACTGTGAGATTCCAACAGTAGCCTCTTTCCTTTGCCAAATTTTGAGTTCATGAACAATGTTTCCAGAACGGTGAGGTTCCAACGGTAGCCTCTTTCCTTTGCCAAATTTTGAGTTCATGAAAAGTGTTTCCAGAATGGTGAGGTTCTAATAGTAGCCTCTTTCCTTTTCCAAATTTTAGGTTCATGAACAGTGTTTCCAAAATGGTGAGATTTCAAAAATAGCCTCTTTCCTTTTCCAAATTTTGAGTTCATGAATAGTGTTTCCAGAATGGTGAGGTCCAACGGTAGCCTCTATTTCATTTTCAAAATTTTGAGTTCATGAATAGTGTTTCTAGAATGGGGAGGTCTAATGGTAGCCTCTATTTCCTTTTCCAAATTTTGTGTTCATGAACATAGTTTCTAGCTTCCTACATTTTCTCCCCTTTGACGTTTCCTTTGACGTAAAATGCATTTAAAGCCTTGTTTTAAGGACTCTAAGGCCGATTCAAAGGTTGTAACTCCTATATTAATTTTTACTAAGGCTCAGGATGCTTTTACTTGGTCAAAACATATGTTTTAATGCGATCCACTTTTAATGTAAAATCCAGCGTATCTTAAACTGATGCTCCATTAAATCTTCTAAAGGGACGAGATATCATCCTCCTTAGTTCTTCCTCCTTATTCTCAGCTGTGAGATGCTCAAACCTTTCATTCCATCACGTAGGATTTTTGCAATAAAACTTTCCTCCTTGGATTGGTTCCCCTCAGTTTTTGATGCAACCAAGCAGTATCGATCAATCTTCGATATAAGGTATGATCTCTCATCATTCTTTTGGGTTCATCTCCTTATGATTCTCCTTTCACTTTTATGGAATGGTATATCTATGTTCCTAATGGGTTTTTATTGCGTGTTGAATGGTGTGGTGGTGTCTCTACATCCTCAGGTGGATACAGTTGTCACGAGGGGAGGAGATCGTAACCCGTTGTGCGGCACATTCTTGTATAAAGAATGTCAAGAACTATTTGAGGTAGGGGATTCGTTGCTTCTCTATTCTTTTACATGTAACTGTAGAGTTATCATGTTTTATCCTAATGAATTACAATGTAATTGACATATTAAATATTTAAACCGGATAAATAAATTGATATCAATCGTATGTTGTTGCATCTTGTTTTGATAGATAGTGTGATATTCATTCTTTCTTTGTTTAGATTTTCTTTCTTAATAGAAATTGGTAAAGAACGTAAAGTTGTAATTAATTGATAACTGTTTGGGTAAAGATAAAGAGGCATGTTAATGAATTTTATGGTTGTTGTTGTAATTTGATGTTAATCAAATTGATGTAGTAAGCATTGTTTAATCAATTTGTGAAAGTTTACTGTTTGGGTTTCCCAAAGTTATAACCAATGAATAATAAATCAGTTAATTCAAGATGGATTAAAGAACTGATTGATTGATAAAAGATAATTCCTTATAGGGTTTTGAGTTACCCTCTTCCTTGTTTAAGGGCTAAGATCCCAATTGATATAATGTTTGTTTTCCTGCTACTTGTGTTCTGATGTGAACCTGGATAGTTGTTGTGATATGTAGGGGCATGGAGGCCTATTGGTTGTGGCAGCAGTTGACACGTAGAGTGACGATATGCATCAGTTTATGCATGTGGGTGTTGGGGAGGACATCGGGGATGATGAAACGGGCTGGATGTGAATATTTTTGTTTTGTGGTTGCTACTATCTTCACTTTCTTTTGGGTATTTTCAGTTTTTTCCCTTTCAGTTGTAGTAGTTTTTAATTACATTACATATGTTTACTTGGGATTTCTTTTATATTGTTGTCTGAGTTAGAGTTGTTTGGTGTATGTCTTATCTCTCTCTTTTTCATGTGCTTCTTAGAGGGTAATGCCTCCCATTTGTGTGTTTATTATACCCTCAGTGCTAGTCGCCAACCCGGGTCTTACTAGAGGAGGGACTCGGGGGTCATTATCTCCCTTCTCACATTATCGGCCCAGGAGGGGTACACTTTGTGGGGAGGGGGTTGTGACAGAGTGGTATCAGAGGCACTGGTTGAGGGATAGGATGGAGTTTGGAGTTAGGCATAGGTGAGGTTGCATGGGATGGTAGGGCAACAGTGTCATCCAAGTTAAGAAAGTGATGTTAACAATGGAGACCGGATGAGACATAGGCGTTTAGGGCCCCGTATGATCTGATGTATGGACCTTTAAGTTTACAATGGATACTAAACAAGGTGATACTAGTTTCATGTTAGAGACCAAGGAAAGGATCATGCATCATTCTTCCTTGTGCTTGTGTTTGAATGGTTAAACATTGGAATAGGGTAACCTAAAATGAATAAAAGAAAATAATTAATTAATTAATGTTGAGTCTTCCATATTCTAGGTCTAGGAGATCTAATTATTTGTTATTTTACAGGTATGGCTCTAGGTCGACATCCTCGCTAGGATCACATAGAAGATATCCATTAGGCTATGACAGGAGATCGTCATTGGGTAGAGGTTGACGACGACAACACTTGGAGGAGGACACTCCGAGAGTTTCATCTCCAAAGTCTATAGAATTATGAGGGATCCATTTCAGATGTAGTCACAAAAGACTGGTTGGAGGAGGTCGAGATAGGCTTCATTTTGATTCATGCTCAAAAGGAGCATTGGGTGTCCTTGGTTGTGATGATGTTGCATGGAGTAGCGAGGCAGTGGTGGTTCTTATTCCTCAGGGATCGTGAGGAGTTAGCGATCTCATGGGAGGAGTTCCGAGACAAGTTTATAGTCGAGTTCATTTCCTCAACCACGAAGGCATCCAGTCACCAGGAGCTTCTTACCCTTCGACTGGGGAGCTCCCGTGTGCGAGAGTTTGAAATCCATTTTAGGAACCTTTTACGATATTCTTTGGACCTATTTCCATATGAGGAGGCCAAGGAGAGGCATTTCAATGAGTCTTTGCGTCCAAAGATCGAGCACCAGGTCACCCCATTTATGCAGAAGACATATCTTGAGGTGCTGGCAAGGGAAGAGGTCTTTGAGAGGACATTGACCATAACCGTATCATCACAAGAAGAGAGTATTCAGAATTCCTCCTGAAGTAGAGTTGTGGTCTGGGGTTCCTGATTTTCAGGGTAGAAGAGTTTCCGTTTAGCCAGGGGTAGGTCCCAGCCCTTTGCATCTCATTTCTTCAGAGGCAGTGGATCTTAGGCCTATGACAAGGGATCAGGTGCCTTTTCTTCTTGTAGTGGTCAAGGTCATCAGTAGCAAGATTTCCTGACCTTTTAGAGTAGTCATTGTGCACCAGGTGTTCCACTCCAGGTTCCTCTGTTGAGGCAGTTCCTGCCGAGGTAGCAGTATTAGGTTGCACCAGCTTTAGATCAGCAGAGTGTAGATGGGGTAGGCAGAGGACAGCCCTGTGACGCTCTCCGTCCTTAGAGATCAGAGTGCGGTCGTGGTGGTGGTTGTCATCAGGGTCAAAGAGGTCATGTAGGAGGTCATGGTCAGCTTCATGCTTTAGCGTTTTAAGCTCCAGGTGAGCCAGACATCATTCGAGGTACACTTTGCTTGTTTTCTACCTTGGTGTATTCCTTGTTTTATTTATAAGTGACACACTCCTTCATATCACCTACCATTGTCCATGCTTTGGGGCTTGAGGTAAAGAGGCTTCCAGTTCCCTTGGCATTGACTATGCCAGTTGGAGGCTGATCTGACTTGATTTAAGTATGTAAAGATTGTGAACTAGTGTTGGGGAAACACCGCTCTTGGGGAGGTTTTCTATGTTTATGAATAGAACCATATGATTTAATCCTCAACATAGATTTGTTGTATTTGGTGTAGGATATCATGGATTGATTCAGGAGGCAGGTTGTGTTCTTCAATGCGGATGGAGAGCCAATGGTGTTCGTTGGTGAGCGAGACCCTCAGATGGGTCAGAGGTGTGTTCCGTCCTTATCATCCATGATGGATGAGTTCATGCTGATTTCTTTAGAGGATCATTAGTTGGAGTTTCCTAGGATCATATAAGAGTACTCTGATGTCTTTCCAGAAGAGGTTGTAGCATTACCCCCTTGATAAGAGATTGAGTTTGGGATCGAGCTACAAACAAGAGTGTCTATTATCTATATTTATTCATATAGGATGGCCCCTTCTGAGTTACGAGAGATACGTATATAGCTTAATGGTCTGTTACAGTGCGGTTTTGTTCAGTTGAGTGTATCACCGTTGGGTGCACCAGTTTTGTTCGTGAAGAAGGCTGACGACAGTTTGTGGTTGTGTGTCGATTATCGTCGCTTAAAAAACTGATAGTGAATAATCGCTATCCTCTTCCATGGATTGATGATTTATTAGATCAAATGAAGGGTGAATGTTGGTTCTCAAAGATCGACTTGAGGTCAGGATATCATCATATGCGTGTGAAGGATGAGGATATCCCAAAGACTACTTTCCGTTGTCGTCATGGGCATTATGAGTTTGTTGTAATGTCGTTCGACGTGACAAATGCTCTAGCTATGTTCATGGGATTGATGAATGTTGTGTTCTGTGAGTTCCTGGACAAGTTCGTGGTGGTTTTCATCGATGAAATCCTTGTGTACTCCACATCTAAGGAGGAGCATGCAGAGCATCTACACGCCATTTTGGGAGTTCTTTGTCAACATCAATTGTTTGGTAAGTTATCGAAGTGTGAGTTTTGGGCTCGAGAAGTTTGTTTCTTAGGGAATGTTGTTTCCCAGCAGGGAGTATCTAAAAATACATCAAAGATAGAATAATTTGTGTCTTGGGAATCCCCCAAGACTGTGTCAGAGGTGAAAAGTTTCCTTGGTCTCACAGGATACTATAGGAGGTTCGTAGTAGATTTCTCTCGAGTTGCGACTCCTATGACAGCTTTGACCAAAAAAGATCAAGCATTATTATAGATTGATCAATTTCAGGCAGCTTTCGAGTATCTAAAGGAGAAGTTAGTAAGTGCTCCAGTTCTTTGTCTTCCAGCAGAGGGAGTTCATTTTGATGTTTTATGTGATGCATCGCATCTAGGGATAGGTTGTGTTCTAATGCAGTAGAGATCTGTTGTTTCTTATGGGTCTCGACAGTTTTTTCCCCATGAATGTAACTATTCCACCCATGATCTTGGAAGCCGTGGTGTTTTCTATGAATTTTTTGAGACATTACCTCATTGGCAAGCTCTTTGTGGTTTTCATCAATCATAATATCATGAGGTATGTTTTCACCCAGCGTGACTTAAACTTGCGACAACGTAAGTGGATAGAGTTATTATAGGAATACGAATTCAAAATATCATATACCCCAGGAAAGGAGAATGTTGTAGCTGATGTGCTGAGAAAGAAGTCACATGGTGATGTAGTGTGTGAATATATTGATTCCTGGAGATTTATGTAAGAACTTTCAGCATTACATCTCGATATGGTAGAAGTTAGGGGAAGAGGTTGTCGTTTTCAGATGATGGTGTAGTCATCTCTGGTGCAGTGGGTGAAAGATTCCTAGTTGGGGGATCTATAGGTGGAGGTCTGGAGAGACTGGGTTGTTTGTAGCGAGGCCCCTGATGGTTGGTCTGAGGATGAACAACACCGACTGTTGTATCATGGAAGGATATTTTTTCCTTTGATGATGCATGATACGGTTCTCAGATAGTTCCATAGTTATCCTTTAGCGGTGAATCATGGAATGAAAAAGATGTACTGAGCCCTGAGGAGTTAGTTTTGGTGGCCTAGGTTGAAGCGTGTGGTTGTAGAGTTTGTGTCTCGATGTTTGGTCTGCCAGAAGGTGAAGGTTGAACACCATGTTCTTGGTGGTCTACTCTAGCTGCTAGATGTTCTTTAGTGGAAGTGGTATAACATCTCAATGGACTTTGTTACTGGTTTACCTTGAGCTCAGGGAGGACATGATGATGTTTGGGTGGTAGTGAATCATTTAAAAAATCATCCCACTCCATAGCAATCAAGGAGTCAAGATCAGTGGAAGTTTTGTCGAGTCAGTATATAGAGGAGGTGGTGAGACTTCATGGAGTCCCAAGGATGATCATTTTCGATCGAGATCATCATTTTACCTCTAGGGTGTGGATAGGTCTCCAAAATTCTTTTGGTTCTCAGTTATTCTTTAACACTGCTTTTCATCCTCAAATGGACGGTCAAACAGAGCAAACCATCCAGACTCTTGAAGACATGTTACGCTCTAGTGTCCTAGATTTTGGAGGTTCATGGATGAGGAACTTACCCTTGGTGGAGTTCACTTACAACAATAGTTTTCACCCCACCATCGGTATGGCGCCATTTGAAGCCTTGTTTGGCTGACCTTACCATTCTCCATTTTGCTGGACTGGGGTCGTAGAGTTAGCAATTCTTGGACCAGAACTAGTGCAGAATACAACAGAGATGGTTAAGGTGATTCGTGAGAGGATGAAGATAGTTCGGGATTGTTAGAAATCATATGATGATCAAGGGAGGATACCCTTAGAGTTTGATTTTGGGGATCACGTGTTTCTGAAGGTGACTCCCTATCATGGTCAACGAAGGTTTGGTAATGTTAGTAAGCTTTCTCCCTGGTTTTTTGGTCCTTTCGGGGTTTTGGTTCATGTTGGAGTTGTGGCATACCAAATTGTGCTTCCCCCACAGATGATTCAGATACATGATATTTTCCATGTATCATAGCTTCTTCATTATCTTCATGATGACTCACATGTCATCGATTGGGGAGAGATTAATGTTGATGATGATGTGACCTTCGAGGAGTGGCTGGTAGAGATCCAATACTGCAAGGATAAGGTGTTGTGCGGGCATTCTATTCCCTTGGTTCATGTATTGTGGCGACATGGTGGTGTTGAGGAGAGTACTTGGGAACGTGAGTCATAGATACGTGATCAGTACCTAGAGTTGTTTTATGTTTAACTCTTTTCATATAAAAATGTTCTATTTGTGGTTATAGACCTTTTGTGTTTATGAGATGGCTTTCTTTGGTTGCTTCTTGTGGCTTGCTCTCTTTTTTGGAGGTATCTCGATGGGTGGATGTTTGGACTTCTTTTATGTTTTCTTTAGGTTGGTTTTCAATTCTCGAGAATGAGAATGTTTTGAGTGGTATCTGTTGTAATGGCTCTGGCCTCTCTGGTCCATTCCTTTGTGAAAATATGGTGTCTGAGGTGTTCCAAGAGGTCAAGGTGACTTATCCCCAACACTTTTCCAAATTTCCAATTCTATGAATAGTGTAACGGTAACCTTATGTGAACAGTTTCATTGATAGCCTTATATGAACAGTGAAACGGTAACCTTATGTGAACAGTGTCATCGATTCGCTTATGTGAACAATGCAACAGTAACCTCCATTTCCTTTTCCAAATTTTGAGTTCATGAACAACGTTTCCAGAATGGTGAGGTCCAACGGTAACCTCTATTTCCTTTGTCAAATTTTGAGTTCATGAATAGTGTTTCTAGAATGGTGAGGTCCAATAGTAACCTCTATTTCCTTTTCCAAATTTTGAGTTCATGAAAAGTGTTTCCAGAATGGTGAGGTCCAACGGTAACATCTATTTCCTTTGCCAAATTTTGAGTTCATGAATAGTGTTTCCAGAATGGTGAGGTTCCAATGGTAGCCTCTTTCCTTCGCCAAATTTCAGGTTCATGAACAGTGTTTCCAGAACGGTGAGGTTGCAACGGTATCCTCTTTCCTTTGCCAAATTGAGTTAATGAATAGTGTTTCCAGAACGGTGAGGTTCCAATGGTAGCCTCTTTCCTTTGCCAAATTTTGAGTTCATGAACAGTGTTTCCAGAATGGTGATATTCCAACAGTATCCTCTTTCCTTTGCCAAATTTTGAGTTCATGAAGAGTGTTTCCAGAATGGTGAGGTTTCAACAGTAGCCTCTTTCCTTTTCCAGATTTCAGATTCATGAATATTGTTTCCATAATGGTGAGGTTCCAATGGTAACCTCTTTCCTTTGCTAAATTTTGAGTTCATGAATAGTGTTTCTAGAATGGTGAGATACAATGGTAGCCTCTATTTCATTTTCCAAATTTTGAGTTCAGGCACAATGTTTCTAGAACGGTGAGGTCCAACGGTAGCCTCTATTTCCTTTGCCAAATTCTGTGTTCATGAAAAGTGTTTACAGCTTCCTACAGTTTCTCCCCTTTGACGTTTCCTTTGATGTAAAATGCATTTAAATCCTTTTTTAAGGACTCTAAGGCCGATTCAAAGGTCATAACTCCTATATTAATTTTTACTAAGGCTCGGGATACTTTTACTTGGTCAAACTACGTGGTTTAATGCGATCTTATTTTAATGGAAAACCCATCGTATCTTAAACTGATGCTCTATTAAATCTTCTAAAGAGACGAGATATCATCTTCCCTAGTTCTTCCTCCTTGTTCTCAGCTGTGAGATGCTCGAACCTTTAATTCCATCCCATAGGAGTTGTGCAATCAAACTTTCCTCTTTGGATTGGTTCCCCTCAGTTTTTTATGCAACCAAGTAGTATCGAACAATCTTCAATATAAGGTATGATCTATCATCATTTTTTAGGTTCATCTCCTTTTGTTTCTCCTTTCCCTTTTATGTAATGGTATATCCATATTTCTAATGGGTTTTTCTTATGTGTTGACAAGTGTGGTGGTGTCTCTGCATCCTCGAGTGGATACAGTTGTCACGGGGGGAGGAGATCGTAACCCGTTGTGTGGCTCGTTCTTGTATAAAGAACGTAAAGAACCGTTTAAGGCAAGGGATTCATTTCTTCTCTATTATTTTATGTGAAACTATAGAGTTAGCATGTTTTAGCCCACTGGATCACAATGGAATTGAAATATTAAATATTTGAACTAGATAAATAAATTGATATCCATCGTATGTTATTACCTCTTGTTTTTCTAGATAGTGTGATATCTATGCTTTATTTGTTTAGATTTTCGTTCTTGATGGAAATTGGTAAAGAACGTAAATACAGAATTAATTGATAATTGTTTGTCTAAATATAAAGAGGCGTTTGAATGAATTTGATGGTTGTTTTTGTAATTTGATGTTATTCAAATTGATTTATTAAGAATGTTTAATCAATTTTTGAAAGCTTACTGTTTAGGTTTCCTGAAGTTGGAACCTACAAATAATAAATCATTTAATTCAAGATAGATTAAAGAACTGATTGTTTGATAAAAGATAATTCCATATAGGGTTATGAGTTACCCTCATTCTTGTTTAAGGGCCAAGATCCTAATTGATATGATGTTTGTTTTCCTGCTGCTTATGTTCTGATGTGAGCCTGGATGGCTGTTGTGATATGTGGGGGCATGAAAGCCTATTGGTTGTGGTAGAAGTTGACGCATAGAGTGGCGAGATGCATCGATTTATGCATGTGGGTGTCATGGAGGACACCGAGGATGATTAAACGAGTTGGATTTGAATGTTTGGGCTTCTCGGTTGCTGTTGTTTTACTTTCTTTTGGGTATTTTCTATTTTTTCCCTTTCAGTTTTAGTAGTTTTGCATGACATTACATATGTGTACTTGGGATTTCTTTTATATTTTTGTCTGATTTGGAGTTGTTTGGTGTCTGTCTTATCTCTCCCTTTCTCAGGTGTTCTCTTAAAGGGTAATGTCTCCCATCTGTGTGTTTACTATACCCTCAATGCTAGTCTCCAACCCGGGGCATACTGTAGGTGGGACTCCAGGGGTCATTATCTCCCTTCTCACATTGCCAGCCTAAGAGGGGTACACTTTGTGGGGAGGGGGTCGTGACAAATGAGATGGTTATTGGCACACTCATAATAGAAAATATGTTATTTTATTCTTATTTAATTCATTAATTCATATATTTCATATTATATAAGTCATTTAATTTATATCCTCAAACATTGGATATCGAGTTATCAGTGAAAATAATTAGTAGTTCCATAACTACATACTAGATATATAATTGTTTCCTGGTCATGCTTTCTGAGATGATACATTCTAAAAATCTAGTTCTTGTTACCATGGTATAATTTTATGTGATATTAGAAAAGGATTTTTAATACTCAATACCTAACTGCATAAGGTAAACTCTATAACCAGAAAAGTATCACACAATTATCACTCTTTTGCAATAAAAAGAGTCGTTATTAATGTATATATGATAAGTTTATAAATAATATAATTTTTATTTGATAAAAAGGATGTAGTTGTTTAATTCACTATGAAATAATTATCTTAGAGTAATTTTTTTATATTTTTCTAAAAAATTAATTTTTAGTTGAATAGTGAAAAATACCGTTTTTTACTAAAACCGTAGAATTTATGAATATACCAAAATATAAGTATAACATAAATACTTATAAATTTTTTTCCATGTTAAAATATTAATATATGGAGTAAAAATATACATTTCAAAATATTAATATGAATTTATAAAACCTATTTTTAATATTTTATAAACTTAAGTAATATTTTCCAATAAAAGAAACTAGTTTAGTATTTTATTTTATTTAAATATTATAATAGTAAAAATAGATTTTTATTTATTTTATAGTCAAATATAATTTATAATAAACCATTTTATATTATTAAAATCTAAATAATTGAAAATTTAACCTATACATAATTTTTATGCTTAATTTTTTTTCTAAAAACAGGGCTTTTACACGTCACGTGCACTAATGTTAAACTTAATTTTTCTCACACATAGAAATGTTATTTGGTAAAATGTATAACATTTTTAAAATAAATAGTTATGTATTATTTAATAAGTTTTATTTTATTTTTATCCATTAAATGTAAACTACCTAGGTAAAAATTAATTCCCACAGTAATAACCAATCATAAAAAAAATTGAAAAATCTATGAGTAAAAGTCATAAAAAAAGTTTAAAATGTGTTTTTAAATTCATGGTAGAGTATTTATAAACCTATATCACCTAAAATTTCATTATTTCCCATTTTTTATCCCTTAAACCTTGAATAGTTTCATGCCATCATTTAAAAGGTAATTAGAATTTACAAATATTCCATTTTCTTCACTTATAAAAGGGGATCACTTCCACCACCTCATTATACACTTATACATTTTAATTTTTTTTGTAAAAATGTTCAATTTTTCACCTACTAAATCCATCATGTTAATAATCCTCTATTCTCAATTATATATACTAAGGTCTCCATTTCCAAGGAAATTTCCAACAAAAATTTTAACCTGTCAACAGGGTTATTTTATACTCATTAGCCTTTTATTGTTAATATTATTCTTCAAAAGTTTCTATATCCAATATAATATAATAAAATATTTATTATTAAAATAATATAATTTTATTATATTAATGTGGTAACCATTATTCAAGCCTTTCAATGCACTAATAAAAATAGAACAACATCGATTGTTGACATGTGTGGGTTATTGCCACAACAAAGAGATGTGGTTATTTTTTCTACATCGCCAATAAAGGTTATTAAAAATGATGGATTTTATAAATTAGTATATTTAATATTTCACAATTATTATTCTTAAATTATAATTTATAATATAACTTCATTACTATGATTCATTATGAAATGGAAATTTTAATCATGCGAATGTGTGGACTACCGCCTCCACAAAAGATAAATTTCATTTGTCATCACCACCCTTTATGAATAGTTATAAGAAATAATTTAATGAATTAAAATGATATTTATTAGATTTATAATTTTATTTAAATTTTATATTGAAGTTATGTAAAAATATTTCCATACTCATTATAACTCACTATCGATTGGGTTTGTTTTACCACCTATAGTAATGATGTTATGATATTTATTTCATGAATGATTAAGAAATATTATATAATGATAATATAATGAAATAATAATGTTTTGAATATTTTTAATTATTATGTAATGGTTTTATTTATATTTAATACATTTATTGATATATCACCCTTTTAAAGCTAAACACACTAAAACTAGTTCCTCACAATTTCCTTTTTCACAAACCATAACTATAACATTCAACAAATGAAAATGGGATATGATATATCATTAAAAACCAATAAATATATTATCTTATAATATCTATGAATGATTAACTTTTTACTAATAAATATGAATTTACCCTGTAACCATGATACTTATACGAAATAGACAATTGAAATTTCCTAAGACACGATGATGGGAACAAATAATAACTAAGTAATATATTTTTAATAGATAGTGAAAAAATTAGTTTATACAAGGTAATAAATATGAATATAGTTATGATATAAACTATTATGATGTTTATTTTGATTATATATTTGATTCAATCACTTTCATGGAAGTGGGGATTTAAGGTATGGGGGTTTCTATCACAATTTTGATTCATTGAGATATGATTTGTATTTAACACTTAGTTCATTTTTGTGGAATATACATTAATATAGATTTAATTTTATCATATTACATATTAATTTCAAGGGATTTATGATTACATGTCATTATCTCTCCCTCATATCCTTTTTAATCAAGAGTTACCAAAACCATTATAAAACATAATCTTTTACTTAGTGGAATCCTAACATTTTGATAATGTAAAAGTGTGTGTAGTTTCCTAGATATTAAATATTTTTATGGATACTAGATATTGGATGAGGATATAGAAAAGATGAATCTAGGGGTAATCATCTTGAAAAAGGTTTATTTATTATCGACTCATTCTTCACTCGGTGCATGATGAGTTTGTTTAAGACTGCATACATGGCTAGATACTCATAGGGGGTATTATTTGAATAATTAACTAGATCTTACAAAAAATAATGAGATATTTTACTAAAATTTATATGGTCTCATACCATTGAAAACTATTTACCTAAATTACTTTCTTTTATTTATAACCAAACACTTTGAAAGTATACTTCACTACTATCATATCATTATTTATTTAATAAGGGTTGTTTTCATTATATAGTGAATCTTTCTATTATTGGATATTCACCCAGTGAGACAAATTATTCCATTAAAAAGGGGAAATTTAAATAATTTTAATATCTACTATTTCTATATTGATAACTATTGATTAATAATCCATGATTGTATTTTATGTTTATTAGGGAACATCAATATATGTGTTTCTTAACCATCTATCTTTTTTATATGAATAGGTTTTGATCATGTTATCCCTTTTATTAACATGGTGAAAAGTCTTGATTTTATGTATGTTATTATTAAAACATATACTTTTATGAAGGAATGTTGATTATAAAAGGTATTTTAATTAATATCTTTCATAAGGGTAATTCATTGAACTTAAATAAGTGATGGGTGGGGCCTAGGATTATATAACCCTTCAATTCATCAGTTAGTCTAATGAGACAAAATGTTTGGATACTTATTGTATGCCTACCCAATGATATAATGATGTATTATTTATGGACTTGATAGAAATAATGATTTCTTAGTTGTGATCTTGATAAGAATAATGTATTGTCTGAGGCTTTAAGGGTAAAGATCAAGATGTTCCATATTATGCATTCCATTACCATGAATTCATCTATTGTTATCCATGTGATTATTTTCATTTCTATGTTATACATAAATATTTTTTATGATTGTGATATTGATTATATAGAATGTTTATTGATTATTCACTATACTATAATGTGTATTCTTATTAGGATATCTTCTAATGTACTTTTATACTTACTAGGAATTTGATCTTACACATCTTATTTTTTTCCTTTCCCCAAGTTACTAAGAAGTGAAATATGAATAAATTCAGAGATTTTCTATAAGGAATGAGAAAGTTTCAAGAAGTTTTTAAACTTTATTTTGATATTATATTATAATATGGATATCATGTATGTATCTCATCTTCACATAATACCATACAGTTTGTTCCTTTTTCATTAGATTCCATATATCATGTACCAATGTAATAAACTAACCATAAACTCTGAGCTACAGGACATGATTTGTTAGAGTTGGTATCAAAGAAGGTGTAATAGGAACCTTGAGAAATAGATTTTAGAAGAATATATCTATCACAATAAATATAATTTACCCTTAGGATTACTAAGAAAATTTACTTATATAAGGATTTTTTCACTCCATATAATTCACCACACACTCCATATTAAATTCATTTCACCACCCTATCCTAGTCAACCTCTCAGCATGATAAGTAAATCCTCCTCTTCCATTTAGGTTTAACAATTCTTGTAATTTCCTCCCAAAGTGTAGTAGTTTTGTGAAAAAAAAATTAATAAATAGTAGAAATAATCCTTTTATTATATCATGAAGATCAAAATCATGAATAAGAAATTAAAATAATGGAGTAAATTTAGGTTCATCTCATCGGACAAAAACATTTCATCCAATGAAGAAATTATTAGGTATAATCAAGAAGTTAAAACCTATTATGACTTTGAAATTGGACATAAGAAAGAATTTGAGATATCATCCAAGTTTAACAACTTACTTAGTATCAAGGAGTGTATTAAAAGAGTGATCTTTTGGACTAAATAGATTAAAGAAGGGGATATGAGCTCTAAATTCTTTAATTACCTTTATAAAGTTAGGAAGGATAAAAAACCTTTATATATTCTTAAATATGGTGATCAAATTATTAATAATATTAAATTACTCTAAAATCACGTTTATTCCAACTATATGAGTCTCTTTAATGGATGTACTTGCAAAAATTCTTGATTGATGGAATTATTCCACCACTTATCAATAAAGATGGTAATAGAAGACTTACCTTTGAGAAACTTGAATCAGAAAATGAAGAGGTGCTCTTTTGAATTAACTCTGTAAGTTCCCCAAGTCCCGATGGATTCTCCAACTTCTTTATTCAAAATTATTGGGACATAATCTGATTAGATGTGTGGAGGCTCATATTATTTTTATTCTATAATGACTCTCCACCTCTTGGGAAAAATTCCCAATTTATTTCACTCATGATGAAGATAGATAATTCTTTTGAAATTATACTTTTTAGAAATAATTCTATTGTAAACTAGTTATATAAGACCATTGGAAATATTATTACAAACAGGTCGACCATCATCTCCGAAAAAATTATTTCTTTGAGTCAGTTTAGTTTTATCAAAGGAAGGATCATCCATGACTACCTTATCACCTATTTTGAGTGTTTTAATATTCTCAGAAAAACTACCAAAGGAGGAAAAATTGCTTCAAAAATGATATAAAGAATTATTTTAATACTATGTATTATGGCTTCATCTATGACATTCTTAAGAGATTTGGGTTATTTGAGATCTCCATAAATTGGTTGAAATATCTCATTGGAATAAATAACATTTATATTCCTATTAATGGTTTAACTAAGGTATTTTTATCATTATTTAGAGGTGTTAGATAGGGTAACCCTCTTTCTGAATTCATCTTCTCTATTGTTTTGGATTATATTAGTAGGCTTATTATGAATTTGGTTTATAAGTATAAATTGAAAATCATTAGAGGTACCATAGGATTTTTTTACCCATCCCATATTCTACATTTTTATGACATCATTATATATATATTCCATGAGATAAAAATTACTTTTTATTTCCTATGGAAACTCTTTCTCATTATGATAAAGTCTCGGGATAGGAAGTTATTTGGAATAAATCCATTGTCTACTTTGGGATTAATATTTATACTACCATAAAAATCAAAATCTTTACTTATTTATGCATTAGGTAAGGATATTTTCCTTTTAATTTTCATAGAGTTTATATGTTTTAGGGAATTTCTATACCCTATCACTTCACAAACATCATTTTTCAGATCAAGAAAGAGATCACCTCTAGAAAAGATAAGTCTTATTTATGGCTTGAAGAGTATGCCTTGAGAAATTTTTCATTATTTTCAAGTTGGTATACTCCTTCATTTCCTATAAATGGAATTTTTATTTTATAAATAATATTAGTTTTCACATCATGATATTTTTTTTAGTGTGGGTATCCTTGATAAATAACCTATCATAGTGTCCTAGAAAAAATGTTGTATTCCTTATAAAGATGGAAGTGTTTGAATGAAGAACCTCCAAAACTATAATGATTACATTAAAGATAATTTCATATAGATAATCTTCAATAGAAAAAACTAAATATTTGGGTTTTCATCAAGATAGTTTTCAATTTATAACTAAAAAATAGAATGTTATATTATCTTGACTCCACTATCTATCCAGACCTTAAATATTTTTTCTATAGTATTCTCTCTCATTCAATGTGGATTACGATGAAAGATTCCTCCATAAATTTTTGTATTTAAAAATTTAAATTTTCTTCCCTTATTAATCTTACTCATAATTATGGTTACTCCCCTAACCTGTCAACTTCTATCAAGGATCATTTTTCTGAACCTCTTGAGGTTCTACCACATGAAATTAATAGCACTATCAAAAAATTTATTTTTTTCTCTACATGTAAATATCCTTATTTGTGAGCCGCATATTAATGTTCATTTGATATAAAATAAATTATATAGCTTCATTTCCAGTTGGACCACTATAGATTTTTCCTAGATCAGCAAGTTAAATAAGACATGAATCAGGACCTCTAGGTTAACTTTAATTTGGAGGCTTTCATGTGGTAGAATTATTACTGATTCATGCTTCCAAACTCTTAGAATATCCCATTGATCTAGTTGTAATATATTTCATCAACATAGGGAGGATACATATCATATCTTCCTTAAATATGTTATGGCCTTTGTAATGTGTAAATAAATATTTGATGTGTTTGAAGTACCTAACCAGTGAGATGATACAATGATTGATATTTTGTGTGGTTTTTCTATCATCTCTATTTCCCCATATCTCTTCAATTAATTCTAAGAAGAAACATCTGAACAAATACATGTTTTTTAGAAGATCATAAATTCCCTTTTCCAAAGGTAGAATCCTCCTAGTCTTCATGTAGGCCTTACATTTATCTTGGTTGCTGCTAAATAAGTCAAATATCTTTAGAATGGATACTCCTATAATTCACTTCATTACATTTTAACTCTAAAATGTATTAGTTTTGATGGTAATTATCACACCCCTTAGGTACTTTTGAGGTTTTATAGATTTATCCTTTTCTCTGGTAGATCAAATTCAATATAAATGGAGCTTCAAAAGGGAATCTTAGGCCAATAGAATATAAATTTATCTTTAAATATCAATATAGAGATGTCATTGGCTACCAATATGGGTTTTGTGGGGTTGTGTCATTACTTTAAGTTGAAATGGATAATGTTATAAATATGGAGATGGTTGAAAATAAAAGGGGTGGGTCTAAATTGTGGATTGAAACTAATTTCATTATGGTTGTTCATGACATTAGATCCAGATCCATTCATCACTCTTGGAATATAACATCTTCATGGATTAGATGTATGGACTCCCTATCCTTTGTGGACTACATCTTCACACATTCCTATCAGGAAGAGTCACACCCTGACCCATGTGTTTAATTTATTTAATTAGTTTTCTACCTTTAAATATTTTTGCAGGGGTCCGGGGTGAGTCCTGGACAAAATGTCTGAGTTTATGTTAAAAAGTGTGCGTTTTGGGTTTGACATCGTTGGACACACGGGTAGAGCGTGATGTCACATGGTTTCACACAGGAAAATGCATGGCCTTTTCATCTTTAAAGAATTAAAATGAATAAATAAATGTTAATTTATTATATCATTCAAAATATTTATAGTTATTAAGAATTTTAAAATTTTTACTTTAGATGAAAACTAAAATTGTTAATTTTATTATCATTAAAATGTAATAAATAATTTTTTTTTATTTTTATCATTGTGATTTTTTTTTATTATTATTATTATTATTATTATTCCTTTTATTATTATTATTATTATTATTATTATTAAGTTATAACAATTTTATTTAATTTTTTTAGGTTGGATTTACCCATTTTTTTAGGGTTCCCAGCTAACTCCTCTTCTCTCCCCCATATCTCCCTTCCTACGCGTAGCTCCTATTCCCCTCTGGTGCGCCCTACCCACCACCAGCTATTGCCTCCTACTTCTATAGCGTCACTTGGCTCCTCACTCCCTCACCAGCCAGTACACCCCTTGCAGCACCCCCATCACCATGCTCCAACCCCGGCCCCTCCCACGATCCAGGCTAGATGCCGCCTCTTGGCTCTCAGTCTCCCCCTTCCCTTAGGCACGGCGTGCGGCCAAGCCGTATGTCCGCAGCAGTGTCCCTCCCCCGCTTTGGCCTCACCTCGCACCCCCCTCCGCACTCCAGCTGGTGTCTGCCCCCCTCACCCTCACCTCTGGACAACCGTCCCCGACCCCCCGGCCCCTCCTGCTTGCACTGGAACCACCACAGCCTGACATCCTCTCCCTGCCGGTTCCGCTCCCCCTATCTAGCTACTTCTTACTCCTAGTGGCATAGCCCCATCGGACCTCCTTCTTGGTGCACAGTAGCCTCTCCGGCTGATTTGCAACCTCTCCGACCAGCCTGCAACCCCCCGAATGTGCCACCTCCTCCCTTTCATTACTACTCCTAGCCTTCCTCCCTGTTCAGTAGTGCAACACCTCTCCCCCAACCAGCCTCATGTTTCCCTTATTTCAGCCCCGGATGACCCCTCCTTCCAGTGTGTGCAACTCCCATTTGATGGGTAAACCATTTATTTCGTGATCTATTTGATATTTCCATTTGATTCATATTTTTTTATCGTGGTTTGATTAGAGGTTTTGGTTAATTAAGTGTTTTTTGGGTTAGATTTGAGATTTTAAGACCCGTGTGAAGCCTCTCCAAACATGTGTTATTTCATCGCGCCTTGGTTCTGAGGTATTATTTTCATGCACTAGTCATTTTTAATTTAAGAATCATCAATTTTATGATTTTCACACCTTCTATGATTAATATATGCTAATTTCAAGCTCTGTTTCAAATTGATTTTGTGCGCAAGCGTTGTTTTAAGCTTGTTTGATTATTTTTTACTTTGTTTTGTGAAATAGCAGACACTGAATTTAGGTTCCTATTGTGATTGACTTTATAATTTAAGTTTCATCTATTTATTCTTATTCTCCCTTTTTATAGGTGTTAATTTTCATTGTGAAACATTTGGTTAATTCACTTTTTTTGAAAAATTGGTAGTTCCGGCCTTGTTTTATGAAAATGGTATCGTCTAGTTATAATTTTGCACACTATTTTCTTTAATTAAATGTTTCATTTGGTCTGCAACTGATTTTTGAATTTTATAAGTTTATAATTTTAAATAAGATCATGACATGAAAATTTTTGTTTTATAACTTTGTGAGTGTCAATTGAAATCATGCTAAGCATTGCATGTCTGATCTTCAGAATGGTTCCCAGTTGGATTTTATGTGTCAAAAGCGATGTAAAATGTTTTGTTTTTTTTTTAAGTGTTGGAAGCATGAAAAATTATGTTTTGGGGTCTTCTTATGGATTTCTAAAGTGGTTTTGTTTGGGGAATTCTTATGTTTTGGGGTTCTTGAAAAGTTTTAAATGTTTTAAGCTAAGTGAAGTGTGAAGTTAGTTTTTTTTTTAATTTTGGTTTATTTTGTGATATGGAATTGTAGCTCAGTTGGAATTTTCATAAAATTTGGTTTTGTTTGAAAAAATTTTGTAAATGTTTTAAAGGGTTTTTCAAATGATTTTATTTTTTAAAAGGTGTGTCTTTAACCTCTTTAGAAATTGGTTTTCATCTTTGGTAAAGAATGATTTTATGGAATATTGAAGGGCCAGTTTGGCCACTTTAAAAAATTACAAAAATTGTTTTTCATAAAACCCCCATGGATGTTCATTATGCCTTGTTAACATGGGATGGTTGGGATGTCTTCGGTATGGAATCCCCGAGTTCTATTATTTGGGTCCCTTGGTTGGGAACCCTTGGTAATCCATTGAATTTAAGGAATGAGGGAAATCCTTGGGAGACTCGGGGTGAGACCTACTGTGAAATACTATTATAAATATAGGTTGTGATTTGTTGCTCGAAAATGTCTATTGGCTCACCTCCTTTTATACTTGTGACATACGAACCTGGCATATTGAGGGAATTTTATGAGATGAGTACTGCACTGGTAGGTTATGGTACTGACTAGTGGCCCATAGAAGGCGGATATGTTTGGGTTTATTGCTATGGGATTTTTCCTCAACCTACCTGAGAAAGGATGGTCGAGCATTTTGGAGCATTATATTTCATTGTATGTGGAATGATACTTTATATGGGTTCGCAGGTATTAGTGTTGTCTGGATTATTCTCGATCTCTTGGGTTCGCCTATGTCTAGTGGTTTTTAGCTATTTAACTGTTTCTGAGATAATTGCATACCTATTTACATTTACCTTTCTATATCTGCCTTGGTACCCTTGTGTGGTGTTTTTCCTGAGAAGTGACATTTTGGTTTCCTAACTCCTAAGAAAATGTTTTTCAAAAGAAAATGTGTTTTAAACTCTTTTTTTGTTCTGGTTTTTAAATGAAATCATTACTTTCCCATTGAAAGAGCATGGAAACACTTAGTGTTAAATTCTAGTTTTTCAAATGATTAAGGGAAATGGTTTGTATAATGTTTTTAAGTAAAATTTTTAGAAATGAATACTTTAATATATTGTAGTTCAAACATAGAATTAATGTTTCTTATTTTTAAAGTTAGTGCATTGGGAAATAGTATATCGGGCTAACCTACTAAGTTTTAATACTCAAATTATAGTTATTTTCTATTTAGTGTTTGTGAAAGATCCATATTGGGTGCGCTCGCCTTGGGAGATGCTTGATCATTGAGTTGGGGAGTGAACTGTGGGGTCACATAGAGTTAGTTTGGTCTTCGAGTTCGATTAGTTTTTATCTTATTCAGTTCTGGTTTAGCTATTCATTTGGTTTATTTATTTTGTGCTTCTATTTATTATTTCCTTTGTTTTTATTTGTTTTTATTTGTTTTTATTGGGAAAAATCATTCCCATCATCTCTATCGATACCCTGGAACTTGTCGCCAGCCCAGGAGGATCGGGAATGCCTCTCAGGCCTTGCCACAGATCAACTCGGGTGACCGGTTCAGGGTCGACCCGGGTTGGTTTGTGACAAAATGGTATCAAAGGAGGTTCGCTCTTAGAGGACCTCGCTTTTCAGAGTTCCCTTTGTTATTTTGGATGTCAAGGTAGATGGAGTAGGATTTTCGGGACTCGAGGGGTAGGTGTGGGAAGAGCGTCGCGAACTCTTGCTCGTTCTAATCCCCAGGTTTCCATGGGAATTCCAGTTTAATAAATTTCTTTGGATTTTTATGGAATGTTTTGTGACTGGGATATGAAAAAGGGAGTCAGGATAATAGTCCTTCTGAGCATGCACGGCCTAGCAAGACATTTGGATCTTGGGGCATGGTCCTAAAAGGCTCTCGCTGTCGGTGACATGTTTGGCATATAGCCACCAACCATATGGTCAAGTCACTCACCGACATTAGTTCCCTGTTTGAGATGTTTTGGGTCTCCTGTGACTTCTGAAAGTTGTTTGAATCAGAAAAATTGGTTTTGAAAAAAAAAATTGGTTTTTTGAAACGGCGTGTTTAATTTGGGGATTATTTTAAATGAAATGGGATGAATGATTTGTTTTTGTAAAATGAAGTTGTTTTATTTTGGCCTTGGTGTTTTTAGGGGTTCTCACATGCATAGTTGTATGTTGTAATATGAATGGATGTATGGTATAGCGGATGGATGCCTGGGGTGTCTTCAAAACATGCATGTGAGTGAGACTCTAAAGAATACTAGTGGTGAGGGTTTGACCCAAAAATCTTGTTTTAAATTAAAGATTTTTTCAAAAGGAAGTTTGTGATGTTATGATAGATTTTTTTCTTATTCTTGGAGCTTTTCACCTATGCAGTGTTTGATTTTGAGGATTTTTATTTATTAAGTTGTCCTTGATTGGGTTCTTGACTTTTCTTGTCTAGCGGTTATCCCCTTGAAGATTCTATGGGTGATCATAGTATGGTTGATCAACCTAAGGATTTTATTCTTGAGTTTCAGAAGCTAGATCTACCTCTCTTTTATGGTCAATCAAACCATTCTATAGAGGAGGAGTGGATGTGAAATATTGAAATAGAATTTAACCTCATTGATTTTCCCGAGTCATTGAAGGTCATTTTTGCAACCTCCATGCTTGAAGGTTCACTAAGGATGTGGTGGAAGTCAGTGTCTCAGAACAAGCCCCATCAAGATCTTACTTGGGAGTTTTTCAAAGCTTTGTTCATTCGTCAGTATTTCTCTGAGGAAGAAAGGGTGAGAAACATGATGGAGATGTGTTATCTGCAGTAGGGAAATATATTTGTGTTAGAATATTTATAGCGCTTTGTGGATCTAGTCCCTTATGATTCAGGGTATTCCATAGATGACTCCATGAAGGCTCGGTATTTTGAGGTGGGCCTCCATCTCGATCTACAATTAAAGGTGTCAGAGTCCAACCTAACTTCATTTGTCGATGGGTGAGATAATATTTTTATGTCGAAGTCATGATGACGGGAGTGCTTGAAGTAGTCCTCCCTCCTTCAATTCCTAAGAGTAGTGGTGAAGATTCTAGAAATAAGATGAGTAAGTTATTGAAAGTTGATAGAGCAGGTCGTGGAATCAAAATGCCTTGGGATATTTCATCAACCTCTTTAGAGAGAGATATCCTTATGTTTTATTAGTGCGGTAAGTCGGGTCACAAAAATTCTTCGTGTGAAAATGCTCTGAAGCCCTGCCAAGCGCGTGGATGCCTGGGTCACTTGCGGCAATTTTGTCGGGGCATTGTTAGAAAGCATCATGGAGGAATTTCTCATAAGTGATGTGTTGTTGGGTTTTTGTTTAATATTACTTGTGTATGTTTCCTTGCAGTAAAATGGGTATTTTATCGTTGTAGTGTACTAATGGTGTTTTTGGTTTTGATATTTATGGGAATGTCATGCATCTTTTGATGAACTCCGATTTTCAATGCCAGTGTGGCTTTCATTTCAAAATCTTGTCCTTTATTTTGTAAAATCAAAAGATGTATGTTTCTTATTAGGATTATCAGAACTTCACTGCGAGGTAGGAGACACTTCATCCATAAGAGCCCCAGCCAAAAGGCCTTGGATTGAAGCTGGTATATATTCAGGAACCCCAGAGAAATTTTAAGAAGTTTGGTTATGGTTGTGCTTCTATTATTGCGGTAAGTAAGTTTTAGCATTTCTATTGTGGTTTCTTCATCATTGTAAATTTTCTCTCGTCGCAAATAGTTTGATGGACTTATCCCTCATGAAATTCTAGTAATTGTTATTTTTAGATGTGATTTTCCGATCAGTGGCCTTGATTGGACAACCCATGTGAATCAGTTGTGGATTTGGGTTGTGTCCATCATGAAGTGGTGAGTCATGAGTAGTTGTTCGTCGTAGTTTCATTGATCCAATCCATGGTCCCTCCATCCCCACCCATGGGGTGAGGTTTTTTAGTTTGTGCGTAGTTTTCAGTTCATCTCTTATCCATTTCAGACATGAGTGAGTGGTTTAAATGTTCATGTTGTAGTCCTTTTATATGGAGTAAGGCCTGGTTCATGTTTAAGTCATATTTCTATTTGGTCGCTTGTAGGTTGGTTCTTTATGGTGGGGAGGCCCACTGTGAGTCTCTTTGGGTTTTCTCTTAAGTCATTACTAGATGCTAGTTGAATTATTATGGTGGGGAGTCCATTCAACTCTCTCCTCTACTGGTGATCTGTTTTGGGAAATGAGGTTGAGTCCTATTGGTGGTCGATGAAATGTCCTTGGGTTAAGAAGTTGGATTGTGTGTATGTGAACTCCTTAGGGGTTGATCGATTAGATGGTTAGTGTTGTGGCTTTCCAGGGGTGGAAAGTGTTATGGTGGGGAGAAGTTTCATACCCTGGATCATGTGTTTAATTTATTTAATTATTTTTATGACTTTAAATGTTTTTCTTAGGGTCTAGGGTGAGTCTCAGAAAACATTTATAAGTTTATGTTAAAAAGTGTGTGTTTTGGGTTCGACATCATTTGACACACGGGTGGAGCGCGATTCCACGTGACTTCACCCAGACAACTACGTGGCCTTTTTATCTTTGAATATTTAAAATGAATAAATAAATGTTAATTTATCGTGTAATTTACAATTTTTATTATTATTAAGAATTTTAATATTTTTATTTTAGATGAAAACTAAAATTGTTAATTTTATTATCATTAAAATGAAATAAATACTTTTAATATTTTTTATTTTTATCATCATGATTTTATTATTATTATTATTATTATTATTATTATTATTATTATTCCTTTTATTATTATTATTATTATTATTATTAAGTTATAACAATTTTATTTAATTTTTTTTAGGTTGGATTTACCCATTTTTTAGGGTTCCCAGTCGGCTCCTCTTCTCTCCCCCATATCCCCCTTCCTGTACGCGGCTCATGTTTCCCTCTAGTGAGCCCTCCTCGCTGCCAGCTACCACCTCCTTTACCTGCAACGCAGCCGGGCTCTCGGCTCCCTCCCCAGCCAGCGCACCCCTTGCAGTTCCCCCAACACCCTACTTCGACCCCGGCCCCTTCCTATGAGCTAGCCCAGACACCGCCTCCTGGCTCTCGGTCTCCCCCTTCCCTCAGCTATGGCGTGCAGCCTAGCTGCCTGTCCACAGCAGCGACTCTCCCCCACTACGACCTCGCCTCGCACCCCCCTATATGCTCTATATGGTGTTGGCCCCCCTCACCCTTTCCTCCATCCAGCCAACCCCGACCCCTCGGCCCCTCCTACTTGCACTGGCATCACCACAGCCCATCATCCTCTCCCTATCGACACTACTCCCCCTTTCTGGATGATTTTTTCTCCCATCAGTGCATCCCCCTCAGACATCCTTCTTGGTGCACAATAGCCTCTCTGGCCGATCCACAACATCTCCAGCTGACCCACAACCCCCCGGACGTGCCACCTCCTCCCTTGCAATACTTCTCCTAGCTTTCCTCCTTGTTTACTGTCACAACACCTCTCCCACAACCAGCCTCATTTTTCTCTTACCATAGCCCCGACTGACCCCTCTTTCCGGCATACACAACTCCCATTCGATGGGTAAACCATTAATTTCATTCTTCATTTGATATTTCCATTGGATTCATATTTTTTTACCATGGTTTGATTAGAGGTTTTGGTTAATTAAGTGTTGTTTGGGGTAGGTTTGAGATTTAAAGACCCATGTGAAGTGTCTCTGAACACGCGTTGTTTCGTCACACCTTCTATGATTAATATGTTCTAATGTCAAGATTTGGTTCAAATTTATTTTGTACGCAAGAATTGTTTTAAGCTTGTTTGATGATTTTTTAATTTGTTTTGTGAAATAGCACACACTGAATGTCGGGTCCTATTATTCTTGACTTTATAATTTGAGTTTTATTTATTTATTCTTGTTTTCCCTTTTTCTAGGTGTTAATTTTCATTGTGGAACATTTTTTAATTCACTTTTTTTTTGAAAAATTGGTAGTTACAGCCTTGTTTTATGAAAATGATATCATCCAGTTATAGTTGTGCACACTGTTTTCTTTAATTAAATGTTTTTTTGGTCCACACTTGATTTGGGAGTTTTAGAACATTGTTTATTATTTTAAATAAGATCCTGACATGAAAATTGGTGTTTTATAACTTTGTGATATTCAACTGAAATCATGTTAAGCATTTCATGTCTGGTCTTCAGAATGGATCCTGGTTGGATTTTATGTGTCAAAAGAGATATAAAATGTTTTTTTTGTTTTTGTTAAAGTGTTGGCAGCATGAAAAATTATGTTTTGGGGTCTTCTTATGGATTTCCAAAGTGGTTTGGTTTGGTTTCTTCTTATGTATTGGGGTTATTGAAAAAAATTTAATGTTTTAAGCTAAGTGAAGTGTGAAGTTAGTTTTTTTTTAAAAAATGGTTTGTTTTGTGACAAGGAATTGTAGCTCGGTTGGCGTTTTCATAAAATTTGGTTTTGTTTGAAAGTGTGTCAGAAATGTTTTGAACGGGTTTTACAAATTCTTTTATTTGGTAAATGGTGTGTCTTGAACCTCTTTAGAAATTGGTTTGTATCTTTGGTAAAGAATGATTTTATGGAATGTTGAAGGGCCAGTTTAGCAACTTTGAAAAATGATAAAAAAGTGTTTGTCATAAAACCCCCATGGATGTTCATCGTGTCTTGTTGACATGGGATGGTTGGGATGTCCTTGATATGGAATCCCCAGGTTCCATTATCTGGGTCCCTTGGTTGGGAACCCTTGGTAATCCATTGAATTTAAGGCATTATGGAAATCCGTGGGGAGACTCAGGGTGAGATCGGATGCGAAATAATATTATAAATATAGGTTGTGATTTGATGCTCAGAAGCCTCTATTGGCTCACCTCCTTTTATACTTGTGACATACAAAACTGGCATATTGAGAGAATTTTCTTAGACGAGTACTGCACTTGTAGGTTATGGTACTGACCAGTGGCCCATAGTAGGTGGATATTTTTGGGTTTATTACTATGGGATTTTCCCTCGTCCTTCCTGATAAAGGATGGAAAAGCATTTTGGAGTGTTATATTTCATCATATGTGGCATGATACTGTAGATGGGGTCACAGGTATTAGCATCGTCTGGATTATTCTTGATCTCTCGGGTTCGCCTATGTCTAGTGGTTTTTAGCTATTTCACTGTTGTTGAGATAATTGGATACCTATTTACATTTCCCTTGTTATATCTTCCTTGGTACCCTTTTGTGGTGTTCTTCATGAAAAGTGACATTTTGGTTTCCTAACTTTTATGAAAATGGTTTTCAAAAGAAATTGTGTTTCAGACTCTTTTTTTGTTCTGGTTTTTAAATGAAATCATTACTTTCCCCTTGAAAGAGCATGGCAACACTTAGTGTTAAATTATGGTTTTTCAAATGATTAGGGGAATTGGTTTGTACTTTGTTTTTTAAGAAAAAAATTTATAAATTCATACTTTAATAAATCATAGTTTAAAATTAGAATTGATGTTTATTATTTTTAAAGGTAGTGTATTAGGAAATAGTATATCGGGCTAAACTACTGAGTTTTAATACTCACACCTATAGTTCTTTTCTGTTTTTAGTGTTTGTGTAGGCTTTAGCTTGGGTGCACTCGCCTAGGGAAACTCTTGATTGTTGAGTCAGGGAGTGACCCATGGGGTCACATGGAGTTAGTTTGGTCGTCGAGTTCGGTTAGTTTTTATCTTATTCATTTCTTGTTTAGTTGTTCATTTGGTTTATTTATTCTGTAATGCTCTTTATTATTTCCTCTTTTTTTATTTATTTGTATTGGGAAAAATAGTTCCCATCATCTCTGTCGATTCCCTGGAGCTTTTTGCTAGCCTGGAAAGATTAGGAACACCTCTCGAGCCTTGCTTCGAATTGGCTCGAGTGACCGGTTCAGGGTCGACCAGGGTTGGTTCGTGATAAAAAGCCAACTTTCTTATAGATGTACCTTTAACCAAAGGGATTGATTATAATGGTTTTATCTTTGATGATGAGCTACCAATTGAGTAAAATCATATATTTATAAAATATAATTGTAAATATTCTTATTTTAGACTCTTGTAAACTCTTTTATTAAAAAATATTCTTTTCAACTTTGGTCAAGGACTCTCCTCTTTCAATTCAAAGAATATTACATTGTTTAGATATGGTGTATAACAGGAGGAAGGGAAGTAAAATCCACAATTTTAATCAATTTTTGGATTTAATTTAAAATTAATTCAACATAGATAGTGTTGTATATGATTATAATGTGGAGATATTAAGTTAATTGACTCAGGTTATGACAAATAACCTTGACTGTATGTAGAAACCTAGCATTCCAAATCATAGTGAGGCAATGTTTGACTGTATCATGTGATAATAACCCTCATCATTTAATAAGAACATTGATCTATTATTAACTGAACAATGTATCAAGTCCTTAGAAAATATATTTCTTACTTGTGGAATTAGTGAAAGGGAAAAAAATTTCATGGTGGTTTATAGTTATAGGGGACAAGCTGATAAATTTTGGTAATTGATTCAAAATACTAAGGAGTATGATGATATAGATAAAATGGAATGAAATATTTTTAAGGTTATGTTCTTGGAAAAAATATGTCCCTTGAGAGGAACGAGATTATATGGAAAGTAAATTAATTAATATAAAGTGGAAGGAATAGGAGAGTGTTGATGAATATGTGTCTAATTTTATAATATTTCCTTTGAATGTTTCCTAATACATATATAATCTATAAATTAGTATTGATAATTTCTATTATAGTATTAATATGAGACTCTAAAGGTAACCGGTCAATCAAAGTATTTCATCACACAATAATATAGTATCAGGTTCCATCAAGACGAAAAAATAATTCTTTGAGTCTTCAATTTTTGAAGGAATTCATGATAAGAAGAGGGCTGATGAGCACCGTAGAATATGAAATATGACAATAAAAAAGAATGTAAGGATGGTATATCCATAATGTGGTGATTATTGAAGGAAACACATTGTTTCTTTCTTAAAGGGAACATAATTTTGTATCAAGTGTTGGTATAAGGTATATCTAACTTATGAATGCAAGAGAATGGTGGAAGATAGTAATATTTAGTGATTCAATTAAAATGAGATGGGGAATTACTCCAACCAATTCCACATGTGTCAATGGAATACACCTTAGAAGTGGCAAGGGAGGGAAGTCCAGGCTTATGAGAATACCACATATAAATTCAATATTCTTGAATACATGATTACATGTACAGTGATTATAAACTCAAAGCTAGCTAATTATTTATTTGAATTTTTATATTTTCACTATTTTATATCCTTATTATTTGAAAAGAATATTAAAAAATTATCTATCACCCTAATAAATGAGTTTTCAATCAAGAAACCCAATGGAAATATTATTGCAATGATGGTATGTTAGTCAATCCCCATTATGATACATAGACACACTCTACTTGCAAAAATTATTGGCATCGCTATGTTTGACTATGATAAAATCTAAGTTATGGATTATATTTTTAAGTATAATAAAATGATTTATTTCCAATATAAGATAACTATGACTTTTAATGGCGGAGTTCCATTCTTTTTATATATAGGTGAGGCCTCATTATCCATTTCATGCCTAGATCCACCACTAGTATCCCACCTAAATGAAATCCTTGGAGAAGAAAAAATGATAAAACCAATGGTTAGAAATGGAAACTTAATAATGGAGGATATACCTATTGTGAATGAATGCATTTATGTGTTTATTGAATAATTTTCTAGTAATCCACTAGAGAATGAAGTAGTGTTTTCTATATAAATCATATTTTAGGGAAAAAATATCTAATACTCCCTATATAATATCGCTAATGGAAATAGTGAAACTGATGAAACAATAACATGAGTTATTTTATAAGGGATTTTTCTACCATAGTTTTTTTTATTGGGTATCCCTTATTCTTTTTATTAAGAATAATGATGGTTCTATGATTTTATACATCAATTATGAGGAGATAAATTTTATTAATGTAATGAATATGTATCTTCTCCCACACATTGATTCATTTTTTGATTAACTCCTTAGAGCTCAATATTTTTCAATGATTAATCTTCTCTATGGTTATAAACAATTATGTATGAATAATCATGATATATCAAGGAGATAATTTCATATGAAGTATGGACATTATGATTTTATAGTGATTCCCTTTAGATTGAATAATTAACCCTCATTGTTTATGGATATGATGAACAAAGTATTCAAGAATTATTTGGAAGATTTCATAGGGGTGTTCCTTGATGATATATTAATATACTATAAAATCTATGTGGATAATGGAAATAATTTTTGAATCATTATATGGACTCTTATAGAAATGAAATTGTGTGGTAAATTCAGTAAGTGTGAATTTTGGATCTATGGAATTTCATTTCTCTATAATACTATATTCAATAATGGAATATGTTTTGATACTTCAAAGACTAAGGAAATAAAGGAATGGACTAGATTGAAAAATATAATTGAGATACATAGTTTCTTTGGCTTAGCAGTTTACTATCGATGATTTGTTCAAAAAAATTCTGGATGAGCCAACCTATTTACTAAGTTGACACATAAAGGGGTAAAATTCACATGGTTAAAGGAATGTGAGGAATGTTTTGAGGAGATAAAGAGGATATTGGAAAATTAATCAGTATTGACTCTACCACTAGAGATTGTAGGATTTTTAATATTCAGTGGTGCATTAAAGAAAGAATTGGGTTGTTTCCTTATGCCAAATGATAGAGTGGTTGCTTATGCATCAAGGTAATTTATGATGCATAAAATAACAATACAACTAATGATCATGAATTGGAAGATGTAATATTTTCCTAGATTATGTGGAGGTATCATCTCTATATTGAGATATGTGAGATATATATAGATCATAAGAGTTTGAAATAGATTTTCTCACAAAAGGAGATCAACATTAGAAAAAGGAGATGGAGAGAACTACCCAAGGACTATTATTGATCAATATACAACAACCTTAAGAAAGAGAAAATTTTTCCTAATACCTTAAATGTGAATAATCATGGAGTTCTCACCAAGATGAAAATAGACAATGATCTTATATTTATATAGTTAGTAATTTTGGATATTAGGTTAATTTAGGGAAAAAATCATTGATTTTCCAAATGATTGAAAAATTACCTTTACTAAATATGATAAATAATTCTGATAGGAATATATGGGTTTGAAAAATAGACTTAAATCCATGAATGATATAATACTAATAAACTTCTATAAGTAAGATTCTATAATAAAGTATGGAAATAGATGATGGGTTCCATCCATACCTTAGATGAAAATGTAATTACTAGATGAAGCATATAGATCAAATTTCTCTATACACCATGGTAGTACAAATATATATTTAGATTTAAGTGAAAATTATTGGGGGGATAGTATAAGTAGGAAATTTCATACTATGTGTCCATATTCTTGGTATGCCTATAGGTATAGGCTAGAAGAAAACTTCTTAAGGGAGTCCTGGAACCTCTCCCTATACCAATGTGGAAGTGGAATAATATTATAATGGACTTTGTCACTGCACTTCTGAATACTTCTAAAAGGAAAAAAATGAAATGTGGGTAAATGTGTATGACCTTACCAATTTTTTACATTTCATAGAAATAAGGGAGAACATAACCCTATAATATCTTTCATGACACTATATCAATGAAGTGGTGAGACTTCATGGTGTACCTTTATCGACTATATATGATTGTGATCCTCAATCCACGTCAAGATTTTGTAGGATCCTTCATGATTATCTGAACACCAAGATATATCTGAGAATCGCATATTACCCTAAAACTAATGGGTAGTATGAAAGGACTATGAAAACATTAAAATTCATGCTAAGGTCATTTTCTCTTAACTTTAATGGTATGTGGGATTAATATCTACCGTTCATAGAATTTGTTTATAATAATATCTTCCATTAAAGTATCAACATGGAACCATATAAATCATTGTATGTGAATAGATATCATACTCTAACTTATTAAGATTATATTGAATATTGAAAGCTATTAGGCCCGAAATATATTGAGGATATAATAAAAAAGGCAGAACTATCTCAAATCATAGTAAGATGTCTCAAAGTAGACATAAGATCTACACATAAAATCAAAGAGAAGAATTATAATTTCAAGAGGGGTATCATGTCTTTTTAGAGGATCTCCATGGAAGGGAGTTATAATCTTTGTGAAAAATGGGAAACTAAATATTTAGTACATCAGTTTTTCTGAAAATTTGGAAATAATCGGTATTGTGGCCTATCATCTCACTATGTCACCTAACCTCTATAAAGTGTGTGATTTTTTACATGTTTTGTTATTGAGTAAATTCATAACAGAACTAACACATGTAATCACCATTTAGGGAATATAATTGGAACTTAAAGTTCCTTAAAATGAATATTCTACCCAAAATCTAGATACTAAATAGAAAGTGTCATGGAATGAGAAAACTTGACTAGTGACAATCCTTTGGATAAATCACAAGTTAAAGGAGGAAAATTGGGAACTGTAAGAGGAAATAATAAATAATTTCCAACATTTTTTATGATTTTTTGTTAATAAAATTTTGAGGATGAATTTATTTAAGGGATGGGGGATGTAATACCTAAGACATAATTGAAGTAGGTAAACACTATATCCTGAAAATTTTTCCATAATGTGCACTCTATGTTAATAGAAATAACATTTATCCATGTTTATAAGATAAATTTTTAAACACTAAAATATATATTTGATAAAAAGGAGGTCAATTTTTAATTCACCGTGAAAAAATTAACTTAAGTTGAATTTCTGATATTTTTCTATATTAATTTAATTCTAGGTGAATGGTGAAAAATATAGTTTTTACTAAAACTGTAGCATTTATGAATATACTAAGATGTATGTATAACTTAAATACTTATAAAAAATTTACATGATAAAATATATATTTAAGGAGTAAAATTATACACTTCATAATACTATTATGAATTTATAAAACCTGTGTTGAATATTTTATAAACTTGTGTAATATTTTCCAATAAAATAAACTGTTTTTAGTCTTTTCTGTTAATTAAATATTTTTAGTTAAAATTAAATTTTGGATTTATTTAAAAGATAATTTTTTTATAAAAAAATAATTTCTATTTTGAAAATATAAAACAATGATAATTTTATCCTATATATAAATTTTAAGAATAAAAGTACACTTTAAAAAATAGTTTTTTACAGATTATAAGGGATAAATTTTAAATTTATTTTTATTACATATAGAAATATTATTTGATAAAATAGATCCTATATTTAAAATAAAATAAAACAAATTATATAATAAGGACTATCTTTTTTATCCATTAAAATTAAACTACTTGATTAAAAGTTAATTATCATGGAAAAACCCAAACATGGAAAATTGAAAAATATAAGAGTAAAAGGAATAAAATATGTTTAAAACATTTTTGAAAATAAATAGTAGAGACTTTCTCAACCATAGGTCAACCCATATTTCATTATTTCCCACTTTGGTTCCATTGGACCTTGAATAGTTTTATTTCATCACTAAAAAAGTAATTGGTATTTACAAAAATGCAATTTTCTTCGCTTTCCAGCACTTCATGATACACTTATCCTTGATAATTTCATGCAAAAAAAACTTCAATTTTTCTACTTTTATAAATATCTCTCATGTTAATAAGCCTCGAGTATTAATTATATATCTCAAGGAATATATTTCCAAGAATATTTCAAAATAAAATCATAATCCCTTAATAAGATTATTTCATACTCCTAAGCCTTTTCTTCTATATCTTCTCCTTACACACTTTACATAGGAACCATAATATAATTATAACAATATTATAAATATAATTTAATATTTTTATATTAATATATCAACCATTATTCAATACTTTCCATCCACTAAGAAAAATAAACAACATTGATTGTGTGTATATGTGGACTACTGCTGCCATGAAGTGTTGTGTTGTTCATTTTTCATCACTGCCAATCAGGGTTAGGGAAAAGGATGAATTTAATTAATCAATATGTTTATTATATAATAATAATGATTCTGAAATGATAATTTATTATAATAACCCCAGTTAATCAGATCTAGTGTCTTCTTTATTATATTGGCATAAGATATAAGGAGTCGCATCTCAAAGGACTGAATAGTTTATTAATCTTGGTAAAGAAGATATATACTTGAATATTTAATTATATTTTAATATACAAATTACACCACATTTTTTTAGAATATAATTAATCCCTCTAGAATATCCTTACATATAAATCATAGTAAACATCATTGATTCCTGGGAAAGGAAACAAAATACGAGTGAGATAAAATGCTCAGTAAGGGATAATTATTGAAGAATATATCATGAATCAATAAGCTTGATCAATATGGAAAAGTAAATAAATGGACACACATGAAAAGTAATCAATAAACTAAGAAGTAAGTGCATCTATAGATAATATCAATATGAAAATCTCATGGATAATAATCAATATGGAAAGGTAAATAACTAAACATACGTTCCATTTAAGTAACTTGACTATCATGAAAAGATAAGGCATAATCAATATGTAAAGTTAAATAATTGAACACACGTGATATTTAAATAATAAGCTAAGAATGAAATACATCCAAAGATAATATCATTGTAAACATCTCATGGATAGTAATAATTGAATTCTAAAAAAATGAAATTCTTAATTATTAGATGTCATGTCTTGGGCACATGATACCTCTAACATCAAGATCTATTCTCAAGACAATTTATATTTCTAGGTAAAACCCCATTAGGTTTGGCCAACTGATTTTATGATAGCTTACTGATTTTCCTTATGAGACTACCGATGCATCGAGGGGATATTTTTAACTGGGTCTCACCTATGTCTGTATGTCCAAATCATCCCATATATATCAAATAATCTATTTAATTTATGAAAATGTGCCATATTATTAAATATTTGTATTAATTAAATAATAAAAATTTATTAATATTTCCCCAGATAAACAAATAACTTTCAATGTAGAACACCATATATAAAAATGATATACTTTTTGAGAAATTAACATATCTATGATAAATAATATGGATATTTAGTGAAATTTAATGTCTATAGGAAAGTGAATAATTCTAGGTAAAGTTAATGACTAGAAAAATGAATCAAGAAATTTAATTTCAATACTTTCCTTAGAAAAAGTGATCATAAACCATATAGAGGTATAATAAGGATGGTGTCAATACATCATACACCCATTGGAATATTAATAAAGGGTTGTTGTCATTGATGAATATAAATACCATAAAAAGATATTTAAAAACATTCTTGATGAAAATATATTGTTCATTTTTAAAATAACTACTTAAAACTAAAATATCACAAAACATTTTGAAAATTATTTTATTTGAAAATAAGCTTTAAAATTTTTTATTTTTCATGATGGTTAAAAATTTCATTCATAATGTATAAGTTAAAATAAAGATTCCTTTTTCTTTTTCTATAAAATATAAATGCATTATTTTGAAAATGAAATGAATATTACTTTTAAAAAATTGTAAAAATTAAAATTGGGTAAAGTTGTATTTAATAAATAATTTTTAAAATGGATAAAAATATTTTTTTAAACATCTTATACAACATGTTTTTGGTATAAAATGTATCTCCGACTAAATAGATAAATGAAATCAAATTTTCTTAAAAACATTTTCCCAATTATTTTAAGTACCAAAGAGTTTAAAAATGATGATATTACTATAAAATATAATAAATAAATAGAGTATAATAAAATGAAATTGTTTTATTAGTAAATTATCAGATAATATCCTTTAACTGAAATTTAATAATAAACAATCTCAATTATAATGAGATTATTAAATAAACCCTTACAATGATCAAAACGTTGAAGTGAGAATTAATAAATGAATCGATTATGTGTATAAACTGAAAATCCACATAAAATAATTTCAAATAAAACATAATATAATAAAAATTCACTATACACATAATATTGTAATATCAAAGAATATGAATAAATATAACCCAATGAAAAGAAATTAAGTTATGAAATTCTTTACGACTTGGTAACTCTTAAGTCAAATACCCTTGATGAAATAATTCAAATTGAAACTTAAAATACCATGAATTATTAATGTATCATGATTTTACATGTCAAATTTGTAGTATATACACTATATAAAATAAATTATATTCATAACATTATAATATTCCTCAATGAAGAGAAATTGAGATTAAGTCCCTAACTAAGATTATATCATTGAAATGGGGATTAATCAATGAATTTATTATGTATATAAAATTTAAATACACATAAAACAAGTTTAAATAAAACATAAAATAATCAATGTTTATTACACACATAATCTTATCATGACATAATCAATGAAGTATAAGTTTAACCCAATGAATGGAATTTAGTTAAGAAATCCCTTACCTCATGCTTCCTTTTGGTTGAACTTGATTTAACCTCCTATATAGTGGTTTTAAAAATGTTATTAAATTATACCAAAAACATATTAATATTTATAATACCATATACCTTTTCGTTAATATTCTTCCATTATTTTCACTGTTCTGGGTGTTAATTTCCTTATTTTCTCATGCGTGTTTCATCATGAAAGATCCAGTTCTTGCAAATATTATATAGTTCCATCACCTCCAGAATAATAATCATGAAATAATTATAATATTTTTACATAAATTATACTTTTAAAATCAATCATGAAATATGGTTACTAAAAATAAAGTATGTTGCGATCATAGAGACGGTATGTCATACGTACGCATGAGTAATGCTTCCATTTTCCAATGATCATCATAGAAAGAAGGTAGGTAATATTTTATCTTTATATAATTATCATAATATCTTATATATAATATTATTTATTTAAATATACTTATATATTTTACCCATGTGTTTTTGTGATTAAAATAGAGTTGCATCACTTAGTGAAGGTAATAGTCCACATCTACACGAACGATGTCGTCATTTTTTCAGTGTAAAAAATGATATATTATATTTTAAGAATGATAAATATGTCATTAATATAATAATTATTTCATTTACATCATATATATTTATTAAATTTTCTATTATCACCTTCCATGTAAAGCGTTAGTGAAAGATGAATCGCATCTCTTTGCAAGGCGGTAGTCCATTGTACACACGAGCGACATTATTTTATCCCCTACAGAATGAAATGTAAAAAGGTATATATGATATAATGACACCAAAGGTATAAATATGTTATAAATATAATATATATACTTTATATACATCATTATATCCAACTATGAGAGGTGGTAATGGAAGAACGAATGACGCCGATTCGCGAGGTGGTGATCCACCAAACACACAAATAATAATTTTACAACCCATTTGATGGAAGTGGAGATGGTTGTTGGTCATGAAATTATTATAAAAACATCTCAGTATATTTAATATACTTATTTTATTATATAATCATGGTTTAACAATAATTGAAGGAGGTGTAGTAGGAAATAAAATAAAAATCCTCGTTGAAGAACGTTATATCCTCTTCGGGTAAACTCCTTAGATTTTCACCAAAAGCCTTCCTAGGTTGGATTTTTGTCTAAACTGAGGATTATAAGATGAATAAATTTGAGTTGGGAAATTTTTTTTGCATGTATTTTTAAAAAAAAAAAGTTTTAATGGTGTGAATAAGATATGAGAGAGGGTGGTCTTTTATAATTGAGGTGAGCAGCACACTTGTAATTTTTGAAAAGAAAAAAGTGTGCCCACATTTTTCACATGTCACAATGGTAAAAAATATAGTATTATAGAGAATTATAAATTAAAGGGTTTAAATGTTTCCATAAAATATATTTTAGGAAATTTTATGTCATTTTAACCCTTATTTTTTTAGTTTAACCACCATTAAATCCATTTCTACCTTAACTACAATAATATTTTTTTACTATTTTCACTATTCATTTTGGTAAAAAATTAATTTGACCTTATTAGATAATATAAATTATAATAATTTAAAATATTGAATCTATTTTACCAAATTTCATTCACATAAGTGTCAAAATGTATTTTAAAATTAATCCGACAGACATGATGAGAAATTGGGTTTTTAAAGAGAAAATGTTTAAAAGTTTACAAAGTTTTTATATCAAGATTCAATATGAAAATTATTTCAGTGAAATAAATTGGATTATTTGATATAAAATTTACCTAATTTAACTTTAAAACTAATTCAAAATATAATTTATCATTATAAATTATTTAAACGAAAAGGCATTTTTCAATTGAAATTCGGTATTTTTCACTATTCATCAAAAAATGAAAATTTTCAAGAAAATACGAAAAATTCACCCTAAGATAATTTTGAAATACTCATTTAAAAATTAATTTAACTTTATCAAATAAATTTTTTAAAATTGATAAAAATTAATTTTAAATTATGTGTTCAAAGCATGACTAAACCGTCTTTTAGAAAAATACAGTTTTTTAGAAAACATTTCTTTTTATTTTAAATAGTTATTATTTTATTTATAATAAATAGATAACCATAATTTTCATAATTTAGTTAGTACTATTTAAACTCTCCATTCCAACATCTAGGTAATAACTATCATATTAAATAATAGCATTTTGATAATATGTCACGTTTTATTTAAACTCAGTGTGGCGTGTAACACAAGCTAAACTCAGTGTTGTGTGGAACACAAGCTAAACCTATTGTTATGTGTAATGAAAGATATTAATGATATTTAATTTATTTAAAAAATATATCTCATAAATTCTCAGGTTGTTATGTCTTCTTCTAAGCTTGGTGTTGTGTGTCATACACTCTATTGAATACGATGATCTTATTTTATAATTTCATGGTGTTACATTCTCCCCACCTAAAATAAATTATGTCCTCACAATTTAAACATTATCTTGGTAATAAATGGTTTGGAATTTGGAAATAACATTTTTGAAAATCCCACATCATAAAAGGTTTAATAAAATATCTTCTTAATAAGGGGTAAAGGGAAGTTTAAAGGTCATATGGGATAGCACATAACTAGGTTTCTAACTAGGAAACCATTGGTGGAAAGTAAATATATGTACATAGAAGAAAAGCATAAATAGTTATAGAGAGTGATTGAGGTAATTGATAACAGTAAAATTAATGATTAATGGAGAGTTAAGGACATCAAAAACATAAACCTATGATGGTTTAAAAGACCATATGATCCATTAGATATGAATGTAATAGGATAACATTTTTGTTTCAATATCCTTTTCCTAAATTTTATTAATTCTTTTACTTTATAAGAATATAAGGAAATATATTTACTTGATACATTTCTATTTCATAAGAATAATTTCAACTTTTTGTCTTATTTTGATCAATTTACAATTCAACCCTTACACCAAGAAATTAATATCAAAAAATGATTTTTTTATGCCTAAAGCAATAAAATTCACTTTTAACTTATCTTGAGATCTATAAAAGAGTGAAAAGTATTTTTATCTTTCTATAACTATTTTTCAAAACCAATATGGTTATAACATGTTATCCAATATAATTAATTAATCTCTAAACCTCAAAAAGTAACACCATAGGTTCATCATTAATATTTTTTTCAAATCATTTAACTAAAAACAATGACATGTTAACTAATAAATCACATAGTTCAATGGTAGGAACAAAGCCCTTATCATCCTTAGGTCATGGGTTCAAGCCATTCGGCCTTGCTGAATGCGATAGGTTTTCACCCAGTATGGGGGTTTTCCATTTTCTAAACTATATTAAAATAATTCCTATAAAGTTTGAAAAAATATATGATGGACATACTTGAAATAAAATTAATCATTAAATAAAATTTTATTAAGGTTTTCAATACAACATTTTTTTTCAAAAAGTATAATATTAGTATTTGACTATTATTAAAATTTCATTAATGGTCATATCAACCCTAAAGGTTATCAATACCTTTAAAATTATGTCTATAAAAAGTTAACGCATTGTTCCTCAAATAAATTTTCCACTAAACATATGCTTTCCATAAATTTCTCCCAAAATATCTTTACTCTTGGTAAAATCCTATCAGATAAAACATAAAAAGGTGTGTTTAAGACTTTGAACTTATTATCAATATTAAACTCATAAATCCATGATCTTTTTTATAAATATTAATTTAATTAATGCATATATACTTGTAAAATTTAATAAAATACTTAGATGTTTCATAATTATTTTCACCAAAATACCATTGGTAAAAAAAAATTCTACTATTTAATTATTGAACCCCAATACATAAATACATCATCCATTTTATTTCCCTGTTGTTCCTTCCTTAGTCTAGGTTTTATCCTTTAGAAGAGGGAGTTGACTCAAATAATTCATAGGTTCTACACATTTAATACAAAAAAAGTATTAATGGGTATTTATGATGATATTTATTTCCTTCTATTATACTCTTCATTTTTTCTCATAAATTATGTGCTTTATTCCCATCCTTTACACACATAAAGTATTTTATCATTCCATTGAGATACTTTCCTGGGTGTTTTATTCTATATTTCTTACATGTAAATCAATCCTTATTTCCTCTATGGTCTCCATCACTTAAGCTCTTGGAGAACTCCATCCTTATATTCTTTAGTGAGTTTAGGAGTTGGTCAAGGTATATGTTTTTAATCAAATTTTAGGAAAATTGATTAGGCATAATCACAATATCTTTCACTCCATTCATCATCCCATTTGGTTTCTCATAATCACCACTTTGTCCTTCATATTTAATGTTAACATGATTCCTTCATGTTCTAATCATTGACTAAAACCAAAAATCATAGTGTTAGTAATAATAATCATAGTGGGAAAACTATATAATAATATATAGTTTTTTTAAATCATAAAATATATTTTGTTAATCTATGAAACCTTAGGTTTAACCTAGGCCATTCATTTTTGTCATATATTGGAATCCTTCATAATGTATATATATTAGGTGCTTAGAGGTACAATTACATTAAACACACACACACACACCGCACACACAGGTTGGAAAGGTAGGTCATAGCCCCCCCCCCAAGGGATAGCCCACCCATCAAGCCGTATTTATTTTGTACATGGAACGAAGGCCCAGTGTACATAAAGCCCATTACATAGCCCAAAGTCCCACTAACTAGCCCTAAGGCCCAATGCAGTATCATTCCTATATAATACTACTTGCATCATCATTAGATACAATACTACAATAATACCTATGAAAATTCACTCCCACTCGGATTTGAAACCGAGTCTGATGTAGGATTATGGGGAGCCATTACCACTCGGGTAAGCCCCTAAATTCAAATCATTCATAATGATTTGTAAATAAAATTTTAATTATCCTAAGCATATCCCTCAGGAGTGTCAAAACAGGTTCACAATAAGTCTTATTGTTATACACCATGTGATTATTGGGTCAATCCCAATGTACCCTTTTTCAGAGTTATTACCCCTAGATACATTTTTTCTAGAACCACGTTCACTTGTAGTATCCAGATAGGGATGTATTTTTAAGAAAACCCACATAATCTTTACCTCACCAAAACTTTATGATGTTATTATGTACTTATACTCAAATTCTATTATATGGTTATTCTCAATAATATATATTTTTCTAAATTTAGCTCCCAAGGTTTCTAAAAAACTTCCTCTAATGTCAACTGTAGCGACCCCAACCCCAGTAGACTAAATCTAGAGACTGGTTTATTACATTGGAAAAAGATACAAGGAATCACAACCAAAATAACTGAATAGTTTAGTAGTCTTGGTAAACTAGATACATACATGAGTCTTAAATTACATTTGAATATTAAAATTAAAAAACATTTTTTTAGATAATAACATTATTTCCTCTAGCATATCCTTTCATATCAATCTTAGTAAACTTCATGGATTTCTAGGAAAGGAAGCAAAATAAAGGTGAGATAAAATTATAAGTAAGGCTTATATACATAGGAAGTTATGATGAATAAATAAGCATAATCAATATGGAAAGTAAAATAACTAAACACACATGCTATGTAATCGATAAACTAAGAAGAAAGTGAATCGAAAGATAATATCAATATAAAAATATCATGGATAATAATCAATATGGAAAGGTAAATAATTGAACACACATTACATTTAAATAACTTAACTATCATGAAAAAATAAGGCATAATCAATATGGAAAGGTAAATAATTGAACACATGTGTCATTTAAATAATAAGATAAGAATGCAATGAATGTAGAGAAAATATCATTATGAAAATATCATGCATAATAATAACTAAATTCTAAATAAAGGAGATGATTAATTATTATAAGCTATGTATTAGGAACATGATACCTCTACCATCAAGATCTATCCTCAAGAAAATTTAAAACTAATGGGTAAAAACTCATCAGGTTTGACCAACTAATTTTATACTAGCTTATTTATTCACCTTATAATATTATAGATACATTGAGGGGGTATATATAATTGATTACAACCAATGTCTTAATGTCCAAAGCATCCCTCATATATTGAATAACCAATTTAATTCATGAACAATTAGCCTTATCATAAAATATCCATATTGATTAAAGAATAAGTATTTATAAATATTTTATCATATAAAAAATAAATTTCAATGAATAATTCCATATGTAAAAATGATATAAGTTTTAAGAAATAACATATCCATGATAAATAATTTGGATATTTGGAGAAAATTTAATGTCCACTAAAAAATGAATAGTTCAAGGGAAATTTAATGACTGCAAAAATGAATCAAGAAAGTGAATGTCAATAATTTCATTGATAAAAATGATCATAAATCATCCATATGAATAATAAGGATAATATCAATACAATATATACCCATTAGAGTAATAACAAAGGTTTGTTGTCATTGATGAATACAAATAACATAAAAAGGTCTTTAAAAACATTCTTGAGGAAAATATTCTTTTTGATTTTGAAAATAACCTTTTAAAACTAAAATTTCAAAAAAATAAAAATAATTTTATTTGAAAATAACCTTGTAAATTTATAAAATAATTGAGTGGTCATGATGGGTGGAAATTCTGTTCATGTTATACATATTAAAATAAATATTCTTTTCAGTTTTTCAGTAAAATTCAAAGAGTCATTATTTTGAAAAATAAATAAATATTTCTTTCAAAAAAATTTGTAAAAAGTAAAATTGGGAAAAAATTATTTTATAAATTATTTTAAAAATGGTTAAAAAAAATTTTTAAACATCTTAGAAAATAGGGTTTTTCTAGAAAATGAATTTCTGATCACTGGGAGAAATATAGTAATATTTTATTAAAAACATTTTATCAATTATTTTTTGTATCAATGAGTGGAAAATTTTACTATTAATTGAAAATATCATGAAAAAATATAAATAATAAAATGAAATTGTTTTATTAGTAAATGGTCTAATAATTTCTATCAAATGAAATTCAAGAATAAACAATCTCAATTAGAATGAGATTGTGAAATAAATCCTTTAAATGATAATAATGTTGAAGTAGGAAGTAATAAATGAATAGATTATGTGTATAAACTATAAATACACATAAAACAAGTGAAAATACAATATAAGATAATTTAAAGTTGTTATACACATAATCTTATAATATCAAATACAATGAAGAAGTAATATAACCCAATGAAAAAAAATTGAGTTATGAAATTATTTACCACTTGGTAACTCTTAATTAAAATACCCTTGGATTAAATAATTTAAATTGAAACTTAAAATACAATGAATTATTAATTAATCATGATATTACATGTCAAAGTGGGGGTATATTCACCATATAAAAGAAATTAGGTGCATAACATTATAATATGCCTTGATGAAGAAAAATTGAGATAAAGTCCCTTACAAAGATCATATCATTTAAGTGGGGATTAATAAATGAATTGATTGTGTGTATAAAATTTAAATCCACATAAAACAAGTGTAAATACAACATAAAATAATCAATGGTCATTACACACATAATTTTATCATGACATAATCAATTAATTAGAAGTTTAACCTAATGAATGGAAATTGAGTTAAGAAATCTCCTACCTTACACTTACTTTTGGTTGAATGTAATTTAACCTCATGTATAGTGGTTTTAAAATTTTTATTAACTTATAAAATAACCATATTAATATTTATAATATCATGTATTATATTTTTACAACATATTGTCACTCATTCGTTAATAATCATTCATTATTTTTATCATTTTGGGTGTTAATTGTCTTATTTTCTCATGTGTGTTTCATCATGAAAGATTCAGTTCTTGCACATATTATATAATTAAATAATATAAATAATAATAATAATTAAATAATTATCATATTTTTATATAAATTATACTTTTAAAACTAATCATGAAATATGTTTACAAAAAATTAAGTATGTTACAATCATGGAGACGGTAGGTTGTACGTATGCATGAGTAATGTTTCCATTTTCCAATGATCATCGTGAAAATAAGGTAAGTAATATATTATCTCTAAAAAACTGATCATAATATATTATATATCATATTATTTATTTAAATATATGTATATATATTATCCATGTGTTATGGTGATGAAAAGATATTCGCATCGCTTCATGAAGGCGGTAGTCTACATGTACACCAACGGTGTTATCATTTTTCAGTGTAAAAAATAAAATGATATATTATCTTTTAATAATGATAAATATGTAATTAATATCATAATTATTTCATTTATATCATATATATTCATTAAATTTATCCTTATTACCTTCCATATAAAGTGTTAGTGAAAGACGAATCACATCACCTCGTGAGGCGGTAGTCCGTCATACACACGAGCAACATTTTCATTTCCCCTAAAGAATGGAATGTAAAATGTTATATATGATATAATGAATCAAAAGGTATAAATATTTTATAAATATAATATATTTAATTTATATAAATCATCATAAACAATCATTATAGGTGGTAATGGAATAATTAATGACATCGATTCGTGAGGCGGTGGTCTGTCGTACACACGAATGATGATTTCGTAACCCGTTTGATAGAAGTGTGGATGGACATAGTTAATTCCCTTATTATAAAAACATATTAGTATATTTAATATAATTATGATATTATATAATCATGGTTTAATAATAATTGTTAGATATATAGGAGGAAATAAAATAAAAATGCTCATTGAATAATGTTACCTATTCTTTGGGTAAACTCCTTAGGTTTACACCAAAAGCCTTCCTAGGTTGGATTTATACAAAAACTAAGGCTTCTTTTATGAGGGTATGGAATTTTTTATTTTATTTTATAAATTATTTTCCAAAAAAAAGGTTTTAATGTGTGAAAAAGAGAGGAGATGGGGTGGCCTTTTATAAGTTAGGTGAGTGTCACACTTGTAATTTTTGAAAAGAAAATGGTGTACCTAGGTTTTTAAAATGATAATATGGTAAAAAAATGGATTATTATAGATACTTATACATTATAGGTTCTAAATATTTCCATAAAATATATTTCATACAATTTATTATGTCATTTTAACCCTTATCTTTTTAGTTTAACCCCCCGATAAATTCATTTTTATCTTAATCGCGGTAATTAATTTTACTATTTTAACTAGTAATTTTGCTCAAAAATTAAGTTTACCTTATTATAAAATATAAATTATTATTATTAAAAATATATAATCCATTTTTTCAAATTTAATCCATATAAGTGGTAAATTTTAATTTAAAATTAATCCCACAAATGCGATGAGAAATCAGGTTTTTAAAGAGAAAATGTTCAAAAGTTTACAAAGTTTTTATATCGAAATTCATTATAAAAATTATTTCAATGAACTAAATTGGATTAATTGATATTAAATTCAACTTTTTTTATTTTAAAAACAATTCAAAATATAATTTAACATTGTAAATTATTTAAACGAAAAGGCAGTTTTTAATTAAAATTCAGTAAAAAGGAAACTTCTTAGAAAATCCCAAAATTCACCTAAAGATAATAGTTTTATTTTGGTATCAAAAGTTAATTTTATTTTAACAAATAAATTTTCTAAAATTGGTAAAAATTAATTTTAAATTATTTGTGCAAATTGTGACTAAACCTTATTTTAGAAAAATAAATTTTATAAAAAATATTTCTTTTTATTTTAAATGATTATTATTTTATTTATAATTAGTATATAACCATGATTTTTAGAATTTAGTAAGTATTGTTCATACCCTACATTCCAATGTCTATGTGATAAATATCATATTAAATAATAATATTTTAATAATATGTCATGTTTCATTTAAACTCGGTGTAATGTGTAACACAAGCTAAACTTAGTGTTTCATGTAACTCAAGAAAAACTCGGTATTGCATATAATGAAAGCTATTGAAGATATTGAATTTATTTAGAATAAATATATCATAAATTCTCAGGGTGTTATATTTTCTTCTAATCTTGGTGTTTCATGTCATACATGCTATCGAATACAATGTTCTTATTTTAGAATTTTAGGATATTACATGTACCATAAAACTTTATTACATATCAATCATTGAGAAATGTATATGTTAATTGTGCGAACATGTGGACTACCACCTACACGAAATTAGAATTTCATTTATCATCATCATCCTTCATGGATGGTTATAAGAATTAATTTAAGGAATTTAAATGATATTTATGACATTTATAAGTTTTTGTAATAGTGATATTTAAATTATTTAAAAACATGTCTTTACTCGTTAAATCATTTTAATATGATATTGATTGGGATTGTGTTACCACCAATGGAAATAATGTTATAATATTTACTTCATGAATGAATAAGTAATATTATATAATTATAATAGAATGAAATAATAATTTATTTATAAATTTTTAATGTTTCTATAAAGGTTTTTGTTGATATTTAAAATATTTATTAATATATCACATTTCGATCATTAAACAAGAAAAAAATGTTTCCTAATAATTTCCATTTTCACAAATAATACATTTATCATTCATGAAATAAAAATAGGATATGATTAATCATATAAAAAACATGATTATAGTATCATGTATTATATATAAATGATGCAATTTGATCCAATAATTAATATTCGACCCCATCACTGTTGTATTTTTATGAAACAAACAATCAAAATTTCATAAGAAATGATTATGGAAATAAACTATAACTCATTAATATATTTGTAATAAATAGTTATAAAAAACTTATATGAGTTTATAAAAATTTAATAAAGTTCTAAATTAAGTGATTAATATTTTTATTTTAATTATACAGAAGATTCAATCACTTTTATTGAAGTCCAAAAATAAGGTAAGGATTTTTGTATCTCAATTTTGATTAATTAAGATATGATTTTTACTCACAATTTATTTCTTTTTTATGGTGTATACATTTACATAGATGTCATTTTATCATATTTCATATGAATTTAATGGATTTATGAGTTTATATCATTATCCATCCCTCATATTCTTTTAACTCAAGAGTTACCAAAATGATTATAAAACTCAAACTTTTCCATAGTGACATCCTAGTGTTTTGGTAAAGTAAAAGTTTGTGTAGTTTCCAAGATATTACATCCTAATCTATACACTAGAAAGTGGATGCGACTATGAAATAAATTCATCTAGTGGTATTCACCTTGAAAAAGGTTGGTTGTGTATCAACTAAATCTTCAATTAGTGTATGATGAGTGGGACTAGGACTGCATAATCGGTCCCTTGGGGAAATTATTTGGATAATTTCCATGCTCATACAAACCATAATAAAATATTTTCCAACCATTGTTATGGTCTACATTCATTAAAAACTATTGAACTCAATCATTGTCTTCAATTGATAACTTATCACTTTGAAAGTACCCTTTTCCACTACATTATTTTTATTTGTTTGATAAGGTGCTTTCCATTACATCATGAATATTCCTATAACTAAAAAGAAACAAGCATTTATAAATGGTTTTAAATATCACAGTTAAATAATTCATTTTTTGTGGGGGTTTTTAAAAATGGGAACAAAATTAATTTTGATTAAAGGGAAATTAAAAGCTGGAAGTCACTATCAAATGACCATAACTTTTGTTCTAGGTGTTCGTTTATGCTCTAAAACCTATAAAATCAAAGAATACAAAAAATAATAGCAATGAAATTGCATATTAATTTCAAAATAGTTAATAATAAAAATTTCATTACTCTTTTAGTATAAGTTGAAAATTGAACTCCAATATCAAATAATCATAACATTTAATTTTGGTGTCTGTTTGGTCTCTATGATATGTCTAATTGAAGCTTACAAAAAGCTATATATCGTTAGCACCTGGTGGGGCCCTAATCCATATTTTTTTTCTTAGAAAAAAAGGTCTATAATACCTCTAAAACTAATTTTTTTAGTTGGGATACACTAATTTTTTAATATTCGCACTACTGGAAATAATATATTTTCCAACGGTTGAGAAATGTTGGGAAAGGTTGGAAAACCGTTGGTATAACATATACCAACGGTTCTGCCAACCGTAGGTAAGTAAGTCGTTGGGAAAAACATTTCCCAACGGTTTACAGCAAACCGTTGGCATAGGGTGGAGATAGGTTACTCTATCCCAATGGTTCTTCAAAACCGTTGGGAAAAAGGTTTGCCAACGGTTTAAAACCGTTGGCACAGGGGCTTAAAATTATGATGTTTTTCCCAACGGTTTGGTAAACCGTTGGCAAAAACCCCACATCTACTCTTTCCCAACGGTTCTAAACCGTTGGGAAAAGTGTTTTACCAACGGTTTGATGAACCGTTGGTAAAACTAATCTACAATTTCTATGCCAACGGTTTTGAACCGTTGGCATAGCCTCTGCTGGGAAAATCACCCAGCAGCTCCCCAATTGGCCCAGCAGCTCCCAACCAGGTCTCCAATTTGACCAGCACCACATCTGGTTTTGTGGGTTCCCTCTCATTTTTCAATCCAATTATTGTACCTGCAATAAACTAACACATACATATATAATTATTGTACCTGCAGTAACCAACTAACACTTACATATAGAGAACAAATTCATACATGTTTAACATATAATGGTAGAACTATACACATCCATAATTAAATTAGAATTGATAACGTAATTATAAACATACATAATTCATTTAGATTTCAATTTAAAATGTAGATGATAATTATATGTGGAATCTGGAAGTCAATTCATAATTTGATCTGTTTTTTGTATACCATATATTTTTACCTAAAGTAATGTCCGTTTTAAACATAATACATACACCTGGAGTGCTACCGTTCACAACGTGCCTCAGATTGAGGCGGGGTTGACTCATACACGTCACATATGACCCATGGATCGTTGTGCTAATGTATCAACACAATACGAATGCGTTTGGTCGGTTTTCCGTATGCCAGTTGATGTTTTTCAATTAAAATGACGTACTTTTGAAACAAAAGGCAGACACTTTGAGTGGTTCCGGCCACACCGCGCCTCAGATTGAGGTGGTGTTGACTCGTACACGTCACATATGACCTATGGATCGTTCTCCTAAAGTTTCAATGGAAACCGAATGCGTTTGGTCGGTTTTCCGTATGTACTTAAATTGTTGTCCATTTTAAGCAAAAGAGACACAGTTGGAGCGGTTTCGGCCACACCGCTCCTCAGATTGAGGCGGGATTGACTCGTACATGTCACATACGACCCGTGGATCCTTTTCCTAAAGTATGGACACAATCCGAATGCATTTGCTCCATTTTCCGTATGTCACTTGATGCTTTTCACTTAAAATGATGTCCCTTTGAAACAAAAGACAGACACTTTGAGTGGTGTCGGCCACACCGCATCTCCAATTGAGGCGGGGTTGATTCGTACACGTCACATATGACCCATGGATCGTTCTCCTAAAGTTTCAATGGAAACCGAATCCGTTTCGTCGGTTTTCCGTATGTACTTAAAATGGTGTCCGTTTTAAACAAAAGAGAGCCACTTAGACTGATCTCGGCCACACCATGACTTGGATTCATCCCGGGTCAGCTCGTACATGTCACATATGACCCATGGATCGTTGGGATAAATTATCAACAAATTCGGAATGCGTTTGGTCGGTTTTCCGTATGCCAGTTGTTCTTTTCACTTATAATCCTGTCCATTTTAAACAAAAGAGACACAGTTAGAACGGTGTCGGCCACACCGCTCCTCGGATTGAGGCGGGATTGACTCGTACACGTCACATACGACCCATGGATCCTTGTGATAAAGTATCGACACAGTCCGAATGCCTTTGGTCGGTTTTTCGTATGTCACTTGATGCTTTTCACTTAAAATGACGTCTTTTTGAAACAAAAGACCGACACTTTGAGTGGTGTCGGCCACACCGCGTCTCCGATTGTGGCGGGGTTGATTCGTACACGTCACATATAACCCATGGATCGTTCTCCTAAAGTTTCAACGGAAACCGAATTTGTTTGGTCGTTTTTCTGTATGTACTTAAAATGGTGTCCATTTTAAACAAAAGAGAGCCATTTAGACTTATCCCGGCCACACCGCGACTCGGATTCATCCCGGGTTGGCTTGTACACGTCACATATGACCCATGGATTGTTGAGATAAATTATCAACAGATTCGGAATGTGTTTGGTCAGTTTTCCGTATGCCAGTTGATGATTTTCACTTAAAATGACGTCCTTTTGACTTGAAACCACCGTGCAACATTCTAATTATTATTCGTGACGTGTACGCGCAGACGACACGTCAATCGGATGTGCGGTTTGCGCGGTACGGCTCAATATTCGTGTTTTAAGTGATGCGCGCGCTTCGTAAACGCGCGTGAGGGGGGTCCAAACGGGCCGAACGATGTCGGAATGGCCTAAAATCAGACGACAAATACGGGTGAGTGATTTCTGAAGTGGTCGAGTAGACGGCACGTCAATCGGACGTGCCCTGTGCCCGCGGTGACCGAGAACGCAGTTCGGGTGTCATAAACGGCCAGAACGGGCGTCCAACGGTCAAATTCATAGCATACTACCTCGGATTGAGCTGAAACCACCGTGGAACATTCTAATTATTATTTGTGACGTGTACGCGCAGACGGCACGTCAATCGGACGTGCGGTTTGCGCGGTACGGCTCAATATTCGTGTTTTAAGTGATGTGCGCGCTTCGTAAACGCTTGTGAGGGGGGTCCAAACAGGCCGAACGATGTCGGAATGGCCTGAAATCAGACGACAAATACGGGTGAGTGATTTCTGAAGTGGTCGAGCAGACGGCACGTCAATCGGACGTGTCGTGTGCCCGCGGTGACAGACAACGCAGTTCTGGTGTCATAAACGGCCAGAACGGGCGTCCAACGGTCAAATTCATAGAGGACGGCCTCGGATTGAGCTGAAACCACTGTGGAACATTCTAATTATTATTCGTGACGTGTACGCGCAGACGGCACGTTAATCAGACGTGCGGTGTGCGCGGTACGGCTCAATATTCGTGTTTTAAGTGATGCGCGCGCTTCGTAAACGCGCGTGAGGGGGGTCCAAACGGGCCGAACGATGTCGGAATGGCCTGAAATCAGACGAAAAATACGGGTGACTGATTTCTGAAGTGGTCGAGTAGACGGCACGTCAATCGGACGTGCCGTGTGCCCGCGGTGACCGACAACGCAGTTCTGGTGTCATAAACGGCCAGAACAGGCGTCCAACGGTCAAATTCATAGCGGACGGCCTCAGATTGAGCTGAAACCACCGTGGAACATTCTAATTATTATTCGTGACGTGTACGTGCAGACGGCACCTCAATCGGACGTGCGGTTTGCGCGGTACGGCTCAATATTCGTGTTTTAAGTGATGCGCGCGCTTCGTAAACGCGCGTGAGGGGGGTCCAAACGGGCCGAACGATGTCGGAATGGCCTGAAATCAGAAGACAAATACGGGTGAGTGATTTATGAAGTGTTCGAGTAGACGGCACGTCAATCGGACGTGCCGTGTGCCCGCGGTGACCGACAACGCAGTTCTGGTGTCATAAACGGCCAGAACGGGCGTCCAACGGTCAAATTCATAGCGGACGACCTCGGATTGAGCTGAAACCACCGTGGAACATTCTAATTATTATTCGTGACGTGTACGCGCAGACGGAACGTCAATCGGACGTGCGATTTGCACGGTACGGCTCAATATTCGTGTTTTAAGTGATGTGCGCGCTTCGTAAACGCGCGTGAGGGGGGTCCAAACGGGCCGAATGATGTCGGAATGGCCTGAAATCAGACGACAAATACGGGTGACTGATTGTTGAAGTGTTCGAGCAGACGGCACGTCAATCGGACGTGCCGTGTGCCCGCGGTGACCGACAACGCAGTTCTGGTGTCATAAACGGCCAGAACGGGCGTCCAACGGTCAAATTCATAGCGGACGGCCTCGGATTGAGCTGAAACCACCGTGGAACATTCTAATTATTATTCGTGACGTGTAGGCGCAGACGTCACGTCAATTGGACGTGCGGTTTGCGCGGTACGGCTCAATATTCGTGTTTTAAGTGATGCGCGCGCTTCGTAAACGCGCGTGAGGGGGGTCCAAACAGGTTGAACGATGTCGGAATGGCCTGAAATCAGACGAAAAATGCGGGTGAGTGATTTCTGAAGTGGTCGAGCAGACGGCACGTCAATCGGACGTGCCGTGTGCCCGCGGTGACCGACAACGCAGTTCGGGTGTCATAAACGGCCAGAACGGGCGTCCAACGGTCAAATTCATAGCGGACGGCCTCGGATTGAGCTGAAACCACCGTGGAACATTCTAATTATTATTCGTGACGTGTAGGCGTAGACGGCACGTCAATCGGACGTGCGGTTTGCGCGGTACGGCTCAATATTCGTGTTTTAAGTGATGCGCGCGCTTCGTAAACGCGCGTGAGGGGGGTCCAAACGGGCCGAACGATGTCGGAATGGCCTGAAATCAGACGACAAATACGGGTGAGTGATTTCTGAAGTGGTCGAGTAGACGGAACGTCAATCGGACGTGCCGTGTGCCCGCGGTCACCGACAACGCAGTTCGGGTGTCATAAACGGCCAGAACGGGCGTCCAACGGTCAAATTCATAGCGGACGGCCTCGGATTGAGCTGAAACCACCGTGGAACATTCTAATTATTATTCGTGACGTGTAGGCGCAGACGTCACGTCAATTGGACGTGCGGTTTGCGCGGTACGGCTCAATATTCGTGTTTTAAGTGATGTGCGCGCTTCGTAAACGCGCGTGAGGGGGGTCCAAACAGGCCGAACGATGTCGGAATAGCCTGAAATCAGACGACAAATACGGGTGAGTGATTTATGAAGTGTTTGAGCAGACGGCATGTCAATCGGACGTGCCGTGTGCCCGCGGTGACCGACAACACAGTTCTGGTGTCATAAACGGCCAGAACAGGCGTCCAACGGTCAAATTCATAGAGGACGGCCTCAGATTGAGCTGAAACCACCGTGGAACATTCTAATTATTATTCGTGACGTGTACGCACAGACGGAACGTCAATCGGATGTGCGGTTTGCGCGGTACGACTCAATATTCGTGTTTTAAGTGATGTGCGCGCTTCGTAAACGCGCGTGAGGGGGGTCCAAACGGGCCGAACGATGTCGGAATGGCCTGAAATCAGAAGAAAAATACGGGTGAGTGATTTCTGAAGTGTTCGAGCAGACGGCACGTCAATCGGACGTGCCGTGTGCCCGCGGTGACCGACAACGCAGTTCTGGTGTCATAAACGGTCAGAACGGGCGTCCAACGGTCAAATTCATAGTGGACGACCTCGGATTGAGCTGAAACCACCGTGGAACATTCTAATTATTATTCGTGACGTGTACGCGCAGACGGAACGTCAATCGGACGTGCGATTTGCGTGGTATGGCTCAATATTCGTGTTTTAAGTGATGCGCGCGATTCGTAAACGCACGTGAGGGGGGTGCAAACGGGCCGAACGATGTCGGAATGGCTTGAAATAAGACGACAAATACGGGTGACTGATTTCTGAAGTGGTCGAGTAGACGGCACGTCAATCGGACGTGTCGTGTGCCCGCGGTGACCGACAACGCAGTTCTGGTGTCATAAACGGCCAGAACGGGCGTCCAACGGTCAAATTCATAGCGGACGGCCTCGGATTGAGCTGAAACCACCGTGGAACATTCTAATTATTATTCGTGACGTGTAGGCATAGACGGCATGTCAATCGGACGTGCGGTTTGCGCGGTACGGCTCAATATTCGTGTTTTAAGTGATGCGCGCGCTTCGTAAACGCGCGTGAGGGGGGTCCAAACGGGCCGAACGATGTCGGAATGGCCTGAAATCAGACGACAAATACGGGTGAGTGATTTCTGAAGTGGTCGAGCAGACAGCACGTCAATCGGACGTGCCGTCTACCCGCGGTGACCGAGAACGCAGTTCGGGTGTCATAAACGGCCAAAACGGGCGTCAAACAGTCAAATTCATAGCGGACGACCTCGGATTGAGCTGAAACCACCGTTAAACATTCTAATTATTATTCGTGACGTGTATGCGCAGACAGCACGTCAATCGGACGTGCGGTTTGCGCGGTACGGCTCAATATTCATGTTTTAAGTGATGTGCGCGCTTCGTAAACGCGCGTGAGGGGGGTCCAAACGGGCCGAACGATGTCGGAATGGCCTGAAATCAGACGAAAAATACGGGTGACTGATTTCTGAAGTGTTCGAGCAGACGGAACGTCAATCGGACGTGCCGTGTGCCCGCGGTGACCGACAACGCAGTTCTGGTGTCATAAACGGCCAGAACGGGCGTCCAACGGTCAAATTCATAGAGGACGGCCTCGGATTGAGCTGAAACCACCGTGGAACATTCTAATTATTATTCGTGACTTGTAGGCGCAGACGGAACGTCAATCGGACGTGCGGTTTGTGTGGTACGGCTCAATATTCATGTTTTAAGTGATGCGCGCGCTTCGTAAACGCGCGTGAGGGGGGTCCAAACGGGCTGAACGATGTCGGAATGGCCTGAAATCAGACGAAAAATACGGGTGAGTGATTTCTGAAGTGTTCGAGTAGACGGCACATCAATCGGACGTGCCCTGTGCCCGCGGTGACCGACAACGCAGTTCTGGTGTCATAAACGGCCAGAACGGGCGTCCAACGGTCAAATTCATAGCGGACGGCCTCGGATTGATCTGAAACCACCGTGTAACATTCTAATTATTATTCGTGACGTGTACGCGCAGACGGAACGTCAATCGGACGTGCGGTTTGCACGGTATGACTCAATATTCGTGTTTTAAGTGATGCGCGCGCTTCGTAAACGCGCGTGAGGGGGGTCCAAACCAGCCAAACGATGTCGGAATGGCATGAAATCAGACGACAAATACGGGTGAGTTATTTCTGAAGTGGTCGAGCAGACGGAACGTCAATCGGACGTGCCGTCTGCCCGCGGTGACCGACAACGCAGTTCTGGTGTCATAAACGGCCACAACGGGCGTCAAACAGTCAAATTCATAGCGGACGACCTTGGATTAAGCTGAAACCACCGTGAAACATTCTAATTATTATTCGTGACGTGTACGCGCAGACGGCACGTCAATCGGACATGCGGTTTGCGCGGTACGGCTCAATATTCATGTTTTAAGTGGTGCGCGCGCTTCGTAAACGCGCGTGAGGGGGGTCCAAACCGGCCAAACGATGTCAGAATGGCCTGAAATCAGACGACAAATACGGGTGAATGATTTCTGAAGTGGTCAAGCAGACGGCACGTCAATCGGACGTGCCGTGTGCCTGCGGTGACCGACAACGCAGTTCTGGTGTCATAAACGGCCAGAACGGGCGTCCAACGGTCAAATTCATGGCGGACGGCCATGGATTGAGGTGAAACCACCGTGGAACATTCTAATTATTATTCGTGACGTGTACGCGCAAACGGCACGTCAATCGGACGTGTCGTGTGCCCGCGATGACCGAAAACGCAGTTCAGGGGTTGTTCAGGGGTTGTTCAGGGGTTGTTCAAGGTTTGTTCAGGGGGTTGTCCGGGGTCCAAGGGGGAGGGTGGGGGGGTTGTCGGGGGGCTGTCCGGGGGGCTATCCGGGGTCCAGGGTGGGGGGTTGGGGGCTGTACGGGGGGCTGTCCAGGGGGCTGTCCGCGGGGCTGTCTGGGGGGTGTTTGCGGGGTGTTCGGGGTCCAAGGGGGAGGGGGGGTTGTCTAGGGTCCAAGAATGAGGGGGGTTGTCCAGGGAGTTCTCAAACACATAACCACTAAAAGACAACAACATCCATAAAAACTGGCAATATATAAAAATAACTCAACTCCAATACTATACTACGAGTCTAGATAAAACCAACAACTAGAATAGATTAAACATCAAATCTCAGTAATATAAGTCAAAAATGTAACGGATCAATATGTCACACATCAGCATCACCATCATCATCATCATCATCATCATCACCTTCGTCATCGTCCTCCTCATCGTCCTCACCCTCCACAGTGCCTTCCTCCTCGCCTTCGCCCTCCTCCTCGCCCTCCTCATCTCCCTCCTCTTCCGCATCAGACTCCTTGCCATCATCATCTTCAAGCTGGACATCGGCCTGACCACCACTGGAACTGACACCTGGTGCACCATATATAGAATGTATCGACGACATGTATTCATCAATCGCTGGGCTGGCCTCTGCTGGAAGTGTTGGACGTAGAACTTCAATAAATTTCATAAATGCACTGTTTGCCCTAGCAGACTGTTCTGCCGTCTCTATGGCCCTTTTCTCAGCCTGTTCTGCCTGTGCCCTAACTTTCTGCAGCTCGGTGGCACTACAACTCGTACCTGAGGCAGGCCAATACCTCGTTGGGGCTATCCTAGGTCGGCAGCGTACTCTGCCAGAATGATCATCTCCCAACACCTGATGTAAGTGATCAGATGGCCCAAAATTGTCTGCTTCTTGGGCATCGAGGGCCTCTAAAGCATCCTGTTACAAATATAAATATATTATTAAGTTACGAAATAGATATTAAAATATAAAATCAACAGATTAAAACTTACAATCTGCTGCTGAGTCGCTTCGTTGACAGCACTTCCATCCTTTTTTCGTCTACTCGAGCAAAACAGTTTTGCTCGAGGCACACGTCCTTCAATATTTTGTACTTGCCTCTACAATGACATTGAAAAAAAAAGTTATATAAAAACTTTATCAAATGATTAAATAATTTAGGAAACAAAAGAAAATGTATGTCGTAAAGAAAACTTATAAACAATTGTCATACCTGCTGCCTCTCATGATCCGGCATCGTCGTGCGTCCTAGTGTATGCAGGTATTTTTTTGCATCAATGTTTTTTTTATTTTTTCCAGATGATTCCTAAATAAAATTCGATAATGAAAAGGATAATATTAATGCAAAACTTGAAATTTATTATTTAAATACCTCAAATGTAATTCATACCTGAAACTGGGTACTCGTCCAATGAGTAATCATCTGACGATACTGCTCTATAGGACAATCATCCACGACTGGTACCGCCTCTAACTCAGTGCCAACTCTAGCACGCCAGCCAATATACAGCTCATGCTTGTAGGCTCTCCAAAGCTCGCCTAAATCCTTTAGACGTTCCAGTCGTGCACCCTCACCATCAGGAAAATTAAATCGAAGCTGAAATCAAAATATTAATTCATATAAATACAAAAAAAATTCATGGCATTAAATACAACAGATTTTTTTACCCATATCTCTGCCCAAGCTCTATCTTTGACCTCATGTGGAAAATGTCTCCATGACAGCGGGCTGACGGGAATGATGTCGGAGTATTTGGAAAGCGTCGCCAGAAAACTCCGACATTGCTGCCCTGTTTTCTCAACCATCTGATTGTCTTCATTATATTCCACCATTACCTGTGTGCGACGGTTCCACACCGAACGCATGCGTGTACGCCCCCGCCCCCGCCTCCTGTCAGTAGATGTATCTGTCATGAAATAAAAACAAATATTTTATCAAAACATGTTATAATGAAAATAAATATTGCTATAAAAATTTGTTAGGGTTTTATAAATATACCTGCGCTAGTCTGATCAATGAGTGGCGCCGGATCCACAGAACCTGATGGAACACCCTCTGGTGGAACAGGAGTCGAAGACGATGGAATATAAAAGCTTGGAGAGACAGAAGTAGAAGGAAAAGAAGATGGAACAACTGTATGACCTGATGCTGACTGGGGAGTGGGAATCATCATGGGATGTGAAAATGATGGGGTACAAGATGCAGAAGGTAGCGAAAACATGGGAGGCCTAAATACCCCGTGTGTCCCTAACGACACACCGGGATCAGAATGTGGGAAGGCTGAAATGTTAGTGGGAGGGGCAGGGTCTAGTCGGGCACGCGCAGCTCTACGTCCACCTCTAGTACGAACCCTCCTCGTACCACCGGCCTGAGTACTAGGAGCAGTACTAAGCTCCTCGTCGAATAACTGTCGACGTAATGGTGGATCCTACAAAAAAGTTTACAAAAAAAATTAATCACATGACATTATATATTCTGTAAATATATATATATATATATATATATATATTTGAAATAAAGTACTCACTGTAGGCACTAATGGTGGAATGCCCATCTCCTCCATCCGACGATTGTTCTCCGCCATTTTTTTACTTCGTCTTTCTTCAATTGGCAGCATTTCCTGTAAAAAGAATTCATATAAGTCATTTTGTCATAAACAATTCAATAGGATTGAACTTTAATAGAAAATACATTTAAGTAAATGACAAAGGAAGAAAATAATCATGGTATCAACTACACATGTGAAAAAAACATACTAATGTGTTATTGAAAAAATGTAAAACCAACAAGAACTTAATGTGTTATCACATCAGAGCATGCCTCATCCCATAACCATATTAGTAGGGTATCCTCATATGCGATTTACCTTTTTGAATTAATATGCACTTCCTCACCAGGTACCTGAGTAGATTTCATAGATATAATCATCTCACATCCTGTAAGGCTTCATTATGTATGATCATCCCACACCCCCTGGACAGCCCCCTGAACAGCCCCGCCCACCCCCGTGGACAGCCTTTCCCACCCTCGTGGACAGCCCCGCCCACCCCCATGGACAACCCACCCCCGTGGACACCCCCTACCCCTAGACAGCCCAACCACCCCCGTGGACAGCCCACCCACCCCCCTCGACACCCCTTCTCCCTATGGACAGCCCCCCACCCCCTTGGATAGCCCGCCTACCCCCCTGGACACCCCTACCCCCTGTGGCCAGCCCACCCACCCCCCCTGGACAGCCCGCCCACCCCTCCTTGACAGCCCGGCCACCCCCGTGGACAGCCCGTCCACCCTTGTGGACAGCCCGCCCACCCCCGTACCCCCCTAGACACCCCGTACCCCCCCCCCCCCCCGGGATAGCCCCGCCCACCCTCCCAAACAACCCACACCCCCCTCCCCTGCAACCCCACCACCACCACCTAGACATACCAACCCCCCTGGACACCCCACACACCCATCCCCCACCAGGACACCCCACTCAGACCCCCAGGACAGCCCACACCCCCTGGACAGCCTCGCCCACCCCCGTGGACAGCCTTTCCCACCCCCGTGGACAACCCCGCCCACCCCCGTGGACAACCCACCCACCCCCGTGGACAGCCCACCCACCCCCCTCGACACCCCTTCTCCCTATGGACAGCCCCCCACCCCCTTGGATAGCCCGCCCACCCTCTGGACACCCCTACCCCCTGTTGCCAGCCCACCCACCCCCCCTGGACAGCCCGCCCACGCCTCCTTGACAGCCCGACCACCCCCGTGGACAGCCCGTCCACCCTTGTGGACAGCCCGCCCACCACCGTACCCCCCTGGATAGCCCCGCCCACCCTCCCAAACAGCCCACACCCCCCTCCCCTGCAACCCCACCACCACCACCTAGACATACCACCCCCGTGGACACCCCACACACCCCTCCCCCACCATGACACCCCACCCAGACCCCCAGGACATCCCACACCCCCTAGACAGCACCGCCCACCCCGTGGACAGCCTTTCCCACCCCCGTGGACACCCCCGCCCACCCCCGTGGACACCCACCCACCCCCGTGGACAGCCCCTACCCCCACAATCGATTATCCAAAACATATCAAATTGGTTTGAACACAATCCATAATTCCCACAATCCATTATCCAAACATAGAAAAAATCTCACATGATGCTCGACCATTGGAAAATAATTAAAAATCACCAACACCTCCTTCCAAACATAGAATACAAAAAACATTAACAGAATACAAAAACATTAAAAAATCTCACAATCCATTATCAAATTGATTTCATGAGTAATATCAAATTGGTCTGATTAACATGTTTTGAACACTCTCCTTCCAAACATATAATACAAAAACATTAAAAATCACCAACACCTGGATAATCAATTAAACTACCAACACCTGGAAAAAATCTATTCATTAAAAAAACTACAACAATATGGTTGAGATCAAATTTCACCTATTCGTATGGGCTGTACCTGTTGGGATGGGGGTACTGGTGTTCGGATTCGCGAGAGCAGTGGAGTGAAATGGGGTTCGCGAGAGCAGCGGAGTGAATAGATTAGGGCTCTGTCTGAATGCGGCCTGCAATTTGGGGGAAACCTTTGCCAACGGTTTATAAAAACCGTTGGCAAAGGCACACATTCCCAACGGTTTAGTGGAACCGTTGGGAATGTGTAAGTTTTAGCAGCCTTTTCCCAACGGTTCCATTGAACCGTTGGTAAAGGTCTCCTTTTCCCAACGGTTCCAGTGAACCGTTGGGGAAAGGTCTGCTGAAATTCTCTTTGCCAACGGTTTTCTTAAACCGTTGGCAAAGACTCACTATCCCAACGGTTTAAGTAAACCGTTGGTATACTGCCGTTGGGAAAAAGCTAAATTCCAGTAGTGTCGATGGAATGTTAGCTTCATTTAAGAAAATATTCTTATGCTTGTTGGGTGGCATATGATTTTACTCCATGACATTATATTCCTATCAATTTGATTGTGTTATAACTATAGTGTCCATCCCATATTTGGTGAATTATTATTTATTGTTTATTATATATATGTGTGTGTGTTTGTTTGTATTTCTATATATTAAATTATAATATATATATATATATAATTATTTATATTTATATATAATTATATATTTCTAGATACTATATCTATTTAGGTATATTTTTTTATATTTATAAATATTTATGTGTGTGTGTGTGTATTATTTATTTTATATTATTTATTCTCTAGTATTTATTTTTTATTTATTTATTTTTTATTTTTTATTTATTTTTTATTTATTTTTTATTATTTATTTATTTTTTATTTTTTATTTTTTATTTCTTTATTAATTATTTTTTTATTTACTATTTATTTTTTATTAATATATATATATATATATATATATTATTTATTATTTATTATATATTTTATATTTTATTTATTTATTTATTTATTTCATATTTATTTTTTCTAATTTATTTTTTATTTATTTTTAATTTTCATTATTTATTTATTTATTTATCATTTAATTATTATTTTTTTATTTTTTATTTTTAATTATTATTTATTTTTTTGTTTTTATTAATTTTTTATTAATTTTTAATAAAAATTTATTAATTATTAATTATTTGTTTTATTAATTAATTATTAATTAATTAATTAATTAATTTCTAATTATTTTTTATATACTTATTACTTATTTGTTTATTTTTTCATTTTTTGTTATTTAGATATTATTTATTTTTTTATTTTTTATTTTTTATTTTCATTAATGATTAGTAATTTTTTATCAATTAAATAATTTTTTATTATCTATTATTTATTTAGTATTTATTATATATCATTTATTTATTATTTATCTATTATTTAATATTTATTTATTTATTATTTATTATTTATTTATAATTTTTTATTTTTTATTTTTTATTTATATTTTATTTATTTATTTATTTATTTCTTATTAGTTTCTTATTTATTTCTTTTTTTATTTTTTTTAAGTTGGGGTTGAATCCTCTTTTTTTTATGAAAGCAAAGACTTCTCTCTATCTAGGTAGAGGGAGACCCATTACATAGCCCATGGGCCCAATGCCAAGTGGCCCTTGAACATGGCCCGAAGGCCCACTGGAGCATCATGTTTGCATCATCCTGTTTGCATAACCAGGCATACATCATTTCTGCATCACCGCCTGTATACGTATGTATGTGTGTGTGTGTGCATATTAAATTTTATTGAGTCATAAGAGGAATATTTTGCTAAAGTAGTAAAGTCTTTACGGAATAACCAAGAGGTAAGATGTTCAAATACCAACAGACACACACACACACACACATATATATATATATTCATTATTTATATAGATCATAATAAATAAATAATAATTAAATAATTAAATATGTTAATAAATTATTAGTTAATAAATAATGAAAAATTAAAAATAAATATTAAAAAATTAAATAATATAGAATAAAGAATTAAAAATTAAATAAAAACAAAAAAAATAACAAAAATAAAAACAAAAATTAAAAATCGATCTGAATTATTTCATGACTCCACATTTCATAGTGGTTCAGGAAAACTGTCGTTAAATAATAAAAACGCCACTAAATTGAGTTTTTGTCATGGTTTATGGTTGGATATTAACCTAGTGAGCCACATTATTTTATTGAAAAGAGAAATATTGATAATCTATATATCTATTATTTCAATATGGATAACTATTAGTTACTTATCTATGATTATGGATGAGGTTCCTTTGGGAACATCAAGATATATATTGTTTAACCATCAACTTTTCTCTCGATGGGTCATGATTATGTAATCTCTTTTATTTTCATGGGGAAAAGTATTAAAATTCTATATGTTATTATTCTAATATGAATTTTTATAATGTCATGTTGATTATGCATGGTATTATCATTGAAATCATTAATATGGTGAATGCATTGGACTTAAATAAGTTACAGTTGGGCCTGAGATTATATAGTCCCATAATGCATCGGTTGGTCTCATGAGACAAATGGTTTGGGTATTTTGTGTATGCCAGCCCAATGTCAACAATATTCCATGTCTATGGCCTTAACAATAATAATAATTTCATGGTTGTAACCTTGATGACAATTATAATGTCTTGGTTGAGTCCCTGACCGTAAATATCATGATGTCCGACATTACACATGTTATCACTATGAATTTAGTTATTGTTATCCATGTGATTATTTTCATTACTATGTTATCCATGGATAATATTCATGATCAAAATATTGATTATATGGAATTTCTAATGATTATTCACTCTACTAAAATGTTTATTATTGTTATGATAACTTCCATTATATTTTTAGTCTTACAAGGCATTTTAACTCACCCTTATTATGTTTCAATTTCTCTGAGTTACCAATAAGTGAACTATGAATAATTTCAGAGATAAAGTAATAGGAATAAGAAAGTTTCAAGAAGTTTTTATGTTGTATTTTGATGCTTTAATGTAATATGTAAATAATATAGGTGTCTTGTCTCCCAAGAATGCTAAATTGTTTAGTCCTTTGTGATGTTATTCCTTGTATATTGTTCTAATGTAATAATTTTGCCACTAACTTCATGTTAATGGAGTTGGGGCATTAGAGATTGTCTCTCCCTACATAAAGCTCATATCAATTTTCAGTATAGAAAAATATCATTTCATATCACAAATCCCTACATGATCAAATATTTATGTAATTATTATGATGGACTCTCTATGGAAAATTTTTCATAATATGGTCCTTAGTACCCAACAATATGTGATACTTGGCTCAAATTACAAGGGAGGAAGTCAATTCATAAGATGTGTATATTGTTCATGAATATATGGATGTATTTCCTGATGAATTACCTGGTCTTACCCTAGAACATAAGGTTTATTTTTCACATGTAATCATACCAGGTTAAATCCCTATATTGAAAATCCATTAATGATTAACCCCCATTTAATTATAAGAATTGAAAATATAGTTGCAATAAAATATTAGCTAGGGTTTTATAAAAAAAATGCTTCACCATGGGCTGCACCAATCCTCTTTTTCAAGAGTAGGGATATGTGAATGCATATTTTCAGTGATTATCATGAACATAATAATATTAGGAGGAATAAAAAGTAACATATATCCTATATTGATGAATAATTTGATCAGTATTATGGATCTAAATACTTCTCATAGGTGGTTCATTGATATGGATACCATTAATTAATTGAAAAAAATATATATATCCAAGACAACCAACCAAAATTAATATTGATGCTATGAATTCATATTGATTCTATTAAAACTAAAAAATTATATTTCTATATGAATGGATTTTTTAGATATTACCTTGGAAATTTTATTTTAGTCATTATTAGTGACTTTCTCATATATTATATGTATAAGGAAGAACATAAAGAGTAACTAGGTATTGTGATAATGACCTTATGATAATAGAAATTGTTTACCATGTTAAGTAAGTGTGTGTTTTGGATTAAAAAAATAACCCTCCATTATTCATGTAATCACAAGATATGGTATATGTATGGATCCTTCAATGACATAGGTGATTGAGGAATGGCCATGAATAGCCAAAGTGGTAGAGATCAACAGTTCCTTTAGATTATCTAGACATTATCGATGCTTCATTAGAAATTTATCATGATTGTAAAACCCATTAAACATGTTAAAAAATAATAGAGATATTTTTCTCTTGAAAGAATAATATAAATATTCATTTAATGATCTGAAGAAGTGGTTGGTCACTACACTTGTACTTACACAACTCTCCAATGGAGAAGGGTTCATGAAATAAAATAATGCATCTCAGAAGGTCTTGGAATGTGTTCTTATAAAAAATGACAAGATGGATTCTTATGGTTCAATTCAGTTAAAGGACTAAAAATATAATTACATGTCTAATGATATGGAGATAAAAACAATAATTTTTTCATTAATTATCTTACAGTATTATTTCTATGGAGAAAAGTGTGATATATATATATACTTATATCAATAGCATAAACTATATATTCACATATAAAGAGTTAAATGTGTTCCAAAAGAGATGGTTATACTTAATCCAGGACTATGAATTCTCAATACATTATCATACCAGGAAGGAAAATAAGATGGTTGATGCTCTTAGTAGAAAAGATCACGCTACCATATCCATTTTTAGTATTGAAAGATATCCAATACTCATGGATTTTAAAAGGATGGACCTTGGAATTATAAATAAAGAGATTAAATCATACCATTCCCAAATTAATACTCAACCATAAATCTATTTGAAGATCGTGGAGGCCTAAAAATATACTGTGGAGATATAAAAGAATATAAAAAATATTTCTAAGTTAAACTTACATATAAATAGAGTTATATGTTTTGGAACTTGGATATCTGTCCCATCTATTTCAAAACTAATTATAGAGAATTTGGATAATGCATATTACTCATCCTACTCTCTTTACCTAGGAATCACAAAGATATATAGACATCTTAATAAGCAATTCCTTTGGGACAATATGAAAAGGTAGATTAAGAATTTTACACCTCGATTCTTGTTATATGAACAAGTAAAGGAAAACATAAGAAATCTATGAGCATAATGAAACCATTACATATACTAAAATTAAAATGGGATAAAATAACCTAGTATTTCATCATCATACATCCCTACACTTCTGATGGGAACAATCTCATTTGGTTAGTTGTGAAATGACTTTCAATTTTATCACACATCATTAATATTCAAGATGATTCCTCACTCGATAGATATTCTATGTTATAGAAAAAAAAAGTGGTAAGACTGCATTGAGTGCCACTTTCAATTATATATGATCAAGATCAAATATTCACATAAAAATTTTGTAGAGTCTTCAACAATAATTGGATACAGAGATAATATTTTCCATATCTTATCATCTATAAAATAATGGAAAATCTAAAAAGACCATTAATAATTTGGAAGATAGTATATGATATTACTCTATAGATTTCAAAGGAACTTGGGTTCAGTATCATCCTTTTTTTGAGTTCTCTTATAATAACAATTTTCACTATAGTATTTAAATAGAACCATATAAACTATATATGTGAAGTGATTTAGAACTCCGTCTTGGTAGGATTAATTTAGAGAGAAGAACTTTTTTAGGACTTGATCATATTAATGAAATGATACAAAATTTTCAAACCATTACTTCACATATAAAATATGAAAAAATTTGATAGAAGAGGTGAAATGATAATTGTTAATGATATCTGGAGTTTGAATCTGGTAAAGAAGTATTCCTTTGAATATCTCCATTATATAGAATTATGATATTTGGAAATAAGTGAAATATGATCCCAAGATACTTCGGTCCCTTTGATATTCATGAAAATGTAGGGACTATAGAATATTGATTAACAATTCCATCATAAATCTTATAAGTTCATGATGTGTTCAATGAATCACATTTTTAGAAGTATTTACTAGATAAATTATATGCACTGAACTTAGAAGCTTTGAAACTTGAACATGATTTATCAATTAAGGAATAAATGGTGGAGATCATGGATTGAAGAGATAATGTTATGTGAAATAATACCACTAACTTGGTCAATGTTATATAGAAAATTAATAAGTTTAAGGAAGCTAAGAACGAACTTTAATATGTAATAAGACAAAAGTACCCTCTCTTGTTTTTAACTGAGTCATAGATAACCCTTACCTTTAATCATGCTAATCCAAACATTCTATGACCTCTTGTATAAAAAAATATTGATCTTAATGACCAATTTAAAAACTATATTCACATATATAACCTTTTATAAACTTCATTTATAATAATTTAGTAAAAATATATTTGTTAGTTATATTTTATTTTTAGCATCAGATGTTATAATCTTCTATTATTTTCTTAGTGATATTTTCATAATGGGGGTTTCAAATCTCTGTATATATTCAAAGTTAATCATTATAAGATCATTATAGGTACTATAATATATGTTTTATAATGATATATAGTAATATAATTTCATTTTATAAATATTTTAGTTACAATTCATGATTATGGTGTTGGTAATGAGTATGTTTCAGTAATTATAATAAATTAAGGGAGGTATATTAATACATGTTAGATATTTCTATTACAATTATAAAACCAAGAACCAATAATTATTTACTTATTATTATCCAATATCATTAGTAATTTTTATTGATCCTAGGTTGTATTTGTTTTCAATAAGTCAATGTGTATTGATGGATGAAGTGATGATGCTTGTAAAATTGTTATAGATTCACTTGATATGACAATTTTTGGACTGATCTTAATGTCAAAGACATGTGTCAATAATGACACATTGTTTTGTACAATGTTGGAGAAGAATAATACCATGAAATGTCTCTTAATTCATGTGGATGAGGATGTGAGTAATGTCATGAAAAAAATCATACATTTATTGCATGAATAATTATTGAGGGGTACATTAGAGAATGTATTGAAGTTAAAATTTATACTTAGATATTTCTATGTATTATTTATAATTGATTCCTTATTAAAAAATAAATTCAAGCCTAGGCCAAGCTCGAACAAGGTTCTGTGGGACCCAGAGTTCAACCGCACCCAAGGGAGATAGCCCAAGCTATCCCATGGGTAGAATAAGAGAGTGGGAAATCATAGTTACCACATATTTTGGGAAGGCCTATATATAATCCTTACAGAGAGTGTGCCTGAAATTTGCATAGTTTGGGCTAGAATCTCGCTGGTTGAAGACTATGAGTTTGTGAAAGGTATAATAGGTGTTTATCCCCCATATCTATATCTATGGTGTGTAATCATTAAATTATTAATAAATCATGATGCATAAATATTGAATTTTAGATGTGAGACACCTAGGTGTGGCGTACTATTCCTCTATCATTAAAAATATGGATAAAATCTAAGTCGTTCTATTGATCCAATAGTCATTGTTTTATCTCCCACACCATGCATATTTGAATATTCCCATCATCTTCAACCTTCTGATGATAAAGGTTTTTTCACATGAATAGAGACAATGACCATCTCAATTGATCCTCTTAAGGGAATGATTTGTGCTTGATCGTACCAAGAACATGCATGAAATCAATGTCTTACATGCATGTGAGTTTCATGAAGCCGTAGTAAGAATTTGTTGTAAGAAATAGATACGATAACATGATGATATCACATTATGATCTTAATATCACATGATATAATGGTGATGGTCAATGATACATCGTGAGAACATGTGAGGTTTCATGATGGCATGTGGAAAAATACTAAGAAATCATGGGATACTGCGACATGAAGATGAACGTATCATAGATCATAAGATGATTCCATATTTTGTAGGATTAATCATTTGAATAATTTAAGATTATCAAGAGTATTTCCACTGATTCATTACATGATCAAAAAAGTGATCATGTGAAGAAATCACACAAATCACGTGATCGCTCCAGGAATTGCATGATGTTCAAAGAATCTAAGAGTTCTGACGTTGATGAGATCCCGAGACCTTCAAGAGTTTGACATCATACTTGGATGCACATTTTTATAGTACATGACATAAAACATAGAGGTTTTGTTGTTTTACATTGTCTATATAAACATATGGATGGATGAGTTAAGTTATTACTTCCCTTTGAGAGATCGAGATAGCTCTCGTGAAGACAGAGCACTCATGTGACTCATTCATGCAAATGAAAATGATACGACGTGATCCAATCACGTGAAGGAGTATCATGTGATTATTTTTATCTTGTAATGGTATTTGAGATGGATCCTGAAGACACAACCATTTTCTCATGAAGAAGAAACCAACAAGCTATACAGGACTTGTGAAGGGGTTAATAAAGAACCTGTGGATATCACCTCCTATTACATGAAGTATTTATGCAAAGAAACACTGGATTATATGAAATAAGTTGAGTAGAACCCATAGAAAAATTATTTTCATAAAAACCCCTTATGTGAACAGATTTGAGATCCCACAAAGTACTATTTTTCTTATGTGAATGAACTTGATGATACACTTCAGACAGTACCTCCTATCATGTGATTTTCTTATGTGAAGGTAGTGTGGTTAAAGAATAACAGTTTTCATGATCCTTACCTGGTTACACAAAATAGGCAGTAATGACATTATATCCCTTCATGTGAAGCAAGGATTAAGTTTCATTAAACTCATGAAACCCATACATGTATACATAAAGAATAATGCATTGAGAAACAAAATCGGACAATGTGCATGCATACATGAAATACATGCATGCATAATCTATTGATAAGATAATCCAAATAGAATAAATAACATGAATCTGGTCATAAATAAACATGCACATGAAAATATACCTGAAACATAATTTATAAGAACACAATAATAAAGATCATAAATGAATGTGCTAAGGTTTCATATGCCCTATAATTCGTTCATGAATTGAAATAGAAAATTCAAGAAGATAGTGAGATGAAATTGTTCAAGATTATTATTTCATAAGATATTGTTGAATAATTTTTGTGAACTAATTTCATACATATTAGTGAGGTTAGTACTTTAGTAAAAGGAAGAGTCTTCCTGAGCATATTTTCACTAAGAAAACTGGTCATTTACAGGTGATCATAATTTATTAATCTAGAGAAATAGACATGTCAGAGGGCTTTTGAAGATACTTAAAGACTATACGAGAAACTCATATACTATAATATCATGTAGGAAGATCAAAGATCATCCTTCAGTGGATCAAGACTTCAAAAAAGGTGAAGTCATCTGGTTGGTGTCGGGAGTAGTTAAAGTCTTCTAATTAGAGCCCGAAGTAGAAGTTGTCTCTTGATTGGAGTCAGAGAAGATGTATTTTAGTTGGATCTAAAAGAAAATAGTCTCTCAATTGGATCCATAATATTGTAATCACTTATTTTATAGTGAATAATCTTTAAACAGGGGGAATAATTATTTTCAGTAAGGAGTAGGGTTTTGTTGAACCTTATAAATATTGTGTTCTACTCTCTCCCCATTATTACTACTACAAATGAGGTGATATTGATATATTATATTGATATGATCATTAACCTTAACTAGTTAGAGAGTTTTAATTAAAAATAAAATGAATTCATAAAAAGAAACCATTTATTCACCCCTCCCCTCTCAATGGTCAATCCGGCCTGGGGCACTACAAGTGGTATTAGAGGGTAGGTTCCCTATAAAGATCCAAAGAGAATTCTGATAGATATAGAATCTTAATTTTATCGATAGCTAAGGTGTTACAATATTTTATAGGAATAATTATCACAATTGGAGGAATATGATGCTACCCTATTTTCTATCACTCATCCTAAAAGTGAGAGATGCTACAATAGTGGGTTTTCCACCCATTGATGATGATGTTTCCATAAGACAAGCTGATAAGATAAATTTAAAATTATATTTAAAGGCTCAAAATTCCATCATGATGGATTGAACAAAAAAGATCTACACAAATTTTATGGGTCTCCGGACTGCCAGGGAGATCTTTGATAAACTTTGAAGCAGCTATGAAGGAAATTTCAAAGTAAAGGAATCCAAACTAAAAGTTTAGAGGAGTAGGTTTTAGGACATTAAAATAAATGATTAAGATAAAGTATTGATAACTATTTCAGTAGAGTTAATGAGATAGTTAGTAAAATTTAAAGTTTTGGTGAGAATATGGATGACTCTATAATTTTCAAAAAATTGATGAGTAATTTTCCAAAAAATTTTGATTCAAAGATCTCATACCTATAAGAAATATATTATTTGTCTCTTGGTGACCTACAAATCATTCTCATAGATTATGAGATGAGGAAAATTCCATCATTCAAGAAGAAAGAAAAAAACTGAATGGACTTTGAATACATGAGAAAGGGAAAAGATATAGAAGAAGACACTGAAGAATCATAGGTTTGAGACAGTTATGAGGATGATTATGACTTCAATCAAATTTTTCCCTTATATAAAAATGTGTTTTGAACAGAAAATGGAAGGGAAAGAATAAAAAACCACCTAAATTCTTTAATTGTAGTAGCTCTGTTCATTTTTCTAAGAAGTGTCTAAATAAAAAGGTTAAAAAATCAGAATAGGAATCATAATCAGATGGTGAAAGATCTCATAAACACAAATGAGATAAGAAGAAAAAGAATAAATATATCATTAAGAAGAGAAATCTTACAAGAAAGTTTAATAAATATTCATCATCAAGTTTTTATTCATATAAAAAAGTTGGTTTCTTTTCCCATGGAAATAGAATAACCAATTCATCAAGTAGTAGTGATGATGAAGAGGAAAGAATAGAACTGAAGTGGAAGATGAAATAACAGTTAGAATTATGAATGGAATAGATCAAATATTTCAAGAAATAAATGATGAATCTTGAGAAATAAAGAAAAAATAAATTAACTTCTAAAAAGAACAAGGAATAAATAGTTCTTATTGATGAATAAAATAAGGAGCTGATCAAAAAATAAGTATCTTTTTTAGTGAGATCAAGATGAAAAAAAATTAAAAAATATTGAACAAGATAAGATGATATGTGATCTTGAAGATAATTTGGCTTCCATATAAGAATATATGTTTGTAACACAAGCCATATGTGTCACAGTTCCACATGAGTTCAATAAATCTAAATAATATTTCAATAAATCTATTGAGATCAAGGGATAATATTCCTAAGCTGGAGATAAGGAAGGTAAAATTTCATTCAATCATTCTACTGGAACCATTATTTCCAATAGTTCAGATGTGAAAAATAAATATGAGGATATGTGGGCCAGGATTAGTGAGAGGATATATTATATAGTAAGTAAAGGGAAGAATATTCCATGAAGTCCACAAATCCCAAAGTAAAGTAAGGGTTGGTTTTTAAGAGGAAAACAACAACATGGATCTAAAATAATCTGGAATAAATCTGGGAGAATAAATTTTCAAGTATTATATTGGTGTTGTGGTAATCATGGTCCTAAATACTACTCTTTTTAGAATAAAATGTATTTTCCATGAATGATACAAGAATAAAGGTGGAGTTTAGATGAGAATATGAGGAAAAATATCATGAAAAAAACCTATAAACAGATCTACACCACAAATATATATACAAAACAAATTTCATATTCTAGAAAACGTTTGTGGTATATGTAGTTTGTAAGGTCACAAGGCTAAGGTGTAAATGATAAAGTTGTAAGAATAAGTTCTCTATATTGTAAAAGGGGATAGTTTCCAAAATAAAACCAATCATAAGTCATGTAAATATTTTTAGAAGACTAATAATGTCAAGAAATATTATCTAGTTATTTGGACAAATTAATTGAAACTAGATAAAAAATTAGATATATTTTAGAAACTTGTTAAATATAAAGGAAAGAAATTAGTATCATAATATGAGGATAATGCTGATGAGAATTTATCCACTGGTGGAAACTTGAAAATCAAGAAGATTGAGTTTGAAAAAATTATTAAATACAAATAAAATAAGGGAAGATAGAAGATAGTCAAATAAATGAAACTCAAAACAAAAATAATATTTTAAATAAATCTTCCCATGGTGATATTGGTAGTAAATAATGTCCTGGGTTGAGAGGAATCTCTAATTATAAATTTTATTTTTGATAAACCAAGTGGTCCCTCATCATTCCCTTATATATGAATGATTTTTTACTAACATGTAGGTAATATAAGGGTATGGATGCATCCCTTTAGGGATAGAATCGATGATATGAAGCTATTAAATCTTCACTATATAGTTAATTTGGAACTTCTAAATGGATTATTAAAATTGGAATATGAGGTATTCCAATCATAATTTAATCCCTTATTCTTAGTTGTATTAATCATATCAATTATGGGGGAGTGCTTGATTGATGTAAAGATGAGACAAAGGGGGATCTATATCATTTTCAATTGAACTTTTCTAATGTGTTTATCAATTTTTTTATAGTATTTAGAATTTAATTGATAAATTTAATCCTTAAAAGTATATTTGATAATTTCTAAGCATGATTTCACATGCATGGTAGTTAATGGATAGCATAGAAAATCTTGGTTGGATCTCTCTTGTTTTCTTCATAGGTTAATACCAAGTAGACTTATAGTTGATTAACTAATGACTCTTTTCTATGAGAACCATGTGATGTAATCCCTTTCCAAGTAATGTTTAAGAAATAATATTTAAATAGGATAATTTCTTCCTTGAATAAATATGCTTTGAGAAGACCCCACTTACCCTTTGTATTTTATTACCAATAAGGGGGAGAATTTTTTCATCGCAAATTGACTTGAAAAATATGTTTTTATATTGATAAAAAGTTAAAAAGGGGGAGATTTTTTAGCCTAGATTGAATTTGTTTTCAATAAGTCAATATGTATTTATGGATGAAGTGGTGATGCTTGTAAAATTTTTATGGATTCACTTGATGTGACAATTTTTGGACTGATCTTATTGCCAAAAACATGTGTCAAAGAGGACGCATTTTTTGTACAATTTTAGAGGAGAAGAATACCATGCAATATCTCTTATTTCATGAGTATGATGATGTGAATAATTTCATACAAAAAATTCATAAGCCATCCTAGGCCACAAGCCACAAGCAAGCCTAGTCCAAGCTTGACCAAGTCCATATGGGACCTAAAGGTCAACCATGCCTAAGGGAGCTAGCCTGGGTCAACCCATGGGCTGTAGAGGAGTGTGGGTAAGAATAGTTCCCATATAGTGTTGGTGGGCTTGTGTATAAGGATTATAGAGATTTCACCCATAAGGCACATAGGTTGGGCCAAAAGCACACTGGGATGAAGCTTGTGAGTGTGTGAAGGGTGTAACGAATGTTGATCCCCTATATCCAGCTCGATGGTGTAGTGGCACACAATTATTGATAAAGAGAGGTGTGAACATATTGAATTTTCGATGTGGGACACCCAAGCATGGAATATTATTCCTCCATCATTAAAAATATGGATAGAATGTGAGATGTTCGATTGAGACGATCTCCACTATTCGATCTCCCGTGCCATGCATATTTCAATGTGCCCATCATTCTCATCCTTCAGAAGATGAATGTTCTTCTCGCATGAGTAGAGAAAATGTCCATATCAATCGATTCCCCTAACATGCTCGATTATACCAAGAACATGCATACAATCGATGTATTGAATGCATGTGATTATCATGAATCCATCATAAGAAGCTATAAAAATAACTAGAGAAAATCACATGATGTCATCACGTGATGATCTTAAGATCACACAACAGAATGATGAAGATCAATGATCCATCGTAAGAACATTTGATGTTGTATGATGGAATTTGGAAAAGCACCAAGACATCACGTGATGTTGGTGCATGATGATTAACATATATTTGATCTCAAGATGATCCCATATTTTGTAGGAATTATCATTTGAGTAATTTAGGATTATCAAGATGATGTAAACTAAGGAATCTCATGACCAATGAAGTGGTCATGTGATGTAATCATGTGAATCACGTGATCACTCTAGTGATTGCATGAGGTTCTAAGAAGCTGGGAGTTTCAGCATTCATGAGATCTCAAGATCATCAGAAGTTTTACATTGTCCTTGTCTTGTCAGTTTTATAGGAAATGATATAAAACTCAGAGGTTAGGTGGTTTTACACTACCTATATAAATAGAGGCATGAATGAGTTAAGTTTTTTCTACCCTTTGATAGATCAAAAGAGTTCTCATGAAAAAAAATCACTCACGTGATTCATTCATGTGATGGAAAATAAGATTGTGTGATCTAATCAATTTAAGGAGTATCCTATGAGTCTTATAATTTCAGAAAGTTATTTGAGAAGGATCCCACAGATACAACCATTTTCTCATGAAGAATAAACCCAAGATCCATTCAAGACCCATGAAGGGGTTAAGAAAGAACCTGCATAAAATACCTCCGGTTAAGTTAAGTATTTACATGAAGAAACACTAGATTGCATGAAAGTAGTTAAGAAGAACCCACAAAAAATCATTTTCATGTGAAACCCTTATGCAAAGAGATTTAAGATCACACAAAGTAACCTTTTTCTTATACAGAGGCACTTGAGGAGACATCATGGATAGAACCTCTGGTCATGTGATTGTCTTGTGAGAATTCAGCGTAATTGAAGGAGATCAATTTACATGATCCTTGCCTGGTCATGTGAAAGAGGTAGTGAGATCGTGAGATCTCTTCATCCAAAGGAAGGAGGAAGTTTCATGAAACCCTTACATGCATACATAAAGAAGAATGCATTGAGAAACAAAAGAGGATAGTGTGCATGAATACATGAAAGCATGATCAATTGAGAAGATAATCAAAATAGAAGGAAGCACACATATGTGATCATAAATACACATGCACATGAAAAGATACCCAAAACATGAAAATATATGTTATTAATATTATAATGTGGATCATTACCTCGGTTGAGAACATTACCTCTCCCTTTGGATGTTCTCCCATGGGTGACACCTTAAAGTTTATTATCTTGGTCTTTTGTAAAGAAAATTTCTTCTAGGTTATGGGGAGAGAGTTCAAGAGATACTGGGGTAGATTTTTGGTCAAGATATTTCTTTATATTTATTGGGAAAATGGGATGGATGCGAGTTCCTTTTATAAGTGAAGGGAATATCATTTTTACAAATAAAACTTTTTAATATTTACAGAGCACATGATTCACATGGAATGTGGATCCAAAGTTGAAAATAATGGTGTGTAATATGATGTATGGTCGGTAATACCTAATCAATTCATTTAAACATGCGTTTTAACCATGTTTTATGTCATTTAATCTTATATTTTTTCACTTTTTACATTTTTGGTTTTTACCATGGTATGTAGTTTTTACATATGTAATTTAATTTTAATTACTAAAAATAAAATGATCCCTATTAGATAATTTAGAACTATAGATTAAAAATATTAAATCCATTTTATCAAATGAAAATTATCTTTGTAAGAAAAATTAATTTTAACACTATCACTTGTAACTTGTTAAAACCTGTTTATAGAAAAAAAAAGTGTATTTTTAAGAATAAATGTTATATTTAGGAAACAATTATCATTGTTATTTATTTTGATGATATTAATTTACTTATTATTAAATAAAGTAAAATTATATGAAATTAAAATAAATCTAAAATCTAATTTCACCGAGAAAAAAGTTAATTAGAATAGAATGACCTAAAATAAATTTTATTAAATAAATATTACTTAATTTTCAAAATATTAAACAAAGGTTTTATAAATTTAAAATATTATTTATAAATGTATAATTTCAATTTATAAATACCATTATTAACATTAAAAATTTTATACATGTTCTTAAGTTATAATTACTTGTTGATATAGTCATAAACCCCATAATTTTTTTAAAAAACTGTATTTTCACTATTCCCCTAAAATCAAATTTTTCTAGAAAAATACCAAAAAAATTCCTCAAGATAATTTTGAAAAACTAGATTCAAAAATTTTGTTCATTTTTTAAAATTCAATTTCTAAAATTTATAAATTTATTTTTTAAATTAAAATTAAAAATATAAGGAAAATGTTTTTATTTAAAAATGGTGTTGTCAATATAATTTCTTACAAATTTATAATTAAAAAATTGTTAATATATTAGATAATATATTGAAATATTATATTTTATCATAATAATAATTTTATTTTATTCAATTTAATTTTTTAATATATTAAATAGTTAATTGATAATGAGTAATACTTTTAAATATTAAATAATATCAATAACATATCCACTAAATATAAGAAATTTTAATTTATTTATTTATTTTTATTTTTTATATGTTTTATTATTCTTATATTTTTTTTAATAAGTTTCATTAAATATTTCATGATTTTGTTTGTGTGAAACAAGTTATCAAACACTGGATTAATTGAGAGAGAAATGATTTCCAAGAACTCTGGGTGTTAAATTCTCCCCATACTTAAATAAATTATGTATTTATAATTTTAATTATCACTCACTAAAAAAATAACTAAGTATATCTAAAATATATACATGGATCAAGATATAACTTCTAGAGAGATATCAACATTATAAACTTATGAAATAAATTTTTCCCTTAGAATATGTTATTCCTAATATTGAGTTTGTCTCTAGTCATTTGAGATAAAAATCCCTCATGATTAGCTATGAAAACGCATACAATATAATTAGTTTTTAAAGAGGGTTCATAGATATCCTTTCATTGGTAGGCGATAATATATTTTTTTGAAATATGAAATGTGATTTTTCTATTTTAGTGATTAATATGGATTTTATGTGGAGATAGCCAATCCATTTCAAAAAATCACATTGAATTCATATAAAGGATAATAATACTTGCAAGAATCATAATCCAAGAACCTTGAAGTATATTCATATACCTTGGATAAAATTATGATATCACCATAATTTTTTATTTTTTATTTGATTTTTAATAGTTGGTGAAACTTACATGACATAAGACATCCAAAAATCTAGAGTCCAGAGTGCCTTAAACTGCTATTTTATAACTATCCACATAAATGGTAGTTTTTGTATAAGAATTTACTTTTTCTAATAGACTTAGAGGTTGTTAGTGTTGATTATAAACTTAATCTGTTAGATTAGTTCACTGGTTTTCATAGTACCCAAATTCCTCACATCCAAAACATCGAATTATTAGTCGATATATATGAAGGAAATTATTTTTATCTGTAGTGTTAGTTTAAATAATCCATTTTACATGGATTATTTTTTCTCAATGAACTCATGCACCATAGATAAATAATATTCTTATTCCTTTAAGACATTCCCCTTAATGATTTTTCACACATTTTTTACGCAAAGAAAATTGACTCTTCTTTACTTCATCATTATTGTCACCCAAACATCCATGAGACTGTATCCTTCTATTCTATTCTATGCTTCTATACTCAATTAATTTATTATTGTTAATCATAATTCATGATTATTGGTTTGGCATAATGACATGATTTCTCACACCAACTCTTATCTCGTTGGGTTGATCATTAGGAAAATCTCTACATTGTCCACGACACCCACCATTAAGTTGGTTCTTTCAGTATCTATCCATTACTAAAGACAAAAATGGGGTTAATGTGAGAAACTAACATCATAAGATAATTATCATGAATAATATTATAAAAAATAAACCTTTAAATGTATTACTCTTTGAAACCAAAACATTAGAACCTAAATAACTATCAGTTCAATATTGGTTTCTATATGATGGTTTTTCTCATACTATTTAACCTAATTTCTTCACATAAAAAAAATTTATAATGGATTGTAAATAAAATTTGATTGACCAATGAATATCCATTGGGTGTGTCTAGATAGGTTTGTAGTCTCAGTCCCTCTTGTCATAGACTGAGCAAAAATAGTTCTAATAATCAACCATCCTTTTTCAGAATGATTACCCCTAGGTGTATTTATTCCACAACAAAATCAACATTCTAATATCCTAATAGTGATTTAATTTCTTAGAAAATTAAAATCTAATAATATAATGAAAATTTAAGGATGTTGTATTATACTTACACTTATCCTTATGATTTTTACTAAATTTATCTTATCCTATTCCCCAAAAAGAACTAAAATAATCCTAAAAAATAACCAAACTAATCCTTAAAAATAAAAAATCCCTACTATGATACCATATTCATACCTATAACCTTTTAAAAACTTCATTTATATTCAATTTTTAAAAATATATATTATTTGGTTTTGTAAGAACTTGATTTTTCACTCAAGTACGGATCCTTTAAATTTTTTATCTAATTTACTTTTATGGACCTAATATGGATGCCTAATGAGTTGGAGAAGGTGTCGGGGGTGTTTGGGGATTTTTTATATCCCGAAGACTAGATTTTTGGGATAAAATGGTCTATTACATGGTTAGAATAAAACATGCATGGTAGGTTGTGTGGTTATATAAAACCATGCGAGGATGGATAGTGAGCGATAGGAGGGCACACTGTTTGATCTAACTATGTGAGATGGGATTCAAAATCATGAAAGAATGTCTGTAATTTTGACAGTGGAATTTCTCACGGTTGGTGAATAGTTTTCCTAACTGTACGACATAATCGTGTGGGTTACCCTTTTCTATAGCAGACTATGCATCGTTGATGCATGGTTTGGCTAACCATGTATCCAAATCGTGTGACGGGTAATTTTGGGTGAAAAGTCAGTTTTTCCCTAAATTATCTAATTAAATGAACCCCTCCTTCCTCCTTCATTACTAGGATATAACCCATACCTTTTCTCCTCCTTTGATTCCTTTTGAATACTGTTCTAGGATTTGAGATTGATCGTCCATATAGAGTCTCTATCGACCATTGTTCATCTCATTGGATCTGCACCGGTACATTCTCGATTCCTTTCTAATATTTCATCATTCTTATTCCTATCAACGATGCTATTTAGATGCAAGATCATATGCCCCAATTTCAGGACATTGATTTGTTCCTTAGATATACTCTAATCCAAGCCAAACTAAAGGCCAATACTAGATGAGGATATTCATACGAGCCTATGGTAGGTGGTCTATAAATTATTACTCAATTTTTTTTGTTTTATAAATTTTTGTGTCGTCATGCCAATTTCATCAAGCATCATCTAAAGAATTTATATGACTTTCTTATAGTCATTAGAACCATTTTCTATGACCCTTTCCATAATTATTATTCATAATTGGTGGTTACATCCACAACTTAAACCACCCCATGTAGGGTGTGGTTCCATATTTGGGTTTTTAGTGTTTTGACACCTCTAATCCACCGTTCAGGTGTGCTTGAGCTTGACCAATCTAATGGTAAGACTCCTTATATTAAATGGACATTGAATTGTTGAATTTATAGTACCATATTGATTCACACTTGACCCACCTAAGTTAAGTGATTAAATCTTGGTAAATCAATGTTAAATGGGAATTGGAAAGTATAATGTATATTTATGAATTGGCCTCTTTGAATGGAAATAAATGTTTAGTTTCATGTCGTAGCACCCTTTCAAACTTACAGTGGAAGGTAGTGGGATTAACCTAATAATTTAAATATGAATTAAATGACTGAAATGGTTTCATGCTTAATTGGACATGTCAAATAAATGAAAGGCAATGGTTTGAACCTTATAACATGTTATACAGAATAATTATAATATGGAATAATTGATTAAATGAATTTAATGTAAGGTGGTTAATTACATATATGGACCTTGACATATTTATAAGAGTGGTTTGACTCAATATCACCTTGGATTCTTGAGGTAATGCCTTGAGCACTCAAGGATTCCACTCTGATTCAAGGATTTCAGTTGCCTTGGTTAAGACCCACCTTGGAACCTGATACTCATCTATCGGTGGAAACCTAGTATGACACTGTAGGATCCCTCCTTTACTATTATGGGATGCCTTGGATACACTCCTTGGATACAACATGGATTCTATAGACACGAGTTTCCTTGGTTATATCCTTGGGCCTAGCCATAGATTGTCCCATTTTACCTTGGATGTACTCCTTGGACTCAATTAGATCATCGATTATGGAATTCCTTGGATGATGCTCCTGGGATTACAATATTACCCCTATAACCAAGCTATAATTACTACTGAGTTAGTGACCCTTGAGGTCTAGGTTACCTTGGTTACTACCTTGTAACCTTTCATTATTAATATCAATATAGGTTTCCATGTTACATATTAGAACCTTTACTAGTATTATCATCATGATATCAGTGCTGGATAGGCCTCATGTGACTTAAATATATAAACTCGACATAATTAATTAATGAACTGGTTATATGTTTAGACACCAGCCGGGGGATGAAGCAGGTACTTGGTTATTTACATTATAGTATTACTTTACTTTTATATATTCATGCTTGCACACTGCTACAGTTTATAATACATGGATAGGATTTTATAGACACCATTGGTGGTGACCTACTGAGATTTATTTCACACCCTATCTGGGCACCATTAGTACCTAGGAAGACTATATGTATGAAGGTGTTGACAAAGGGAATCAATTTTTTTAGACACTTGATTGTTTGTTGTAGTAGGATGGAGCTGGTAGTAGATGACCGAGATGGAGCTTGGGATGCTTGGGATAGTTTTTGGATTCTTTTTTTCTATTTTTTTTTAATAGAATTCTTGTCTTCTACCTTGTATCCATGATTTATAGAATTATAGTGACATGACATATATCATCATCAGTTTTTGTATATTTTTATCAGTTATTCTAGTTGTTTCTATTATTATTACTTTAGTCTACTTTTGTTATGGATTATGTTTACTTATATTTTTTCCACTACTTATCTCTTGTTTTATATGTTATCTTTTATGATACTCTATAGTAATGATATCATAGTCTCCTTATGGAAACACCCTAGTCCCTCAATACTAGTTGATAGCCTCTGGTGTTTGGGGAGATGTGCTTGAGGCCATGTGGCCAACCAGGCTTAGGGAACCTCTAAGTGGAATCTGGGTCTAGGATGTCATAAAGTGGTATCAGATCATTTCCTTTATTACTTTACTATTTGGAGACATTAGTTAGGAGATTAGGAACACATGGAACTTGGTTATAAGTTGTTCTTTGTTGTCATGAACCCATGATCAGTGTAAATGCCGAGTTTCTTGAATTATAATTGTTACGTTTTTTCATATTACAGTTGATATCATTTCATTGTTGGGTGACACACATGTTATGTGGTGTTGTTGATTATTAATCTGATTTTCATCCTTGGCTCGATGATATGTGGGTAAGGATAATTGTTACATGAAACATCATAGGCACCTATAATTCACATGCCATTCATATTGTCATGCCATATAGGTGTATTTCACTGCTTTTCATTGCTTGATATGCCTGTGATTTTAAATGATGTTGTGGTAGTTACATTATGCATGTGATTTTCCTTGGTTGTGATTGAGTTATTGATAGTTTCAATTCATGAGGTGTTATGGGGCCTCACATGTTGGTATTGGTAATTTTCCAAGTTGATCCATTAGATTAAAATCAAATGGGTGTAGTTTTCAGTGATAAGGAGTATGGGACCTAATTCACTAGTAATGACAATCCAATTTAAATAAACTCTGATATAAGTTATAAGTAAATTCAAACTGTAAAAGTGAAAAATGTCTTCTAAAATGTAATGGTTGCATATCCTTATCCTACCTTGTCGTGTTTATAAAATTTAATGGAGTGAACCTTGCAATTAAATATGAATTGAATGAAATGGTTTCCAGTAAATGATGAGGAAAGATTTTATTGACCCTTCATCTACTAGAACCCCTATAACTAATACTTGATAAATTGTCAATATTTGACCTTCTAAGTGGGTATTTGGGGTAGTATACCATGGGTAGTAGGCCCTTTCATTCATTTAGATTCTACTAATGTTGTTGTCTATATGCTTCTATCTTGTTTTGAGGTGTGTGCTTGGAATTTGTAGACCAATGCCACCATGATATCCTCATATCGTGCGCCAGGAGGGTGGTGAAAACCATGCTCCAAACATAGTGGGCCCTAAGCTGCTAGTCTTACCTACAGAAGTTCCAATTGAGGAACTGCCTTATATACCTGATTTGGGAACTAACACTCAGGTTTGTGATAGTTTCTTATATCTGATTCATTCCATGCATGGTGCTCTACAGCTTGCACCTACAATGGATGATCTGACTCATGAGTTCCAGCAACAGCATCCTCCTACTTTCTTATGAGATAGTAGTCCACGGGTTTATAAATCTTATCTAGAGGCCACCTTGTCTATCTTTGAGCATCTGGATATTCCTCTGTAGTGGAGGGTCAAGATTGTTGATTACATGTTGTGTGATTCATCCGAGCATTGGTGGGATGTACTTACCCAGGCTAGTCTCTATCAGGGCATGGTATGGGCTAATTTTCAAAATGATTTCTATGATCAGTTCTTTCCATAGACATTGATAGATGATATATCCATATATTTCATGCATCTAAATAAGGGTTCTATTTTAGTTATGGAATATTCATCACGTTTTACTAAGTTACAGGGCTTTTCACCGCTTCTAGTTGGTGATGAGATTCTGTGTGATAGACACTTCGAGGATGGGATAGTGTATGTAATCTGTACTTAGGTTAATGTATTTCACCTACCTAACTTATCTAAAATATTAAATCTAGATCTTATCACTAAATTCATCCTGAGGGATAGCAATAGTATCGAGCATAACGGATCAGTGTCGAGGTAGGAAAGTAGCTCTTTCAGTAGCATAAATCGATCTCTCGAGGTTTATTGTCAGTGTAGTGGCAACTAGATTACCTGTAATGGTAGCTCTATGGTGTGTCACTAGTATAAATGATAGGGGAATATTAATCCTCGATGTGATAGATACCCTCTGGATTTTCAGGATTGTAGTTTTATGGGGAACTTGCAAAGATTTTTTCAGACCATTTCATCAGCTTATAGTGGAAGAGGTTTTGCTCCAGCTCTACCTTCAGGGTAAAGTTCTTTTATGTCATGTAAATTGGGGATTTTAAGTATCACCAACAGGACTAAATGAGGAGGAGATTGTGGCCATGGTATCCAGACTCCATATCACCAACATTACCAACAGAGAAATTTTGATCATGGTAGTCCATCTATTGCATAGGGTCGTAGATTAGGTCAGTTGCATACACTACATTTGATACCCGAGGATCAATCTTCAGGACTATCTATAGTATGAGGTATTATTCTAGTAGCCTATACTATAGTATCTACTTTATTTGATATAGGTTCTCCACACTCTTTTATCTCCTTATCTATCATGGAAATCCTTTATATAGAAATACAATATTAATGTGGTATAATGACCCTAGATACATCATTATTATTATAGTCAGAGGGAATAATCTAGTGTAGGGATTGTCCCCTTAAGGTATGAAGTTACCCTTTCTTGTGGGACATCTTTGTTCTCAAGATGATAGGCTTCAATTTAATTCTTAGGATGGATTATTTGGTTTCATATCACACCTTTGTAGACTGTTATCACTAAAGGTTATTGTTTACATCACTTGAGGGTAGTATTTATCTACTCAAGGGTGAGTGGGATGTCCATGATAGTAGATATGGATGAGGGCATCATGGTCTAGGTGGAGTGCACTCCTAGATTTCCAATCTCTTCATAGAGGATTAGGGTTTACTTTAGGCTAAATTCTCTCCAATAGTAAGTTGTTTCAGGGACACCTTTCTCAACAAATTTTCTAGCTTACCTTATAAGAGATAGGTATATTTTATGAATGAGCTTGTTCCAAGAGTATATCTAGTGTCCATTCCTCCATACAAGATAGAACCTACTGAACTTCAGTAGATCAAGCGTTAGTTATAGGATCTAGAGGTCGAAGGTTTCATACAGCCTAGTACTTCCTCTTGGGGTCTTCCTGATATTTTTTCTAAGGAGGATGGGACCATTTCTCTACGCATGGATTACAAATGTTTGAACCAACTTACAGTCAAGAAATGGTATCCACTATCTCATATAGATGATATCTTTGACCAGATCCAAGGAGCTAGGGTCTTATCTAAGATCGAACTGAGATTAGGCTATCATTAGGTGTGATTCAAGACATCATACATACGTCATATAGCTTCTCGTAGTAGGTATGGTCTGTATGAGTACCTCGTTATGTCATTAAGTATTAAAAAATGCTTCCATTTTCATGGCTTTGATAAATAAGTTTTTTCATCCCTATCTGGATTCCTTTGTCATAATACTTGTGGATGAAATTTTGGTGTATTCTCAAACTCATAGAGAACATGCTAAGCACCTTGATATCATTATAAGTACAATGAGATTACATCATCTTTATTCCAATATTTGTAAGTTCTACTTTTGGATAGAAAAATTTCACTTCTTGGGTCATATTATCTCAGAATCAAGAGTCTTTATTGATCCAGATAAGGTTTGTGTTTTGGTTTCCTAAAAGCATCCCAAGAATGTGTTTGATATAAAAAGTTTAATAGGGATGTATGATTATTAAAATCATTTTATATTGGACTTATAATGCCTTTATTAACCTATAACTAGTCTTAAAAATAAGGGTGTTAAGTTCTTTTGGTCAAAAGTGTATGAGAAATCCTTTTATGATCTGAAAGGGAGGCTTGTATCAGAACCGATACTGACTCTAAAAGAGCCTAGAAAATTATATACCATCTTCTATGATGTGTCATACATTGTCCTAGGAGTAGTTCTGATGTAGGTGGATGGATTTGTTCTATATGGATCTCGACAGTTGAGGCCTCATGAGATAAATTACTCGATGTATGACCTTGAGCTAATAGCAGTTGTTCATGACTTACGTTATTGGAGACATTATCTATTGGGTGAGTGCTTTGTCATGTATACGGACCACAAGAGCCACAAATATATCTTTTCACAATGTTAATTGAATCTCAGATAATATGGATGGGTTGAATACCTTCAGTCATTCAATTTGGAGATTTCCTATATACCCAAAAAGGGAAATGTAATTGCTAATGTGTTGAGTCGTAAAATTCAGGCACAAGACATATGGGAATTCAATGATGAATGGAAATTGATGGTTCTATTTTTTGAGATGCATCTAGAGTTTCATAATATTCATGAAAAATATTTCCTCTTAGCCTTGACAGTTACCTCTTCCCTCCTTGAGAAGGTGAAGAGCATGCAATTTTCAGATCCTGAGGGATTGGTTCTCTGTGAGAGTATTTAAGGAGATGACATGCCTCCAGATTGGTTTGTGGATAAAGACAACATCCTACATATTCATTGGAATTTCTAGGTTTCTATAGATATGAGAGAGGAGTTTATGTGATATTACCATACTTATTAATGGGCATTTCATCCAAGAATATCCAAGATGTATCAAGACATGTGACACCAATATTGGTGGCTTGGGATGAAACATCAGATAGTAGGCTTTATCACTAGGTGTTCCACCTATCAACAGGTGAAGGTGGAGCACTAGAGACCTACAGGCTTATTAAATCTTCTTCTAGTCATGGAATGAAAATGGGAATATATTTTTATAGATTTCGTAGTCAGTTTACCTAGGTTACCTAGAGGTAATGATGATGTATGGGTTTTCATTGACAGACTGATGAAAAGTGTCCTATTTTGTTCCTATCTTGGATACTTTCTCAGTTTATGATATAGGAATACTCTATTTCCATGAGATCATATGACTACATGGGGTCTCACATACTATCATTTCAGATAGGGATATTCATTTTACCTTATGGTTTTAGAAGGGGTTGCAGAAAGCTATGGGCACACAAGTGTTGTTGAGCACAGCTTTCACCCTCATGCCAATGGATAGTCAGAATGGATTATAAAAATTCTAGAGGACATTATCTAATCATTTTTCCTTGATTTCAATGTTTCTTGGGAGAATCATATCTCTATCATCGAGTTTTCTTATAATAATAGCTTTTATGAAACAATTTTGATGGATCCTTTTGAGGCCTTATATGGTTGGTTGTTCCGGTCACCCCTATGCTGGCTAGAGGAAAGTGAGACATCCCTACTAGGTCCTTGTCTCATATAGAAGACTTTATAGCATGTTCAGCTGATCAAGAAGAATATGAATGTTGCTCAGTCTAGACATAAATTGTATGCCAATCTCCCCTAATGACCTCTAGATTTTAAGTTCGGGGATCGTTCTTTCCTATGGATATCTCTTAGGATAGAGAATAGATGGATACAGAGTCAAGGGAAGCGGTTGCCACACTTTTTCATACTTTTTTTATATTCTAGATAGATTCAGGTGAGTATCCTATCGGTTGTTACTACCTCAGAGGTACTGTGTCATGCACAACATCTTCCATGTTTCATAGCTTCACTATTATCATGATGACTCATCTCATACTTTTTATCATAATGAATTTGATCTATATATCAATGCATCATTTGAGTAGTATCCTATATGAATCATCGACTGGAGCACGAAGGATCTATGAGGCCAGTCTTTCCCTATAGTACGGGTTTTATGGCAGTACGGCCATATACAGGATGAGACTTGGGAGTGGGTGGTTGACATATGTGCCCAATGTCCAGAGTTGTTATTTGATAGTGTTTCATTTCCCATATAAGTTGAACTTGGGATAAAGTTCCATTAAGGTTGGATAAATGTAAGAACTTGGTTTTTCACTCAGATATGGATCCTTTAAATTTTGATCTAATTTACTTTTACGTACCAAATATGGATTCCTAATGAGTTAGTAAAGGTCCTTGGGGTGTCTGTGGATTGTTCAGAGCCCAGATCCTAGATTTTTGGATAAAATAGCCTATCACATGGTTAGAATAAGCCATACAAGGCAAGCCACATAGTTATATAAAACCATGTGAGGCTGTATAGTGAGAAATATGAGGGGGGACATTTTGATCTAATCATGTGAGATGGGTCGCACGACCATGTGAGAATGTCAATAATTTTGACAATGTCATTACACATGGTTGGTGCATGGTTTCCCTAAACATGTGGTCTAACCATGTAGTTAACCCTTTCCTATATCATACCATTCACAGTTGGTGCATGGTTTGGCTAATCATACAACTGAACCATGTGAAGGGTAATTTTGTGTGAAAAGTTGGTTTCCCCCCTAAATGATATAATTAAATGAACCCCTCCTTCCTCTTTCTTTTCCAGGGGACAAACCCTCCCTTTTCTCCTCATTTGATCCCTTTTGAAACTTATACTATATTTGATCTTGATCATCCATCCAGAGTCTGAATCAACCACTGTTCATCTCATTAGATCCACACCAGTACATTATTGATTCCTTTTAAATCTTTCGTTGTTATTATTCCTATTAATGATGTTATTTAGATGTAGGATCGTATGCACCAATTTCAGTTCATTGATCTGTTCTTTATATATACTTCAATCTAGGTCTAACTAAAGGCTCATACTGGATGAGAAGATTCATCCGAGCCTAAGGTAGGTGGTATATAACTCATTCCTCAATTTCCATTGTTTTATAAATTGTCATGTCGTCCTACTGATTTCATCGGGTGTCATCTGTTGAGTTTATATGTCTTGATTATAGTTGTTAGGACCATGTTTTATGACCCATTACATAATTGTTATTCATAGTTAGTGGTTACATCCACAACTTTAACCACCCCATGTATGGTGAGGTACCATATTTGGTTTTTTAGTGTTTTGACACATTTGATCCACCGTTCATGTGTGCTTGATCATGACCAATCTAATGGTAAGCCTACTTATATTAAATGTATATTGAATTATTGAATGGATTGTACCATATTGATCCACACTTGACTGGCCTATGGTAAGTGTTTAAATCTTGGTTAATCAATTTTAAATGGGAATTGGAAAGTATAATGTATATTTATGACTTAGCCTCTTTTAATGTAAATTAATGTTTAGTTTCATGTTTTAACACCCCTTTACACTTATAGTGAAAGGTATAGGAATGAACCTAATTATTTAAATATGAATTAAATGAATGAAATTGTTTCATGCTTAATTAGCCTTTTCAAACTAATGAAAGGAAGTGGATTGAACCTTATGACATGTTAAACGACATAATTATAATATGGCCTAATTTATTAAATGAATTTAATTTAAGGTTCCTAATTACATATATGGACCTTGACATATTTATAGGAGTGGTTTGAATTGATCTCACCTTGGATTCCCGAGGTAATTCCTTGACCACTCGAGGACGTCATTCCGATTCAAGGATGTTAGTTGCCTTGGTTAAGACCCACCTTGGAACCTGATCCTCGTCTATTAGTGGATGCTAGTATGACACCGTAGGATCCCTCCTTTACTATTATATTATTCCTCAGATATAATCCTTAGATCTATCATGGATTCTATAGAAACAAGGTTCCTTGGTTATATCCTTGGAATTAGCCATTTCTTTTCTCATTTTACCTTGGATGCACTCCTTGGACTCAGTTATATCATCTATTATGGAATTCCTTGGATGATGTTCCTTGGATTACACTCTTACCCCTATAGCTAGGCTATAGTTACTACTAAGTTGGCGACCCTTGAGGTCTAGGTTTCATTGGTTACTACATTGGAACCTTTCATTATTAATATCAATATAGGTTTCTTTGTTAAATCTTGGAACCTTTACTAGTATTGTCATCCTAATGTTAGTGTTGGTTATGCCTCACATGACATAAATATATAAAATAAACTTAATTAATTAATGTACTGGTTATATGTTCAGACACCAACTGAGGTATAAATAAGGTACATGGGTATTTACATTATATTACTACTTTACTTTTCTATATTCATGATTTCAGACTATTGTAGTTTATATTAAATGGACGGGATGTTATAGATATCATTGGTGGTGGCCTACTGAGATTTATCTAACACCCTATCTGAGCGTCATTGGTACCTAGGAACACTATATATATGTAGGTGTTGATAAAGGGAAGTGAGTTTCTTTGGACACTTGATTTATTATTGTAGTAGGATGGAGATGGTAGCAGATGACCGAGATGGAGATTGGGATGGTTATAATAGTTTTTGGATTCCTTTTTTATATTTTTGTATAGCATGATTTTATGGTTCCTTGTATTCATGATTTCCAGCTTTCTAGTGATATGACATAAATCATAATTAGTTGTTGTATATTGTTATCAGTTGTTCCATTTGTTCTTATTGTTATTACTTTAGTCTACTTATATTGTGGCTTCTATTTACATATATTTCTCTCTCTATTTATCTCTAGTTTTATATATTATCCACTGTGATACACTCTGATAATGAGGGCATGGTCTCCCCACAGACACACCTTAGGCCCTTAATTCTAGTTGGAAGCCTCTTATATTTTGGGATATGTGCTTGAGTCCATGTGGTCATCTAGGCTCAAGGCACCTCTAAGTGGAATCTGAGTCTGGGACTTCATAGGGTTTATTTTATTTTGGTCATCGGATGTTATTAACTTCGATTGTTTTTTTTTAGTTTTAGTTTCATAATAGTGGTTTTCATTCTTGTTGGTAGATTCAAATTTCATCATTTTGAGATCATTAGGGGCATATTAATAGATGTTTTATAATTATTTTTAATGGTCTGTTTTCATTTTATAAATATTTTAGTTATGATTCAAGATGAAGAGGTTAGTGATGAGATTTTTTTGGTAATTTTAATGAATGAGGGGTGATGTCTCAATAATTGGTTAGATATTTCAATTAAAATTCAAGAAAAAAACATTATATAATTATTATTTTCCAATATCACCTGTAATTAGGTTTCCTTACTAATCCCTGGTGGAAATTTATGTCATTGTTCATGTAGGTGGTTAAAAACACCCAAACAAAAACATGCTATAATCGATGGGTGAGTATTGTTAAGAAAGTTATTCATTTAGAATAATATCTTTATTATAGAATCATGATGATATTATTTTGATTATATTAATTTTTTGAACCATATTTTAAGATATTTGAATAAAAATTAAAATAATTGAGTGAAAAATTAAATACATCACTTTTGTGGAGGCGGTAGTCTTCATGTATGCATGAGTAACAGATTCATTTTTCATAGAACTAGATGAAGATAAGGAATGTTTTATAATTAAAAAATTATAATAATATTATAAATATCATATTAATTCTTTAAATATAATTTTATAACCATCCATGTAAGTCATTGATAAAAAATAAATCATGTCATTTATGGAGGCAGTAATCTGCACATACATGTGAATTCATCATAATTTATTGAATAGTTTTAGAGGAATATATAAAATAGATATTCTAATACAACCATGTATTAATTTTCAGGTATTTACTCTGTTTATCTTGGTTTTGTATTTATCCTTAAGTTTTCATGGGTATTTTTGGTGAAAATGATGTTTTTATGCTTGATAGCATGTGGCGTGTGGTTGGTGCACGATTTTCCAAATCGTGCACCATTTCCCAAGAAATCGTGCATCCAAGTGACATTTTGGACAGTGGTGAACCACATGGTTAGCGCACAATTTTTTAAACCATGTGAGATAACCATATGGCATGTCCTTCTTGGAAATTGAGGGGTGCATGGTTATCACGTGGTTTGGAAAACCGTGTGATAAAACCACATGACTTGTTTGGGTCATTAAAAATATAAATTTACCTTTGTGCCCTCTCAAATTTTAACCCCAAATCCTCCATTTCCCACCCCATTTGAGCTCTCTGGCCCTAGGATCCTCCCTCTCCTCCTATTTTCCCCCTTTTACTCCCTTATTTTGGTGTATTTAGTGTGGATTCGTTAAGGAAACATCAAGTAAGTGATTTATCCTTTGATTTCTTCCCTCTTTCTAGGGTTTTCTTCCTTATTTCTTGAGTTCCTATTTTCCAATGGGTGTTGGACCTAAAAGGGGGTTAAGTCTTATGTTGCTAAGGTATATATTGATGATTTTTGTTTAATATTTCCTTTATAGGGTATTGTGGTAGTGTGGTTGTGGTTTTTCACCATTTTTCAGAATTTTCCAAGTGCGAGGTAGGTGGTTCCATGGTTTTACATTATTGTATGAGTTTGGATTACTTGATTGGATTTATAAACATGTTCTATAAATTTTTTGTGTGGTGAGAAACATGTTTTGGAAATATTTTTACATGAATATGTGATGAAAATGAGATTTTCAAAGGAAAATGGTTATGTTTTCATGTGTGCCTTGTTTTGGTACTTCTTGGAAGTGTTTTGTGATTTTTTTGAAAGGTGAAAAATGTATTTTTTTAAGGAACTTGAGGTGAGAATGTATTGAAATTAGTTTATTCAAATGAAATAGATTTTATGGAATGTTGTATTCTTTGTTGTGCACCTTTAAGGTGATGTTTGAATCATTTAAATGGTGAGAATCATGTTTTAAAGTGAAATTGGTTTATGTGTGGATTTGGAAAGGGCTTGGGCCTATGGAAATGGTTGAATTGATTATTTGATTTACTTTTAATGTTTTCAAATGGGTTTTATGTATTATTCAAGTTATGGAAAATGTTTTTTTAAATGGTTTTTGTTTGTGTAAAATGGAAAGTGATTTTGGTTATGGAAAATGGTGGTTTCCATGTGTTGTTTGTGAAAGTAGTGATTTCCTTATGTGCTTATGTGGCTTCTAATGTGTTTTTAAAAGTTATGGTTATATGATTTGTGAAATGAAATTTGAGGAAAAAGGGAAACTAGGGTATCTATGTGGGTAAACTATAACTAGTATGCTAGTATTTAGGTAGTGTCAAGGCCCGAATTATTCTAGTGGATTAACACTATTTGACTCAAAAGTGGCTAGGCCCAGATTCACTTAGTATGATTTATGCTTGAAACACTAATTGAACATATGATATGATTGGAGACCACTAGGCCCTTGGTATAGTCCCTCCTAGTCTATTGTGCATGAGAATATGTTGGCATTGTCTTATTATCTAGAGACCACTAGGCCCGTGGGATGGATCCCTACTAGTGTCTCATGTATGGGAAAGTTGTTGGTAGTTGAGTTGGAAGATATTGATCACTGAGGTACAAGGTTCTTAGTGACTCTCTTGTGCTAGATACCCTTAGGTATTTACCCATGGTGATCTCTTGTGGTATTATATATTTTATGTGTTTTTAATCATCAATATACAGTGGACATTATATACCTTATGGCATTGAGGATAGTTTCTTTTGAAAAAATGTTTTATCTTGAAAGAATGTTTTTTTGGAAGTGTTTACTTGAAATGTCCTTTGAAAATTTTTCCAAGTGATTTCATATAAAATGTGCATGTTGATTTATCTTCTAATGTTGTAGCATAGAATATTTTCCTTTGGGTTTAATCCTACTAGGATTTGTCTCACACCCCACATACACCTTTGGGTGTATGTAGACTTTGTTATGTATGACCCAGGTAAAGGAAAGATGTGTCATGGTGATGGTGGTTCTGGTAGCTAGAGAGTTCCACTCGTTACAGGTGTTGGTGATGGTGGCTTGAGGGTGATGTCTCTCATATTTCATAGAGTATTTTGTGATGTTTAGTGGTTCCCATTCTATTTTTGTGATTTGCCTTGTGGTTTAAATTGAAAAACTTTGATTCTAAAAATTGTTGTACCACATTTGGTTGTGGTTATTGGTTATGTGTTGAATTACTTTTGTGGATTCTTTATTATTATATAAATGGGTGAAATCATTATAAAGGTATATTTTTTATACCAAGGTTCTAGTTTCTATCCCATGGGTATCAGGAACACCCTTTAGGCCTTATCTCAAGACAGGTCGGGTATCGGGTTGGATGGTATCCTGGATTGGTTCATAAAAAAATGGTATCAAAGGAGGACTTCCTCTTTTGGGTCTTGATATTCGGGAAGATTCTAGATAGACTAAATCTAGTATTTTTAGGAATTGACATTCTGGTTGTGAGTAGGGCTCTTGGCCATCACACCTCGTGATAGGACTTAGGTCTCCATGGGATATTAGGTTGTGGTTTGAATTTCCTCCATATGAGACATATAGACTGCAAGCTATATATATACATTGGGTGGGGGAGAAGTGTCTTGGCTTGTTATTATTCTTTAAATGGTTTTGTTTTGATTTACATAAGTGTTTGAGATTTGTTTTTGTTACTGCTGAAAATTTTTAGAATATTCACCAATGGTTATTTTCATGGTTTTCTTGTGAATGTTTCTTATTGTTGTAAAATTCCTCCTTAGAGAGTCCCTGTGAAACCAAGGGAAGAGGGAAAAGAGAGTTATCCTTCGCCAATTGACTAGAGGCTAGTGGAGGCAGTGGTTCAGGATGTCCAAGATTTGGGAAAAGGAGCAGGCTCTGGTCCTGGTTAGGTTAGGGAAGCCGAACTAGGTCCTAGAAAGGATAAAGTTTAGGAGTTCCTCAATAGAAATCCTCCCTCATTCTGGGGTAATGTGGAACCTCAAGAAGTAGAGGAGTTTCTTGAGAAGATAGAGAGAATGTTTGAATTTCTTGATACTCCTGAGGCTATCAGAGTGAAATTTGATTTGTTTCTATTATAAATTTCCAGCCATAAGTGGTGGGACTTAGTGGTTCAAGATAGAAAGCATGATCGTATGGGATGGAAAGACATTAAGTTTGTTTTCAATGAGTATTATTCTCCCGAGGTTTTGGTTTACGCCAAATCTTGGGAGTTCATATAGCTTATTCAGGGAGATCAGTTCATGATGGAATATGTTAACCACTTCATAGAGTTGGTTCGGTATTCAATTGAGATCATTTATAATGAGAAAATGAAGGCTCATAGGTTTGAGAAGGAGTTTTGACCAGAAATTATTTCTCAGGTCTTTCTATTCAAACTGAAAACCTATGTTGAAGTGGTTGATTGTGCTTGTATGGTGGAGATTGATTGTAAGGGGAAGTATGTTTCCTTTGGGTTTATGTCAGTAGTAGTTAGTGGTAGTTCACCTACGAATAAAATGAAGGGGGGTATGAGAATAGGGGTGGTGGTGGTTCAGGCCATCCTTCTCAGCTATCTTTGTTTGTGGCTTCAGGTTCAGGGTAAATGGTGTGTCATCAGTGTGGAAAAGTGAGACACAAGTGATCTATGTGTTTGTTACCAACTAGACCTTTTCATCATTGTGGATATTTAGGGCACTTATAGCAGTTTTGAAAGGAGTCACCCCCATGTCAGAGTGGTGCTGGATCTGTGGATTCCAGGGGGATGTCGGCTCATCCAGAACCTTCCATGATAGTGGGACCTCAATTTGGTGGTTGTGGCGACAAGGCTGGATATTCTTTTGGGAAGAGTCAGTTCAAGGAAAATGTGTAGGTTAGTGGTCATTCTTAGGCTTAGGATGATACAAGGAAAGTTCATGTGGTAGATAGAGTGCTAGTGGAATCAGATACAGGTCCATCAACAGTTTGAGGTACCATTCTTATTACATCATATTTAGTTGTTGTTATATTTGATATTAGTTCATCTATGTCTTTTATTTCTACCCATATTGTGTATGTGCTGAAGTTTTCAATTTATATTATGTATTATGTGATGGATTTGGTAATACCTCTTGATAAGAAGTGAGATAAGGGTTTCAGGTGTTTGTCTTGTGCACTCACCATGTTAAGGGTCAAGTTGGTATTTGATTTTATGATTTTAGAGATATACCTCTTTGATGTAATCCTTGATATGGATTTGATGGTGTGATTCTAAGAGCACATTGACTGTTATAGGCGGTGATTGAGTTTTTTGGAACCTGATGGGAGCACCTAGGTTTTTCATGGAGAATGGGATCCTCGATCGGGTCGTGATGGACCTCCACTTCTGGAGTTGGGAAATCTTATTTATCAGATCTCATTGCTCATGTTGGAGGATGATATTAGGTGCTATGAGAGTGGATTACCTCCTGTGGTGGATGATTTCTCATAGGTATTTCTAGATGACGTTTTAGGCTTTCCTCCATAGCGGTATGTGGAGTTCTCTATAAATTTGGCACTGGGACCATAGCTGATATCTCTTCCCCCATACCATATGGACCCCACATAGTTAAGGGAATTAAAGGTGTTGCTGGACAATTTAGAACCCAAATGATTCATTATCCTGAGCATCTCTCCTTAGTTTTCCCTGGTTTTGTTTGTGAAAAAGGCCAACGGATCTCTCCAGTTGTTCATTGATGACGGGAAGTTAAATAAAATGAGGATTAAGAAATAGTATCCCTTGCCCTACAATGATGCATTTTTTGATAAATTAAAGGGGTTGAGGTGGTTTTCTAAGATTTATTTTTGTTCCAGGTATCATCAAGTTAGAGTTAGAGAGGTGGATGTTCTGAAAACAGATTTTTGAAGCAGGTGCGGCCATTTCAATTACTTGGTCATGCCTTTCGGGTTGATGAAAACTCTAGAGTTATTTATAGAACTTGTGAATAGGGTTTTTCATTAGTACCTTGACTCCTTTGTTGTGGTATTCATGGATGAAATCCTGGTTTATTTTGGATCTGAGGAAGAGTATGATCAGTATTTGAGAATTTTTTTGGGCACTCTTTGGGATCATTGCCTCTATGAAAAGTTTTCAAAGTGCACCTTCTGGATCAGGGAGGTGAATTTTCTAGGTCATGTGATCTCAAAGTGATGAGTTTCAATGGACCCTAAGAAAATAAGTGTAGTGATTTCATGGGATCTTTTGAGGAATGTCTTTGAGATCAGGAGTTTTCTAGTCCATGTAGGTTATTACAGGAGGTTCGTTCAGGATTTTTCCTGGTTGGATTCATCCATGATGGCACTTACCTGAAAAGGGGTAAAGTTCAACTGAAGTTCTGAATTCTAATCATCCTTTGAGGAGCTTAAGAAGTGGTTGACTACCACTCCTGTTTTGATATTTTCTATGTTTGGAAAGGGTTATGTGGTTTATTATGATGCCTCAGGTATGGGTCATAGTAATGTGTTGATTTATGATGATCATGTGGTGGTGTATGGCTCTCGTCAACTCTGACCACATGAGACAAACTATCTAACCTATGACCTAGATTTATAAACAATGATGCATTCCTTAAAGTCATGGATTCATTGTCTTTTTGGGAATAAGTTTTTGGTTTTTTCTGATCATAATAGTTTAGATTATATTTTTTTCCAAAAAAATTTTAGCTTGAGGAAGCTTTATTGGGATGAGTACCTTTAGGGGTTTGACTTTGATATAGTTTATACCCCAGGAAAAGGTAATGTGGTGTAATATTTTATGAGAAAAAAATAAGTGTAGGTTCTAAAGAATTCCAGTGATTAGTGGAATTTTATGGGGATCTTTTCTTGGATGCACTTAGAGACCAAGGAGCGTAATGGAGGTGCATTCTTGGATTGCGTGTAGTTGACACCTTCCCTCCTAGAATTGATTTAGCATGATAATCCAAATGATGAGTTGTTACAATGTTCTTTGCAGTTTCTTCATAGTGGGGAAGAGCCCTGTGAGTGGTTATTGTCTTCTGAGGGAGCTTTGTGTTTTAGAGGTTACTTTGTGGTACCTTTTTTTATTAAAGGTAGTGATGTAGGATATCCATCAGTCTCAGTGGGGCATTCATCCTGGATCCACCAAGATGTTTTATGATGTGCACTAGTAGTTCTGGTGGCCTAGTATGAGACAGGATATAGCTGACTTTGTATTACTGTGTTATACGTGTCATAAGGTTAAAGCAAAGCATCAGAGACCTTCCATTTTTCTTCAGCCTCTACTCATTCCTACCTGGAAGTGGAATAATATTCTCATGGATTTCATTGTGGGATTACCTCATACACCATATGTGATTAATTCTTTTTGGTTTTTGATTAACCATCTAACCAAGTCAACTCACTTTATTCTAATCAGAGGCTCAGCCAAGGTTGATGAGCTGGGCAGGTTGCATGTTCAAGAGGTTATGAGGATTTATGGTGTGCCATAATCTATCATTTCTCACAAGGACCCCCATTTTACCTCTTGGTTTTGGTAATTCCTTAAGAGGGTAATGGGGTAGCATGTCAAATTGAGCATGGAATACTATCCTCAAATGGATATTCAGACAGAGCAGGCAAATCAGATTTTGGAAAACATGATCTGGGCATGTGTTTTGGATTTTGGTGGTTCTTAGGATATCCATTTGGTATTAGTTGAGTTTGGATATAAAAATTTCTACCAATATTTGATTTGTATGGCTCCTTTTGAGGTTATTTACATTCGACCATGTTAGTCCCCTTTGTGTTAGGTTGAGGTGGGTGAGACCTCATTATTGGGGTCGAGCCTTGTGTAGGAAATGTTTGAGAAAGTAAAGTTGATTAGGTAGTGGTTTTTAAAAGATTAGATTCATTATAAGTCTTATTCCTATTAGAGGAATCATGATTTATAATTTTATGTGGGTGACTAGGTGTTCCTGAAGCTGGCACCTCACTTGGTCCATTGTCATTTGGGTAAGTAGGTGAAGATTACACCAAGGTATGTTGGGCCTTTTGAGATTACTAAGAGAGTTATTAAGGTGGAATATTGGTTAGATTTTCCTTCCAATTTACATCTATTCGTGATTTTTTCTATGTCTCATGGTTGAAAAACTATAACATAGATCTATCCCATGTGTTGAGATGGGAGGAGTTAGAGTTAGAGTCCGATCTATCTGTGTTTGAGCAGCTAGTGCGGATAATGGATTCCTAGGAGAGAGTGATTCATGGTAATTCTATCATATTGGTCCAAGTTCTATGGAATTATGGTTTTGATGAGCATGAGACTTGGGAGAGGAGGTCTTGGGTTAAAAAGGAGTACCCATTCTTGTTTTTGGATTAGGCTTTGAGATGAATTTCCAAGGGCATAAAGTTTTCATAGTTGGGAGAATTTTTAGATTTTTGTATTTATTTTCATGTATTTATTCTATTTATCATGGTCCCATATTTATCCTTGAGTTTTCCTAGGTTTTTTGGTGAAAATTCATGTTTTTTTTCTTGATAGAATGAGACAAACAGTTGGATCATGGTTTTCCAAATTGTGTGCCCTTGCCTAGGAAACCATACAGCCAAGTGACATTTGGGGTAGTGGAAAATCACATAGTTAGCACACGGTTTTTCAAACCCTGTGCGATAATTTTATATAATTTCCTTATTAGACAGTGATGGGTTCACAGTTTTAAAAACCATGAGTGAAAATTATGTGACTTGTTCAGGTCATTAAAAATATAAATTTTCCTTTGTGACCTCTCATATTTTAACCCCAAATCCCCAATTTCTCTCCCTATTTGAGATCTCCAGCCCTAGGATCCTCTCTCTCCTCTTATTTACCCCCTTAGACTCCCTCTTTTTGGTGTATTTGGTGCGGATTCAACAAGGAAACATCAAATAAGTGATTTCTCCCTTGATTTATTCCCTCTTTTAGGGTTTTCTTCCCTCTTTCTTAAGTTACTATTTTCTAATGGGTGTTTGACCTAAAAGGGGGTTTGATATTATGTTTTTGAGGGAGATATTGATGATTTTTTTTCAATATTTCCTTTATAGGGTCTTGTGGTGGTGTGGTTGTGGTTTTACATAATTTTCCAGAAGTTTCCAAGTGTGAGGTAGTTGGTTCCATGATTTTACATTATTGTATGAGTTTGGATTTCTTGATTGGCTTTATGAACATGTTCTATGAACTATTTTTTGTGGATAGAAACATGTTTTTGAAATATTTTGACATGAATATGTGATAAAAATGGGATTTTAAAAGGAAAATGGTTATGTTTTCAGGTGTGCCTTATTGTGGTACTTCTTGGAAGTGTTTTATGATTTGTTTGAAAGGTGAGAAATGTGTTTTTGAAGGCATGTGCAGTGATAATTTATTGAAATTGGGTCCTTCAAATGAAATGGATTTTATGGCATGTTGTCTTCTTTGTTGGGAACCTTTAAGGTGATGTGTGAATCATGTAAATGATGAGAAGCATGTTTTAAAGTTAAATTGATTTATGTGTGGATTTGGAAAGGGCTTGACCCATGGAAATTGTTTAATTGATTATGTGATTTACTTATAATGTTTACAAATGGGTTTCATGGATTGTTAAAGTTATGTAAAATGTGTTTTCAAATGTTTTTTGTGTTTATAAAATGGAAAGTGATTTTGGTTATGGAAAATGGTGGTTTCCATGTGTTTTTTGTGAAAGCAATGATTTCTTTGTGTGCTTATGTGGGTTAAAATATGTTTGAAAAAGTGATTATTATGTAATGTGTGAAATGGAATTTGATCACAAAGGTAATCATTGGTATCTATGTGGTTAAAGTAGAACTAGTACACTAGTGTTTTAGAAGTGGAAAGGCTTGGATTCTTCTAGTGGATTGAAACTAGTTGGCTTGAAAGTGGCAAGGCCTGGATTAACTTAGAAAGATTTATGCTTGAAATACTAACTAAACATATGATATGATCGGAGAATACTAGTACCTTGGGATGGTCCCTATGAGTGGATCATGCACGAGGACATGTTGGCATTGGCTTATTATCTAGAGACCACTGGCCCCATGGGATGGATCCCTCCTAGTGACTCATGCATAGGAAATATTTTAGTAGTTGAGTTAGAGGATATTGATCACCGAGGTATGAGGTTCTAAGTGACTCACTTGTGCTAGCTACCCTTAGATATTTACCCATAGTTCTATCTTGTGAAATTATATATGTTATGTGGTGTCGATCGTCGGTATACGGTGGACCTTGTGTAACTTGTGGAATTGAGGCTAGTTTGTTTTAAAAAAATGGTTTATCTTAAAAGAATGTTTTTCAGGAAGTGTTTACTTTAAATGTTCTTTGAAGATGTTTCCATTTTCTTTCATATAAAATGTGCATGTTGATTTATCTTCTAATTTTGTAGCATGGAATCTTTTCTTTTGGGTGGCATCCTACTGGGATTTTTATCACACCCTACATACACCTTTGGGTGTATGTAGACTTTGTTATGTATGACCTAGGTAAAGTCAAGATGTATTGTGGTTATAGTGGTTTTGGTTTCTAGAGATTTCCACTTGTTATAGGTGTTGGTGGTGGTGGCTTAAGGGTGATGTATCTCATGTTTCGGAGAGGATTTTGGGATTTTTAGTGGTTAGCTTTTCATTGTTGTACTTTGGATTGGGGTTTAAATTGTAAAACTTTGATTCTGAAAATTATTGTACCATATTTGGTTATGGTAATTGGTTATGTGTTTCCTTACTTTTATGGGTTGGCTATTGTTATATAAATGGGTGAAATCATTCCCAGATTATATTTTTGATACCCAAGTACTATTTGTTGGCCCATGGGGATTGGGAATGCCCTTCGAGCCTTGTCTCGGGTTGGGTCAGGTATCGGGTTGGATGGTATCCCGGATTTGTTCATGACATATTCCATTTATATAATAACATTTAAAAATATCAAAAATACTTATGTTATCATTCTTTCATTGATATAATAGGTTTTAGGGGGTATAATAAGAAAATAATTATTAGAGCTCCATTGAAAACATTACTTAAACCTTTGAATGTTCTCCCTTGGGTAACCCCTTAAGGATCGTTATCATGGAATTTTGGAAATACCAAGGATTCTAGGATATGTGAAGAGATTTTATGAGATACCAGGTCTATGTTTTTATAGATATAATTCTTTATAATTATTTTATAAAAGGGTGGAAGTGAGCTCCTTTTATAGGTAAGGAAATGAAATTTTTTAAATAAAATATTTTAATATAGAGAGAGCACATGTTTAGATAGAAAGTGGATCCAAAGTGGAAAATAATGGTTTGGATGATGATGGAAGGTTTATAATCCATCAACCATTCATTTTAACACAAATTTTAAACATGTTTTTATGTCTTTTACTCTTATAATTTTTACTTTTATGATTTTTTATTTTTATTGTGGTAATTAATTTTTACCAAAGAATTTTAATATTAATGCCTAGAAAAAAAAGGTCCTTATTGAATAATTTATACCTACGGATTTTAAATATTAAATCAATTTATAAAATAAAATTTATATTTTTAATAAAAATTAACTTTAACATTATCACATGTAATTTGTAAAAACCTTTTTTTATAAAAAGTGTATTTTTAAGTATAAATGTTTGGTTTGGGAAAAAATTACCAATGTCGTTGATTTTAATGAAATTAATTGGTTTATAATTAACCAATAGATAATTTTTTTAATTTAAAATAAATTCAAAACCTAATTTCACCTAGTGAAAACTTAATTGAAAGATAAAGACTAAAAATATCTAGAAAATTATTGCTTAAATATAAAAATATTAAGCATGGGTTTTCTAAATTAAACATAGTATTTATAAATTCAATATTTCACTTCATAAATACCATTTTTATCATGATAATTCTTTCTTAGTTTTTAATTTATACTCTCTTCTTTATATGGTTATAAATTTCAGGATTTTAGTAAAAAATAAATTTTTCACTATTCACTATAAAATCAATTATTTTAGAAAAAACTTAAAAAAACTCTAATATAATTTTAAAAATATTGATAAAAAATTGTTTTATTTTTGTAAAATTTAAATTAAAAAAATTAATCGTCAAATGAAAATATAAAATATAAACAAAAATTCTTTTGTTAAAAAATGTCATTTTTAAATATTATGTGTTCAAAATATTATTTCAAACTAATTTCCAAATGAAATTATGTTAATATATTAGTTAACATATTTAAATATTATATATTATCATAAAAATCATTTAAATATTTTTTATTTAATCTATTAATACTTTAAACAGTTAATTGATAATGAATAATACTTTTAAATATTAAATCATATTAATTACCTATCCTCTAAATGTAGGAATTTTTAATTGATTAATAAATTTTTATTCTTCATAGGTTCTATTATTCTTATGGTTTTTATAAATATTCATCAAATTTTTCATGACTTGTTTTATTTTGTCATTGCATGTGAAACAAGCTATTAAACATAGTATTAATTTAGAGAGAAATATATTCACAAATCACTAGGTGTTACAAAGAAGGTCACTAACCTATATCATGGGGATCATATAGATAAGAGTGGGGGAATTAATTTAACCTTCCCACACTTCCTACATCTCATATATAGATTTGTAACAACTAATTCCATGACACAGTTCGCCTGAGCTTTCACTCGAGATGCCAAACAATGTTGTGGTCTACCTCTTCATGAGACGTTGGCTTCACTCCATAATTATCCTCCTCAATTTTCACTAGAAAAATGTATTTATCAACCTCTTATGTCACTAAATTTCTTAAACCTATCTCACTGATGCCACACCACCCTTGTTCGGGTTGGCCGCTACCTCCTCCGACGTCTTCTTCCAACGAGCATTGAATTATTTACACCTCCCCTATACTGACCTCTATACATTCCCTCAATATAATTTTAAATAGATAAGGATGGTTTCCAATCATCATACATGGGAGGGTATATTGGGAGATATTATAGAGATATATAAAGAGGATATATAAGAGGAAAAAGAGGGTTTTGGGATTGATTTTTCACCACTCCAATGACACTATTAGTTTCCTCGTTGATTTTTTACAATAGAAAGAACAATATTAGGGTTTAAATCTCTATTAAATCAAAGAATAGGTTTTGAAAACACATTAATAATTATAAAGATGAATAAATTCCACTAATTATGAAATTAATGGGGGTTCTAATATCAAAATCAATAAAGAATTCACAAATAAAAGGGTATAAAAAATCATGATTCCCTACCTCATAAATGGATTATTTTTTATGAAGATCATGTTTGTTTCATTTGTTGTTTTTTATTGAGTTGATCCATTCTCAGATATATGGGTTTCTTTGATTCCCCTAATTCTTCTCCAATGATTCTACTATCTAATAATAATACTCCAATCCTAGATTTTATGTGGGCATTATTAGGATTATATAATATGAAGTTTTAATAGGAGTTAATGATAGGTCAAGGGATTTAATTACCCTTAAATGTAATAATAAATTAATATAATAATTTAAATTTTATGAAATTTAATCTCTATATAAAATAAAAGACTTATGGAATATGATGAAAACAAAACCCCTATGTTAAACCTCTTATTCTATACTCAATAATGTTCTTGAATTTTTCATTTAAGGCTCCATCATGAGGAAATATTCTTATTACTTAGAACATATTTGGGAAGTGTAAAAATAATATATGATACTTCAAATATTATTATCGAGGCCCAACTAAACTCACAACTCCACATTGGCCCAACTCAAGGGTTGACACCACAACCCAAAATCAACAAAACCATCAGATAATTTTTTGAGGTTTTTTTCTAGGATAAAATTAAAATTTTACCCATGTAAAGGTCTTGAGACTCTGAAACATAAAATTGAGCTATGTCTTTTCTATAAAAAAAATATATTCACTAAATTATTCTAACATTAAAAACTTTTCATATTCAAAATAAAAACAACTAGTGTAGCTAAACTAGTAATCTTATAAAAATATTTAATAGAAAACAAGTCACCTTATCACACACTTCCTTTATTTATGGAGGATCAAGCTCTAAGAAAACTTCATATACACATGCTTAAGAAAGAAACATCCACTTTAATCTCTGGTGATATTGAATCTTTTACATCTCAAAGAATTAACATTAAAGAAATATGAATATTATCTATATGATTCTTTCCAACCCTCAACACCCAAAAATTATCTTTAACTGGTCATCCTAACACATTGGACAAAATGAATCCACGAACCACTAGAATATGTCTTGGAATTGTTCATTACTAAAGTCATCTCTGGTGGGAGAACTCCTCTCACCAACTTTGGAGACCATTCTAGATGGTTGTTTCATGAGAAAAATCCATCTACCCCTCACTAAAACATTGAAAATTTTACCATATTACTTACTAAAAATAGAAGAGTCTTCGGGATGCACTTTGTCATGTTCAACATCATATTCTCTTCCCTTTCTATCTAGAAATGACGTAACACAAATGTATCTATATCAAGAAAAAATAGAAACATGGGACTTTCTCCTATAAATATATATAAATATTCATGGGAATCATCCATTAACATCCCCATATATAACTTTCTTGGACACAGTATCTAGGATAACTCGGTAGTGTTGTTTTTTCTCTTTAATAAAATCCATATACAAGAACATTAGGTATAATAATAACATTATAAAACAACTCTCTATCACACTACTTCACTTTGAGTTGATGAATCCATCACAATACAAAGTGAAACATCCTAGTCATTCATATGACCCAATCTATCAGATTCATACCCCATGATAATGTCTAACCGAGTAATAAAAAACCACAACCTCTCAAGGAAACTCCATACTATACTTCATAGCAGTAATTTAATAGTGCTAATAATGTCTATAATGATTTAATAGAAATAATATAATGATGTTTGTTCTCTGTAATGGTAGTCTCTAGTCAGTAGGATGATGGATTTTGATTTTCTAAGAATGCGCCTTACACGTCGGCATCTTCTCTGGATCTCCCAACCATTGCTTCAGCTTCAGAATCCACTTCATCTCATATAGTCTCTCTGATCCCCTATGATTTTTCCAAAAGTAGGCCTCCTCCTTCCCTGTCATTCAAAGAATCCCTCTATCAAAACCCCTTCAACCAGAATGGTTTTTCATCTTTCAAAGAGGTTTCTCAGGGATATAAATATCTCTCAAAAGATATCCACATGGTGCTCAATATACCTAATATATATTTTAGTAGATAAATAGATCATCTATAATGGAATTTGGTAGTGAGATTCAGGATCAAAAAATCTCTGGTTCCACTATTCCAATGCTTTTTTAGTTTGTGGAGTTTGGATTCCCAGGATAGGGTTTCAGTGCATAATTGAAAATATTTCTGAATTGTGTTGTCTTCTCATATAGACTTCATCATAGAGTGGTGTAACATCCCTCATTCATTTGGTCACTAGATGTTCTCTGTTTTCCACTGGTATATGGACGTTCATCTGGGTAAAGACTCCTCCATGGCTACAGTGTGGATTTCTTTACCTGGTTTTCTCCTTCCTTTCATGAACTATGGTTTCACTAGCGATATTGAAAATACCCTAGGATCTTTTATTTAGGTCAATGAGAGGTCCCTCCACCTATAATATGCATAAATAGCTCTTATTTTCATGGATATGGATTTAGTGCACCCTCTTCTGACCATGATTTTTCTAAGGGTTGAAGGTATGTCGGATCGGTCCCAGTCTCTGGTGTATCCAACCCCACTATTCTTCCACTAAAGCTGCCACATATAAGTCCATTCATCCCCCAAATGTCGTAAATCCTATTAGTAGAAGATTGGTCATGATCAGGTGAAGATCCACCATAATCTTAAGATCTCTCTAGCGGAACCCAATGCTATCCCCTCTAGATTTTTTCTAGTCCCATGAGATCATGGGAAGGGAATGATTCTATAATATTCTTCCTTAGATATGGAATCCTCTTCTTCTCACATGAATAGTCAACCAGTAGTGTCGGTCCCCCCATGTATATATTTGGTTCCACTCAATTTCTAAATAGATTTCTTGTTTCATAATGCTAGGATTCCTCGACCCTTATAGTTGATAACTTTAATTCCTAGGGAGAACAGTGTTTTATCACAGGTCACTCCCTCCCCTCTTCATCTCACCATCAAAGAGATAGAACTAGAGGATAATTCTGACACACATATGTAGGTTTCTTCACTAGTTATAATCTCACCTTCCAAAAAAATGGTTGCAAGTTTCTCAAATCCCCCTCCTATAGAAATCTAACCTTCTACTCTGAAGTATCTAGTGACTAAAATTCATTATCCTACTTCTCTGATCCACAAAATCCCATGTGAAGTTTGGACCAAATCATAGTTGAAACCCAAAACCAAAACCAGGTCTTCAAAGTAATTCCAGAGCTATAAGTCTAGGGAAAAATCCAAACATCTCTTCCATCAATGATTAACCTACTCATTTGGAATGCCCGCGTATTAGGCTCTTGGGTAAAATTAGATTTAATCTTCAAAGAGATTAATATTAACATTATATCTATGGTTGTGGTGTTTGAACATAAACAAGATCCCTAAAAATTCAAGGAATGTTTTTTATCATTTGAGAGTTCATGGATTCTTTAATGGTTTCCCCAACAATCCGCACATATGGTTATTCTATAAATCTGTTGTTTTAGTTGGAATTATCTCTTCATCAGATCAATTTATCAGAACAAAAATATCAGTTAGAGTGAGAGATATCATATTATCGGTTGTTTGTGCCAAATTTGATGCCTAATCTAGGGATTCTATCTAGGATAAATTGGTCCCTATCAACCCTAGTGATTTTTCATGGCTGGTTGGAGGATACTTAAACATTGTGTCCAGTCCAGAGGAGAAAAAATGTAGTGGTTCCTTCTCCATAAGATCAAGACAAGCCTTTGCGACATTCATAGAAAGCAACAGGCTAATGGATTATGGCTTCTTAAGAGATCATTTCACTTCGTGTAATAATCAGTGAAAGAATAGGTACACATGGAGTCATCTTGATTGATGTCTAGTAAATGGAGTATTTCTATCTTCCTTCCTTGATTTCAAAGTTACTTGCCTAGTTTGAGGTCTCTCAAAACAATCACCTTAATGCATCATCCTGAATTCTAGATATTCTAATGAGGATTTTTTTCCCTTCTCCTCCTCATGGACTGATAAACCAAATTTCCTATAAATATTGAGGAATTACTGGGACCACTCCTTTAGAGGTAACCCCTAGATATATCTTCATAATAATCTAAGGCATCTTAAATTACAACTTTACTCTTGGGTCAAGAGTCTCCCCATAGGCAATCAAGACCTGGAGGCAATTAACTAGGACATCCAATTGTTGGAGTCGAGCCTGGAGAATGTATGGGATGGTGTTGTTTGTGGTGAATTGAGACACAAGAAATACTCCTTATATTATTTTTTATTGAAGTGGGAATGAATTTCCCATGAAAAGTAAAGAGTAAAATGGCTTCATGAAGGATATAGGAACACTGGGTATTTCCATGCTTGTATCAAAGGGAAACGCAGACACATGAATCCCAAATTGCTTCTGGAGGATGGATACTACACTAATGAAAACGATTTTGTTGGAAACATGGTGGATAATTACTTAAAAACATTACCGGTGTCTCCTACCTAAGAATGGTGGGTGGTTATATAAGGGGATAAACTGATCTTTTTGATTTTATCCCCTATTTTTTTATTGAAGAAGTGAATGTGAGGTTGAAGGATATACCAGATGATGAAGAAATTCGTGAGGTAGTTTGTTCCATAAACCCTGACAATGTTCCTAGCCTAGATGCTTTCCCTTCTTCCTTTTATAGGGTCTCATAGGATATTGTTAAGAGGAGTATGATCAGTGTAGTGTGGGACTATTTACAAGGTGGAAATTTCCCCCGAGTGTCCTATACAACCAAAATTGTTTTAGTGCCCAAGGTCAAAGATCCTCAGTATTTGAATCATTATCATCCCATTATCATGTGCAATATACCTTATAAATTCATTTGTGTAATTCTTAACAAAAGGCTTGCTCCCTTCCTTACAAACTGGGTGGCTGAGGAACAACATGGGTTCATGAAAGGAATATCAATCCAAGGTGCTATTTCCTTGGCCCAAGAGGTGATTAATGACATCAACTTGAAGAATTTTTGAAGAATTTTGGCCATCAAACTAGACATAAACAAATCCTATGATATAATTGAATGGTGATTTATCAAAAGGTTCCTTGCACGTATGGGGATTTCTGTGTGGTTCATCACTCTTCTCTTCCATTTTTTTAGTTCTCCATGGTTGTCTACTTTATTCATGGGAAAAAAATTTGGGTTCTTTAAAGCTATTAAAGGATTGAGAGAGGGAGATCCCCTATCCCCCTCCCTTTTTATCTTTTTTTAATATGTCATCAGCTGATACTTTAATCACTATATAGTTGTTGGCAAGGTTACCCCCTATTATAATAAGCAATTTATTAGGGGTATCTCCCATATCATGTTTACAGATGACACCATGCTCTTCTTTAATGGTAGTAGAAGATCTATTCAGGGGGTTAATGAATCCCTAGAGGTTTATTATGCTTGGATCATCCAAGTTATCAACTATGAGAAGAGTAACTTTTTTTCTTAATAATTTATTGGATATGAGGACATGGGCTTTGAAAAATATCCATGTTATGCTCAAAGGTTCCTTCCCTCTAGACTACTTGTGTGACCCAGTTTCCCCTAATTTCTTTATCATCAAACACTTTGATATGGTTATTGAGAAAATCATGGGATGCATACTCAACTGGAAAAAAAGTTCTTATCATTTGGATGGATAATCACTCTGATAAATTTTATCCTTTCTTCCATCCCTATGCATATCTTGTCCACTTTGAAGGTTCCAAGGAAGGTAATTTCCAACATTGAGATTAATTTGATCTCCTTTCTATGGGAAAGCCACTTAGAAGGTAAGTATCATTGGGCCTCTTGAAACAGGCTTTCTAAACCCATAAAATAAGGGGGTATTAACTTAAAGAGTATTTTTGGAACCATGAATGGACTTCATGCCAAAATAACCTAAGAGATAATTGAGGGGAAAACCATGTGGGTTAATCACATGAAAATTATTTATGGTGATGAAGGGTGATTTACTAGAATTAAATACTACAAAATTCAGAAGATGATTCATCCTCATCTGCCTAACCTCCAACAATATACTCGATGGATAATTAATAAGGGTGATATTAGCTATTGGTATCAAAACTGGGCAGGGACAATTCTTGGATTCTCGAGCTTCCCCATTATGAATATAAGATTCAAGGAGGCTAGTGAGAATCCCAAATTCATCTATGACACCTTATATGATAATAAGAGGGGTATATTTTACAGCATCATGATGACTAATGACCTAGAAAAATGTGTTTTCACTGGATCTACGGCAGATACTTTCTCTATCATAGGTCTTCATAAAATTCAATCTGTTTCCTCTCATCAGGATCATTGGGGAGAAATTTTATGGTGTAAGGATATTCCATAGAAGTACAAGTTCCTATTTTGGCATGTATAGAACAAATCCTTTCTAACCGATGAGAGTATCCAATAGAGAGGGATCAGCCTAGCCTCCATATTCCTCTTTTGTAGGGAGCCAAGTTCTAATTCCACTGAATATTTGTTTTTTAATGTTAAATAGGAAAAGATGGTTTGGGGATCATTTGGTCTTTCACAGGGTGGTCTAATCAGGTTTTTACAACTCAATATTTCCTCCACCAGTGGTTCCATGGTGCGGACAGACCCAACTCTTAGTGAAAGGCTAGGTCTCTAATATTTACTTCTGGTTGCTGGATCCTATGGTCATCCAAGAATGAAAACACTAATATACTTCTCTGGGGACCATCACATGTATCATATTCAAAATTAGAAAGTTAATTATGGACCTATCCAGGTTGTGCAAGGATTTGGATATTTCCCCCTCCCTCGTGACTCTACTTTCCTCATGCCCCTCCATCAACAACAGCACTGCATTTTAGAAGAAATGGATCAAATTTAAACCTCCCATCTTGGGGAACAAATTAAACATGGATGGTTCTTATTATATGGGATCTATTCATGGTGGTGGAGTGGTGAAAGACCCCAAGGGTTCATTTGTTGCAGTTTTCTCAGCTTTCTTCAGTAGTAGTGACTCTATTCAATCATAAGATCATGATATCCTCATAGGCATTCTTCTATGTAATCAAAAGAACATTCCTATTAGGAAAATTGAGACTGATTCATTAAAAAAAATATAATGAAGTTTTAGGTAATGGACTTATGCCTTGGTTCATTTAATACTCCACCAGAAGATGCAAGTGACTTATGAAAAACCACATGACCATTATTCATACTTGGCATGAGGGTAATGTTGTGTAAGACTTTATTGCTTCTATATTATCCTAGAATGATTATATCCTCCTCTTTTCTTGCCTTGGTTCCTTCCCTCCTAAGGGGCCAATCTTTGTCCAGAATGATGCTTTTGGGATTCATTATTACAGACCCCCTTAATTTTCTCCTTGTAGGCTCTTAATCCCTTTATCCATTTAATAAAATAAAAAGTCTTTTAGGGTGGTTGTATCCACTCAGTATTTCAGAGGAGACCCTATGACTGAATAACTAAAAAAATATCATTTCACATGACTATTAATTTCATATCACAAAATAATACATTATAAAACCTCATTTTTCAGGGTCTTTGGACATTTGATACATAACCAACTTATTATAAATTACTTTCAAAATATCCTACATATTGTCTTCTCACATGATACCATCTTAGATACATCATAGATAATACTAGTATTCATAACATATGGAATAAAAACATAATAAAGGGTGATCTCAAATGATCATTAAGGGTATACATAATAGATGTCGATAGAATATCATAATTTATAATATGATTACCATGTGTGTATGAGAATATAATAAAGGTAAATGGTTATTATATAATAGAATCATACCTAATAAAACATATATCATAAAAAATGTGTTATGTCATATGAATTTTAGTATAACATAATACATGATTTATATGAGAGTGGAAACATGATTCAATAATCATGATCCATGAACATAGGTACATTGAATAACATAAGAATATGACTAAATCATAATAATATAATTAATACCCTATGTAAAGGGTAAAAACATTCACATCCTAAAGGGTGGGTCTAACTACCTTCCCATGTCATAGTGGACTTGAGCTAACCACCCACATCCCTAAACATAGTAAACATGGACTGACCATTCTTATCTATTCCTAATATCATGAGATAAAAATATTTACCCAATTTATTGGAGGGATATAATGTAAAAACCCAACACATAATGATAAATCACACATATATGTACCACAATAACATGAAAATAGTCATAATTTCATCATATCTTAATTAACTAGTGAAAAGGAAACAAGTATTATAAAAATATCTATAATACATTATCATAATCCATATAGAGAAAGAAGATGGATGGTATCATTGGAATATATTCTTATTGAATCATAGAAAACATTAAAGGAAGTTGAAATTGATGAATAAAACTCATTTTTAATAAAAATAAAATTTATTTTGATAATTTTGAAGAAATATCCATAACATTTTTTGAAATGTTATATTTTAAAATAAAATATTTGATAAAAAAATGGGATAGGATTTTATTTGTAAGACCCTAAAAACATTGATAAGAAGATTAAATATTAAAATCAATTATAAAATAATAAAAATAAGTTCATGTGGAAAGTGTTAAAAAAATATTCTTTTTACACATTTATAAAGAATCAATGTTTACAGAAACAACTATGCCAAAAATGTTAAAATAATATTCATTTTTTATAGAAATTCACATCCATTTAAAATTACCATCATAAATCATATTATTATATATAATTATTTCCATAAAACAAAATAATTAATATGTACATAGAAGAGAAATATTCCTAATAAAAAGAAGAGATAATACTATCTTTACTTACAATTGTCATTTCAGTAGAATTATGAACCAAAGGAAGAAGAAATGGTAAAAATACTTGTAAAAATAGAAATAACTAGAGGATAAAGAAATATTTTGGTTTTTAGGGATAAATTTCAAATATTTTCTCTGTATATGACATTCAAGAAATATAATCTCTATTTTAAAATGAGATAGAAAAGAAACCCTTTTGACATTGGTAACTTTTGAATCAATAGCCCATGTAATAGAAAACCTAATATGTATTTTTCAATTACCTTAATTTTAGGAAACAAATGATAAAATTAATCCATGGTAAGTATTTACACCACACAAATGAAGATAGGTATTGAATATGAATTATATCGCTAATAAAGGAGAATTGAGATAGGAAAACCCTCACCTTGGATTCCCACTTAGTCAAATGTTCAAACCTCATGTATAATCAAATTAATCTTATTAAATAACTTATTCATAGTCTTTTTCATATATATTTAATTTTTTAAGGTCCATTTGTTAACATACATCATTCATTTATTGTATATTTTTTTCTCTCATCGACCGCTTGGGTTTGTTCGGTCAATTCCTCTAAAACAACTTCGGTATGTTGACCATGGCCAAAGGTGTTTTAAAATAATTTTATCATGTTCAAAAATTTAGATATATATGTTATTTATCATTCTAGTAGCCCAGAATTTATAATTTATAATTTTTAATAGGTTTTCAAAAATAGATTCAATGAAATGGGTCTCAGTATGCATCTATTGAGGCAATTGGTTTTTCAATATCCTTTTATTGTTAATATTATATATTTAATACCTATTTATTTTTCAAATATCTTAATCATGTCATAAAAATTATATTTATTCAATAAATATATTTTTATAACTACCCATGTAAGGATATTGTGATAAATGAAATATATCATCCATAGATGTGGTAGTATGAACATAACACAAGAGACTTTCCCATTTTCTAATGAATGGGTTGAAGATAGATTATGGTTATTCTATCAATATAATAATATTTTAGTATAATAGACTTAAATATGTCCTTATATTACTATGGTATAATATATATTTAGGTAGAATAAGATGACTAAAAGAAATAGAAATGAAAATGAGTGATTGAGAATTCCTAACTTAATTATTGGGAAAATCCTTTAAAAATTGGATTGATCCTCTAAACTATGGATTTTTTATGAAACAAAAAACTATATGAAATTTATAGTAGTCGTGGGGATGGATTTTATATCACCCCATAACCTAAAAATCCATAATTACCTGGTTTATAACAAGGGTTTCACTTTCTTAAATTTCGAGGAAGTTTTTGGTTTATAATTTTAAATAATCAGGTAAAAAAATACATAATAATGTATAAGATTTCACACAATATTTAATTATTATACAAAAAAGTCTTTAAGTTTATATCTATATTTTATTCAATACTCTTTTACTTAGTTTAATATGAGTCACCATAGCGGAAAACACGACCTTGATAAAATTTCTACTCATCCTTAAATCTTATAAAAAATATTTAAAATGTTAAATGGGAGATACAAAGCTCAGTAAGGGAAAAAAATTAAGGAATTCCATCTACCTAGTGAAAAACAAAAAAAACATGTTGAAATTTACCATTTTCACAATAAAAATTTGATCATATGAACATAATAATTCTATATGATAAAATAAACCTTTTCTAAAATAAAACATTTGGAACCCATTAGAAAACATAGGAAAAAATACCATTGAATCCTGAGGAAAGTGGGAACTCCTGAAAAAATTCCATTAAAAAATGAACCTTTCACCTTTTAACATTCTTTAACTCAATAAATTAAAATATTTCTATAAAATTCCTTTTCTCAATCATAATATTTGTATCTTGGAGCATAATATTCATAACCCATGTTCACTTGTGTATAGCCTGTTCTAAAATAAAAAAAATCATAGTTTATTTTTTTGATGTAGCCAACCTGGTAATGTAACATCCTCAAAAAAATTAAATGATAATAAAATACCCTTCTTTAATAAATGATAATTTTTTTAATGGAGAAATTTAATTTTTCAATAAGAATCACCCTTTGTTTTTTCTTAAAACACCTTAGAATATTCTATAGAATATTTTTGGAGTCATATATTAACTTAGTGTGAGATTATGAGGTTCATAGAACCTCAACACATAAGAAATAAAAATATTAAATATATTATATTATGTTCATGTGATTTATAAAAAATAATTTAATATCTCCCAAGCGGTGTATTGTATAAGAAATCTGAGACCACCTTTAGGTCCAGGATATGGGGTTTACCCTAAGTGAGGCATAATATTTTTGTGTGTTAGGCATTTTGTAAGATCGCATGTGGGGATAACTTATATAATATTTTTATTATATTATTTTTTGAAAATAATTTAATATATCCCAAATGATTCATATTATAAGAAATCTAATACCACCATTAGATTCGGGCTGTAGGTTTTACCCTGGGCATGATATAACGTTTATGTGCATCGGGTGTTTGGAAACATTACACATGATAATACCTTTTTAATATTTAATTATATTATTATTCTAATTTTAAAAAATAAATAATTGAATATATATCAAATGGTACATCGTATGAGAAATATACATCCACCATTATGTCTGGAGCACAGGTTTTTCCCTATGCAGGATATAACTTTTATACGTGTTGGGTGTTTAGTAACATCACACACGATAATAAATTTTTAATAATAATTCATATAATTATTTTGAATTTAATTAATTAATTTTGTTTTTAATTAAATTCCTTCTTATTCAATGGTTTTTTTCCATTTTTATTACACATGGATGAATTTATACACTTCATCATTAACTTTATTTTGAATCATGAATTAAATGGGCGTTTTCAATTTTTGGTATTATTAATGGTTTTTTTGAAACATTAATGGTGATAATTATTTGAGATAATTAATAATAAAAATAATAATTTCTGTTTTTATTATTATTATTGAGTATGTAAAATAATATTAATGGTGAAAATAATGAAATTTATTTAATAATAATAATAATATATTTTTTATCATTATTATTATTAATGTGAGATATTTAATCATAATAATAATTTTTATTGTTATTATTATTAAATTGGGAAAAAATTATGTGTTGAAAATTAAAATGTGAATATATATATATAGGATAAATATATATATATACACATGTGTAAAAGAGCTTATACACGAGTGGCAAAGGCTCCTACTTGGTATCCAAAAGACCCATGATCAAATTCGGGTAGGGTTGGAATTTCCGAGTTAATGTAGTAGTACTGTAGCAGTTACTATAGCGGTTACTATAGCAGTTATTGTAGCGGTATAACTATTCACTCGATTTGGGCCTACGGGCCACCGAATTGGGCCTTTGGTCCATAGGTACTTTAGGCCCCAAATGCTTTCAGGCAATAGGGCCTCTGGGCCACCACAAAGCAACAAGCGGCGCAAAAAGTGACCAGCCGATTGGTGCAATACATCAGGTAGGAAGTCAATCTTGGTATCAGGTAGCATCACTGAGTGGGCAGCTCGAAAGTGTGATAGGTGCATTGGAACCTATTATATATCCCTCTAACTTCATGGGACAGAGGGGTACTCTTCCACGACATTAAAAAGGGTTTCACAATGTGATGGTTCTTAGTAGAGGAGACAACACATCATGTGAATGGTGATGACCAAATAGGTAAAGAGATGCATCTTGGATGCAGTGTGGCATGGATATATGTAGGAATTTTTGGGTGGGTAGCTCGAAATAGCGATGGGTGCATTGTCACCCATCATCTATCCCTGTACTGAGATGTGGGTTTAAAGAGGGTTGTTCTGCAAAGGTCCCCATGGTGGGGTAGTGCAATGAAACTTCTGATGATAAGGGGGTTGTAGTGAAAAATATTGAGATCATTATGTGAATATTTTCTACTTATATTGGAACTTTAGATCACATGTCCCTCGGGCCATCAAAAATTGTGATGGACCTTCGAACCACTGGGTCTTTAGGTCATGTAAGGGTTACCTCTAAACTGTGTTTAAATTGGGGTTATCTTTCCTTAATAAAAAGGGGGTGTTTCCCACTGCCTGTTAAAAAAATATATATAGGTTATATATATATAAATAATGAGAATAAATATATATGTTTATGAATTACTTTTAAGATATATAAATTATTAAATATGTATTTTAGAGGATAATTAAAAAGAAAACAGATGGAAGTTAAGGGGTGGTGCATGGCATGAGTATGAGAAGGAAAAGATAATTTATTAAAGGTAATAAATTGAATTAAATAAAATGAGATATTATTGATATAAAAATTGACTTGGGTTTTACTCACAAGGAGGAAATATCCCCTTTTATTAAGTAAAAAACCCCTCTTTTCAACAGGGTTTAAAGGTAACCCTTACATGACCCGAAGGCCTAGTGGATCGGAGGCCTGTTATAATTTTTGATGGTCTGAGGGCCCTATGACCCAAAGGCCCAATATGAGCAACCAATCCTCACATAATGATCCCAATATTCTCACTATGACACCCCCCCCCCCCTTATCATCATCTATTTCATTGCACTTCTCCACCATGAGTACCTTCACATAGAGTTTAAGGAGTGGTGCATGGCATGAGTATGAGAGGGAAAATATAATTTATTAAAAGTAATAAATTGAATTATATAAAATGAGATATTATTGATATAAAAATTAACTTGGGGTGCACTAATAAGGAGTAAATTCCCCATTTTATTAAGTAAATATAGTCCTCTTTTAAATTGGGTTTAGATGTAACCCTTAAATGACCCGAAGACCCAGTGGGTCAGAGGCCCATTAGAATTTTTGATGGCCCGAGGGCCCTGTAACCCAAAGGAACAATCTGAGCAGCCAAACTTCACATCATGATCTTAATATTCTCACTGTGACACCCCCTTATCATCAACTATTTCATTGCACTTCCCCACCGTGAGGACCTTCGCAGAACAAACCTCTTTAAACCCACATCTCATCTAGACCTCTACCTATACATGGGTTTAAAGAGGGTTTTTCTATGAAGGTCCTCATAGTGGGGAAGTGAAATTAAATAGCTAATGATAAGGTGGGTACCGTAGTGAGAATATTGGGATCATTATGTGAATATTGGCTACTCATATTGGGTCTTTGGGTTATAGGGCCCTCGGGCCATCAAAAATTTTAATGGGCCTCTAAGTTACTAGGCCTTCGAGTCATGTAAGGGTGACCTCTAAACCCTTTTGAAAAGAGGGATATCTTTCCTTAATAAAAAATGGGTGTTTCCCCTACCTCTTAAAAAATATATATGGGTTAAATGAATAAATACTTATAATTAGAATAAATATATATATTTATGAATGAATTTTAAGATATATAAATGATTAAATATTTATTTTAGAGGGTAATTAAAAAAGGATGGAATTTAAGAGGTGGTGCATGGAATGAGTATGAGAGGGAAAATATAATTTATTAAAGGTAAAAAAAATGAATTAAATAAAATAAGATATTATTGATATAAAAATTGACTTTAGGTGAGCTACTAAGAAGGAAGGTATTCCCATATCATGCCTCATATTATCCCATGTCCCTCTCTCCTCACCTCTAATATCTTCTATTTTTTTATTGTTTTTTTATTACTTTCTCCAAACATCATTCCTCAATATCTTCTCCCATATTGATCAGATTAATGCACTATTGATTCCGTTGGATTCTTCTCAATGAATATAATTTTATTCTTGAGCTTTTTTTAAGGTAGTAAGGTAATTTTTTTAGATTTAATTTAATATTTTTCATTATCAAAGATAGTGATAATTCTAAATAATGACAAAACATGTATAGTTCAAGGAGTTTTTGGAATGTGATCATCTCTCGGTTACGTGAAAACGTGGTTTGAGTGATGATATCCTTTGTAAACCTCGACATTGACTTGGAAAACCATGAGGTAGGAAGTTACTTACCTCTTGGGATCTCATTTACACATGTTTTCATATTTGATTTATGTGTTGGATTATTTGATATCATGATTGATTGTGATCACATGTGGGTGTGTGTGGCCCATGAGACCCGTTGTGATTCCATGAGTGATATTAGTATATATTTTTCCATGTTTTATTTTTATCACATATTGTTATGTTGATTTTATATACTCATGATGATATATTATGTTATTCCTTCTTGTGTGATCACCCTATATGTATGTTACCATGTCTTGGTGGTTGTTGGTGGTATTTGAGATAGGTGGACCATCGTGACATATTTATCACTTAAAGGGGGAGTGTGTTGTTTTATGATGATGGAAATAATAGACTTAGGATAGGTTTGGGGTATGATGTAGCCACAGTGTCATGTTGTTGATGAATTTTAGGTATCCTTGATTCCAAGTACTATTCACATCTAGGTAGCTTGGTTGTGACTAGAGGATGACACATGATGTGATTGACTTGAGGGATAGATAGCGTCAGGTCCATGTTCACACGACACTGTGAGGATGTCGTATCGGGGTAGGTTTGGCTATTACTAAATATTTAGAGATATATTTATATCATCATGTATTTTTCCATGATCCTTGAGACATTCCATGATTATCTTCCCAACATAGAGCTATATCAGGTACAGGTGGGGGTTTGGTGGTGGCTTGGTTAGTGCACTACCGCTTAGTTTTGGATTGTGTGTTTACACTTCCCAATTTTATTATTATTATGGAATAAACTTATTATAATTGATCACACCATGTAAGTACATATTGGCAGTGTCCTACTGATTCTTGTAATCACACTCTACTCAGGCATTTCGATGTGCTTTTAGATTTCATTAGAGACCTGATGAAGGGAAAGGGCCCTATAGTGGATGGTTGAGCAGGTGGATCACGGAGCTGGAGGGTACTGGGACAGACATTGAAGGACCCCACAGTTGTTTCATTAATTATCTACTTTCATTACTTTGGACAACTTTCCACTTTGGGAGCTCTTATTTATATATCATGTATGTCATCTTTAGGTTCTGCATTTACTCTAATTATTTATTCATTCTCTTATTATTATTATTTATCTTTCTTCTTGATGACATGATATAGAGGGTATAGTCTCCCCATTATTCGACTTAGACCATCACTGCCAGTCGACGCCCTCTTGCATATAGGGAGGTACACATGAGGTCATGTGGCATTCCGGCTCAGACCTGGTGGTTCAGGTTTGGATGTTACAAAATAGAATTGGTAGTGATGTTACAAAATGGTATCAAAGGATCGGGATTTGATAACTTATTCTTCTCTTTTCTTGGGATGGAAGAGGATAGATAATAGATAGGATGGTTGGGACTTAGGTAGGGGAACTATGATAGTGTTTGGCCAGAAATGTATAGTGGACCTCCAAGTTTCCATAAAAGTGGAAATTTATGCTTTTCTTTTACCATTGATTAGATTCACCTTTGGTGATGAACATGATGTTTATATGTGATTCATGAGATTTTGGGTTCATTCATGCATCATGACTAGGAATGTAGGTTAACATGTCATATATATTCTTTTTTTGTATTTCATAGTGGTTCATTAATTAAAAGCCTTGATTTTTGCTATCTGTTCGGGATGGTTTCTCTTTGTGTGATATATCTATGTTTCATGTTGTAGTGATATATCTTTGTTGGAATTAATTAGGTGAATTGATCATGTTGTTATGTTGGTATATATATGATAATTGTGACTAACATATAGGGTTGGAGACAAGGGTTAGTGTTAGGAGGTTTATACCTTGGGTTGTAAGTAGACTCCTAGGGAAGCCTTTGTGTGATCTCATAAACTAACTAGGACTTGTTATGTTCCTAATGTTCCTCCTGTTATAAATACATGAAAGTTGGAGTCTGATATTTGAATGCAATGGTATGAGTTGTTCGAGAAATACCGCTGGGGAAACATCTCTAGGATAAGAATTCGATAGAGGGGGAGAATTGTAACATACTAAAATTTTAAAAAAATGATAATAAACCCCCTTCTCTAATAAATGAAACTTTTTTTAATGGATAAATTTAATTTTTCAATAAGAATCACCCTCTTTTTTTGCATTGAAATACCTTAGAATATTCTATGGAATATTTCAGAGTTAAATGCTGACTTATTGTGATATTCAAAGTCCCGTTGAGCCTTAACGTAGATGAAATAAAATATTAAATATATTATATTATGTGTGTGTGATTTATCAAAAATAATTTAATCACTCTTAAATAGTGAATCGTATGAGAAATATGATACCACCGTTATGTCCAGAACGTGGGGTTTACCCTAGGTGGGGCATAATATTTGTGCGCGCCAGGTGTTTGGTAAGATTGCACACAAGGATAACTTATTTAATATTTTTATTATATTATTTTTCAAAAATAATTTAATATCTTACAAACAGTGTGTCATATGAGAAATATGATACAACCCTTAGGTCTGGGATGTGGGTTTTACCCTAGGTGGGACATAACTTTTATGCATGTTGGGTGTTTTGAAACATTGCACGCAATAATACCTTTTTAATATTTAATTATATTATTATTCCAATTTTAAATAATAAATAATTTAATATCTAGTAAAAGATGCATCGTATGATAAACCCAAGCCCACTGTTAGGTCCAGAGGTGGGGTTTACCTTAGGTGTGATATAACTTTTATGTGCATTGGGCATTTGTTAATAACGTAAGATATAATGAATTTTTAATAATTATTCATATAATTATTCTAAATTTAATTAATTAATTTCATTTTTAATTAAATTTCTTCTTCTTAAATTATTTTTTTCCACCATTATTACACATGGATGAATTTAGACACTCTAATATTAACTTTACATTGAATCATGGATTAAACGAGTGTTCTCAATTTTCGGTATTTAATGATGGGTTTTCTTTGAAATGTTAATGGTGACAATGATTGGAAATAATTAATAATAAAAAAAATAATAATTATTATTATTATTATTAACTATAGAAAATAATTTTAATGGTGGAAATGATGAAGGTGATTTAATAATAATAATAATAATAATAATATATTTTTCTTATCATTATTGTTATTAATGTGAGATATTTAATAATAATAATAGTTTTTGTTGTTGTTGTTGTTGTTATTAAATTGGGAAAAACTAATAATCATGAGTGAAAAATTAAAATGTAAATATATATATATATAGTATAAATATATATTTATATATATACATGTGTGGGTGTATATATGTATATACGAATGTGTGTGTGTGTGAGTGTGTGTGTGTCTAACATGTATATAAATGGGTTAAATATATATATATATAATGAGAATAAATATATATATTTATGAATGAATTTTAATATATATAAATGATTAAATATGTATTTTAGAGGGAAATTTAAAAAGAAAATAGATGGAATTTATGGGGTGGAACATGACATGAGTATGACAGGGAAAAGAGAATTTATTAAAGGTAATAAATTGAATTAAATAAAATGAGATATTATTGATATAAAAGTTGACTTGGAGTGCGCTGCTATGGAGGAAAGGCCACCCATCTCATGCCACATATTCCTCCAGTCCCCTCTCTCCTCACCTCCTCTCTCTTCTATTTTTTTATTTTATTTTTATTATTTTCTTCAAACTTCAATCCTCAATATATTCTCTGATATTGATCAGATTGACACGTCATTGATGTCGTTAGATTCATCTTTATGAGTATAATTTTATTCCTAAACTTGTTTTTGAAGGTGGAAAGGTAATTTTTTCAAATTTAACTTAATCTTTTTAATTATCAAAGATAGTGATAATTCTAAATAATGTTGAAATAGGGATGGTTCAAGGATTCATTAGCATGTGATCATCTTTAGGTTGGGTGTGAGCATGGTTTGGGTGATGATGGACTTTGTAAACCTCGGTATTGACTTGGAAAACCATGAGGTAGGAAGTTCCTTACATCTTAGTCTCTCATTTTCACATGTTTTCATATTTTATTTATGTGTTGACTTATTTGATATCATGCTTGATTGTGATTTCATGTGTGTGTGTGTAGCCCATGAGACCTGTTGTGATTCCATGAGTGATATGAGTGTATCTTTTTTCATGTTTTATTGTTATCACATATTGTTATGTTGTGGATATATACTCATGATTATATATTATGTTATGACTACTTATGTGCTCACCTTGTATGTATGTTACCATGTCTTGGTGGTTGTTAGTGGTATTTGAGGCAAGTGGACCGTCGTGACATATTTATCCCTTAGAGGGGGAGTGTGTTGTTTTGAGATGATGGAGATGAATGACCTAGGATGGGGTGGGGGTATGAGGTATCCATGGTGTCACGTTGTGGATTAATTTTTGGTAGCCTTGATTTAAAGTACCATTCTTATTGAGGTATCCTAGTTGTGACTAGAGGACACTGCATGATACGGTTGACTTGAGGGATAGATGACACCAGGTTCATATTCATGCAACACTATGAGGACATTGTACAAGGGAATTTTTGGTTACTTATAACTATTCAGTGATGGATTTTGAGCACCATGCACTGGTCCATGCTCCTTGAGACATTCCACGACTATATTTTCAGCATGGAGCCAAAGCAGGTACAGCTAGGGGTTTAGTGGAGGTTTTGTTAGAGCACTACCACTTGGTTTTGGATTGTGTGTTTACACTTCCAACTTTTTTTATTATTATGGAATACACTTTTTATACTTGATCACACTAGGTAAGGATGCATTTTTAGTGTCCTAATTGGTTTTTTACTCACACCCCACTTGGGTATTTCGATGCCCTTATAGATTTCAGTAGAGACCCAACAAAGGGAAAGGTCCCTATGGTGGATGGATGAGTAGGTGGATCACAAAGTTGGAGTATACTGGGACAGACACCGATAGACCCCACTGTTCTTTCATTAATTATCTTCTTTCATTACTCTGGATATCTTTCCACTTTGGGAGGTCGTATTTATATATCATGTGTTCCATATTTAGTTTCTGCATTTAATTTGATTATTTATTCATTCTATTTTTATTGTCATATATTTCCCTTCTCAATGGAATGATACAGAGGGTTTAGTCTCCCCACTATCAAACGTATACCCTCACTGCTAGTCAGCACCCTCTTGCATGTGGGGAGGAATGCATGAGGTCATGTAAAATTCTGGATCGGACCCAGTGTTTTAGGTCAGTATGTTATAGTTAATATATCTCATTTTTCACCTTCAAATACTATTCAGTCTCCAATGCATCAGGGAGCTATATTAGGATCACCAATCATCATGAGCTATATTGGGCTCACCTGTCGTCATATATACTTATAAATTATCATATCAAGAATAAAAAAAATATAATATTAAAATTTTTCATCAAAAAAAACTTTTAATAACTCAATTTAACCCATATGAAAATTATTTTCCATTTTTATATAATCATAAGGACAAATATCCATTTTCTTTAAAAATTATTAAAATGAAAAATTCCTAGAAGAGAAGGAATATGATATACATTGAAAAAATATGTTAACTTATAGAGGTTGATTGATAATTAATAATTAATATAATATAAAGAAAAGGTGGTTGTAACACCCTGAGTTTTTATGAAATATTTTTTTTCAAATAAATTTAATTTCTTCAATAGCTTGCATTACACACAACACTGAGTTTTAACGAACCGCAATATACTATTAATATTATTATTTAAAAAATACCATTATAACCTAGTCATTAAACTTGTAAGTATGAATAGGAATAAACAAATTTTTAAAAATTTATTATAATGGTTTTATATAAATAATACATATTGATAAAAAAGTAATTAATTTTTAGTGAAGTATTTATATGCTCTGAAAAAACTTTTTTCAAAAAAAATCTTTTTATTGATTTTTGTGAAAAAATAGTAAAACTAATTTTTTCAAATTTTATATAATTTATTTGAAAAAAAACATTTTTGAAATACACATTTAAAAATTATCTTTGAGTGAATTTTTGAGAATTTTATAAAAAGATTATATTTTTAATGAATAGTAAAAATAATTATTTTTATTAAAAACTTCCTTTTAGTTCAACTCATTTACAAGATAATTTTTATTTTAATATGGTTTTAAAAGTAAAATTATTTTTATTATATATAATTTAATTAAATTTATTTCATTTAAATCAATTTCATATTGAATTTTGATATTAAAACTTTCTACACTTATGAAAACATTATCTTTGGAAAACCATTTTTTCGTCACGTCTCTCGGATTAATTTTAAATTAAATTCAGTTAGTTTAGTGAATATAATTTGTAAAAATTGATTATATATTATGAATAATAATAATAATAATTAATATTATATAATAATTTCAAATTAATATTTAGTCAAAATGAATAGTAAAAACAATAAAAATTAATTATTGAGGTTAAGGTTAAAAGGGCTTTACCGAGAGGATAAACTAAAAAGATAAGGTCTAAAATGACCTAGAAACTTGTAAAATTCATATTTTATGTACATATTTATATTTTATATCATCTAAGGTATGATAATGAGACATTTTTTATCCTTATGGAATGTGTAAAACAAGGGTATACCTTTTTCTTTTTAAAAATTCCAAGTGTGTTATCTCCTCCACTTATAAAAGGGAACCCCTGTCCTCTCCTATTCACACATACATAGCCTTTTTTATCAGAAAATACCTACCCAAATCTATTTCTTACATCCCTCTACACATACTAGTGGCATTATTTTGAATATTAATCACTCATAAGAGCTATTTTTGTGCAAAACTAAGAAGGTTTTCTGAAAAAGAGGTGTTGCTCTTAACTAGGTATTTTTGTTTTATTTATTATTCCACCTACTTCAAATATTATCCAAAAATGACGATATAATAACATAATTATACACCATATAATTATATGTTATTATGTTAATTATATAACCCATATCCATCTTCTCTTCTAACAAATGGGAAATGAAACTGTCGATCATGTGTACAATGGACAACCGCCCCGCGAACCGATGTAATTTGTTTTCCATCACTGCCTCTCACGGATGGATATAATGATGTATTTAACAAATTTATATGATATTTATGACATAATTATACTTATATAATTATAATATCACATATACCTTCTTACCTTCCAATATGTTGGAAAATGATAACATCGTTCATGCATGTCTGTGGACTACCGCCTTCACGTAGCGATGTGATATTTTTTTTATTTTATTTTGAAATGGATGGTAATAAGGATATATTTAATTAATACATATTATATATATGATATAAAATTATTCTATAAATATGAATTAATATTTAAATTTCTTTCATTCCATCCATCGATAAAATGGGAATAACGTTCATGCATATGTACGGTCCACCGTCTCCATGAATGATGTAAATAAATTTTTAACTCTGACTTTTATGGATTATTCTAAATATATATAAAGAATATATATTATATTTATTTCATGGATAAAATTATTTTTATTATGAAACCATGATCAAATTAAAATTATTGAAAATACCAAACCAAAACATATATGAATAACAAAGTAGTTATTTCCAGAAACGTAATTTTAACAAGGAATTTTTAATAAATGGGTAATAAAAAGACATAAGTGAATCATATATGGTATTATATATTATTATATTTCTTAAATATATTTATAATAAACCAATATTTATTATACATGCGGTATGAATGTGTATGAATAAATTTGAGACTTCAGGTAAGGGGTTTTTGTCTCAAATTGTCTTTTTTATGATATATGTTATGTTATGTATATATCTTATTTTATGAGGTGTATATATAGCTCCTTTGATATTTTATATCATTAATATATTTATTATCATGATATTTAATGTTTCATTTAATTTTATTCTTTCATGGGTCTTATGATTCAAAAGTTACCAAAGCAAGTAAGGGATTCTCATTTCACTTTTACTTCTACAGGAGACATTTTATATTCACAATTTGTTTTTTATAAGGTGTATATACTTATAATAAATTTATTTTATGATTATTATTATGAAAATTATTTGTATTTAAATATCCATATAATATTCTTTATTTCATGGTGCATATTATTCAAAATTTACCAAAGTCTTAAAACTTTTATGTTACAATTTCATTATTTATCAGGATTGTTTATGATTAAGTTTACAATGATGAAATATTATGGTATATCTCTTGAATTATCTTCAGGGGAGGTTTTTCAGATGGACTGTGGTGATGGGTTTTGCGCTTTGATGTTTCATATTCTTGGATCTGGTTTAGTTGTGATGTTTCTTATTTCTGTGATTCTTCTTATTATGATGAATCTGTTGTGCGAATTTGGTTGATTTTGGTTGGGTGGGTATTCTCCTATGCGGTCATAGGTGCAAGGGTCTATAATTCCATATCTGCTTCAGGGGATTCTTCAAATGAGGTTTAGAGCTAAAGTTTTAATCTGATCATGGCTATTTGGAATCAGACGTTTGAGAGGGTATGGATTTTTCCATCAGTACCAGGCCCATACATCACTGCACGGGATAGCTAGCTGAATAGCGATGAGAATGTGGAAGCTGGACTGATTGTTTTATGCTAGGTAGGGGCTTCCATTGTTGATTTTATTTGGTTTTATGGATTTTTATCCTTCGGAGCATAGTTTTATGTCTTGTGTCCTTGAAGTCATGTCGGGTTCCCCTTCAGCCCTTAAAAGGGGTTTATGATATAATAAATAATAATAATTTTCAGTCAGTCATGTATTGTCTTCATCCCTAGTTATTTTTAGAGAATAAATTTTTTCCTTTCATTTTCCTCTCTTTGAGAACTAAAGAGACCAAAATAATATTTTTTATGAAAAAAGACTTTATTTCTCTCTTCAGTCAAAATTCCATTTTCTTACATGAACATGTTTTCTAAAAATTTTTTAAAGAAACTTTTTAAAACTATTCGATGTTTTCTTAAAGAAATTTTTACCCATGTTTTAATTTTTATAAATAGGTTAAAAGGAATCTTCTTATCATTTTTTTTAATTAGGCAGTTTTGACTATTTATAAAAAATGAGAAATTAATATTTATTTTAACATGTACTATGAGAATGGAATTTTCCACCATCATGGTCACTTGATTATTAGAAACTTTCATTATTATCTTTAAAGTATATTTTCAAATAAAAAAATTCCCTTAATATTTTTTAATTTTTTATATTTTAAAGAAGTTATATCAAAGTGGAGAGGAAATTTACTTCAATAATGTTTTAATGATCTTTTATGGAATTTCTATTCATATATGAGAAAAAAATTGGTGTTTTTTATGTTTTATTGAGGATATAATCCAATGGTACCATTCTGATTTATTCTCTAGATGGTTTGTGTTTATGATTATGATTGTGGGATAATTATTAAAACCATTTATTTTTCCATTGGTTATGCTATGATGGATTGATGAAATGTTTATGAAACCTGATTTATTTTCACTAGTTAGGATATAGTTATATGTTGAATGTTTAATGATTTTATGGCATTAAAATCTATAGATTATGTAATGGTTGGGACCAATATCTCCCTCCAATGCATTGGATAATGATTTATATTTCATGAGATAATTATGGGAAACATGATAATGTGATTGATTTGCTATGGGAAATAGGGTGATGCGCTTGATCCACTAAGTGAAACAAGTTAATGTGCTTGATTCACCATGGGAAACAAATGATGATGCCTAATCCTTTATGTTAGGGGAAACAGGTGAGTATTTTTGATCCACTGTGATTTGATTGTCTCTGTATTTAACCTTGACATATAAAATAGTTTCTATAATTATGATGGTGCCACATTTATATGACATGAACATATGGTTCATGATTTATTTATGATTATTTATCACTCTTATGATGCATGTATTTGAAATTATAATGTTTTATGTCATGACTCATGGTTATGATCTTTGACAAAATGGGTATAAACCTTGTAAGTTGTGTTCATTATCTCATATCCTTATGCTTTTATTAATCCTTCTTATGATCATCGATTGATATCTCCCATGTTTACCTTTACTAAGCGTATGAGTTCACCCATTCAAATGTTTCATTTTCCTAGGTTATGAATAAAGGTTTAAGTAGTGTATGTCTATGAAGTGTGCTAAATGTAATGATATTTATGGGAGATTTTGAAAATATTTCATGAAATAAGAAGGTTGTGTATCTAGTCTCTAAAATACACTAAAAAATTATGGTCCTTGAGTGTATATTAGTGAAACTTAATGAATATTCATCTAAAAATGTAATATTTATGTATTAAAAGCTTTTTTCACTATAGGGATCAAGCTATATACATTAAAAACATTATTTTACGCCATGGGAAAAAGTCAAAATTACCAACATGGTGAATGTTTAAAAGATTCAGTTTTAAACCTTTTTAATGAGCATAAAATGTAGTTAAAATGAATTTTAAAAATAATTTATGTATTAATAATAACATTCTTGTAAAATTTTTAAGAACATGGATATGGAGGATAAAGAGTTTAAAATATTTAAAATTTAATTTTAAAGGAAAATTCCTTACATTACGTCCCGTATAGCTTTGTATGTTCTATAACTTCTGAATAATAAAATTATATAATTTTTCTAAATTATTAATAAAAAAATCATTTTCATTTCACTTATATTATTCCTTTTATTTCATTCATTTCCATGTATTATTTTTTTACAAAAATAGTGGATTTCAAGTTTGACTTTTTGGGGATGTTTGGTTTATAAACTTAAATAACATCGGTGCATTGATTGTGATAAAAATGGTTATGGTTATATTACGTAAAAAATCTTAAACATGTTAAAATTATCATTTTATAAATTAACTACATTTTAAAAATTATCCATGTAAGATGGTTAGAAAAATAAACCCCATCGTTTCATGGAGACAGTAGTCTGGACATATGTTTTAACTATATTTTCATTTTTTAACAGGAGGAAAATAAATAAATTAGATAATATTTTACTTTTACATAATCATAAATATTATATACATGTCATATTTATACATTATATTCATCCTTATAACCATCCTTGTATGGTGTAAATGAAAATTAATCACATCGCTTTGTAGAGGTGGTATTCCACTTGTAGAGATGAGCGACATTATCAATTTACAATGGATGGAAATGGTAAAAATGAAAGTAATATATTAATTTTTAGAATAAAATTTGTTTTATAAATATCATATATATTCATTTTTTTATAACCATTTTACCATCTATATGATCTCGTGATGAAAAACGAAACACATCACTTCGTGAAGGTGGTAGTCTTCACATACAAACAAGTGATGTTTTCATTTCCTATAAGATGTAAAAGGAGATGAAAATAGGTTATAACATAATAATAATAACATTTAATTATATTTAAGATACTTATGTTATTATTTAACCATGTTTAATTATATTTTTAATGATGTATAATAAGAAATAAACATGAAACACTTAGTTAAAAATTATACATCTTCTTTGGAAAACCTCCATTTTTATAAACCTTAAGCCTCTAGGATTGTTATATTGGTGGGAACTGGAACTATAATACATGGGGAGGGATTTGGAGGATATATTTGGGTATGAATTTTCTAAACTATAGTGATCAAAAGTTGTGAGGAGGGTATGATAGGAGGTGACATTTTATAAGTGAGGGGAGTAGCACACTAGCAATTATCCAATGTTTTAAAAAATTATTAAGACATATTAATGATAAAGTAGAACTTAAACAATTTAGATTCAATTATAAGGTGATAAAGGTCAAAATAATCTCATCCAATTAGAATTGAGATAATATTTTGTGACTTTATCACTTAGTTTTTAACTTAATTTACCTATTTTACCCTTTTATTATGGTGACACATTTTTAACATGGTTATAATTCTTAATGAAAAGAAAATTAAATTGAACTCATTACTAAATTTTAACCTCCTAATTCAATTTTTTTTTCCTATTTATCAAATTAAATTTCTAAAATAATGAAATTCATCTTTAAAATAAAACAAAGTAATTCATGGAAAACAATTTATTTAAATAAAACTATTCCTTTTTTGACTGAAAACATTTATAAAATTATTTATAAAACTATGATGAATATAAATCCATAAAATTAATACATATAAATCATAATATTGATTTATTTACATGATTACCTGGGTTTTCATTTTCTTCCCCCTTAATAAATTTTTTCCTTACAATTTTATTCATTACTTAAAAAGGTGTGAGTATTTTTCCCTCATAGCATTTTCCGATTCCCATGTTTCTTCCTCAATAATGTGATTCATCCACAAAACTATTACATGGTGAATCTTATAAATTCATTATACCTTCTCTCTACAATCCAACATTTTAACTAACCTTTATTTATAAGAGTGATTCTCCTCTTACTGTAAAACATCAAATATCCAAACATGGGATGCATCAGGTGCATACTTTCTTAGTAACAAAACATGAAACACATCATGTACCTGATATAAACCTAGAGGTAAAGATTCTATATAAGAAACTGATCATAAATTTTCCTAAATTTCATATGTAATAATAAACTGTGGAATTAACATTACCTTTCTATAAAAACTCATAACACTTTTCCATGGAGATACTTTAATAAAAAAAATGGTATCCTACCTCAAATGATAGATTATTCCTCATATGAAATTCATAAATCATATTTTTTACTTTGAGTTATCCTTATGCATTTCTAAATCATCATTACATTCTATACCATTTCATTCACTAATTTTGGTCCCAAAAACTTCCATTCACTAAATTCATCCCAATATTATGGATATCGACACTACTTTCCCTATAATACATTGAAATTCAACATCTGAATACTTAAATAGAAACTGTAATTATAAAAAAATTAAACTAATGAAATATGTTTATCCCAAATTCCTTGATAATTCAAAGAGAAATATTGAATCATATGTTCTAATGATTGATTCATTTTCTCTAACTATCCATCATATTGAGGATGAAAGGATGTGTTTAAATTCAATTCAGTACCCAAAGACTTTTAAAGTTCCTTCCAAAAATTTGAGGTAAATTTTGGATCACAGTCAGATAAAATAGAAAGAGGTACTCTATATAATTTGACTATCTATTTAAGATAATGTCTAGGAATTTTATCAAAATACATAGTATTTAGAATATAAAGAAAATGTACAGATTTAGTTAAACTATCAAAAATAACCCAAATCACACTATTACCTTGATATTTCTTTGGTAATCCCACAATGAAATCCATGTATATATTATCACATTTCTATTCATGCACTGGGAAAGGATTAGGCATCCCCTTTGGTAGTTTTTGATATGTATTTACATGTGAAAAGTCAAACACTTCAAGGTAAATTTATAAATATATTTCTTCATACCTTCTTAAAAATAATATTATCAAAGGTCTATGTATATCATAATACTACTAGGATTAATGAAAAAAAGAGCTATGAGATTCACTTAATAATTCCCTCTTCAATTGTGGATCACTTGGAACACATAACCTCTTTCTAAATCTGATAATACCTTCATTATTAACATTAAACTTGAGAAATATGACCTTTTTGACTGATTATACTCTTTATTTCAAACCATTATATTCTATATAATCCTTATTAATTATTACTTTTAAGTTTTATTGTATTGGAATCTAAACCAAAATAGATAGAGTTCCTTCATGCACAATTTCTATGCTGGCATTTTAAAGACTCATGTTTTTCTAGACTATGAGATTAGGTGGAAATTTGAATTTTTCTTTCAGATGATTGGGAGGGGTAAAATGGTATTTTACCCCTAGAATATGATCTCATATAATTTTTATGGCCACTTATTTGGTCCTAGAATAGAATTATTACTATAGGATAAAAGTTTGGTGTTAATCTAAGTCGTTCAAATTTTCATAGAATAATTAATATTTAATATTTAATTAATTAAATATTAAATTATTCTCATGGACTTGTTTGGAAATATATTTTCAACAAATAATCACATTTATATTTTTTCTTCACTTTTTAGTTCGGTATAAGGGGTTTTCCTAGTCGAGGCATAAACTCATGTCGGTCGTCGGGGCCATGCCACTTTTTCTTTTTCTTTTCTTTTTCTTCCTTTTCTTTTCCCTATTTTCTTTCTTTTCTTCCCATGTATTCTCATGTGAACCCACATGAGATTATAATTTTCATGACTAAGATATAAAATGTGGATGGAGATATATATATTGAAAGGGAAGAAGGGAGGTTTCTTCGCAGATCTTAGGAGGATTCAGATCATCATGCAGTAGTTGGAGATCACATAAATGAGTGAAGATTCAGCAGATTCCACCCAAAGGTTCACCAATTTTATGTTTATACTATAAATCCACATATATTTACCTATTTTTTTATTTTATGTCCCAATAATTAATGTAAATGACCCCCCATTGGGTCAATATATTCTTAAACAGGGAAAAACAAGAGTTTCGGGGCGATTATAGGGGTTTCCATTTGGGAAATATTGAACACATGGTGTATGGTTCTATAAACACATTTCATGAACTCTTACTATGAAAAAAATATGAATTTTTATAAGTACACATAGTTTACATGGAGTACACATTATGTACTAGTACCAGTCCATGAAGCTGAGTACTAGGGAAACTACAGTTTTCATAACTACATATTGTGTACCTAAGGTACATGCCATGTAGTCTCACTCATACATATAGTTGATTACGTGGATAGATATACCATGTGGGGGAACTTGAAAATGTATATTACATGGCCATAACTTGTGTGGGTTACAATCCATGTAGAAGTGCATGGTCAAGAAGATACACATGGATGTGCCTTATGAGGTGCACAGGTATGTACCCTGAGTATGGTACAAGCTATGTATAGGATTTACATTACATGTACTTGGGATTTACATTCCAAGCTAGGATAATGTACACAGTTAGGTGGGGCTTTGAGGGTACACTTTTTATACTCAGGTATACACATCGTGTACTTCTCCCTTTCTACCCTTTTAAGAGTTTTTCATGTTTTGATTCCATGAAGTTAAAATTGGACACATGAGTAGTAAATTTTGAGAATTTTTTCATTTTGATCATGATGATTGAAACCTTGTGAGATTTAAGGATTCCTAATAGGAATTTGGGAGGGATAAATCTATAATGGATAGGTTCTTCCACCAATGAATGAAAGCAGTTGTCTCCTGTGAGTGAGACCTAGGATGGGACCCATTTGAGGGTTATAAGAATGATTAGTGGACACGAAACAGGATCATCATTTTCCCTTGATCGATGTTTAATTATATTATCCCTTGTGGAAACCTCCCTTATGAGGTTTTCCCTTTTTGGCCTAGGAGGCCATGAGATATTAGAGATGGGTTTTGGGATGTATTTACCTCAAGCGACTAGTGTATGACCGAGGATCCCTAGTGGGATTCGACAGCTTATGGACCAACCTAGATGATCCACTATGGGATGCCTCCACCTTTTTACTATTTCCAAGGATCCCAATAGTGATGCCTTTTCTTATGTGTTGTCTTAGAGGATCCCTATAGGGATGCCTTCGTTTATGCGTGGACCTTGAGGATAGCAAGTGGGATTCCTCTCTTGTGTTTGATTTAGTGGACCTAGTGGGTTCCCTAGTGTTTGACTAACTCCAAGATAGAGAATTATGGGTTTGGGTATATATGGTAATGATTAACACCTTAGAACCCATACCAAACATGTAAACCCTAGGGTTTGTGAAATAAGTGGTGGGTTTGGTCATTTGACCAGCCTCACTCTCTTATTTATGCTTCACATGGTTACTCTTAATGTAGCTATGATTTCTAGAGGAGTTTCCCAGTACTCATCTTATAAGATTGATGTGATTCTATGATGGGTATACCTATAGGTACTTCCTGGTATTTGTCTTTTGATCCATATGTCTTGGATGTTACCCATCTTGATGCCTATACATACTCCCTAGGGTTAGGATTATGAACCCTATTGTTTTAATGATACTATTACTATTACTAGAATGCCCATTTTTACTAGGATTCCTACCTATATAGGGATTTTAGAGGAGGATTCTTAGAGTGTCTAAGAATCCCTCTTATATAAGGATCAACCCACGGATGGATAATTTTCTAGGATCTATGTGATTCCAGAGGTTGTTGGGTGGGTGAACTTCCCCTGAGCATGGGATACTGAAATCCAAAAGGATTGATGATTATCTCATCATTCGATGCCTAAGATAATCCCTAGGATTAGGTGGATGCACCATTATAGTACTCACCAAACCTATCATGGAGTGGTATGTTAAGCTAATTATTGAATGTATGCTGAGTTTTTTCTTAGATTTAGATATCATTATTTACAAATCGCCTAAGGTTCATCACCCTAAGGGATTATCCAAGTTATAATATCATGATAACCTATGTACTGAAACATTGGACTTAGATATCAGACTGAATTACACATAGATATAGTGGTATTACATCCAGATCCATGCCATATTTTTAGGATGTAAATTTTATACTTGTAACCCTTCGTCTTAGTTACTAGAAATAACTATAGATTATTCTAGGGTTTGGAATTGTCTCCCCCTATGGTGATGTAGCTTGCCCAAAGACATTTCTAACACTGAACAAAGAAAGTGTTGTTGATTGAGTTTACGAACCCAAGGATCGAATTTGTTATACATGGATTGAGTGGTAAGAAATCTAACACTGAACAAAGAAGGTGTTGTTGATCGAGTTTATGAATCCAAGGATCGAATTTTTTATACATGGCTTGATTGGTATGATATCTAGATCAATTTTTTATTTTAGAGGATGTCCATTCAGTCAGGTTCACGAACCCAAGGATTAACTGTGGTTTTATTTCATTCTTTTATTTCTAGTTTTTTATTAGATAGGCTGAGCATATTTCATGAACATTCACTTATGGTATTAGTTTATAGGTTTTCCAATGGGGGTGGATGACTAATATTATTTCTCACCCCCTATACGTGCACCTCAATGTGTATAAAGACCCTATGTCTAATTTCAGTTTGATCATGGATGTGTGGTGGATAGGGTTGAGGCCCAGGGTTGCATGATCAAGTGAAGCCACTCATGTGGATTCTTATGATTGGTCTGGAGCAATTCAATTGTGTCTTGGATACCAGTTATGTGGTTCATCTCAGAATTAGTAGTATATCCTTGTACTTTTATTTCAATTTCTATTATATACTCTTGTATTTGTGATCATCCCAATGGTTGATCAATGTGGTATGTATGACATAGCTATCTAGGTTTATATTTTATTCCATTATTTTATTACATTATTTATTATATTTATTTCATCTGTGCTCTGATTATTTACTATTATGGATAATTTTTTGTTATTTTTGTTGTTTCTTACTCTTATGTGAGGTCATATTCTCTCTATTGACATGCCCTAGGTCCTCACTGCTAATTTTTATCCTATAGCATACAATGAGTGAAGAATGAGGAATTTTTACTAACTATTTTGGTTATTGTTTATGGATTTATTCAGGTTAATAAATTACAAACATTCGTTAAACCATTAAATAATGGATCATGTTCCAAACATAACATCATTTACAATGCATTATAATTTTTACATAAAGAATAAACTAACTTTTTTTACCTGGATGATAGTTAATCATTTATCATATCATTTATAACTTCTAACCATCTTCTATGCCTCATGTTTAACTCTTTTTGAGTTAATATATACTTATAACATTTATCTACAGTATATAAAAAAATTGGGTACAACCGCGAAAGCGGCACACATGCAAGGAAGAAAATTACATTAAATCGCAAGCCCGGGGACTTGACCCCGCGACCTGCCCCTCACCCCCCCCCCCCCCAAACCCTTACCACCCCACCACCAACGGTGGGGAAAACGTGTTGGTCGGTTTACACTATATAAAATATGCCAACAAATTTTTAAATAAAAATAAACATAACTAATTACTCAATATCATGTGTAGAGTAATTCTGCTCATGGAGTTTTAATGATGTTAAGTATATGCAATTTCCTAATTATATTGTACTAAGATACAACCGATTACTTTCAAATAAATTTCATTTTAAAAAAATTAACTATTTCTTATTGGTAAGGATAACAATATAGAATTAATGAATCTTCTTTTAAATTCAAAAAAACATTAAGTGAATTCCTTTCTCTAGATGAATTTAACTACTTTTTGAGTTAACATGGTTAGTGGTTTAGACAACTGAGAAATTTTCTCAAAAAACCATTTGTAGTATCCCACTAATCCAAGAAAATGTTGACTCTAAATGAAATTTTTGGTTCTTGGACATTCTTCTAACACTTTGGTTTTAATAGGATCAACAGTTAGGCTATCTTTAGAAACATTATGTTTGATAAAATAAATCTAGTGTATCCAAAATTCACATTTTATGAATTTTCCATACAAATTATTTTCATTTTATATTTTTAAAACAATACTTATATATTTCTAATTTTTCTCATATATCTTAGAATAAATCAAAATTTCATCAATGAAAATCATAATTAATTTATCTAAATACTCATGGAAAACTCTATTCATAAGATCTATAAATATTATGGGTGTATTTTTTAACTTGAAAGGCATAACCACAAACTCATAATAACCATACCTAGTCTGAAATTCTATCTTTAGAATGTATTCCTCATCCACCTTCACCTGATGATAACCGGAAATGATATTAATAATTGAAAAGTATTGATCTCCCTGTAGATGATCAAATATATCATCTATGTAAGGAAATAAATACATATTATTAATATAAATTTTATTGAGTGATCTATAATCAATGAAAAGTTTCATAGAACCATCCTTATTTTAAAAAATATATAATAGGAGAACCCCAAGGAGGAATGCTAAGGTGGATGAAACCCTTATTAGAGAAATCATGTAACCAATTTTTTAATTCTAACAACTCGAATGAAGCCATTTGATAAGGATATTTTAAAATAGACTTAGTATCAGACACTGCATCAATAGAAAATTTAATCTTCTAGTCTGTAATAGCACTAAGAAAATCATTAAGAAATACATATATATATTCATTCAATACTGGAGCATCACTAATTGGAACATTTTATTTATTTTAAACAATATTTTCATGATACCATTCACTATAATATTTTATTAGTTTCTCAACTTTGTGATATGTTATCAAAGGTAGGAACTCATTCCTATATATGAATTGAAACTCACTTTGAGAATTGAAAATGACTGCTTTAGCTCTACAATATATCTTACAGTGATAAAATGAAAGCCAATCCATACCTATAATAACATAAAACACTACAATGGGCAATAAAAAATGGTATGAATGAAAAACCATTCAACATATGACAACAATAATATTTCTATAAATTCGTGTTACCTTTATACTACCCCCCCAAGAGTTTTTACCAAAAGTCATTAAATTATTTTTTAAGATGTTATTTTCATTTTACATGTAATTTTATCATATATAAAAGAATTTTTTGATACCAAATCAAATAATACAATGGAATAATCTGAATAAACAAGTAATATAACCAACAACACTTCATTTTATGGTCCAAAAATCACCATATTAGTAAAAAAACTTTGCTACACCTTTCTAATTTTGGAATTGATGATACTCACCTTGAGTAAATAACCTTGGGCATGAATTATCATAATGGAAAAACTCATTGCAACTAAAACATATCAGGGCTATTTTATTATATATTTTCCTATTACTAGTCTAATTAAAATTCTATTCCTGGGAGTCATAAGCTAAATTACTGAGCATACCACATCGATAACCCTTCCAAGATCCAACAAAACATTCTTTAAAATTTCTTTTTCTACATTTGTAAAATTTGGTCAGATAACCTCATAATTTCTTGATTGATTTATTCTCTATTTAATAACACCTAGATCACTTCTTAATTTTATCATTACAATGTACATAAGTGTTGGAAAATTTTATCTCAACTTTACGAGCATAATGAAAATCATACTTATATATTTTAAATTCATGAGAGGTCAACACTCTTCATAAACTTATTTTTATACCAATGTTTAATCTATAAATTTTAATCTCATGGTCCAAAACAAAATTTGGTGCATACTTAACTAGATCAGTAAAATTTTCCTCATAAACAGCCATTGAGTCTTATTCCTTTTTCTTCAACTCTATAATTTTTCATTCTATTATAAGCTAGAAAATTTTAGGAAAATACTTCTCAAGGAAAATATTGTTAAATATTATCCACTCCATGGCATCAAACCCATCCTTTTTCATAATATTATTAATCAAATACCACCATAGATCGACTTCACCTTAAAAATGATAGATAAAAAAAGTTACCCTTTGATGTTTTTTATATCCCAAATCTTCAAATATATTTTTCAGGGCATTGATCCATCCTTTAGTTTTCACTGGGTCCAAAGATCCATCAAAATTCAGAGGGTGATATTTCATGAAATTCCCCACTATAGAAATTTTTCTCTATGGATAATTCAGTCACTCTCTTTCTTGGGTTTTACCATTAATAACCTGTATAAACTGAGTTAACACTATAAAAAACTTTTCTATTACTAATATTATAGGTTTCTAATTCAAAATTTTATTATCCCCTTGATATCTTTCTACCTCAGTTGTCTTATTTCCTCTATGGAAAACAATTCTAAACAGACATGAATTAGGTTAACCAATGTGGAAATATTCCAAAACTATCTCATGATAATATAATAATAAATTATAGCATCTTTAAATATTCCTTTAACATTCTTATAACCTCTAAAGATATATAAACCATTCCTATAATACCAAATTTAACACATCATAACTTAAAAACCCATGATTATATGGTTTATAACAAGGGTTTCACTTTCATATGTTTTAAGGATCTATTAATTTTAGGGATTCAGAGAATTAGGTAAAAATTTATAAAAGAAATTGGAAACTTTAACAAAATATAAATTTTTATCATAAATTTTGCTTTATACTTAAATCCTTATTATATTCAAGACTCCTTTGCTTCATTTAAGATGAGTAACCATAGCAGAAAATTTAACCATGATAAAATGTCTACCCATCCATAAATCTAGTGAAAACATTTTAATATGTGGGATGGTAAAAAAATATCATTAAGGGATAAAAACTAATAAATGAATCCCATTAGTCCAGTGAAGAACATGTAAACCCGTGATGAAGTTTAACTTTTCATAATAAAACTTTTAGCACATGACTATAACATTTCCAAATGAAAAAATAAACCATTTCTCAAAGAAAACCTTTGAAACTCATTAAAAAAAGTAAAAACCATCATGACATCTTGAGTCATGGGGAACTCATGAAAACATTCCTTTTAAAAATGAACCTTTCACCTTTAAACTTTCCTTGCCTTGTGAAATCAAAATATTTCCATAAAAACCAATTTTATAATCATGATATAGGCATCTTAGATCATTATGTTCATAAATAGTGTTCACTCATGTTTATCCTGTGTCAGAATAACCAAAACCTAGTTTATTACTTAGGAGTAACCAACCTGGTTATCTCCCTCAATTTTCACCTTTAAATATTATTAAATAACCAATGCATTGGACAACTATATTGAGCTCTCCCATCATCATGAGCTTTATCAAGCTCACCTGTCATTATTTATACTATAAAAGTACTATATCAAGAATAAAACATTTGCAATCTTACCTTTTTTCATCATAAAACCATTGAAAATATCATTTGAATTCATAAAAAAACACTTTCTATTTTCACATAATCATTTGGAGAAATATACTTTTTCTTTTAAAACACTTAAGAATGGAAAATTTTATAGAAGTGTGGGAATAAAATGTAATTTGAAAAACCATGTTAACTTATTAAGTAATATTGATAACTAATAATTACTATAATGGTGGAAAAAGGTAGTCAATCCATATTTTTAATGTCATTGTTTTGGCCTTGTAAGATTTTGGAATATTGTATGAAATATTTTTAGAGATAAGCATTGAGACGATGTGAGATTCTGGGGCCCAGAGATCCTTGGTATTGATATATTAAAATATTAATATATTTCAAGGCGTGTTCATATATATTTTTGGAATAAAATATTTTATTATTGTTTAAGACCTCATAAGAGAAATCAGAGGCCACAGTTATTTTCGAAATTTGGGGTTTAAGTTAGGAACAACCTAAAGTTGGTCAGTAATGGGCGCTCAGTGCATGACATTTGTGGGAATGAGAAATAATTCATATATTTAATTAAATAATTGAATTAATAAAAATACTCTCCCCCACCCTCTTATTTCCTATACATATAGGATAAAGGGGATAGTTCTCCTCACATGCTCAATGGATGAACTGAGGGATGGAGAGGCGCCACCATACTTCATCCTTACGACGATCTAGACTGGTTTAAGGTGTAGTGACTTCCATACATCGCTTTGGATCCAAATATTTTTCATTATCGGTATGAGGTAAGATTATTTTGAGTTTTGAGCCCCAATCCCTATATATGTGCCACTTTTAATATTTGAAACCTTTTTATGACTACTAAGGACCTCAGGAGGGTCAATCTGGGCATAATTGGGGAAAATTGGGGTTTTTAGATTATTGGTGGGATTTCTAATTTAGAAATTCTAATTACATGGCATGTTTTTTAGGGTAACATGTCGCGTGTTCTTCCAGTTTGGGTAAATTTGAGATTTGGGACTAAACGTCGTGTGCTAAAGGTACATGTCGTGTAGTAGGTCTTGGTTGTGCGGCCAAGATAATGGACAGACAACCCATGTGGGTAGCATATGGTCATGTAATCTATCATAGATATAGGCATAGACATAGCCAGGTACCTGGGCAAATACACTGTACACAGTATGGCTGGATTATATAGGCACATCCAGTGTACATGGGCACAAGAAGAGGAACACGGGCATGGACACAGGTAGGTCCGAGTTTAGAAGTACATGCCCTGTATTTCCTCTGAGGATTATTGGAGCCTCTTTTTATACTTTATTCAGTGAAATTCTATATGGTTGTGTTGCCTATTCCAATTTAGTTGGGTGTGTTCCCTCTTTCTGAATCTTTGTGGGTGAGTTCACTTTGTTCCAGAATGATTTTTCTCAGTATGTCTCCATGAGGGTTCAGTGTGGAATATTGTTTTTTGAATAGGATCCCCTTGGAATATTAGAGTGGGTATCCCTCCATGAGTCTTGGATTTGATCCTAATTCCCATATATCTTCCATATGTGAGGGTTTTAGGCATTATTGTGACCAATTTACATAGGTGTACAATCCCCTACCAAGAAATTCATTCTATTTATTGTTTTAGGAATCCTCTAGAGGCCCTGGGTGAGATCCCCTATCTGTGTATCAATGTATTTTGAGTTCTAGTGTGTATCTTTCTCATGGAATGGACTTATGAGGAATACCTATAATATGGGCTTCATCAGTGTTAGAAAGGATCATGGAGTTAGTTCTCCCATAGGATTATTACCTTGAAGCCCCAAGCGGAATCCTAAGATGGCTATAGTGTTGTGACATACTTGAGTATCTATGTCATTTTTGAGTATATCTATTGTTTGGTTTTCCTTTACCCTCTTACTTATGGGTTGAGTTGAATATTTCCTTCTAGTTTATCCTTTTTGGTATTTTTGGGGTGTCAACTGGGTATTGTTATACTCAGCCCTGTATTGGCCCCACCCACTCATTTCATGGCTTATGTAGATGGAAGGACCTACGCGTGAGTCTTAGGTGGACTAGGAGTTGGTAGAGCATGGTTGATCTTGAAATAATATGGTTCATACTAGGTGGTTCATTATCCAACAGTCCCCTTTTTCTTAGTAGGTTGGACTCTATCACATCTTTGGTGGGACTATATTTGGTATGTTGTGTTTTTTATACTTTTATCATACTCTATTGTAAGATATAGATGTATGAATGCATTTGATATCAGTTTTATCCACATTTAAATATTTTATCAGTATTTGGAGATGTGTGTGTGTGTACATGTACCTTAGGTAAAGGCCTCCCATGTGTGTGATATGTCAACTCGATGCTAGAATCCAATCCTCGACCTATTAGAGGTGGGATTGGGGTGTCACTCTTGATTTGTTGGAGGATAGGTGGGCCCCTGATGGATTGAGTTGTGATAGAGTGGTATCGTAGCACAATTCTCCCTTATGAACAGAGTTTTAAGTCTGTATATATGTGATATTTGATTTGGTTTTTATAGAAATAGTGTGGAAGTGTTTCATGATTAGCTTTCAAGCCAAGGAACCCAGTGTGGTGTAGCAGCTGACATATCCATTCACTAGGACTCTAATAAGTTTCATGTTGATTTGATTCATGAAGACACTAGTTATAGGGGAAATATTGGTACATGCATCATATAGGACTGGGTTGTGGTTTCCATATCCTTCTTGATTCAGTTCCTCTGATGTACTCTTTAACATTGGTGTGTCTTGTCTATTTCAGGATTCCCCCCATGTAGGCAGCCAACCTATATTTGATGCAGGTTCATGATGATGATTTTCCTAATGATGAGACTTCAGTACATGGACTTATGTTTAAGATGATACCTACAGGTGGTTTCCCATACTTTACACTTCCCATTGAGCTACAGGTAGTCCTGACAGTACCAGCATAGGATGTGCGTAGGATGAGCGTACTTTATGAGTTTCAGGAGAAGCAACCCCTCAGGTTTCAGGGCATTCCAAACCCTAATGAAGCATAGGATTTGATTGAGGTATTTTAATGAGTTTTACACCTTGTTAGGACACCTCCTGATCATATTTTGGTTCTATTAGTGATCCTTTTCCATGGTTATGTAGGTCGATGGTGGGTATAGTGACCCAAATGCATGATGAGATGACGCTCACCTAGGAAAAGTTTGAGTGACTCTTTATATAGGTGTTATATATATCTACGCTAAGAGTAGTGATTATCTAGGATCTTTTGGAGCTCCAACAAGGCAGAATGTTAGTTATTGAGTATGTTTCGAGTTTCACTGACCTCTCATGATACTCTATGGATATGGTCTGAGATGTGTTCTTCTGAGCACATAATTTCAAGTGGGGTCTTTGCTGAGATATCAATATAGGAGTAATATCTCTATGAATTCCTACATATATTGGGGGTGCCTGAGTGAGCCTTAGTAGTGAAGAGCTTCTTGACAGAGCAGTCGATGATGGTCTGTTTTGGTAGTGAGCACACTGAAGTTGGGTCTTCTACAGTTGGTAGTTGATGGAAGATTAAGGATCCTAGGCAGGCTAGGCATTTCAGGAGATAGTCTTGGAATAAAGGGTATGTGGAACGGGGCCTACGGGATGGTTCTTTCTAGCTGATGGAGAGGTGGTGCTACTCTTGTGATGTTCAGGGTCATCTCGTTAGAGATTGTCTAACCCATCATATGGAAGACAAAAATACATTTGATGGCCCACTTAAACAGAGGCATTGGTTTGATCAGAGAGGTAAATAAGGTGGCAGACATGACGGAGGAGTTGGGAGAGTAGGAGGAGGTGGCTGATAGTATGAGTTATTGCCACCACCACCCCAGGTTGACCCTGCCGTGCTCGAGGAGCTAATGGATAGGGATGAGGGCAGTTGCAAGCAATAGAGGCCTCTGGCCCATAGGCTCCTAGGTATGATATGTGTATTTTCTACCTTAGATGATATATTGATAAACATGGGTGAAATCTATTTGTTTCATTCCTCATCCCTTCACAACTGGAAATTGAAGCATTTGCAAAGGGTCATTTGTGATGGGATCCCGTCGCAAAAGGTCATTTGTGATGGGGTCTCATCACAAATGATCCATTGTAGAAAATGACATCGCAAATAGTTTATCCGGGTTTTAAAAAAACCTTTTGTGATGAGATTAACTATCCATCACAAAAAACATAAAAAAATAAAATAATAATAATAATAAATTAATATTAATAAAAAATAATAATAATAAACCAATAAAATGAATAAAAATATAATTAAAAGAATAAAAAATTATAAAATTATAAAATTATAAAATTATAAAATTATAAAAAACACAATATTTGAAAAAATATAAAATAATAATAATAATAAAATAATAAAAATAATAAATAAATAATAAAATATTAAAAAATAATAAAATAATAAAATAATAAAAAACACAATATTCATAATAATATAAAAAACACACTATATAGAAATTTAAATATATGGATTAATAAAAAAAATTACAAAAAAATTACATTCAAATATTTATCAAAAAAAGTATATAAATCACTGAGGGGGTCATTTAGAGGAGTTAGAGGAGCCGGTGGAGGGAACTTCATCCCTAAATCACGAGGCAGACGTCGCATGTACTCCATTGTATACTTGTGTTGTTGTTGCTACCATCAATGTATCTCCTCCTTCTATTTTTTCTTCTGTAGATGGAGTTCTTCATGCTCCCTATGCATGGTCTCTATATGCTCACCCTGAGCTCACAAAAACTCTTCATACTGTGCAACAGATAATGATGACTCTCCATGAGCTCTTCCCTAGCCATATGACGGTATCACAACAGTACCATAATAACTCTCAGACGTCAATAGAGAGTTGATACCAACAAATCGGTCTTTCTTGAAGGCATACTGAGTCTCCTGCATCCATGTTGTGCCATCAAATCATGTTGCACTGGAGGTATGATTATCAGTCTCGTCCTGACTCTCAGCTTATGTCTGAGACATCGCAGCCTCATATGACTGCTTAAATTGAAATTTAAAGTTAAAATAGTTAAAATATTATCTGCAACTAATTTTAAAACTCAAAAATAAATTATAATGACCACAGTATGATGTTGGCGATCACCTCTAATCTCTCCAGTGACAGGATCATTGTACATACTCCTATAAACATTGAACTCTATAATGTCGGGTTTTTCGACTGCTTATATGAGTATAAAATAAATAGTTTACATTTAAAGTTATATAAATTATTAAAGAAAATACTTACCAAATGATGTTGATGTGTAATGAATGTACGACTACCATCTCAATGTATCACCTCCTATATCCTTTAGTTTTTTCAACCTAATGATGCTCTCCTCTGAAAATTATCTCCTATCCAATATGAATATAATTCATCCCAAACCTAATATGAGATTTAATCTAGTCGGTGGGCGCAGAAAGACTAATCAAAATTTGAAACTCCCACTTTCCGCATTGTTGTCCTCATATTATGTAAAAAGGGATGGTAACACTCACGTATATAGCCCTCCCATGCCTCCCAGATAAATTCCCACATGATATCATCGACAGGATACCACAAACCCTATAAATAATTAATAATATCAAGTTATTAATTAAATAATTTTCAAAATAACTATTATTTATTTACGTATCATCCAATGATCAAACATGTGGTGTTGAACATCAATGAGAATCTGATCCCATGTAACTCATGCTCCATAAAAATAATTCTGCAATATATAACTTCCTTGTCCAACTGTTATATGAAAAAATCTATAAAAAAGAGAACAAATAATCAAACAATTAATATATAAATAAATTAATAAAAATAATTAAAACTAACTAAAATACACAGTTGAACATTCCTCTGAACGCGTGGATTGAACTGAAGACGTGGATATTGCTCACGGATAGGGTCAGGAATCATCAATCTCCTAAGACTACGACCCCTCTGATTCATCGATGAACTACTAGCAGTATGAGGGTCAAATTATGTACCATCAGGCTCATAATCAGGTAGTACAGCATCATTGAACTCACAAATTCTATCAAATAAATGTTCATCGGGCATCTGAAACATGAAATGTCTGTTATCAATAAATAACTAAAAACATGTATTATATATGGATATATATTATTTGTGATTATAACCAGTATTTAATTATGTCAATCTTCATCCTAATCTCCATATATAACAGTGTCAATATCTTTATATTCCTCCTCAGTATCATCAATTTCTATGGGAGTTTCATCTTCATCATCTCTTGCTATTTCTAATCCACCTGTTACATCAACATCATCATCACCTTCATTAACCCATAATTGTGGGGTGTCATAATCAATATTTGTTTCTCTTCATGGAAAAGATGGATTTAGAGTTTTCTCTTGAAAATTTTCAATTCCTTGCACTTCAGTATAACCACATTCACTTTGGATAAATTTATTTTCATGAGATTTCATTTTTATTATGCTCCACCAATCACTCAACTCTCTTGAAGCAGCATAATAATTTTCATAATAAATTTTATGTGTCTGATGATCTAATAAAAATGGTTCATTTACTTTAAGAAGACTTTTATATTTAATATCAATGATTCTATGGTGTGTATGAACATGCAAGCCTTTATCAGTATCTAACCAATGACATTTAAACATCATTACGTAATTCTGTCCCAAATAACATGGTTCAATTATTTCATCCAACATATCGTAAAAGTCAAATTCACTTTCTCTATGATGATATTCACTCAAGAAAACACCACTATTAATTATTATTTTTATTACTCATATGCACGTGTATGAAATCGAAAACCATTCACCACATATACATTATAAGATTTAACCATTTTGGATAGTGGGTTACCTAATACACACAATCAATTATCAATTTTATCAGTATATTGAGATACCTGAAATTTTGAAAACAATTATCAATATAACAAGTAATAAATTGATTTTATATGTTAAACCATAAACAATTTACTTTACCGCTTTTTGAAACTAATAGGAAAAATTATTTTGTCGATGTACTTCAAGAGAAACTACTGTAATTTGTGAACACTATTTATTGATATTATTATCATATAATCTATAAATAAATTAATATTTTAATTTACTTAAAAAAATATAGAATAAATGATATGGGCACTCACGCTACAAATGGTGTCATTTCTTCATAGTTGATAAGAACATATGTATGGTCCCTATGATGTTCATAATCTAAAAACCATCATTCATGAACTCCAAAAAAGCCATGTTTGGGCTGATTAAAAACCAATAATTGATTTATCATTTCATCATCAACATTTCCCTAATTATGGACCATGTAGTTATGTTTTGAGGGATATTCAGATTGAAAATAATGAGAGCAGAAGAAAGAAATTTTCTCCTACAAATAAGCTTTTGTAATTGATCCTTCAACTGATGCTTTGTTATATACCTTTTATTAAATTTTTGTATGCATCTCTCGAATGAGTACATCCATCAAAACTGTATCAGACCTCCATATTTTTCTTCATGCGGGAAATATAATATCAAATGTTCCATTGAATCAAAGAAATCCAGCAGGAATTTTTTTCCAGTTTATATAAAATTAAAATAACAACTTATTGTAGTCTACTTAGGGCATCATAATCTGTTTTCACTGTATAAATGTATCAGAAAAAATATGATATTTTTTTAGTGCATCCCAAATCATAGATTTCAAAAAACCTCTAAATCCAATTGGTAGAATTATTTCTATTATAACATGACAATCATGAATTTTTAATCCAGTAATATGATCATTTCTGACACATCTAGCCAAATTGAAAATATAACCATTTGGAAGATTCAAATTTTCAATCCATTGATAGAATGATAAATTATTTTCTTTTGAAACTATATAATATTTTTTTGGATTCATTAACTTCTGTGATTTGACATTTTCAAACAGTTCAAGTTTTGGTCGCCTGCAAATTTGGGTAAGATCAAATCATGGCTTTATATTATCTTTGGTCTTACTAGGTGTGTCTAAAACTGTAAAAAATATATTATCAAAATAGTTCTTCTCAATATTCATGACATCCAACATGTGATGGACCAACAAATCAGATCAATATAGAGTATCTCAAAAAATTCTCCTTTTTATCCAATTGTGTTTTCCCTCAAATCCATCTATTTGTTGTTGGTTTATAGTTGGTCTAAAGGTAGTGAGAGGTAATTAAGAGATAATATATTTTAACTCAATTCCTGTGATCATTTTTGGAGGTCCATATCTTTTAATTGTACCTTTTCTGAAATTATTTTTGTTCCTCCGAAAAGGATAATCAGTTGGAAGAAATCTATAATGACAGTCAAAAAAATAAGGTTTTCTTTCATTGATGAGAATAAACATTTTACTTTCACTCATAAAGTACAAACATGATTTTGAACCATGTGTACTCCAACCAGATAACATGTCGTATGCGGAGAAGTCACTAATTGTACACATCAATGCATCTTTCATTAGGAAATTTTATTTCGCAACAACATCATATATACTAACACTATTAATCCATAATAAATTTAACTCATAAATAAATGGATTCAAATAAACATCGATATTCTTTTTTGGATGTTCTGAAAGTAATAAGTTCAAAAAGATATATGGCGCATTCAATAACATTCAAGGAGGTAAATTGTACAAAGTTATAAAGACATGAAAATAAAAATATTAACTACCATAAGAACTAAATGGCTAGAAACCATTAGTAGAAAGACTCAATCGCACATTTCGAGCTTCTGAAGCAAAAGAGGGATGTACTTGATCAATATTTTTTCATGAATCACCATCTGTAGGATGATTTAATATTTTACCGATTGAAATATTAGTATTGTGCCATGACATTAATGACGTTGTGTTTTGAGACATAAATAAATGCCGCAATCTGGGTGTAAGTGGGAAATACCTCAACTTTTTTATATGAATCAATTCAGACTTTCCTAGTTGAGACTCTTTATACCAGGATTTTCTACATATAGGACAACTAACTAATGACTCATTTTCACCATAATATAAGATGCAATCATTTGAACATGCATGAATCTTCTGATAACTTAGACTCAAATTACAAACCAGCCTCTTGCTCTCATAGAAACTTATAGGCAACACATTTCTTCCAAGTAATAATGCTTTAAACAAAGAGAATATCTAATCATAACATCTATTTGAAATTCCATTGTCTGGTTTAATAGCCATAAATTTTGCAACCACTTCAAATTTTCTTATCTTGAAACTAGGATATAAGGAATCCTCAGTGGAATTAAACAACTCATAGAATTAGGATGGTTCCAACTCAGGAGTTAAATCAATATCATCCTGAGTTTCAATTTGTTGAAAAGATGGAAAATCCGCATCATTTACTAAATTTGTAAATCGTGATGAATCTAGAACCAAATTATTAGTTTCTTCTCTAAAATTGTATTCACCATGTTGATACCAAAAAACATAATCTTTTTAAAAACTAAAATGAAATAGATAACCCTCAATGTTTTCAAATGTGTCAAACCTCCTTAGATCTCATTTCTTACATGGACACATAATTATCTCTTCTGAAACAAATTCTGGTTTTGATGAGGCAAATGATAAAAAATATTCAACACCCTCAATATATACAGGATTTATACCAGAACTATTTGGATTCTTGTAATGATTTATCTAGTCAAGATCATGTAATAAAGACTCTTTTTGATTTCCTTATTCCATATTTCTCAAAAAAATATAAAATAAATAAATTTTTATGATTAATTTGATATAAGAAAAACATGATCCAAAAAAGAGCAGAAAATTAAAAAAATAGAATTGACTTGTAAATATTATAAATTTTATCTATTTACCATTTCTTTTACTAATTACCATTGATTACCACTGATTACCACTAATTACCACTAATTACCAATCATGATCATGTAATAAAGATTGTTTTTTACTAATTACTGTTGATTACCACTAATTACCACTACCAATAATTACTACTGATTACCACTAATTACCACTAATTATCACTAATTATCACTAATTATCACTAATTATCACTAATTACCACTAATTATCAGTAATTGTCACTAATTATCACTAATTACCACTAATTATCACTAATTATCGCTAATTACCACTAATTATAAGTAATTGTCACTAATTATCACTAATTATCACTAATTACCACTAATTACCACTAATTATCACTAATTATCACTAATTGTCACTAATTACCACTAATTACCACTTATTACCACTAATTATCACTAATTATTAGTAATTATCACTAATTATCACTAATTATCACTAATTATTACTAATTACCACTAATTACCACTAATTATTAATAATTATTACTAATTAAGACTAAGTATGACTAATTATGACTAATTATAACTAATTATTACTAATTATTACAAATTATGACTAATTGTGACTAATTATGACTAATTATTAATAATTATTTCTAATTATTACTAATTATCACTAATTATTACTAATTATTACAAATTATCACTAATTTTTACTAATTACCACTAATTACCACTAATTACCACTAATTATTACTAATTACAACTAATTGCCACTAATTACCACTAATTACCACTTATTACCACTAATTACCACTAACTATCACTTAGTACCACTAATTATCACTAATTACCACTAACTAGCACTAATTACCACTAATTACCACTAATTACCACTAATTATCACTAATTATCACTAATTATCACTAATTATCACTAATTATCACTAATTACCACTAATTACCTCTAATTATTACTAATTGTTACTAATTATTACTAATTGCCACTAATTACCACTAATTATCACTAATTACCACTAATTACCACTAATTGTGACTAATTATCACTAATTATCACCAATTATCACTAATTAATACTAATTACCACTAATTATTACTCATTATTACTCATTATCACCGATTATCACCGATTATCACTAATTATCACTCATTATCACTCATTGTCACTCATTATCACTCATTATCACTCATTATCACTCATTAACACTCATTAACACTAATTATCACTAATTATCACTCATTATCACTAATTATCACTCATTATTACTAATTATGACTAAATGTCACTAATTATCACTAATTATCACTAATTATCACTAATTATCACTAATTATCACTAATTGTCACTAATTATCACTAATTATCATGAATTTTGACTAATTATTACTAATTATTGCTAGTTTTTGCTAATTATTATTAATGATTACTAGTTATCACTAATTATTACTAGTTATCACTAATTATCACTAATTATCACTAATTATCACTAACTATCACTAATTGTCACTAATTATTACTAATTGTCACTAATTATTGCTAATTATTAATAATTACCACAAATTAGTACTAATTAGTACTAATTATCACCAATTATCACTAATTATCACTAATTATCCCCAATTATCACTAATTATCACTAATTATCACTAATTATCACTAATTATCACTACTTATCACTAATTACCACTACTTATCACTAATTAGTACTAATTATCACTAATTATTACTAATTGTCACTAATTATTGCTAATTATGAATAATTACCACTAATTGTTACTAATTATCACTAATTATTGCTAATTATCTCTAATTATTGCTGATTATCACTAATTATTACTAATTATCCCTAATTATCACTAATTATCACTAATTATCACAAATTATTACTAATTATCACTAATTATCGCTAATTATCACTAATTATGACCAATTATCACTAATTATTAATAATTATTACTAATTATCACTAATATCACTAATTATCGCAAATTACACTAATTTTCACTACTTATTGCTAATTACCACTACTTGTTATTAATTATCACTAGTTATTACTAATTATCACTAGTTATTACTAATTATCACTAATTATTACTAATTATCACTAATTATTACTAATTATCACTAATTATTCCTAATTATTACAAATTAACACTAATTATTACTAAATAGTAGTGATTATTAAAATTAACGCTAATGAATACTAATTAACGCTAATTAATACTACTTACCGTTAATTTTTACTAATGTCGTTAATTTTTACTAATTACTGCTGATTTTAACTAATTATCGTTATTTTTTACTATTTACCGATATTTTTTACTATTTACCACTAATTATTACTAATTACTCCTAATTATTACTAATTGTCGTTAATTATTACTAATTATTGCTAATTATCACTTATTGTTACTAATTTTTATTAGTTTATAATAATTTTTTACTAAGTAATGCTAATTATTATTAATTACTGTTGATTTTTACTAATTACCGCTAATTTTTAATAATTATATTGATTTACTGCTATTTTTTACTAATTACCTCTAGTTAATACTGTTTACCTCTATTTTTTATTATATACCCTTAATTATTAATAATTACCGCTAATTTTTACTAATTAGCGCTAATTTTTACTAATTACTGGTAATTATGATTAATTACCGGTAATTATCACTAATTACCGCTAATTATTACTAATTACTGCTAATTATTGCTAATTACTACTAATTACCACTTATTATTTCTAATTTTTATTAATTTATAATAATTTTTTACTAATTAATGCTAATTTTAAATATTTTTGTTGATTTATCGCTAATTTTACTAATTGCCACTAGTTAATAATGATTACCGTTTTTTTAATCATTACTGGTAATTATTACTAATTACTGTTATTTATAGTTATTTACCGCTAATTAAAACTAATTAATGTAAATTAAAACTATTTACTTTTTAATTACACGCATTACTACTAATTAAAACTAAATATTACTAATTTAAAATAACTACTTCTAAATATAAATAATTACTTCTAATTATAAATAATTACTTATAATTATAAATAATTACTTATAATTATAAATAATTACTTCTAATTGACTCTGATTACTACTAATTTATAATATTAAAATATAATAAAAATATAATAAATAAAATAAAATTTTAAAACATTGCATAAATACCTAAAAAATGAAGCTTTTGTCCACTGCAAACTTCAAATTTTCATTCCCTGTAAAAATTTACATTTATACATGAAGAATGAGAGAAAACCCAAAGAAAGGAGAGATGAATTGGTGAATGGAGAGAACAAATTATGGAGGGGTATATATAAGTTAGATTAGTTGAGATGGGACCACCGTCGCAAATAATTCCCGCAATAAATGTTTGAGGTGGTGGTTAAAAAACTAATTGCGACGGGTCTCGTTACAAATACTCATATGCCAACAGAGTATTTGCAACGGGTGAATGATCTCGTCACAATTACCTTTACATGACCAAATATATTTGTGACGAAACTTGCTTCTCATCGTAAATACTTATTTCTTGCGTTTTGGTGGGAAGGTGCACCAATAATATTTGTGACGGGTTTGTTTACCCACCGCAAATACATGTTTATTTACTACTATTTGCCACAGGATTAGAATCTGGTTGCAAATTGTTTCTTCCGAAGGACTATTTGCGACGAGCGCAGAACCCATCGCAAATGGCCTGTCGCAAAAGGTCATTTTTTCCATAGTGCTTGTATGAGATCTAGAGATTCTAGTTGAGCCCTTGTCATGACCTTTGCATTTGGGGGATCTTGGTGGAGGATATTCAAGGATCACACACTTCTATCAACAGTGTGACCTTACTCTCAGAGGAGAGAGCTTCTCATGGGATCTTTTCACAGTCGTCGTGAGGCTTTATGTAATAATCTCAGGTTTGGACTGGTTATTCTCAATTCATGCACAGATTGACTATTACAGGGTGAGGATGTGTGTATTCGCGTTGCTGGGATGAGGTTTTCCTTCGTCGATGAGAAGGAATTTCATGGAGAGTAGGGTGTGCTAGTGCGTAGGAGGGTATAACTGATCACTCACCAGTTGGCTAGAACTTCCCTTAGAGTGACAGATGTTATGCGCTACCTGCTGCCCATCGTGGTGGCAGAATTTGCGTACATCTTCCCTGAGGATGTGATGGGCTTACCTCTCCATCATGGGATTGACTTATGTATTGACTTGCACTCATGTAATACCCTATATTTGTGTCGACATATCGGATGGCTCCCACAGAGCTTCGTAAACTAAAGGTGTAGTTAGAGTATTTGTAGAGGAAGGTCTTTGTTAGACCCAGTATGTCATTTTGGGCAACCCTTGTGTTGTTTTCCAAGAAACTGGATGAGACCTTGAGGTTATATGTGGGTTACCATTGGATGAATTTGGTGACCATCAAGAATAAGTATCTAATTCTGAGAATTGATGACCACTTCGAGTAGTTGTGAGGGGTGAAGTGGTTCTCAAAGATTGAGCTCGGATTGAGTTATTCTCAGCTCCATGTTCGTGAGGAGGATATATTGAAGATGACATTTCGATGTCACTATGATTACTATGAGTATTTGGTGATGCCTTTTGGCATGATGGACACCCCAACAGTGTTCATGAGACTCATGAACTATATCTTTCAGCCTTTCTTAGACTGGTTCATGGTAGTCTTCATTGATGACATCCTAATGTACTCGACGTCTGAGGAGGAGCACATAAGACACTTGAGGATGGTTCTAGACATACTCTGAGAGCACTAACATTATGGTAATTTTTCGACATTTTTGTTCTAAATACAAGTGGTTCACTTTCTAGGACATGTCATCTCGAAAGAGGGGGTAGCAGTGGATCCAAAAAAGGTTGAGTCAATGTATGCTTGAGATCCACCCAATAGAGGTGCAAACTTTCCTTGGGTATTTAGGCTACTATAAGAGGTTTGTGCTTGATTCCTCTAGGATCACGTGAACCCGTGACTGCTTTGTTTAGGAAGGGGAATCCATTTGTATGGATAAAGAGGTGCTAACAGCCTTTCCTAGAGTCACGATAGAGGTTGACATGCACCCCCAACATCATGAGACTGTCAGATTAGGCTGTTGAGTACATAGTGTTCTGCGATGCCTCCGAAGCTGGACTTAGATGTGTTCTAATGCAGAGATGGAAAATATGCAAGAACCTGGTTTTTCACTCAGGTATGGATCCTTTATTTTTCAATCTAAATCTTTACTTTGGACTGAAATTGGATGCCTAATGAGTTAGTAAAGGTTCCAAGGGTGTTTGAGGCTTTTTCAGAGCCCAGAACCCATCTTTTTGGAGGAAACAGACCCTGCACGCGGTTTAGTGTAAACCATGTGGATAGTGTTTCTTCAGACAGTGGCACCTCGCACGGTTGGCACACGGCTGTGCATCCAAACCGTGTGAACACCACTTTTTCCCAGGTAACCATGCATGGATGGTGCATGGTTTGCTCACGGTTTGACAAACTGTGCACCGGCTAAAAACCTATGTAAAATGTCCAAAATGCCCTTAATGGTCTATTAATCCTCCCCCTTCCTCCTAATCTGAGAACCAACAGTATTTTCCTCTATTTTCACCCATTTGGAACTTTTTTAAGGCCAAAGCTAGGGATCAAGAGATCTCCTTCTTCCGACATCTGATCGAGCTTTCGTTCATCACATTGGATATGCAATGGTAAGTACTTGAGTTATCTTTAGTCGTTCTTCTTCTCATTTTCTCTCAACCAAGTTATCTCTATGTGAGCATTTTTTACCTTTTCTTAGATCTACTTCTATTTGAGAAAAATCAAGCACTGATACCAGAGGAGAAGGATCGTACAACCCTAAGGTGGGTGGTCTATAACTCATCCCTAAAGTTTTTTGTTTTTGGAATGTTCGTGTGGGTCCCACCAGTTTTGTTGGAAACCATTTCTTAAATTTACATGCCATGATTATACTTGTTATAATCGTATGATTATTCTCTTTCCAGTTGTGTGATTAGCGGTTAGTGGTTACACCCACAACTCAATTTTCCCCATGTCGAAGGTTTTTCCATATTTGGGTTTTTAGTGTTTTAGTATGTTTGATCCACCATTCAGGTGTGCCTTTGCTTGACCTTTCTAAAGGTGAGTCTTCTTATCATGAATGGCTTGTTATTACTGAGATTTGCATAATGGCATGTACCATGTATGGTCACCACTTAACCCACCTAAGGTAAGTGCTTCAAATGATTATTAAATGTGAAATGAGGAATGGCGAGTATACTATGTATATAAGTTGGCCTTATTAAAAGATATTGAATAAAGGTTACATGTCCGTAGCACCCCTTTCCATGTTGATGGAAAGTAGCGGGGTGAACCTCAATAATTGAATTAGCCTTCTAACTAAGACTTGATTAAATGGTTGCAATGCTACTTGGCCTATACACACTAATAGAAGACAAGGCTTGGAGCAATAAATAAATGGTTTCAACTCTACTTGACTTATCCATACTAATGGAAGACAATACTTGAACCAAATGAATTACTACATGATTAAAATATCAAATAGGAATGGACTGACTTGATCTCACCTTGGATTCTGAGAGGAGAATACCTTGGGTCTTGGGAACCCCATTCTGATTCAAGGATATGTTTTTCTTAGGTTGATACCCACCTAGACTCTGGTTCTTGTCTATTTCTTATATTCCCAATATATTACCATTGGGTACCTTTATTTATTACAGGATACCTCAGATACACTCCTTGGATCCAGCATTGAATAGTAGGTGCCATGGTGAAAGCCTGTAGGGCCCTATCTTTGCTTAGCCCCATTTTACCTTGGTCGATCGCCCTAGACTCGATAGGCGCCTTATTGTGTAATGCCTTTGATTATGCTCCTTGGATTACACTCTTAACCCTTAGCTAGACTCAGATACTATTGAGTTAGATTTCTGTGAGTTTACGTGACCTTGGTTTTTACCCTAGAACTCCCTCACTAGATATCATTTTATGGTTTCCTTATTACGTCTTGGGACCTTCACTACTTATACAATCAGGAGGTGATGTCAGTGTTGGCTATGCCTCATATGACCTATTAACATTAAATGGTAATTGATTAATTATTGAATTGGTTACATGTTCAGACACAAATCGAGGGATGAAGCAGGTACATGGTTATTTAGTTATATTGTAGTGCTTTCTTTACTTTATATATGCATGCATGCACACTGTTATATTCCATTACACAGGCCAGATGTTATAGACACCATTTGTGGTGGCCCATTGAGATTTATCTCACACCCTCTTTGGGCGCCGTTTGGTACCTGGAGTAGATTACATGGTTGCAAGTATTGACAAAGGGAAGCATGCAGCTTCCAATACTTGATTGCATACTGATAGGATGGAGCTTGATAGCAGATGACCGAGTTTGTTCTCATGATGCTTGGAGTAGTCTTTGTTTTCTTTTACTTTGTGGAACATGTTTTCCCTATTTCTTTGTATCCGTGTTTTCCAGTTTTCTAGTGACTTGACATTACATTATCATTGTTTAGTTGATACGGTTATTTTTATTCTTGTTTATTTACATTGCTTACGTTGTTTACTATTCCTTTACATTCCTTCTATTGTGCTACACTCTGCTAATGAGGGCATAGTCTTCCCATAAACACACCCTAGGCCCCCATTGCTAGTCGGTAGCCTCTAGCGTTAGGGAAGATGCACTTGAGGCCATGTGGCCCACCGGGCTCGGGGCACCGTTAAGTGGCATCTGGGTCCGGGTCATCACAAAGTGGTATCAAAGGTGGTTTCTTTTCTTTATTTTCTATTTGGAGTCAATATATTGGAGAATAGAAATGCTTGGGACTTGTTCATAAGCCGGTCTTGGGTGTCGTAAACCCATGTTTAGGGTAAAATCCATGTTAACTAAAATGCAATTGTTGTTCTATTTTTCCTATTACAGTTGATATTATTTCACCATTGGGTGACGCACATGCTGTGTGGTGTTATTGATTTTTACTCTAGTTGAGAATTCATTTCATCCTTAGCCCGATGATATTAGGGCAAGGAGTATTTCTACATGCATCATTATAGGTACCTATAATTCACATGTCGTTCATATTTCCATGTCATATATGTGCATTTCACTGTTTTTCATTGCTTGATATGCCTATAATTGCTGAGTGATGTTGTGATAGTTTCTTGTACTTGTATTACTTTTTCTTTGATTGAGTGATTTCCTATCTCAATTCATGAGGTGTATGGGCCCTCATGGGTTGGTATGAGTAATTTACCTAGTGAATCCATTATGATATAAGTATATGGGTGTCGTTTTTGGTGATAGATGTATGGGAACTGATTCATCGGAAATGACTATCCATTATAAAGTGAATCCTGAAATCTAAAATGAATTTGTTGTACATCCTTATCCCGCCTTATCAAGTTTATGAAAGGTAAATTAGTGAACCTGAAAATTAATTACAAAGTAACATGAATCTTATTCTTGAGAACTTACCTATACATAGCCATCTAAGTAGGTAGTTTTAATAGTATGTCTTGAGTAGTGAGTTTTATTACGTTCATCTTCAATTAGTGATGTTATATCCTTGATTCTAAGCATTTTCTAAGGTGTTTTCTTGGAATTTGTAGACCAATTCCTCCATGACATCCTTGTGTTGTTCACCATGAAGGCGATGACGACCATGCCCCGGACATGGTGGGCCCTGAGCCACCATTCTTAATTCTAGGAGTTCCACTTGAGGCACCACCTGTTGTACCTAATCAGGGAACTGATGCCCAAGTCTGTGATAGTTTCTTACGTAAGATGCAGTCCATGAGTGGTGCTCCACGGGTTTCACCTACGATGGCTGATCTGACCCGCGAGTTCCAACAGTAGCATCCTCTTACTTTTTCAGGGGATGGTAGATCTCAGGCTACTGAGTCTTGTATAGAGGACATGTTGTCTATATTTTATCATTTATAAATTCCTCTAGAGTGAAGAGTCAATATTTCTACATACATGCTTTGGGATTTGGCCAAGCATTGGTGGGATGTCGTTACCTAGGCCAGACGTCATCAAGGCATGCTATGGGTTGACTTCCAAACTACCTCCTATGATCAGTTCTTTCCTCAGTCACTGAGATCTGATATACCTAGAGAGTTCATGTATCTCGAGTATATTTTTATGTCAGTTATGGAATATTCAACATGTTTCACTGATTTACAGTGCTTTGCACCGCTTCTAGACGGTGATGAGCTTTCGCATGCTAGACGTTTTGAGGATGGGCTCTAATACACCATCCAAACTTAGGTGAATGTATTTCACCTTCCTAAATTCTATGAAATAGTTGATTAGTCCCTTATCACTAAGTGTAACCTAAGGGACGGAGCGAGTACTGGGTTTAAAAGATCAGTGTCGTGTCAGGCCAGTAGTTCTTCCGGTGGAAGGAAACGTTCCCTAAAGGTTTATCGTCAGGGCAGTGGTAGCCAGAGTATCCAGTTTGATAGCTCTGTAGTGTGTCATCAGTGTGTAAAACTAGGGCATAAGAATACCCAGTGTGATAGAGACCCTATGGAGTGTCAGGAATGCAGCCATATGGGTCATCTTCAGTGCTTTTGCAGGACCTTTCCACCAGCTTCGGGTGGAAAAGGATCAGCTTCAGCTCCACCTTCAAGAGTGAGTTCTTTTGTGTCGTGTTAGGCGGGAAGTTATAGTAGCACCAGCAGGTCTGGCCAAGGAGGAGGTCTTGGTCGTGGTAGTATGATCCCTGATCACCAGCAGCACTAGTAGAGCAGTCATGATAATGGTAGTCCATCTATTACACAGGGTCATGGATTGGGTCAGTTTCATTCCTTACAGCCGATACCCGAGGATCAGGTTGTGGGACCATCTGCAATAAGAGGTACTAACCTAGTAGCCTCTATTGTTATTTCTGATTTTTTTTATATAGGTTCTTCAAACTCTTTTATTTCTGTATCTATTTTGGAAAGTCTCAGACTAGAGATACAATATCACTATGGTGTAATGACCCTCGATACACCATTGGGAATACATACGGAGGGCATACACCAGTATAGGTATTGTCTCCTTGAGGTATTCAGTTACCCTTTCTTGTGGAATCTCTTTGTTCTTGAGATAAAGGGCTCCAATGGCATTCTCAAGATGGACTGGTTGGTCCACTATCATGCCTTTGTAGACTATTTTCTCTGAAGGGATTCCTTTACATCACTAGAAGGCAACAATTATCTTTTTAAAGGCGAGTAGGATGTTTAGGCTGGGAGATCAGGCCCGAAGCATCATGGGCAAGGTGGAGTGACCGCCCATATTGAAAATATTTTTATGGAGGGTCAGGGTTTGATTCAAAATGTTTTCATTATAGTGGATGATTGTATTAGGTAAGTCTTTCTTGATGGCTTTTTTGGATTACCTCCTAAGAGAGAGGTAGATTTTACAATAGAGCTTGTTCCAGAAGCAGATCCAGTATCAATTACTCCATAAAGGATGGAACCTAATGAGCTTCAGGAGCTCAAGTGACGGATAGAGGACTTAGATGAAAATCGCTTTATATGGCCTAGTACATCATCTTGGGGTTCACCAGTGCTTTTCTCTAAGAAGGCGGATGAAAATCTCTGTTTATGCATGGATTACATAAGGTTTAACCAGCTTACAGTCAAGAACTGATATTCAATTCCTTGAGTAGATGGTCTCTTTGACCAGCTCCGAGGATCAAATGTGTTCTCTAAGATCGACCTAAGATCGGGTTATCATCATGTGCGATTTAGACCATCAGACATGCCTCATACAACTTTCCTTAGTAGTTATGGTTTGTATGAGTATCTTGTTGTGTTGTTCGGTCTTATGAATGTGCCTGCCATTTTTATGGCTTTGATGAATAGGGTTTTTCATCCCTATTTGGACTCTTTTGTCGTGGTCTTTGTGGATGACATCTTGGTGTATTCGCACACTCGTAACAACCATGACAAACATCTTGAGATCATTCTGAGTACACTGAGAGAGCATCGGCTTTATGCCAAGCTTGCTAAATGAAAATTCTGGATAAAAAAGGTCCACTTCTTAGGCCATATTATTTTAGAATAAGGAGTATCAATTGACCCTAAAAAGTTTAGTGTTGTAGTCTCCTAGGAGCATCCTAAGAACGTGTTTGATATCAGGAGTTTCTTAGGGCTTGCTGGATATTACAGGTGTTTCATTCTGGACTTATCACATATTGCTTCACCTCTTACTGGACTTAAAAATAAGGGTGTTAAGTTATTGTGGTTAGAAGCATGTGAGAAATCCTTTCAGGAGCTGAAAGGGAGGCTTGTCAAGATCCCTATTCTGATTCTTCCAAAACCTGGTAAAGGTTATATCGTCTTCTGTGATGCATCAGGAATTATTCTAGGAGCTGTGTTGATATAGGAAAATAAAGTTTTTGCATAAGGATCTCGACAGTTGAGGCCTCACGAGAGAAATTACCCAACACATGACCTCGAGCTAGCAGCAGTTGTCCATGCCTTACATTGATAGAGACATTATGTCTTGGGTGAGCGCTTTGTGGTGTATATAGATCACAAAATCCTCAAGTATATCTTTTATTAGCATGATTTGAACCTCTAAAAGTGAATATGGGTCAAATATTTATAATCCTTTGATTTTGAGCTTGCCTATACACCTGGAAAAGGAAATGTGGTTGCAGATGCACTGAGTCGGAAAACTCAAACACAAACTGTACAAGAAGACAGTGATGAATGGAAGTTAATGGACCTCTTTTCTGAACTTCATATGGAGTTTCACGATGGTCATGAGTAGTCTTACCTCTCATACTTAACAGTTACCTATTCACTCCTTGATAAGGTGAAGAGTAGGTAGTTTCTAGATCCTAAAGTTTTGGTTCTATGTGAAAGTATATCAGGAGATAACCCACCTCCGGATTGGTCTGACGGAGATGATGTCCTGCATCTATGTGGGTGTATCTAGGTTCCTACAGATGTGAGAGAGGAGTTGATGAAAGAGTTTGATGCTTCCCAGTGGGCAGTTCATCCAGGCATCTCGAAGATGTATCAAGATATGCGATGCCAGAATTGGTGGCCTGGGATGGAACGTCATATTGCAGGCTTCATCACTAGGTGTTCCACCTGTCAATAGGTGAAGGCGGAGCACCAGATACCTACAGGTTTGTTACATCCACTTTAATTCTCATAATGTAAAAGGGAATATGTTTCTATGGATTTCATAGTCTTCTTATCGAGGTCGCTAAGGGGTAGTGACGTTGTCTGGGTAGTCATTGACTGAATAACAAAATCATCCCACTTCATTCCTATTCGGGAGACTTTCTTAGTTGATGAGTTGGGAAGATTGTATATCTGTGAGATCATATAACTACACAGGGTTCCTTATACTATCATTTCAGATAGGGATAATCATTTCACTTCACGGTTCTGGTAGGTTTTTTAGAAATATATGGGGACTCAAGTTCTTCTAATCACAGCTTTTCACCCTCAGACTGATAGACAATTGGAACAGACAATACAAGTTTTAGAGGATATTCTTCGGGCATGCGTCCTTGATTTCGGAGTTTCTTGGGAGAATCATATCCCTCTCGTCAATTTCTATTATAATAACAGTTTTCAGGCGACAATTCTGATGTCTCCTTTTGAGTCCTTATATGGTAGGCCATGTCGTTCACCCTTGTGCTGGCTAGAGGCAGGTGAGGCAGCACTAGTAGGTCCTTGTCTCATTCAGGAGACTTCAGAATAGGTCCAACTGATCAGAAAGTGTATGACTACGGCTCAGTCTAGACAGAAATATTTTGTCGATAATCATCAGCGACCTCTTGAGTTCGAGGTTGGGGATCATTTTTTTCTTCGGGTATCACCCAGGCTTAGGCATAGACGGTTACAGATGCAGGGTAAGCTATCACCTCATTATGTCGGGCCATTCGAGATTCTAGAAAGAGTAGGGAGGGTAGCTTATTGGTTGCTACTACCTCAGATGTATAGTGTTATGCATGATGTCTTTCATGTCTCACAACTTCACCAATATCATGTTGACCCATCTCATACCTTTGATCCTGAGGAAGTTGAATTAGATGTCAATGCTACCTTTGAGGAGTATCCAGTACGCATTGTTGACCAAAGCACGAAGGCTCTTCGAGGAAAGTCATTCCCTCTCGTACGGATGTTATGGCAGCATAGATGAGTAAAAAATGAGACTTGGGAGAGGGAATTTGATGTACGTTCTCGGTGGCCAGATTTGTTCTCAGACAGCGTTTCTTTACCCTTGGAGGGGAACTCAGGGGCGAGTTCTTTTAAGGGGGGAAGACTATAAGAACCCAGTTTTTCACTCAGGTATGTATCCTTTAATTTTCAGTCCAAATACTTACTTTGGACCTAAATTAGATGCCTAATGAATTATTAAAGGTTCCAAGGGTGTTTGGGGCTTGTTCAGAGCCTGAAACCCAACTTTTTGGAGGAAACAGACCCTACACACGGTTTAGAGTAAACCATGTGGGATTTCCGCATGGTTTTCCAATCCGTGCGGATGGTGTTTTTTGGGATAGTGGCACCTCACATGGTTGGAACACGTCCATACATCCAAACCATGCAAATTCCCCTTTTTACTAGGTAACTGTGCATGGATAGTGCATAGTTTGATCAAACCGTGCAAAGGAAGACTTTTCGAGCAGAACCATCTCACACAGTTTGAAAAACCATGTGGACAAACCGTGTGCAGCCTAAAAACCTATGTAAAATGTCTAAAACACCCTTAATGATCTATTAATCCTCCCCATTCCTTCTAATCTGAGAACTAGTGGGATTTTCCTCCATTTTCACCCATTTAGAGCTTTTTGAAGGCCAAATCTAGGGATCAAGATATATCCTTCTTCTGACATCTGATCGAGCTTCCATTCATCACATTGGATGTGTAACAGTATGTACTCAAGTTCCCTTTATCCATTATTCTTTTATTTATCTCTCGACCTAGTTATCTCCATGTGATAATTTTTCAACTTTTCTTATATCTACTCTTATCTAAGGAAAATCAAGGGTCGATACCGAAGGATAAGGATCATACAACACTAAGGTGGGTGTTCTATAACTCATCCCTAAAGTTTTTTGTTTTTGGAATGTTCGTGTGGGGCCCACCGGTTTTGTTGGAAACTATTTCTTAAATTTACATGCTATGATTATACTTTCTAGAATCGTATGATTATGCTCTCTCCGGTTATGTGATTAGCGATTAATGGTTACACCCACAACTCAATCCGCCCCATGTCAAAGGTTATGCCATATTTGGGTTTTTGTTTTTTCGGTATGTTTGAGCCACTGTTCAGGTGTGCCTTTTCTTGACCTTTCTAAAGGTGAGTCTTTTTATCATAAATGGCTTGTTATTACTGAGATTTGCATAATGGTGTGTACCATGTATGCTCACCACTTGACCCACATAAGGTAAGTGCTTCAAATGATTATTAATTGTGAAATGAAGAATGGTGAGTATACTATGTATATAACTTGGACTTATTAAAAGAGATTGAATAAAGGTTACATGTCTGTATCACCCCTTTCCATGTTGATGGAAGGTACCAGAGTGAACCTCAATAATTGAATAATCCTTAATGGCTAACTAAGACTAGATAAAATGGTTGCAACGCTACTTGGCCTATCCACACTAATGGAAGATAAGGCTTGACCAATAAATAAATGGTTTCAACTCTACTTGACTTATCCATACTAATGGAAGGAAAGGCTTGAACCAAATGAATTACTACATGATTACAATATCAAATAGTAATAGACTGACTTGATCTCACCATGGATTCTGAGAGGAGAATACCTTGGGTCTCAGGAACCCCATTCTGATTCAAGGATATAGTTTTCTTGGGTTGATACCCACCTAGACTCTGGTTCTTGTCTATTCCTTGGATTCCCGGTATACTACCATTGGGTCCCTTTCATTATTATAGGATACCTCAAATACACTCCTTAGATCCAACATTGACTAATAGGTGTCATGGTGAATGCCCATAGGACCCTATCTTTTATTATCCCCATTTTACCTTGGTCAATCACCTTAGACTCGGTAGGTGCCTTATTGTGGAATTCCTTGGATTACGCTCCTTGGATTACACTCTTAACCCTTAGCTAGACTCAGATACTACTGAGTTAGCTTTCTGTGAGTTTACGTTACCTTGGTTTTTACCCTGGAACTCCCTCACTAGATATCATTGTTTGGTTGCCTTGTTATGTCTTGGGACATTCACTACTTATACTATCACAAGGTGATGTCAGTGTTGGTTATGCCTCACATGACCTATTAACATTAAATGGTAATTTATTAATTAATGAAATGGTTACATGTTCAGACACCAGCTGAGGGATGAAGTAGGTACATGGTTATTTAACTATATTGTACTGCTTTATTTACTTTATATATGCATGCCTACACACTATTATATTCTATTACATGGGAAGGATTTTATAGACACCATTGGTGGTGGCCCACTAAGATTTATCTCACACCCTCTCCGGGCACCGTTTGGTACCCGAAGTAGATTACATGGTTGCAGGTATTGACAAAGGGAAGCATGCAACTTCTAATACTTGATTTCATGATGATAGGGTGGATCTTGATAGTAGATGGTCAAGTTTGTTCTCAGGATGCTTGGAGTAGTCTTTGTTTTCGTGTACTTTGTGGAACATGTTTTTTCTATTACTTTGTATCCATTTTTTCCAGTTTTTTAGTAACGTAACATTACAATATCATTGTTTAGTTGATACAGTTATTGTTATTCTTGTTTATTTACATTGTTTCCACTATTTACTATTCCTTTATATTCATTTCATTATGCTACACTCTGCTAATGAGGGAATAGTCTTCTCATGAACACACCCTAGGCCCTCCCTGCTAGTCAGCAGCTTCTAGCATTCGGGAAGATGTGCTTGAGGCCATGTGGACCACCGAGATTGGGGCACCGTTAAGTGGCATTTGGGTCTAGGTCGTCACAAAGTGGTATCAAAGGTGGTTTCTTTTCTTGATTTAATATTTAGAGACAATATATTAGAGAATAGTAATGCTTGGGACTTGGTCATAAGTTGTGCTTGGGTGTCTCAAACCCATGTTTGGGGTAAAATCCAAGTTACCCAAAATGCAATTGTTGTTCTATTTTTCCTATTACAGTTGATATTATTTCACCATTGGGTGATTCACATGCTATATGGTGTTGTTTATTTTTACTTTGGTTGAGAATTTATTTCATCCTTAGCCCAATGATATGAGGGAAAGGATTATTTCTACATGCGTCATTATAGGCACCTAGAATTCACATGTCATGCATATTTCCATGCCATATAAGTGCATTTCACTATTTTTCATTGCTTGATATGCCTATAATTTTTGAGTGATGTTGTGATAGTTTCTTGTGATTATATTAATTTTTCTTCGATTGAGTTATTTCATGTCTCAATTCATGAGGTGTATGGGCCCTCATGGGTTGGGATGAGTAATTTATCGAGTCAAGCCATTATTCTATAAGTAAATGGGTGTCGTTTTTTGTGATAGGTGTATGGGAATTGATTCATCGAAAATGAATATCCATTATAAAGTGAATTCTGAAATCCAAAATTAATTGGTTGCACATACTTATCTTGCCTTATCATGTTTATGAAAGGTAAAGGAGTGAACCTGGAAATTAATTGTAAAGTAACATGAAACGTATACTTGAACACTTATCGATACCTAGTCGTCTAAGCATGTAGTTTGAGTAGTATGTATTGGGTAGTGAGTTTTCTTGCATTTATCTTCTGTTAGTGATGTTATCTCCTTGATTCTAAGCTTGTTATAAGGTGTGTGATTGTAATTTGTAGACCAATGCTGCCATGACGTCCTTGTGTTGTTCGCCACGAAGGTGGTGACGACCATGCTCCAGACATGGTGGGCCCTGAGTCGCCAGTCTTACTTCTAGGAGTTCCACTTGAGGAACCGCCTGTTGTACCTAATCAGGGCACTAATTCCCAAGTCCTTGATAGTTTCTTACATATGATGTAGTCCATGATTGGTGCTCCACGGGTTTCACTTATGATGGTTGATCTGACCTGTGATTTCCAATAGCAGTATCCTCATAATTTTTCAAAGGATAGTGGATCTCAGGCTACTGATTCTTGGCTAGAGGACATGTTTTATATCTTTGATCATTTATAAATTCCTCCAGAGAAAAGATTCAATCTTTCTAAAAACATGCTTCTGGATTCGGCCAAGTGTTGGTGGGATGTTGTTACCCAAGCCAGACGTCATCAGGGCATGCTATGGGTTGACTTCCAGACTGCCTCTTATGATCAGTTCTTTCCTTAGTCACTAAGAGATGATAGGGACAGAGAATACATGCATCTCGAGTAGGGTTCTATGTTAGTTATGGAATATTCATCACATTTCACTGATTTACAGTGCTATGCACCGCTTCTAGCTAGTGATGAGATTTCATGTGCTAGACATTTTGAGGATGGGATCCAGTACACCATCTGAACTCAGGTGAATGTATTTCACCTTCCTACTTTATATACAATAGTTGAGCAGGCCCTTATCACTGAGCATAATCTGAGGGAAGGAGCGAGTATTGGGTTTAAAGGATCAATGTCGCATGAGGCCAATGTTCTTCCGGTGGCAGGAAACGTTCCCTCGAGGTTTATCGTTAGGGCAGTGGAAGCCAGAGTATCCAGTTTAATAGCTATGTAGTGTTTCATAAGTGTGGAAAACTAGGGAATAAGAAGACCCAGTGTGATAGAGACCCTATGAAGTGCTAGGCTTGCGGCCGTATGGGTCATCTTCAGCACTTTTGCAGGACCTTTCCACCAGTTTCGAGTGGAAAAGGATCATCTTCAGCTCCACCTTTAGGAGCAAGTTCTTTTGCGTTGCATCAGGTAGGAAGTTGGAGTAACATTGGCAGGAATGGATAAGGAGGAGGTCATGGTCATGGTAGTCTGATCCCTGACCACCAGAAGCGCCAGCAGAGCAGTCATGATCATGGTAGTCCATCTATTGCACAGGGCCATGGATCATGTCAGTTTCATGCCTTACAGCCGATACCCAAGGATCAGGCTATGGGACCATCTATAGTATGAGGTACTATCCTAGTAGCCTCTACTATTATTTCTTATTTGTTTGATACAGGTGCTTCAAACTCTTTTATTTGTGTATTTATTGTGGAAAGTCTTGGACTAGAGATACAGTATCACTATGGTGTAATGACCCTCGATACACTGTTGGTAATACAGATGAAGGGAATATGCCAGGGAAGGGACTTCCCCCTTGAGGTAGGCAGTTACCCTTTCTTGTGGAATCTCTTTTTTCTCGAGATAACGGGCTTCGATTTCATTCTTGGGATGTACTGGTTGGTCCACTATCACACCTTTGTAGACTATTATTGTCAAAGGGTTTATTTTACATCACCAGAAGGCAACAATTAACTTTTCAAAGGAGAGTGGGATGTCCAGGCTAGGAGAGTGGGACTGAAGAATCATGGGCTAGGTGGAGTGACCACCCAAATTTCAAATATTTTCATGGAAGATCAGGGTTTTCTTCAAACTGTTTCCCTCTAGTGGTTGATCATTTTAGGGATGTCTTTTCTGATGACTTTTCTGGATTACCTCCTAAGATAGAGGTAGATTTTACAATAGATCTTGTTCTGGGAGTAGCTCCAATGTCCATTCCTTCATACAGGATGGCACCTACTGAGCTTCAGTAGCTCAAGCGGCAGATAGAGGACTTAGAGGCCAAAGGATTTATATGACCCAGTACATAATCTTGGGGTTCACTCATTCTTTTCTCTAAGAAGGTGGATGGAACTCTCCGTTTATGCATGGATTACATAAGGTTGAACTAACTTACATTCAAGAACCAGTATCCACTTCCTTGAATAGATGATCTCTTTGACCAGCTCTGAGGAGCAAAGGTGTTCTCTAAGATCGGCCTAATATTGGGTTATCATTAGGTGTGAGTCAAACCATCAGACATACCTCATACAACTTTCTATAGAAGGTATGGTCTATATGAGTATCTTGTTATTCCATTCGTTCTTATGAATGTGTTTTCTGTTTTCATGGATTTTATGAATAGGTTTTTCCATCCCTATTTGGACTCTTTTGTCTTGGTATTTTTGGACGGCATCTTGGTGTATCTTTTCACTCATAACGACCATGCCAAACATCTTGAGATCTTTCTGAGTACACTGAGAGATCATTAGCTTTATGCCAAGCTTGCTAAATGTGACTTATGGATTGACAAGGTCCACTTCTTGAGCCATATTATTTCAGAATCAAGAGTATCAGTTGACCCTAAAAAGGTTAGTGTTGTAGTCTCCTGGGAGAATCCTAAGAACGTGTTTGATATTAGAAGTTTCTTAGGGCTCGTTGGATATTACATGCATTTCATATAGGACTTCTCACTTCTTGATTCACCTCTTACTGGACTTACAAATAAGGGTGTTAAGTTCCTGTGGTTAGAAGCATGCGAGAAAGTCTTTCAGGAGCTGAAAGGGAGGCTTGTCACAACACCTATTCTGATTATTCCAAAACCTGGTAAAGGTTATATCGTCTTCTGCAATGCATCAGGCATTGTCCTAGGAGTTTTGTTGATGCAAGAAGACAATGTAATTGCATATAGATCTCAGCAGTTGAGGACTCACGAGAGAAATTACCTGATACACGACCTCGATCTAGCAGCAGTTGTCCATGACTTACGTTGCTGGAGACATTATCTCTTGGGTGATTGCTTTGTGTTGTATACAGATCACAAGAGCCTCAAGTATATATTTTATCAACTTTATTTGAACCTTTGAAAATAAATATGGGTCAAATATCTGCAATCCTTTGATTTTGAGCTTTCCTATATGCTTGAAAAGGGCAATGTGGTTGTAGATACATTGAGTCAGAAAACTCAAATGTAGGCCATACAGGAAGCCAGTGATGAATGTAAGTTAATGGACATCTTTTATTAACTTCATCTGAAGTTTCATGACAGTCAGGAGCAGTCTTACCTCTCAGCCTTAACAGTTACCTCTTCACTCCTTGAGAAGGTAAAGAGTAGGCAGTTTCTAGATCCTAAAGGTTTGGTTCTCCGTGAAAGTATATTAGGAGATAACCCACCTCTAGATTGGTCTGTGGACAGAGATGACATCATGTGTCTATGTGGATGTATCTGGGTTCCTATATATGTGAGAGAGTAGTGGATGAAAGAGTCCCACGCTTCCCAGTGGGCAGTTTATCCAGGCATCTCAGAGATGTATCAAGATATGCAACGCCAGTATTGGTGTCCTGGGATGAAATGTCATATTGTAGGCTTCATCACTAGGTGTTCCACCTGTCAGTAGGTGAAGGCGGAGTACCAGAGACCTATAGGCTTGTTACAACCACTTCCAGTCCCGAAATGGAAATGGGAAGATGTTGTTATGGATTTCGTAGTTGGATTACCTAGGTCACTGAGGGGTAGAGATGCTATCTGGGTAGTTATTGACTGACTAACGAAATTTTCCCACTTCATTCTTATTCGGGAGACTTTCTCAGTTAATGAGTTGGGAATACTGTATGTTTGTGAGATCATATGACTACACGGGGTTCCTCGTACTATTGTTTCAGATAGGGATGCTCATTTCACTTCACGTATCTGGAAGGGTTTACAGAAAGCTATGGGGACTCATGTGCTTCTAAGAACAGCTTTTCACCCTTAGACTGATGGACAATCGGAACATAAAATACAATTTTTAGAGGATATGCTTCGGGAATGCATCCTTGATTTTGGTGGTTCTTGGGAGAAGTATATCTCTCTCGTTGAGTTCGCTTATAATAAAAATTTTCAAGCAAAGATTCAGATGGATCCTTTTGATGCCTTATATGGTAGGACATGTTGTTCACCCTTTTGATGGCTAGAGGCAGGTGAGGTAGTACTACTAGGTCCTTATCTCATTCAGAAGACTTTAGAACAGGTCCAGCTGATCAGAAAGCATATGACTACTGCTCAGTCTAGATAGAAATCTTATGTTGATCACCATTGATGGCCTCTTGAGTTCGAGGTTAGGGATCATGTTTTTTTTCGGGTATCACCCAAGCTTGGGTATAGACGATTAAGGAATCAGGGTAAGCTATTGCCTCGTTACGTCAGGCCATTCAAGATTCTAGAGAGAGTCGGGCCGGTAGCTTATCGATTCCTACTACCTCAGAGGTACCGTGTCATGCATGTCATCATTCATGTCTCACAGCTTTTCCAATATCATGTTGACCTGTCTCATACCTTTGATCCTGAGGAAGTTGAGTTAGATTCCAATGCTACCTTTGAGGAGTATCTAGTGAGCATCGTTGACCAATGAATGAAGGCTCTCCAAGGGAAGTTTGTCCCTCTCGTACGGATGCTATGGTAGCACGACCGAATACAGGATGAGACTTGGGAGAGGGAAGCCGATGTACGTGCTCAGTGGCCAGAATTGTTCTCAAACAATGTTTCTTTACCCTTAGCGTGGAACTTGGGAGTGAGTTTTTTTAAGGGGGGAAGACCGTAAGAACCCGGTTTTTCACTCTGGTATGGATTTTTTAATTTTCAGTCTAAATATTTACTTTGAACCTAAATTAGATGCCTAATGAGTTAGTAAAGGTTCCAAGGGTGTATGAGGCTTGTTTGGAGCCCATAACCCATCTTTTTGGAGGAAACAGACCCTGCACACGATTTAGAGTAAACCATGCGGACGGTTTTTCAAACCATGCAGATAGTGTTTTTTTGGACAATGGCACCTCGCACGGTTGGTGAATGGTTGTGCATCCAAACTGTGCGAACACCCCCTTTTCCTAGGTAATTGTTCATGGATGGTGCACGGTTTGATCAAACCATGCAGAGGAAAACTTTTTAGGCAAAACCATCTCACACGGTTTGCGCACGGTTTGAAAAACAGTGTGGAAAAACTGTGCGCAGGCTAAAAACCTGTGTAAAATGTCCAAAATGCCCTTACTGATCTATTAATCCTCCCCCTTCCTCCTAATCCGAGAACCAGTGATATTTTCCTCCATTTTCACCCATTTGGAGCTTCTTGAAGGACAAAGCTAGGGATAAAGAGATCTCCTCCGTCTGACATCTGATCGAGCATCCATTTGTCACGTTGGATGTGCAATAGTAAGTACTCGAGTTCCCTTTAGCCGTTCTTCTTCTCTTTTTCTCTCGACCTAGTTATCTTCATGTGAGAGTTTTTCACCTTTCTTAGATATACTCTGATCTAAGGAAAATCAAGGGCTGATACCGGAGGATAAGGATCGTACAACCCTAAGGTGGGTGGTCTATAACTAATCCCTAAAGTTCGTTGTTTTTGGGATGTTCGTGTGGGGCCCACCAATTTCATTGGAAACCGTTTCTTAAATTTACATGTCATGATTATACTTTTTATAATCATATGATTATGCTCTTTCCAGTTATGTGATTAGCGGTTAGTCGTTACACCCACAACTCAATCTGCCCCATGTCGAAGGTTATGCCATATTTTGGTTTTTGTTTTTTCGGTATGTTTGAGCCACTGTTCGGGTGTGCCTTTGCTTGACCTTTATAAAGGTGAGTCTTTTTATCATAAATGGCTTGTTATTACTGAGATTTTCATAATGGTGTGTACCATGTATTCTCACCACTTGACCCACCTAAGGTAAGTGCTTCAAATGATTATTAATTGTGAAATGAGGAATGGTGAGTATACTATGTATATAACTTGGCCTTATTAAAAGAGATTGAATAAAGGTTACATGTTTGTATCACCCATTTCCATGTTGATAGAAGGTAGTGGAGTGAACCTCAATAATTGAATAAGCCTTAATGACTAACTAAGACTTGATTAAATGGTTGCAATGCTACTTGGCATATCCACACTAATGGAAGACAAGGCTTGGACCAATAAATAAATGGTTTCAACTCTACTTGACTTATCCATACTAATGGAAGGAAAAACTTGAACCAAATGAATTACTACATGATTACAATATCAAATAGGAATGGACTAACTCGAGCTCACCTTGGATTCTGAGAGGAGAATACCTTGGGTCTTGGGAACCCCATTCTGATTCAAGGATATGGTTTTCTTAGGTTGATACCCACCTAGACTTCGGTTCTTGTCTATTCTTATGATGCCCGATATACTACCATTGGGTCCCTTTATTTATTACAGGATACCTCAGATACACTCCTTGGATCCAACATTGACTAGTAGGTTCCATGGTGAAATCCCATAGGGACCTGTCTTTTCTTATCCTCATTTTACCTTAGTCAATCACCTTGGACTCGGTAGGCACCTTATTATGGAATGCCTTGGATTATGCTCATTGGATTACACTCTTACCCCTTAGCTCGACTCAGATACTACTGAGTTATCTTTTAATGAGTTTATGTTACCTTGGTTTTTACCTCGGAACTCCCTCACTGGATATCATTGTCTAGTTGCCTTGTTACGTCTTGGGACCTTCGCTACTTATACTACCACGAGGTGATGTCAGTGTTGGCTATGCCTCATGTGACCTATTAACATTAAATGGTATTTGATTAATTAATGAACTAGTTACATGTTTAGACACCAACCGAGGGCTGAAACAGGTACATGGTTATTTAGTTATATTGTACTACTTGATTTACTTTATATATGCATTTCTGCACATTTTTATATTCCATTACACGGGCCGGATGATATAGACACCGTTGGTGGTGTCCCACTGAGATTTATCTCACACCCTCTCCAAGTGTTGTTTGGTACTCGAAGTAGATTATATGGTTGCAGGTATTGAAAAAGGGAAGCATGCAGCTTCCAATACTTGATTGCATGCTGATAGGATGGATCTTGATAGTAGATGATCGAGTTTGTTCTCAGGATGCTTGGAGTAGTCTTTGTTTTCTTGTACTTTGTGGAACATGTTTTTCCTATTGACTTGTATCTATGTTTTCCAGTTTTCTAGTGACATGACATTACATTATCATTGTTCAGTTGATACAATTATTGTTATTTTTGTTTATTTACATTGCTTCTGTTGTTTACTATTCCTTTATATTCCTTTCATTGTGCTACACTCTGCTAATGTGGGCATAGTCTTCCCACGGACACACCCTAGACCATCGCTGCTAGTCGGCAGCCTTTGGTGTTCAGAAAGATGCGCTTGAGACCATGTGGCCCATCGGGCTCGGGGCACTGTTAAGTGGCATCCGGGTCCGGGTTGTCACACAATGATTTCATATGAGCCCCAATAGTTGAGGTGCCTTGAACATAAGTACACGAACCATGATCACTACAATAAAAAATGACTTGCACCAATAAATTTTTAGTGACAAATGATATAACTGTTGGTAATATTGAGTGATTCTAACAGATATTAATTGTTGTCAGTGTTTATTATATGTATCAATAATTTTTTTTATCATTAGATATATCTACTTATTTTAATTAATCAATACCAACAAATACCTTACTAAAAATTAAATCTTTTTTTATTAATTATTATTTCCAACAAATCTTTTACCATTAAAAAAATGTGTTTCAATAGTAATTTTTTATCAATATTTGAATATGCACACACACACACACATATATATAATAATTATTTAGTATTAACAAATCATCTTTAATAAAAATAGATGCATATATGATCAATTAAAATATTAATAATTTAATAATATTTAATGAAATAACAACGAATAGTATAAAATTGTTATAATTGATGTAAAATTTGAGAATATTTATAATTTTTTTAGAAATATTATATTTTTATAACATGATAAATTTTATTACTTTTATTAAACAAATTTATTCAGGTATTTTTTAAAAATGGGTTTTTGAGAATTTTTTTGCAAACGGGACAGGTTTACCAATATTTTTAAAAATGGGTCTCAAGATGCATGAACCTTGTTCACGCATCCCCAATTCCAGGAAGATGCGTGAATGGGGTTCACGCATTGAAAGATGTGTGAACCCCATTCACCCATCCTTCGCAAAGTTGATAAAGGATGCGTGAATGTGGTTCACGCATCCTATAGAAACTTTTAATTTTTAATTTTTTTTGTACTATTTTTTAAAAAAATTATTATTTTTTGTTATTTTTTATATATATATATAATATATATATATATATAACAAAAATTTTCAGCAGAATTTATCTACTATTTAATATCCAGTAGTACTGTCATTACAGCAGTCTGGATTCTAACAGAAACCCTCACCCAAGGCTCTCTTTTATAATAGGGATTGCCCTGGAAATCATTCTGTATTTCCAATGTGGGATTCAAGTTCTCCCTTTCCTACGCAGAATATTCTGCATTTCCGATGTGGGATTCTGTTTCAAGTATGTGTCTTTGAAAGTCTATAAAATAAAAACTATAAGACCAATATAAATGAAACTTAAAACATGGATTAAACATAGAAGAAATAGTTGAAAATAAAAAAAATTTCGTGAAAAATGTTGATGAATAGTAATTTATAAGCTTTCAAAACCACCAACTAGAAACTTAAAAATGTTTTAAGTACGTGTCTTTGAAAGACTATAAAATAAAAACTATAAGACCAATATGAATGAAACTTAAAATATTGATTAAACATATAATAAATAATTGAAAATAAAAATAATTTCGTAAAAAATATTGATGATTAATAATTTATAAGCTTTCAAAACCACCAACTTAAAACTTAAAAACGTTTAAAGTACGTGGCTTTGAAAGCCTATAAAATACAAACTATAAAACCAATATAAATGAAAATTAAAACATGGATTAAACATATAAGAAATAGTTAATAATTAATTAGTTAATTAGTAATATAATTATTAATTAGTTAATAATTAATATTAATATTAATTATTAATTATTAATTATTAATTACTAAAATACAATAATTAATTAGCTAATAATTAATTAGTTAATTAGTAATATAATTATTAATTATAATTACTTATCATAATTATTAATTATTAATTATATAATAATTAATTAGTTAATTAGTAATATAATTATTTATTATTTGTTATATAATAATTAATTAGTTAATTTGTAATATAATTATTAATTATAAAATAATTAATTAATTAATTAGTGATATAATTAGTAATTATAATTATTAATTATAATTATTCATTATAATTATTAGTTATTAATTATTAATTATTAATTATTAATTATTAATTATTAATTATATTTTAATTAATTAGTTAATTAGTAATATAATTATTAATTATATAATAATTAATTAGTTAAGTAGTAATATCATTATTAATTATAATTAGTAATATGATTATTAATTACAATTAGTAATTATTAATTATATAATAATTAATTAGTTAATTAGTAATATAATTATTCATTATAATTATTCATTATAATTTTTAATTTTTAATTATTAATTATATAATAATTAATTAGTTAATTAGTAATATAATAATTAATTAGTTAATAAATAATTAGTTAATTAATAATATAATTATTAATTTTAATTAGTAATATAATTTTTAATTATTATTATTAATATAATTATTAATTATAATTATTAATTATTAATTATATAATAATTAATTATTTAATTACCAATATAATTATTAATTATTAAAAATTAATTATATAATAATTAATTAGTTAATTAGTAATAAAATTATTAATTAGTTAATTAGTAATAAAATTATTAATTATAATTATTACTTATTAATTATATAATAATTAATTAGTAAATTAGTAATATAATTTTTTATTATTGTATTAATAATTATAACAATAATCAAAAATTATATTACTAATTAACTAATTAATTATTATATAATTAACTATTAATAATTAACAACTAATAATTGTAATGAATAATTATAATTATTTATTATATTACTAATATACTAATTAACCAATGAATTATTATATAATTAATAATTATATTACTAACTAAATACTTAATTATTATATAATTATTAATTATTTTACTAATTAACTAATTAATTATTATATAATTAATAATTATATTACAAATTAACTAATTAATTATTATATAATTAATAATTATATTACTAATTAATTATTATATAATTAATAATGATATTACTAATTAGCTGATAATTATATAATTAATAATTATATTATGAATTAACTAATTAATTATTAATTATTTCTTATATGTATAATCGATGTTTTAATTTTCATTTATATTGGTCATGTAGTTTTTATTTTATAGGCTTTAAAAGCCACGTACTTGAAACATTTTTAAGTTTCAAGTTGGTGGTTTTGAAAGATTATAAATTATTTTTCATCAACATTTTTTACAAAATTCTTTTTATTTTCAACTATTTTTATATGTTTAAGTCATGTTTAAAGTTTCATTCATATTGGTCTTATAATTTTTGTTTTATAGTCATTCAAAGACACGTATTTGAAATATTTTTAAGTTTCAATTTGGTGGTTTTGAAAGATTATAAACTATTTTTCATCAACATTTTTTACAAAATTCTTCTTATTTTGAATAATTTTTTATATGTTTAATCCATGTTTTAAATTTCATTTATATTGGTCTTATAGTTTGTATTTTATAGTCTTTCAAAGTCACGTACTTGAAATAGAATCTCATATCGGAAATGTAGAATGTTCTGAAAAGGAAAGGGAGAACCTGAATCCCACATCGAAAATGTAGAATGATTTTCAGGGCAAACCCTCTTATAAAAGAGAGCACTGGGTAAGGGTCTCTATCAAAATCCAGACTGTTGTAATGACAGTACTACTGGATATTAAATAGCAGATAAATTTTGCTGAAAATTTTTATTTTATACACATAAATACATACATACATATATATATATATATATGTATGTATGTATGTATCTATATGTATATATCTGTATATATAAAACACAAAAAAAAAATTTAAAAAAAAACTAAACTTTCAATAGGATGAGTGAACCCCGTTCAAGCTTCCTAAAGAGGGGAGATGCGTGAACACAGTTCACACATCTTTTATCACGACTGCGTTGGATGCATAAACCTCATTCATGCATCTCTCTACGCTAAAGATGCGTGAACGGGGTTTATGTATCTTGAGACTTATTTTTATAAATAATGGTAACTTTACCCCTTTTTTATAAAAAAAACTCATTTATAAAAAAAACCTAATTTATTCTCTATAAAAAAAACCCTGCACCCCCTGCTTTGGTTCATTAGCTGAGGAGTTTTTTTTAATACGTTTAAAAAAAATATATATTTTTAAAAACGTCTAGGTTTAATTTTTTTTAAACTATGCCTCAAAGGCAGCATCCGCGATACCGACTTTCCACTAAAACTGTAACACCCAGACCCCTCTAGACAGGAGTCGGTGCATTACTTGTGATATTGGCATGGTTAGAAGGAGTGAAAATCCTGAAGGAACGATCAGTTTAGTAGTCTTGAAGAAACTAGATACATAGATGTAACTCCAATTACATTGGGAAAGGTTACAAAATACAATACAAAACAAAAACTAAAAACTGCGTCTATAGGAACTCAATAAAAGGCCTTCTCTACATCACCTGCTGAAGGTAGACAATGAAAGGGGTGAGCTCAAACACTCAGTAAGGGTTACAAATAGTGTAAGCATGATTAAAATACTGATTGAATCATAATCAATCTGACATAATCAAAATGGCATAGTGAATAAATGAACAACTAATTCTATTAATAAACTGAGAATGAAACTGCATCCATAGATTTTGTTGTAGTGAAAACCTCATGGATAATAATAACAACTGATAATGAATAAATAGAATTCTTATTAATTGGACGCCATGTATCTGGCACATGAAACCATAATACCATAAAAATGGTTTAGTTCTGTGGGTAGAAACCCGTCTGATTTTTGGAAACAAACTCGAAGGGTTTGTCGCCAACTGTTTTGTCCCATGAGACCTACTGATGCATCGAGGGACTATAGTGGGCCCCACCCGCCACTACATGTCCAATAATTATTTATACATTGATTCAATACAAGATCAATATTTCTTTTAAATATCCGTATAGAGTTGAGTATACAGATTCAACAATATTTCCATAATAACTTTCCAAATAAACACCGTATGTAAAATGGTATACGGTTTAGAAAACAAACATATACATGATATGAGTTTATGGATATTTAATATAAATATAATTTCAAATGAAAAGTGATCTCAAATGGTCAGTAGGTACACCACATAAGGAGTATTAGGTGCACAATACAAAGATAGTCACAACGAAAACGGCAGTTGAGACAAAGTCCCTTACCACAATGTAATCGGTTGAACCGTATAACCAGAACTTAATAAACATCAAGTTAATCATTAAATGACATGAATATAAATATAATCATGTTATTATATATCAAATATAAGTACTCATATACCAAATATAATGAATAATTGGCAAACAATGGAAATCTCACAGAAATGAAAGTGAGATGAGAAACCCCTTACCTTATGCTCGAGTGTGTTCTTAGTTTGTTTTAATGACCAGAATAATCAAATTAGATTCATTAATTAATATTTCCAGAACCTCATATACATGTAATTGATTTATTATAACCTTATTAGTTTCATTCATGGCCCGTTATATGGGTTCAATTGGTTCAATTTCCATGTTTTGGAAGCATTTTCTTACTTGGTTTTCATGGTTCGTTTACTTGTTTCCATGAATGGAAGTTCATTTGAAACATGGTTAAACATACAGAATTGTTAATAAATATTATTAATGAAATTATGGAGATATAAATTACCTTATAATTATTTTGATTTATATACCATGATGATGATTCATTAGTTAAAACATTAATGATCTTTGTTTAGATCGTTTTATTGATTCTTTGATAATAACAACCTCATTTTGTCTTATAAATTAGAACCATGAGTGAAAATGAATTCCAGAACCATGGGTCAGTCATAACACATATATTATAACCTGGTTCAACCATATAAATGGTTTCATGACCAGACTTGAAAGAATTAATGCCAATTGAAATCACATCGTCTACGATGTCGGTAATTCGACACGTTACGGACAATGTTTTTAATTCTTTGAACAAGTGGGGGAAAATAAGAAGATTGATGATGAATTTATCATGAACATTAAAACATAAAGATTATACAAGATTCTGGAGATTTAATTCCTCTTGGGTAAGAAGATATGAAGAAAGAATAAATATTGAACTCAAAATAAAAGAATAATTTTGAAATCGCTTAAAAAAATTCGGCAGCCTAACGGCTATGCAAAATCATTTTAGAAAATATTAAAAAGAAAATGGAAAAGGATAAACCATTCTAGAAATGAATCATAACATATATTAGATCAAGAATAATAATAAAAATGATAACATGGTATGTAAACTTGAAAGATATACCACATAAAATAGAACTTGAAAGGAAAAAAGAAAGAAATTGAGAATTTCCTTACCTTGTAGAGTAACCCTTAGAACTTGAAGGTTGGGACCTTGAGGGCTTGAGGAAATCTTGGGAGGAATAATATTAAGGTAAGTAGGACATAACTTCTTTGAGGGATATTTTGGAATGAATTTAATGAAAGGAAGAGTTTGTATTTATAGGAAAAGTGAGGGATTATTTTAATAATTTTCAAGGGACACCTCATGAGTGGTTTTTGCAAAACCATGGGCTTGCCCATGGTATTTTCCCATGTTATAATCCACTTGGGACACCTCACATGTTATTTAACTATACACAAGTCTACAATATTTATGACATCATCATTTCATCATTAATGATGTCATAAATACACTGAAACTAAAAACTGTATTTTTTACTATTCACTAAAAAATCAACTATTTCGGAAAAATCCCAAATATTTACCCTAACCATTTTTTGACGTGTATAATTTAAAAGTGAAATCCATTTTTCAAAAATAAATTTCTAAATATTATTAATTTAATTTTTAAATAAATTAATAGTTAATTCGAAAAATAACAATCTTAAAGTGCAACTAGTTTTATTTCTCATTGAAAAACTTATTAAGATATCATTATCTTGTTGCCTTAAGAAAATGAAATAATATAATTATTTTACTATTCAAGGGGCATATTACTATTCATAATATTATTCATAAGGGTATGTTACTATTCACCAAAAATCAAGTTTGTTCCATCACACTCCAAATTACTTACTGAACACAACTCTAGATGACTGTTATTCGAAATTCTAAACACAGAAGATGCAAAGATGTGTTTAGATGCTAGATTTTATTCTATATTTATTATCAAAATCTTGGGGTGTTACATTATTCCCTCCTTCAAAGAATTGCATCCTCGCAATTCATTTCATAACTACAAAAGAATGCTTTATGATGTTCTTACCACATCTCCCATCGTAGAGGATCCTGAGGTGCATTCAGCGGAAAACCCAAATTGTTGCTCAACTCCTCTAGTTCTCTGAACCAAACACACCTCAGGAAGAAGGGGTTTAACTCTTACATCGAACACTCAGGCTTCTAGAGGGAGGCTTGAACAGTACAAATTTTGGAAATATCTGAATGGACCAACACATGAAGAACTCGTCGAACTATGTCTCGACTGAGGACATCTAAGTCATAGATATTGTTGTACATGCTAAAACTAAGGAGTTGGTACATGTAAGCTACACAAAGGTTTCCCTCCAAAGTAGCCTCTTGAAAACATAACCTGACCGTGTAGTTCCGGCCTAGGGTGAAACATAGGAAAATCTATTCGTGGTATTTTCCTCTTCGCCTGTACTCAGCCAATTGTGCCATGGCTAAGTAGTAGTAAATGGAAGCATTCCCTTGAAAGTTGTGGAGAATGTTCGGACTATTTGTCACTTCATATAGTTTTTTACACATTTTTCGCAAGTTTGTGAGAGGTAGGTACTCTTTTTCACAGGTTTTGATCGCAATGATCTCCAGGATATCCATAGGAAGAGATAACATATGGGTTTGTCCTTCCATCTGAAAATTTATTATAAAATTTCACTTAGTGATATTCATTCAAAAGTATAACCAATGAAAGGATAACAAAAAGAAGATACAACATGTTATATTCTTATATAACCACTGGTTCAAAAAGTAAAACTTGGCTAATGGTTTTCCAAAGGGTTCATAGTCTTCCATACATGACTTCACGATTATAGTCTCGAGGATTTCTGTGGGAAGGGACAAAAGTATTGTACCTTCATTTTCCATCTGAAAATTAAGAAAACATCACTCTTAGTATTGTTTAAGTAAATTTTTCATTGTTGTGCTCTGGTTTCCAAAGTTTATTCAAACCAAATCCTATGAGGAAAATTTACATTAACTCCCTTATAATGGCTTGTAAAAAAAATATGAATTATACTAAGCATATCCCCCAGGAGTGTCATAACCAAGAGTGTAGCAAGGCCCGTTTTCATGTACCAATTCTCGTTCGAGTCTAGCTCAAAATGGTGTTTTCGGGTTTTACCCCTAGATACATCTGTGTCAGAGCCGCCTCTACCTGCTCATATCTAGACAGAGATGTATTGCTTAAAATATCCACATAATATATTCCTTACCAAAATACCAGGACATTCTTGTATGTTAACCCTCAAATACTACCTTAGGGATTTGTTCCCTATTATACATTTCCTACTCTAGTTTCCAAGTTTTCTACTAAACTTCCTCTGATACCAATTGTAACACCCCGACCCCTCTAGACAGGAGATGGTGCATTACTTGTGATATTGGCATGGTTATAAGGAATTAAAATCCTGAAGGAACGATCATTTTAGTAGTCTTGAAGAAACTAGATACATATATGTAACTCCAATTACATTGTGAAAGGTTACAAAATACAATACTAAACAAAAACTAAAAACTGCGTCCATAGGAACTCAATAAAAGGCCTTCTCTTCATCACCTACTGAAGGTAGACAATGAAAGGGGTGATCTAAAATTCTCAGTAAGTGTTACAAATAGTGGAATCATGATTACAATACTAAGTGAATCATAATCAATCTGACATAATCAAAATGGCATAGTGAATAAATGAAAAACTAATTTCATTAATAAACTGAGAATGAAACTGCATCCATAGATTTTGTCGTAGTGAAAACCTCAGGGATAATAATAACAACTGATAATGAATAAATAGAATTATTATTAATTGGACGTCATGTATCTGGCACATGAAACCATAATACCATAAAAACGGTTTAGTTCTGTGGGTAGAAACCCGTCTGATTTTTGGAAACAAACTCGAGGGTTTGTCGCCAACTGTTTTGTCCCATGAGACCTAATGATGCATCGAGGGGCTATAGCAGGACCCACCCACCACTAAAAGTCCAAGAATTATTTATATATTTATTCAATACAAGATCAATATTCCTTTTAAATATCCGTATAGATTTGAGTATACAGATTCAACAATATTTCCATAATAACTTTCCAAATAAACACCGTATGTAAAATGGTATACGGTTTAGACAACAAACATATCCCTGATATGAGTTTATGGATATTTAATATAAATATAATTTCAAATGAAAAGTGATCTCAAATGGTCATTATGTATACCACATAAGGATTATTAGGTGCACAATACAAAGATAGTCACAACGAAAACGATAGCTGAGACAAAGTCCCTTACCACAATGTAATCGGTTGAACCGTATAACCAGAACTTAATAACCATCAAGTGAATCATTAAATAACATGAATATAAATAGAATAATGTTATTATATATCAAATATAAGTACTCATATACCAAATATAATGAATAATTGGTGAATAATGGAAATCTTACAGAAATGAAAGTGAGATAAGAAACCCCTTACCTTATGCTCGAGTGTGTTCTTAGTTTATTTTAATGACCTGAATAATCAAATTATATTCATTAATTAATATTTCCAGAACCTCCTATATATGTAATTTATTTATTATAAGCTTATTAGGTTCATTCATGACCCGTTCTATGGGTTCAATTGGTTCAATTTCCATGTTTTGGAAGCATTTTCTTACTTGGTTTTCATGGTTCGTTTACTTGTTTCCATGAATGGAAGTTCATTCGAAACATGGTTAAACATCCAGAATTGTTAATAAATCTTATTAATGAAATTATGGAGATATAAATTACCTTATAATTATTTTGATTTATATACCATGATGATGATTCATTAGTTAAAACATTAATGATGTTTGTTTAGATCGTTTTATTGATTCTTTGATAATAACAACCTCATTTTGTCTTATAGATTAGAACCATGAGTGAAAATGAATTCCAGAACCATAGGTGAGTCATAACACATATATTATAACCTTTTTAAACCATATAAATGGTTTAATTACCAGACTTGAAAGAATTAATTCCAATTGAAATCACATCGTCTACGATGTCGATAATTTGACACGTCACGGACAATGTTTTTAATTCCTTGAACAAGTGGGGGAAATGAAGAATATTGATGATGAATTTCTCATGAACATTATAAAATCCAGATTATACAATATTCTGGAGATTTAATTCCTCTTGGGTAAGAAGAGATGAAGAAAGAATAAATATTGAACTCAAAATAAAAGAATAATTTTGAAATCGCTTACAAAAATTCGGCAGTCTAACGGCTATGCAAAATCATTTTAGAAAATATTAAAAAGAGAATGGACAAGGATCACCCATTCCAAAAATGAATCATAATATATATTATATCAATAATAAGAAGAAAAATAATAACATGGTATGTAAACTTGAAAGATATACCACATAAAATAGAACTTGAAAGGAAAAAGAAAGAAATTGAGAATTTCCTTACCTTGTAGAGTAACCCTTAGAACTTGAAGTTTGGGACCTTGAGGGCTTGAGGAAACCTTGGGAGGACTAATATTAAGGTAAGGATGACATATATTCGTTGAGGGATAATTGGGAATTAATTCAATGAAAGTAAGAGTTTGTATTTATAGGAAAAGTGAGGGATTATTTTAATAATTTTCAAGGGACACCTCATGAGTGGTTTTTGCAAAACCATGGGCTTGCCCATGGTATTTTCCCATGTTATAAGCCACTTGGGACACATAAAATGTTATTTAACTATACACAAGTCGACCAGATTTATGACATCAACATTTCATCATTAATTATGTCATAAATACACAGAAACTAAAAACTGTATTTTTTACTATTCACTGAAAAATCAACTGTTTCGAAAAAATTCCAAAAATTTACCCTAACCATTTTTTGACGTATAGAATTCAAAAGTGAAATCCATTTTTCAAAAATAATTTTCTAAATATTATTAATTTAATTTTTAAATAAGGTCATAGTTAATTCGAAAAATAACAATCTTAAAGTGCAACTAGTTTTATTTCTCATTGAAAAAATAATTAAGATATCGTTATCATGTTGCCTTAAGAAAATGAAATAATATTATTATTTTACTATTCAAGGGGAATATTATTATTCATATTACTATTCATATTACTATTCATAAGGGTATGTTACTATTCACCAAAAATCAAGTTTGTTCCATCACACTCCAAATGACTTACTGAACACAGCTCTAGATGACTGTTATTCGAAATTCTAAACACAGAAGATGCAAAGATGTTTTTAGAGGCTAGATTGTATTCTATATTTATTATCAAAATCTTGGGGTGTTACATTATTCCCTCCTTCGAAGAATTTCGTCCTCACAATTCATTTCATAACCACAAAATAATGCTCTATGATGTTCTTACCACATCTCCCATCGTAGAGGATCCTGAGGTGCGTTCAGTGGAAAACCCAAAATTTTGCTCAACTCCTCTAGTTCTCTAACCCAAACACACCTCGGGAAGAAGGGGTTGAACTCTTACATCGAACACTCGGGCTTCTAGAGGGAGGCTCGAACAGTACAAAGTTTGGAAATGTCTGAATGGACCAACACATGAAGAACTCGCCAAACTATGTCTCGACTGAGGACATCTAAGTCATAGATATTGTTGTACATGCTAAAACTAAAGAGTTGGTACATGTAATCTACACAAAGGTTTCCCTCCAAAGTAGCCTCTTGAAAACATAACCTGACTGTGTAGTTCCGGCCTAGGGTGAAACATAGGAAAAGCCCTTTGTGGTATTTTCCTCTTCGCCTGTACTCAGCCAATTGTGTCATGGATAAGAGGTAGTAAATGGAAGCATTCCCTTGACAGGTGCGGATAATGTTCGGACTATTTGTCACTTCATATAGTTGTTTACATGTTTTTCGCAAGTTTGCGAGAGGTAGGTACTCTTTTTCACAGGTTTTGATCGCAATGATCTCCAGGATATCCATAGGAAGAGATAACATGTGGGTTTGTCCTTCCATCTGAAAATTTATTATAAAAGTTCACTTAGTGATACTCATTCAAAAGTATAACTGATGAAAGGATAACAAAAAGAAGATACAGCATGTTATATTCTTATATAACCACTGGTTCAAAAAGTAAAAATGGGCTAATGGTTTTCCAAAGGGTTCATAGTCTTTCATTCATGACTTCACGATTATAGTCTCGAGGATTTTTGTGGGAAGGGACAAAAATATTTTACCTTCGTTTTCCATCTAAAAATTAAGAAAACATCACTCTTAGTGTTTTTTATGTAAATTTTTCATTGTTGTGCTCTGATTTCCAAATATTATTCAAACCAAATCCTATGAGGAAAATTTACATTAACTCCCTTATAATGGCTTGTAAAAAAAATATGATTTATACTAAGCATATCCCCCGGGAGTTTCGTAACCAAGAGTGCATCAAGGCCTGTTTTCATGTACCAGTTCCCGTTCAAGTCTAGCTCAAAGCGGTGTTTTCAGGTTTTACCCATCTGTGTCAGAGCCGCCTCTACCTGCTCGTATCCAGACAGGGACATATTTCTTAAAATATACACATAATCTATTCCTTACCAAAATACCAAGACATTCTTGTATGTTAATCCTCAAATACTACCTTAGGGCTTTGTTCCCTATTATACATTTCCTACTCTAGTTTCCAAGTTTTCTACTAAACTTCCTCTCATACCAACTGTAACACCCTGACCCCTCTAGACAGGAGCCGATGCATTACTTGTAATATTGGCATTGTTAGAAGGAATGAAAATCCTGAAGTAACGATCAGTTTAGTAGTCTTAAAGAAACTAGATACATAGATGTAACTCCAATTACATTGGGAAAGGTTACAAAATACAATACAAAACAAAAACTAAAAACAGAGTCCATAGGAACTCAATAAAAGGCCTTATCTTCATCACCTGCTGAAGGTAGAAAATGAAAGGTGTGAGCTCAAATGCTTAGTAAGGGTTAAAAATAGTGGAAGCATGATTACAATACTAAGTGAATCATAATCAATCTGACATAATCAAAATGGCATAGTGAATAAATGAACAACTAATTCCATTAATAAACTGAGAATGAAACTGCATCCATAGATTTTGTCGTAGTGAAAACCTCATGGATAATAATAACAACTGATAATGAATAAAGATAATGCTTATTAATTGGACGTCGTGTATCTGGCACATGAAACCATAATACCGTAAAAACGGTTTAGTTCTGTGGGTAGAAACCCGTCTGATTTTTGGAAACAAACTCGAAGGGTTTGTCGCCAACTATTTTGTCCCATGAGACCTACTGATGTATCGAGGGGATATAGTGGGCCCCACCCACCACTGCATGTCCAAGAATTATTTATACATTGATTCAATACAAGATAAATATTCCTTTTAAATATTTTTATATATTTTAGTATACAGATTCAACAATATTTCCATAATAACTTTCCAAATAAACACCGTATGTAAAATGGTATACGGTTTAGACAAAAAACATATCCATGATATGAGTTTATGGATATTTAATATAAATATAATTTCAAATGAAAAGTGATCTCAAATGGTTAGTAGGTACACCACATAAGGACTATTAGGTGCACAATACAAAGATAGTCACAACGAAAACGGCAGTTGAGACAAAGTCCCTTACCACAATGTAATCGGTTGAACCGTATAACCAGAACTTGATAACCATCAAGTGAATCATTAAATAAAATGAATATAAATAGAATAATGTTATTATATATCAAATATAAGTACTTATATACCAAATATAATGAATAATTGGCGAACAATGGAACTCTCACAGAAATGAAAGTGAGATGAGAAACCCCTTACCTTATGCTCGAGTGTGTTCTTTGTTTGTTTTAATGGCCTAAATAATCAAATTATCTTCATTAATTAATATGTCCAGAACCTCCTATACATGTAATTGATTTATAGGTTCATTTATGGCCCGTTCTATGGGTTCAATTGGTTCAATTTCCATGTTTTGGAAGCATTTTATTACTTGGTTTTCATGGTTCGTTTACTTGTTTCCATGAATGGAAGTTCATTTGAAACATGGTTAAACATCCAGAATTTTTAATAAATCTTATTAATGAAATTATGGGGATATAAATGACCTTATAAATATTTTGAGTTATATACCATGATGATGATTCATTAGTTAAAACATTAATGATGTTTGTTTAGATCATTTTATTGATTCTTTGATAATAACAACCTCATTTTGTCTTATAAATTAGAACCATGAGTTAAAATGAATTCCAGAACCATGGGTGAGTCATAACACATATATTATAACTTGGTTCAACCATATAAATGGTTTTATGACCAGACTTGAAAGAATTAATGCCAATTGAAATCACATCGTCTACGATGTTGGTAATTCGACATGTCACGGACAATGTTTTTAATTCCTTGAACAAGTGGGGGAAAAGAAGAAGATTGATGATGAATTTTGATCGTACCACGATTCAGTGTTTTATTCCACCCTTACACCGCAGTTTTAAACTAGTTTTTTAATGAATATTCCAAATATAATAATAAATTGCACTTTATGTTTGAATCAATCAATTAATTTTAATCAAGATTATAATGTGCAATGTTACTTGTTTTTATTATTTCAATGTTGGTGGAGGTGATTTGGAGGGCCTTTGATGAAGTGGAAGAAAAATGGGCCAAAATTGCATGGATCCATGGACATCTATCCACTATTTTGCATAGTAAAAGAAATAAGTGCATCTAAATGGGATGAAATTTTGTGGGTATGTCCAAACATTAATAGGCTACATTTCATATTAAGGAACCCAATCCTGATTCGGCTTCTATGGGGACCATCCAAACTGATCTGTCCAAGCCACCGAATATGGACCATGTCAAATGTGGTGTTCTATATTTTATCAATATCTTGTGCTGTAGTTGTCCAAAGGGTGCCAAACTTTCATTGGAGACATTCAAGAGGTAGGTATACAACTTTTATATTTTCTCCAAAGTGAGATAAGACTTTCTAAAGGCCTAAAGGCATGGTACAAGTGGACTGATGAAATTTGGGTGCCTAAAACCACCTTCCAATTTTCCTATAAAATGACACCTTGGGCTCTCCATTTGTAAGTTCGTCCAAGGAGTGAAGTGATGACAATTTGGAGTCATAGAGGATTCTCCTAATCACCTTGGAGGTTCTGGAGGCCCCTATCCTCATAGGGGAATCAAGGATGAAGAAGGAGTTCCACCCGAGCTTCCTCATCCTCCCGATGTCGAGCTAAAAGTTGGGTGTTCGTTGTGAGAGGGCTACACACATGTCAAGGGAGTTCTGATGAATACACTAGCTACTAGTTTGGAGTAATTTGGGTGTTTAAACATTTCATTCAATGTATCTTATTTTATTTCAGATTTGAATGCTTGATTTGATGCATGTGAGTGTTATGCTCTTAATTTCTAACCGATCGGTGTGAGGTTTTGAGTGTGTGAATTGTGTTGTTCTGATTGGACATCACAAGAATCCTTTTCATACCCACCTTATTGAGATTTCAATATGATTTGGAATCTCTTATTCCATGCATAAGTACTGGACCTTGACAATACGATCGTTACGTCAAGGTTTGGTCCTTAAAGCATTGAAATAAAAGCTTAGGAATTAATTGGGATTCCAATTAACTCCAACCAAAGAATTACTCTAAACCTAAGATGAATCTCTATGAACAGTGAACTTGATATGTGTGTAGTGAAATCTCATCGACCCTTTTATCTCATATTTTTCAAAATCCACTAGGTCACTCAACTTTTAATCTATTTCAACTAAGTCATTGTTTTAAACTCTTTTCAAAACCACCCCCTCTCTTAGTCATTTTTATTAAAAATGCACACTCTAAACCTACCGATGCTCCTTGAGAGATGACCTAGGGTCTACCCTATACTATAAATCAACCTAAAAAACATAATCAATTTGACGTGTCATGACAATGCGGTCAAATTTTGGCACTGTTTCCAGGGATCGCTTTGGTTTTTTTTTGTTCGTGTTTTTGATAAATTTTTGTAATTTTTGTGAATATTTGTTTGTTTTATCTTCTACCTTTGCATTTATTTTTTTGTTCTAATTTATTTATTGTCTAGGTTTTGTTTATGATGCGTTCTACTCCGGGAGACCTACAAAATTTCAAACCTGAATCGGAGAGGATCCTACATCAACGAAACTGAGACACACAAGACAACACTTTGAAGGTAGAGACATCACATCTTAAAATTCTTCTTGATCATTCTTCTTCTTCTTCTGAAACCAAAGTTAAAACTGAACATAACTTGTATAACATGGCTGAAAATAGTAGAACACTAAAAGAACTAACCTCGCCTGATATTGACATCTGACCCACTTACATTCAATTACAAGGCGAGGCACCCAATTTTGAACTAAAATCTGGTTTAATTCATTTATTACCAAGATTTCATGGACTGCCTGGAGAAGATCCACATAAGCATTTAAAAGAATTTCATACTGTGTGTTCAACATTAAAACCTGCTAATGTGGATTAAGAACAAGTAAAACTTAGGGCATTTCCATTTTCATTAGAAGACACGGCTAAAGATTGGTTGTATTATGTTAATTCACCTATTAGAGGTTGGGCGGACATGAAACGACTTTTTCTTGAAAAATACTTCCTAGCCTCTCAAACTGCAACAATAAGGAAAAAAATATGTGGGATAAGAAAATCTCAAGGAGAAACCCTTCATGAATATTGGGAACGATTTAAAAGATTGTGTTCAAGTTTTCCACATCACCAAATAAGTGATCAACTTTTAATACAATATTTTTATGAAGGTTTAATTCCAATAGATCGTAACATGATTGATGCTGCTACAGGTGGTGCACTAGTGGATAAAAACCCAATCGATGCAAGGACCCTAATTGAGACCATGGCATAGAACACTCAACAATTCAGTTCAAGATCCAGTGTACCCATTCGAGGTGTCCATGAGGTGCAAAGTACTGAATTCGAGAAGAAGGTGGATAAAAAGTTTGAAGAGGTAAGTACCCTTCTATGAAAACTTTCTCTTTCCCAAGGGAAATTCCAATCTCCTCCTCCCATACATTGTGGTATATGCTATTCTGATACCCACTATTCTGACCAATGCCCCCAATTGAGAGAAACTTCTGAGAGTTGTGAGGCAATATTCTCAGGACGCCCCTATAACCAACCCACTAGGCAAGAACCTTACTATCCATCCAACCCTGGGTGGAAAGAAAACCAAGCCTATAGGAAAGGGGGGTATTCAAACTAGCCTCATCAACCATGGAACCAACCAGGGCAAAGTAGTCATCAACCACCACCACCCATAAATTTTCAACCAACCCAAAGGCCTTTCCAACAACCCCCTCCAAAAACTGAGCCTAACCTAGAAGATATGATGAAACAAATGGCTGCTAATAATCTCTAGTTCCAACAAACCACCCAAGCAGCCATACAAGACCTCAAAACCCAATTAGGACAACTAGCTAACTCAGTGGGTGAAATCCAAATCCATGGGTCTGGTAAACTACCATATCAACCACTTTCCAACCCTAGGGATAAGGGAAATGTTATTGCCATCTCCCTTAGGAGTGGAACTCAACTTAAAAGCCAAATGAACCCTCCATTAGATTCATCCTCTCTTAAGGGAACCACCATCCCAACCACTGAAAAAGGTTCAAATGAGATGGAACCTTGTCTTGAGAGAAGTCCTACCAAGGAAAGAGTGTGTCTATTGATAAGTTACCAAGCCCAAGCATTCCTATTCTATTTCCCCAAAGAGCCACCCAACCAAGGAAACAAAAGGAAACTGAACTTGATAAATAAATCTTAGAGACTTTCAAAAAAGTGTAGGTTAACATCCCATTGATTGATGTCGTGAAGAAAATTCCACGTTATGGTAAGTTTTTAAAGGAGATGTGTACACATCAAAGGAGACTTTATGGTGATGAGAAGGTAAGTTTGGGGAGGAATGTCTCATCATTGATATAACCATTGCTTCCCACCAAGTGCAATGATCCCGGAACATTCTCAATTCCATGTACCATAGGGGAGTATTCTTTTTCTAATGATATACTTGATTTGGGTGCCTCTATTAATGTGATGCCTCACTCCATATACTCTTCTTTGCAGGTCGGTGAACTAAAGCCCACAGGAATAGTTGTTCAGCTAGCAAATCGAAGTACGACACACCCTTCTGGTGTGTTAGAGGATGTTCTTGTGAGGGTTCAAAATTTAATATTTCCTGTTGATTTTTATGTGCTAAAAATAGAAGATGATAGGATGAATGGACACACCCCAATTATATTGGGGAGACCTTTCTTGAAAACCTCCAAAGCCATAATTAATGTCCATAATGGTACATTATATATGGAATTTGGTGGTGACATAGTCCATTTCAACATCCTTGATGCCATGAAGCACCCCTCAGAAGAACATTCATCTCTCTCGGTAAATTCAATTGATGTACTCCCTTCCCCTAAAATCACTTCATTTGTTTCCCCTGATTCCCTTTCTAAATTTTCCTCTTTGATTGAAATTATTGGTAATGAATCATGTTTTTATTGTTGTAGTAGTCTAGAAAAGTGTCATGCATGTCTATTAATTGATAATTTCTTGAACATGGAGGATCACATGACCATCGATGATACTGCTACGCTTGTAAAAGCTAATTCCTCATCTGAGGATGATACCATTAAGCATTTAGATGAGATTAGTAACCTCTCACTTTCACACACACTCCCATCAATCCAAAATCCACCTGAATTGGAACTAAAGCAACTGCCTCAAGATTTAAAATATCCATATCTTGAGAATAGAAACAAGTTGTCCATCATCATTTCTAGTTCACTCCCTCCTGAGCATGAATTGCGACTGCTTGAACTTTTGAGGGAGCATAAAAAAGCATTGGGATGGACACTTGCAGACATTCCTGGTATTAGCCCATCAATTTGTACACATCATATTTTATTAACTGATGAGGCTAAACCAGTGAGGTTGCCACAACGTCGACTAAACCCAAACCTCTTAGAAGTAGTTAAAAAGGAAGTAACAAAATTATTGGTTTCTGGAATCATTTACCCCATCTCTGACAGCCAATGGGTCAGTCCCGTTCAAGTAGTTCCTAAAAAAACTGGTCTAACTGTAATTAAAAATGAAAACAATGAATTGGTTCCAACTCATGTGCAGAATAGTTGGTGTGTCTGTATAGATTATCACCGACTAAACCAACACACTAGGAAGGACCATTTCCCCTTGCCATTCATTGACCAAATGCTAGAAAGGATAGCAGGGAAGTCCCATTACTGTTTTCTTGATGGGCATTCTAGATACTTTCAGATCCATATTGCCCCCGAGGATCAGGAAAAGACAACCTTCACTTGCCCCTTTGGCACATTTGCCTATAGAAGGATTTCATTTGGCCTGTGCAATGTTCTGGGTACTTTCCAGCGATGTATGGTTAGTATTTTTTCGGATTACCTGGAGGATTGCATAGAAGTTTTCATGGATGATTTTACTATTTATGGATCCTCTTTTGATGAATGTTTAAGTAGTCTTGGTTCTGTCCTACGTCGCTGTATTGAAAAGAATCTTGTATTAAATTATGAGAAATGCCATTTCATGGTGCGGCAAGGTATAGTTTTTGGACATGTCATTTCTGGGGATGGTATCCAAGTAGATAAATTGAAAGTGGATGTCATTTCTTCCCTACCATTCCCTAAAAATGTATGTGATGTGCGGTATTTCCTAGGTCATGCTGGATTTTACCGTCGTTTCATTCGTGATTTTAGTAAGATTGCACTTCCCCTCTCCCGCTTACTCCAAAAAGAAAAAGATTTTTTTTGATAAAGAATGTGAAGAAGCTTTTAATAAATTAAAATGGAGTCTCACATCACCCTCGGTAATCCAACCACCTCGGTGGGATTTACCATTTGAGCTCATGTGTGACGCCTCTAACTATGCAGTTGGGGCAGTCTTATCACAAAGGGTCGATCGAGCTCCACATGTCATTGTCTATGTCTCACGTACTTTGGACTCTTCCTAAGAAAACTACACCACTATTGAAAAAGAATTTTTTTCCATTGTGTTTGCCTTGGATAAATTCAGGTCATACCTTTTAGGGTCCAAAGTCATTGTGTTCTCAAACCATGCAGCCCTCTGGTATCTCCTAAAGAAACCGGAAGTCAAACCACATCTCATTCGTTGGATGATACTCCTTCAGGAATTCAATCTAGAAATTAGAGATAAAAAAGGAGCAGAGAATGTGGTGGCAGACCATATCAGTAGGATCCCCCCATCCTCGGACATTGTCTCATCCCCCCGTATTCCCATTAATGACTTATTTCCTGATGAGCAATTGTACAAAGTGAAAGATGTTATTCCCTGGTATGCTGAAATTGTAAATTATTTGGTAGCATCTTGCATTCCTAATGATTTCAAAAAAAACCAAGCCAGTCGTCTAAAACATGAGTCTCGTTGGTACATTTGGGATGACCCCTACCTTTGGAGCACATGTAGCGATCAGGTCCTTAGGCGTTGTGTTCCCGATAGCGAGTTTTAATCTGTCCTTAGATTCTGCCACACTCTTGCTTGTGGGGGCCACTTTGGTCCCCAACGGACTGCTCACAAAGTTCTTGATTCTGGTCTCTTTTGGCCAACACTTTTTCAGGATGCCCATGAATTTTTTAAATCCTGTCCTCGTTGTCAAAGAATGGGGAATGTCTCTAAAAGGAATGAAATGCCACAACAACCCTTGCTCTTTCAAGACATTTTTTATGTTTGGGGCATTGACTTTATGGGGCCATTTACCAATTCCTTTGGAAACTTTTACATTCTTTTGGCCATTGATTACCTATAAAAATAGATAGAGGCACTGGCCATAAGGACAGATGATTCCAAAACAGTTGTAGAATTTTTGAGAACTCAGATCTTTTGTAGGTTTGGATTACCTAGGTTCATCATCAGTGACCAGGGTTCTCATTTCTGCAACCGAACAATGCAATCACTTTTGCATCGGTATGGGGTCAGTCATCGAGTATCTACTGCATATCACCCATAGAAAAATGGTCAAGCTAAGGTGTCAAATAGAGAGGTAAAACAAATTCTTGAAAAAACGGTCCAACCCAACAGGAAAGATTGGAGTCTTAGACTCGATGATTCATTATGGGATTACCGTACTGCTTTTAAAACTCTCATTGGAATGTCACCTTATAGGCTTGTTTTTGGAAAGAGTTGTCACCTCCCTGTTGAGATTGAGCACCGGGCCTACTGGGCCATCAAACAATGCAATTCTAATCATTCTGGTGTAGGTGCTCAAAGGAAGTTGCAGATTCAGGAGCTAGAGGAAATGAGAAGAGATGCATATGAAAACTCCAGGATTTATAAGAAGATAACCAAGGCTTCCCATGACCGTCTTATCCTTCATCGTCAATTCCATATTGGGAAGAAGGTCCTCCTCTACAATGCAAGGCTGAAATTGCATCTCGGTAAGCTTTGTTCCCGCTGGTCTGGACCATACATTGTTACTAATGTCTCTTCATTTGGTGTTGTTAAGGTTCAAAATGAAGAAACCAAGCAAACCTTCACTGTCAATGGGCAGCAGCTGAATCACTTTCATGAACCCATTCTGGAGTCCCCGATGGAGGAACTCCAAGTTCAAGAAGCAAACTATGAATGACATCCACTAGGTTTTATCCTTCCTTCCCACATTCTCTTTTACTACAGTGAGGACACTGTATACTCTAGGTGTGGGGGAGGGGGGTGGATACATTCCTGGGTTAGTTAGGAATTTTCATCTTTTTCTCCTTTTGTTTTCTCTTTTTGGCCTTCTTTATGGTATTTTCATTTTTCCCCATCAAAAATTTTGAAGTTCCATGATTTGGCGACCATAAAGTGGAGAAAGTAAAAATACTATAACGAAGGCTAAAAAGAATTTGTGTATGATTTTACCATCAAGGAGTGATTTTTTTTAGTGAATTGGTTTTATTTCAATGATATAAATGGTTGTATCACTGTGAAACATTTTAGATGATTGATGCCCCTTGTGTGAGTAGTTTTGGGAAAACTGTGTCACTAATATCTCCATACATTTTTGCACCAAACCACAAAGTGTGAATATTTCTTACTTAATATAAGGTAAATATATGTTGGGTTAATATTTTTCAGCTTGAAATGATATTTCCATACGTTCGTTCCTTATCTGATCTGTTTCATTACTGTACCAGATTGACCTATGCGTGTGTACCTAATGTCCGACTATTGTACGCCCTCAAAAAAAAATTGGTTGTGTCTTGGGCAGGTCAAAAACCACTCCTCCTAAACCTTTGATCTTGTTATAACTATTGAAATTAGTGTCATGAGGAGATCAAACAAGGGTTGAGAGATGAGTGTGAGATTTGTTTCAAATGCAACTTCAAAAAAAATATAATAAATGAGGGGAGTGATGAAATGTGCAACATATGGGGATATCTAGGTCGAGAGATTATGGTTTGACTTCTGTGAATGCTTAAATAAGTGGGTCTTGAAATATGATTGCAAAGGATGTAGGACAGGTTTGGTGATAAAATCATTTAAGCTGAAAAATGTTAAAATAACATATATTTATTGGATAGCAAGTGGAAAGAATGGCATGGAATGGTTTTCACACACACATGGAGAGTTAGTGTCATGGTTTACTTCTGGATTCCTTTTTCAATTGAGTATCATTAATCTTTTTGAATTTTTCTATGATATGATTTATGAGACATCTTTTTCTATTTTCACTATGAAGAACTCCTTGGTGTGGTTCGTGCATTAATCACTTTACATTAAATAAAATTTCCTCAAATGCTAAATCTTAAAGATGTTGGAAATATATATATATATGAATCATTGTATTTGGATATGTGACTTTGCCCAGGAGTGCAAATTTTTAGGTGTGGGGGTGTGATCGTACCACGATTCACTGTTTTATTTCACCCTTACACCGCAGTTTTAAACTAGTTTTGTAATGAATATTCCAAATATAATAATAAATTTCACTTTATGTTTGAATCAATCAATTAATGTTAATAAATATTATAATGGTAAATGTTACTTGTTTTTATTATTTCAATGTAGGTGGAGGTGATTTGGAGGGCCTTTGATGAAGTGGAAGAAAAATGGGCCAAAATTGCATGGATCCATGGACATATGTCCACTATTTTGCATAGTACAAGAAATCCGTGCATCCAAATGGGCTGAAATTTTGTGGGTATGTCCAAACTTTAATAGGATACATTTCATATTAAGGAACCCAATCCTGATTAGGCTTCTATGGGGCCCATCCGAACTGATCTGTCCAAGCCACCGAATATGGACCAAGTCAAATGCGGTGTTCTGTATTTTATCAATATCTTGAGCTGTAGTTGTCCAAAGGGTGCAAAACTTTCGGTGGAGACATTAAATAGGTAGGGATACAACTTTTATATTTTCTAAAAAGCGAGATAAGACTGTCTAAAGGCCGAAACGCATGGTACACGTGGACTGATGAAATCTGTGTGCCTAAAACCACCTTCCAATTTTCCTATAAAATGACACATTGGGCTCTCCATTTGTAAGTTCAGCCAAGGAGTGAAGTCCTGCCAATTTGGAGTTATATAGGAGTCTCCTAATCACCTTAGAGGTTCTGGAGGCCCCTATCCTCATAGGGGAATCAAGGATGAAGAAGGAGTTCCACCCGAGCTTCCTCCTCCTCCCGATGTCGAGCTAAAAATTGGGTGTTCGTTGTGAGGGAGCTACACACATGTCAAGGGAGTTCCGATGCATAAACTAGCTACTGGTTTGGAGTAATTTGGGTGTTTAAACATTTCATTCAATGTATCTTATTTTATTTCAGATTTGAATGCTTGATTTGATGCATGTGAGTGTTATGCTCTTAATTTCTAACCGATCGGTGTGAGGTTTTGAGTGCGTGAATTGTGTTGTTCCGATTGGACATCACAAGAATCCTTTTCATACCCACCTTATTGAGATTTCAATCTACTTTGGAAGCTCTTATTCCATGCATAAGTACTGGACCTTGACAATACGATTGTTACGTCAAGGTTTGGTCCTTAAAGCATTGAAATAAAAGCTTAGGAATTAATCGGGATTCCAATTAACTCTAACCAAAGAATTACTCTAAACCTAAGATGAATCTCTATGAAAAATGAACTTGATATGTGTGTAGTGAAATATCATCGACCCTTTTATCTCATACTTTTTAAAATCCACTAGGTCACTCAACTTTTAAGTTATTTCAACTAAGTCATTGTTTTAAACTCTTTTCAAAACCACCCCCTCTCTTTGTTATTTTTATTAAAAATACACACTCTAAACCTACCAATGATCCTTGCGAGATGACCTAGGGTCTACCCTAGACTATAAATCAACCTAAAAAACATAATCAATTTGACGTGTCACGACAACGCGGTCAAATTTCTCATGAACATTAGAACATCCAAATTATACAAGATTCTAGATATTTCATTCTTCTTGGGTAAGAAGAGATGAATAAAGAATAAATATTGAACTCAAAATAAAAGAATAATTTTGAAATCGCTTACAAAAATTCGGCAGCCTAATGGCTATGCAAAATCGTTTTAGAAAATATTAAAAAGAGAATGGACAAGGATCACCCATTACAGAAATGAATCATAATATAGAGTAGATCAAGAATAAGAAGAAAAATAATAACATGGTATGTAAACTTGAAAGATATACCACATAAAATAGAACTTGAAAGGAAAAAGAAAGAAATTGATAATTTTCTTACCTTGTAGAGTAACCCTTAGAACTTGAAGGTTGGGACCTTGAGGGCTTGAAGAAACCTTGGGAGGACTAATATGAAGGTAAGGAGTACAGAACTTCATTGAGGGATAATTGGGAATGAATTCAATGAAAGTAAGAGTTTTTATTTATAGGAAAAGTGGGGGATTATTTTAATAATTTTCAAGGGACACCTCATGAGTGGTTTTTGCAAAACCATGGGTTTTCCCATGGTATTTTCCCATGGTATAAACCACCTGGGACACCTCACATGTTATTTAACTATACACAAGTCGACCAGATTTATGAAATCATCATTTCATCATTAATGATGTCATAAATACATCGAAACTAAAAACTGTATTTTTTACTATTCACTGAAAAATCAACTGTTTCGGAAAAATCCCAAAAATTTACCCTAACCATTTTTCGACGTGTAGAATTCAAAAGTGAAATCCATTTTTCAAAAATAATTTTATAAATATTATTAATTTAATTTTTAAATAAGGTCATAGTTAATTCGAAAAATAACAATCTTAAAGTGCAACTAGTTTTATTTCTCATTGAAAAACTAATTAAGATATCGTTATCTTGTTGACTTAAGAAAATAAAATAATATTATTCTTTTACTATTCAAGGGGCATATTACTATTCATATTACTATTCATAAGGGTATGTTACTATTCACCAAAAATCAAGTTTGTTCTATCACACTCCAAATGACTTAATGAACACAACTCTAGATGACTGTTATTCAAAATTATAAACACAGAAGATGCAAAGATGTGTTTAGAGGCTAGATTTTATTCTATATTTATTATCAAAATCTTGGGATGTTACATTATTCCCTCCTTCGAAGAATTGCGTCCTCGCAATTCATTTCATAACCACAAAAGAATGCTCTATGATGTTCTTACCACATCTCCCATCGTAGAGGATCCTGAGGTGCGTTCAGTGGAAAACCCAAATTTTTTCTCAACTCCTCTAGTTCTCTGACCTAGAAACACCTTGGGAAGAAGGGGTTGAACTCTTACATTGAACACTCGGGCTTCCGGAGGGAGTCTTGAACAGTACAAAGTTTGGAAATTTCTAAATGGACCAACACACGAAGAACTCGTCGAACTATGTCTCGACTGAGGAAATCTAAGTCATAGATATTATTGTACATTCTAAAACTAAGGAGTTGGTACATGTAATCTACAAAAAGGTTTCCCTCCAAAGTATCCTCTTGAAAACATAACCTGACCGTGTAGTTCCGGCCTAGGGTGAAATATAGGAAAAGCCCTTTGTGGTATTTTCCTCTTCGCCTGTACTCAACCAATTGTGCCATGGCTAAGTGGTAGCAAATGGAAGCATTCCCTTGACAGGTGCGGAGAATGTCCGAACTATTTGTCACTTCATATAGTTATTTACACGTTTTTTGCAAGTTTGCGAGAGGTAAGTACTCTTTTTCACAGGTTTTTATGGAAATGATCTCCAGGATATCCATAAGAAGAGATAACATATGGGTTTGTCCTTCCATCTGAAAATGTATTATAAAAGTTCACTTAGTGATACTCATTCAAAAGTATAACCGATGAAATTATAACAAAAAGAAGATACAACATGTTATATTCTTATATAACCACTGGTTCAAAAAGTAAAACTGGGCTAATGGTTTTCCAGAGGGTTCATAGTCTTCCATACATGACTTCATGATTATAGTCTTGAGGATTTCTGTGGGAAGGGATAAAAGTCTTGTACCTTCATTTTCCATCTGAAAATTAAGAAAACATCACTCTTAGTATTGTTTAAGTAAATTTTTCATTGTTGTGCTCTGGTTTCCAAAGTTTATTCAAACCAAATCCTATGAGAAAAATTACAATTAACTCCCTTATAATGGCTTGTAAAAAAATATGAATTATCCTAAGCATATCCCCTGGGAGTGTCGTAACCAAGAGTGCAACAAGGCCCGTTTTCATGTACCAGTTCCCATTCGAGTCTATCTCAAAGCGGTGTTTTCGGGTTTTACCCCTAGATACATATGTGCCAGAGCCGCCTCTACCTGCTCATATCCAGACAGGGACGTATTGCTTAAAATATCCACATAATCTATTCCTTACCAAAATACCAGGACATTCTTGTATGTTAATCCTCAAATAATAACTTAGGGCTTTGTTCCCTATTATACATTTCCTACTCTAGTTTCCAAGTTTTCTACTAAACTTCCTCTGATACCAATTGTAACAACCCGACCCCTCTAGACAGGAGTCAGTGCATTACTTGTGATATTGGCATGGTTAGAAGGAATGAAAATCAGGAAGGAACGATCATTTTTGTAGTCTTAAAGAAACTAGATACATAGATGTAACTCCAATTACATTCGGAAAGGTTACAAAATACAATACAAAACAAAAACTAAAAACTGCATCCATAAGAACTCAATAAAAGGCCTTCTCTTTATCACCTGCTGAAGGTGGACAGTGAAAGGGGTGAGCTCAAATGCTCAGTAAGGGTTACAAATAGTGGAAGCATGATTACAATACTAAGTGAATCATAATCAATCTGACATAATCAAAATGGCATAGTGAATAAATGAAAAACTAATTCCATTAATAAACTGAGAATGAAACTGAATCCATAGATTTTGTCGTAGTGAAAAACTCATGGATAATAATAAAAATTGATAATGAATAAATAGAATTATTATTAATTGGATGTCATGTATCTGGCACATGAAACCATAATACCATAAAAACGGTTTAGTTCTGTGGGTAGAAACCTGTCTGATTTTTGAAAACAAACTCGAAGGGTTTGTCACCAACTGTTTTTTCCCATGAGACCTACCGATGCATCGAGGGGCTATAGCGGGCCCCACCCGCCACTACATGTCCAAGAATTATTTATACATTGATTCAATACAAGATCAATATTCCTTTTAAATATCCGTATAGAGTTGAGTATACATATTCAACAATATTTCTATAATAACTTTCCAAATAAACACCGTATGTAAAATGGTATACGATTTAGACAACAAACATATCCATGATATGAGTTTATGGATATTTAATATAAATATAATTTCAAATGAAAAGTGATCTCAAATGGTCGGTAGGTACATCACATAAGGATTATTAGGTGCATAATACAAAGATAGTCACAACGAAAACGGCAGCTGAGACAAAGTCCCTTACCACAATGTAATTGGTTGAACCGTATAACCAGAACTTAATAACCATCAAGTGAATCATTAAATAACATGAATATAAATAGAATCATGTTATTATATATCAAATATAAGTACTCATATACCAAATATAATGAATAATTGGCGAACAATGGAAATCTCACAGAAATGAAAGTGAGATGAGAAACCCCTTACCTTATGCTCGAGTGTGTTCTTCGTTTGTTTTAATGACCTGAATAATCAAATTATATTCATTAATTAATATTTCCATAACCTCCTATACATGTAATTGATTTAGTATAACCTTATTAGGTTCATTCATGGCCTATTCTATGGGTTCAATTGGTTCAATTTCCATGTTTCGGAAGCATTTTCTTATTTGGTTTTCATGGTTCGTTTACTTGTTTCCATGAATGGAAGTTCATTTGAAACATGGTTAAACATCCAGAATTTTTAATACATATTATTAATGAAATTATGGAGATATAAATGACCTTATAATGATTTTGAGTTATATACCATGATGATGATTCATTAGTTAAAACAGTAATGATCTTTGTTTAGATCGTTTTATTGATTCTTTGATAATAACAACCTCATTTTGTCTTATAAATTAGAACCATGAGTGAAAATGAATTATAGAACCATGGGTGAGTCATAAAACATATATTATAACCTGTTTTAACCATATAAATGGTTTCATGACCATACTTGAAAGAATTAATGCCAATTGAAATCACATCGTCTACGATGTCGGTAATTCGACACGTCACGAACAATTTTTTTAATTCCTTGAACAAGTGGGGGAAAAGAAGAAGATTGATGATGAATTAATCATAAACATTAGAACATCCAGATTATACCAGATTCTAGATATTCCATTCCTCTTGGGTAAGAAGAGATGAAGAAAGAATAAATATTGAACTCAAAATAAAAGAATAATTTTGAAATCGCTTACAAAAAATCGGCAACCTAACGGCTATGCAAAATAGTTTTAGAAAATATTAAAAAGAGAATGGACAAGGATAACCCATTCCAGAAATGAATCATAATATATAGTAGATCAAGAATAATAAGAAAAATAATAACATGGTATGTAAACTTGAAAGATATACCACATAAAATAGAACTTGAAAGGAAAAAAGAAAGAAATTGAGAATTTTCTTACCTTGTAGAGTAACCCTTAGAACTTGAAGGTTGGGACCTTGAGGGCTTGAGGAAACCTTGGGAGGACTAATATGAAGGTAAGGAGGATAGAACTTCATTGAGGGATAATTGGGAATGAATTCAATGAAAGGAAGAGTTTGTATTTATAGGAAAAGTGAGGGATTATTTTAATAATTTTCAAGGGACACCTCATGAGTGGTTTTTGCAAAACCATGGGCTTGCCCATGGTATTTTCCCATGGTATAAGCCACTTGGGAAACCTCACATGTTATTTAACTATACACAAGTCGACCAAATTTATTACATCATCATTTCATCATTAATGATGTCATAAATACACCGAAACTAAAAACTGTATTTTTTACTATTCACTGAAAAATCAACTGTTTCGGAAAAATCCCAAAAATTTACCCAACCATTTTTCAAAGTGTAGAATTCAAAAGTAAAATCCATTTTTCAAAAATAATTTTCTAAATATTATTAATTTAATTTTTAAATAAGGTCATAGTTAATTCGAAAAATAACAATCTTAAAGTGCAACTAGTTTTATTTCTCATTAAAAAACTAATTAAGATATCGTTATCTTGTTGCCTTAAGAAAATGAAATAATATTATTATTTTACTATTCAAGGGGCATATTACTATTCATAAGTGTATGTTACTATTCACCAAAAATCAAGTTTATTCCATCACACTCCAAATGACTTACTGAACACAACTCTAGATGACTGTTATTCAAAATTCTAAACACAGAAGATGCAAAGATGTGTTTAGAGGCTAGATTGTATTCTATATTTATTATCAAAATCTTGGGGTGTTACAAAAACCCAAAAAAAATTAAAAAAATTTACTTTTATTTTTGTTTTGTTTTGTTTTGTTTATATATATATATATAAACAAAACAAAACAAAAAATAAAAATAAAATTTTCAGCAGAATTTATCCGCTATTTAAAATCCAGCAATACTGCCAATACAACATTCTAAATTCTGACAGAAGCTCTCACCCAAGGCTCTCATTTATAAGAGACCTTACTCTAAAAATTATTCTACATTTCCGATGTGGGATTCTGGTTCTCCCTTTCCTGCGCAGAACATTCTGCATTTTCGATGTGAGATTCTGTTTCAAGTATGTGACTTTGAAAGACTATAAAATATAAACTATAAGACCAATATAAATGAAACTTAAAAATGGATTAAACATATAAGAAAATAGTTTAAAACAAAAAGAATTTCATAAAAAATGATGACAAAAAAATAATTTATAAGCTTTTAAAATCACATACTTGAAACTTAAAAAGTTTCAAATACGTAACTTTAGAAGCCTATAAAATATAAATTACAAAACCAATATAAATGAAACTTAATACATAGATTAAAAATATAACAACTTGATGAAAATAAAAATAATTTCATGAAAAATGTTGATGAAAAATAATTTATAAGTTTTCAAAGACACCTACATGAAACATAAAAATGTTTCAAGCACGTGACTTTAAAAGCCTATAAAATATAAACTATAAGTCCGATATAAATGAAACTTAAAACATGGATTAAACATATAACATATAGTTGAAAATAAAAAGAATTTCATAAAAAATGATGATAAAAAATAATTTATAAGCTTTCAAAATCACATACTTGAAACTTAAAAAGTTTCAAGTACGTGACTTTAGAAGCCTATAAAATATAAACTACAAGACCAATATAAATGAAACATAATACATGGATTAAACATATAACAAATTATTAAATTATTAAATTAATATTATTAAAAATTAATTAGTTAATAATTAATTAGTTAATTAGTAACTAATAATAATTAATTATATAATAATTAACCAATTAATTAGTAATATAATTATTCAGTATATAATTGTTAATTAGCTAATTAGTAATATAATTATAAATTATATTTATTCATTATAGTTAATAATTAGTAATTATTAAAAATTATTATATGGTAATTAATTAGTTAATTGGTAATATAATTATTAATTATATAATAGTTAATTAGTTAATTAGTAATATAATTATAAATTATCATTATTCATTATATTTATTAATTCTAATTATTTATTACAATTACTAATTATAATTATTCATTATAATTACTAATTAAAATTATTAATTATTAATTATCAATTATATAACTATTATTTGTATAATAATTAGTTACTTAATTAGTAATTATTAATAATTAATTATATAATAATTAATTAGTTAAATAGTAATATAATTAGTTAATTAGTAATATAGTTATAAAATATTTAATAATTAATTAGTTACTTAGTAATATAATTATTAATTATATACTACTTAATTAGTTAATTAGTAATAGAATTATTAATTATATAATTTGTAATTAGGTAATTAGTAATTCGTAATCATTAATTATATAGTAACTAATTTGTTAATTAGTAGTATAATTATTAATTATATAATAGTTAATTAGTTAATTTTTTGAGAAAGATAGAGCTGAGACCCTTTTTAGAATTAGTTAATTAGTAATATAATTATAAATTATAATTATTTGTTATAATTATGAATTAGTATTTATTAAAAATTATTATATAATAATTAATTAGTTAATTGTTAATACAATTATTAATTATATAATAGTTAATTAGTTAATTAGTAATATAATTATTCTGTATAATTATTAATTAGTAATTATTAAAAATTATTATATAATAATTAATTAGTTAATTAGTAATATAATTATTCTTTATAATTATTCATCATAATTATTCATTATAATTATTAATTATTAATTTTTAATTACTAATATAATTATTAGTTATATAACTATTAATTATATAATAATTAGTTAGTTAATTAGTAATTATTAATAATTAATTATATAATAATTAATTAGTTAATAATTAATTAGTTAATTAGTAATATAATTAGTTAATTAGTAATATAATTATTAATTATTTAATAATTAATTAGTAACCTAGTAATATAATTATTAATTATTTAATAATTAATTAGTTAATTAGTAATATAATTATTAATTATATAATTTGTAATTAGTTAATTAATAATTATTAATCATTAATTATATAATAACTAATTAGTTAATTATTAATATAATTATTAAATATATAATAGTTAATTAGTTAATTTTTTGAGAACGATGGAGGTGGGGCCCTTTTTATAATTAGTTAATTAGTAATATAATTATAAATTATAATTATTCGTTATAATTATTAATTAGTATTTATTAAAAATTATTATATAATAATTAATTAGTTAATTGGTAATATAAATATTAATTATATAATAGTTAAGTAGATAATTAGTAATATAATTATTCATTATAATTATTAATTAGTAATTATTACAAATTATTATATAATAATTAATTAGTTAATTAGTAATATAGTTATTTTTTATAGTTATTTATTATAATTATTCATTATAATTATTCATTATGACTATTAATTATTAATTATTAATTATTAATTAGTTAATTAATAATATAATTATCAATTATATAACTATTAATTGTATAATAATTAGTTAGTTAATTAGTAATTATTAATAATTAATTGTATTATAATTAATTAGTTAATTAGTAATATAATTATTAATTATTTAATAATTAATTAGTTACTTTGTAATATAATTATCAATTATATTAAAACTAACTAGTTAATTAGTAATAGAATTATTAATTATATAATTTGTAGTCAGTTAATCAGTAATTATTAACCATTAATTATATAATAATTAATTAGTTAATTAGTAATATAATTATTAAATATATAATAGTTAATTAGTTATTTTTTTGAGAAAGATAGTGTCGAGGCTCTTTTTATAATTAGTTAATTAGTAATATAATTATAAATTATAATTATTCATTATAATTATTAATTAGTATTTATTAAAAATTATTATATAATAATTAATTAGTTAATTGGTAATATAATTATTAATTATATAATACTTAATTAGTTAATTAGTAATATAGTTATAAATTATAATTTTTCATTATAATTATTAAATTGTAATTATTAAAAGTAATTATATTACTAATTAATTGGCTAATTATTATATAATTAATTATTATTAATTACCAATTAACTAATTAATTATTATATAATTAATTTTTAATAATATTAATTTAATAATTTATTATATGTTTAATCTATGTTTTAACTTTAAATTATACCGGTCTTATAGTTTATATTTTCTAGTATTTCAAAGTCACATACTTGAATCATTTTTATGTTTCAAGTAGGTTGTTTTTAAAGCTTTTATTTTTCATGAACATTTTTTATGAAATTCTTTTTTATTTTCAACGATTTGTTATATGTTAAATACATGTTTTAAGTTTCATTTATATTATATAATTTATATTTTATAGGCTTTCAAAGTCACGTGCTTGAAACATTTTTATGATTCGTGTAGGTGTCTTTGAAAACTTATAAATTATTTTCCATCTACTTTTTTTAAGAAATTGTTTTTATTTTCAGCAATTTGTTATATGTTTAATCCATGTATTAAGTTTCATTTATATTGGTCTTGTAGTTTATATTTTATAGGCTTCTAAAGTCACGTACTTGAAACTTTTTAAGTTTCAAGTATGTGGTTTTGAAATTTTATAAATTCTTTTTTATCATTATTTTTTATGAAATTCTTTTTGTTTTCAACTATTTTTTATATGTTTAATCCATGTTTTAAGTTTCATTTATATTGGTTTTATAGTTTATATTTTATAGTATTTCAAAGTCACGTACTTGAAACAGAATCCCACATCGGAAATGCAGAATGATTTCCAGAGTAAGGTCTTTTATAAAAGGGAGACCTGAGTGAGATCTTATGTCAGAATCCAGACTGCTGTAACGACAGTACTGCCATATTTTAAATAACAGATAAATTATGCTGAAAATTTTAATTTTATTTTTGTTTTGATTTCTTTATATATATAAACAAAACAAAATAAAAATAAAAATTATTATTTTTAATTTTTTGTTGGGTTGCGACATTGTTGATGTCGACTTTGTAGCGTATCTTTTTAAAAAAATTTAACATAAACTGTTTTTAAGAATTATTTAAAAAAAAACGTATTTAAAAAAAAAAATCCTCTGCTGAGCATTCCTGCCCCCAATTCAACGCCACCCTTTCGATTTCGACGTAATCATGCCTTGCCGCCATCCTTTATCGCGGCTATGAATCCCTATCATCGAGGGGCACGGGGGGTCGATACCAGGTGGGTTATGGGTAGAGTAATTCAATCCCAGGAGGAAAACGTTTCATCTCCACGCCCCTTTACCTGACCAACTGCTTTCTCTCAATCCGCCGCATGGTCGAATCCAGGTGGGGGTGGTGATTGACTGATGTTGGTGGAATGGAATAATTGAAATTTTAGGTCGATTCTCTACGACTATTTATCATATGAAGTGGATGGGATAGATTGATGATGATTCTGATGAATTAAGGTGTACCGGTCAGAGCCTCCATGCGTATAAGTGAAGGTTACTTTATCCATATATATCTTCTACTGATTCTATCTTTACAGCAACCCTAAGGAAAGATTTTGGAACATTATGAAGATTCCCATGCTCTATTTCCCTTTACTTTCAATCTCATGGAATTCATTTTCTTAATACCGTGGTACCATCATTTTCATATTAGCGTAGGAACATACCTTAATATTGAAATCATGGAATTTTATGCCATAAATTTCCATAATAGTTTAACATTACGACTTAGGTTTATGATTTATATGAATCCAGTTAATGATTTTCATAATGGATGAACATTCCACCCAATTTATATTCTGTTATCATCATCTATTCTTTTTGTGATCCCAAACCCAACAAAATGATATCCAAATTCAAATTTATTTCTTTTATCCTCAAACGAGTCCTTTTTATAATTAATGGAAAATTTATTCGTTTTATTATCCTTGAAAATTATTTCTCCTGCATTTTTTTCCTCGGTGGTGGGAAAACTGCTGATATATTCCTTGGTCTATCTTTGCTTCATGGCTGCTCTTGAGCTGTTATTCGTTTGGCCCCTTGCTTCAATCTCCACAAATAAATCTCCACCTCACATTCCAAAAGTTCATATTCCAGAAGACGTGGTCCTTCAGTCTGCCTCTGTACTAAAGATTGAAATTAACCAAGCACTGGCTCTCTTACTGAACATAGGTTATGAGAAAGGTTTGAAAACATCTCTTTGTGGTAGGAGGTTTGTGGATTCTTTTTATTTCGGGGAACTATAACAACTTATTGGCCTCATTCTATATGGTTTTCAGGCTGCTGCACACCGTACCTATTCTGATAGATATGAGTACCATGTGGATGTGCATGCAGAGAAAGAAATTCCAGAAGTAAAATAGAGGTATGCTGTTTTGGATGGAAAATTTATGTGTAAGATGCTAAAAGAGTAAGAAACCAATTTTGGTATGGTCTCTACCACTCATCGTAATACTTAAGAATTGTATCATCTGTTTTTTTTCCATTGTTTGACTATTCTTTTAATGTCAGCATTTGCTCTTCTGAAAAAATGTTATTGTTTGCCAAGATGTTGTGTTTTATAATTTTTAGGTGGATTTTATTTTACCTTGCCCCTTTAGGCAGGTTTCCTGATTCTTTCCCAATGAATCTAAATATGCATTTTCCTAATTTATGTTTTATATTGAATAATTAGATAAGGTTGATTACATCTACCACCGCGGAACAGAACCCAAGGAAATAAATTATAGTAAACACGCAAACTCGGGGACTTGACCTTGCAACCTGCCCCTCACCCCTCACCCCTCACCCCTCACCCCTCACCCCTCACCCCTCACCCCCAAACCCTAACCACCCCACCACCAATGGTGGGGCTTATATTGCATCATTATTTTCAAAGAATCTAATTTTATCTTCTTTGTATGTTTAACACATTTTTGATTGGTCAATTTATTCATTTTCCTAAATCAATCAATCATTCCATATAAAAAATGTAAAATACCAAAAAACTCATACATTTGTAATATTTTCATAAAATGTATGAAGGGAGTTTGATGGAACATTAGGTTCAAATTCATAAAGAAAATTCAATGCTTCCGAAAGAAACAAGAATCAGGCAAGTTAAATCGCAACACAATATTAAAATTAGAGAATGAAAACAGTTCCACGAGAATCTTTGGGGGAAGAAGAAAAAGTAGTAGTAGTTGAGGGAGAACTCTCCCGAGTACTATACCGTGGAGCCAAGGATGAATCCTCTAGACAGACTAAGCTGAACAAACTAACCAAATTCCCCCTTCCTTCTAAACAGAAAAATATATAGCCATGACAAAAACGCAAGGACTATCACAAAACTACCCCTGTACGCTGTTATTCTCCCCTTCCATATAGAGCAAGCTTTTAAGACTGGATCATAAATGACCCCAGCAAAGTGTCTTTGATTTCTAACTTATGTCCAAGATTTGTTTTCAAAACATTTCCTCCATGCCAAATCTTTCTTATCTTTGTGGACAGGCTTTTGATCCCCCACATGACACCAGCTTGTATATTGTTGTCCGTGAACACCCCTGTAAAGACCCGGAAATTTCAAGGAATTTTTTTTCTTAATTTCTTTGGAATTTTACGAGTCTGTGGCTTCTGACGGCACTTGATTCCGAGGCCCGGTGTGCCCGAAATCAATTTCTGAAGTTTAGCTCTGATACGTTCAGTGAACGAACGAGCGAGTTTTTCTATCTTTTGAACCGGTGCTCGGAATTGAAATCCGAGGGCACCGATTAACTCGCAGCGCCGATAATTGCTTAAGAGGACCTTTACCGCAGTTGTGTTTTATGCGGGTTGAAAGTTAAAATTTGGGGATTAGTTAAAAAGTTAAATAAAATTGTTTAGAACAATTTTATACACCATGGTGGTTAAATCCTACACGGGGAAGTTAATGGTGGGGCCCACCCCCACATAACTTCCCATGTGTGGATATTTGTAAGGTGGAGCCCACACGAGCCCTCCCTTGCATTTATTGTGACAACCATTCTTTTTTTAAAGTGTGTTAAACTCTCCACCTTCCTTTCAATTAAATTGCCAACACATTATAATTAATTAAGGGGATTCTCCAATTAATTAATTATAGTGTTTGATTCTTAAATCAATTGTTGTGAGAATAAAATAATTGGAAGAGCTATTATTTTAGTTGGGCAATTGTGGTGTTGGAGAAAACCTGGGAAAGCTCTGGAGATGTAGATAAGGAAAGTGTTCTTCTCTTCGACGAAGAACGCCTCCAACGAAGAACGACGCCGTTCTTCGCGACGCCATCTACCGCGATGTTCGTCTTCTGTGGATCGACGACGTGCGACGTCTTTGCGAGGTAGGGGAATATTGTATATTACTCATTTATGTGGTTTATACCCTAGAGCTTGAGCGTTTATTTGTAGGATTTATCTTTGTGGATTCCTTACCTCAATTTAATTTCTCATGATGAACGCGAATTAAATAAATTAATTCGCGGATCGATAAACAATTGATTGAATTAATTTTCATATGGTTTATCTTGGATTTGAGATTCTTGAAGCATGATAAATATTTAATTTCCAATTCCACATGTTATTGATTCTAAAAAACGATGGCCAAACCAAACACGGCCATCGATCCGCACACAAATCATGCCCTTTTCAATTTCATTCTCCGCGCGTTCATTGCGCGTTCTTCATCGCAAAATAATTAAGCGCATTAAAAACTCAATGTCTTGTTGAGCGCGGCATACGGACGCGGAGATCTCGACCTGAGGAATGCGAATCTGCGGTCGTCACAATTTCCGAACTTAGAACGGAGATGCGGCAGCCCGCGAAAGGGGTGACGTGGCGGAGTAGGGCAGTCTGGCGCGGCTGGTGCATGCGCGCATAGCAAGAAGGGGCGAGGTGGCTTCGGCCGGTGACTAGTCAGATCAGGCGGCGGCATGAGTAGGCAGCGCGATGGAGCCCTATGCGAGGCGGAGGTGCAGCTGGTTCTTGTTCGTGTACAGGGGTGCAAAACCGTGGAAGGAAATTTAGATTGGAGAGAGAAGAGATTTGGGAAACAAAAATTAAAAGAAAGAAATAAATATCAAGGAGGGGGGGGGGCGTGATTGGCATGGAGTCAGGAAAGGGAGGCGCTACTTTTGTGGTGCGTGGATTTGGGGTGTGAGATTTAAGGAGTTAAATTAAATTAAAAATAATAATAATATAATAATGTTATTATTATTTTCGTTGGGAAAACCGTATTTTGACGGTATCTTCTTCGTGTGACCTCGGTTTCACGAACCGTCAGTTGCAGTGCAACCCTGACTTCGAGACGGAATTTATGAGTCCAATATTGGATGTTTTTTTTGTTGGAGTTGGTGGTCTAGAACCAACTACTTTGTACTTTATTCATTAAATAAAAGCCTTATCACATCTTGATTGTTCTTCTGCGTGACATGTCATGTGATAATGTCCTAAGGACAGCTGTTGCATTAAAGGGTCGTAGCGGATCCCTGCTATGATGAGAACCCGAAAGTGCCATAACACTGTTCTTGAATGTATGTTCTATGGCCGGATGATATTATTTGAGGGACACAAATAATACAGGTCATTAGGGGTGAGGACTCATAAAACTTTGAGGCACCTTCTCATGGTGTGTGCCCTTGGTAATATCCAGGAGGATATTATGAGAACGAGACCCGCCAGTAGGAAATCCACATTTCATAGTGTCATTGGATGTTCTTATCTGCGGACGTGTGTATTGGTCCTTAGACTTTAAGATTATTATTAATGAGTATTACAACTCGCGCACTTAGATGTATTGACGAAAACTGTGACGACACACTGTTCGTAGCGAGGTAGGATACGTTGGGTGCGTCACGAGTAATACCGCATTAATAGATAACGCGAGAAAGGATTTGTCCCTTCCGTTCCATAACGGAAGTAGATATTTCAGGCCCTTTGATGGAATTGATATAGCCTAAATAAATACATGGTCATGGTAAGGTATGAGCAAGTTCAATTCCGGGAAGTCAAAGAAAGAATAATCAAACACATGGGTTGATGACACTAGCATGCAACCCGCTTGATTGGAGATTTCGAGACAAAGAGATTATATTACACGGTAAGCGTTCGTAGGAGGTGACACGTCATTGCGGCGTTAACTTCTTTCTCTATGGGTGCCTTGGCGTGTTGCTAGACGCTAACCTTGGACTTTAGGCAGGCTCAGCCTAATGCCACTGAGAAAGAGGCTTAGAGGGTCACACACTAAGTGTGTCCATGTATCTCAGTTAAATATTAATTTAACAAGTTAAATAAATATTATTCCCGACTGTGGTTTAATAATTATTTAAGGATGTCTGATCGCATTTATTTTGACACTAGTTATTCGAGAGAATATATTGTGGACGAAATAATATATTTATTAGCGAGTAATGCAGTTACATTTATTTAAGAAATAAATAGTCATTACTCAAGGTCTAATAAATGTGGTGGAGAAAAATGGAAAATAAAAGTACACGCCGTGTATATTAAATATACACGCCGTGTAGTTTTATGGAAAACAAGTACACGCCGTGTATTAATTATTACACGCCGTGTAGTTTTTCCAGTTGGGATTTTGAGGATTTAATATTGTTTTATTAAATGATATTTATTATAATCAGCGTGGGCGCATGTCAAAGAATTAATAATTCGACATGGGGGTTTTCAATAAGAGTTAATGAAATAAATAAAACGCGTAACGCGTTCATTTATTGTCATAACTCTATTAACCTCAAACCCGATTATAAATATCCTCGCAACCCCAACATTTTGAAGAGCCATTGTTGTGCACAACAGATTTGGAAATACTCTCAAGCCAAGAGAGAATTCTCTTTCCACCAAGAACGCCCTCAAGTTACGAGAGCAAGATCCTCCACCGGATCAAGGCGGTCGAAGGCGAACATCGCAAGCGAAGGTTCTTCCGCGCTAGCACCCGGAGATCCCTTCGGCGACGTCCGGAGATACGTGACACACGTGTGGATCACCGCTAGAGGAATCCTACACTTGGATTCTACGACGCAACGACGGATCACCAAATCGTGACCGGACACATCAACGAAGAAAGAATTCCAACGAGGTAATTCTTATGCATTAATTAAATTAATTATAATCAACATATGATGATCCTCCTCAAGGGTTCCGAGACTCTTCTTTTCTTTTCGTTCTTCGTTCTATTCTGAAGATTCAGCGTTTTATATCGTGACAGATCTCGGATTGAACGTTGTTTAATGTTAAAATTAAAGTTGGGCAAACCCACCAACGCGCTTCCGCTGCGCCCAGAATCTACAAGTGGTATCAAAGGGAGTCATATCGTTGATTATAATTATTTAGTTTTTCGTTGGTAATTTACGCATTTAATAATTTAGTTATTTCAATTCAAGTTTAATCGTTCTGGAAATCTGAATATCGAGATCTATTCATCCTCCCTCGTTTCTCGTTCACCTCACAGAAATGATTTTTTCTTTTAATTTTGATTAAAATAAAATAGAGGAACTCATCCGGAGGAGCCAAACGTTTCTGGCCGTATAACACCAGAATACACAGCGTATATTCGAAAGTACACGCTGTGTAGTCTAGGTTCAATGCATTGACTGATCCGCCAAATCAGGCTTTGTATTGGATTCTTTCTAAGAATTTAAGACACCGTGTGTTGACCAGAAACAGGTGGCACACGGTTTTCGGAATACACGCCGTGTGGTCCAATGAACACGACGTGTAGTCCCTTCGGGTTAGGGTTTGGTCGTGTATTCCGTATACGGCCTGCCCGGCTGGAAACCGTGTAACGCGGAAACTACACGGCGTGTGTCCCACTGTACACGCCGTGTACTCCGAAAATTTCCGAAGTACATTAACACGCCCTGTCCCCGGGCGTGTACTTCGGATGGACGGTGAAGAAAAGTACACGCCGTGTAGTCGGAACTACTCGCTGTGTACTCACCCAAATTACGCAGATTTATTAAAATTTATTATTATATTATACAAATCCTTGAGACGTGTACCATGGTGCAGACGTAAAGCTGAGGCACAACACGTGATAGGTGTTTTATATATATGTGTTTAATTTAACATCTGCGTAATAAATGGGAATTCACCGGGTTGCCTCCAAGGTACAAGTCACGTACAAGGATAATTTTAAATGAATTTATTTGATTAAAATTATGATGGATGAGAATCTCAAGGAAATTCAGAAAGGGGATTTAAGATAAAAGGATTGATTAATTAAAGATAATTAATTGATTCGAGCGTGATTTCTCTTAAACAAGAACGATTAAAGAATTGAATGCTAGTTTTATTTATGCGTAAATATCGTTGCATGTATGGATGATCATGAGCTAGACCGAGACCTTTGTATGTGAATGGTTTCTTTTAATTTATTTATTTAAATTAAATTTGTTGGCCTGCGAGCCAGCTCCTCATTAATATGTAGGGTCTGCGCGCCCAATGATTCTTTTATGTAAAACCCTTTTTCCCCTCACCTGCGTGTGAGATAAATGCATATGTAATGGATGGAGCTCTCAAGCTAGTGGAGGCGGCTCAAGTCAGGAGCCAAGGTGAAACCAATCCAAGGAGATACAAAGGTGGACAGGTGGAAAGCTGTAAACACGAACCTGAAAGGTTCAAGGTGTTTCTCCCCTAGGTCTTGGGTTAGTTTATCAACCGCTAGATAAACTAACCAATAGAAAAGCCCATGATCATACCATTTATTTTATTTCTGTCAGTTGCATGGTTTATTTATTGTGGGTGTTGTCACGATCACACAATTAATGAATTAAACGAGCATGCAAGATGAAACTAAAACAAAACCGGCTTATACGTAAATATTATCTTAGACATGGTTAATCACTTAAGTATATCTCACTTAATATTAACAAGCATGTAATCAAAGATAATAAAATGACAATTTACGTATAAGGATAAAATCCCTCAAAATAAATATTAAGTCGGCATAGCCTTCCATAATCTTGGTTAGAATCGAACCATAGTTCAAAGTGCTTGACCAACCCTAGTTGGGGTGCTTTCAATTATCGGGGAATTCTAATTCAAGGTTTTGGGTTGACTTGACTTGGTTCGCATCAAGGGTTGACTGCCACAGCATGACTTGGTGTGACCAAGAGGCAAAGGTTGAGGAAATCCAAAAAGGATTTCAGGATTGGGGAGTCCACTCAGCGGATCAAGGAGCTGCGAGTTAATGCAGTTGACATTTGGAATGCCTACCTAAAACCCTTCAAGTTGTTTGACCAACCCTAGTTGGGGTAATGCGAAGGGCAATATGGATCCTTGCCACTAGAATATTCACGCAACAGAATATTCCGAAGTCAATGGTGAGAGCTATTGGATTTCGATAAAATAGTGGGAGACTAATAAGTATTAATTTATTTATTTGTCTCAATTTTTGTAATAAAGTACTAAACCTTTGCTCATCTTAATTTGTAGAAACGGCAAGAAAATGACTTCAAACATATCATTGCGCACCATACTCAAAAAAAGAAAACCTTCTCACCAGCACCAATTTCCAAGAGTGGCAGAGGCGTTTACGCGTCGTCCTTCGCCACAAAATGAAATTATATGTGCTGGAAGAGCCTATTCTAGTTGTGCCTGGGAAAGAGGCTAGTGATGAGGAATTATCTCTCTACATGAAACACATGGATGATGCCACAAATGTCCAGTGTTTCATGCTATCGGCCATGTCTAATGAGCTCTTGAAGCAACATGAAAACATGGACGCGTATAGCATGATGTCTCACCTTAAAGATCTCTACCAAGAGAAGGCGAGACAGGAGAGGTATGAGATCTCCAATGCTTTGTTTACCACGAAGCTTGGAGAGTTTGCGCTAGCTGGGCCTCATGTAGTCAAGCTTATTGGCTACATTGAACGCCTGGACATCTTAGGGATTAAATTCCCGGATGAGTTGCGTACAGATCTAATCCTATCATCACTGCCCAAGACCTTCTCTAGCTTCATTGTCAACTATAACATGAGCGGCAATGAGAAGAGTTTATCGGAGCTTCTGACCTTGATTCGCCAGGTAGATAAGGACATGAGGCGTGACAAACCTGCGGTCCTTATGGTGAACAAGAAAAGGAAGGACAAGGCAAAGGGGCCAAAGACTTATAAACGGTCTGAAGCCCCCGAGCACCGTCCCTCCAAGAAGGGGAAGATTCAGAGGCAGGGCATGGAACGGGAGGCAGTGTGTTTTGCATGTGGCAAGCAGGGCCACTGGAAGAGGAACTGCACCCAGAAGCGTGGGGACGCTAAAGATGCGTTTGTTATCGAGTGCGATCTTTCTATTTCTACACATTGGGTATTAGATACAGCTTGTGGGGCTCACATCTGTATTCAAATGCAGGAACCAAGTAGATTTAGAAAGATCGCCAGAGGAGAGGTGGATCTTCGAGCTGCCAATGGCGCAAGGCTGGCTGCGTTGGCTATTGGCGACTACCACCTCTCATTGCTGACTGGGATGATTTTGGTTTTACATAACTGTTATTATGTTCCTAGTATTACCAAGAACATAATTTTTGTATCTTGTTTGGATATGGATGGATTTGTTTTCAAATTTGGAAATAAGGGTTGTCTCTTTTATAAGAACAACGTATGTTATGGTATGACACATTTAAATAATGGTTTGTATGTATTGAATTACGAAAACCAAGTGTTGACAATCGATAACGAAACAAACTCACATGACTCATACATCACCCAGTTATGGCATCACCGCCTTGGTCATGTGAACGGGAAGCGTTTGACAATGCTCTGCCAAGATGGCTATTTAGACTCTACTGAGCTAAAACCACTTGATAGATGTCACGCTTGTTTACAAGGAAAAATGACCAAGCCGCCTTTTGGTGGACAAGGTGAAAGGGCCACAGAGCTTCTAGGATTGGTACACACGGATGTGTGTGGACCATTTCCAGTAGAAGCTAGAGGTGGATATTCTTATTTCATTACTTTTACTGATGATTTGAGTAGATATGGCTATGTCTACTTAATGAGGTATAAGTCAGAGTCCTTAGAGAAATTTAAGGAATTCAAGAATGAAGTAGAGAATCAGCTTGGTAAGAAGATAAAGAAGCTTCGATCGGATCGAGGTGAAGAATATCTGAACCAAGAGTTCATCGATCTTCTACGGGAGTCTGGGATTCTATCTCAGCTCACTCCTCCTTATACACCATAGTGGAATGATGTTAGTGAAAGGAGGAACCGCACCTTGTTGGACATGGTGAGGTCGATGATGAGTCATGCGGATCTTCCATTATCCTTTTGGGGATATGCATTACAAACTGCAGCATACACATTAAACCGAGTACCAATTAAGGCGGCAAATGGAATTCCATTCGAGTTATGGAATGGAAGGAAACCCACTTTGTCGCACACACGTGTATGGGGATGCGAGGCGTTTGTTAAGGCCTTCTCAGGCAACAAACTAGCACCCCGGGGCACGAAGTGTATCTTTATAGGATATCCCAAGGAAACGAAAGGATATTACCTATATAACCCTCAAGACAAGAAAGTGACTGTCGCCACACAAACCGTCTTTCTTGAGAGGGAGCACATCCTCAAGAAGGATAGTGGGAGCAAGATTGACTTCGACGAAGTTGATGCTTAAGATACACAGGAGTTGGTACAGGAACAAGTTCCACAGGTCCCCGTGGAAGAGGTTCCAGAAACACAAGTACTGCGTAGGAGCTCAAGAGAAGTAATAGAACCAGAGAGATTTGGTTTCCTAGTCACCAAGGATGGTGAATCATTATTGTTGGACAATGATGAACCTCTCTCCTACAAGGAAGCAGTAGAAAGCTCAGAAGCTGCAAGATGGCTAGAAGCTATGAATTCTGAGATGGATTCCATGTATCAGAACCAAGTTTGGGTTCTGGTCGATGAGCCAGTTGATGTAAAGCATGTTGGATGCAAATGGGTATTCAAAAGAAAGCTAGACATGGAAGGTCAAGTTAGCACCTATAAAGCAAGGCTAGTGGCTAAGGGATTCAGACAGCGTCAAGGAATTGACTATGATGAAACCTTCTCGCCAGTTGCCATGTTTAAATCCATAAGAATCATACCTGCCATAGCAGCTTACCATGACTACGAGATTTGGCAGATGGATGGCAAAACAGCATTCCTTAACGGGAACCTTCAGGAAGATGTCTATATGACACAACCAGAAGGGTTTGTGACACCAGGTGAAGCCAAACGGGTTTGCAAGTTGCAGAAATTCATTTATGGATTGAAGCAAGCATCCAGGTCATGGAACATTCGATTTGATGAAGCCATAAAAGAATTTGGTTTCATTAAGAACGAATGTGAGCCATGTGTTTATAAGCGGTTTAATGAGAATGCGGTCGTCATCCTAGTGGTATATGTTGATGACATATTGCTTATTGGAAACGACGTACCAACCTTACAGTCAGTTAAGGACTGGTTGAACAAGTGTTTCTCCATGAAGGACTTAGGAGAAGCAGCCTACATTCTAGGGATCAAGATCATTCGTGACAGATCCAAGAGGCTGCTTGGACTAAGTCAGGGTACATACATTGACCAGATACTAAAGAGATTTAGTATGGAAAAATCCAAGAGGGGATTGGTTCCAGTGTCACGTGGCTTACATCTTTCTAAGAAAATGTGTCCCCAGACACAACAGGAGAAAGATAGGATGAGCAAGATCCCATACGCTTCGGCTATAGGATCCATCATGTATGCCATGTTATGTACCAGGCTTGATGTTGCCTATGCACTGAGCATGGTAGGCAGATATCAAGCAGATCCAGAAGAACAACATTGGATTGCTGTTAAGACTATCCTTAAGTATCTGAGAAGAACTAAGGATATGTTCCTGGTGTATGGAGGAGACAAGGAGCTTGTCATCAGAGGGTATGCCGATGCTGGTTTTCAAACAGATCAGAATGATCTGAAGTCGCAATCTGGATATGTTTTCTGTCTCAATGGAGGAGCTGTGAGCTGGAAGAGTTCAAAGCAGCCAGTTGTCGTCGATTCTACAGCGGAGTCCGAGTATATAGTGGCTTCTGATTCAGCCAAGGAAGCCGTTTGGATTCGGAACTTTGTCCAGGAGCTTGATGTGGTGCCTAGCAGTAAAGATCCCATTACATTGTATTGTGATAATACTGCAGCGGTGGCTCTTGCAAAAGAACCAAGGTCACATCAACGGACAAAGCACATACTCCGGAAGTATCACCTCTTGAAGGATTTCTATCAAAGGGGTGAAGTTGCAGTGAGCAGAGTGTCCACAGAAGAGAACGTGGCGGACCCCATGACTAAAGGCCTATCTCAGCAGAAACATGAATATCATGTGAGAGTTAGCGGGTTAAAGGTTGTTAGCAGTTGGCTCTAGTCCAAGTGGGAGTCTGTTGGAGTTGGTGGTCTAGGATCAACTACTTTGTACTTTATTCATTAAATAAAAGCCTTATCATATCTTGATTGTTCTTCTGCGTGACATGTCATGTGATAATGTCCTAAGGACAGCTGTTGCATTAAAGGGTCGTCGCGGATCCCTGCTATGATGAGAACCCGAAAGTGCCATAACACTGTTCTTGAATGTATGTTCTATGGCCGGATTATATTATTTGAGGGACACAAATAATACAGGTCATTAGGGGTGAGGACTCATAAAACTTTGAGACACCTTTTCATGGTGTGCGCCCTTGGTAATATCCAGGAGGATATTATGAGAACGAGACCCGCCAGTAGGAAATCCACATTTCATAGTGTCATTGGATGTTCCTATCTGCGGACGTGTTTATTGGTCCTTAGACTTTAAGATTATTATTAATGGGTATTACAACTCGCGCACTTAGATGTATTGACGAAAACTGTGACGACACACTGTTCGCAGCGAGGTAGGATACGTTGGGTGCGTCACGAGTAATACCGCATTAATAGATAACGCGAGAAAGGATTTGTCCCTTCCGTTCCATAACGGAAGTAGATATTTCAGGCCCTTTGATGGAATTGATATAGCCTAAATAAATACATGGCCATGGTAAGGTATGAGCAAGTTCAATTCCGGGAAGTCAAAGAAAGAATAATCAAGCACATGGGTTGATGACACTAGTATGCAACCCGCTTGATTGGAGATATCGAGACAAAGAGATTATATTACACGGTAAGCGTTCGTAGGAGGTGACACGTCATTGCGGCGTTAACTTCTTTCTCTATGGGTGCCTTGGCGTGTTGCTAGACGCTAACCTTGGACTTTAGGCAGGCTCAGCCTAATGCCACTGAGAAAGAAGCCTAAAGGGTCACATACTAAGTGTGTCCATGTATCTCAGTTAAATATTAATTTAACAAGTTAAATAAATATTATTCCCGACTGTGGTTTAATAATTATTTAAGGATGTCTGATCGCATTTATTTTGACACTAGTTATTCGAGAGAATATATTGTGGACGAAATAATATATTTATTAGCGAGTAATGCAGTTACATTTATTTAAGAAATAAATAGTCATTACTCAAGTTCTAATAAATGTGGTGGAGAAAAATGGAAAATAAAAGTACACGCCGTGTATATTAAATATGCACGCCGTGTAGTTTTATGGAAAACAAGTACATGCCGTGTATTAATTATTACACGCCGTGTAGTTTTTCCAGTTGGGATTTTGAGGATTTAATATTGTTTTATTAAATGATATTTATTATAATCAGCGTGGGAGCATGTCAAAAAATTAATAATTCGACATGGGGGTTTTCAATAAGAGTTAATGAAATAAATAAAACGCGTAACGCGTTCATTTATTGTCATAACTCTATTAACCTCAAACCCGATTATAAATATCCTCGCAACCCCAACATTTTGAAGAGTCATTGTTGTGCACAACAGATTTGGAAATACTCTCAAGCCAAGAGAGAATTCCCTTTCCACCAAGAACGCCCTCAAGTTACGAGAGCAAGATCATCCACCGGATCAAGGCGGTCGAAGGCGAACATCGCAAGCGAAGGTTCTTCCGCGCTAGCACCCGGAGATCCCTTCGGCGACGTCCGGAGATACGTGACACACGTGTGGATCACCGCTAGAGGAATCCTACACTTGGATTCTACAACGCAACGACGGATCACCAAATCGTGACCGGACACATCAATGAAGAAAGAATTCCAACGAGGTAATTCTTATGCATTAATTAAATTAATTATAATCAACATATGATGATCCTCCTCAAGGGTTCCGGGACTCTTCTTTTCTTTTTGTTCTTCGTTCTATTCCGAAGATTCGGTGTTTTATATCGTGACGGATCTCGGATTGAAAGTTGTTTAACGTTAAAATTAAAGTTGGGCAAACCCACCAACGCGCTTCCGCTGCGCCTAGAACCTACATTTTTCGGGTTTTTGGATCGGGTACCCGAAGTGCTCGGAAAATAATAGATTTAATATTATTATTAAATATTCGACCTGCTATAACTCATGCGTGCGACGTCCGATTGGCTTGCCGTCAGCGGCGACGTGACCCTGTCTTTAAGATGGTCGATTCAAGTCTAATGTTCGATACTAAATTCTGGTTCGTGGCTCGGGTCCATGAAACACCCAATGATAATAATAATATTATTATTACGGGATCTTGTATCTGACATATCTCTCTCATACGGTGTCGGAATGACGAACCGTCTGCGACGTTGCGACCCTGGAATTAAGACGGATGTTCAAGACCAATTTTGGATATTTAAGTCGTGGTCGAGGCGCGGGCCCCACGAGGCCCGGTTCGCGCGTGTTGCGGTGAAATGAAACATTTTCACCGGCTATCCGTTTTGGACCAATGGGTAGTCCATCTCGTGTGTTTTTCGGTATGGATCGCAATGGTGTGACCGGTTTGGTTAACCAGTGTCATTTGAAGTACAACCGGGTTGGTTCGAACCCGAAACCAACCGGACCCTCGGAGCGAAAACACTTATAACTTGAGGACCGGACGTCCGATTGACGTGCCGTCGACTATGTTGGATTCCTCTTGTTGAGACGGTTCTTTTGACATACTCCACTTGAGGTTTGGACGCAGTTGCAGTACGGTCGGGTTGGTTTAGCTTATAAACAACCGGACCCCTGGAACGGAAAAGCCGATAAATCTCAGACCGGACGTCTGTTTGCTAAACCGTCAGCGGCGTTAATAATCACGTTGAGAAGCGGTTTCTTTGAGTATACCCCATGAGAGTTCGGGGCACTGTTGAGATACGGCCGGGTTGGTTCGTACACGAAATCAACCGGGCCCCTGGGACTAAAATGCTAATAACTCACTGACTGGGCGTCCGATTGACGCGTCGTCTGTTGCGTTGAGACCCCTGTGACGAGGCGGTCCCTTGTGATACTTCTTTGTGAGACTTTGTAGTACTTGGAGTATCGACCAGTAGCTCGTGGAACGGATCCTCCCGGAGACGAGCGTACGAAGTGCGGAGACCTAGTAGCTGTGGACTTGACGACTGCTTGACCGATTCGATTTGGAGTGACTCGACTAACCCAGTGGACGGAACGCCCGATATTTGGCGGCAGACCCACGGCGGACGGAGCGCCTGGTAGTTGGCAGCAGACCCGCGGTACTCGACGGGTGGAGTACCTCTGTAGGCTATTAGGGGAACCGCTACTGTGTTTGGGCGGCAGACCCCTGGCGGGGAGCACTACTGTGTTTAGGTGCGGACCCGCAGTACTCGACAGGAGGAGTACCTCAACAGTCTAAGGTTAGTGAACAGCGCCTCAGAGTTGTGACAAGATCACTGCACTCGTCAGAGGAGGAGCTCTTCAGCAGTTGTGGTTTCGATATCTTAATGAAAATCCTGGTTTGAGCTGAGTCAATTACCTTTGTGTTTACCTCATGATTGAGATGAGTCACTTGTTAACTTAGGTATATGTATGACCATATACCTAAGTAGTGGTTATTCGATGATTTCATAACCTTTGTGTTTCCTCATGATTGAGATGAGTTACTTGATAACTTAGGTATAAGCATGAGCTTATACTTAAGTAAGAGTTATCTGTTGAGATCCTTCTTTGTGGTTATCCATGTTGGATTTAGTGAGACCTTGAGGGTCTCGGGGTCCTTTCTGAGTATCGTTATACTCACCCCTGCACGGGCTATGCCCGCACCCTGTTGTGTTGGATGTAGATGACGGACAGTGCTGATAGTGATTGAGTGTACGAGGACTGGACGGTACCCAGAGGTGGACCTCACGACGAGTCAGTACCCGGAGGTGGACTTCACGACGAGACGGTACTCAGAGGAGGTTGGCGGGCGAGAGCGTTGAGGAGGCTATCTGTACCTACCCTTCAGGTAGGATCCGAGGTGGACGACCCAGGAGCTGCTTCTATCTTCCAGCTGTTTGTCTTTTCTGTTGTACTTTCATTCAGTTGTAGCTGTACTTTTCAGTTGGGTTTGTATTCTGCCCCATTTACTTTTCAGCACTTTCTTTTGTACATAGTGTTTTACTTCCGTTTGTACTCTGGTTGGATGTGTTTATGTTTTATAAAGGCAATGTCTTCCCAGTTATCTGGATTTACGCCTTTGGTGCTAGTCGCTAGCCCCCTATGGAAGACGGGCTTGGGGTAGTCACGGGACGGGCCTCGAGGACGGGTCGTGACAAATTGGTATCAGAGGAGTCGGTTCCACTGCAGAACTTAGGACTCTGATATTTTCTTTTCTGTGAAGCAATAGTGGTAAGGGTACCGAGTGTGGTTTCAGTTCAGGGAGTCCAGTGTTGGTGCGGCGGTCGACGTATCCATACACCAGGACCCTGACTACTGATTTTCGACTCAGTGCACGAAAACATTGATTGCGTATGTGTTTTCAAAAGTTTTCTTAAAGTCAGCTCAAACCAGGTCAGCTCACCAGGTATAGTCTTTTGACCGTGTCGCATCTGTTCAGGATGTCTCCACGCAGACAGTCAGTTGGAGTTTCGAGAGAGTACCCGATGACGGTCCACCGAGCGACGAGGCTTCGGTGCAGGACCCTCTTGCTATGTTGGCACCTTCGGGTGGTGTACCAGCAGCACCACCACCCGTTGGGCAGCAGATGCCACCAGCCGTACTAGCAGACGGTGCACGCTGATAGAGCGCGTTGCCCGAGTTCCAGCAGCAGAGGCCTCCGCGGATATGAGGCGAGACAGATTCCCACGCAGCAGTGGACTGGCTGAAGGCGATTGCTAGAGTTCTACACCTAGTTTAGACACTAGTAGAGCAGATGGTGATCTTGGCTATCAGTGTTTTTCTCAGTGAGTGACCATGTGGTTGGTCCGTATAGTAATGAGGCTCTGGTACGTGGACCGATGCCTGAGATAGTACCTTCGGGTAGTGTGCCAGCTATACCACTACCTGTTGGTCAGCAGTTTCAACCGGTGGTACCGGTAGATGACACATGTAGGCTTAGTGCCATACACGTGTTTCAACATTAGATACCCCTCAGGTTCCGAGGCGAGCCCGACTTATAGGCGGTTGAAGACTGGCTTGAGGAGGTGGCTAAGAGTTTTCTAGAGCTTATACAGCTTCGGCAGGACGACATGTCGGTAGCTGAGTATTTATCGGGGCGTACCAAACCATTCATGGTACTCGATGAATACGATGTGATCAGTGCTTCAGGGCTCGGACTTCTGAGTGAGGTGTGTTTAAAGGAAATCCGAGCCAGCACTTCTTCCTCTATGCATTCCTACTTATGCTAGGGTGCTAGAGGGAACCTTTGTGGTTGAATGTTCTTTGACTGAACGAATACAGCTAGTGAATGTAAGCAGTAAGAAATAGGAAACTGGCGCTAGTCTCAGAGACTTGGGCGTGTAAAATGTTTCAAGAAAAAGAAGTGTTAAGGACAGATGAATCTACAGAGTAGCAGACGTGGAAGCCTAGCTAGGGGAGCAACATGAGGTGGTGAACATTTCGACATGTTACAACCACCCACCTTTGTAATCCCTGCCAGGCTTAGGGAGCAGGAAGGCAGGGGAAGAGAGTAGCTGCATGCGGTCAAGGAGTGTGACCCAAGGGCTCTAGGAATGATTCGAAGTACGGTCTGTGTCTACTACTAGCTGCCGTAACAACAGACATTGATACGAATCAGTTCTTCCTTCCACGAATCTTGTCCCAGACCTAGAGTTTCCGGTTAATGCCGTTGACTTGACCATCACGTCTAGAGATACCTTTGGGAGGAGACTCGATAATCATGCTTACGCCGACGGTGTGATCAGACCCTTGAGGTGAGAGTTTCGGTTGGAACCTCTTGGTGGCAGCGTCGAGGCCTTACGACGTTAGCTTGGGTATGGACTAGGCAACCACATTTCATACACAGATTGACTGTATTAGGCAAAAAGGTTGTGGTTTACCTACAACGTTGGGATGAGTTTTTCCTTAGTCGGCGAAAAGGAAACCTCAGGCAGCACAGGATAAACTCATGCATAGGAGGGTGCGGCCGATCATTCTTGAGTCGGCCAACCTTACCCTCGTGGCAGCAGGAGTTTTGAGTTATCAGTTCCAAACAGGGAACAGAGGCCTCTAGAGTTTGAGGATGACGACCACATCTTTATACGGGTCTCACCTCGACGAGGTCTACGAAGATGTGGCCGAGGCAGCAAGTTATCTCCAAGGTTCAATTGACCTTTCCAGGTCCTCAGCAGGATAAGCGAGGTGGCTTACCGCTTGATCTTTCCACCACTGTTGCACCGGATGCACGACATCTCCCACGTATCTCAGTTGAGAAGATATGTGCACGAACCATCCCACATCGGACCATGGAAACCTAGATATCGATGACGGGGTAATTTTCACGGAGGTTCCAGTAGAGACTGAGGATCGACAGGAGCGAGTCCTACGAGGACGGTCGATTCTTCTGGTTCACTTGCACTGGTAACACGAGAACCTTCAGGACAGCACATGGGAGCGGGAGGCTCAGATGCGTGCTCAGTACCCTTTTTTGTTTCCCTAGTGTGTGTTGAAACTTTACGGGGACGTAAAGCCTTGAGGTGGGAGTAATGTAAAGACCCGAAAATTTCAAGGAAATTTTTTTCTTAATTTCTTTGAAATTTTACGAGTATGTGGCTTCTGATGGCATTTGATTCAGAGGCCCGGTGTGCCCGGAATCAATTTTTAAAGTTTAGCTCTGGTACGTTCAGTGAACGAACGAGCGGGTTTTTCTATCTTTTGAACCGGTGCTCGGAATTGAAATTCGAGGGCACCGATAAACTCGCAGCGCCGGTAATTGCTTAAGGGGACCTTTACCGCAGTTGCGTTTTATGCGGGTTGAAAGTTAAAATTTGGGGATTAGTTAAAAAGTTACATAAAATTGTTTAGAACAATTTTATACACCATGGTGGTTAAATCTTACATGGGGAAGTTAATGGTGGGGTCCACCCCCACATAACTTCCCATGTGTGGATATTTGTAAGGTGGGGCCCACACGAGTCCCAACCTTTCATCTCCCTTGAAACCCCCCTTAAACTCCCTTGCATTTATTATGACAACCATTCTTTTTTTTAAGTGTGTTAAACTCTCCACCTTCCTCCCAATTAAATTGCCAACACATTATAATTAATTAAGGGGATTCTCCAATTAATTAATTATAGTGTTTCATTCTTAAATCAATTGTTGTGAGAATAAAATAATAGGAAGAGCTATTATTTTAGTTGGGCAATTGTGGTGTTAGAGAAAACCTGGGAAAGCTCTGAAGATGTAGATAAGGAAAATGTTCTTCTCTTCGACGAAGAACGCCTCCAACGAAGAACGACGCCGTTCTTCGCGACGCCATCTACCGCGATGTTCGTCTTCCGTGGATCGACGACATGCGACGTCTTTGCGAGGTAGGGGAATATTGTATATTACTCATTTATGTGGTTTATACCCTAGAGCTTGAGCGTTTATTTGTAGGATTTATCTTTGTGGATTTCTTACCTCGATTTAATTTCTCATGATGAACGCGAATTAAATAAATTAATTCGCGGATCGATAAACAATTGATTGAATTAATTTTCATATGGTTTATCTTGGATTTGAGATTCTTGAAGTATGATAAATATTTAATTTCCAATTCCACATGTTATTGATTCTCAAAAACGATGGCCAAACGAAACACGACCATCGATCCACACACAGATCATGCCCTTTTCAATTTCATTCTCCGCGCGTTCATTGCGCTTTCTTCATCGCAAAATAATTAAGCGCATTAAAAACTCAATGTCATGTTGAGCGCGACATACGGACGCGGAGATCTCGACTCGAGGAATGGGAATCTGCGGTCGTCACAATTTCTGAACTTAGAACGGAGATGTGGCAGCCCGCGGAAGGGGCGACGTGGCGGAGCAGGGCAGTCTGGCGCGGCTGGTGCATGCGCGCATAGCAAGAAGGGGCGAGGTGGCTTCGGCCGGTGACTAGTCAGATCAGGCGGCGACATGAGTAGGCAGCGCGGCGGAGCCCTGTGCGAGGCAGAGGTGCAGCTGGTTCTTGTTCGTGTACAGGGGTGCAAAACCGTGGAAGGAAATTTAGATTGGAGAGAGAAGAGATTTGGGAAACAAAAATTAAAAGAAATAAATAAATATCAAGGGGGGGGGGCGTGATTGACATGGAGTTAGGAAAGGGAGGCGCTACTTTTGTGGTGCGTGGATTTGGGGTGTGAGATTTAATGAATTAAATTAAATTAAAAATAATAATAATATAATAATGTTATTATTATTTTCGTTGGGAAAACTGTATTTTGACGGTATCTTCTTCGTGTGACCTCGGTTTCACGAACTGTCAGTTGTAATGCAACCCTGACTTCGAGACGGAATTTATGAGTCCAATATTGGATGTCTTTTTCGGGTTTTTGGATCGGGTACCCGAAGCGCTCGGAAAATAATAGATTTAATATTATTATTAAATCTTCGACCTGCTATAACTCATGCGTGCGACGTCCGATTGGCTTGCCGTCAGCGGCGACGTGACCCTGTCTTTAAGATGATCGATTCAAGTCTAATGTTCGATACTAAATTCTGGTTTGTGGCTCGGGTCCATGAAACACCCAATGATAATAATATTATTATTATTACGAGATCTTGTATCTGACATATCTCTCTCATACGGTGTCGGAATGGTGAACCGTCTGGGATGTTGCGACCCTGGAATTAAGACGGATGTTCAAGACCAATTTTGGATATTTAAGTCGTGGTTGATGCGCGGGCCCCACGAGGCCCGGTTCACGCGTGTTGCGGTGAAATGAAACATTTTCACCGGCTATCCGTTTTGGATCAATGGGTAGTCCATCTCGTGTGTTTTTAGGTATGGATCGCAATGGTGTGACCGGTTTGGTTAACCGGTGTCATTTGAAGTACGACCGGGTTGGTTCGAACCCGAAACCAACCGGGCCCTCAGAGCGGAAACGCTTATAACTTGAGGACCGGATGTCCGATTGATGTGCCGTCGACTATGTTGGATTCCTTTTAATGAGACGGTTCTTTTGGCATACTCCACTTGAGGTTTGAACGCAGTTGAAGTACGGTCGGGTTGGTTTAGCTTATAAACCAACCGGGCCCCTGGAACGGAGAAGCCGATAACTCTCAGACCGGGCGTCCATTTGCCGAACCGTCAGCGGCGTTGGTAATCACGTTGAGAAGCGGTTCCTTTGAGTATACCCCATGAGAGTTCGGGGCACTGTTGAGATACGGCCGGGTTGATTCGTACACGAAACCAACTGGGCCCCCGGGACTAAAAGGCTAATAACTCACAGACCGGACGTTCGATTGACGCGTCGTCTGTTGCGTTGAGACCCCTGTGACGAGGCGGTCCCTTGTGATACTTCTTTGTGGGACTTTGTGATACTTGTAGTATCGACCAGTAGCTCGTGGAGCGGATCCTCCCAGAGACGAGCGTACGGAGTGCGGAGACCTAGTAGCTGTGGACTTGACGACTGCTTGACCGATTCGGCTTGGAGTGAGTCGACTAGCCCAGTGGACGGAGCGCCCGGTATTTGGCGGCAGACCCATGGCGGACGGAGTGCCTGGTAGTTGGCAGCAGACCCGCGGTACTCGACAGGTGGAGTACCTCTGTAGGCTATTAGGGGAACCGCTACTGTGTTTGGGCGGCAGACCCCTGGCGGGGAGCACTACTGTGTTTGGGTGCGGAACCGCGGTACTCGACAGGAAGAGTACCTCAGCAGTCTAAGGTTAGTGAGCAGCGCCTCGGAGTTGTGACAGGATCCCTGTACTCGTCAGAGGAGGAGCTCTTCAACAGTTGTGGTTTCAATATCTTAATGAAAATCCTGGTTTGAGCTGAGTCAATGACCTTTGTGTTTACCTCATGATTGAGATGTGTCACTTGTTAACTTAGGTATATGTACGGGCATATACTTAAGTAGTGGTTATTCGATGATTTTATAACCTTTGTGTTTTCTCATGATTGAGATGAGTTACTTGATAACTTAGGTATAAGTATGGGCTTATACTTAAGTAAGGGTTATCTGTTGAGATCCTTCTTTGTGGTTATCCATGTTGAATTTAGTGAGACCTTGAGGGTCTCGGGGTCCCTACTGAGTATCGTTATACTCACCTCTGCACGGGATATGCCCGCACCTTGTTGTGTTGGATGCAGACGACGGACAGTGCTGACAGAGACCGAGTGTACGAGGACTGGACGGTACCCGGAGGTGGACCTCACGACGAGTCAGTACCCGGAGGTGGACTTCACGACGAGACGGTACTCGGAGGAGGTTGGCGGGCGAGAGCGTTGATGAGGCTATCTGTACCTACCTTTCAGGTAGGATCCGAGGTGGACGACCCAGAAGCTGCTTCTATCTTCCAGTTGTTTGTCTTTTCTGTTGTACTTTCATTCAGTTGTAGGTGTACTTTTCAGTTGAGTTTGTATTCTGGTCCATTTACTTTTCAGCACTTTTTTTTGTACATAGTGTTTTACTTCCGTTTGTACTCTGGTTGGATGTGTTTATGTTTTATAAAGACAATGTCTTCCCAGTTATCTGGATTTACGCCTTTGGTGCTAGTTGCCAGTACCTGACCTATGGAAGACGAGCTTGGGATAGTCACGGCACGGGCCCTAAGGATGGGTCGTGACAACCCCGAATCTAGAGAACTTTCCAGATTATCTGACCCTAATGACAGAGAAATTCACTTCCACATTTCTCCTTTCCAGATAATGAAATACCTTTTGTTGTGAAGCAGATCAATCTAAACAATATGAGAGTTTCTCTTTGACTTACATGCTTCACCAAAGATTACCTAATTATGAAATTTTTGTGATACATTTAAAAAATGTTATCAGAACATGAATTGTTGACGCTGGTATGATGGTATAATTTACCGGAGCTAGAAATTCAAATTCCTATACGTCTCTTCAAGGAAATGGTCAAAAAGACCTAGTACATGGCTAGAAGTCTGAAAAAAATTATAGAAATGATACTGATATTATGTATTCAGATGGAAATGTAAGTTTTTATGTTTCTATTCAAATGTGCCATGTTACCGAATTTTTAATTGTTTGCATTGATGTTTGGTTGTTCTCAGTTGGGCATTCATTGTTTATATGTATTATATTGAAATGAAAGTTTTGAAAATGTTGAGTTTAGGGATTCTTTTACACATAATCCCCTAAGGATTTATTCCAAGAGGGAGGGTCGGGCTAATAAGATAAGATAAAGGGTAGGAGGGTCATTGTATTTAATGGGTCGGTTTGATAAGGTGTATATAGTTTATGTTTTTAGGCTGAGTGGGGTTATTTTTGGTAATTGGTTTCGCTGAAGGAGGCTCTGGCCTGCCTCAGGGAGTGTTACCAGGGGTTTCTTTTCTGTTGTATTCTTCTCTAGAAAGTTTTATCATGTAGCTTCTGATATATGGAATTCGATTGGATTTCTGACAGTTTCTTCTTTCTTCTACTTGTCTTATCATATTCTGATGCCCCATGTTGACTGTCATAACTTGAGCTACTGTTATTGAACATGTTTAAAGGAAAATACTATTTTAGAAGAGCAACAGATCAGGTTATCAGATTTTAGTACTGCAGAAGAGGTATGGACAATAGGAACCATGGGAGAGATAGCCCATGTTGTAAAGATTTATAGATGCGTGGTTGGCAATGTAAAAGTGAGGCCAGTGACCCGCATAACACAGTGCACGTACCAACAGAATGAAGAATATTGGTTTTCAACAGTTTTATGTCTAGCTAGAACTAATCATGGACACATAATTTGAAAATTTCATTTACTCACTGAAACAATTTTCATAGTAGTATTTTTCAAACCAATCATATGTCTCTCGCACCTTGTTTTTCCTAGTTTGACTTTTCACATTCCATGCTTAGTGGGATGATCTATTTTCTCATGAATGAAAGGATAGAGAAGAAAAACAAGCTATTGTAGTGGATTATATGGGATAAACTTGTGCGCTAAATATGTTATTTATTTATAGGTTTTCTACTGAACATATATTTAATTCATAAATTCATCTAATATTTTTGTTGAAATTCTGGCCTCTTCCGTTGTGGAAAAAACAATTATAATGAATGAATCCAAGACAATAAAGACATTTGAGCCAACATAGAAGATGATGACGTTTGTGGTATGTAGGAGTTTGTTAAAATTTCACAGGTTTAAGTGTCATCATCTTGTTTGATGATACCTCTATTGCTTTCATATGTTCTAAAGATAATGATGAATCGATGGTTGGGGATGTTTTCTGGATTGGTGTTTGCAAGTCAAAACTTGAGACTCTTCTGCTTGTTGGAGATTGATGGAAATGTCTTCATCAAATTTCCATGACTATTGTTGTTATTTGTGATGTGTCTGCAACTGCATTAGCTGTTGTTGCTTGCTTCTTACAGATTCCAAGCAGGGAGATGGGGACTCTACTAGAGCATGGTCCATGTGGGATGATCCATGCATTTTTTCTTCTTGTGTCATTGGTTGTTTTACTCTGGTGTTATCGTTTCAGTGACTCGTCTTTTTCTGCGTTCGAGATGATAAAACTCTTCGGATTCCAACCTAGTTGAATGCGTTCTAGCCGCCAGTATATTCAAATCAAGTTATTTAAATACTTGATTCAAAACTTTTTTTTTTTAATATTTCATTCCGTAAGGTGTATTTTTTGTCACATTTCATTCATTTATTGTATAGTTTTTTTCTCTCATAGGAAACTTGGGGTTGTTCAGTTAATTCTACTGAAACAACATTGGTATGTTTGCTGTGCTCAAAGGTGTTATAAAATAGTTTCAATAATCTCAATAATTGTATATATGTATGTCTTTTATCATTATAGTATCCCAAAATTTATGCATTTCAATTGATTGTTAAAAATAGACTCAAATTAAGAAAATTTTCTTGTCGTGCTTGTTTTGAGGTGGTTAAATTTTCAATGACCATTTATTGATAATATTGTTTATAGTTTGCTAGTTTTATTTTTCCTAAATCTTAAAAATTTCATTAATATCATATTTATTCATTAAATAATTTTTTAGAACCATCTATTTAATTTGGTGAAGAAAAATGATTTTCGTTGTGTATAGTGTGGCATCAGTTTGTATGTAACATAGGTGAAATTTCCTTTTTTAATTAATGGGTGGAATATCAATGATGGCAATTTCATCAACATAATAACATTTTAATATATTGTTGATACTCATGTCACTATAATTTGATGGCATAACAGACTTTGTTGTAGAATATATGGAGGAATTTAAATGAAAATGTGAATGAGAATTTTTACCTTACTCATTGGGACTAACTTTGAAAATTTTATTAAATATTTTAAGGGGGTATATTTTGATGTGATAACATTAGGACGTATTGAAGTGTCAGGGATGGATTTGGAAAGATTTTGGTCAAACTAAGAGGCTTCTGGTATTAAGATAAGCGAGGTTGTGAAATGATCATTTTATAGGTGATATAGATGATATTTATGTGAATACTTATTAATTTAAATTAATGACATGCCACGTTCAATGTATTATAGATCCAAAATTAGAAATATTGTAGTGGGGATACGTCTTGGTTTATGAATCAATCAACCCCACATTTAGATATAGAGTTTCATGATATTTTGAGCTTTTATTACGTAATTTAATCATTTTTTAATCTCCTTTCACCTTTATTGTGACAACATAATTTTGAACTTAGTAATTTATTTTTATGTATAAAAAAACAAAACTTATAACATTAAAACTCTAATATCACATATGAATATTTTTTTCAATATTCATTTTCTATAGTTAAAAAAATATCTTTTATAAAAGTATGATAAACACAATAAAAACATTTTTTTAGAAAAATTATCATTTTAAGCATAAAAATAATTTGTACCAAAATCATGGACAATATTGATTCTCATGATATTTATTAGTTTATGATTAATAAATGGATAGTTTTCTTGACTTTCAAAGAAAGACAATATTGAATGGATCATTCTGAATACTTAATTAAAGAAAAAAGAACAAATTAGTTTTTTTATTTGAATAAAACACAACTTAAGCTCCAAAAATTCATGAATAGATTCATACATTAAAAAATTAATATTAAATATATTATATTTCTATGTAAATGAATTTTTGATCCATAAATTTTTTTATATGTTTCTAGGACATTCTTATATTAAAATGATGTCATAAAAGACACACTATTTGTAAAAACGATATTTTCACTATTCACTTAAAAATAAACATTTTTAGAAAAATCAAAGAAATTCATCTTATGTTATTTTTTCATCATGAATAAAAAATGAAGTTCATATTATCAAATTCAAATTCTGAAAATTTATAAATTTATCATTTAAATGAAAACACAACATATAAAGAATAACAAACTTTATAGAAAAATGTTTTTGTAAACATTTTGTATTATTTGTCTTATTCCAAATAAATTTCTAATTAAATGGGTGTCAATATATTTTTTTATATATAGAGATATTAAATGTTATAATAAACCTTTTTTAAAAGTGAAAAAATTAATTTATGAAGGAAAAACATACACTACTGTCAAAAAATAGTTAATTTTTTTTTTGAAGAATACTCTTTTTTATTTTATATGGCTTTACTCACACCCCGTTAATTATTTATCCTCTAACCATTAAATTTTAATCAATTAATATATATTAGAACACATCTAATAATAGTATTCTAAGAGTATATGTTTTTATAATGAATAATTTTATTATCTTTTTTTACCTGTGGTTCTACACTTTTTGTAAATTTCTTAACGATGCTTTACAATGTATTATTATAATTTATTAATGTCTTTCTTATATTGTAATATTTTATCTTAATAAAATGTAAAATTGTTTATTTTAGTTTGATATTGTGTTTGTGAAACAAGGTAATCAACATAGCATTTATTTAAAGGGAAATTCATACTAAAATGTAACCTTCCAAACACATTACTTTACTGGGTTTTGGTGTTAGAGGTGCTTGGATGAGGCCTAAAGCGGGCCTGGAGGAGTTTGAGTGTTAAATGCTGGAAGCAAGGTGAATAAACGACGTGTAAAACTTACACGCCGTGTAAGTGTGGTTCATGGATTGTGAAGGCAGGTTCACAGGGTGTTACACGACGTGTAGATTTTCGGGGTTAAATAATAAAAAAGCGACTTGTTTTCGGTGAAAGCTGGAATTTTTGGAAACCAGTGACTTACAGGTTGTGTAAGTATTACACGACGTGAAAATGCCCAAATTCCAGGTTTTAAATCCTTTTCTCAGTTGAATTTTCTTTCATTCGGCTCCCTCCCTTCTCTCTCATTTTGGTAGCGCCTTAGGAACCCTGATGAGTTCTTCAAGCCCTCTTCCTCCCTCTTTGATATGTTGGTTTTAATGCTTGTTTGTTGGCAATCTGTGATGGTGCAGTTTGGTTTGAGTTGTGTGTTGGGTTGTGTTTTGATGGTCTTTGGGTGCAGTGTAGGTTGATCCGTGATTTCTTGTGGTGCAGTTGTGGTTTGCGCTGGATGATATGTGTTGTGACTGCTGTGATTGTTGTGATATTACCCTAAAATGGAAATTGGTTAACTACTTATATTTGACTAATGAAATGGTTGCCCTTGGATTATAGTTTGTGTGATGACGCCCCTAAAATAAAGTGGAATATGATAAAAGCCTCTTTGTAAATTTGTAAAATGATCTTGATGTGTTGTGAGGTGTGGTCGTGCTTGTGGGACGACGATGTGTGGTTGATGCGCATGGGGGCTGATGGTTTGTTAACCATTCTTTTAGTGCGGTGAGGTTGTTGTTGTAAGAGTTGGTATCCTAGAACCAACTGGTTTTATTTTGATTACATGGATATTTAATGTATTATTACATATTGTTCATTGTTCTGCATGATTATGATGTAATAATGTCCTAGAATATTTGTTGCATTGATAAGGTCATGACAGTTCTCCGCTATGATGAGAACCTTGAAATGCTATAACAATATTTTTAAATATAGTTCCGCGGTTGGATGACATGCTATGATGAGACACATAAGCATGCAGACCGTCAGGTGCGAGTACTCGTAAGCAGATGAGACATCCTCTCATGAAGTTCGCACTTGGTAATCTCCAAGATAGGAGATTATAAGAACAGACCTGCTAGTAGGAATTCCACATGTTTTAGTGTCATCGGATATTTCTATTTGCGAGCGTGTGTAATGATCCTTAGACTTTAAGATTATCATTAATATGTGTCACGACTTACGCACTTTAATTTACTGATGAAAACTGTCATGCAGACAGTTGCCGGGAAGTAGGGTACGTTGGGTACGTCACGAGTGACATGTTATTAATGGATAAGTCGAGGAATGATTTGTCTCTTACATTTATGGAAGTTGATATCTCGACCATTTGATTTAAATAGAACCATCACATGAAATTCCATGACCATGATGTAACGACGAGTTTATTTCAGGTAGTCAAAGAACGACGTATCAAGCATAAAAGTTGATGACACAGTCATGAAACCTGCTTGATGGGATATTGCGACAAAGGGATTATATTACATAGTGAGCGTTCGTATGTGGATGTTGTTGTTGCGACTTTACGTTCTTTCTCCTGTGTGCCTTGACCCATTGCTAGACAGTACTCTTGGACTTTAGACAGGCCCGCCTAATGCCAACAAGAAAGAATCCTATAGGGTCACACACTAAGTGTTTTTGGTGGTTTCGGTTAAATTCTATTTGAATTTAATTAATGAAATAAATATTATTCTCAAGACTGTGGAATAATTTTATTCAAGTTAAAATGATCGCATAAATTAAATAAAATATATTTATTATTTTATTGAACATTTAATAAATATTTATTTACTAGTTTGTAAATAAAATATTTATTTATTTATTCGGGTGTTCAATAAATGGAAGTGGAGTTCGAGCGGACCAAGGTCGGTCCGGTAGTAAAATAATTATTTTCAAGACGGTAAATAATTATTTAACTAGTTGACACAAATTAAAATAACGCTGCTATTATTTTGTGACGCAGAATTTTATTTATAATTCTGTTTTGCGCAAGTTGGCGCACCATAAATAATGACGCGATATTATTATTAAATGCATGACTTTTCTCTAAGTTAATGAATGTATTTAATTGTTGCTATGCAATTAAATATTGTAACTGAAATTCCATATATATAAATAGGTAAATACGCCTATTGTGTCATACACCACACTACACGCATGGTGAATTGAGAATTGTTGAGCCAAACAATTTCTCTCTCGAATCCTCTTCTCTCTCCTCTCAAGAATGAGAGACGTTCTTCAAGGATGAAGAATAGACAATCAAGAACGACCGATACAAGACACTCGATTCGCCGCGCTAGCACCCGGAGAACGAGCGGTGTCGATCGGAGACCATCAGAGCACGTGTGGATCACCGCTAGAGAGATTCTAGTTTGGATCCTTACAAGCGCAACGAGATAATCCGGAAGGGTCATTCCGGACGATCAACATCATCAATGAAGAAAAATACCAAAGATCCAGGTATTATTTTTCTTTATGAAATTAATTATAAACATGATGTGCAAGATCCACTCTAAAGGTTTCGGACCTCTTTCTTCTTTATCTAAATCTTTGATTATATTCTGTGGAGACTGGCGTTCATCATCGTATTGATCTCGGAATAATCATTGATCATGGTAAAAATCAAAATTGGGTGCCATCCCAACCACGCTTCCGCTGCGCCCAGAACCTTCAAGTGGTATCAGAGGGGTTACATCATAGTTTATAATTATTTAAATATTTCATTGATGACTTACGCATTTAATAATTTACTTGTTTCAATTCAAGTTAATTGTTCTGCAAATCTGAATCTCGAGATCTATTCCTCCTCTTTCGTTTCTCGTTCACCTTATAGAAACGACCTTTTCTTTTAATTTTGATTAAAATAAAATAGAGGATCTCATCCGGCGGTGCCAAAGCTTCCTGGCCATACAACACCAGAACACACGACGTGTATTCGGCAGTACACGCCGTGTAGTCAAGATTCAATACATCAGACCGGTCTGCTAAACCAAGCCGTGTGTTGGATTCTTTCTAAGTCTTAAATGACTCAGTGTGTTGATCAGGAATAGGTGGCATGCAGTTTCTGGATTACACACCGTGTGGTCCAATGGACACGATGTGTAGTCCCTTTGGGTTAGGGTTGGACCGTGTACCCCGTACATGGCTTGCCCGGCTGGAGACCGTGTAATGAGGAACTACATGGCGTATGTCCCACTAGACACGTTGTGTACTCCGAAGATTTCCAAAGTATACTCACACGCCGTTTCCCCGAGCGTGTACTTCAGATAGACGGTAAAAAATAGTACACGCTGTGTAGTTGGAACTATACGTCGTGTACTCATCCAAATTACACAGATTTATTAAAATTTATTATTATATTATATAAAACCTTGAGACGTGTACCATCATGCAGGCATAAAGCTGAGGCACAACACGTGATAGGTGTTTTATATATATGTGTTTAATTTAACATTTGCGTAACTCATTGGGTAGTTATGAATAGGAATTCACCGGGTTGCCTCCAAGGTACAAGTTACGTACAAAGATAATTTTAAATGAATTTATTTGTTTAAAATTATGATGAGAATCTTAAGGAAATTCAGTAATGGGTATAAGATAAAAGGATTGATTAATTAAAGATGATAATTAATTGATTCGAGCGTGATTTATCTTAAACAAGAATGATTAAAGAATTGATTGCTAGTTTTATTTATGCATAAATATCATTGCATGCATGGATGATCATGAGCTAGACCAAGACCTTTCTATGTAGATGGTTTATTTTAATTAATTTATTTGAATTAAATTTGTTGGTATGTGAGCCTTCTCCTCATTAATATGCAGGACCTGCATGCCCAAGGTTTCTTTTATTTAAAACCCCTTTTTACCCCTAACCTACATGTGAGTTAAAAAAGACATATGTAATGGATGAAACTCCCAATCTAGTGGAGGTGGTTCAAGCTGAAGTTGAGACAAAACCAATCCCAGGAGATATAGAGGTGGACTGGTGGAAGCTGTAAACACAAACCCAAAAGGTTCAAGGTGTTTCTCCCCTAGGTCAGGGTTAGTTTATCAACCGCTAGATAAACTAACCATTAGAAAAGCTCATGATCATTCCATTTACTTTATTTTATTTCTATCAGTTGCATGGTTTATCATTATGGATGTATTGTCACAATCACATAATTAATGAATTAAACAAGCATGCAAGATGGAACTAAAATAAACCAGACTTATGCGTAAATATTATCAAGACATGGTTAATCATTTAAGTAAGTTCTACTTAATATTAACAAGCGTGTGATAATGATAATAAGTAATTCATGCATAAGAGATAAAAATCCCTCAAATAAAATATTAAGTCAGAATAATCCTTTCATTACTTGATTAAGGGAAAAACTCAATAAAACTATGTGTTTGACCAACCCTTGTCAGGAAACTTACTTTTATATAGGAAGACCTTATGAAAGGTTTTAGGTTGACTTAACCATATTACATCAAGAGGAGCAACCCTTGCTAGACTTGGTGTAATATTGGAGGTAAGAGTTGAGGAAATCCAAAGTCATGATTTCAGGATTGGGGAGTTCACTCAACATATCAAGGAGTTGCAAGCCCGTAGTTGGCAAAAACCTTCCTACCTAAATACCTTCTAATAGCTTGATCAACCCTTGTTGGGGTTATGCGAAGGGGAATATGGATCCTTGCCACTAGAATGTCATGGAAATTGGACATTCTGAGTTCAATGGTGAGGGCTATTGAGACTTGATAAAATAGTGGGAGACTTAATAAAATTTATTATTTCTTATAAAATGTAATCAATAAAGTACTAATGATCTATTCTTTTAATTGTAGAATAAAAATGACAAACTCGTCAACCACACTATCTCTACGATCAATTCTGGATAAAGACAACATCCTCACCGGTAGTAACTTCCAGGAATGGTTTAGATGCCTTCGGGTTATCCTATGCCATGAATGGAAGTCTTACATGCTGGAGTCAGCATTACCTGATCCACCTACCAAAGAGGCGAGTGATGAGGATTTCCTAGTCTATGAGAAACATATGAACGATGTGGTCTACGTTCATTGTTTGATGCTATCATTAATGTCTAGTGAGCTCATGAAGTCTCATGAAAACATAGATGCTTATAGCATGCTTGAGCACCTCTATGGTCTTTACCAGGAGAGAGAAAGACATGAAAGGTTTGAGATCTCTAAGGCACTCTTTCAGAGTAATCTTGGAGAAGGTGCCCCAGTTGGGCCTCATGTAGTCAAGCTCATTGGCTACATTGAGCGCCTGGAGGTTCTAGGGTTTAAACTCCCCAAAGAACTGGGCACCAATCTCATTCTCACATCACTCCCTCAGAGCTTCTCTAAATTTGTTGTCAATTTCAATATGAACAATATTGAGAAGTCTCTATCTGACCTTCTTATCCTCATTCGCCAAGTGGACAAAGATATGAAGCGAAAAAAGCCTTCCGTCCTTATGGTGAATAAGAGGAAAGGGAAGGCGAAGAGCTTTAAGCCCAAAGATTCTTCACAACCTTCCAAGAAAAGGAAGATCAAAGGGGAGGCAAGGGAACAAGAGGCTGTTTGTTTCGCATGTGGCAAGAAGGGCCACTGGAAGAACTGCACCCAGCCTAAGAAGCAAGGGGAAGCTTCAGGTGCATTTGTTATCGAATGAAATCTATCTGTTTCTACAAATTGAGTATTAGATACAGCTTTTGGTTCTCACATATGTATCCAAATATAGGAACCAAGTAGATTCAGGAAGATTGATCGGGGGGAGGTAGATCTACGAGCATCCAACAGAGCCAGACTTGCTGTTGTAGCTGTCGGGGACTACCACCTCATGTTGCCAACTAGGATGATCTTGGTGTTAAATAGTTGTTATTATGTGCCTTCTATTACTAAAAACATTATTTCTGTATCCAAATTAGATACAGATGGATTTGTTTTCAAGTTTGGAAATGAATGTTGCTTCTTTTACAAAGACAACATTTGTTATGGTAGGGCACATTTATACAACATACTTTACGTGTTGGATTACACAAACCAAGTAATGGAAATCGATAACAAAGATGCTTCACATGACTCATACCGCACCCAACTTTGGCATCACCGACTAGGTCATGTAAACGAGAAACACTTGACAAAGTTACATCAAGATGGATATTTAGATTCTTTCAAACTAAAACCACTTGGCGTATGTCATGCATGTTTACAAGGAAAAATGACCAAATCCCCATTTAGTGGGAAAGGTTAAAGGGCTAAATAACTTCTTGAATTGGTTCATACCGATGTGTGTGGACCATTTCCAATTGAAGCAAGGGAAGGGTACTCATACTTCATAAATTTTACTGATGATTTTAGTAGATTTGGACATATCTACTTAATGAGGTATAAGTCGAATTCCTTTGATAAGTTCAAAGAATACAAGAATGAAGTTGGGAACCATCTTGGTAAGAATATTAAGAAACTCCACTCATACTGAGGTGGAGAATATCTTAATCAAGACTTTATTGATTACTTACAAGAGTTTGAGATCCTATCCCAACTCACTCCTCCAAACACGCTATAGTGGAATGGTGTGAGCGAAAGGAGGAACCACACCCTATTGGAGTGGAAGAAAAGCCATGTTATCGAATTTACATGTATGGGTAGCGAAGTGTTTGTTAAGGCCTCTTCAGGTAACAAACTCACACCCAAGGCACAAAGTGTACCTTTATAGGATACTCCAAGGAAATAAGGAGATATTACCTATACAACCCCTTAGACAAAAAGGTTATAGTGGAAAGACATTCCATATTCATTGAGAGGGATCACATCTCCAAAAGAGATAGTGGGGGAGAGATAGACTTCGATGAAGTCAAGGCTCAAGTTACACAAGAGTTAGTACAAGAACAAATTCCACAAAGCCCCGTGGAAGAAGAATCTAATCCAGAGACACAAGTACTGCGTAGGAGTATAAGAGAGGTTAGAGAATCGAAACGGTACAATTTTCTAGTTACCGAGGATGGTGACTCATTATTAGTTGATAATAATGATCCTCTAACCTACAAGGAAGCAATAAGTGGCATAGACGTTTCCAAGTGGCAAGAAGACATGAATTCTAAAATGGATTCCATGTACCAAAACCAAGTATGGATTTTGGTAGATCCTTCAGTTGATGTAAAGCTTGTTGGTTGCAAATGGCTATTGAAAAAGAAACTGGACATAGAAGGACAAGTCAGTACCTATAAGGCACGATTGGTTGCAAAAGGTTTTAAATAGTGTCAATGAATTGACTATGATGAAACCTTATCACTAGTTGCAATGCTGAAATCCATTAGAATTCTACTTGCCATTGCAGCTTACCATGACTATGAGATTTTGCAAATGGATGTCAAAATAGAATTCCTTAATGGGAACCTTCAAGAAGATGTCTACATGACCCAACCTGAAAGGTTTGTGACTCCAAAGGATGCCAATAAGGTATGGAAGTTTCAGAAATCCATTTATGGATTAAATCAAGCATCCAAGTCATGGAACATTCATTTTGATAAAGCCATAAAAGAATTTGGTTTTATCAAGAATGAATGTGATCCTTGTGTCTACAAATGGTTTAGTGGGAGTGCAGTCATTTTCCTAATAATATGTGTTGATGACATATTACTTATTGGAAATAAGATACCAGTCTTACATTCTGTTAAGGCATGGTTGAATCAATGCTTCTCCATGAAAGACTTGGGCTAGGCAGTGTATATTCTTAGGATCAAGATACGCCGTGATATATCCAAGTGATTGCTGGGCCTAAGTCAAAGTACATACATTGATAAGATACTGAACAAATTCAGTATGGAACAATCCAAGAGGGGATTGTTGCCAGTGTCACATGGGATTCATTTTTCCAAGAAAATGTGTCCTCAGACACATGAGGAAACAAAGATAATGGCAAGGAATCCATACACATCAGTGATTGGGTAAGTCATGTATGTCGTGCTATGTACTAGGCTAGATGTAGCCTACGTATTGAGTGCGGTAGGCATATATCAAGCTGACCTAGGTGACCGCCATTGGATGGCAGTCAAGACTATCCTAAAGTATCTGAGGCGTACTAAGGATATATTCCTAGTTTATGGAGGAGACGAAGAACTAGTCATTAGAGGATATACAGATATGAGTTTCCAAACCGATCAAGATGACATGAAGTTGAAAACGGGATACATCTTCACTTTTAATGGAGGTGCAGTGAGCTAGAAGAGCTCAAAGCAGAGTGTGGTCGCAGATTCTACAGCTGAGTATGAGTATATCGCATCTTCTGAGGCAGCTAAAGAAGCAGTTTGGATGTGAAGCTTCATCCATGAGTTAGATGTGATACCTAACAGTAAATATACCATCACACTATACTGTGATAATACTGTAGCGGTGGCTCTCACAAAAGATCCAAGGTCACATCAGTGGATGAAGCACATACTTCGGAAGTATCATCTCTTGAGGGATTTTTCTCAGAGAGGTGAAGTTTCAGTGTGCAGTATTTCTATGGAAGACAAAGTGGTAGACCCCTTGACTAAAGCCTTGACTCAGCAGAAACATGATCATCATGTGAGGTCTAGCAGACTGAAAGTCATAGGCAGTTGGCTCTAGTCCAAGTGGGAGTTTGTAAGAGTTGGTGTCCTAGAACCAGCTGGTTTTATTTTGATTACATGGATATTTAATGTATTATTACATATTGTTCATTGTTATGCCTGATTATGATGTAATAATTTCCTAGAGTATTTGTTGCATTGATAAGGTCATGACAGTTTCCCGCTATGATGAGAACCTTGAAATACTATAACAATATTTTTAAATATAGTTCTGTGATTGGATGACATGCTATGATGGGACACATAGCAGGCAGACCGTCAGGTGCGAGTACTCGTAAGCAGATGAGACTTCCTCTCATGAAGTTCGCACTTGGTAATCTCTAAGATAGGAGATTATGAGAACAAACCTGCTAGTAGGAATTCCCCATGTTTTTGTGTCATCAGATATTTCTATCTGTGAGTGTGTGTAATGATCCTTAGACTTTAAGATTATCATTAATACGTTTCATGACTTATGAACTTTGATTTACTGATGAAAACCATCATGCAGACAGTTGGTGGGAAGTAGGGTACGTTGGGTGCATCACGAGTGGCATGTTATTAATGGATAAGTCGAGGAAGGATTTGTTCATTCCATTTATGGAAGTTGATATCTCATCCCTTTGATTGAAATAGAACCATCACACAAAATTCTATGGCCATAGTGTAACAATGAGTTTATTTCAGGTAGTCAAAGAATGGCGTATCAAGCATAAAATTTTATAACATAGTCATGAAACCTGCTTGATGAGATATTGAAACAAAGGGATTATATTACACAGTGAGCGTTTGTATGTGGATGTTGTTGTTGCGACTTTATGTTCTTTCTCTTGGGTGCCTTGATCCATTACCAGACAGTACTTTTGGACTTTAGGCAAGCCCACCTAATGCCAATGAGAAAGAATCTTAGAGGGTCACACACTAAGTGTTTTTGGTGGTCTCGGTTAAATTCTATTTGAATTTAATTAATGAAATAAATATTATTCTCAAGATTGTGGAATAATTTTATTCAAGTTAAAATGATCGCATAAATTAAATAAAAAATATATATTTATTTTATTGAATATTTAATAAATATTTATTTACTAGTTTGTAAATAAAATATTTATTTAAGATAATAATTTATTTATTTATTTATTTGGGTGTTCAATAAATGGAAGTGGAGTTCGAGCGGACCAAGGTCAGTCCAGTAGTAAAATAATTATTTTCAAGATGGTAAATAATTATTTAACTAGTTGGCACAAATTAAAATAACGCTGCTATTATTTTGTGACACATAATTTTATTTATAATTCCGTTTTGCGCAAGTTGGCGCACCATAAATAATGACACGGTATTATTATTAAATGCACAAGTTTTCTCTAAGTTCGTGAATGTATTTAATTGTTGCTATGCAATTAAATATTGTAACTAAAATTCCATGTATATAAATAGGAAAGTACGCCTATTGTGCCATAAACCACACCACATGCCTAGTGAATTGAGAATTGTTGAGCCAAACAATTTCTCTCTCAAATCCTCTTCTCTTCCTTTCAATAATGAGATATGTTCTTCAAGGCTGAAGAACAGGCGATCAAGAACGACCGACACAAGACACTCGATTCACCATGCTAGCACCCAGAGAACGAGTATTGTCGATCGGAGGCCATCAGAGCACATGTGGATCACTGCTATAGGGATTCTAGTTTCGATCCTTACAAGCGCAATGAAATAATTTGGAAGGGTCATTCCAAGCGATCAACATAATCAATGAAGAAAAATGCCAAATATCTAGGTATTATTTTTCTTTATGAAATTAATTAAATTAATTATAAACATGATGTGCAAGATCCTCTATAAAGGTTTCGGGCCTCTTTCTTATTTATCTAAATCTTTGATTATATTCCATAGATAATGGAGTTCATTGTCACATTGATCCCAGAATAATCATTGATCATGGTAAAAATCAAAATTAGGTGCTATCCCAACCACGCTTCCACTTCACCCAGAAACTTCAGTTGTTTGGCCATGCTTTTGGGGTGGTGAGGTGGTTATTTGACCGTGCTTTTGGGGTGGCGAGGTGGTAGTGTGATGGGGATTATAAGCTATTTGTGATATATGGTTGCTTTGTGCTAGATGTCTGGGTAGCGATGGAATGAATAATTGTTTAATAATATTTTAAAATGATATGGGTTGGTTTGGTTAATGGGTTGGAAATGGTTGATGAATAATTAAATGGTGGGTTGTGTTGTGAAACATGGTTTTTGATAAAAATGAAATGAATTAGAAGGATAATGGAATTGATTAGAAATGTGAAATGGGGATTTTGGCTTGTTATGTGGTGTTATGCATTTAGAGGTGGTAGAAAAAGTGATGATTTTGTGAGTTGATTAGTGTTTAGTTGTGAACCCATAGTTTGAGGTTGTGTGTGACTATATGTATATACTTTTATATTCCTTGTGATTTCTATATGCACCCTTCCCACGTCGAGCACCATGTGTTGAAACCTGCATAGTCATGCAAGGGGGTGTTCTTCCCAACATCCGGTGAGGAGGATGGATGGTTGGCTACCCTCTCTTTCCCACTTTCTCTTCTAGGTGAGGTAGGTATTACACAGTTTGTGATGGAAAGAGGTCTGTTAGTGCATTAGATAGTGGTTGTGATGACCCAAGTGTTTTTGGTCGACATGCGACCATGCTTGTGGGGCGGTGACTGAGGTGTTTTCGGGTGAGATGTGATATGACCATACATATGGTGTGACTTCTAGTGGGGGTCATGCATGGTAAGATGATGGAACAAGGTTTATCTCCTACATGTTCACGATATCCTACTACTCTGGTTATGGTAGTGGTTGTGTTATAGCCCAGGTGTTTTCAGGTGAGACGTGATGTTCCCATGCTTGTGGGTTGGTGAGCCCAGGTGTTTGTGGTCGAGATGTGTTGTGACCATTATTATGGGGCGATGTGGTATATAGAAGAGATGAGAGCATCAGGACATATGAAGTTGGGGTGTGATAGCGACATAATAGCGGGAAAGCGGTGCAAGGTACCCTATATCGATATGTTTCTTGTTATATTATATTACTTGGTTTCTGTTATTTGGTTATCATCCCCTTGTGAGTTTAAGATTGTCCAGCATACCTATTTAGGTTTTTTGGTTCTTCTGTTTTCTCACAGGTGCATTAGTATATTTATTTTACATGTTCACGTGAAACTTTGGTTTTCCTAATGATTATAATTGCATGCTCACCCTACATATATAATCTGTCTTCAGTTTTTCAGGAGGATTATGTGGACTGAGCTGAACATTACTAGCTTGGACCTTAGATAGTTACAGTGTCACTACTTTAGATTTTCTTTTGGGTATTTACTTTGAATACATTTATCTGTATTTGTTTTATTTATACATGCATTGTGGGATAATTTTGGTTTCTTTTTATATCATGACATGGTGTTATTTGTGGATGATTCATCTTATCTCCCGATATTATATTATTATAGAGTGTAATGCCTCCCATTTCATTAAATTTTTATACCCTTGGTGCTAGTCTCCAACCTGGGGCCTACTAGAGGCGGGACTTTGGGGTCATTATCTCTCTCCCATCATTGCGGTATCTTCAGAGGGAGGGGGTCGTGATAGAGTGGTATCAAAGGTGATGGTTGAGAGATATGATGAAGTTTGGAGTTATGCATAGTGAGGATTTCATGGGTTGGTACTGAAGCAATTCCAGTTGACTTTAGTGCATAACATAGGTTAGAGATATTGGATAGGACACGAGATTTTAGGACCCTCCATGATCTAGTGCACAAACTCTGAGTCTATTGAATGACTAAGTGAGGAAGACTTGATTGCAGGGTAGAGATCTAGAAGAGGCACATGCATCATAATTACTTGTGTTCTTGTTTGAATTGGGTTGTTTTGGGAAGGTTAAAATGACTAAAATGAATTTAAATGAATCTTAATAAAATTCCATACTACATGGGTTTAGGAAATCTTTGTTTCCTATTTTATCTATGTCTCTTGTTCGCCGTTCACATGTGGATCAGGCAGTTGAGGTTTATCATGATGATCCGATTGATTTCCATAGGGTTGATCTGACAGAGGAGGATAAGTCTTGGAAGAGTGCGTTGCATCCTTTTCAGTGATGGGATTTGGGAAAGTATAAGGTAAATGTTTTAGATGTGGAGACAGAGAGCTGGCTGGAGGAGATCGAGACTTCTTTCAGTTTGATTCGGGACCTGATGGAGTGATAGGTTCCTTTGGCTATCAGTCAGATGTGGGAAAATATGCATCAGTGGTGGATGTTGTATCTAGGGGAGCAGAAGGAGGTAGATGTTTCATCGATCAAATTTTAGAAAGAGTTCTAGATAGAGTTCCTTTAGTCGACCATGAAGGTAGTGAAGAGGTAGAAACTTCTTTCTCTTCGACATGGGAGTATGTTAGTGTGAGAGTTTAGAATCAAGTTCAAGAACCTTCTACACTTTTCCCCAGATATTTTTTTAGATGATAAGTCTTGTGCGAGACATCTTGAGAAGGCACTATGTCCTATCTAGTATGCAATTACTCCTTCTATGTAGCCAATGTATCTGGAAGTTCATAAGAAGATAGAGGTGATTGAGCGGATGCACTTTCGAGGAGGTTTAATGTGATAGGGGAACCGACAAGGTTCCTCTAGGGGTAGAGTTGTCAGTGGTAGGTCTCAAGAATTGGGACCATCAAGATTTCGACCAACGGGGAGTTGACCTCAATATTTTTCTTTCCGGCCTTCTGAGGATAGTGGTTTCTATGCTTTTCTTGGGGGATTTGTGCTAACGTGTTTTAGTTGTGGGATTTTTGGCAATTTCCATAACCAGTTCCTAGTGGTTCCCCGAGCTCAGTTTGGTGTAGGTGGATAGGTTTAGTGCCAAACTCAGTAATAATTACCAGTGAGTTCATTCCCACAGTATGGGAAACAAGCTTATACTCCTCCGAGGGGAGATGAAGTAGACAAAGGCTGGGCTTAGGATGTTACTCATGTTTAGGGACCTCTAATTGAGTGTGGTCATCGATGTGGTCATAAATAGAGAGGTAGAGGCGCTGAGCATGGTCAATTTCACACATTTCTAGAGGGATTAGAGATCATCATAGGTTCGATCATTTTTTAGTACTCTTGTTTGTGCTTTGTTTGATTTAGGATCTCTACACTCCTTTGTTGCACCCAATCTTGTACATGCTCTGAGACTAGACATATAGAGTCTTCCCATGACCCTAGTGTTGAATACACCAGTCGGAGGCTAGACCAACTTGTTTAATGTGTGCCAGGGGTGTAGACTGATGACGGGGAAACATCAGTCCCATGGGGATATTTTCTTGCTACAGATGTTTCCATACAATGTTATCCTCAACATCAACTGGTTGTATTCTGTATGTGCTGTTATTGACTGATTTCATAGGAGAGTTGTTTTCTCATATATGGATGGAAAATGTGTGGTTTTCATTGGTGAGTGGGGTTGTCAGGTGGGAAGTTGATGTGTGGATCCCATTATTTCTTTTTTGGATGAGTTTTCAATGGAATCAGTAGAGGCTGGGATAGTGGAGGTCCCCAGGGTCGTTAGGGAAGTTTCTGTATGTTTTACTTGAGGATGTTGTACTGCTACCCCCTCAATGTGATGTTGAGTTTGGGATATACTTTTATCTTGGTGCTTCTCTAATTTCGATGGATTCTTATCAGATGAAACCTTATGAGTTTCAAGAGTTGAGGATTCAGATAGATGATTTGATACAGAAGGGTTTTATCTGGCCTAGTGTATCATTGTGGAGTGCTATATTTTTGTTCACCAAGAAGGATGATACTAGTATGAAGTTATTCATAGAATACTAAAGGATGAACCAGGTGATGGTCAAGAACCATCACCCTCTTATGAAGATAGAAGATCTTTTCGACCAACTGAGAAGAGCGAGTTGGTTTTCTAAGATCGATATGCAGTTTGGATATCACCAGTTGAGGGTAAAGGAGGGCAATGTCCTGAAGACTACCTTCAGATGCAGGTATGGTAACTTCCAATTTGTAGTCATGCCATTCACTGTTATGAACGCACCAGCCATGTTTATAGGGTTTAAAAAATCTATGTTCTGTGAGTTCCTGTACTGGTTCATCGTTGTATAGATCTACTTGAATTCGGAGGAGGAGCATGCTGATCATCTCAGAACCATATTACAGGTTCTTCTATGCCACTAGATATATGGAAATTTGTCCAAGTGTAAGTTTTGGACATGAGAGGTACATTTCCTTGGGCATGTGGTGTCTCATTAGGGTGTGGAAGTGGACTCGTATAAGGTCAAGACAATTGTTTCTTGGGCATCACCCAAGAATGTGGTAAAGGTTCACAATTTTATTAGTCTTGTAGGCTATTATCAGAGGGTTGTTCCCAATTTCTCTCAATTTTCAGTCCTGTTGATAGATTTGACCCAGAAGGACCATGATTTTTTGTGGAATAATCAATTCCAGACAATGTTCAGTTACCTAAAGGAGAAGTGGTTAGTTCTTAAGTGCTTCAACAGCTTGAGGAGGGTGTGATGTTTGAGGTGTTTTGTGATGCTTCCCGTCTAGGTTTGGGATGCATGTTGATGTAGAAATGAGTAATAATCTCATATGGCTCTAGGAAGTTGTATCCCTATGAACATAACTATGGCACCCATGATCCGGAGTTAATAATGTTTGTGTTTGTGCTGAAGTTGTGGTGACATTACCTCATTGAGGAGTGCTTTGTGGTCTTCACGAATCATAAGATATTTAGGTAAATATTTTATCATCATGATATGAACTTGTGATAATGGATTTGGATTGAGTTTATTTAGGATTATGATTTTAATATCTCATAAAACTCTGGAAAGGGGAATTTTTTAGCTGACACTTTGAGTAGGAATTCATAGAAGGATGTTGTTCAAGAGTTTGGGGATGCTTGGAGAGAGTTGGAGGAGTTGACAGCCTTGCACTTAGATGAAAGGGTAGATAGTGGTTGACGATGATTTTTTTTCAGATAACGGTGCAATATTCTATAATATAGTAGGTGGAAGAGTCTCAGTGGGGAGACTCATAGGTAGAGGTGATGCACAATCGTATTGTCCATGATGATGCTTTAGAGGGATGGTCATAGGATGGTGAGAACCAGGTGTTGTTTTTTGGGAGGTTTTTTGTTCCGATAGAAATGCGCGGGGGAGTGCTTCATGAGTTTCATAGATCACCTTTGGTAGTACACCCATGGTTTCCAAGATGTATCATGGCTTGAGGATGCAGTTTTTGTGGCCCATAATGAAATAGGTAGTGGCGGAGTTTATGTAAAAGTGCTTGGTTTTCCAGTAGGTAAAGGCTAAGCATCATGTTCCTGGAAGTTTTTTATATCCTGTGGATATTTCTGAGTGTAAATGGGATGAAATCTCAATGGATTTCTTTACAAGGTTACCTAGAGCCCAGGGAGGTTATGATGCTATCTGGGTGATCATGGTTCAGTTAATGAAATCAACCGACTTCTTAGCGATCAAGGAGTTATGCATAGTGGATGCTTTGTCTAAGAGGTATGTGGATTATGTGGTGAGATTTCATGTAGTTTGAGGTTGGGGACCACATGTTCTTGAAGTTTTCCCCTTGATGTGGGAAGTAGAGTTTTGGAAGGGGGATTAAACTTTCTCTCAAGTTTTTTAGGCCCTTTGAGGTGTTGGGGTGAGTTGATGAGGTGGAATATCAGTCTACATTGCCACCAAAACTAGAGAGGATCCATGATGTATTCTAAATATCTCATATTTGTTAGTATCTTCACAATGAATCCCATTTCATTGACTAGGGAGAGTCGAATATCAAGGATGAAGTGACGTTCATGGAGTGGCCAATAGAGATCCAGGATTGCCAAGAGAATACACTACATGGATGGAACATTATTTTGGTTCGTGTGTTGTGGAGGCATAGTTTCATGGAGGAGATTACTTGGGAGAAATATATGTAGATTCATTCCTAGTACCTAGAGTTTTTTTGAGTTTTTTTGCCTTGTTTTACTTTGTGATGTGATATTTGGACCTTGTTTTATTCGATGAGCTGTTTTTCCTATTTTTTTGATGTGTGTTATGTGATGTGTGATAAATTACCAACATATGAAATGGGTAGGACACACTTCCTAATAGAGATGAATTAATTGGGATGCGATTAAACCCATGTGGGTGAATCAGTGCCTCCTAGGGTAGATAATATCTTGACATGGAGGACGAAATTCCTAGATTCGTGTGCTCAGGGGAGTGTGGTTCGTTGGTTGTGTGGTGGTTGTGTGGAAGTGTGGTTGCGTGGGAGGAGACAGTTTGTGGTTATGTGGTGACAAGGTTGTGAGAGATGTTTTGTGGCCATTTGGTTTGGCGTGTTTTGATGGTGGTAGCATTTGAGGTATGATGAGATACTTGAGAGGTATCTTGTAGGGTGGTTGTTCAGACCCCTTTACATCTAGGATTGATCTTGGATTCTCAAGGGTTAAAATCATTTGAGAGGTATCTTATGTAATGATATGTGCCTTCCCGACCCATTTCTTTGTCGGGTTTTGGTGTTAGAGGTGCTTGGATGAGGCATAGATCGGGATTGCAGAAGTTTGGATGTTAAATGATGGAATCAGGGTGAATACATGACATATAAAGATCATATTTTGTGTAAGTGTGGTTCACATCTTGTGAAGGCAGGTTCATGGGGTGTTATATTATGTGTATATTTTTGGGGTTAAATAATAAAAAGGCGACACATTTTTTAGCAAAATCTATAATTTTTGGAAACTCATGACTTACATGCTGTGTAAGTATTACACAAAATGAAAATGATCTAATTATAGGGTTTAAATATTTTTCTTGGATGAATTTTCTTTCATTCATCCACCTACCTTCTCTCTTTTTTTGGTAGAGACCTAGGCGACATGAGTAATTCTTTAAGCCTTATTCCCCTCTCTTTAATCTGTTGGTTCCGGTGGTTGTTCATTGGAAATCTGTGGTAATCCCTTCCTTCTTCTTTGGTTAGTTTCCTCTTGTTCTTCTTTCGAGTTTTTATATGGTGGTGTAGTTTGGTTTGGGTTTTTTTAGGTTGAATTTTTATGGTCTTTGAGTGCAATGTAGGATGATCCATGGTTTCTCATGGTGCAGTTGTGGTTTGCGAGTGTTCATCTTTTCCCCGTGGTGTGCAACGAGTCAGAAAATATTCTTTGAGGCAGGGAATACCTCATTTCTCTTTATTGTGTATCATGCGGGAGGGGTTTACTTTTGTTTATCTATGATATATGGTTGTGCTAACATAATCAAATATAAAGAATTGGTTAAATTGAAATTAAAAGGGGTAAAGGGGTTTGATTCTCATGATTTTACAACTTTGATATTATTGGGATGTAATGGATTTTATGGGCTTGATACCCCACTGAAAATCATGGTCATTGGGGGATTTTTTTGCACTGGATGATATTGTGACTATTGTGCCTATTTTGATATTACCCTAAAATGGAAATTGGTTAATAACTTATATTTGGCTAATGAAGTGGCTTCCCTATGATTATGGTTTGTGTGATGACACACCTAAAATAAAGTGTAATATGATAAAACCAACCTTTAAATCTGTAAAATGATCTTAATGTTTTGTGATATATGACTGTGCTTATGGAATGACGATGTGTGGTTGGGGAATGTGGTGGTTTGTGGTTTTTTGGACGTGATTTTTGGACAGTGAGGTTGTTGTTTGGCAGTGCTTTTGGGTGATGAGGTGGTTTTTTGGCCGTGCTTTTGGGGTGGCAAGGTGGTGGTGTGATGGAGATGATAAGATGTTTGTAATATATGGGTTCTTTGTGCTATATTCTCCAGTAGTGATGAAATAAATAATTATTTAATAATGTTTTGAAATGGAATGGGATGGTTTGGTTAATGGGTTGGAAATGGTTGACGAATAATTAAATAGTGGGCTGTGTGGTGAAATATAGTTTTTGATAAATAATTAAATGAATCGGAAGGATAATGTAATTGGCTAGAAATATGAAATAGGGCTTGTGACTTATTGTATGGTGTTATGCATTTAGAGGTGGCAGAAAAAATGATGATGTTTTAAGTTGATTAGTGTTCGGTTATGAACCCATAGGTTGGGGTTGTGTGTGGATATATGTATATACTTATATATTTCTTATGATTTCTATAACACCCCACCCACTCGAATTTAGAGGAGGATCTCACCAATCATCTCAGAACTATCGTGAAGGTTCTTTGTTGCCACCAGATCTATGGAAAGCTGTCCAAGTGTAAGTTTTGGACATGAGAGGTGCATTTTCTCAGGCATGTGGTGTCTCAGCAAGGTGATAAAGTGGACCCATCAAAGGTCAAGCCAATTTTACATGTTGATTTGATTATTGACTCAGAGGAGGCCATTTCTAATCATGTTGTCTCTTAATTTCATAACATTTTTAATGGTCTGGATGTTAATATTGACCTTTGTCCTGATATCATCCTGTCGATGGTTGATGAGATTGAAAATGCGTTTCTCTTAAGCATCCCTTTGGATCATGAAATTAGAGACACTGTTTTCAGTCTAAAGCCTGATAGTGCCCCCGGTCCTGATGGATTTAATAATGGATTCTTTCAACATCACTGGGATTTCATTCACTTGGATGTGTGCAAACTTGTTAGGTCCATCTTTTCCAATGGTTTTCTTCCTCATGGTCTTAATGCAAAATTCCTTACTTTAATCCCCAAAGTGGATAATGCCTCTGAGATCCAACAATTTTGGCCTATTTACCCGATAAACACTCTCTACAAAATCATTACCAAGATTCTTGCTAATAGACTTACCCCAATATGAAATAAAATTGTTTTTTGGAATCAATTTGGTTTTATAAAAGGTAGGTCTATTCAAGACTGCATTTGCCTTACCTCTAAATGCACTAATAGCCTAAACAAAACTACTAGGGGAGGTAATGTTGCTATAAAACTTGATATTATAAAATCATTTGATACTATATATTAGAGTTTTATTTTCAAAGTTCTGAAAAGCATTGGATTTAATGATACCTTTGTTATGAGAATAAAAACATTGTTTAAATCTGCCTCTATTTCCATTTTGGTTAATGGATCCCCCAAGGTCTATTTCAAATGCACCAAAGGAGTTAGACAAGGAGACCCTCTCTCAGCCATCCTCTTTTTCATTGTTGAAGATTATCTCAGCATATTTCTCAAACATCTTTTCAATCAAAATAAACTTAAGGCAATCCAGGATGCCAGAAATCTCAACGTCCCTACTCATGTTGAGAACCATGTGATTTATACGCTCACCCCACTCATGTTGAGAACCATGTGATGACACCCGCATAGTCACGTAGGGGGTGTTTTTTTTGGAAATTTGGAGAGGTGGATAGATGGATGGGTATCCTCTCTTTCCCTCTATCTCTTCTAGGTGAGGTTAGTATTTCATAGGCTATGATGGTCGTAGGTCTTTTAGTGCATTATATGGTGGTTTTGATAGCCCAGGTGTTTTCGGGCAAGATATGACTGTGCTTGTGGGGCGGTGGCCGAGGTGTTTTTGGGTGAGATGTGATATGACCATGCTAGTGGGGCAGATTCTAGTGGGGTTCGTTCATGGTAGGATGGAACGATTTTTATGTCCTACATGTTCATGATACCCTACTACCCTGGTTATGGAAATGATTGCATCATGGCCTAGGTGTTTTCAGGAGATATGTGATGTGGCTGTGCTTATGGGGTGGAGAACACAAGTGTTTGTAGGTGAGATGTTTTGTGACCATGCTTTTAGGGTAGTGTGTCATACAAAAGATATGGGAGTTCCAGGATGTATGATGTTGGGGTGTGAGAGTGGCATACCAGCAGGAAAGAGGTTTGGGGTACCCTATACCGATATGCTTCTTATTATATTATATTACTTGGATTGTGTTATTTGGTGAGCATGCCTTGGTGAGGTTAGGATTGGCTATTATAACTGTTTAGGTATTGTTGGTTTTTCTATTTTCTCATGGGTGCATTAGTATAATTATTTCACATGTGCATGAGAGACTATGGTTTTTCTACTGAGTATACTTGTATACTCACCCTATGTATATAAACTATTTTTAGGTTTACAAGAGGATTATGTGGACCGTGATGGACATTACTAGCTCATACCTTGGATAGTTTCTATGTTACTTCTTTAACTTTGATTTTGGTTATTTACTTTAGAGGATTTTATTTGTATCTGTTTTATTTATAATTTCATCATGAGATGGTATTGGTTTCTTTTTATATTATTTCATACTATTGTTTTTAATGATTCATCTTATCTCTAGATCCTATATTATTATTGAGGGTAATGCCTTCCATTTCATGAGATTTTTATACCCTTGGTGCTAGTTGCCAACCCGGGGCCTACTGGAGGTGGGATTTAAGGGTAATTATCTCTCTACCCTCATTGCGATATCTTTGGAGGGAGGGGGTCATGACATAAAATCTCAGGGTGTTACAATGTCTATTATTATTTTTAAAATGAACATAAAAATAAAACCACTATATGTATGGGGAAGTGGACGACAAACTCTATAACACCCCATGACATAAACAACCAATAATTAGGAGTTTAATAGAAATGATTTCATATTCATGAATTTTTAGGTTATTTTAGGTTTATAGTTTTGGATAATTATGAAAACAATTACATTAAAAATTGGACACATCCACAAATTATACATTTTCACCACAAATATAGGTTCTTAAATTTACAATCCTGTTTTATTTTATATACATTCTCTTTATTTAAGAAGATTAACTATAGTGAAATTATTGATATTTTTATAGTTCCTACCCATCCTTAGACCCTATGATTTTTTTTTGAAAACATGGGATGAACATAAAAATATTAGTAACATATATATAAATAAAGGAAACCTGTTTGTCCACTGAAAATCATGGAAACACATAAAAATGCTATCCTTTTTCTAAATAAACAATGACCACATAAAATAAATCATAATAACATGTGAATTTAAACCTTTTATCAATGTAATCCATTAAAACCAATATAAATATATAAAAACTATGATTTTATCTTTGAAAACCATGAAAACCTATGAAAACAATTTTCCCTGAATAAAAAGAATTCACTTTTAAAATCTTGTATACCTTCTTCTAGAAATAAAAAATATTTCCATTAAAACTAATCATAAGAATATATAAACCATGTTATCACCTTGATAAATTACATTTATCACTTGTTTTTTCTCGTGTCTCACTCATATGGAATAAATAATAATAAGTTAATTACAATCACCATTTCTCTAGAGAATAAATCATTACCTAATGAATTTGATGGCTATATCCCAAGCCCATCCATCATCATATATAATTTCCAAGAATCATTGCATGATTAAAATATATAGAATATTGAATCATTTCATCATAATATTAATTTTACCCCATAATCATAGAACTCTCAATAATCCCATAAGAATAAGGATAAATATCTATTTTCTTGAAAAATTATTTCAATGAAAAACTAAAAATTTCTAGAACATTGGGAAAAGGATCTTTGAAAAACCATGAAAACTTATAGAGTAATATTGATAATGAATAATGGTTTTAATGGATGGAAAGGGTGTTCATGAGGAAAATTAAAAAAAATATTATCTTATACATCGGTAAATTGAGTAATAAGTGACCTGTAATGAAAATGTTAAATATGGAATCATAGTGGTAGGGGTTGATGGACCTTGTTGAGGTATGAAATTGTTTTTTGAATTTTAATTTTTTAATTTTTAATTTTTGTAAAATGTTTATTATTTTTTCTTTCTTGTGGTTGTGAGGGTTCTCATTCAACCCTAAAAATGGTTTTATTTAAAATATAAAATAGATTTGGCTGGAAGGAAAACATTAAAAATATTATTTTTAAACCATTATAAAATAATTAAAAAATATTTGAAAATGAAAATTAACAATATTTTATGTATAAATAATAAAACTTTTGATACATTTTTAGAGAATATACATATGTAAGAAAATGAGTTTAACGAACACTTTAAAACTAGGTTCTAAAGAACAATCCCTTACTGTGAGTCCCATCATTCTTAATATGTTCTCTAACAACTAAATATTAAAATAATTTCAATTAATTATTTTATTAAGAACATTTTTCATTTTTATTCCATTATTATTGTTTCTTTTATTTCATTTATTACCATATTTTATTTATTTACTAAATCAATAATGTTTTCATTGGACATTTTGAAGTCGTTTGATCAAAAAACAACTTTGGTGTGTTGACTATTGTCAATGGGGTTATGATCCTATAATTTAAAGAATCATATAATTTTTATAATTATTATTTTTATATCTTTAATTTACTTTTAAATCCATCCACATAATTATTCAATGAAAATGAGATATGCCATTCATGAAAGTTGCAGTCCGCATGTATGCATGAGTGACATTTTAATTTTTATAATTGATGAAAGGGAAATAAATATGATAAATATTTACCTTTATATAATCATAAAAATATTATAAATATAATATTGATTCATTAAATCTACCCTTATGAAAATTCATGTGGGGTGGAAGATAAAAATGAATTATACCACTTCATGGAGGTCGTAGTCCATGCATGTGAATGAGTGATGTTATCATTATCCAACATAAATGAGGGTAAAAAGGTAGATAATATTTTATATTTATAGAATAAAATTTATGTCAAAAACATCATATATTTAAATTAAATCCATATTTTTAACTTTTAATGTGTGCTGGTGATGAAAAACAAAACACATCGCTTTATAGAGGAGGTAGTTCGCACGTATGCATGAGCAATGTTTTCATTTTCTATAGGATGTAATAGTGGTAGGAAATAATTTTCACATAAACATTATAAAATTTTAGTATATTTAATATAATTATGTAGTTATATTAGGAGGTTTAATATATATTTTATGGATAAAGAAGAACAATTTAACATCAAAGAATTCAGTTTTGACTTACCCCTCCACCTTGGACATCTACCTTTAGCACAAACCTTAAGCCTTCTAGGATTTGTATTTTGGTGAGACCAGAAAATCTATGACATATATAAGGGGTTTTAAGAGGTATTTTTGTATTTATTATTTTATCTAGGGTTCTTAGTTTGTGTGGGTAAGTGAGGAGAGGATGTTACCTTTTATATGTGAGAGGAGTGGCACCCTTATAAAAATTAGAATATAATAAATTTATTTCTCATGGAAGGTGGAACCAATTTAGTAAAATTTCAATTTATAGATATTTTAAAGTGATAATAAATTTATCCAATCATATTTATACATGTTTTAGAGATATTTTAAACCTTACATCTTAGTTTAACCCCTCTTTATTTTTTTAAACCTTTACCGCGGTGATAAACTTTTACAACGATAACTTTTCATTATGACTAAAAATGAAATTGAAATCATTACTAAATTTAAAGTGAATATTTAAAATATATAATCCATTTTATAATATTCAATTTCCATAAATTATAAAAATTAATTTTTATATAAGTTCACAAAATGCAATGACAAACAATTTTTAGAAAAATGACTTTTCTACGCGTAAAATGATTTTATACCAAAATCAAGTATAATATTGATTATCATGGAATTAAATGGATTATATATAATCAAATGATACTTATTATCCCTTAAATTTAAAACAAAACTAAAATAAACCTTTTGAGTACTTGACTAAAATAGAATAATTATAAATAGTTTTTTATTTGAATAATAACATTACTTAGATTTCCCAAAATGGAAAACATAGATGTCTAAGTTTAAATATATACATTAAAATACATTATATTAGATAATAAATATACATTTTTTCTAAATAAAAGGTATCATATAATTTAATGTCATTATTATATCATGATAATATCATAAAAATGATAGTATTTATAAAATCTATATTTTACACTATTCAGCCAAAAAATAAATAATTTTAGAAAAATAAAAAAACGATATGATTATTTTTAGAATGATAATGAAATAAATTAATTATATTTTATAAATTTTAAATTCTAAAATTAATAAATTTAACTTTTAAATAAATAACAATATAAAAAACATATTTTATAGAAAAAATAACCCTTTTAAACATTAAGTGTTTTTAATATTATTTTATATAAATTTATAACTAATTGAGTTTTAAAATATTAGTCAAAAATTGAAATAATATATATTATATTTATAATATTTTAAAAGTGATCAATTTAATTTATTAAAATAAAAATACATTGTGTACGGTGAACACATTTTTATGAATAATATCTATTTTTTACATTAAAATTAAGTAATCTTCATTTATAACCATTTTATAATAAATGTATGAATGATTATTCATTTTTTATACATATATAAACAATAATTTCTCACAATTTTAATACTCTAAATAAGATAAATTACCTTTTAAATAAAAAATATATTACAAAAATAATGTTTGTAAACCAAAAATTTTCATTTAATATAGAATTATTAGACTAGTATTCCTTATCATTTATTAACCATATAATGGATGTCCATATTTTATTTTATTAATTATTAATTAAATTTTATCAATATTTTTTATCGATATTAATCCTAAAAAGTATTAAATTTAACAAATATGAAAATTTAAAAAAAAGTTCAAAATTGCCTCTTTAAAATCCATTGTATTTTCTTAAGTGAATTTGACCACATTTATTTTACAAAGTCAATTACTTGTCAATATAATTTAACTATATAGTAATTTCTTTAAATTTTCATAGTATTAAATCATTATTCACATAAATTTGGTTTTTTCATGCACCACAAGCTATCAAACACATAAAGTTTATTTTAAAAGAAAATATATTCTAGAATCTCTAGGTGTTACATACTCCCCTCATTATAGAAATTTAACCCTCAAAATATTATCTCATGTTTGATAAATAAGGGTTTACAAATTTTTATAATCAATTTCAATAGGCTGAAGAATATTTCTAAAACCATTAATTTAAAAGGATTCTAAATAATATAACCATGAAAAGTAGAAAAAGAGATGAAATGTGGAGTTGAAGTTAAATACATATAATTAGTAATAAAGACCTTTTAGTCTTTTTGAATAGTTTTAAGTAAACCACATTGATATAATTTCTCTTTTAAAATAACATTAATGACTATTTTAAGACATAGAAACTTATCATTTCTTAAATATTTCATAAATCATTCATATACCATTATGAGAATCTTACTTGTGAATGTGTTTAAAAAACACAACAAAATATCTAAGAGATATTTTTTATATAATACTTAATAGATTTATCTTTCACTTAATTGAGTCTAAGGAATTAATTTACAAACCAAATATAGAATATGAAAAAATATACTTACTTTATTTCTTTTTAATCTATAAGCACAAATATTTCCTTTGGTTACATTTTGAGGAGTTTTCCATCTAAGCATCATCTCATATTCTAAATCATAAATAACCATGATGATTTTTTCATGAGTATTAACATTAAATTTTAACTGGTAATAATATCAACAATAGGGGTGACAATTTATTTTTCCAATCTTTAGAAATTTACTAAAACCAAAAACTATGATCATAAGTAATGATTATTCCAAAATGAATAAATAAACCATTAAAATAATAAATCTTACATTAATATCCAAAGCCTTAACAACAACTCCCAATGTTCAATATAAACCATTAAATATATAATTAGCCCTAAAACTCTTCTAAATATGCCTAAAAAAATTTGAAACCCAAAGATTATAATCCTTTTATAAGGTATTCTTACAAAATGATATTAAAATTTATCTCCAAACAAAATATATCACGCATAAGTTTACACACCAAAAACGTGTATTAACTAGTCATATATTCACCAAAATATATTAATCCTTTCCAAAAGTAACATGAATCACCATAAAGTCATAACAAAATCACAAAACCTTCTGATAATTTACTCAATAATTATTCCTCAATTAATATCAAACACTTTTACATAAAATACCATACTAAATAAAAATTTCCTATTTTCCATGATACTTATAATGTTCAAAAAAATATAGCGATCTTCTTCAAAAATAACATTATCCACCTAATCACCAAATAATTTTATTTAATACCATGTTTATCTATATGATAAAACATATTTTCTGAAAAAATATAATAAACCTTTATCGTAATTAACCATAATTTTCTTAACATCAAATACCATATTAACCTTAAATGTTATCTTTACAATACATCATTTATCCCTAATATAATAACACTCTACCAAAATATCCTTCATAGTAAATGACATGTTAAACCTAAATGAAACATTCAATTCAATCATATATTAAAAAATAATAAAAAATTCCATAATAATCAACTCAAAATCACATAATACCTCAAAAAGATATACCTTTGAACTTATGATCATCCATAAATTTATTAACCATTAAATAAAATACCACTACAATATAACTCTGTAAACCATCTATGTAGAAAATTCAATAATTCAACTTCCTTCATAATACTTTAATAAATATTTTTCTTCTTATTTCTTATTACTCCATTACAATAATTAAAAAATATGAATCATGTCTTATGACTCATTGATGTCAATATAATCATGTTTCTTATATTAAACATAAGAAAAAATGTTAAAAAAATAATATGTTTTATATGTTATTTGTGGATTCCTTATGATCAACTATTATAAAACGTGACATGATTAAACATTTATTCGTATGATCTTGTTGATCCCATTATTGATATTTCCTCCCAGGGAATTAATTTTCATAATTCCCATACCCTCACTTAAAACATCAAATTGATAACTTTGTAAGAACATTGATTCCATCTATTGTGTGAACTTAATTCTTCATTTTTCATCACTATTTTATTACTCTATGCACTCCTTTTCCACATGAGATACATCTTCCTATTATTTTGAGTAATTCCCCTGGGTGCTTATTTCCAAATTATTAACATGTAAGAAGTTTAATTTTTTACCATCATGGTATTTATCATGTAAAATTCCATAAAACTTAATTTTTCTCTTATTTGGTGCATTTGGAAACCCACCTAGGTTTAGGTTCTTAATCATAACTTGAGATAACTGGTTAGGATTAACCCCAATATTTTTTACTCCAGTTTCTATCCTATTCAGTTTATCATTTAGACAACCACAAAATTTCCCTTCACATCTATTTTCAACATAGTACTTACTAGTTCCATCCATTTACTTAAAAAACCATTAGTGTAAGTATATCAAATAAAATAAAATTAAACCATCTTATGAGTAAGATAAATACTATGATATTCTTAACCACGTCATCATACATTCAACTTGTTCTATTCAACAAAAAATAATCATAATTCCTCATAACATATTAAAATTTAAATTTATTGAGGATTTATAAGTAATGATCCCAAACTATAATATTAACCCCTAGATATTTTATAAATATTTCAAATTATGTTAATAAAAAAACATCTTAACCCCTAATGTTGTCTCTACCCTTTCTTTGATACCATCTATAACACCCCATAACATAAACAACCCATAATTTTGAGTTTAATAGAAATTATGTCACATTATCACATTTCCTATAACTTTTAGGTTTATATTTTTATAGAATTATGAAAACCATTACATAATTAAGTGGACAATTACATACATTGTATAGTTTTGATGAAAAACTAGATTATTAAATTTACACCCCTATTTCATTGAATACACTTTTCCTTCATTTAATATGATCCACTATAGTAGAATGATTGAAATTTCTATAGTCATTATGCATCCTTATATCCTTTGAAAATGTGGGATGAGCACAAAAATATTTTAAAGGGATTTAAGAATAAAGGAAACCCATTGGTCTAGTGAAAATCATGGAAACCCATAAAAATGTTTACCATTTTCTCAATAAACATTGATCATATAAAATAAATAATAATCACACATGAAAACCAATTTTTTTCAATTAATAAATTTAAACCACATATTAATTATAGAAAATATGTGAAAATATCTTAAAGAGATGTGAATACCTTTGAAAATGATTCTCCTTGAAAACAAACATCTCACTTTTAAAATATCATATACGTTCTTCATTAAATCAATAGTTTTCCATTAAAACTCATTTTAATCCTAGTAAAACCATGTAGGAACCATAAGAAATTATATTGATCACCCGTGTTTACTCATGTTTCACTCTTATAGAATAACCCATAATTAGTTAATTCTTATCATCATTTCTTTAGAAAATAAATCATTACCTAATGCATTGGTGGGTTATATCCCGATCCCATCTATAATTATCTATTATGTACAAGAACTGTTACATGATTAAAACATATATAAGAATTCATTTTTAAATCATAACATTCATTTTAACCCATAATCAAAGTAATTTCAATTTTCTCATGAAAACGAGGATAAATATATTTTTATTTTGATTTTTTTTAAAAATAATTCCCAGAAAAACTAGAAAATTATATTCATTGAAAAACCATTAAATATTTTGTAGTATATTGATAATGATTAATTGATATAATGACAGGAAAATGAGGTAATTCAGTAAACATTAAGAAAAAATTCTTTTGTTTTTTGCTAAAAATATTCAAAAGTGACACATATAAAAAAGTTATAAAGATTAGATTTTAAAAATTTTAAAGAAATTAAAATTTATATAAAACTAAAAATTAATAATCATTGATTTATAAATAATGAAATTCTTGAAAGATGGTATCCTGATAGAGAGGCTGATTCTCATCGATCCCATGGCCAACCCATCTTGGAGTGGTGAAAACCCTAACACGAATCCTCGCTCCTCCATAGATGTGGTGGTTGGGAAAACTACTGATACTACAAGATCCCTAACAAATGATGCTGTAGTTTGTGGACCTCCAGTTTCTCCAAAATATTTTCAATATCGCGGTCAATTGACGATTTATTTTTCAACCTCTGAGGTAAACCTTCTTGCCGATGATCTCCATTTTGTTATTATTGGGAAATTCCTAACGAACAGACCCTCTTTGAAATTCTTAAGATCATCCCTGGAAACCATTAGTTTTTTGGGATTTCAAATCGGCCTTCTCAACCCATAAAACATTGTGTTTCTCTTTTCCTCTGAGGATGATTACTATAGATTTTGGGAAAAGCGGTCATGGTATTTTGGGAGTTCCTCCAAGAAAGTTCTCAAATGGACCCTAGATTTTGATCCCACCACCGAATCCCCTATAGTGCTAATTTGGATTGGTTTTCCTGGACTACCATTGCATATGTTCAAACACCAGGCTCTTTTTCCGATTTCTCACCTCATTGAAAATCCCTTAAAATTGGATTTGGAAATGAAGACTCTCTCATGGTCCTATATTTCAAGAATTTGTGTGGAAGTAGATGTTTCTAAGGTTCTCCCCTCTCACATTTGGATACAAAATGGATAATATGAATTCTATAAAGAGGTTGTTTATGTGAGTCTTCTAGAGTATTGTACTCTTTGCTTTAAGCTTGGGCATATCTCCAAAGTATGTGGTCAAAAAACTGTTTGTCCTGCAGTTAGGAGAGCCACCTGGATTGTGAAGGGTAAACAAAAGCTTGGTGTTGATGAGGAAAATGTTCCTGCTGTCCCTTCTACCACTGGTGAAACACCAACAAATAAAGGAAATAAAGATGATAAACCCTCTGAGATCAAGGAATTGACAATCTCTAGGCATGCTACTTTAGTTGTCCCTAGTAACAATGCTATCATTGTTTCCATGGAGAAGGAACATGGGAACATGCATGACTGACATGATTCAAGGGACAAGGCAAAATAAGATCTCCCCAATGATTCTTTTCAATAAGAAGAAGATCCATAAGATAGAATTGAGGAAGAGTATCTCAATTCAAGTGCTAGGAAAGGGAAAAAGCCAATGGTGGATGCGGATTAATACATTACCCCAAATCCCAAGAAGACCAAGAAGTGTAGGGACTATTCTGATTTGGAAAGAACAATAATAACAAGATCACTTCATGCTTCTAATAATAATGATAAGACTCCCAAATAGATGGTCGAACCGATTGCAATTCATAAAGAGGAGAAGTATGATAAAGAAACAGACCCTGCATATAGAGATGCGTATCAGATTCCTGAGAACGATGATGTGAGTGATGAAGTTTTTGCATGTATGGAGGAGAAAGATGAAATAATACATAAAAAATATCTCCATCATCAGATTTCAGATGAAATATACCTTGAAATAAAAAAATTAATGTACACAAGGATTGTTGATGAATACAAGAAGAATCCTAACTTCAACTTCAGAGACATTCCATGGGTTTGATCTTTTTAATTTAAGTATATGCTTCACAGTCTATAGATTTTTATTATCGTCCATTTTGGTCTCCTTTAATCTCTCTAGATGGATTATTTTATTTATGTAACTTCATTATGAGATGGATCCAGCTTATAACATTCTGGTTTTCATCCTGAGGCTTAATGCTCGGGTGTGCTGGGGGTTGCCTGGTTCCCTCTGCACCCTTCTTTCATGCATGCCTTGATGCATCTTTATTCTATTAATGATGGATGGTGCCACTAGTTGTGGGTGGATTTAGTTGAATGTGCATCTTCTTACAATTTACTATCCTAATACTTCTTGTTGAAGTATTGCAGATACTTATTGTATCTTCCCTGGAAATCTGGCTACTCTACATGCTGGTTTATTGAATAATGCATGCTATTGTCTGGTCTCTATTTTTTTGCGAGCTTTCACAACCTCGAAGAGGGACAAGGACACCTTGTTATGCACTAATATGCTAACTATATAAACAGTACATTTGGATTTTCATTTTTGGATGTTGGCAGGGACTTCTGTGCACCAACTTGGTTAACCTATTTTGGTTGTGACGAAGATTGCTATTTCAGCATGTCCAGATGAGATGGACCAACTTTTGATGGGTGTTCTCTTCACTTGAGAACTGCAGATCTTGAAGAATTAGAGCTATATCAGAGCTACTGCTCTTTTGGCTGGATTTTATTCCTTACTCAAAGTCATGGCATCTTGGGCAGTCTGAATGAGGTGCGGTTTGAGCTTTTTTGAAATAACATCATGTATCTTTATCATTTTTTGTGTTTGTGTTGGTGCTGGTGTTGGTGTAATCTCATTACACCTCGAGCATGTATAGTAATACTTTTGATTTAATAAACTTCTTTGGGGAATGAATTGGGTAACCAATTCATGTCTCTATTTGTCTTAAAAAAAAATTCTTGAAACATCTTTAAGAACATGTATTTTGAATAGAAAGAGTTGGAAGAAAAACATTAAAAAAAGGTTTTAAAGAAAAATATCTTAAATTGAGTCTCATCATTTATTGCACACTCTCTAACTCCTAAATAATGAGATTATATAAATTAATTAAATGAATCATAAATTTTTTAATGTTCATTCCATTATCATTATTACTTTTATTTTTTTCATTATTGTGTTTTATTTTGTTAATAAATATGTTAAGTTTACAACATATTTACTGAGGATGTTTGATCTAAGACATCTTTAATGTGTTGACCACGGTCAAAGGGGTCATTATTCTATGAAATAAAGAGCATGTTACAATTAAATTATATATATATATATATATATATATCTAATTTTAATTTTAATTCCATCCATGTAAAGTGGTAATGAAAAATGATATACGTTGTTCATGGAGGCAGTAGTCTACCCATATGTGTAAATGACATTTTAATTTTTTTCAAATGAATAAAAATGAAATAAGAAAGTTAAAGTTTTAACTTTATAGAATCATAATCATATTAAAAATATCATATTTATTCATTAAATACATCCTTATTAACATCCATTTGAGGTGAAAATGAAAAATGAATTACATCACTTCATGGAGGTGGTAGTCCACACATACGGACAAGCAACTTTATCGTATTCCAATAAATGGGAGGGTAAACAGGTAGATAATATTTTATCTTTACATAAAAATATTTTTTTTCTTCTGAAACATCATATATTCCCATAAATATATATTTATAATCATTCATATGAGGTGGTGATGAAAAATGAAACACATATCTTTATGGAGGAGGTAGTCTGCATGTATGCATGAGAAATATTTTCTTTTTAAGAGGTTGTAATGGATTTAGAAAGTAGATTTCCATCAACATTATAACATTTTATAATTTTTAATATATTTATTTCATTATTTTTGGATGTTCATAATAGGTTTTAAGGAGGTTTAATAAAAAATTAACTTAAAATGATGTAGTTTTGACTCATACCTCATCCTTGGATATCTTCCTTTGGTTTACAACTTAATCTTTATAGGATTGACCTTTTTGTGAGACTAGGACCACTAAGACATGGAGAATATATTTTGAGAGGTATTTGGATAGATCTAGTTAAATATATTTTTCTAAAAGTGCGTGGTAATATGGAGAGAGTAGATACCCTTCTATATGTGACTTGAGTGGCACCCTTAAAAATATTAGTAACATTAAAATATAAGAAAATCTTTTCACATGTATAATGGATAAAAGTTAGTCCAATATAGAATATCAGATATGTTATGGTCTAAATCCACTCATATAATCAATTTTTGAAATGTTTTAGAGATATTTTAGGCCTTATATCTTTGTTTAACCCCACTCTTTAATCCTTTTAACCCTTACTATGGTGAAAAACTTTAACCATGGGAACTATTCATTATGTATAAAAATTAAATGAACCACATTGAAAAATTATTACATGTGGATTAAAAATATTAAACCCATTTTCTATAATTTAATTTCTATAAGTAGTAAAAAACAATTTTAATATAAGTTCTTAAAACACAATGGAAACTCATATATATAAAAATGTATATTTTAAAAAAAAGATGATTTTATACCAAAATATTGTATAATTATGATTAAAATATAATTAATTGTATTATATTTAATACAATGAGACTTAATTGAATTTACAACCCAACCAAATTAAGAAGGAACCTTTTTAATACTTGATTAAATGTGATGAACCAAAAATGGTTTTTATTTGTATAAGAGCATTACTTAGATTTCCAAAATAACAAACATAGATTTATTAGTTCAAAATTATACATTAAAATACATCATATTACTTCAAAAATATATATTTGGTCTATAATTTTTTTCATAAACTTTTAATCCATTATTATATCATGATAATATCATAAAAATGAGAGTATTTGTAAAATCAGTATTTTTCAGTATTCACCCAACAATCGACTATTTCAAAAATAATACAAATAGTTATATAAAGATTACATTAACATGATGATGTCAAAAATTAATTCCCATTTATCAATTTAAATTCTATAATTATGAAATTTAACCTTTAAATAAATAACAATACAAAATAAAGAAAAATCCATTTTATTGAAAAAATAACCCTTTTAGACTTTAAGTGTTCTTAATATTATTTCATATCAATTTATGACTAATTTAGTGTTAATATATTATTTAAATATTTTAATATTTTATATTATCATAATAATATTTTAAAAGCGATCAATTTAATTTATTAAGATAAAAATACATTATGTACAGTAAAAATAGTTTTCTGAACAATATTTTTTTTACCTTTTAAAAAATTTATCATCATTTTTAACCACTCGATAATTAATGTGTGAATGAATATTCATTTTTTATATTTATAGATAATAGTTTTCTATTTTTTTAATACTTAAAATAAGATAAATTAACTTTTAAATAAAACATATATAATAAAATAATTTTTATCGACAAAATATTTCCGTTTAACTAAGATTTATTAGACACATATTTTTATCATTTCTTAATAATTTCATAGATATAATTATTATTTTTTATTAATGATTACTTAAATTTTATCAATAAAGTTCATTGATTTTATTTTTGAAAAGCATTAAATTTGACAAAAAATCATAATTCAACAAAATAGATCAAATTTTCTTCTTTAGATCTATTTATATTTTCTTAAGTTAATGTTAAATGTTTTATTTTTTAAAGTCATTTTTTTATAAATATAATTCAACTATCTACTAATTGATTTTATTTTGAGTTTTAGTACATAAATATAAACTTTATTTTGGTGTTGCGTGTATCATAAGATATCAAACATATCAACTTTATTTTAAAAGAAAATATATTCTCAAATATTGGGGTGTTACATGATCCACACCCTCAAGAAAACCCTTCACCTTTATATCCTAAGAATTGTTATTCAAATAGGACCACTAGGTCAACATCATCACCATGGTCCTCTCTCACAAAAGTGAAGAGTGTGGGGCCACCATCATTAATCAAATGTGATAAATATATCTCTTTATACATGTAAGAATCATTACACAATATCTAGTTTATCATGATACTCCTCAATTATCCAAACAAAAACTCATCCACCACATGAATCAACAAAATTATACTACCATACTACTATGATTTCATCAAAATCCATGACACAAACTTTAAAAAGGTCAATGATACCCCATGAATTTGGATCACATACAATGATATTTTACTACAAATCTCACAATATCATGGAAATGATATGAAATTTAATCAAACAAAATATAGTCTCTACCAATAACTGATATGAGGATGGATTCAGTTCCATTGATTTATAAACACCATAAGGGTGCTCATAATTCCCCTAAAAAATCTTAGAATGACATCTCTAAAGTTCACATTGATGAATTTATCTGTTTCATGTAGATAAACAACCTTGGGTCACCCTTCGGAATTTGTTATGAATTCATTCACATTCACTATAATTGAATTAATATCCATTCACATAGTGCATAATCCATGCATACAATCTGATGGGAACTAGATTAAAAATTATATAGGGTAGGATCCACTCACCTCTCCATAGGGTATCCTTGTCACTATTTGGGTTTGACCCTACCTCACCCACTCAACTACACATCATCACATATTACTATAATGAATACCACAATCCATACCAAGATATGCACCACTGGATCACATCTCTTTCATGAAGGAGTATCATGAATGATCAATTTATCCAACAAGTATTAAATAACTTTTTAAATATAGGTCAGTGAGAGATTGTCATCATGAGATGAATTTATCTAGATAACATACGGTCAGGAAAAGGGTCCCATATATATCTCTAGATCATTAAAATTTAATGTAGATAGAATAACTCATTACTATTTAATCTATTTTTAAGTTCCTAGGAAATATGAAAAAAACATACACTGATCTATATTTAGTGACACATTACCATAGTATTCCATCCTTTGTACCTTCTAATTAGAATTACTATTATCACCCCATGTGTAACAAGAACTAACAACCAGTGTGGATGATGGGGGGAGATTGTAGAATCATCCATATCTATCTACTTCTGCATATTCCTATTCCAAACCAAACCCACCCCTACTAGTACCTTCACTTCAAATTGAAAATATTCAACTCTAATCTTATTCTTAATGAGTAGACCCATCTACCCCACCTCTCTATCTTTATTTAGGTGAATTTATAACCTTATTCTAGATCTATGGTGTATCCTTGTTAAGGATACTCAATTTAAAATTATCACTCAAATTCTATGGTATATATTAAATCATGTGAAAATACAATGGAAACTAAATAACTCTTCTTGTTGATTATTTTCCTGAATGATGGAGCTCAAAAAAAAAATATATATCATGAAAACATGACCACAAAATACTACTTGAGATTTACAGGTCTCTATGAATACTTAAACAAGGTTATGCTACCCAATAGAGGTTTCATCACCCTCAAATAATACTCTATATTATGAAAGAGATAAAACTTCAGCCATAGTATATTATATATATTGTGATTTTGAAAAAACATTATTCATTAATAGCTCACTATGTCATACAGGGATCTCAATATAATAATTTTTATATAGTACATTAAACTATAAACTAGATGGAAACATAAGTCTCAAACTCTACCCAAATCTATCTCACCCAAGGACCAGGATATCCTTACAAAACATTGAGGTCATTGATGTTGAATAAATTATGTATTATGAACCTATAGGTAATCCCATCTAGTATAGAGGAAACTACCATCCAATCTATTATAAATATCAACATAAAGAATAAAGGAGTGAGGAACTACATTAGATCATGAGGTAAGAATTTATCTCAATAGAGCATTGGAAATCAATTCCTCATCACTCTCTAACTAGAGGAAAAAGACCCAACTATAGTCATGTAATCCTCAAAACCTCACCTATGAAAACATTCTCATTATCAGTGGGTATCAACCTTTATTTAGTTGGGTGGAACCATAAGGATTTGATCCTATCTAGATGATATGACATGAAGGAACATGTAAGATCATAATTATCCACATGATGATACATGTAACAACATACCTATACCCTAAAATGATTTATTATAGATTTGGTTGATTAATAGGTTTTCATAGTCCTAAAAAAATGTTAAATTTTTCATCGCACCTTTGTTGGGATATATTTTCAGATAACCAAAATCCCGATCCCACTAACATCATTCCCATGTATTCCTAAACAATTACTAACATGACTACTAACTCCAAACTTTATCCTAGGAAAAACCCCCACCTAATATGACTCTAATATGACCCATCCCACCAGGGACCTTCTTGGTCTGGTAGTAAGCCATTCATGCCACTAAAATTCCAAATATAGCAGGTTATAGGATGGTAACATGCACCAAATAGGAATATCACAAAATATGGGAGGACTTAGCTTATATAAACCTGTAAGATACAAATATCCCTAACCCATGACAAAATTAAGAACACCATAATAATATAAATAAATTTATAAACTATGGAAAAACATGCATGAGATAATAAAATATAAGTAAAACAACACATAGGGTAATAAAATGGAACCATAAACCAAATAAGTCTCTAAATCCATAGATAAAATACACTAGAAATATCATCCTCACTGTGTGTACTTCTAGAATGATCTTTAGTGGTAGTAATCACCACCACCGTCCTGAACCACCATGATCCATCATACATTTCCATGCATCACCAACCATTAGATTTGAATAGGACACAATAGATCCACGTCTGTGAGGACCATATTTGAACTTGGGTGTCATCTACATAGACACAACACATGTGGGAATAAATACCATAAATGGGTGAGTATATATATACTATGTGATTCTTGCTCAAATTTACCCAAGAGAAGAAGGTAGGACGGTCCTTGTAGTTTTGCTTGGGTTATCGAATCCTCAGAGACCTAAGAAGAAACCTATAGACACGTACATTATATGGACTATTTTTGGCTATGAAGTGGCCAACTTGGGTTGATTTTATATGGGTTTAAAGGATAAATAACAGATTTAAGTTAATTCAATTTAAAATAATGAGTTGATCCTAGGTTATCGCTGGGGTGGATTGGATGTATTTCCTTTTCAATGATTTCAATTTCTTATATTTGAGTTGAGTTCGTTTAAGGATATCAAACAACATCCTCACTTACTGGTTTAATACCTACACACCATAATACTAATCACCTATACACTTTAAGGATCAAAGTTTTGATCACTTTAAGGTAGAGGTTCGTATTAGCACTTGAAGTGTGTGGCCATAAATTCAACAAGGACGATGGATTTTAAAAATCATCAAATAAAAATCTCAATTAAAAGAAGTGATTAGGAATTAATGGGGTGATAAATAACATCCAATCCAGCCCCTTTCTACTCCCTTGGATCAACCCATAAGTGGGTTATCCCTCCTTTGATTCTATGGTTTCAATGGAAGCGGAAAGTAGACTCATGGAGGAGGAAATGGAGAAGTAAAAAAAGCACAATAAAATAACGATCACTCCACCATTGTGTGATAATATCACAAGATTTGGTATGAACAAGTTAACAACTTGAAACAACGGTATCAAAGTTATAAGTAGAATAATAGAATAATAAGAGAAGAAGAACTTTTATTAAGAAACAAGGATGAATTAAAAAAACTTGTGGAAGATAAATTTTAGACAACAAAACCGTAGCATAACATTACAATGAAAGAAATCTCAAATATTCTTCAATACTCCAACACTACTTCCTTAAATAGTCATTTTTGAGCCCTTGGGTCGAGCATACAATAGTCCAAGTCTCCTCAATTAATTGTGGTAGGCCATAGGTGGGTGGAAAGTAAGGGAGAGTTTATTTTTCCACCCTTGACCCGAGATGGCAGCCATATTTCCTTCACCAAACAGACTCGCTTGGAAGGCCTTATATATGGCCGAATCAGAGTAGTCCATAGTAGAAGAAAATGGATATCCGGATATCTTATATCCTCCTGTAAAAGTTGGGCCCATTTGGAGTTGTAGATTCTGATATATGATCATATTAGTGAGATGTTTTTTTGGGCTGCAGAATCTGGCCCATAATTTTATCTCTAAATTGGGTCGCCTAAATGGATACCATGGAGGCATAATTAGAGTTAAATCCTGAAGAGTGATTTGTTACTATACATTTATTCTATCATCCCACGAAATTTGGGATTAATTGGGCCTTTATTTTGGGCTCCACAGTCTCATCAGTGGGATGGTGTCCAATCTGCCTTCTCCAAAATTGCTTCCTTTCATTGCCAAATATACCCATCTTCTTCCATGAATTCTCCATTGATCCCTGAATGAAACATGTTCATATTTAAGTGTAAATAAATTTCCAAAAATATCAAATTAAAATATGTATAATTAGATTCCTTAAAATCATATTAATCATTGGGTACTTTAAATGATGTTCAAAAATGTACCACATAATAGTGCATTTTAAGAAGGTATTACAATCATAATGTGAAATGATGTTCAAAGTGTAAAATGAACTAAAATGGTGTTTATTAATAATAAATAATATAAATATTATATATATTAACAATGAATATTAGCCTCATTTAGTGGCTAATCACACCCCCAACTTGAGTTTTGCTAGTCCCGAGCAAAATATATCTCAACAATATGAAATTCGAATTCCCTTTTCCAAAAACATTTTAATACACAATGATCACCAGAAACCCTTATACCAACAATCATGAAACCCATAAAAATATTTTAATACAAGATAGTTTCATAAGAAGATCCCAATCCCAAGCCCATTTCTTTGTTCAAATTCATTTCCATTTTTCATCCAATATCAATTAAGTATGAGGATGTGTTGTGCATCACAATAGTCATGGGGGTTTATCTTTATTCAAAGGGAAAATTAAAGAAGAGCTAGGTGGAATCACATTTAAATATTAAGATGAGTATTCAAATTTATATATATATCTATATATTTTTGTTTTTTTGTTTTTTTTTGTTTTTTCAATTTTGCCATGTTAATTGAAATTGCACTCAAAAGAGTCAACCCCTGTAGCGAGACTTTGCTGATGACTCCCAGGCTCAAATACCTTAGGGCACCAAGTGAAGCCCACATACTCGGGCATCATATCGAGTTAACTCAGTCAAAAACAAATTCAAATTACCAAAAATAGAGATAAAATTACTAACTCTGGGCCATACAACTATGGAGTCACGATCCCCAAGTGCCAAAAGCCACGCATTAGGTCATTTCATTGCTCTACGCGCAATTTTTTTTTTTAATTTTTTTAATCTTTTTTTGAATACTCATATTAAACTAAAATGATCACCAAACCTATGCTATTTATTTAGGGGAACCCATGAACTCAAACTAATACCCCACTATTCAAAGGACGTGCATTGTGATCTTTTTTTTATTTGGATGAAAATATAAACGATGAAATATCACATTGGACAACCACACTTTCCAAAATCAATGCTCATGAAATTATACAAGGATTAAAATCAGAATCAGGGTATGCTAAATTATTTGATATTCAGTTTCAAAGTGTGCAATGTGTATTACCATGTTCAAAGTTAAAGGATTTTTTCTTTCCATTTTCACAATTTTTTTTCAAATCATTTATCATTTTTTTGAAACAAAAGCATTTTTTATTTTATCTCCCCCCAAAATTAAAATAACACTGTCCCCAGTGTTTAAAGAAAAGAAAATTTAGAAGGGGGTAGAGGTAGAGAATGAAAGTTCAAAAAGGAAATTGAAAATGAGGGTCATGGAATGAAGTCACCTGGTGGTTGAAGTTCCAAGTTCTTGCTGCTCCTATTTAGTCCTTTAATATCCATGTCGCTTGCAGAGTTCCCTAGTGGAAAAAGAAAAAAAGAGAGTATACATATATATATATAAGTAAAATATAAGTATATATATAAAATAAAATAAACTGATGATACATTGTCTTCTTTTTAAATTTCTGGGTAAGGTATTACTCAATGATCACACCACGTGACGCAGATGAATATGGTTCTCTCCTTTCATACCCATCCATACTCATAATAGAGAACAGGTCAACAGTATATTTTTTTTTAAATATAAAAATGATTAATTAAAATATAAATTTATTAAAACAACAAAATTATAAGAAACTTGAAAACCATAGGTTTCCTCCCATGCATCGCTTTTTTTAACGTCGTTAGCTCGACTTGAACCCTAAATCTATCAATTTTTTTCCTGGTTCATAGCTTGGCTCAATTAACTCAACCTCTATTTTCTGTTTATTGAATGATTCAATGAATGGTTTTAACCTTTGACCATTGACCTTGAAAATGTAACCACTTGTGGGATCTTGAATCTCTACTGCCCCATGGGGGTACACATGATGCACTATGAAAGGACCTAACCATCTAGACCTTAACTTTCCTGGGTGTAAATAAAGTTTTGAACTATACAAGAGCACAAGTTTTCCTAGTTCAAAATGTTTGACCTTGATATTCCTAGATTAGTAGGCTTGAACTCTAGCTTTATTGATCCTTGAATTTTCATAAGCCTCCATCCTTAGTTCCTCAAGTTCATTGAGATCTAATTTACTTTTTGTTCCGGCCAATGAGAGGTCATAATCCATTTTCTTAATTGCCCAAAAGACCTTATGCTCAATTTCAAAAGGTAAATGGCATGCTTTTCCATAAACCAACCTATATGGGGACATTCCTAAAATTGTTTTATATGCTGTTCGATAGGCCCAAAGAGCATCTAAGAGTTTCTCAAACCAATCTTTCCTAGAGGGGTTGACAGTTTTTTCAAGAATTTTCTTAATCTCCCTATTCGCTAACTCAGCTTGACCATTAGTTTGAGGATGGTATGCATTGGAAACTTTATGAGAAATACCATACTTAGACATGAGTGAAGAGAATGGGCGGTTGCAGAAATGGGTTCCTCGATCAGTGATTATAGCCCTAGGAATTCCAAATCGAGAAAATATGTTCTCTTTTAGAAATCGAATCACAACTTGATGATCGTTGGACTTAGTGGGAATGGACTCAACCCATTTTGAGACATAATCAACAACTAAGAGTATGTAGAGGTATCCCCTAGAGTTTGGGAAGGGACCCATGAAATCAATTCCCCAGTAGTCAAAGATTTAAACCACTAATATGGGAGTGAGTGACATTTGATTCTTTTTTGTGATGGACCCTACTTGTTGACACCTAGGACAACTTTGAAAAAATGTGTAAGAGTCCCTTGAGAGGGTGGGCCAGAAGAGACCACATTGAAGAATCTTAGAAGATGTTTTCTTAGAGGAAAAGTGACCTCCACATGCCTCACTATGACATAATTTAAGGATGGACTCTTGTTCAGATTCTGGGACACACCTCCTAATGACTTGGTCAGGGAAGAACTTATAGAGGTATGGATCATCAAACACATAGTGTCTAACATCAGAAAGGAATTTACTTCAAGCTTGAGTCCCTAAGAATTTTGGAATGACTCCTATAACTAAGAAATTGGCTATGTCGGCATACCAAGGGCAGTCACTCACAGAGTATAGGTGTTCATCAGGAAATGAATCAGACACAAAAAGGTGATTTGAGTTGTCCTTGAATTCCATCCTAGAGAGGTGATCTGTCACGAACCAGGCCGGGTCGCCATCCGACCCGGCGCCCGACCCGGTCCGCGGCAAGGCCCGAAGGGCGTTCCCGATCCCCACGGGCTGGCACAAGTGCCCGGGTATCAAAATAAAAGAGTGGGAACGATTTACCCGAATAAACATCCAACAAGGTAAACCAAAACAAAAGTAAAGGTCGCTGACAACAACCCATTATACATGACCAAGTTTTGAGTCATAGGTATAACTAAAAACCAAGCAACACAAAGGAAAGTGTAGAGACCAAAAACCAACCCAGAAATTGTCACCCAACGAGAGATCGCACCCTCAAACCGTTACCTCAACGCCACGCCAAGAAGTAGCAGCTAATAACTCGGATCATCGTCCTCAAAACCTTTGTCTTTCCCTGTATCAGACAAAATCAAATCTACTTACACCCAAGGGTGTAAGTAGGGTGTGAGCAAAGAGCCCAGTAGGACGTCACCCAATAAAAAGGTTCCACGCATAATTATTAGATGGCAAATATACCTTTGCAATATTAGCTAAAGAAAAGAAATAAAAACTTGAACAGTTTAAAAGAAGACGGAATTAAAGAAAACAGTTTCAAAAGGAACAACATAAATTAAAACACACACACCCTTACTTTTTAAAATAACCAAAGTGTATCTCCGACGAGCGTAAAGTAACTAATGAGCACTAACATGGGAGAGGCTGCATGGGTGTTAGCTAGCTTGGGTCCCTAGAGCTTCGTGTCTCAGTGAAACGTGGCTTAGAAGGCCACGACCCTCAGAAAACGTGGCTTAGAAGGCCACGACCCTCAGAAAACGTGGCTTAGAAGGCCACGACCCTCAGAAAAGCATTTGTTTAGTTAGTGTTGCAATCGTCAGTCCTGCCAGTGAAACCAGGTCGAGTCACCTCCGGAACACTAGCGCACTAGTCTAGTCCACCCTCCTAGCTACCCGGGCTTCCCAGTTTGTGCTCAAACAAGTTTCAAGTTAATGTCACATGTCGCACTAATACATAAAATCCAAATAGGGTACTTACACACGCAAAAACATAGTTTGAACACACAAAACCGCTTTTAAAACCATACGCACATCAAAATCTTTTCAAAACATAATCTTCATAGGTTATGTACTAAATTAGACCAATTGCCGCAATGAAAAAAAAACTTATCATTAAACAAACCACCACTCACACATATAAATATCATTTTGAAATAAGACGAACATTAAAACAATCTTTTTTTTAAAAAGGTTTCGCACCATGGTCATGATTGAATAAACCATTACAAAAGCTCATAAAACAATATCACCTGGCTTTACAGACACTAAAGTAATCATTTCCACATTCAAAACACATTCTAACATCGCACGCACTCAAATACCATTTTAAGGTGTGAACTGAACCACACTAATAGTTTGATGGAAGACCTTACACCATATGTAAAACACCTTTGCACAAATCACCTAATTAAATAAGCCAAAAATAAAAGTATACAAAATAGTTTAAAATAAATCACTTGGCGTTGCCGACTAAACCCACACCAAAACTACTTTGTCAACCAGACACACACTACGCCATGAAAAAGATATATTTCGCATCTGTTGAACATATCAATAATCTAACCGCACGATAAAATAAAACACCAACAACTAGATAGATGTGAGTTTTTAAGCAGAAAGAACACACATAAAATAGACAGGTTATTAAACAGTTCAAATGCATCCCAAACACCAAAAAAAATACAAATTCGCAATGCACAAATAAACTAAATGATATACAAAAAAAACTAAACATGCAAATTGATTTATCAAATAATACTTAAGCGTGGAACCACCTACCTTGTCAAAGCAGACTTCACAACCATGGTGCACAACAACTGCCACACATCAGTTGCAACTCAAACAAATCCAAATTGGACCTAAATCAAACAATTGAACCAAAAAATCAATAATTAACCCAAAAGATTTGATGTAAAACACTCATTGCATGCCAAACACACCGCACGAAAACCAAACGCAAACCAAAAACTTCAAATTAATAACCCTATATTGAATCATGTACCTGCTGAAAAAAAAAAACAGCAAGGAGGCTTAACCGAGGGGGGGGTGTTCGCCGGATGAAGCAGGGGAGAGTTCAACCACTGGGAAGGGAGGCCGCTGCAATGGGGATGGCCGGGAGAAAGTTAGGCCGCGGTACAAGCGGCTAGAGGAAGGGCTTCGGCTGGGAGGAATGGAAGGAGGCGGCTGGTTAGGGGGGGGTGCTCGGCCGAGGAGAGAAGTGCGCTATAATTGTAGCGCGAGCTGGGTCATCGGACCGGATGAAGGGGAGATGGAATAGCATATGTAGCAGGAAAAAAAAAAGATCGAGCAGCGGCTTGGTGTACGGCGCGATTTCCAGCGGGAGTCCAGGGAGATGAGGAAGGCCGGTGGAGTCTGCTGCGTTGCCGGATTAAGGTCGGCCGAGGGAAGCAGGGGAAGGGTGCACGCTGGACTGATCCGAGGGCAAGGGGATTCGGCGGGAAGATGCAAGGGAGATGAGATGTGTTCGGGGGAGAGAAGGGTTGTCGGCCATGGGGTGTGGTCGCCGAACAGGAGGTGCGGCCAGGAGGTACGCTGGAAGGGGAGGCGGGTAGGCGGTGCAACGCCGGACGGAGTAGGGGGGCGGCGGTTCAGGTTCGCCGGAGGGGGGAGACAGAGCGGCGACCGGGGATGAGCGGCGCGAGCAGCTCCGAGGTAGGGGAATCCTTCGACGGGGGGAAAAACAAAATGGGGGGATGGGAGTCTGGGGGAAAACGCATCGGCGCGACGGGAAGGGGAAGCCGACGGCGGGGTGTAGCGCCCAGGAGGGGAGGCCGTGGGGGAGCCGGCGGCTAGGGTTAGAGGGGAGGGGGGTGAGCCGCGACGAGGAGGGGGTAGCAGGGGGATCCGACGGAAATGTGAGGAGAGAAAAAAAAACGGAGGGAGGAAAAGAAAAGAAGGAAAGAAAAAGAGAGAAAAAATAAATAAATAAATAAAATGAAAAGAAATTAAAATAAAATAATCATAAAAAGAATTTAGAATAAAAAGAAATTAAAATAAAATAAGATAAAATAAAATAAAAAGGAAAATAAAACCTAAATTTAGTATTATTAATAATAATAATAACACCTCAAATTATAATATATTTATGGTTATCATTAAAACAAACTATTAATCCTTATTAGTTTTATTATTATTGTTGTTGTTATTATTATTATTATTATTATTAAGAGTAATATTAATAATGACACAAGAAGAATTATATTCTTAACACCGTTAATATTATTGTTTTATTATACTAATCCATTTCATTTAATTAATTAACCATCAAGCAGGGCGTGCAGTGAAACAGGCGGGGCGGCGCGGCGACCCAGGTGAGGCCACGCAGCTTCGGTCGCGTTGCGCTGGATGCAAACTAGTCAAAAAACAAAGAACTCAAAATATTAAGTTCATGTTTCGACCCGAACTACCCGACGCAAACAAAATTAATAAAATAAATAATAATTTTTTTTTGAAATAGAGGGTGTGACAATTCTCCCCACCATAAAGCTTTCCGCCCCCGGAAAGCCACAGCTGAGGCTGAGACCCAAAGTAGGAAACGGCACCCCACTAAGGATTCAAATAGGATCCCCACAAACATCAACAAAAGAGAGAGAGAAACATTGTGCTCAGAGAAAGTGACTCAAAGACAATATCAAGAAATGCATAAAAAGACTTTCCGATATGTGTCGCCCACCCCAAAAAGCTAGAATGCCTCCAGCCGATTATTTTAGAAAACGAACTCTTGAACCCACAAGAGCCAACTTCACACGCCAAAACACCTCAATCACTCTGAAACCGAAACCACACCACTTGGCTAAAATGAACAAAAGAGGTCAAACCACGTCCTCGGAACACTCCTATCACTTATCAACAAACCATCTTTGAAAACAGAAGCTATAGATCAACATGGGGAAGCTCGAGGGGCTCCCCACCATTATGAAGTCACTGATGCTCGAAATGAGAGTGGACAACCGACAAGGGGAGGTTCGAGCGGACTCCCCGCCATTACAGAAAAGTCCAGCACTGATTCATCCTATAGACATTCGTGCGAGACCCAATGTGGGTCTCCCCACCATTAAGAACCTGCCAACACTAAAGGCGAGACTAGAAAACCAACATAGGGAGGTCCATGAGGACTCCCCACTATTAGAACTAACAAAATGCATAGAACTTTGAAAAACTTCTCAATGGTGACCAAACACCCCACCACAAGGGGCGGGGAGGGAGGGGCCTAACCACCCAGGCGTCAGAACCATGACCTAAGACCTGACCAACACATCCACATCCCAGGATGAGCATTATAAAATTTTGGGACTGATTTTTCCCCAACAGACTCTCAAGGACCACTAAAGGTGATTGCATCCAATGGGACGCAACCCCCAAAACATTAAGGCAATGAGACGAACACGCCTCTACATGGTCACGAAAACCTTATGCAACCAGACAGTTCGTTCGGAGAAGAACAACCATAGAAGACCATTTAAGCTGCTTTCACTTTCGACACCGATAACAGAAATAATTTCGGGGTCTCATACACTCTCTGGGTTCCTGACCACGCGCCAGCTTCACTCCGAGGCCTATGGCTGGAGCCCTGATGTTTGAAGCATCTTCTGCCTCGTAGTCAGGCATGGAAGACTCCCGAACAGAGCTTCTCCTTTTGGTGTCACACGCAATCACACTACAACCAAGGAAACACCAGTAACCACAACACATTACGACATCCAACTGATCGTACACTGAACATTTACCAACACAAGAGCTTTAATGGTTCATGCGCATCACTCTTTGTCACACTGGATGAGAACACGACACCACGAATCGTCACCTGAACATGATCATTTCTGTTGAGAAGAACACTATATGGAGAGGGACTTCAAACTGAGTCTTAAACAACACGTGATTCCTGCAGACAACCATAGCAGCCTCATACGACTGGGTATGCCAACTAGTAGCCTAACACAAACTTTTTCTTAAACGAAACAAACCAAGACCGGAGGTTATTCAGAATGATAGATCGCACCAACGACTTAGGGTCGCTTCCACCTTTTTCCCACTGGAGCCTCCTCTACCACTTCCAAACCACCGTTGACTACCAAAGGGACCTTCTGCTCCAAGACGCCACCGAACATGACCCTTGTAGCCGATGTAGATACTACAAATCCCTCCAAGACATTGGTCAACATTGAAAATTCCGAACTGCCTTCACCCTTCCCCGCTAGATTTCCTTTCGCCGTTTCCGGGGGGGAACCTTCAAACATGACGACGTCAAACCTCATACCCAATGACTCTGACAACTCAAATGACCAAAACTACCTTCAACTCCCCTCGCATCTTTCGTCCCGCTGCGAGAGGATCCACTTAGTTGCAAAAAGGAGACGTGAGTTCAATTCTAGAATTCAAGAAGAGATTCCTCTGATCAACTGGAGGGTCGGCCAACAGAGAATTACTCGTGGCCGCACTTCAATCACATGTTAACGCTTTATGGGAGGGCATACACTAGTCAAGAAAGGAAAACCATGGACCCAACCAAACTGGTCCGATGATCAAGACATAACACAAGCGAACACCAAACGTGCAGGGGAACCACTGCAAGGGCTCCCCAATGTACTTTTTCAAAAGAGACCATTAACCACATGCTTTCACACCAACTGACCAACAAATATTCAAACTGAAGACACAAATCAGTCAAAAGGATCCTCGGATCAAAACGCCACACATCCAACATCTAAAAAACACAAGGACACGACACACAAACACCGTTTACTAAAACACCAATTTTTTTTTCTTTAACAAAACATTTTTGAAAATAAGAAAAGCCAGCGGGTTGCACAAACACCAATGGTGTCCCATGAGCCTCGCACATGCATGTTCTCATGCCGCACCGGCACGCACCTCGTGTCCATCTAGGCACTCACCTTCTCGTGCCGTTAACCATTTCCCTTTTCGTATACACTCATGCATGTGGTTGCCCATAAGAGCGCCAAGGATAAAAACCAAAGCTTTCCATTTTTCAAAACCAAAACATCCAACCCACACTTTTCAAACCTCATTCCCCATTTTCTTTTTAAAGTGATTTATTTCAAAACATTGTCCAAAACATTTTCCAAGACCAAATCATTTTTACTTAAAAACCAAGTTTCCACGAATCCAAACCAAGGAGACAAGAAATGACGCAATAGAAACTTGTGTCAACGGGTGACTGGAACGTATGGTTGGCGGCCATACGCTAGTCACGCCACCACCACATAGGGTATTATAGGACAACGTCCCCGACTCCACATGGCTTGCCAGACCCTGTGAGCTCACTAGGACCGCTGACCTTACCCCTTTTCAATTCCCTTAGATGAGATTATCCACAAGGAGCAAAAACTCCGACAAACCACAACCCACTTTGGTAACTTGAGCCCCGCCACGAGGTGTGCTGGCCATACACATTTCTCGTAGCTAGGACGTCGAGTCCCGACAACCTTAACTCAAGTCTACCATGACTCTATCCCAAAAGATCATGACTCAAGAGAGCAAACCTTGCCCTCTGATACCATTTTGTCACGAACCAGGCCGGGTCGCCATCCGACCCGGCGCCCGACCCGGTCCACGGCAAGGCCCGAAGGGCGTTCCCGATCCCCACGGGCTGGCACAAGTGCCCGGGTATCAAAATAAAAGAGTGGGAACGATTTACCCGAATAAACATCCAACAAGGTAAACCAAAACAAAAGTAAAGGTCGCTGACAACAACCCATTATACATGACCAAGTTTTGAGTCATAGGTATAACTAAAAACCAAGCAACACAAAGGAAAGTGTAGAGACCAAAAACCAACCCAGAAATTGTCACCCAACGAGAGATCGTACCCTCAAACCGTCACCTCAACGCCACGCCAAGAAGTAGCAGCTAATAACTCGGATCATCGTCCTCAAAACCTTTGTCTTTCCCTGTATCAGACAAAATCAAATCTACTTACACCCAAGGGTGTAAGTAGGGTGTGAGAAAAGAGCCCAGTAGGACGTCACCCAATAAAAAGGTTCCACGCATAATTATTAGATGGCAAATACCTTTGCAATATTAGCTAAAGAAAAGAAATAAAAACTTGAATAGTTTAAAAGAAGACGGAATTAAAGAAAACAGTTTCAAAAGGAACAACATAAATTAAAACACACACACCCTTACTTTTTAAAATAACCAAAGTGTCTCTCCGACGAGCGTAAAGTAACTAATGAGCACTAACATGGGAGAGGCTGCATGGGTGTTAGCTAGCTTGGGTCCCTAGAGCTTCGTGTCTCAGTGAAACGTGGATTAGAAGGCCACGACCCTCAGAAAACGTGGCTTAGAAGGCCACGACCCTCAGAAAACGTGGCTTAGAAGGCCACGACCCTCAGAAAAGCATTTGTTTAGTTAGTGTTGCAATCGTCAGTCCTGCCAGTGAAACCAGGTCGAGTCACTTCCGGAACACTAGCGCACTAGTCTAGTCCACCCTCCTAGATACCCGGGCTTCCCAGTTTGTGCTCAAACAAGTTTCAAGTTAATGTCACGTGTCGCACTAATACATAAAATCCAAATAGGGTACTTACACACGCAAAAACATAGTTTGAACACACAAAACCGCTTTTAAAACCATACGCACATCAAAATCTTTTCAAAACATAATCTTCATAGGTTATGTACTAAATTAGACCAATTGCCGCAATGAAAAAAAAAACTTATCATTAAACAAACCACCACTCACACATATAAATATCATTTTGAAATAAGACGAACATTAAAACAATATTTTTTTTTTAAGAAGGTTTCGCACCATGGTCATGATTGAATAAACCATTACAAAAGCTCATAAAACAATATCACCTGGCTTTACAGACACTAAAGTAATCATTTCCACATTCAAAACACATTCTAACATCGCACGCACTCAAATACCATTTTAAGGTGTGAACTGCACCACACTAATAGTTTGATGGAAGACCTTACACCATATGTAAAACACCTTTGCACAAATCACCTAATTAAATAAGCCAAAAATAAAAGTATACAAAATAGTTTAAAATAAATCACTTGGCGTTGCCGACTAAACCCACACCAAAACTACTTTGTCAACCAGACACACACTACGCCATGAAAAAGATATATTTCGCATCTGTTGAACAGATCAATAATCTAACCGCATGATAAAATAAAACACCAACAACTAGATAGATGTGAGTTTTTAAGCAGAAAGAACACACATAAAATAGACAGGTTATTAAATAGTTCAAATGCATCCCAAACACCAAAAAAAATACAACTTCGCAATGCACAAATAAACTAAATGATATACAAAATAAACTAAACATGCAAATTGATTTATCAAATAATACTTAAGCGTGGAACCACCTACCTTGTCAAAGCAGACTTCACAACCATGGTGCGCAACAACTGCCACACATCAGTTGCAACTCAAACAAATCCAAATTGGACCTAAATCAAACAATTTAACCAAAACATCAATAATTAACCCAAAAGATTTGATGTAAAACACTCATTGCATGCCAAACACACCGCACGAAAACCAAACGCAAACCAAAAACTTCAAATTAATAACCCTAGATTGAATCATGTACCTGCTGGAAAAAAAAACAGCAAGGAGGCTTAACCGAGGGGGGGTGTTCGCCGGATGAAGCAGGGGAGAGTTCAACCACTGGGAAGGGAGGCCGCTGCAATGGGGATGGCCGGGAGAAAGTTAGGCCGCGGTACAAGCGGCTAGAGGAAGGGCTTCGGCTGGGAGGAATGGAAGGAGGCGGCTGGTTAGGGGGGGTGCTCGGCCGAGGAGAGAAGTGCGCTGGAATTGTAGCGCGAGCTGGGTCATCGGACCGGATGAAGGGGAGATGGAATAGCATATGTAGTAGGGAAAAAAAAAAGATCGAGCAGCGGCTTGGTGTGCGGCGCGATTTCCAGTGGGAGTCCAGGGAGATGAGGAAGGCCGGTGGAGTCTGCTGCGTTGCCGGATTAAGGTCGGCCGAGGGAAGCAGGGGAAGGGTGCACGCTGGACTGATCCGAGGGCAAGGGGATTCGGCGGGAAGATGCAAGGGAGATGAGATGTGTTCGGGGGAGAGAAGGGTTGTCGGCCATGGGGTGTGGTCGCCGAACAGGAGGTGCGGCCAGGAGGTACGCTGGAAGGGGAGGCGGGTAGGCGGTGCAACGCCGGACGGAGTAGGGGGGCGGCGGTTCAGGTTCGCCGGAGGGGGAGACGGAGCGGCGGCCGGGGATGAGCGGCGCGAGCAGCTTCGAGGTAGGGGAATCCTTCGACGAGGGGAAAAACAAAACGGGGGAGGGGAGTCTGGGGGAAAACGCATCGGCGCGACGGGAAGGGGAAGCCGGAGACAGGGTGTAGCGCCCAGGAGGGGAGGCCGTGGGGGAGCCGGCGGCTAGGGTTAGAGGGGAGGGGGGTGAGCCGCGACGAGGAGGGGGTAGCAGGGGGATCTGACGGAAATGTGAGGAGAGAAAAAAAAAACGGAGGGAGGAAAAGAAAAGAAGGAAAGAAAAAGAGAGAAAAAATAAATAAATAAATAAAATGAAAAGAAATTAAAATAAAATAAGATAAAAAGAATTTAGAATAAAAAGCAATTAAAATAAAATAAGATAAAATAAAATAAAAAGGAAAATAAAACCTAAATTTAGTATTATTAATAATAATAATAACACCTCAAATTATAATATATTTATGGTTATCATTAAAACAAACTATTAATCCTTATTAGTTTTATTATTATTGTTGTTGTTATTATTATTATTATTATTATTAAGAGTAATATTAATAACGACACAAGAAGAATTATATTCTTAACACCGTTAATATTATTGTTTTATTATACTGATCCATTTCATTTAATTAATTAACCATCAAGCAGGGCGTGCGGTGAAACGGGCGGGGCGGCGCGGCGACCCAGGTGAGGCCACGCAGCTTCGGTCGCGTTGCGCTGGACGCAAACTAGTCAAAAAACAAAGAACTCGAAATCTTAAGTTCAGGTTTCGACCTGAACTACCCGACGCAAACAAAATTAATAAAATAAATAATAATTTTTTTTGAAATAGAGGGTGTGACATGATCAGCTACAAAATTTTCAATTCCCTTTTTATCCTTGATTTTGAGGTCAAATTCTTGTAAGAGAAGGACCCACCTAATCAGTCTAGCCTTAGCATCTTGTTTTTGGAAGAGGTATTTTAGTGCAGAATGGTCAGTGAACACAGTGATGGGGGATCCTAAGAGGTAGGACCTAAACTTATCTAAATAAAACACAATAGCAAGTAACTCCTTTTCAGTAGTGGAGTAGTTTATTTGGGCATCATTTAAGGATTTGCTTGCATAAGCAATGACATAAGGAGTTTTATCATAACGTTGTCCTAACACAGCTCCTACAGAAAATTCACTGGAATCACACATAAGTTCGAAAGGAAGGTTCCAATTTAGAGATTTCATGATGGGGGGAGAGGTGAGAGAGGATTTGAGGGTTGAGAATGAACCCTCACAGCTTTCTGTCCAAACAAATGGAGCATCCTTTACTAGGAGATCACAAAGGGGACGGGAGATTGAAATAAATTCCTTGCTGAATATTCTATAGAAACCAGCATGTCCTAAGAAAGACCTCACTTCCTTGACAGTTTTGGGTGATGGAAGGTGAAGAATGATGTCAACCTTGGCTTTATCAACTTTAATCTCTCTACCTGAGACCAGATGGCCTAAAACTAGTCCCTCTTTAACCATAAAATGGCATTTTTCCCAGTTTAGGACTAGATTCTTTTCTTCACATCTTGACAAGACTCTCTCTACATTCCTCAGACATCCCTCAAATATATCCCCAAACACAGAGAAGTCATCCATGAAGACCTCTAGAAAATCCCCTACCATGTTTGAGAAGATTCCCATCATGCACCATTGGAAGGTTCCAGGGGCATTGCATAACCCGAAGGGCATGCGTTTGAAAGCAAAGGTTCCGAATGGACGTGTGAATGTAGTCTTCCCTTGATCCTCTAGGGAGACCTCAATTTGATTATACCCTGAGTACCCATTTAAGAAACAGTAGAACGCGTGACCTGCCACTCTCTCATGGACTTGGTCAATGAATGGTAAGGGGAAATGGTCCTTCTTGGTGAATGAGTTTAACTTCCTATAGTCAATGCAGACCCTCCATCTACTACTCACCCTTGTTGGAAGAATATCTCCATCCTCATTGGTTATCATTGTGATTCCAGCCTTTTTTGGAACCACTTGGATTGGGCTCACCCATTCACTCTCATCTATGGGATATATGATACCATATTTTAGCAATTTCAGGAGTTCTTTCCTTACTACCTCCATGAGATTAGGATTGAGTTGCCGTTGAGGTTGACAACATGGCTTTGAATCAGATTCCAGAACAATCCTATGAGTCCTGATAAGTGGGCTAATCCCAGGAATATCATAAAGGGTCCAACCAATGGATTTCTTATGCTTCCTAAGGACATCTAGAAGCATCCTCTCATGATTGGCTTTAAGAGAATAAGAAATGACAATAGGATGTGTTTGATTGTCCCCTAGGAAAGCATACTTGAGTGTAGCAGGAATTTCCTTTAACTCAAGATCAGGTTGGTTCGGAATTTCAAAAGAAGATTGGGACATTGGATCAAGTTCAATTTCTTTTTTTAGAGTTACAGATAGGATTGATTCCCCAAATATAGAAGTTTCAGCTACTAGATTGGCTTGATCAGATTTAGGGAAGGAAGTTGGAGTGGTCTCCATGAAAGTGGTTTCTTGAAAGGTTTCACTGATTGTTGGACCTAAGACTTCATCATAAGAGAAATTTGAAAATGATTCAAGCCAAGGAGATAAAATTCCTTCATATGAACAAAGGAAATCAATCTCATCCTAACTTAAACATTCATCAAATATTCCTTGATGTTCTATGGATTCATTATCAATGATTCCTATCATGTTTACTTCATGAATGTCCTTGTCATCCCCTATTTGTGAGCTTGCATTATAGATGTTCAAGTCTAGACTCATGTTCCCAAAGGTGATGGTCATGTTCCTATTTCGAACTCAGATAACAAAGTTGATTGTTGCAAGGAAAGGACAACCAAGGATGATTGGGGTTTGTTCCTTATTTCCTAAGTTTTGATGGTTGTCAAGGACAACGAAATCAGCAGGGTAGATGAAGTTTTCAACCTTTACCAAAACATCCTTCAAAATCCCCTTTGGAACCCTAATGCTACGATTAGCAAGCTGAAATGTGACAGATGTGGTTTGGAGTTCTTCTAGGCCTAACTGGAAGTACACATCACATGGTATGAGATTGACACTAGCACCTAGGTCACATAAGGCCTTGAAAAATTTTCTCTCTCCTAGTTCAATATTGATGTAAGGGCAACTCGGGTCTTTCAACTTAGGAGGAATGGTCCCTTGAATGGGGTTACTCACATTAGCAGCCAAAATGAATTGGTTTTTATGTGAAAATTTTCTTTTAAAAGTGCACAAGTCCTTAAGGTACTTTGAGTATGCAGGTATGGTTTGGATTGCATCGAGAAGGGGTATGTTCAACTTGACTTGTGAAAATATTTCCCTCAATGTTTCACTCAGTTCAGGCTTGGGTTTCCCCCTCATGCGTTGAGGAAATAGTGCAGGTTGTGGGGTTGTTTGTTGAAGAGTTGTTTCTTTCACATTGTTATCAATTTCCTCAGTTCGATCTTGGGGTTCATTTGAATTTTCATCCAAGTTTGAATCTTTAGGTGGGTTCTGAATTAGTTGTTCTGGTTTCTCAATTGATTTCCCACTTCTTAAAACAGTCACAACCTTTAGTTGTTCATGAGTTGTTTGAGCACAACTTGACTCTCCCCTTGAAGTTGAGGATGGAAACACCTGAGTAGGAATGGGTGCCTTTCCAGTTTTGATGGTTTGAAGTTCTTGTTTTAGGGAAGAGACTTCTGAGTTCATCCTCTCCATTTGTTTGCACAGTTGTTCTAGTAGGCTTGGTGGAACAGTTTGGGTTGGTGCTTGAGAAGATTGGTTTATCCCATGGGGATATTTTATAGGTGGTATGGTTTGTTGAAAATGGACTGGTGGCTATTGGTATTGGATAGGTTGGGTTTGTAATTGGTTATGGGTTTGGTAGTTCTGATGGGGGTAAGGATTTTGTCCTTGTGGTTGGCTAGGTTTTTGGTTATCTTTCCAGCGGAATCCTAGGTGGTCATTATACTTTGGGTTGAAGGTGTTTTGGTATTGAGGCTTTTGAAAGTTCAAAGCATTTACTTCCGCTGGGGGTCCTCCTAATAGAACATCCTTGATGGATGGAATGGTTGGACAATTGTCTGTCTTATGGTCATGTTTGTTACAAATTGTGCAAATAGGGTCAACAGTTTGGATTTCATGGACTTTCCTAAGGTCTATCTCTTCAACCTTCCTAGAGAGTGCTGCGAGTTTATCCCTAAGGCTTTCCTCTTCTCTAAGTGTATGAATTCTAGTAGTTCTTTGTGGCTTTTCAGAATAAGGTTAAGTTCCCCATGTTTGGTTTTGTTCAGAAAGGATTTCTAGATACTCGTAAGCATCATTTGGGGCTTTGTTTTTAAATGTTCCATTACACATCATGTCAATGAATTGTTTATTCCTTGGACCCAACCCTTCATAGAAAATTCTCACTTGTTCAAGAATAGAAAAAACATGGTGTGGAACCATGTTTAGAGTGTCTTTGAACCTCTCCCATGTTTCATAGAATGACTCTACCTCTTTTTCAAAAAAGGTTTGGATACTCTTTTTAAGTGCAATTGTTTTGTGGTGGGGAAAGTATTTTTTGTAGAATTATCTTTGTAGTTGGTCCCAAGAATTTATGGATGATGGTCTCAAATTTTTTATCCAATTTTTAGCTTGATCCTTTAAAGAAAAAGGAAATAGCCTCATCTTAGCTGATTCTAGTTGATGTGGGGGACACATGGTTTCTACAATGTCATTGAACTCCTTAATGTGAAGGTAGGGCATCTCGGACTCCATTCCATGGAATGTGGGAAGGTGGTTTAGGACATGGGATTTAAAGATGTAGTTGGAATATCCTAGGTAATTGTGTCTAATGCATGAGGGGTCATTGGTCCAAGAAGGTGCGAGGTAGTCATTCATGGTTTGATCGACCGCATTCCCCAAGTTTGGGGCTGCCTCATTTGGGTTTCCATTTTGGTTTCCACCCGGGTTTATGAGTTGGTTTCTTTAAAGACCTTCCATTGAAATGGGATCAATTTTAGACTCTAGAGTATTAGGAAGATTAGGATCTAATGGAATGAGTTCACTTGGTGTACTTGACTCCCCAACCCCAGGACTATCCACCCTAACTAGACGGTTTGATTGATCGCGGGTGTCGGCGGACATGCGCCAAAAGAAAAAAAATGAGAAAGGGACAAGATAAGATAATTTGGATGAGAAAAGAAGAAATGGGGGAGAATAGAATGGGTGTTTAGATGATTTACTTGTGTCCCTGGAAATGGCGCCAAAATTTGATTCTCGCTCAAATTTACCCAAGAGAAGAAGGTAGGACGGTCCTTGTAGTTTAGCTTGGGTTATCAAATCCTTAGAGACCTAAGAAGAAACCTATAGACATGTACATTCTATGGACTATTTTTGGCTATGAAGTGGCCAACTTGGGTTGATTTTATATGGTTTTAAAGGATAAATAATAGATTTAAGTTAATTCAATTTAAAAGAATGAGTTGATCCTAGGTTATCGCTCGGGGTGGATTGGATGTATTTCCTTTTCAATGATTTCAATTTCTTATATTTGAGTTGAGTTCGTTTAAGGAGATAAAAAAAAATCCTCACTTACTGGTTTAATACCTACACACCATAATACTAATCACCTATACACTTAAAGGATAAAAGTTTTGAGCACTTCAAGGTAAAGGTTCGTATTAGCACTTGAAGTGTGTGGCCATAAATTCAACAAGGACGATGGAGTTTAAAAATCATCAAATAAAAATCTCAACTAAAAGAAGTGATTAGGAATTAATGGGGTGATAAATAACATCCAATACATCCCCTTGATACTCCCTTGGATCAACCCATAAGTGGGTTATCCCTCCATTGATTCTATGGTTTCAATGGAAACAGAAAGTAGACTCATGGGGGAGGAAATGGAGAAGTAAAAAAAACACAATAAAATAACGATCACTCCACCGTTGTGTGATAATATCACAAGATTTGGTATGAAAAAGTTCATACCTTGAAACAACGGTATCAAAGTGATAAGTATAAGAACAAAATAATAAGAGAAGAAGAACTTTTATTAAGAAACACGGATGAATTAAAACAACTTACATGTGGAAGATAAATTTGAGACAACAAAACCGCAACATAACATTACAATGAAAGAAAGCTCAAAGATTTTTCAATACCCCAACACTAATGACTTAAATAGTCATTTTTGAGACCTTGGGTCGAGCCTCCAACAGTCCAAGTCTCCTCAGTTAATTATGGTAGGCCATAGGTGGGTGGAAAGTAAGGGAGAGTTGATTTTTCCACCCTTGACCCGAGGTGGAAGCCATATTTCCTTCACCGAATAGACGTGTTTGGAAGATCTTCTAGATTGCCTAATCAGAGTGGGACATAGAAGAAGAAAATTTATCTCCGGATTTCTTATAGCCTCCTGTAAACTTTGGTCCCATTTGGAGTTGTGTATTCTGAGATATGATCATATTAGTGGGCTGTTTTTCTGGGCCGCAGAATCTGGCCCCGAATTTTATCTCTAAATTGGGCCGCCTAAATGGACACCATGGAAGCCGAATTAGTATTAGATCCTAAATAGTGATTTGTTACTATACATGTCTTATAGAATCCCACGAAATTTGGGATTAATTGGGCCTTTATGTTGGGCCCCACAGTCCTATCAGTGGGCTGGTGTCCAATATGCCTTCTCTAGAATTGCTTCCTTTCATTTCCAAATATCCCCATCTTCTTCCATGAATTCTCCATTGATCCCTGAATAAAACATGTTCATATTGAAGTGTAGATAAATTTAAAAAAATATAAAATTAAAATATTTATAATTATATTCCTTAAAATTAGATGAATCATTGGGTGATTTAAATGATGTTAAAAAATGTACCACATAATAGTGCATTTTAAGAAGGTATTACAATCATAATGTGAAATGATGTTCAAAGTGTAAAATGCACTAAAATGGTGTTTATGAATAATAAATAATATTAATATTATATATATTAATAATGAATATTAGAATAATTTAGTTTCTAATCACTATGTATGATTCCATAAGAAAAAATTGAAAGATGAGAAATAAAACATCCCAAACTCCAATATTGGAACATAGACCAATCAAGAAAGGGAATAATTATCCATAAATTATCTATAATTAGAACTATTAAGAACATAATGAAAAGTAAAATATCTAATCTTCAAACCATAAATTTCTTAACTTCATAAGTAACTAGGGATTATAAGAGTAAAAAAGGTTGAAATTGTTTGAAGATGATGTAATTCCATAGGTCATATCTTGAAGGAAACCAAGGGGGTTCCTAAGGAGTCACAATTCTAATAGAAATTGATCAGCTCTACTTTTCAAACCACCAAAACTCTACCAAAATATATAAAGTATATCTTACACATAATTTAATAAATAACATAATTTGAGGGAGTATTCCTACTTTATTACATCAATATCAAACAAATTATTAGGTATTTGAACCACCAATGCTATGAAAATTACATAACCACACATGAATTGTGGTATAGGTTCCCATAGAACATGTTGGTGGTGGAATACTAACTTGAGTAGTGGATAAAACCTTGTTTGAGATCTATAGAATTAGGGAATACAAAATCCATGAATAAAGGATCCCATTTCACACATAGGTGGTGGGAATATTGACTCTACCTCTAAACCATCCCTTAGATAGAGGATCTCACATCCTAATTATGAGAGCAGGAAGACTGACTATAACTGTAGGGTGAGAATGATCTGATCATTATGAATTAACTATGTCATGGGACCTACAATTATAAAAACAATATATTCCAATATCAATTTTCAAATAGACTTTAATATCCAAACATACCATTCCATTTTTATCTATGAGGAAAAATATATAGGATATGCTATTTATTTTCCCAAATTAAGGACTCTATGATTATTTAACTAAAAACACCCTTATAGAGAGAGAGAGAGATACTTGGTGGTCCCTAGAAACACTATGTATCATGTAAGGGTTGGGTAACTGTACCCACTTGGCATGTGGTTTCCCTAGAGTGGGGAATAGTGAAAGAACATGACACCAATATGCACTATGTGTCCCTACATGTGTGTCACCTCACCTTGGGTTGGGTCGGGGTAGACCCAACCTTGTCTGAAAGGAGATACATGAACGGTCCTACATCCTTCTATGTAATATATGAAAAACTATCCAATAACATTGATATTATATGTTTAGGAGGGAGGCCTGCTGGTCAACCTACCCCTGTATCCCATATCATGCTTGTGGTGCCATAGTTTTCACTGCTACAACATGCTCCAATCGTACTGATTTCAGGTGGACCAATAAAAATAATTATGAGTCATTAACTTGTATTTAACTTCTTACATTTCATGGTCAACCATATCATTCCAAGATAACTTTAGAACAATCTCGGCTTCCACATGCTGTACCAGCAGTATGTTGTGGCTAGCCTCCAGCATCACCATATTTCCCTTATCGAGCACTTCAATGCCACACCACACTTGATTATGATTCTCATAGCCTTTATCCACCTTCCATTATTCTAAGAACCAAGATGTTGTAACCACCCCCATTACAACATTGAAACTACCATCATCCAATGCTATGTAAGTTTACAGTTAGAGATAAATAGATAGAGAGAAGAGAAAAAAATAAAATGATGCTTTTGAAAAAAATTAGTCACCATCCTCATGTCCCTATTTATTTCCTTATAGATCAATGCTAACACAATAATTTTTTTGGGGTTTAAACCTCTATCAAACCAGGGTATGAGTTTTGAAAATAAATTAAAAATAATAAACATGAAGACTTTCCATGATGAATGTAATGAACGGAGGTTCTAATACAAAATCAATAAATAAATCATAAATAATGGAGCATAAAAATCACAATTCCCTACCATAAAAATGTATAATTTTTTGATAGTGATCATTTAAATCCTAGTGTTCATTGGTAGTTTTGATAATTTATTCTTGGACTCACAGTTTTACTAATTTTTCTGATTCCTGTCCAATGATTCCACTCTCCATTGATTCCACTTTAATAATAGGTTTTATGTGACCAACATTAGGATTACATAATTTAATTTTTAAATAGAAGAAAAATATTTGATTAGGGATTTAATTAAATATAAATTTAAAAATAAAATAAAATAATAATTTTCCTTTCTATTAAAATTTATCCACCTATGATGGCCATTCCCTAGAGACTCTGATGGAAACAAAATTTACCCTTCCCTAGGGTAAAACCCGCGTTTTGGTTGTAAATTTGGTCTTAGTTTTTTTATTTGAGCTTCTATCATGAATAAAAATCATGATTACGATGAAGACATGTGCATGTAATAAAAATAAATTATTTTATTTAATATATTATTATCAATCCCCCACCACAGTCTTATTTTCACATTGGATCAGACAAGAGGTAAACATCACATCTCGGAGTCAACTGAACCATCAGGTAATTTCTCAAACATCTTATAAAAGGTAAAAATAAAAAATTTATATATTAGAAGGTCTCATAAATATGAATCTAAAAATTGGGAAACTTCATAACTAGGAAAAATCTGAGTACTACTATAATAATTTAATGTTTGGTATGTACCATTTTTTAGCCTTATAAGCAATCAATATCATCTATCACATCACTTATGAAGGTAACCACTAACCCCTAAAAATGATGTTAAATGTGTTTCATTATGTGATTTTATATAACACTCCCCCAAATCTATCATTTTACTTTAAAAATTGAAAAAGTGTTTTTACACTCCCCTGAATATACTTACATAATTAATTTAGGTCTTCAAAAACCTCAATTAGAAAAAATAATTATTCACATCAACCTAATATGAATAACAATATTTTTATTATTATTTTATAATATTTATTCCTAATTAATAATAATAAATAAATGGTTTAAAAAAACTAAATATTAAAGGAGTTATGAGATGCAATCAATAGGATGATAGGTTCTAAAATTCAAATTTGATCCTAAAATTGTTTAGGTTATAAAATTATATAAAATGTATAACTATAAAAAACCTACATTATAAAATTTTATACCAAGAAACTGATACTTTGGGACATGTGGATATAAATTACTTATGAAAATTAAAATTTTTTTAATATAAAGAGTTATTGTATATCTATAAATTATGTGTTTTTTATATAATAATAAAAAAACACGTTTGTGTTAAAATGATCTTATTTATAAACTATTCATAATACATAAATTTCAGAGCATAAAAATATTTATTGGTGTAAATTTATTTTATTATAAATGACTGAGATGAACTAATTATAACATAAGGTAATTGGATAGTGGATGTTTATTACACGTAATTGGTGACTACACAGTGTTCAAAAACATTTTTAATATATAAAATGGTCATTCTGAAATTGAAAATAATAATCAGGTAAATGTTATTATTAATGGTTTAGTAGGTAATTGTAACATTAATATTGTTTCAATTGTATTATATTATTATGGATCAAATAAAATATTTCATAGTATTATCTAATTATGGGATGAAAATTTTCTTCCAATTATTGAAAATAATTTTTTTAAATAACTTATTTACAAAATTTATTATTTTCTCAAGAAAATTGTAGTGATTTTTTTCAACCATTAATTTAAATTTCATAGAAATGTTAAATGTTTTGAAATATTTTTAAAAGGATTATTATATTTAATGTAATAGATAGAGTCATTTTTTTTGATGTAAATTATAATTTTACATAGAAGAAAATCTATTTGTGTCCTTCAAAAGATGTATTTTTCAAATGATAGGATATTTTATTATTTCCTAAATATAATTTAAATAAATGTTTCTTATTTCATATAAATATTTTTATGAATCTTAACCATTATAATTTTGTAAGAACCCAGATCTTCGTTTCAGGTATGTTTTTCCTTTTATGGTCATTTTTGAAAAAAAGAGGAAAATTTTGAAATTTTCTAAGTACACGCCATGTACTTTATAAGTACACACCGTGTACTTTGATGCAGCGCCAGGCCATGTGCTGGCCATGTCCGGGCCACACACACGGTGTGTAGGGGCGATGTGGAGGCCGCTTAAAGTAGAGTACGGAAAGTCCAAGTACACACCATGTACCCTAGAAGTACACGCTGTGTACATTCTTTATTTTTTTCATTAAACGGACCGGGGTCGTGCCACAGAACTCGCTTCTTCTTCAGGTTCTTCATCCGAGAGAACCCGTACAACTACAGAACTTCTCCGAGCCCCCAAGCCTCCGTCCGTTCTTTGAATCGACCACTGTTGATTGCGTTGGAACCATAGTGGTAAGCCCTTCCTTCTCCTAGATCTTTGTCTTCCAATTCCCCCTCTTTCTCAAGATATCGTGGGTTGAGAGTTTTGTGTGTTTTTTTAGATCTATGCCGTTCTAAGGAGAATCAAGCCTTGTGGTTCAAGTATATCGATATCCTAGGATCGAGGTAGGCATTTTGTGCCTTTTTGTAGGAAGTCTTTGAATATTTTTGTGCAATTCCACCAATTCCCTTGAATGGGGTATTGTGTGTTTCCTATTTTTTGCCTTGTTGTTTGCCTACTTTGATTGATTGCTTGAGTATAGGTCAATGCTTGTGAATAGGGTAATTTTTACTGTGCTCTGGATGTTTTTCCTTGCATGTTTTTCCTGTTAGGAATTTTTTTAGTTTCCATGCCTAGTTGTAGGATAGTGGAACTATTTTACTATTATGATGTTGTGGCTTAGAATGATAGACAAGTATTTCTTGAGGTTTAATTGGGGCGATATGTGCGCTATGCATGTTTGTTTTACACAGGGTTGTGAGAACCTAATGTAGTGGACCATAGGGAGAATAGACATAAGGGATTCTCCAGAGTGTCTTATTAATTCGATGCAAGACCAAATGGGGAATTGACAATGAGTGCTTCCTGAGAGAGTCTGTAGTTCCTCGACACGGTCCACAGGGGGAATGAGACGTTGGGTGCTTCCCTAGAGAGCCTTTAGTATGATACAAGACTATAGGGGGAATTGATGGTGAGTGCTTCCTCAGAGAGTCTATTTCTTCAGCTGGACCAGAGGGGTGAGACTGTGTGTGCCTCCCAGAGGGTTGCTAGTACTTGTCGGTTGAACCATAAGGGTTAGGCTGTGAGAACTACCCAGGGGGTTACCTATTTTTCTACTTGTTGATTGGCTGTTACTTGTGTACTTTATATGTTAGACACTGTGGATTGTAGCTGCTGTGTGCTTTCCTATTTACTTCTTTTTATACTATTACTTGCCATGTATTCACTGATTGTTAGGAACAGATCTTTGGGTGGTTGCCTACTGGGACCTTATCTCACACCCTATTTGGGCCATGCTTTTGGGCCCAAGTAGAACATATTGTTGCAGGTATAGATAAGGGGAAGCACCCTTCTACTTCAGGTACTTGATTTGCTGTGGAGCTGGAGGGCATAGGACCAAGCTATGGCTTGTGATGCTAAAGAGATTACCTATTTAATTTTGTACTTTGGTTTAGTATTGTATTCAGCATTGTGACTTGTTTGGATGCTTTCCTAGACACATGTACCATGCATCATTTTATATATATGTGTGTGTGCTCCAATTTTTTACTGTTAGTTTTCCGCTGTTTATCGTTTACTCTTGTATGGATGGTTACTATTTCTGCTATTGTATATTTTCTTCTTCTGCTGTATACTCTACCAATGAGGGCATAGTTTCCCCACTATTACACCCAAGGCCCTCTCTGCTAGTTAGTAGCCTCTGGAGTTTGGGGAAATGCGCTTGAGGCCATGTGACCAACCGGGTACGGGGCGCCTCTGGGTGGCTTCCAGAACCGGGATGTTACAAAGTGGTATCAAAGGGGTTTCTTTTCTCTTGATTTACTATTTGTAGCCTTAGGTAGGGATATGAAGAATTCAGTACTTGGTATTAAACTGTGATCAGGAGTAGCTAACCCGTGTACAGGGAAAATCCAATCTACCTCACTTATTAGAGTTTCTAGTTTTTCTATGTTACAGTTGATCTGATTTCACCTAGAGTGATTCACATTCTTTGTGTTGTTATTTTTGTTGATATTGTGGTTCTATTTCTGTTGCAACCCGATGAGATGAGGGCATTCCATCTTATGCATAATATAGACACTTGTTAGAAATCACATGCCATGCATTCTTGTAATGCCATCTAGGGTGTATTAGCAATTGCATGTTGTTGTGATAGACATTGTGTATATTATGCATGATTTTGTGATAGATTATTTGATAGAATCTCTGCAGTTTGATAGAGAGGTTGTTTGTATTGTACCTCGCTTAAATGAACGCAAAATTTTGGTTCATGAGGTGTTATGGGCTCTCATGAATCGGAACTTGGTGGATCACTGACCTTTTCTCTTATATATGATATGTAGTAGATGCCAAGATTTTATTCACGGGGAGTATGGGCCCTTACGGATCGGAATTTGGCACCTTCATGCTTGTTTTTTAGTGTTTTCTGGGATTCAGTGCAGTTTCAGAGCTACTTCCCAGAAAAAACCCAGAATACACGGCGTGTACTTTATATATACACGCCGTGTAGTTTTTAAACCGTGTCACAGATTGTGTGAGCAGAAACACAGGTTGTGGAAAATCTCTAGGGACACGCTATGTACGGTAGGTACACACCCTGTAGTAGTGATCTGTGTACCCAGCCGTGTCACTAACAACATGGGTCGAGGAAGCTCATGTAATACATGCCTTGTTTTGTATAAGCACGCCGTGTAGCCTTGTTCTAGGTACCCGGCCATGTCACGAACAACAAACGATGGTGTTATCTCCTCCTATACACACTGTGTTTGTTCATAACACACCGTGTAAGGGTCAGCCGTGTACCCAGCCATGTCACTAACAACACGGGTCGGGAAAAATCTTCAAGTACATGCCATGTTTGTTCGGAACACACCGTGTAGTCTCACTTTAAGATGACCATGCGGGTTGGCCATGCAAGGAGACTCGGGCAGGGGAATATAGTTAAGTACACGCCATGTAGAGTTTATACACGCCGTGTAGTCATGTTTTGTAAAACTTGAGTGTTTCCTTATCCTATTTCCATTTTGTACTCCTTTGTTCTCTGTCCTTGATATTCCTGATCTAAGGTATGATCTTGATCTTTCAGAGCCATGCCTCTGAGACGTCCTCTGGTTGTACGTTATTTACAGGATAGTGATCAGATGCCAGATATGGCTGATCAGGGACTTCCTGCTGATCCTCCAGTCATGCCAGCCTTGGCACCGGCTGTCATAGCAGTTGCAGGCACTGATGCGCAGTTTAGGAAAGACTTTATGAGGTTAATGCAGACCTTTCAGGGAGCACCGCCTCCTTCCACGACTATGGAAGACTTGACGTGGGTTTTCCAGCAGAAGCATTCTCCTACTTTCTTGGGGGAAGGAGGACCAAAGGATGAAGAGTCATGGATGGAAGCCATGCTGACTATATTTGAGCATCTGGAAATGCCTCCAGAGTGGCGGGTCAAGCTTTCTACATATATGCTATGAGAATCCACCAAGAGGTGGTGGGTCGTGATCTCACTGGTGGGTCATCAGTAGGTTATGGCTTGAGAGGAGTTCCAACATGTGTTTTACGACTACTTCTACCCAGAGACCCTGAGGGCTGATCGACCCCGGGAGTTCATGAGTCTAGAGCAGGGTACTCTTTCTGTTATGGAGTATTCCTCTCGTTTCACTGAGCTGCAAAGTTTCACACCCCTATAGGGTATAGATGTGATGTTCTTAGCAAGGATGTTTGAGGATGGTCTCAGGAGGGAGATCCTCTCACAGGGTAATATCTTCCAGTTGACTTCCATCACTTCCATCGTCAACCAGGCACTGATTGCAGAGCGCAATCTAAGAGACTTCGGAGTTGCGAGCCAGGGCAGTTTTTCTTCCAAAGCTAGTCTTCCTCCAGTTGACAGAAAGAAGCACCGTAGGGAGTCTACGCACGGTGATCCAAGGAGACGAGATACATCTTCAGGTAGCCAGGTAGTATGCTACCAGTGTGGAAGGGCAGAGCACACGAGGCCGCAGTGCCAGAGAGACCCAGTGTAGTGCCGATCTTGCTGCAAGATGGGTCACCTTCAGCGTTTCTTCCAGGTTTTCTCACTAGTAGCTGGTGACGGGGGTTCTTTCATGACTCCTCATTCAGGAGAAGCACCACCAGTTTCTCACTAGTTGGGGAACTGGAGTTCTTCCGGACGTTCGGGTCAAGGTGGAGGTTGGGGCCATGGCGGTCAGTCACCAGTCTTTCAGCGTCAGCAGAGAGGATCATCTCAGAGTGGTCAGGTAGGGTCACAGGGCCGTGGGGCAGGCCAGGCTTTTGCGGTAGAGCAGACCTATCAGGAGCAGGATCCCGGACCTTCTACAGTTTGAGGTACGATCTTAGTAGCCTCAATTTTATCTTCAGCTCTTTTAGATACTGGTGCTATGCATAAATTTATCTCTGTTGCTGTTGTGGAGAGCCTTGAGCTCTGTATCTTTTCTTCTTATGACTTGTTGAAACTAGACACACCTTTGGGGATAAGGACATTTAGTGTACGTCAGTGCAGAGAGTGCCCTTTCGATGTTGCAGGGTATCGTTTCTGATGGGATGTCTATGTCCTAGAGATGACAGGCTATGATGTCATTCTTGAGATGGACTAGTTGGTTCCCTTCCAGGAAGTCGTCGACTATTATCGCCAAAGGGTGAGTTTCATTTCACCAGAGGGTGAATCTTTTCTTCATAGAGGTGAATGGGATTTTCAGGTGAGTTGAGCAGGACTCCAGCATCATGGGCTAGGAAGGGTTACGAACCATATTGCTAGTCTTTATCTGGATGATCAGGGGACTTCACAGTTGGACTTTCCTCCAGTGGTGGATCTTTTCAGAGATGTATTTCTAGAGGATTTTTCAGGTTTTCCTCTAGAGCATGAGGTATAATTCTCTATTAGGATCATGCCTGGAGCGACACCAGTGTCCATTCCTCCCTATAGGATGGACACACCTGAGTTGCAGGATCTCAAGAAGATGTTGGAGGAGTTGCAGGAAAAGGGTTTCATCCAACCTAGTACTTCTGCTTGGGGTTCTCCTGTCCTATTTGCGAAGAAGGTAGACGGTACCCTTAGGCTCTGTGTGGATTATCGAAAGCTGAACCAGTTGACGGTCATGAACCGATATCCCTTGCTGAGGATTAATGATCCTTTTGATCATATTTGAGGAGTCCGGGTGTTCTCGAAGATCGATTTGAGGTCCAGTTATCATCAGTTGTGTGTTAGACCATTAGATATACCTCTGAACGTCTTCAGGAGCAGGTATGGTCTCTACGAGTATACGGTTATGCCGTTCGGTATCACGAATGCGCCAACAGTTTTCATGGCACTAATGAACCGAGTGTTCCATCCTTACTTGGATTTCTTTGTCGTGGTCTTCGTGGATGATATATTGGTGTACTCTCACACTCGTCACGACCATGCTACCCATCTTGAGATCATTCTTAGTACACTGAGAGAACATCAGTTTTATGCTAAACTCTCAAAGTGCCACTTTTGGATGGATCAGATTCACTTCTTGGGTCACGTCATCTCAGAGGAAGAAGTATTTTTGAACCCAGAGAAAGTGAGAGCTGTAGTTTCCTGGGAGCATCCGAAGAACGTTTTTGAGGTACGGAGTTTCCTAGGGCTGGCTGGATACTACAGACGCTTCATTAAGGACTTTTCACGCCTAGCAGCACCATTTAAATGCCTGACCAAAAAGGGGGCGAAGTTATTATGGTCAGATTCTTGTGAGTTATCCTTTCAGGAGTTGAAGGGAAGGTTGACGTCAGCACTGATACTAGTCTTTCCAGAGCCAGGCAAGAGCTATGCTGTTTATTGTGATGCTTTAGGTATTAGGATGGGCGCTGTACTTATGCAGGGAGATGGAGTCATTGCGTACGTGTCTCGGTAGTTGAGGCCACATAAGAGGAACTACCCGACGCACGATCTGGAGTTGGCAACTGTTGTTCATGCCTTGCGCTGTTTGAGACATTACCTTCCGGGAGAGCACTTTGTGGTTTTCACCGACCACAAGAGTCTCAAGTACATCTTTACTCAACGTGATCTGAATCTAAGACAGCGCAGGTGGGTCGAGTATCTTCAATATTTTAATTTTGAGCTTGCCTATACGCCGGGAAAGGGAAATGTAGTGGCAGATTCCTTGAGTAGGAGAACACAGATTCAGGCAGTTCAGGAGGCCAGCAGTGAGTGGCAGCTTATGGATCTGTTCTCTGAGGTGCATCTAGAGGTGCACGATAGACAGGGACAAAATTTCCTATCTTTTGTAGCTGTTACCTCTAAACTTCTTGATCAGGTACGGATGAAGCAGCTATCGGACTCAAAAGGATTAGTCCTACAAGAGAGTGTGTCAAGAGAGGACCCTCTTCCTTGATGGACAGTGGGTGAGGATGAGATCTTGCATTTCCTGGGATGCGTATGGGTGCCAGCAGACATACGCAAGGAGTTGATGCGGGATTTTCATTCCTCAGTTTGGGCAGTTCATCCTGGAATCACCAAGATGTATCAGGATCTTCATTTCCAGTACTGGTGGCCAGGTATGAAGAGAGATGTTATTGGTTTCGTCTTGATGTGTTCTACTTGTCAGCAGGTGAAGGCAGAGCATCAGCGACCAACATGACTTTTATAGCAGTTAACCATTCTGGAGTGGAAGTGGAACGATGTCGCAATGGACTTCATGATCGGATTGCCGAGGTCGCCTCGAGGGAACGATGCTGTTTGGGTTATCGTCGACAGGCTTACGAAGGTTTCTCACTTCTTACCGATCAAGGAGACCTTCAGTGTTGATAATCTGGGATGACTATACATCCGAGAGATTGTACATCTGCATGGAGTTCCACACTCTATTGTTTCAGATAGGGATATGAGATTTACATCTCGGTTCTGGCAGGGGCTTCAGAGGGCTTTGGGTACACAGGTACTTTTGAGTACTACATACCATCCCTAGACAGATGGCCAGTCCGAGTGTACAATCGAGGTGCTTGAGGATATGCTCCGAGATTGCATTCTAGACTTTGGTAGTTCTTGGGAGAATCATATCCCTCTTGTGGAGTTCGCCCACAAAAATAGTTTTCATGTGACTATTCAAATGGCATTTTACAAGGCGTTGTACGGTAGGCCATTCCGATCACCTTTATGTTGGTTGGAGGCAGGAGAGGCAGCTTTACTGGGACCTCGTCTTGTTCAGGAGACCTCAGAGTAGATAGAGTTGATTCAGAAGAGGATGACTACAACACAATCTCGACAGAAGTCTTATGCTGACCAGCGGAGACGACCTCTGGAGTTCGAGGTCGGGGATTAGGTTTTCCTGCGTGTCGCACCAAGGTTGGGAAACAAGAGGATTCAGAGACAGGATAAGCTTTCACTGCGGTACGTCGGGCCATTTGAGGTATTGGAGAGAGTTGGGCCGGTTGATTATCAGTTGCAGTTACCTCAGAGGTACCGGGCCATGCATAAATTCTTCCACATCTCTCATATCCGATGTTACTTTTTAGACCCGTCTCATGTCTTTCAGCCTGAGGAGGTTGATCTCGAAGTGGATGCATCATTCGAGGAGCATCCTATCCAGATTGTCGATCGTAGTATGAAGATTCTCCGTGGGCGGTCTGTTCCTCTAGTACGGGTGATATGGAAGCACGAGCGAGTATAGGACGAGACCTGGGAGAGGGAGGCCGATGTATGATTGCAATGGCCAGAGCTGTTCGGGGTTTCTTCTTCTACGCCTCGTTAGGGAAATTCGGAAACAAATTTCTTTAAGGGGGGAAGTTTTTAAGAACCCGGATCTTCATTTCAGGTATGTTTTTCCTTTTCTGGTCATTTTTGAAAAAACGAGGAAAATATGGAAATTTTCTAAGTACACGCCGTGTACTTTATAACTACACGCCATGTACTTTGATGCAGCGCCGGGCCATGTACTGGTCGTGTCTGGGCCACACACATGGTGTGTATGGGCGATGTGGAGGCCACTTAAGGTGGAGTACAGAAAGTCCAAGTAAACGCTATGTACCCCAGAAGTACACACCGTGTACTTTTATTTTTTTTCATTAAACGGCTTGGGGTCACGCCTAATGGACAGAACTCGCTTCTTCTTCAGGTTCTTCGTCCGAGAGAACCCGTACGGCTGCAGAACTTCTCCGATCCCCCGATCCTCCGTCCGTTCTCCGAATTGACCGCCATCGATTGAATTGGAACCACAGTGGTAAGACCTTCCTTCTCCTAGAGCTTTGTTTTCCAATTCCCCCTCTTTCTCAAGATATCACGGGTTGAGCGTTTTGTGTTTTTTCATAGATATACACCGTTCTAAGGAGAATCAAGCCTTGTGGTTCAAGTATATTGATCTCCTAGGATCGAGGTAGGTGGTTTTTGCATTTCTGTAGGAAGTCTTTGAATATTTTTGTGCAATTCCACCAATTCCCTTGACTGGGGTATTGTGTGTTTCCTATTTTTTCCCTATTTTTTACCTGCTTTTCTTGATTGCTTGAGTAGAGGTCAATGCTTGTGAATAGGGTAATTTTTACTATGCTCTGGATGTTTTTCCATGCATGTTTTTCCTATTAGGCGTTTTTCCAGTTGCCATGCCTAGTTGTAGGATAGTGGAACTGTTGTACTGTTATGCTGTTGTGCCTTAGAATGATATCCAAGTAGTTCTTGAGGATTACTTGAGGTGATACGCGCGCTATGCATGTTTGTTTTACATAGGGCTGTGAGAACCTAGTGTAGTGGACCATAGGGAGAATGGATGTAAGGGCTTCTCCAGAGTGTCTTACTAATTCGATGTGAGACCAAAGGGGGCATTGACGATGAGTGATTCCTCAGAGAGTCTATAGTTCCTCGACGGGGGCCACAGGGGGAATGTGACATTGAGTGCTTCCCCAGAGATCCTTTAGTACGATACGAGACTATAGGGGGAATTGACAGTGAGTGCTTCCTCAGAGAGTCTATTTCTTCAGCTGTACCAGAGGGGTGAGACTATGTGTGCCTCCCAGAGGGTTTCTAGTTCTTGTAGGTTAAATGATAAGGGTTAGGCTGTGATAACTACCCAAGGGGTTACCTATTGTTCTATTTGTTGATTGGGTGTTACTTGTATACTTTATATGCTAGACACTGTATATTGTAGCTTCTGTGTGATTTCCTATTTACTGCTTTCTATACTATTGCTTGCCATGTATTCACTGACTGTTAGACACAGATCTTTGGGTGGTTGCCTACTGGGACCTTATCTCACACCCTGTTTGGTCCATGCTTTTGGGCCCAAGAAGACTATATTATTTTAGGTATAGATAAGGGAAAGCGCCCTTCTACTTCAGGTACTTGACTTGCTATGGAGCTGGAGGACATGGGACCAAGCTATGGATTGCGATGCTGAGGAGTTTCCCTGTTTTCTTTTTTCACTTTGGTTTAGTATTATATTCAACATTATGACTTGTTTGGCTGCTTTCCTAGACACATGTATCATGCATAATTTTATATATATGTGTGTGTGCTCCAGTTAATTACTATTAGTTTTCCGCTGTTTATCATTTACTCTTGTATGGATGGTTACGGTTTCTGTTGTTGTCTATTTGTTTTTCTTCCGCTGTGTACTCTGCCAATGAGGGCATAGTTTCCCCACTATCACACCCAAGGCCCTCGCTGCTAGTCGGCAGCCTCTGGCATTTGGGTAAATGCGCTTGAGGCCATGTGACCAACCAGGTATGGGGTGCCTCTGGGTGGCTTCCAAAACCGGGACATTACAAATTTATTCAAACTATTTTTTTGATAAATCACAAGTTTCTAAACATGGTGAAAATTAGTACTCTTGTGTGAATGTCATTGATCAATCACTGTTTTCATATGTATATTTTTTCAATCCCAAGAGTGACTCAAATTATAATTTTTTATGTTCTCAATGGTACTAAATGACTAATTTTTTTTCACTATTAATACATTGAGAAGTGAACATGGTGTTATGTCTGTAAATAATTAATTTGATTATTTTATCTCTCACAATTGGTATGTCTATAACATCACATAGTCATGAACACATTAAAAAACTAGAGTACTGAGAGGATGAATATAAATCTCTAATAGATAATATAGACTAATATATAAGTTGAAAACACCCACTTATTTTTGTGTATCATCTAGAAAAATAACTTTTTACATTATAAATAAAATGATAAATAACCCTTACATGATTAAAAATTCATATTAATTATGGAATACAATAAAATTCAAGGTATCTCATTTCAATGTTTTGGGTTACAATATTTTAATTCTCAATACTATGGATAATTTGTAAAAGTTTTATCTAAACATTAATGATATGACATCCATTGTTTATTATATGAGAAAACAAATTATGATTGGTTAAATTAGTTTAACATATTTTTTTCACAGTCATTTTATATTGATGAAACTAATCCTTATAAGACTAAAAAAATTGAATATAATGTAAAATAAGATTTAACATAGTTAAATAATTATAAAACCTCTTTATGAAATGAAAAAAACTAAAATTATACATTAATAATAGTCTTCCAATGACATGTAAGACCTTTATACCCAATTTGATTTGAACTGATAAGGTTAAGATCTTTATTGGAATGTTAGATCACTTATTTTTTGTCACATATATAAGGTTATTGATAATATTTATAGATGAAATAAAACTAAATAATCCAGGAAAAATTAAATAGAATATTTGGATTATCCACTAATTAATTATCTCGAAAAAATATTTAACATAAATATTGATAAGAGATTCAAGATGAATTAAATTATTTTATTTAGAAAAAATTTAGGATCAGCATTAAAAAACTAATGATCATCCCACTACTAGAACTTTAATATAGTTTAGTAATGATTTAAATAATTTTCATTATTTATTAGTACTAAATATATATTTGGCACATATTATTATAACCGTTAAGAAGAATTTGTTTAATAAAAAACATTTTCATTGATAGATGGGATTGATTATATTAAAATACAACATTCTTGTATACAAAATTTTATTTTTCGAACATATATAAAGGTTTTTGAAATTAATATTTAAAATTTATACTGTTGATGTTGTTTTTATGAAAATAACCATGTTTTTAAATTCTTATATTTATAAATAAAATTTTCAATATTTTAATTTATTTATATTGTCGGTATTATAGTATTTTTATTTCTTTTTAAAAATTATTTTATTAATGGGTAATATAATAATAATTCATTCACCAAAATATTTTTCATAGATAATAGGAATAAAATATTTTATATAGAATATTCTTTTATATTTATAATTTTTTTATTTTTTTTGATTTCAGAAATTTTATAAAAAATGAATTTAATATTATTTATACATGTGATATAATTATTTTTGGTAATTTTATTATTTAAAATAAATGTTATTTTTTTTTGAACCAAATTTTACTAGATATATTTTATAATGTTTTGTCAAAGATATGATTTAATAAAATGACCCCATAGAGTAATACATATAAATTTAATTTATATAAAGCTAGAAAACATGTTGAATCCAAACTATATAGAGTATTTATTATAATTTCTTACAATTAGAATGAATTAAATTATGTTTAATTTTTTTTGTGTTTTAAATTATTTTATAACCTAAAATAAACTCTGCTAAAATCTATAAAAATAATTTATAAATACCTAAAATGTAAATTTAATACTGATTTAATTAATTTATTAAAATATTCTTTTGATTAAAAAATTATTTAGATTATTATTATGGTGGATTTTATCTTGATAAACAAACATATAAACTATATGTTAAATTTTAGGAATGTCTGTATTCTCTTATTATAGTATGAAATATTACTCTATTATATTTTTAGTTTGTAATGAAAAATAAATTTTTATGGAACTTATTGGTATTAGATTTTTTTTGTATAGAACACACTATCATGATAATAGAAATGATCTTTTTCAACAGTTCATATTATATTGGTTCTTTAAATAGTTTCAAAATAATATATTTTAATAAGGAATTAATTTTTTGTAACATTTCTTCATGGTTTTGAAGAAATACACTAAATATATTAATTTTTTTTGAAAAATCCATAATGAAATAAATCTAAAAAAACCTCCCCTCCCCCCACTATCTTATATCTACTTAATCAAATTAATTTCAGGTATAACATATTATCCCCTTACATAGTGCTAACACTATTGTATCCTGACCATATCCTGCTAGGTAGTTGATCTCTCTTTATCTTCCACCACTACCACATAAAATATCCTCCCCATAGGACTTAATAGATATATAATAGATTATTATCAACTAATAAATAATAAAATGATCATATTAAATAGTAAGCAATATATGGACAATTTTGGATGAGTTATACTATCCTGGGGATGGATGGATTGAAGGATTAAGACTCATGTTTTTCTATAATTTAGGTATGATTATCATGAATATTGGTGTATTAGAATAATTTTGATAAAATATTGATAAAAATTCTATGTGAATTAGATCCATGATGCTGAAAATATAAATAAATGTAAAATAATTATGTGAAGAAGTATATTAGAAAAGAAATTTTTTATGTTAAATAGAGGAAATGAAAACATGATGTAGATATTCTAAGGGAATGATGGTGGTTTTAATATAATCATGAATTGTGTTGAGTGAATGTAAATATTAGATAGAGATGAGTTGAGTAAGAAATCAAATAAAACTAAATATAGAAATATAATCCTATTACATGAAGATAAAAAATCATATTTACCTAATGTAGTTGCACTGAGTAGAAAACCAATGATAGAAAATAAAAAATTATGTGTATCAAAGTGGTGGGAACTAACTATTTCATCATTAGTTGAAATGGAAATAAATGAACTTATAATATATGGTCAATTTTTAGTATTTATGTAAAATATAATATGGTAGATAATAAATAATATTTAAAATATGTGTTTAAGAGATTAAATTTAATGAAATTTGAATGAAAGGATTTGGTTTACTATATTGATTATAGAAGAAAAATAATATGTTTGGAGGAGTATTGTGTTTCATGTGGTTTCTATATTCAATGTAATAGATTTGATCATCTGAAAATATAATGATTCAAATGAATTATATATTATAGTTTAATGCCTTTTTAAATTTATTTTATGGTATAAAATATTAGTATCTATCAAATTATTTTATGAAATAAAAGTGGACCCATTGGTTTTAAAAAAACAATAGAGATCTAAAATGAAAATGGGTTAAAATTTAATATATTATATATAGGATTGGTTTGATTAAATTTTTTAGAGAACTCCTAATAATAATAAGAAGATTTATTAATAACCTATTTATGAGTTAGATAGAATAAAATAAGTGAAGTTAATGAGAGATCTAAAATCGCTGATGTACTATTTTTTAGGGAAATGTGTTCCTTATTATTATTTATTTTAAATAATTTTAAATTTTACTAAAACCATTTAGTGTATGGGATTTGAGTGTAAATAATTAATAAAATTATCTTTTGGGGTCAAAAAACTTTAAAACCATTATATTTTTAGTGATATTAGTATTTGGGTGAGGAGTAGTGAAATTTATCACTCCTTGTGTTATCCTACCCATACTAAGAGGTGATAAAAGTATATATGTTATCATTTTTCATTATTTTTTATCTATATTATATATTATTATAATGTCCCTAAGTATTTTATCAAATGGTCACAATAAATAAAATATCATAATACCGATACTTATAAAAAAATAAATGTCTATAATCTTGATTGTGGCTATAGTATTCAATTTTTATACAATATATCAAAGGGTCTCACTATAATTCCTCTACTCTCAGGGATTCTCCCATTTGGATCAATTCCAAAAATAATTAATATCAAACTAAAATGGTTCAATTTGTAATTTATTTCCCTTGATAATTGCAATGTTTTATTTTTTAAACTAAATTATATATTTTTTTCTAAATATTTAATAACATTTTGATGCGTGAATCATCTATATGGACTAGAAGAATTTATATATTTAATGGAAATTAATATAATTTTTAAAAATTTACGATTCATCATTATTTTTTGTCTCTTTTATTCAATGTGAATATGGAATTCTTACATGAAATTTATATCTATCAATATTATGGTGTAAATCTTATGGGAATGATAAGATTAAACATCAAAGTATTATGAAGGAAATTAATTCCTTTGAGAGAGAAGTCAACGTTTATGGTTTTATAAAATGTATTCCATTAAAAAACTCTAAATTAATATTGAAAAAACATTCCAAAAAATATAAAGGATAAAATAAGATATATAAAGAATATTTGAATTTATAGTGGAACCTGTTTCAATGATTGAATATATCATACCAAAAAAATAATAGATTCCTTATTTATCATGTTTTTTAATACTATATGTTACATGAGAGGTCTATGTGAGGCCATTGTGGACACAAAAGTTTTAAAGAGAATTATAAGAATGTTTCCACTAAATTTTAATAAAAATGTATCTATTATAGTGGATGAACAATTAAGTAGAATAACTCTAGATTATTTATAAAACATCTTCTTATATTATTGGATGAGGATGCATCATGATATAACCATATGTATAAAATAAAAACTGATTCATATTTATAAAAAATAATATATTTTTTAATAAAATAATAGTATTAAGAAGATGTTCAAATGATGAGTTACATTTCAATAAGTTTACAAAGAGGTAGAGGTGAATTCAATAGTGAGATACAAATTATTTGTTTTACGTGTGGAAATTTTATCTATATATAACTAAAATGATGAATGAAGTATAATAATAATGGTTAAGATGACATGTTAAATGATTTTTACCAATATATTACTAATTAAACATGAAAGAAAAAACAAATTTTCTAAGAAGGATGAAAAACTCAGTCAATGTGATAAAGAGGGTGTTAAAGGTCATTAATGTAAAATATATGTTTACCTTATTTCATTATCAATATTTGGTAATGGTATTACATAGAAGATTATATGAGAAAAATGGATTAAATATATTTAATACAAACAAGTGGCTATCATGGGTGATACAATAAATGAATTGATGGAAGTAATATTTCCCAAGAACAATGATAAATATTGTAATACATAAAATGTTAAATATCTATCATTTTAGGAAGCTCAAAATGAAATTTCATATTAATTTTTTTAAATAGTTTCCTATTGAGAGGATGGAATATAACAATGGTCAATTAAATAAACCAAACGAAACACATATTTTATGCTATATATAATAAATAATTGATAGAATAACATATTTAGAATGATTTAATAAAATTTATGAATTAAAACTCTACTAAAGAAATATGGTAAAAAATCATGATGATTTTTTTTCAATAATTCAAATAAAAAAAAGTAATATTTATTATTTAATGAATTAATGTTAATGGTAAACCAAATCTCAACAATACATTGTGAGAAAAAAAATAAAATCATAATTAATATTAAATGTGTAAATGTATTAAATTATAATTTATAATATTTTAGATCATATTTTGGTGGAATTTATATAGAGGAATATGAAATTATTATAATAAAATATCAAATATGTAGGTTAAATTATCAAAACCTAATTCAATAAATTTAAGGTATATCCTCAAATATATAACAAAATATAAAATATTGGGATGTTAATAAGAAAGTGAAAGCCTTAAAAATTAAATAAAATTACTAAGAAAATGAATGAAAAGACAAAACTTGAAGGTTATTTTGAACCCACTATCATTATGCTCAAAAAGTGAATTTAATGTGACATAATGACTATTATGAATGAGAATAGTATCCATAAAATAAAAAAATAGAGTTTTTGTTGAATCAGAAATTTATTAAACCTTAATGGTTGCTGACAGTAAAAAAAAATTCATATAAAAATTAACTAATAAATAAAAAGTATAAAGTGAACCATATGATATAAATTCCATAAAAAATTGAATAAATATTCTTAATTTTTTTATTCATTCCAATAAGAAACAAATAACATAATCAAATCAAAGATTAAATTAAATATGAATGTAAAAGGGGTTTCAAAGTTAAGGCTTAGTATAAAATGTATAATATAATAGAATAAAATACATGTGACTAAATTTCATAATGAATACCATAGAATATTAATAAATAGAGTCTATGATTATATTCATCCATTCAACACAATGCATAAAAACATATTCTGTTTTATTATTATTAAATTTATTTAAAACTATAATATCAGAGAATAAAATGAAATCTCACTATAATACTTAATAAAGGATGTATTTCTCTTACAAGGATAGTTTTATCAAATATAACCATATCAATAGGTTTAATGTCATTGAATTATATTAATGGAAATTTTTTCTCTATAATTTTAAAAGACACTATTAAATCCTAAAAGTTTCATGAAAGAGAGAAAAAGTAAAACATGAAATCAAATCATAGTATGGATGATGTTAGTATTCTATAAAAAAAAATATAAATGAATTTAAAAAAGGTATCTATAAAAAAACTAGTTTTATGTTGGAATATTTCATATATATGAAATGTAATAGATTATTCTATTAGATTAATTTAGTGGAATAATTTTTTCAATATAGTTTATGAACCATAGATAAATATAAATTTAAAGATAGAGGAAATGGGTTAGAGAAAGTTGGATGACCAGACACCTATCAATAAAGTGGATAACAGAAGAAACCCTATATATAAATGTATATCACTGAATATCATGATGATGAATATATAATAAGGGGGTATAATTAGAATCAAAATCATGACTGGGACCCACTAGTCCCCTCTTAATACAGTAGTGAAGACATGAATGATCTCTAAACCCCACATCTATTAGGCCACAAGTTAGCGACTATAACCATGATTAATGATCACACATATTGGGGAGGCATTAACCAAAAAATTACCAAGAAAAGATAGAAAATCCACTGGTAAAATTAAAAATATATATAAAAAATAATAATTTATGTAATGTAATATTAAGTAAAATAAAAAAGGAAACACTATGAGAGACCCCATTGATATTGACTCACTGAGACTAGAAAATATCAAACCACCTCTATGAACACGTAAGGCCCGACTCAACCATCAACTCACTCTGGTGGACTTGAAACATACACAAACACACAAAAACACACAAAAACACACAAAAACACACACATACACAAACTAATATATATATATATGGGTGATAATTTTGATATACTTAGTAGTATCCTCTTTAATACCTTTGATAAAAATATAAAATAGGCATATTATAGACCCAATGAGTAAACAGTGAAATCAAATCATTACTTAACTAGGTTAACTATATTCCCATACTTAAAAAGGTCCAGTCATTGAATATTTATTAAGGTGTTTAAGGTTATAAGAAAGAAAAAAAACTCATAGACCTATTATAAAATAATAAAAAGCCACACCACCTCCAAGGTATGACCAAATCCAAATTTATTCCACTATAATTTAATTTTATGAGGAACCACATTCTTGACTAAATTCTAAGTTGATAATGGCCTAAAATCCTAGCTTCATGGGTAATGGTGTTTTCCATTATTTATCTTAGCTCAAAGGACCCTTTATAATGGATTTAAGGACCCTTTTTCTAAGCCTAAATCCCCCTTGAATGCTCCTACATTGGCTCAGTCACCATGAATCACAATGAAGCGTGTAACTATAGAGACCCATATAAAAATGACTTTATTTTGTATCCTCTATATGATTTTAAACATTTAAATGTCATACCTAATAATAACATAAGGACCTATAGGTTCATTATATTTGGATAATAGTAAAAAAATCATTATATATTACAATACTTCATATAATTTCTTCTTAAAGGCACTCTACTAGACCATCTTCTTGACATCTCATTAGTAATACTTATCCTCATAACTTGGGGAACTAAATAAATAAATAAATCTATGATCTCAAATGATCATTATGGGGTGAATAAACATTTAATCAAGGACAATTTCATAAGAATAAGTAAAAACATGATCATAAGATAAATATCATAACATCACGAGTGATAAAAATAAAACACAAGTGAGCCTAAAAGTGCATATTATAAGAACTTAAATCCACAAAAAGATCAACATGGTAACATAATAGCAATAACATAGCTTATAAAAAATTAATGCATGAATCATGAGAGAATAAGATCATAATGAATAACTTCCTTTATCTGTGTAAAATCAATATTATAGGAAATCATTACTTTCATGAGACAAACTATCATAGCATAAAATAATAATTAATAATATCTTTCAAATATGGATCCTACATTAGTACAATTAAGTATTACTTTCCTGAACAATATTTGTTTTTACCTTTTAAAAAATTTATCATCATTTTTAACCACTCGATAATTAATGTGTGAATGAATATTCATTTTTTATATTTATAGATAATAGTTTTCTATTTGTTTAATACTTAAAATAAGATAAATTAACTTTTAAATAAAACATATATAATAAAATAATTTTTATCGAAAAAATATTTCTGTTTAACTAAGATTTATTAGACACATATTTTTATCATTTATTAATAATTTCTTAGATATAATAATTATTTTTATTAATTATTACTTAAATTTTATCAATAAAGTTAATTGATTTTATTTTTCAAAAGCATTAAATTTGACAAAAAATCATAATTCAGAAAAATAGTTCAAATTTTCTTCTTTAGATCTATTTGTATTTTCTTAAGTTAATGTTAAATGTTTTATTTTTTAAAGTCATTTTTTTATAAATATAATTCAACTATCTACTAATTGATTTCATTTTGAGTTTTAGTAAATAAATATGAACTTTATTTTGGTGTTCCGTGCATCATAAGATATCAAACATATCAACTTTATTTTAAAAGAAAATATATTCTCAAATATTGGGGTGTTACATGATCCGCACCCTCAAGAAAACCCTTCATCTTTATATCCTAAGAATTTTTATTCAAATAGGACCACTAGGTCAACATCATCACCATGGTCCTCTCTCACAAAAGTGAAGAGTGTGGGGCCACCATCATTGATCAAATGTGAGAAATATATCTCTTTATACATGTAAGAATCATTACACAATATCTAGTTTATCATGATCCTCCTTAATTATCCAAACAAAAACTCAACCACCACATGAATCAACAAAATTATACTACCATACTACTATGATTTCATCAAAATCCATGACACAAACTTTAAAAAGGTCAATGCTACCCCATGAATCTAGATCAAATACAGTGATAGTTTACTACAAATCTCACAATATCATGGAAATGATATGAAATTTAATCAAAAAAAATATAGACTCTACCAATAACTGATATGAGGATGGATTCAGTTCCATTGATTCATAAACACCATAAGGGTGCTCATAATTCCACTAAAAAATCTTAGAATGACATCTCTAAAGTTCACATTGATGAATTCATCTGTTTCATGTAGAGAAACAACCTTGGGTCACCCTTCGGAAGTTGTTATGAATTCATTCACATTCACTAGAATTTAATTAATATCCATGCACATAGTGCACAATCCATACATACAATCTGATGGGAACTAGACTAAAAATTCTATAGGGTAGGATCCACTCACCTCTCCATAGGGGATCCTTGTCATTATTTGGGTTTGACCCTACCTCACCCACTCAACTACACATCATCACATATTAATATAATTAATACCATAATCCATACCAAGATATGCACTACTGGATCACATCTCTTTCATGAAGGAGTATCATGAATGATCCATTTATCCAAAAAGTATTAAATAACTTTTTAAATATAGGTTAGTGAGAGATTGTCATCATGAGAGGAATTTATCTAGATAACAGACGGTCAGGAAAAGGGTCCCATATATATCTCTAGATCATTAAGATTTAATGTAGATAGAATAAATCATTACAATTTAATCTATTTTTGAGTTCCTAGGAAATATGAAAAAAACATACACTGAACTATATTTAGTGACATATTACCATAGTATTCCATCCTTTGTACCTTACAATTAGGATTACTATTATCACCCCATGTGTAACAAGAACTAACAACCAGTGTGGATGATGGGAGGAGATTGTAGAATCATCCATATCTATCTACTCCTGCATCTTCCAATTCCAAACTAAACCCATCCCTACTAGTAACTTCACTTCAAATAGGAAATATTCAACTCTAATCTTATTCTTAATGAGTAGACCCATCTACCCCACCTCTCTATATTTATTTAGGTGAATTTATAACCTTATTCTAGATCTATGGTGTATCCTTATTAAGGACACTCAATTGAAAATTATCACTCAAATTCTATGGTATATATTAAATCATGTGAAAATAAAATGGAAACTAAATAACTCTTCTTGTTTATTATTTTCCTGAATGATGGAGCTCAAAAAAAAAATATCATGAAAACATGACCACAAAATCTACTTGATATTTACAGGTCTCTATGAATACTTAAACAAGGTTATGCTACCCAATAGAGGTTTCATCACCCTCAAATAATACTCTATATTATGAAAGAGATCAAACTTCAGCCATAGTATATTATATCTATTGTGATTTTGAAAAAACATTATTCATTAATAGCTCACTATGTCATACAGGGATCTCAATATAATAATTTTCATATAGTACATTAAACTATATACTAGATGGAAACATAAGTCTCAAACTCTACCCAAATCTATCTCACCCAAGGACTAGGATATCCTTACAAAACATTGAGGTCATTGATGTTGAATAAATTATGTATTATGAACCTATAGGTAATCCCATCTAGTATAGAGGAAACTACCATCCAATCTATTATAAATATCAACATAAAGAATAAATTATTGAGGAACTACATTAGATCATGAGGTAAGAATTTATCTCAATAGAGCATTGGAAATCAATTCCTCATCACTCTCTAACTAGAGGAAAAAGACCCAACTATAGGCATGTAATCCTCAAAACCTCACCTATGAAAATATTCTTATTATCAGTGGGTATCAACCTTTATTTAGTTGGGTGGAACCATAAGGATTTGATCCTATCTAGATGATATGACATGAAGGAACATGTAAGATCATAATTATCCACATGATGATACATGTAACAACATACCTATACCCTAAAATGATTTATTATAGATTTGGTTGATTAATAGGTTTTCATAGTCCTAAAAAAATGTTAAATTTTTCATCGCACCTTTGTTGGGATATATTGTCAGATAACCAAAATCCCGATCCCACTAACATCATTCCCATGTATTCCTAAACAATTACTAACATGACTACTAACTCCAAACTTTATCCTAGGAAAAAACCCCACCTAATATGACTCTAATATGACCCATCCCACTAGGGACCTTCTTGGTCTGGTAGTAAGCCATTCATGCCACTAAAATTCCAAATATAGCAGGTTATAGGATGGTAACATGCACCAAATAGGAATATCACAAAATATGGGAGGACTTAGCTTATATAAACCTGTAAGATACAAATATCCCTAACCCATGACAAAATTAAGAACACCATAATAATATAAATAAATTTATAAACTATGGAAAAACATGCATGAGATAATAAAATATAAGTAAAACAACACATAGGGTAATAAAATGGAACCATAAACCAAATAAGTCTCTAAATCCATAGATAAAATACACTAGAAATATCATCCTCACTGTGTGTACTTCTAGAATGATCTTTAGTGGTAGTAATCACCACCACCGTCCTGAACCACCATGATCCATCATACATTTCCATGCATCACCAACCATTAGCTTTGAATAGGACACAATAGATCCACGTCTGTGATGACCAAATTTGAACTTGGGTGTCATCTACATAGACACAACACATGTGGGAATAAATACCATAAATGGGTGATTATATATATACTATGTATGATTCCATAATAAAAAAATTGAAAGATGAGAAATAAAACATCCCAAACTCCAGTATTGGAACATAGTCCAATCAAGAAAGGGAATAATTATCCATAAATTATCTTTAATTAGAACTATTAAGAACATAATGAAAAGTAAAATATCTAATATTCAAACCATAAATTTCTTAACTTCATAAGTAACTAGGGATTATAAGAGTAAAAAAGGTTGAAATTGTTTGAATATGATGTAATTCCATAGGTTATATCTTGAAGGAAACCAAGGGGGTTCCTAAGGAGTCACAATTCTAATAGAAATTGATCAGATGTACTTTTCAAACCACCAAAACTCTACCAAAATATATAAAGTATATCTTACACATAATTTAAGAAATAACATAATTTTAGGGAGTATTACTACTTTATTACATCAATATCAAACAAATTATTAGGTATTTGAACCACCAATGCTATGAAAATTACATAACCACGCATGAATTGTGGTATAGGTTCCCATGGAACATGTTGGTGGTGGAATACTAACTTGAGTAGTGGATAACTCCTTGTTTGAGATCTATAGAATGAGGTAATACAAAATCCATGAATAAAGTATCCCATTTCACAATAGGTGGTGGGAATATTGACTCTACCTCTAAACCATCCCTTAGATAGAGGATCTCACATCCTAATTATGCAAGCAGGAAGACTGACTATAACTGTAGGGTGAGAATGATCTGATCATTATGAATTAACTGAGTCATGGGACCTACAATTATAAAAACCATATATTACAATATCAATTTTCAAATAGACTTTAATATCCAAACATACCATTCCATTTTTATCTATGAGGAAAAATATATAGGATACTCTATTTATTTTCCCAAATTAAGGACTCTATGATTATTTAACTAAAAACACCCTTATAGAGAGAGAGAGAGAGAGAGAGACTTGGTGGTCCCTAGAAACACTATGTATCATGTAGGGGTTGGGTAACTGCACCCACTTGGCATGTGGTTTCCCTAGAGTGGGGAATAGTGAAAGAACATGACACCAACATGCACTATGTGTCCCTACATGCATGCCACCTGACCTTGGGTTGGGTCGGGGTGGACCCAACCTTGTCTGAAAGGAGAGACATGAACCTTCATACATCCTTCTATGTAATATATGAAAAACTATCCAATAACATTGATATTATATGTTTAGGAGGGAGGAGTGCTGTTCAACCTACCCCTGTATCCCATATCATGCTTGTGGTGCCACAGTTTTCACTGTTACAACATGCTCCAATCGTACTGCTTTCAGGTGGACCAATAAAAATAATTGCGACTCATTAACTTTTATTTAACTTCTTACATTTCATGGTCAACCATATCATTCCAAGATAACTGTAGAACAATCTCGGCTTCCACATGCTGCACCAGCAGTATGTTGTGGCTAGCCTCCAGCATCACCATATTTACCTTATCGGGCACTTCAATGCCGCACCACACTTGTTTAGAATTCTCGTAGCCTCTATCCACCTTAAATTATTCTAAGAACCAAGATGTTAGAACCACCCCCATTACAACCTTGACACTACCATCATCCAATGCTATGTAAGTTTCCAGTTAGAGATAAATAGATAGAGAGGAGAGAGAATAATAAAATGATGCTTTTGAAAAAAATTAGTCACCATCCTCATGTCCCTATTGATTTCATTATAGATCAATGCTAACACAATAATTTTTTGGGGTTTAAACCTCCATCAAACCAAGGTATGAGTTTTGAAAATAAATTAAAAATAATAAACATGAAGACTTTCCATGATGAATGTAATGAACCAGGGTTCTAATCACAAAATCAATAAATAAATCATAAATAATGGAGCATAAAAATCACGATTCCCTACCATAAAAATGTATAATTTTTTTATAGTGATCATTTACATCCTAGTGTTCATTGGTAGTTTTGATAATTTATTCTTGGATCTCACACTTTTACTAATTCCTCTGATTCCTGTCCAATGATTCCACTGTCCATTGATTCCACTTTAATAATAGGTTTTATGTGACCAACACTAGGATTGCATAATTTAATTTTTAAATAGAAGAAAAATATTGGATAATGGATTTAATTAACTATAAATTTAATAATAAAATAATATAATAATTTTCCTTTCTATTAAAATTTGTCCACCTATGATGGCCATTCCCTAGAGACTCTGATGCAAACAAAATTTACCCTTCCCTAGGGTAAAACCCACGTTTTGGTTGTAAATTTGGTCTTAGTTTTTTCATTTGAGCCTCTATCATGAATAAAAATCATGATTACAATGAAGACATGTGCATGTAATAAAAATAAATTATTTTATTTAAAATATTATTATCAATCCCCCACCACAGTCTTATTTTCACATTGGATCAGACAAGAGGTAAACATCACATCTCGGAGTCAACTGAACCATCAGGTAATTTCTCAAACATCTTATAAAAGGTAAAAATAAAAAATTTATATATTAAAAGGTCTCATCAATATGAATCTAAAAATTGGGAAACTTCATAACTAGGAAAAATCTGACTCACTACTATAAAAATTTAATGTTTGGTATGTACCATTTTTTATCCTTATAAGTAATCAATATTATCTATCACATCACTTATGAAGGTAACCACTAACCACTAAAAATGATGTTAAATGTGTTTCATTATGTGATTTTATATAACACTCCCCCAACTCTATCATTTTACTTTAAAAATTGAAAAATTGATTTTACACTCCCTTGAATATCCTTACATAAATAATTTAGGTCTTCAAAAGCCTCAATTAGAAAAAATAATTATTCACATCAACCTAATATGAATAAGAATATTTTTATTATTATTTTATAATATTTATTCCTCATTAATAATAATAAATAAATGGTTTAAAAAAAATTAAATATTAAAGGAGTTATGAGATGAAATCAATAGGATGATAGGTTCTAAAATTCAAATTCGATCATAAAATTGTTTAGGTTATAAAATTATATAAAATGTATAACTATAAAAAACCTATATTATAAAATTTTATACCAAGAAACTGATAATTTGGGACATGTGGATATAAATTCCTTATGAAAATTACAAATTTTTTAATCTAAAGAGTTATTGTATTTCTATAAATTATGTGTTTTTTATATAATAATAAAAAAACATGTTTGTGTTAAAATGATCTTATTTATAAACTATTTCTAATACATAAGTTTCAGAGCACAAAAATATTGATTGGTATAAATTTATTTTATTATAAATGACTGAGATGAACTAATTATAACTTAAGGTAATTGGATAGTGGATGTTTATTACACATAATTGGTGACTACACAGTGTTCAAAAAACATTTTTAATATATAAAATGGTCATTCTAAAATTGGAAATAATTATCAGGTAAATGTTATTATTAATGGTTAAGTAGGTAATTGTAACATTAATATTGTTTCAATTGTATTATATTATTATGGATTAAATAAAATATTTCATAGTATTATCTAATTATGGGATGAAAATTTTCTTTCAATTATTGAAAATAATTGTTTTAAATAACTTATTTACAAAATTTATTGTTTTCTCAAGAAAATAGTAGTGATTTTTTTTTCAACCATTAATTTAAATTTTATGGAAATGTTAAATGATTTGAAATATTTTTAAAAGTATTATTATATTTAATGTAATAGATAGAGTCATTTGTTTGTGATGTAAATTATAATTTTACATAGAAGAAAATCTATTTGTTTCCTTCAAAAGATGTATTTTACAAATGATAGGATATTTTATTATTTACTAAATATAATTTAAATAAATCTTTCTTATTTCATATAAATATTTTTATGAATCTTAACCATTATAATTTTGTAAGAACCCAGATCTTTGTTTCAGGTTTGTTTTTCCTTTTCTGGTCATTTTTGAAAAAAAGAGAAAAATTTGGAAATTTTCTAAGTACACACCATGTAATTTATAAGTACATGCCATGTACTTTGATGCAGCGCCAGGCCGTGTGCTGGCCGTGTCCGGGCCACACACACGGTGTGTAGGGGCGATGTGGAGGCCACTTAAAGTAGAGTACGGAAAGGCCAAGTACACACCGTGTACCCCAGAAGTACACGCTGTGTACTTTCTTTATTTTTTTTTCATTAAACAGACCGGGGTCATGCATGAAGGACAGAACTCACTTCTTCATCAGGTTCTTCATCCGAGAGAACCCTTACGGCTGCAGAAATTCTCTGAGCTCCTGAGCCTCCGTCCTTTCTCTGAATCGACCACTGTTGATTGCGTTGGAACCGCAGTGGTAATCCCTTCCTTCTCTTAGAGCTTTATTTTCCAATTCCTCCTCTTTCTCAAGATATCATGGGTTGAGAATTTTGTGCATTTTTGTAGATCTACGCCATTCTAAGGAGAATAAATCCTCGTGGTTGAAGTATATCGATCTCCTAGTATCGAGGTAGGTGTTTTGTGCCTTTCTGTAGGAATTATTTGAATATTTTTGTGCAATTCCACCAATTCCCTTGAACGAGGTATTGTATGTTTCCTATTTTTTGCATTGTTGTTTTCCTACTTTTCTTGATTGCTTGAGTAGAGGTCAATGTTTGTGAATAGGGTAATTTTTACTGTGCTCTGGATGTTTTTCCATGCATTTTTTTCTTGTTAGGAATTTTTTTAGTTGCCATGCCTAGTTGTAGGATAGTGGAACTATTTTACTGTTATGATGTTGTGCCTTAGAATGATAGCCAAGTAGTTCTTGAGGTTTACTTGGGGCGATACGTGTGCTATGCATGTTTGTTTTACACAGGGCTGTGAGAACCTAGTGTAGTGGACTATAGGGAGAATGGACATAAGGGATTCTCCAGAGTGTCTTATTAATTCTATGCGAGACCAAATGGGAAATTGACAATGAGTGCTTCCTCAGAGAGTATGTAGTTCCTCAACGCAGTCCACAAGGGGAATGAGACGTTGAGTGCTTCCCCAGAGAGCCTTTAGTAAGATACGAGACTATAGGGGGAATTGACGGTGAGTGCTTCCTTAGAGAGTCTATTTTTTGAGCTGGACCAGAGGGGTGAGACTGTGTGTGCCTCCTAGAGGGTTGCTAGTTCTTGTAGGTTGAACCATAAGGGTTAGGCTGTGAGAACAACCCAGGGGGTTACCTATTGTTCTACTTATTGATTGGCTGTTACTTGTGCACTTTATATGCTAGACACTGTGGATTGTAGCTGGTGTGTGCTTTCCTATTTACTGCTTTCTGTACTATTACTTGCCATGTATTCACTAATTTTTAGGCACAGATCTTTGGGTGGTTTCCTACTGGGACCTTATCTCACACCCTGTTTGGGCCATGCTTTTGGGCCCAAGAAGACTATATTGTTGTAGGTATAGATAAGGGGAAACACCCTTCTACTTCAGGTACTTGACTTGCTGTGGAGCTGGAGGGAATGGGACCAAGCTATGGCTTGTGATGCTAAAGTGTTTACCTTTTTCCTTTTTTACTTTGGTTTAGTATTGTATTCAACATTGTGACTTGTTTGGATGCTTTCCTAGACACATGTACCATGCATCATTTTATATATATGTGTGTGTGCTCCAATTGTTTACTGTTAGTTTTCCGCTGTTTATCGTTTACTCTTGTATGGATGGTTACTGTTTCTATTGTTGTCTATTTTTTTTCTTCCACTGTGTACTCTGCCAATGAGGGAATAGTTTCCCCACTATTACACCCAAGGCCCTCTCTGCTAGTCGGAAGCCTCTGGAATTTGGGGAAATGCGCTTGAGGCCATGTGACCAACTGGGTACGAGGCGCCTCTGGGTGGTTTCCGGAACCGGGATGTTACAAAGTGGTATTAGAGGGGTTTATTTTCTCTTGATTTATTTTTTGGAGCCTTAGGCAGGGATAGGAAGAATTCGGTACTTGGTGTTAAGATGTGATCAGGAGTAGCTAACCCATGTACAGGGAAAATCCAATCTACCTCACTTATTACAGTTTCTGGTTTTTCTATGTTACAGTTGTTCTGATTTCACCTAGAGTGATTCACATGCTTTGTGTTGTTATTGTTGTTGATATTGTGGTTCTATTTCTGTCGCAACCTGATGAGATGAGGGCATTCCATCTTATGCATCATATAGGCACTTGTTAGAAATCACATTCCATGCATTATTTCCATGCCATCTAGGGTGCATTAGCAATTGCATGTTGTTGTGATAGGCATTGTGTATATTATGCATGCTGTTGTGATAGATTCTTTGATAGAATCCCTACAGTTTGATAGAGAGGTTGTTTGTATTGTACCTCGCTTAAATGAACACCAAATTTTGGTTCATGAGGTGTTATGGTCCCTCATGAATCGGAACTTGGTGGATCATTGACTTTTTTCCCTTATATATGATATGTAGTAGATGCCAATCTTTGATTCACGGGGAGTATGGGCCCCCACGGATTGGAATTTGGCACCTTTATGCTTGTTTTTAAGTGTTTTCTAGGCTTCAGTGCAGTTTCAGAGCTACTTCCTGGAAAAAACCCAGAATACACGGCGTGTACTTTATATATACATGCCATGTAGTTTTTAAACCGTGTCACTGACTGTGTGAGCAGAAACACAGGTTGTGAAAAATCTCCAGGGACACGCTGTATACGGTAGGTACACACCGTGTAGTAGTGATCTGTGTACCCAGCTGTGTCACTAACAGCACGGGTTAGGGAAGCTCATGTAATACATGCCGTGTTTTGTATAAACACACTGTGTAGCCTTGTTCTAGGTACCCGGCCGTGTCATGAACAACATGCGATGGTGTTATCTCCTTCTATACACGCCCTGTTTGTTCAGAACACGCCGTGTAAGGGTCATCCGTGTACCCGGCCGTGTCTCCAACAACACGGGTCAGGAAAAATCTTCAAGTACACACTGTGTTTGTTTGGAACACGCCGTGTAGTCTCAGTTTAAGATGACCGTGCGGGTTGGCCATGTAAGGAGACTCGGGCAGGGGAATATAGTTAAGTACACACCGTGTAGAGTTTATACATGCCATGTAGTCATGTTTTGTAAAAATTGAGTGTTTCCTTCTCCTGTTTCCATTTTGTACTCCTTTGTTCTCTGTCCTTGATATTCCTGATCTAAGGTATGCTCTTGATCTTTCAGAGCCATGCCTCCGAGACGTCCTCTGGTTGTATGTCAGTTATAGGATAGTGATCAGATGCCAGATATGGCTGATCAGGGACTTCGTGATGATCCTCCAGTCGTACCAGCCTTGGAACCGGCTGTCATACCAGTTGCAAGAGTTGATGCACAGTTTAGGAAAGACTTTATGAGGATGATGTAGACATTTCAGGGAGCATCGCCTCCTGCCACGACTATGGAAGACTTGACGTGGGTTTTCCAGCAGCAGCATTCTCCTACTTTCTCAGGGGAAGGAGGACCAAAGGCTGGAGGTTCATGGATGGAAGCCATGCTGACTATCTTTGAGCATCTGGAAATGCCTCTAGAGTCTCGGGTCAAGCTCGCTATGTATATGCTACGAGAATCCACCAAGAGGTGGTGGGACGTGATCTCACAGGTGGGTCATCAGTAGGTTATGGCTTGAGAGGAGTTCTAGCGCGTGTTTTATGACTACTTCTACCCGGAGACCCTGAGGGCCGATCGAGCCTGGGAGTTCATGAGTCTAGAGCTGGGTACTCTTTCTATTATGGCGTATTCCTCTCGTTTCACTAAGCTTCAGCATTTCAAACCCCTCTAGGGTGTAGATGTGATGTTCTTAGCAAGGAAGTTTGAGGATGGTCTCAGGAGGGAGATCCGCTCGCAGGGTAATATCTTCCAGTTGACTTCCATCACTTCCATCGTCAACCAGACACTGATTGTAGAGCGCAATCTAAGAGACTCCGGAGCTGCGAGCCAGGGCGGTTCTTCTTCCAGAGCTAGTATTCTTCCAGTTGACAGCAAGAAGCACTGTAGGGAGTCTACGCACGATGATCCGAGGAGGCGAGATACATCTTCACGTAGCCAGGTATTATGCTACCAGTGTGGAAGGGCAGAGCACACAAGGCCGTAGTTCCAGAGAGACCCAGTGGAGTGCCGATCTTGCAGCAAGATGAGTCACCTTCAGCGTTTCTTCCAGGTTTTCTCACCAGTAGCTGGTGACGGGGGTTCTTCCATGACTCCTCGTTCAAGAGAAGCACCACCAGTTTCTCACCAGTTGGGGAACTGGAGTTCTTCCGGACGTTCGGGCCAAGGTGGAGGTCGTGACCATGGTGGTCAGTCACCAGTATTTCAGCGTCAGCAGAGAGGATAAGCTCAGAGTGGTTATGTAGGGTCACAGGGCTGCGGGGTAGGCCAGGATTTTGCAGTAAAGCAGACCTATCAGGAGCAGGATCCCGGACCTTCTAGAGTTCTAGGTACGATCTTAGTAGCCTCAATTTTATCTTCATCTCTTTTAGATACTGGTGCTACACATAAATTTATCTCTGTTGCTGTTCTGGAGAGCCTTGAGCTCTGTATCTTTTCTTTTGTCGACTTGTTGACACTAGACACACCTTTGGGGATGAGGACATCTAGTGTACATCAGTGCAGAGAGTTCCCTCTCGAGGTTGCAGGGTATCATTTCTTATGGTATCTCTATGTCCTAGAGATGACAGGCTATGATGTCATTCTCGGTATGGAATAGCTGGTTCCCTTCCAGGAAGTTGTAGACTATTATCTCCGCAGGGTGAGTTTCATTTCACCAGAGGGTGAATCTTTTCTTCATAGAGGCGAATGGGATGTTCAGGCGAGTCGAGCAGGACTCAAGCATCATGGGCTAGGAAGGGTTACGACCTATATTTCTAGTCTTTATCTGGATGATCAGGGGACTTCATAGTTGGACTTTACTCCAGTGGTGGATCTTTTCAGAGATGTCTTTCCAGAGGATTTTTCAGGTTTTCCTCTGGAGCGTGAGGTAGACTTCTCTATTGGGCTCATCCCAGGAGCGACACCAGTGTCCATTCCTCTCTATAGGATGGCGACACCTGAGTTACAGGAGCTCAAGAAGAAGTTGGAGGAGTTGCAGGAAAAGGGTTTCATCCAACCTAGTACTTCTCCTTGGGGTTCTCCTGTCCTGTTTGTGAAGAAGGCAGACAGTACCCTTAGGCTCTGTGTGGATTATCGGAAGCTGAACCAGTTTATGGTCAAGAACCGATATCCCTTACTGAGGATTGATGATATTTTTGATCATCTTCGAGGAGTCCAGGTGTTCTCAAAGATTTATTTGAGGTCCGATTATCATCAGTTGTGTGTTATACCATCAGATATACCTCTGAAAGCCTTCAGAAGCAGGTATGGTCTCTACGAGTATACGGTTATGCCGTTCGGTCTCACGAATGCACCAGTAGTTTTCATGGCACTGATGAACCAAGTGTTCCATCCTTACCTGGATTCCTTTTTTTGTGGTCTTTGTGGATGATATATTGGTGTAGTCTCACAATCAACACGACCATGCTACCCATCTTGAGATCATTCTGAGTACACTGAGAGAACGTTGATTTTATGCTAAACTCTCGAAGTGCCACTTTTGGATGGATCAGATTCACTTCTTGGGTCACGTCATCTCAGAGGTAGAAGTATTTGTGGACCTAGAAAAAGTGAGATCTATAGTTTCCTGGGAGCATCCGAAGAACGTTTTTGAGGTACGGAGTTTCCTAGGGCTAGCTGGATACTACAGACGCTTCATTCAGGACTTTTCACGCCTTGCAACACCATTGAATGGTCTGACCAAAAAGGAGGAGAAGTTCTTGTGGTCAGATTCTTGTGAGTTAGCCTTTCAGGAGCTGAAGGTAAGGTTGATATCAGCACCGATACTAGTCTTTCCAAATCCAGGCAAGAGCTATACTGTTTATTATGATGCTTCAGGTATCGGGCTGGGCGCTGTACTTATGCAGGGAGATGGAGTCATTGCGTACGGGTCTCGGTAGTTGAGGCCACATGAGAAGAACTACCCGACACATGATCTGGAGTTGGCAACTGTTGTTCATGCCTTGCGCTGTTAGAGACATTACCTTATGGGAGATCACTTTGTGGTTTTCACTGACCACAAGAGTCTCAAGTACATCTTTACTCAACGTGATTTGAATCTGAGATAGCGCAGGTGGGTCGAGTATCTTCAGTCTTTTAATTTTGAGCTTGCTTATATGTCGGGAAAGGGCAATGCAGTGGCAGATGCTTTGAGAATAGGAACTCATATTCAGGCAGTTCAGGAGGCCAGCAGTGAGTGGAATATTATGTCTATGTTCTCTGAGATGCATTTGGAGGTGCACAACAGACAGGGACATAATTTCCTATCTTCTGTAGCTGTTACCTGTAAACTTCTTTATCAGGTACGGATGAGGCAGCTGTTAGACTCAAAAGGCTTAGTCCTATAAGAGAGTGTGTCAGGAGAGGACCCTCTTCCTGGATGGACAGTGGGAGAGGATGAGATCTTGCGTTTCCTGGGATGCGTATGGGTGCCAGCAGACATACGCAAGGAGCTGATGCGGGATTTTCATTCCTCAGTTTGGGCAGTTCATCCTGTCATCACCAAGATGTATCATGATCTTCATTACCAGTACTGGTGGCCTGGTATGAAGAGAGATGTTGCTGGTTTCTTCTTGAGGTGTTCTACTTGTCAGCAGGTGAAGGGAGAGCATCAACGACCAGCAGGCCTTTTACATCAGTTAACCATTCTGGAGTAGAAGTAGAATGATGTTGCAATGGACTTCATGACCAGATTGCTGAGGTCGCCTCAAGGGAATGATGCTGTTTGGGTTGTCGTCGACAGGCTTATGAAGGTTTCTCACCTCTTACCAATCAGGAGACCTTCAGTATTGATAATCTGGGATGAATATACATTAGAGAGATTGTACGTCTTCTTGGAGTTCCACACTATATTGTTTCTGATAGGGATACGCGCTTTACTTCTCAGTTCTAGCAGGGGCTTCAGAGGGATTTGGGTACACATGTACTTTTGAGTACTACATACCATCCCCAGACAGATGGCCAGTCCGAACGTACAATCCAGGTGCTTGAGGATATGCTTTGAGATTGCATTCTAGACTTTGGTGGTTCTTGGGAGAAGCATATCCCTCTTGTAGAGTTCGCATAAAACAATAGTTTTTAGGTGACTATTCAGATGACACATTACAAGGATTTGTACGGTAGGCCATGCCGATCACCTTTATGTTGGTTGGAGGCAGGAGAGGTAGCTTTAATGGGACCTCATCTTGTTCAGGAGACCTCAAAGCAGATAGATTTAATTCAGAAGAGGATGGCTACATCACAATCTTGACAGAAGTCTTATGCTGATCAGCAGAGACGACCTCTGGAGTTCAAGGTCGGGGATCAGGTTTTCCTGCATGTTGCACCAAGGTTGGGACACAAGAGGATTCAGAGACATGATAATCTTTCACTACGGTACGTCGGTCCATTTGAGGTATTGGAGAGAGTTGGGCCGGTTGCCTATCAGTTGCAGTTACCTCAGAGGTATCGGGCCATGCACGACTTCTTCCACGTCTCTCAGCTCCGATGTTACTTTTCAGACCCGTCTCATGTCTTTCATCCCGAGGAGGTTGAGCTCAAAGCGGATGCATCATTTGAGGAGCATCCTATTCGGATTGTCAATCGTAGTATGAAGGTTCTCCGTGGGCGGTCTGTTCCTCTAGTATGGGTGCTATGGCAGCACGAGTGAGTATAGGACGAGACCTGGGAGAGGGAGGCCGATGTACGATTGCCGTGGCCGAAGTTGTTCGGGTTTTCTTCTTCTACGCCTTGTTAGGGAAATTCGGGGACAAATTTCTTTAAGGGGGAAGTTTGTAAGAACCCGGACCTTCATTTCAGGTATGTTTTTCCTTTTCTGGTCATTTTTGAAAAAAAGAGGAAAATCTGGAAATTTTCTAAGTACACGCCGTGTACTTTGATGCAGTGCCAGGCTGTGTGCTGGCCGTGTCCGGACCACAGACACGGTGTGTAGGGGTGATGTGGAGGCCTCTTAAAGCGGAGTATAGAAAGGCCAAGTACACCCTGTGTACCCCAGAAGTACACACCGTGTACTTTTTTTTTTCATTAAACGGCCTGAGGTCGCGCCTGATGGATAGAACTCACTTCTTCTTCAGGTTCTTCATCTGAGAGAACCTGTACGGCTACGGAACTTCTCCGATCCCCCGAGCCTCCGTCCGTTCTCTGAATCGACCACCGTCAATTGCATTAGAATCACAGTGGTAATACCTTCCTTCTCCTAGAGCTTTGTTTTCCAATTCCTCCTCTTTCTAAAGATATCGTGGGTTGAGAGTTTTGTTCATTTTCATAGATCTACTCCGTTCTAAGGAGAATCAACCTTGTGGTTCAAGTATATCAATCTCCTAGGATCGAGGTAGGTGGTTTGTGCATTTCTATAGGAAGTCTTTGAAGATTTTTGTGCAATTACACAAATTCCCTTGAATGTGGTATTGTATGTTTCCTATTTTTCCCCCTGTTGTTTGCCTACTTTTCTTGATTGCTTGAGTAGAGGTCAATTATTGTGAATAGGGTAATTTTTACTGTTCTCTGGATGTTTTTCCATGCATGTTTTTCCTATTAGGCATTTTTCCAGTTGCCATGCCTAGTTGTAGGATAGTGGAACTGTTGTACTATTATGCTGTTGTGCCTTAGAATGATATCCAAGTAGTTCTTGAGGTTTACTTGGGGTGATACGCATGCTATTCATGTTTGTTTTACACAGGGCTGTGAGAACCTAGTGTAGTGGACCATAAGGAGAATGGAAGTAAGGGCTTCTACAGAGTGTCTTATTAATTCGATGCGAGACCAAAGGGGGTATTGATGATGAGTGATTCCTCAGAGAGTCTGTAGTTCCTCGATGGGGGCCACAGGGGGAATGAGACGTTGAGTTCTTCCCCAGAGATCCTTTAGTATGATACGAGACTATAGGGGGAATTAACAGTGAGTGCTTCCTCAGAGAGTCTATTTCTTCAGATGGACCAGAGGGGTGAGACTGTGTGTGCCTCCCAGAGGGTTGCTAGTTCTTGTAGGTTGAACCATAAGGGTTAGGCTGTGAGAACTACCTAGGGGGTTACCTATTGTTCTACTTTTTGATTGGTTGTTACTTGTGTACTTTATATGCTAGAAACTGTAGATTGTAGCTGCTGTGTGCTTTCCTGTTTACTGCTTTCTGTACTATTGCTTTCTATGTATTCACTGACTGTTAGACATAGATCTTTGGGTGGTTTCCTACTGGGACCTTATCTCACACCCTGTTTGGGCCATGATTTTGGGCCCAAGAAGACTATATTATTGCCAGTATAGATAAGGTCAAGCACACTTCTACTTCAGGTACTTGACTTACTGTGGAGCTGGAGGACATGGGACAAAGCTATGGCTTGCGATGCTGAGGATTTTGCCTGTTTTATTTTTCACTTTGGTTTAGTATTGTATTCAACATTGTGACTTGTTTGGATGCTTTCCTAGACACATGTATCATGCATAATTTTATATATATATGTGTGTGTGCTCCAGTTGATTAATATTAGTTTTACGCTATTTATCATTTACTCTTTTATGGTTGGTTACGGTTTCTGCTGTTGTCTATTTGTTTTTCTTCCACTGTGTACTTTGCCAATGAGGGCATAGTTTCCCCACTATCACACCCAAGACCCTCACTGCTAGTCGATAACCTCTAGCATTTGGGGAAATGTTCTTGAGGCCATGTGACCAACCGGGTATGGGGCGCCTCTGGGTGGCTTCCAAAACCGGGACGTTATAAATTTATTCAAACTATTTTTTTTGATAAATCACAAGTTTCTAAACATGGTGAAAATTAGTACTCTTGTGTGAATGTAATTGATCAATCACTATTTTCATATGTATATTTTCTCAATCCCAAGAGTGACTCAAATTATAATTTTTTATGTTCTCAATGGTACTAAATGACTAAATTTTTTTCACTATTAATACATTGAGAAGTGAACATGGTGTTATGTCTGTAAATAATTAATTTGATTATTTTATCTCTCATAATTGGTATGTCAATAACATCACATAGTCATGAACACATTAAAAAACTAGAGTGTTGAGAGGATGAATATAAATCTCCAAGAGATAACATAGAATAATATATAAGTTGAAAATACCCACTTATTTTTGTGTATCATCTAGAAAATAACTTTTTACATTATAAATAAAATGATAAATTATCCTTACATGATGAAAAATTCATATTAATTATGGAATATAATAAAATTCAATGTATCTCATTTCAATGTTTCGAGTTACAATATTTTAATTCTCAATACTAAGGATAATTTGTAAAAGTTTTATCTAAACATTAATGATATGACATCCATTGTTTATTATATGAGAAAACAAATTATGATTGGTTAAATTAGTTTAACATATTTTTTTCACAGTCATTTTAGATTGATTAAACTAATCCTTATAAGACTAAAACAATTGAATATAATGTAAAATAAGATTTACCATAGTTAAATAATTATAAAACCTCTTTATGAAATGAAAAAAACTAAAATTATACATTAACAATCGTCTTCCAATGACATGTAAGACCTTTATAACCAATTTGATTTGAACTAATAAGGTTAAGATCTTTATTAGAATGTTAAATCACTTATTTTTTGTCACATATATAAGGTTATTGATAATATTTATAGATGAAATAAAACTAAATAATCCAAGAAAAATTAAATAGAATATTTGGATTATCCACTAATTAATTATCTCGGAAAAATATTTAACATAAATATTGATAAGAGATTCAAGATGAATTAAATTAGTTTATGGAGAAAAAATTTGGGATCAACATTAAAAAACTAATGATCATCCCACTACTAGAACTTTAATATAGTTTAGTAATGATTTAAATAATTTTTCATTATTTATTAGTACTAAATATATATTTGTCACATATTATTATAACCATTAAGAAGAATTTGTTTAAGAAAAAATATTTTCATTGATAGATGGGATTGATTATATTAAAATAAAACATTCTTGTACACAAAATTTTATTTTTCGAACATATATAAAGGTTTTCGAAGATAATTTTTAAAATTTATACTGTTGATGTTGTTTTTATGAAAATAACCATGTTTTTAAATTCTTATATTTATAAATAAAATTTTAAAAATTTTAATTTATTTATATTGTTGGTGTTATAGTATTTGTATTTCTTTTTAAAAATTATTTTATTAATGGGTAATCTAATAATAATTCATTTACCAAAATATTTTAAGGACCCTTTTTCTAAGTCTAAATCCCCCTTTAATGCTCCTACACTGGCTCAATCACCATGAATCACAATGAAGCATGTAACTATAGCGACCCATATAAAAATGACATTATTTTGTATCCTCTATATGATTTTAAACATTTAAATGTCATACCTAATAATAACATAAGGACCTATAGGTTCATTATATTTGGAGAATAGTAAAAAAATCATTATATATTACAATACTTCATATAATTTCTTCTTAAAGGCACTCTAATAGACCATATTCTTGACATCTCATTAGTAATACTTATCCTCATAACTTGTGTAATTAAAAAAATAAATAAATCTATGATCTCAAATGCTCATTATGGGGTGAACAAACATTTACTCAAGGATGATTTCATAAGAATAAGTAAAAACATGATCATAAGATAAATATCATAACATCACGAGTGATAAAAATAAAACACAAGTGAGCCTCAAAGTGCATATTATAAGAACTTAAATCCACAAAAAGATCAACATGGTAACATAATAGCAATAACATATCTTAGAAAAAATTAATGCATGAATCATGTGAGAATAAGATCATAATGGATAACTTCCTTTATCTGTGTAAAATCAATATTATAGGAAATCATTACTTTCATGAGACAAACTATCATAGCATAAAATAATAATGAATAATATCTTTCAAATATGGATCCTACATTAGTACAATTAAGTATTACTTTCCTGAGCTACACCATAAGTTCTTATGCTTATGAGTAACTAAAACTTACTAAATAATATTTTATCTCAAGAGATGTAAAATTCTAACCAATTCATTAGAGGTCTATAATGGAACCACCTATCTTTGGTTTATAATTTAACCATTATTCCTTTGTTTATAATGGAACTACCCATCCTTGGTTTATAACGAAACCACCCATAACTCATCCATACATATGAGTGCCTCTTAAAAATAATTCACTTTTTAAATCATAAATGACCCATTTAAATAAAATGGGTTTCATGAAATAACTAAATTGAAAAAAATTCAATTTTCATAAGAAATCCATGGAAATAAAATGGGTTTCATAAAAAATCTAAAAGATGTAAAATACAACATGAAATATATCATTTAATACTAAAAAATTGATCACCCAAAATAATAACATTGTAAAATAACAGTTTAGGGTGAATCATAAAGCATAACTACATTGGTGGTAGAAATTTTTGAATATAATAAAAAAAATCACAAAAAGATATTTTTGAAAACTTCTTGTATTTATCATTATAAAAGTCATAGTTAGGAGTCTCTTTTAAAAAGTTATACTTTTTTATGAAAAATGAAAATAAAATTTTTCTTTAAAATGGAATTGGTTAAAAAACTATTTTTACCAAAAAATAAAAAGATAACATCAATTAAAATGGAATTTCTTGGATAAACAAAGTTCAAATAAGATATTGTATAACCCAAGAAAGGAGTTCAAGTTATAAAGTCACTTGAAATTATCCTTGATTTTATTGGATGTAATTTTACCTCCTATATAATAAATTTATACACCTTAATTAACTATTTTATAACCTTATTCATATAAATTACCACTTACACTCTTCATTAATAACAATATTGTTCATGCATTGGATGATTATAATCTCTTTTGAATATCCAGTGTTAATAAATTTAATGCTTTTCGCACTATAATGTTTATATCATTATCCATTAATTGATTCCAAGTTAATAATTAGTATATAATTTATGATACTATAATATATAAATGAAACCAATTTATATATCTCTTATATCATTTCATATGTGTTTTATTTATGCTATGTGAAAATGGAATTGGTGTTTTCTTATTTCAGTGATTTTTGAAAATTAAGTTGATACTTTAATAATCAGTTAAATACATAATATAATATTTCTAGAACTAAATACCAATTATGATTTTGTTATTATATAATAATAATAATATTTATTTTCCCATAGTTTTATAGCATCTTTTATGTAGGTGGTTAAATTGACCCAAACTTAAACACGCTTTAACTTGATAGGTGAGTATGAATTAGGTGGGGTTTTTTTTGACATAATATCATTATAAAAGAAGAATAATGATATTATTTTGAGTTTTTTATGATTTTTAGTCTTATTTGATGATTTTTGGATAAATAATTAAAAAATAGAAGAAATATGAAATAAGTATTTCTTTATGGAGGCAGTAGTCTGCGCCCATACACGATTGACATTCCTTTATTTTTTCTATATGGATAGAAATGAATAAATAAGGACTATAGAATTAATATAAAAATATATTAGTATACTAATTATACGTAATTCATCATAATTTTATGGTTATAAGATATTTGGAAGAGTAAAACTAAGTATAAAAACTTAAGAAGGAGATAATACCTTTGTTGAAGACTCCATCTTTCCTTGGAATACACCATGGATTTTAAGGTCATAGGATAACTTAGTGTAACCAATGGAATTAGGAATTTATAGTGGGTTATGGTGGGATAAAAATATAAAATTATTGAGGAATTAAAATATAATTTTTAACTTTTAAGGGTTGAAGTGGAAACCTTTTATAAGAAAATAATATGTCACTTTCAAAAATACTCATCATTTTTTAATAATTACATGAAATTATTCAAGGATCAATGGATAAAAAATGAACAAAATTAGAGGGGAAAGTGATTATGGGCCTAAAATAACCACAAAAAATCATTTTAAAACATTTTTAACATGTTTTTTCCTTTTCCCTTAGTAAAATACTTTTTATCATTTTTATTTTTTATTGGGGAAACTATTTTTAAAACATAGTAATTAATTTTGATGACCAAAATTAAAAATGACCTTATTATAAAATAAAATCATTCATATTTAAAATTTTAAAATAATTATATGATATAAAATTCATAAATGTGAGAAAAGTAAATTTTAAAATAAACCAACTTAACCATGTAAAAACATTTTTTTATAATAATGATGTTTTTCAGCATTGAATTTTTTATAAGATAAAAATTATCATTATTACTGATTCTATTAACATAAATTAATTTATTATAAATAAAATTAAAGGTATTAGGATTTAAAATAAATAACCAACAGAATATCACCTTAAAAATAATTCTTTCGAAGAAAATATTGAAAATATTTTTTTATTAAACTAACATTTTAATTTAGTTCAAAAAATATTGGATATGTGATTTATAAGCACAAAAAATATATTAAAATGAATAATTTTATTCATAAAATACATATTTTATTATGAATTATTTTAAAATTATTGTATATTCTTACATAATGATAATATCAAAAAATTATAATTTTCATAAAAATTGTTTTTTCAACTAAAAATAAATATTTTTTAAAAAATTTTAAAATTCATTCTGGGTAAATTTTAATGAGGTGAATTCAAAAATGAATTTTATATAATAAAATTTACATTTTAAAAATTTATATTCAGTTTTAAAAAGAAAAGAAAATATAAATAAAATGTATTTTAACAAAAATAACATTTTGGAATATTAACTCATATTAATTATTTATCTTTTAAATGTAATATGTTTTAATGGTTTACTATCCTAGTGTTTATTATAGATTTATTAATAATGTTTTTCTAATATGTTTTTGTTGATTTAAATTGGGTGTAACATGTAAGGTATGTTATCAAACACAATATTTATTTAAGGAGGAAAAAAACTTGGGATGTTACATTCTACCCTATTAAAAATATTTTCGTCCTCAAAATTTAATTACATAAAAGAAAAATGTGAGGGTAATTTTTCCTCATTAAATCCTCAAGTTTCCATATAGCTTCTTCTAAATTATTATTTCTCCATATAACTTTGACCAAATGAGTGGTATTGTTCCACCAAAAACTTATCTCTTCGATCAATAATCCAGACTATTTGGGAACTGTGCAGTACTGCAGTAGTTACTGCAGTGGGAGATGTGCAGTACTGTACAGATACTGTAGCAGGAACTGTAGCAGGCACTGTTTATCACTGTAGCAGCCGGGGATTTTCCCCTGTTTGGGCCACCGATTTGGTCCCCGAGTCCTTTAAGGCCTTCGGACCACCCAAGCCTTCGGGCCAGTAAGGCCCTCAACCACCTCAAGGCCTTCGGCCCACCTTAAGTGCATATGAAAACCAGAAAACCTACAAGGAACAAGCTCTATAAGGAGGATGACCAAGGAGCTTTCACCACAGCAGAAGCTACATAGATTTCTGAATGAGAGGGTATGGAACCTGCCATCGGGACAAGCTTGTGCATGCACGAGATAGCCTAGCTGAACAGCTATACGAAGGTGGAGAGCTGATTTCATGATGGAGATGCTGGGGAGGAGTAGTTACAAGTAGTTAGTTTGGGTTATATGTAATGTTTGAAGCCTACAGGCCATGTAATACTTATTCATACGGGCCTTGTAAGGGTTCCGCCTTACCCCTTAAAAGGTGTATTATCAAAATCAATAAAAAATGAAGGGCTTCAGGCCATTGGATGGATGGGACGTTTAGTATATGTGATGGGCCTAGTATGTACTGCCTCAAAAGTGATACATGTATCATATCATATACTTTGTAGAGGTCAGGATGGAGTGTAATGTGATAATCTACACCCTACAAGGTCAAGGATCTTAAATAGATAGATATACCTAGGGAAGTTTCCCTTTCTTCCAAAATATCATAACATTCTTGCAAGGAGATAAATGAAGGAACAATTTGTCACCCACTTGAAACTATAAATATCATCAATGGTTATCAACATAAATCCTTTTTCTACTCCATTTTATTTTCTTATGATACTGAATGGTTTAAACCTTCTCTGTAATTTCTTGGAAAAGGTTAAGACCTATTAGATTCCTCTCTCCAAATTCATCCCATCACAATAGAGCCCTACATATATTCCCATACAGATCCTCATATGGTGCCCTCTAAATGCTAGAATGTAATCTGTTATTATATGAGAACTCTAATAGGTGGAGGTGCTGATCACAACTTCATTGGAAATCCATCAAACATGATCTCAATATATCCTTTGGAGTTTGAATTATCCCATGAGATTGAAAATATGTCTGTGGATATTATACAATGTTAAAATTCAACACTATACCTAATTATTTTTGATGAATCCTAAAAAATATCTATCTAAACCTAGTATCCCAATATGAAACCATGGATAGTGGTACTCCATAAATCCTCACCACTTCCTTTATGTATATCTTTGTGGGTTGGTCAAGGGATAAATCCTATTTGATAGTAATAAATTACACTGACTTTATATGGTGATCGACCATAACCCAAATTAAATTATGTCCTTTAGAAGTTTTGGGGAGTCCAATGAAGAAATTGATGGTGATGTTTTCCCATTTCTATACTGGTATGTGCAATTGTTTAAAAATACAATTATAATTTCATTGTTCATACTCAAAATTGTAGAGTACCAATCATCAAGATACATATTCTGCAATAACCCTCTCCATTCTATTCCACTAGATATTTTTCTTTAGATCTCTATAAATATTTGTTCTTCCTAGACAAATAGAAAAGGATGAGCTATGAGCATCATACAAAATTTACCTCTTTAGTTTTGGTTTTGATAGTACACATATCCAGGTTCCAAACTATATAGCTACATCTTTATCAAAGTTGAACTCTAAAATATTCACTACATTTTTCTATATCTCTACATCATTATTTGGGTCTTGTTTGATATTTATGTGAATTGAAGGTTGAGTATTCAGTTGGTAATGATATGGTTTATCTCCTCTAATTATAAATTCAAGATTCATCCTCTTTAAATCCATGAGTTTGGGTCTTCTTCAATCCTTATAATTGATAAATTTTCATGGTCTTTCCTTCTTATATCATCAACCGACTTATTTTTCTTCCTTGAGTGGTAATGTATTGAGAATTAAAGATCTTGTGATATATATATATCACAATATTCTTCGTAAATATAATGTTACCAAATATTCAATGAAAATATCACTTTTTCCAGAACTAAATCATATGATGGGTAATTTTTCTCATGAGTTTTTAATTATCATGAGGCATAAGAAATTACCTTTTCATTTTTCATGTGTATGTATCCCAAGCCCTTATTTGAGGGAAAAAATGTATATTAAAAACCCTTTCCCACTAGATGGTAATATAAGTAAGTATTAGTGACCAACCACTTCTTAAATTCCTTGGAACTATCTTCACATTCCTCTATTCAAGGGAACATTACTCCCCTCTATGTTAACTTGGTTAGTGGAAATGATAACAATGAGAAATTTATCAAAAATCATTGATAATATCCTACTAACATTACAAAACTAGGGATCTTGGTTATAGCATTCAGTCATGGTCATTGTTTCATAACTTCTATTTTGGAAGGATCTATATATACACCCTTATTGGCAATTATATGACCCATGAATGAAACCTTTTTTAGAAAAAAATTACTTTTGAGAAATTTGGAATAAACCTCACTTATCTTAAGGTCATCAACATAATCTCTAAATGATATTTATTCTATTCTATTCTCTTTGAATATATAAGAATATTTTTTATAAAGACAACCAAAAACTAATCAATGTAGTCCTTAAAAACTCTATCCATTAGATATATAAATATATTCTAGTAATAAGTCAATCTAAATGGTATCACTATAAACCCATAGTGTCCATACCTTGTTCAAAATACCATTTTTAAAATATTCTCCCTTTTGACCATTAATAGATGATATCTAGATAGAAGGTCAATATTCAAGAATTACTGAGCTCATTTGAGTTGATCGAAAAAGTTATCAATACATGGTATTTTTTAAATTGTGATCTTATTAAGTTAATTATAGTTAATGAAAAATTATATGGATCTATATTTCTTTTTAAAAAAGAGGACTGGTGCTCCCTATGATGAAGCACCAGTACAAATAAAACCCTTTTCCATATTCTTCTTTAGTTTCTTCTTTAATTCCACTAATTTAATAGGATCCATTATATATGTTCTCCTTGAGATAGTCTTATATCTAGATACAAGATCAATTAATAACTCAACCTCACACTCTGGGGGAAGTCCAGGAAGTTCAATTGGAAATAAATTAATATATTCCCATACAATAGGCATGTCATAAATTTTTACTTCCTCCCCAATCATTTGAGTCAAGAATACCTCATTGTTGGGTATCTAGACCCATATTATATAATTTTATTCCATGGGGAGACCATCCTTATGCTGATAAATGATAATATGATGATCTCGAATTCAAAATGAGATCCCCATCTCCCAAATATTGATATAATCTCTATGTATGAATCACCAATCCATAACAAAAATCATATAAATTTCAACCAAGGGTAGAATAATTAGATTTTCAAGAAGTAACCTACCATAAATCTCAATAAGAGAATATTTATATATCTTAGACATGATCATTGATCCACTGAGTGTTTTCATAGATAGTTAGATATCCATCAATTAAGGTGATGATTTGGAATTATTAGAAAAAATTTGTAATATAAAAGCATGTAATGTACCGGAATCAAATAATGCACTTGAAGATCTAGAATATAGAGTAAGTATACCTAACATCACATATTTATTGTGATATACCTCAATGGTAGTGATCACAAATTTCCTTCCTATTCCCTTTATTTGGGAGGATTTTGGGGACTATTTTAATCATTGGCCTAAGGGTTGGGGAATTGATTTTCATTGTGTCCAAAAACCTTGAAATTGAATCATTGTAGTGAAAGTTGATCATTATCTAGGGAATTATTCTCTTATGATATGTTAAATTTCTTATTTTCCTTACATCAATAGTTGTGGGTTTGGTGGTCCACTTTACCACACCTAAAACACTTCGATGATCCTTGAAGGAAATTACCATGGTACTTCCTTTCATGCTTTTGGAAAGAAGGCTATTGAAATTTCTTCTCCTATGTGACTTACCATCAGGGATCCCTTGGTATTATGCCTATCTTTTTCCCTATCCAGTGTATTGAGGAACCCCATATTCCACCTTTAATTTTAGCATACATCAAAAAATATCTTCATATATTCCAAATTCTCTTATAGCCAATGCATTTAAAAGGATAGGTTTTAATCCACTAAAGATATAATCAATTTTACTTTATGTATTAGAGATAACACCAGAGGTGTATCATAAAACCCTCATGAATTTTTCTTCATATGAAACAATGGATTTATCTTCCTTTTTTTTCAACTCCAAGAATTTTGTCTCTATATTCATGAAAAGAGTTCAGGGAAAATAATTATTAAAGAATAATTTTTTAATTTTTTTCTTATTTCATTGAGTATATTTCTTATTTTCTTATTTTATTCTTAATAAGAGTGCACCATTTGTTGAAATAATCTTCCAAAGGGTAAATAACCAAAAACACCTTCAAATGATCTAAGCACTGTATAATGAAAAATATCATTCTCATCACATTGATCCATTTCTTGGTGGTAACTGGATTTGAAGTTCCACTAAAATAGGGTGGATGTTTCCATATGAGAGGCTTACAAATAATATTCTCCTTGGTGCATTCAATAAATCAATAAGGTTCATGTTATTATTTATATAATGAGACATTTGAGTGATAATTAATATGAGGCCTTACACTACAACTCCCATTCCATTAGGGAAACCATAGCATTGTCCCTTGAATAAATTTTTAATAAGATTACTTATGGTTCTAGATAATACTAAAACCAAATAGGAGTTAACATGTGTGATGAACATTTAATATCATAAGGTATTGATAACATAAAAGGAATTCAAGGTCAAAATGTATTATCTTTTAACACTATCAAGTTAGTCTATAATTATTTTAGTTTAATTTATATCATTCTTAGTTAAACATTAGGTTTGGTTTTCCATATATCCTAACCTATCCCCTCAAAGTAATAATGAAATAATTCCTTGAAAATAGTTCATAAAAAGTATGAGATCAACCAAACCATATCCCCTGAATATGTCTAGCCAGGTGTACAGTTTGGAGTCTTTATTGTGCACCAGGTCACAATTGAGTTAACATCAAACATGCCCTCTTCAAGGTTATTACACTTAGGTAAAAATGTGTTAGAGCTTGCATACACTTTTTAATATCTAGACAAGGATATATTTTCTAGTAAAACCACTTAATCAAGACATTACCAATATTTTTTAAGATATCAACATATATATAGACTCATTTATAAGGTTTTCCACTAAGGTTATCTAACATTAATTATCATAATAGTTTTTCTAATCTCAAAAAGTAACTAAGACTTTTCTCTAATACCAACTATAAAAACTCAATCTAAACATTCCTTTATTTTACATCCTTTATATGACTTAAAATATTATATTTCATAAATAATAATATCCCAAGTACTAATAATTGAGATAAATTATCCTTAAAGTAACTCTATTCGACTATCTTCTATAAATATCTTTAGTAGGATTAATACTTTTAACCCAGGGAATAAAAACATAAGAAACGGGAGAGCTCAAATGATCAGTAAGATGTGAAAAAATGTTTCATAAAGGATTATCTCACAATAACATGTAAAAACATGATCATAAGATAAATATCATAACATCATGAGTAATAACCAAAAAACATAACTGAGATTCAAAGTAAATAGAATAATAACATAAATCCAAAAAAGATAAACATGGATATATAATAGATATAACCAGATTTAGAATCATCTTATATAAACCTTTAATAATGAGAGCATAAGATCATAAAAAATAATATCCTTTAAATATGGAACAAACATTCTTATAAGGAAACATTTCTTTCAGGAGCCAAACCATCAAAGCATAATATAATATTCCAGAACATATTTAAAATATAGAACATACATTAGAATATGAAAATATCACCTTCATGAGGCACACCACTATAATTTTGGATTACTAATTATATTCTAATATATCCCATCTACTTTAGGGATTAATGATATCAAATACCCTTCATATGTTACTAATATTTTTTAATTGTGTTCATCAGGTTTTATCATTATTTTAATTCATTCTACTAAATTATTCATGTTATGTAAATTTTATAAATGTTTTCTATGTATATAAAATCAGCTATGTGAGGAATTTTATTAATGGAGAAACACCCACATCAATAAATCTGCTACGTCAATTGGATTTGTGAAGGAAATTCCTATGAGAAACATCTACGTAGTAAAAAACAACTACATAAATAAATTACCTATGTGAGAAATATTCTATATATATAAAAATACTACATAAATCAATTATGTTGAGTAATTAGGTACATGATTTGGATACATGGTAAACATTTATATGTTGTTCCAAATGGATACATAATTCATTCAGCTATGTGAAGAAATTTGGCTATGTGAAGAACACATATACAATTCATATACATAGATAAATCGGTTATGCGAAGAAAGACTACATGGATCAATTCAACTAAATGAATTCAAATTAATGGAATTAGGCTATATGGTGATCCATAATCATATACATCATTCTAAAACCTAATATTGATTACCATCGGTGTACTTTTAGTAGAAATTAATGCTATTGTACATGCATTAAATTTTGGTTTACCACTTTATGGTAAAAAATATTTTAAAAAGTTATCAGTATATAGAAAATAAAATAGTAAATTTAATTGTCATTACTATTGAAAATGTATTTTTTTGAGAAAAGTACATGTGGAATTTAATTCCAATACCTGATTTTATGGATCTAATATTGTTTGATTAAAATAGAATTTTTGAAAGAATTTTATAGTGTAAATAAGAGAATATACACAAGAACAAAAGAATATTCACTATTGAATCTTTTTTTTACTTGAATATTTGTTTCCTACTCTATTTTAAATGAAATGATAGAGAATATACAAATTATCTACAACTTTGCTATCAAGTTTATCTTTCCTACTTTTGAAGAATCTCCTCAAGCTATTTTTCTTTCTTATCATCTCTCTAAGATATTTTTTCACTTATGTCAGTTTTATCTCAAAACTGTGTGTCTCATATGAAAAATCTCTATTTATTATCTCTTTTACTGTGAATATTTTTGGTAAAATCTTACACCCTAATATTTTAGAATATATTTCTCATTAAATAGTTTTATTTCTTCGATAGCTTACGCAACATGCAACACCAAGTTTAAATAAACCATTAAAATATTATTATATGATAATTGTAGCTTAACCATTGGATCGCTAGGTATTAATAGGAATAATTAAATTATAAAAAATATATGATTATATATGTATAAAATTAATTTATTGGTTATAAATTCATTATAAATAAAAACAAAAATTATTTAAAAATAATTTTTTTATGAAAAACTGTTTTTATGAACATAATGTATTTTATATTAATAAATTAAATTAATCACTATTGGTTAATTATTTTAATGAAATGAATATATTAAATATTAAATATTTTTTTAAAATTCATTTAATATTTTTTCTAAGTATTGGATAAGATTAAACCAATTTCTATGCTAAAAGGTATATATATTTTTTCTTCTAAAAAGCAGTTTTCATCACACTTTGCAAGAATTTTTTTGAAATTAATTTCTTACAATTTTAAAAATAGAATATTAAAAATGGATTATATAATTTTAATAATAAGGATTTTTTTAAATAGTTCCATTTTATTTTTAGTCAATATGAATAGGTACCGTGGTAAAATTTATCACCTCAGTAAAGGGTAAATCAGGTTAATCTTGGTTAAATCTCAGTGATAAGGCCAAATTTTTTCATTATAATTTATATTATATGAATTTAAATAAACCATTATCACCTTAGTCTTGAAATATATTTATTTAATGGAAACTTATCAATGAAAATTATTTATATAATATTTAAAGTAAAGAAAGTTACAAGATGTCACTCTCTTAGTTTTAAATATCTCATATGTGTTCACATAAGGAAAAAAGATATTTATGAATGATTAAAAATATATATTTTGTGAATAACGAAATTATATTTATTATGGTAATTTATATCTAATTTTTACTTATTAAATTGTTTTTTAAAATTCTTACACAACCCTAATACAATATTTATTCAATTAATAGAAAAATAAAATAAATGATTTTAAAAATATGAAAAGTAATATAATTTGAGTGAATTATAGTGTCCAGGATTTGTTTACATAAATATAGAATATTTGGATTTTTTAAATGGATTATATTATAATTAAGTTTTTTTATTTATGTCTTTTATGAAAAATTAAATGAATTGTGTCGAAATTTACAATTTTGATTATTTACCAAAAAATGTTTTATTAAATTAATTAAAAATCATAAAAATATTTAATGAGGATATGGTGGATAATATACAGTCTAAAATTTTACCCATTTTCCATTAAGGAACCAATTTTTACCTTATAATTAAAATTATAACCCTTTAAGAATAAAAAAGACGTTACCGCAGTTAAGGTTAAAATTGGTTAGCAAAGAATTTAATAAAAAATATAAGGTTTAAAATGACACAAAAACGTATATAAATTATAATTTTGATAGTATTTAAAACCCATATTACCTTATATTTTAATTCCTATCCATTTATAATCATTTTATAGAGAATTACTTTATTATCTTTTATTCTTTTAAGAAATCTCAAGAGTATCCCTCCCCTTAATTATAAAAGTGCACCCCACCTTTCTCATTTTAACACCACATTGATCCTTATATATCAAACGTTACATACCAAAATATCTTATAAAATTCTTTATCCATATTGTAGAGGTGCTGGAATTTCCAAAATACCAACCTTAGGATCCGTAGGAGGAGATCTAAAGGAGCTCTTTCAAAGAAGAGGTAATCAAATTAACCGGTCACTTTCTTTATTTTAATTATTATTTACACCTATAAATATATTGAATTTATAATAAAATAATAAATTAATTATCTCAAATATACTGAAATGTTATTATGATTATGAATTCACCTTTATCAACATTTTTTCTCATCAAATGGGAATTGCAAGTATCGCTCGTGCGTACATAGGGCTTACTGTCTCCATGTAGTAATACAATTCATTTTCCACCACCATAATTAATTAATGGTTATTATGATAGGATTAATGTTTATATATTATAATTATAAAACAATTCTTCTACTTTAATTATAATATCACATATACTTCCTTACCTTCCAATCTGTTGTAAAATAATAACATCGCTCATGCGTACATGTGGACTACCACCTCCATGAAGCAATGAGATTTTATTTTATTTCCATTTTACATGGATGGTAATAAGGATATATTTAATGAATATATAAATGAAATACAAGATATAATAATGATTCTATAAAGGTGAGTTCTTATTTACCTTTATTTCATTCCATCTGTCAAAAAGTAAAAATAGTGTTCATGCATACACACGACCTACAAATGGAATAAAATACTTAGTAAATTCTAATAATCTATTAGGAGAAACCTATAATATGTTAACTATGTACCTTTAACCAATGAATTAGAGAGATATATCGGGTCCACCCATCATCACGATCTATTTCGATCTCTCCCATAATTATGAGATATATTGGGCTCACCCATCATTATCGATAATTTCCAAGTACTATATCATGAATAAAAGATTTAGAATATTGTGATTTTCAACATATTACCCTTTAAAATAACCATCATTACTTTATATCTTTTTTATCGCATAGAAAATAAATGGGTTCCATGATAATATCTTTGAAATAATTAGAATACATCTAGAGAAATAATAAGGATGGTATCATTACAATATATTACATCTAAAGGCCTTTGGGCCATTGGAGGAATAATATGTAAAATTAAGGGATGATGTCATTGATGAATACAAATACCATTAAACATCATTAAAAACATTCTTGAGAAAAACACCCTTTACACTTTTAAAAATAAATCTTAAAAATTAAAAAAATTTAGAATATTATAAAAAATATTTTCTTTGAAAATAAACTTGGAAAATTTCAAAGTAAGATTAAATGAAAAAGTATTCTTAATGGTTTAAAAGGATGGTTAAGATGTATATGTCAAAACAAAACATTCCTTTCACACTTTGACAAATAAAGTCAAAATATATCATATAAAAAATGTTAAAAAGATTCATTTTTAAAACATTTGTTAATAAAGTAAAAGATAATTTAAAATTACCTTAATAAATCATTGAAGTGTAAATATGAAAAATCTGGAAAAATTTTTAGAAAACATGAATATGGAAGAGAAATATTCCATATCTAAAAGAAGATACAATATTGGTATCACTTACAAACAAATTTCTTGATGTTTCTTTAATCAATAAGGGAGGAAATATAAGTTAAACATGTAAAAAAATTTTTTAAATAGAGGAGAATAAAATATATTTGTTTTAATAAAATTATAGGATATGATACCTCTCAAATGAACTTTGAACATAGATAATCTTGAAATAAGATGATATTATATCATAAAAATCCTTACTATTTTTGGAAAATTTTTAATCTTAAGCCCATGAAATAAATAACTTCAAATTAAAATTAAAATATCATTAATATATGGATATCTATGATATAAAATTTCAAGATATATTATATAAACCTTATATAAGAATATAGGTGCATAATAGGAAACATAAGTCCCAAACAAGGAAACTTTGAGATGAATAACCCTTAAAAAGATCATATACTTGAATTGAAAATTAATAAATGGAATGATTATGTGTAAAAAAAATTAATAAAAAAAAATTTGAAATAAAATATAAATAAATAAATGTCATTTAAAAAATAATATTGACATAATACAATCAATGAAGAAGTGATATAACCCAATGAAAGAAAATTGAGTTCAGAAACTGCTTACCACTTGGTAACTTTCAAGTAAAATAAAATTGGATAAAATAATTTGAATTAAATATTAAAATACCATTAAGTATGAATTATTATTGATATATCATGTTAAAGGGGAAGTATATATACACCATATAAATTAAATTATGTGTATAACATTAAAACATTTCTTAATGAAGGGAATCAAGATGATATCCCTTACCTTGATTCCAGACTTGTTATGCATATCCTTTAACACCTATATAATAAACTTATATCAATTATTTTATTTAATAATAAAATTTTATAGTATTAATCCCTTATCCTTAAAACTTTTATTTCATTTATTTTAATGAAATATTTAATTACTTAATCAGTTAAGTCCACATTGTGTGTTTTGAGGATAATTAGTTTATAACTTCAAAATGAATTCACTATGTTGACTGTGGTCAAAGGGATATTTTTTCAATAATATAAATAATAATAATAATAAAATAATTATAATTTTTATACATTAATTATAATTTTAAAATTAACCATTAAATATGGTTATGAAAAATGAATTACGTTACAATTAGGTCGACGACAGGTTGAACATACTCATGAGGAATGTTTCTATTTTTAAACAAATATTAAAGAAAGAAGGTAAATATTATTTTATATTTAAATAAATATTATTATATAATAAATATAATATTATATCTTTAAATAATTTATATATACAATCCATGTGATGTGGTAATGAAAAACAATTCACATCGCTTCGTCGAGGTGGTAATCCACACATACACACAAAAGATGTAATAATTTTTCAATGGATATAAAGGTAAGAAAATAAGTGATTTATTATATTTATATAATGATAATTATTCCATTAATATCATAAATATATATTAAATATATCATTATAACTAGATGTGATCGGTGGTGATGGAAAATTAATTACATCACTTCACTGATGGTAGTCCGGCATACGCACAAATGATGGTTTCATTTCTCATTTGATGGATAAAGGAGACATGTTAGGGTGAATACATTCAAATAATAATATATTATTATATGGTATATTCTATTTTTATTATATCACATGTGTAATAATAGTTTTTAAGTAGTTCAAAGAATAAATAAAAATAAAACATTTGATTAAAAGCTATACCTTTTCTTCAGACAACCTCCCTTTCTTTATGACTTAATCCCTACAAGGTTGATATTATGACCAAAATAAGACCTCTATGATGTGGTTATGGATGTTTTAAATGAAATTTATAAGTATTAATTGAACTAAAGTGATCAAAAAGTGAGAGGAAGTGAGGAGAGGAGGTTCCCTTTTATAAGTGAGGTGAGGGGCACTCTTGTAATTACTTAAATATTTAAATTAATATAAATTAATTTTCATAGAAAATTGAAAAATTTGATATATTTAAAATATAGTATGATTATGGGTTAAAATAATCTCATAAAATTAATTTTTACAGGTTCATTTTATTTTTTTCACCTATACCACTTTGTTTTAACCCTCGTTAACCCTTTTGGTGATTACTGCCATATCAAGGTTTTTTACTATTTAGGGGATAATAAATTTTATATAAAATAAAAATTGACCAATAAATTGACCATTTATGATATTTTAAGCCATATACCATTCAATTTTATTAATATATAATTTTTATGAATTTTAAATCATTTAATAAAATTTTATTTTTTATAAAATATCATTAATGTCATTATTAGGACTATTCATTTAATTTAACTTTAAATTCATCAAAATAATGATGAAATTAGAATTTAGAATTTTAAAAAACCCTCAATATATATATATATATATATATATATTTATCTTTAAAATTCTTGGGAAACTATAAATCACCCAAAAAAATTACTTTTAGAAATTTTAAAATCATTTGCTTGATTTTTTTTACTATTTTCATAATCACTATGTCAGAATTGCGCATGAATTTAAGGTAATTATATCATCACTAAAATTTAAAAATAAATTAAAATTATAAAAATAAATTAACTAGGTTCAATATAAAGTTTTATATTTATTAAATATCTATATTTAATCACATATATTTCATGATAACTTATTTAATATATTATTTTGACTTTTTTAGCCTTGTGCAAGCATTGCACACACATTTGGATAAGTCACCTGTTATATAACTAAAAAATTCATAATTATCCATAAAAATAATCAATAATATTTCATATTTATTAAAAAAGTCAATAAAATAATTCTTACTTCTAAAATATTATCTTTAGGACACCAAATTTTACATTTCCAGTGTTGCATAAGAATTGTGCCGACATTAAAAGTGATTTTGACACACACACACACACACACACATATATATATATATATTGAAATAAATAATAAATCATATTTTTTTAATTATTTTTTATGATATTTGTATTATAATTTAATAAATTATTTTTTACATAAATTTAATAAATTTGTATATCATTTTTTATGTCTTGGTGATATTATAAAAGATACCATATTTCATAAAAATTCTATTTTTTTACTATTCACAAAAAATTTAACTTTTTTAGAAAAATATAAAACAATCATACTAGGATATATTTTAATTTTTGAATAAAAAAAATAATTCAATTTCATAAAATTTAATTCCTATAAGTGAAATAAATTACTTTTAATAAAAAAGTGTAAAATATAATGAAAAATAGTTTTTAGAAAAATGTATTTTTTGTCCAAATACGAACTTATTCCAAAATAAAGTAAAAAGATGATTCCTATGTAATTAATTATATTATTACTAACTAAAGGATAATTTTATTAGTTTAATACAAAATTCAAACCATAATGGTACTTTTCAATGAAATTAAATTACAGTTTTACAAAAATTGGTATTTTTCACCATTTATTGAAAAATCAATATTTTTAGAAAAATATGAAAATTTTAGACTAGGATAATTTTTATATAATTATTTCAAAAATGGTATCCTTTTTATCAAATAAAATTTATAAAAGTGGAATAAATCAAATTTAATATTTTCTCATAAATATCAATAGAAACCATTTTTGAAGAAAATCTATTTTTGAAGCATAAAATGACTTTACTGAAAATTGAGTGCTTATTTTCTAAGAATTAATCAATAAATTTTTATTTAGTAGAACCATAATATATATATTTTTTAATTTTTTTACTCTTATTTTTATCCTCTAAATCAGGAACTAGGTTATATTGGTTATATTTATATAATAATATTTTATAGTTTATTTAAGATCAATGGTTTGTGTTGTATAATGTTCTTTTTAAAATATCATAGTCTTACATTATCCATCCTTTAATAAATTGAATCCTCAAAATTTTAACTTGAGATCAGAAATAAAGGGTTTTACATTTTAAAATATCTTTTTTGAAAACCCACATTGTAAAAAGGATTAAGAAAATATCCTTTTCAAAAGAGGGAAATGGAAATATGATGGTCTTTTAGAATAACACATAACTAGGTTTCCAAATAGAATAAAATTAGTGGGAAGTGAAAATATGGAGATAGTAGAAAACATAATGTCCAAATAATTATGAAGAGTGAAAAAGTAAATTGATCACAAGAAAGTGAATGATCACAAAAAAGTCAATGACCATAAAACCATAAATCAACGAGGTTTGAAAAAGACCATCGATTCATCATAAATAAAGGCAATAAGATCCCATTATTATTTCAATATCCTTTTACTAGAGTTAAGGAATTACTTTACTATATAGAATAAGAACATAATTAAATATACTTAATTGATTTTATTTGAATCTATAAATGGAATTTAATCATTTAGTTGCGTGTTTTAAAAATATTCCAGCTTTATCCCATCTTTTAGTCCAAATTAAGAGTATGAATATTTAATGCTTGAATCACTATAATAAATCTCTGATTGACCATGAGTTATATAAAATCATGAAAATATATTCTTCCTGTATTTACTAAAACCAAAATGGTAGTAGATAATAAGATAATACCCAAAATCAATAAACCTTTATATAAATAAATGATACATTAATCTCCAAAATTCAATAATAATACATAAAGTTCAAATTAAATAATTCTATAAATAATTAACCCTATATCCCAAATAACCCCAATAACCTAAACATTAAAGGAAATTTGACCCTAAAAGGTTATCTCATACCTTTCATCTTATATCCCCAAAAATATAATAGCATTATTCCCAAATAACCCTTCATGTTAAACCACATGATAAAATTAAGGTCTAATTATACCTTAACCTAATAAAAAGTCTCCTAAAATATCATTAATCAACTCAAAACCCCATTTCTTAAAATTTAAAAAGTGTTTCTATTACTTTTAACTTATGATCAAACTTAAACTTATACACCCATGATGGTATCCATAACTCTTAATTTCACCTCTCATTAAAACATCCTAGTCTCAAAAGTTATCTAAACCCTCCTTGGATACCAACTATAATATCCCCAAACCCACACTCCTAAATCCAATGTTAAAATATAATATTTACTCTTATGGATTTGATACCAATAAATGTGAGATAATTTTAACCCTTCAATACATATAATATTAATTATAAATTTTGGATCACTTATATACCCAAGGACTTTTAATATTTAGAGTTTTAGGGAATGAGAACAAAATCTTACATGTAAACCTGGATACATAAACTAATGGTTCATAAAAATTTACATCATATCTCATAAAATTATTCACATATGAATAATTTCTAGGAAAAATTAATTTAACATCAATCATCATAACTTGGGGTAATGGAAATCCTAATAAGTGTGAGATCAAACACTTAGTAAGTGTAAATATAAGCATTAAAAATTAAATTCCATCAGTGACCATATGATAAACATAAGGATATGATGAATTAATCAAAGTTCTTTATCATATCATAAGAGAATTCATACCCATGAAAACCTAGATCATAAATCATGAAACATGGAATAAATCATTAACATTTGACAAGATTCATATAAATCAACAATTATGAGCCATGTGAAAACAATCCTTGAATGAAGGATCTATTTTAACTTGATTCAATCATAAATAAAATTTTCTAGGATTAATACCTTATCCTTAAACTATTTATTATCTTTATTTGAATGACATATTTTATTATTAAATTAGTTAAGTTCATATCAGGTGTTTTGAGGATATTCGGTTCATAACTTTAAAATGAATTTTACATGTTGACCATGATAATGTGGATATTTTTTACATAATATCCAGAATAATAATCATGAAATAATTATAATTTTTATACATTAATTATAATTTTAAAACCAATAATGAAATATGCTTATGAAAAATGAATTATGTTAAAATCATGGAGATGGTAGGCTGAACGTATGCATGAATAATGTTTCCATAATTCAATAAACATGAAAGAAAGGAGGTATGTATTATTTTATCTTTAAAAAATATTATTATACAATAAATATAATATTATATATTTAAATACTTTATATATCTAATCCATGTGATTCAGTGATGAAAAACGAATCAAATCGTTTTGTGGAGGTGGTAATCCACATGTACGCACAAACGATGTTATCATTTTTCAATGGATGGAAAGGTAAGATAATATATGGTATATTATATTTAAATAATGATAATAATATCATTAATATAATATATATACATTAAATACATTATTATAACCATCTGTGAGAGGTGGTGATGGAAAACAAATTACATCAGTTCGCAAAGAGAAGTCTATCATACATGAAAAAGATGATTTACTTTCCCATTTTATGGATGAAGTAAAGGATAATAAATTAAAATAAAAACATATAATTATATTTTATATTCTTATTTTATTATATCATAATGTTTAGAGGAGTTTTTAAGGAGGTAGAAGAATAAATAAAACTAAAACATTTGGTTAAAAGACATACCTTTTCTTTAGAATACCTACTTTTCTTCATACCTTAAGCCCTCTAAGGTTGATATTATGCCCAAAGTAAGACCTATAAAATGTGGGGAAGTATTTTGGAAAGGTATTTTGGTGGGTATTTTCTGAACTATAGTACTAAAAATGTGTGGGGAATAGTGGAGAGGAGGTTCCCTTTTATAAGTGAGGGGAGGGGAACTCTGGGAATTACTTAAAGTATTTAATTAATATAAATTTATTTTCATGGAAAAGTGAAAAAAATAGATATATTTATTATATAGTATGTTTTTGATTTTAAATAATCTCATCCAATAAAATTTATACAAGTTTGGGAGATATTTTCACCCTTATCACAGTTTTTTTGACCCCCATTAACCCTTTTTATGATTACCATGATATCAAAGTTTTTTACTCTTTAAGGGTTAAGAAAATTAATATAAAAGGAAAATTGAATCATAAATAGGACATGGTTTATATTTCAAACCATATCCCATTCAATTTTCTGAATATATTATTTTTATGAGTTTTAAATCATTTAAAGAATATTATTTATTATAAAATATCATTAAAATAATTTTTAGAACTATTTAATTAATTTTATTTTAAAGTCATAAATATAAAAATTTTATTTTGATTTATACTTTTAAAACATAATTAATATGTTATATATATCTATAAATTTTTTGGGATACTATAACTCACCAAAACAGAATTACTTTTATAATTTTTAAAATCATTTACTTGATTTTTCTACTATTTTCACAAGCCCGATTTCAGCATTACTTAAGCATTAAAGGTAATTATATCATCAATAAAAATTAAAAATAAATTACCATAATAAAAACAAATAAATTTGAATATAAAATCTTATTTTCACACCCTGACCTCGTAAATTAATTGTTTTAATTATTTTAATTATTTTTAGTCTTTATTTTGAGTTTTGGTAGCTGGTGGGTCGAATTTTAAATTTTTAAAATCCTTTTATGGTTGAATGGTTAGCTCGCATGGTTGGGGGTAACCATGTTGTGCTCGTGTGGGTGCCCAAGTGGGTCTGAGTTGTGGCGCATGACTTGTGCACAATTTATTAAACTATGTGACAAGTGTGTGGCTTGGCTCTGTAATTGGGTAGTGCCGAGTGGTGTAGTTTGAGCACAACTTGCTCAACTGTGCATCGAGCCGCAAGTAACCGTGTGCGGACCGTGTAGTTTCCCAGTTTTTAAAATAAGTAAATTAAATTAAATTAAAAATAAAACAAAATGAGATAAAAAATAAAATAAAAGAAAATTTTAATAATTATAATAATAGTTTTTATTAAAATTATTATTATTATTATTATTATTATGATTAAGAATATTAATGTTATCATCATTTTAAATTGTTATTATTATTATTTAATTATTATTATTATTATTATTATTATTATTGGTTTTAGATTTTTTTACCCTACCTACACATCACCCCTCCCCACTTCCTTCTCTTTATACAGCACGACCCCCTCCCCCTTCAATCTCCTCTCCTCTAGCCACTCCCCCTTGCCGGTGACACCCTCTTTCGGCGGTCCTCCCTGATGTAGCACCTCCCTGCTCGCCCGAACGCCTCCTTCTTGCAGCCTCTCTCTCACACACGACCACCCTAGAAGAGGTACTCTAGGGTCACCTCTCCTCTCCCTTCGAAGTCTACTTCCTCTCATCTTCTTGGGAGAACCACACTGGTAATATCCCTCTACATTTTCTATTGATTTCTAGAGTTTTCTTAGGGTTTTTTTTTGTTTGGAAAAACCCTAAATATTAGGGTTTATGTGTAGCTCATTTTTTTGATGTCTAGGGTGTGTGGTTTGTTCTTCAGGGTGTATTATCCTTCCTCCAAGAGTTTCGTTGCGTTCGCATGCCAACAGGGTAGGTGTATCCATGTTTTTTCCTTTCCAAAGCATTCTTTTGATACTTTAGTTATTCCAATTATTTTTTAAACTTGATTCGTACCTTCATATATACCTAATTAGTTGATTATGGTGTTTTTAAATTTTTAGAACTTTTTAAAAATAGGTTTATAAGAAATTATTTGTTTTTTTCTATGTGAAATTATATGAAAGAGGTGTGGTAAAGTTCTAATTGTGTTTTTTTGAAAAACATCACATGATTTGGTTGATGTTTTACATTGGGGGATTTTATAAAATTGGTTTTATTGTGGTTTTTACATTATGTGTGGTGAGGAAGTAGTTTTCGAAAGGGTTTAATATGTGTTTGGTTTTAAAGTTTCATTTCTATATATAATTGGGTATATTTTTGGTGTAAACCATTGTTGTGCTATTTGGAAATGTTTTATACACTTTTTAAATGATTTACTAAATTTTTTAAGAGGTGAAAATCATGTTTGAGAAAGATTTGATGTTTCTTAAAGAAAAATTGATTTCAAAATGGTACGGAATCCCGTTTGGAATTTTTTAAGTGTGTTGTGTCTTTTCATCTTAGTTTTTGAAATAAAGGGCCCTATTTGGTATTTCTCATTTAAAATTAGTGTTTTTTGTTGACTTTGGAAAAATAATGTGGAAGAGATGTTGTAAATGTGTTTTGGTTTTAGAAGTATACAACACGGTTGTCACTTTGTAACTTTGGATTGATTGTGGTTTGGGAAATGTGAGTGCTCAATTGACAACTCAAAGTGTTTTATAAAATGGATTAGATGTTTATATGATATGGTGACCTATTTTTCATTTCAAATATAAAAGTGGTTTTTGGTATTGTTTTTGAAAGAGATCAGGTAATGTTTTGGTAAATACATTTGGATGTGTACATTTAAAGGCCTATTTGGAAATTTTCATATTTTTAAAGAATGGTTTGAATGTTTATATGATGTGATGGCCTGGTTGGAACTTTTAGTGATGTGATATATATATATATATAGGGAACCTCTATAGGAGTTATTTCTATTTATGGTTTATCGTATAAGGTGTCGGTGTTTGGGGTAGGCAAGTGCGGCAGCAGAAGGTAAGGTGAGTCACTTGTGTGAGGGCCTCCTACTTACACAATAATTTTATTATTACCACAAGTTACTGGGTTTTTTTAGAGGATCGAGTGATAGTTTTTGATCAACCCCCATTATAGAGGTTGGTACCCCCTGTATTGCAGATAGGCCGGTGGGATGTGCCACTGGATTGGCTAATTGAGGGTGGCTAGTTGGTTATAGACTTAGGGGCTTCACCATACGCCGATAGGTGGTTCTGAACCGAGTATGTCTAGGGATTACTCTAGGGATGTCTAGGAAAATACCATGGTTAATAAATTTTTTGTGCTCGTTTATTTTCTATTATATTCCATTCTAATTTGGCACTGCTTATTTATTTTCAGCACAACCTAGTTTTGACTGCTTGGGTTTTTGGGTTTGGGGGTTTAGTTTCTAAAATGATGGACTCTTTGAGAATAAAAGGTGTTTTATTTTATTTTAAAAAGAAAAGGGGGTGTTTGTTTAATAAAATGTGAAAACCATATTTTTATAATTGTATTTCAAACCAGTGTTAATGTACTTTTTTTGGATAAAGGAAACACATGGGTTCTCTGGTGATTGCCTACTGAGCTGTCTAGATCACACCATACTTATAACATTTAGTGTCGGTAGACCTAAGTTATTTTGAAGGTTTAGGTTCTTGGTTCATTCACTCATTGTCAGAGTGGTCTGGCCTTGTGGATGGTAGTGACATGGTGGTCACATGAAGATCTTATCGGTATGGTTTAGTTTTTCTTTTCTTTTTTAGTTTCTACTGTTCAGTTGTATTTTTTATCTGAATCAACTATTATTTAGTTATGATAATTTGTTTTTTATCTACATGTTTAGTTTATTTTATCTGATCCTAGTATTTTTGGGAAAAATTTATTCGCCTTGGTTTAATGTTTTGATGCCCGACATTAATTTCCATCCTGAGGGGATTGGGAACACCCCTTGGGCCATGTTACGGACCGGGTCATATGAAATCCCAGGTTGGTTCATGAAAAAATGCTATCAGAGAGGGCCCTTGATATTTAGGGTTTCTGGTAGATGAAGATTAGGACTATCAAGACTCTGGAGGTAGGCGCGGGAAGAGTACTGCGAACTCTTTCTCATATTGATCCTCGAGTCACCAAGGCTAGTATGGTATTTGAGTCTTCTAATTTTATTTTGGATTGAGGGATGGAAAATTAGGTAAGACAGTGTCACATGTTGATATTACATGGATTAGTGACCCATGTGATGTCCAATTACCCAATTCAAGTTCCTCTTAGTGTTATTGCCTACTTCAAGCATGACTCACAACCACATTACCAAGTTGGTAAAAGACACTAGTTCCTCTCTTTGATAGTTTGGTGTAAGTTGTGATTCATTGTGGTTTTGGTTGGTGAAAGTGTGATTTTGAAAATTAAAAGGGTTTTTGAAATGAATTTTTTTTCTTTAAAATAGATTTAAATTGGATAAATGGGTTTTAAATGATAAAGTTTTGGCTTGAAAATTTTGTATCTATTTAGACTTACTAAGAAAATGCCTTGGGTGCTCCTCATGGACATCTTCACATGTGAGGGTATGCATAGAGGGTGTGTGTTGGCATGCATGGATGTAAATAGATGAACACATGTGCAATGGTTCATAAGAGGCCACAGGTGGGTGATTGAGATTAGAAGTTTGTCCTAGTCTTTCTAAAGTGATTTTGAAAAATGTAAAATGGTTTCAGAAACCATTTTTTATTTTATAATTTGGTTTTGTATTGTGAAAGGTGGATTTTGTGTTTGGAAAGTATCTTGGAAATGAGGTGGTTTTGAAAATTGATATGAAATGGGGATTTTTGAAAAGGGGTGATTTTGGTTGTGTTAGAATTCATTTGTCTTCTGAGATAGTTTTTTGGATCAGGTGTTTCTTCCAGTTGTGTTTTGTCTTGATATTGATTTCAGTTTCATTTTTCTCATTCTTTTTAGAAGATGACACCCATAAAGGTCCCCGGAGTCTTCGATGATTCATGCACAACTTTTTATTATTCTCATATTTTTACTGTCCTTCGAGGTGATCAAGGTCCGTTAGAGGTAGCAGAGTGGCTTGAGGAGGTTGAGCGTGTCTTTAGGGTGTTGGGAGCTTTCGAAGCTGTCAAAGTGTGTGCTATATAGAGTTTGTTCAAAGGTCCAAATTTGGATGAATGATAGATATTTTCTCCACCATCATTTCTATTCAGGATGATGTGGGGGAGTTCTTAAGTATTTCTTCATCTGATGGTTCATACCTGAGGAGGTGAAGACAAAGAAAAGGGAAAAACTCATGTGTATTCAACAAGGCCAGCAGACGGTGAAGGCATATATTGACCATATCAAGGAGCTAGTTTCCTTTTCTCTGGAGGTATAATTGAAAGATTTGATGAATACTTCTCACTTTATCAGGGGTATTCATATAAAGATCAAGGTGAGAGTCCTCTCTTATAAGGACCATTATTTTGAGAAGCTAGTAGATGAAGTGTTTTTAACTGAGTTGGTATCCGAAGCGCAGGCGGTTGAAAATCTAGAATATCCAATTTCTTGTGAAGGTTCCCCATCTGGAGAGAGGCACATGCTATAGGAACCTATTCATAATTAGTTATCCTCATTGGTTCTTATTTCTAGTTCATCAGACTGCTTTCTAGTGTGCAATTAGTGTGGCCAGTTTGGGTATTCGAAGCCATCATGTCTCATCACTCTGAAGACCTTCCATCACTGTGGCCATTTGGATCATATGGAGAAGTTTTTCAAGAAGCATTTCTTGAATAAATAGTTCTAATTAGGTAATTATAATTCTTGACTGCGATTCAGGAGATGTTTCAGCCATCAGATTCCCAGCCACAGGTCTAGGGGTGATGCTCACTCACAGTCAGGAGTTGCCAAGAGATGTGTGAAACCTTGGCCTAGTTTTGGTTTTAAGCATTGGTATGGAAACATTTAAAGTTCCCTTGTTCCCATTATTCTTGCTGTTGTAAGTCCATCATTCTATTCTAAAGGTGTAATGAACTCTCTTAAATGTAATCCAAGTAGTTGTGTCTACTCTGAATGTAGTTTTTCTGAATTAGTTGTTTTCCTTAAGGGGTGTTTGGCTCTTAGATGGGTCTGTTTTGGTTTTTGTTTCATCTATTCTCATTTAGAGATATTTGAGCTTTGTGAGGTGGGTGGATGATGTTTCTGGTCCTCTGTTTAATTAGGGTTCTATTGTGGGTTATCCCTAGTTTTGGGGGAAATTCAATCATTTTGGAGAATTTTTAATTCCAGTGGTGATGTTGTTCTCCCTCATGTGGAGGTTTTTTGGTTCTTGCAGGAAGGTTCTCCATCCTGGTATCCTGGAATGTCAAGTTTCTTCATAGTAGTTCTTCTATTCAATTCATAGTGGTGGAATTTTTTTTCTCATTCTCAGGGAGTTGGTTTAGTTTGGGTTGGGAGTTCCCATGTTATCCCCTCCCTGGGGTGGTGTGTTCTGATTTTAAAGTTTCTATGTTAGTGTAATTCTTATAGTGGGGAGAACTATCTTGTGTTATACCCTCAATATTAGGCTTTAGGTTTTTCTTGAATTGGTTGGGTGTGACCTGTGGAGAGAAAGTTTATCCCAAGTTTTATGGTATTCATAGGTTTTGATTGGGCATGAACTTACATTTTGATCGACTTTTGTCTTAGTGAATTTCTGGGGGTAGAAAGTCTCTATGGTGGGGACAATTGTCACACTATGACCTTGTAAATTAATTGTTTTAATTATTTTAATTATTTTTAGTCTTTATTTTGAGTTTTGATAGCTAGAATGTCAAATTTTAAAATTTTTGGAAGACATTTATGGTTGCACAGTTAACCCACACAACTAGGGGTAACCATGTGGTGTCCGTACGAGTGCCCAGATGGGTATGAGTTGTGACACATGAGTTGCTCATAGTTTATTAAACCATGAAACAAGCGTGCAGCTAAACACTATAAGTGGGTAGTGCCGAGTGGCACAGTTTGAGAATGGCTTGTGCAACCGTGCATCGGGTTGCAGGTAACCATGTGCAGACTATGCGATTACCTATTTTTTAAAATGAATAAATTAAATTAAAGGAAAAATAAAACAAAATGAGAGAAAAATAAAATAAAAGGGAAATTTCCTAATAATAATAATAATAATTTTGTTGATAATAATAATAATATTATTTTTATTATTAGGATTGATAATATTAATGTTATCATTATTATAAGTTATTATTAATATTATTATTATTATTATTATTGGTTTTAGATTTTTTTACCCTACCTTCACATCTCCCCCTCCCCTTTACTTCTCCCCATGTAGCACAACCCCCTCCCCCTACTCTCTCCTCACCTACAACCCCCCTCACCGACACCACCCTATTTTGGTGGTCCTCCCCAGTGTGGTGCCTCCCTGATCTCCCGACCCTACTCACGCGACCCCATCCTTCGTGCGACCTCCTTCTCATGCGCGGCCGCCCTGGCCGAGGGCCTTCGGCGTTGCCTCTCATCTCCCTCCAGCATCTTCTTCCTCTCATCTTCATGGGTGAAACTCTTCAGTAAGATCCCTCTCCCTTATCTCTCAATTATAGGGTTTTCTCAGGGTTTTTTTGTTTGGATGAACCCTAGATATTAGGGATGATGTGCAACTCATTTTTCTTGATGTTTAGGGTGTGCATTTTGTTATTTGGAGTGTATTCTCCTTCCTCTAATAATTTTGTTTCGTTCACACACCAACAAGGTAGGTGTCTCCATGTTTTTCCTTTCCGAAACATCCCGTTGATATTTGGATTCTTTAAATTTTTTTTACACTTTATCCAAAACTTCATTATACACCTAATTATATTATTATCGTGTTTTTAAATTTTTAGAACTTGTTAAAAATAGGTTTTGATGTGATTATACAATTTTTCCTAAGTCTTGTGCATCATGAGTGTTTGATAAAATTCCCAATTTTGTTTCAATAAATTCTTATATATGATACACACATTAATAACACATATGGTTAGTTTGTTGTGTTGTTTTCGTGTTTATAGAATTTGTAAAAATAGGTATTTAAGTGATTCTATGTTTATGTCTATGTGAAATTATATGAAAGGGGTGTGGTAAAGTGCTAATTGCGTTTTTCTAAAAAAAATTGGGTGATTTGGTTGATCTTTTATCATTGGTAGATTTTATAAAATTGGTTGGATTGTGGTTTTGGGATTATGTGTGTTGCAGAAGTAGTTTTTGAAAGGGTTTAATATGTGTTTGGTTTTAAAGTGGAATTTTTATATGGAATTGGGTATATTTTTGGTGTAAACCCTTATTGTGTTATTTATAAATGTTTTATACATTGTTTAAATGATTTATTAAATTTTTTAAGATGTTTAAATCATGTTTGAGAAAGGTTTGATGTTTATTAAAGAATAATTGTTTTCAAAATGGTATGGAAGCTCGTTTGACATTTTTAAGTGTGTTGTGTCTTTTCATATTAGTTTTTGAAATAAAGGGAAATCTTTGTAATTTCCCATTTAAAAGTATTGTTTTATGTTGAATTTAGAAAAATGATGTGGAAGAAATGTTGTAAATGTGTTTTGGTTTTAGAAGTATAAGGCCTGGTTGGCACTTTGTAACTTTGGATTGAATGTGGTTTGGAAAATGTGAGCACTCGGTTGGAAACTCAAAGTGTTTTATGAAAAGTCTCAGATGTTTATATGATATGGAGACCTGTTTGGCATTTCAAATATAAAAGTGGTGTTTTGTATTGTTTTGGAAATATCTTAGGTAATGTTTTGGTAAATATATTTGGATTTGTAAATTTAAAGGACCATTCAGAAATTTTCATATTTTTAAAGAATGGTTTGAATGTTTATATTATGTAAGGGCTCAGTTGGCACTTTTAGTGATGTGATCTACACAAACATATATAGGGAACCTCTATAGAATGGATTTCCATTTATGGGTTATTGTATAGGGTGTCTGTGTTTGAGGTAGACAAGTGAGATGGCGGTAAGTATGGTGAGTCATGCATGCATGGGCCACCTACTTACACAATATTATTATTATTATTACTATGGTTTCCTGGGCGTCTTTTAGAGGGTCGATTAATGGTTTCTGATCAACCCAATTAGAAGGGTGGGTACCCCTGGATTGCTTATAAACCATGCATGATGTGGTAATCGATTGGCTAATTGAGGGTGGACAATTGGTTATAGACTTAGGGGATTCACCATATACCGAAAGGTGAATCCGAACTGAGTATGTCCAGGGATTACTCTAGGGTTGTCTAGGAAAATCCCCTGGTTACTAAATTTTTTTGGTTGTTTATTTTCTATTATATTATATTCTCATATGGCACTGTTTATTTATTTTCACCACAACCTAGTTTTGTCTTCTTGGATTTTTTGGTTTGGGGGTTTGGTTTCTAAAATGATGTCCTCTTTGTGAATAAAATGTTTTGTGTTTTATTTTAAAAATTAAAGGGGGTGTTTGTTTAATAAAATGCGAAAACCCGATTTTTATAATTTTATTTAAAACTAGTGTTAATAGATTGTTTTTGAGAAAGGAAACACATGGGTTCTCTGGTGATTGCTTACTAAGATTTCTATCTCACACCCTACTTGTACCATTTAGTATCGGTAAACCCAATCTATTTTGCAGGTTCAGGTTTTTAGTTCATGAACTCATTGTTAGAGCGTTTTGGTCTTTTGGATGGTAGTGACATGATGGTCACATAGAGATATTGTCAGTGTGGTTCAGTTTTTCTTTTCTACTTTAGTTTTTTCTTGTTTAGTTGTATTTTTCATCTGGATAAACTGTTTATTTATTTATGATCAATTCTTGTTTATCTGCATGTTTAGTTTATTTTATCTGATCTAAGTATTTTGGGGGAAAAATATTTCCCCTTGGTTTAATGTTTTGATGCCCGACACTAATTTCCAGCCCTTGGGGATTGGGAACACCCCTCAGACCACATCATGGAATGGGTTGGGTGTCAGTTTGGATGAAACCTGGGTTGGTTTGTGAAAATTATATTCATAAAATATGTATATTTACTCACATATATGTCATGAAAATGTATTTAATATGTTATGATTACTTTTCTAGCCTTATGTAAGAATTACACAAGTTTTTGGACAAGTCACTTGTTATATAACCACAAAATTAATATATATCAATAAAAATAATCAATAATAATCAATATCTATTAACCAAGTAGGTAAAATACTTATCACTTTTTAAATATTATCTTTATAATACTAAATTCTACTTTTCCAGTGTTGTGAAAGCACTACGACGACACTGAAAATTATTTTCATATTTATCATGAAGTAAATTATAATTTTTATATTTTGAATTATTTTTGTATTAATTTTTTTTCAATTTTATAATAAATTATTCTTTCCATAAGTTTAATAATTTTTATATCATATTTATGTCTTGGCGATATCATAAAATATACAATTTTTCATAAAAAATGTATTTTTTAAAATTCACCAAAAATTTAACTTCTTCAAAAAAATTAAAAAAATTCATACTAGGATAATTTTTAATTTATGAATCCAAAAATTAATTAAATTTCATAAAATCCAATCCTTATAAGTGATAGAAATCACTGTTAATATAAATTCATAAAACACAATGAAAAAAAGTTTTTAGAAAAATATGTTTTTAAGCCAAAAAATGAACTTATATCAAAATCAAGTATAAAGATGATTAATATGTAATTAATTATATTATTTATAAATAAATGATAATTTTATTAATTTAATATAAATTTACATTTATAATGGTACTTTTCAATGAAAATAAATGATAGTTTTAAAAAAAATGTCATTTTTCACAATTCCCTAAAAAATCAAAATTTTCTAAAAAATAAAAAAAATTCACCATAAGATAATTTTGATACGGTGATTTAAAAAGTGATAAAATTTTTATAAAATAAAATTTATAAAATTTACATATATTAATTATAATATTCTCTCATAAAAAGAAACAAAAAGCTTTTTTGAAGTAAACATATTTTTGAAGCATAAAACGACTTTACTGAAAATTGAGTTCTTTTTCCTTAAGAATTAGTCAATAAATTTTTATTGAGTAATATAATTATATCTATATAGATATTTAATATATATATTAATAATATTAATAATTACTAATTCTATGGCTAGGTTATATCATTCATATATAAATACTAATTTTCATGGTTCGATTAACCTTAGTGTTGTGTGTTGTATAGTGTTCTTTTAAAATATCTAGGTGTTACACCAATATTCATAAAAAATTACTTGATCATGGATTCTGTGTGTTTTCCCATGAATTCACCAACTAAACCTTTTCATTTGGTGAACTGATAACTTTCACAAAACTCATCTCCTCATATTTTCACTTTCAAATGTTTTACTACTATTGGTTCTAGACTATGGATATATTCCAAATCTATATGATTTTGAAATTCTAAATCCATAATATTTCTATCCAAATTGTCAATTTGAAAATGGAAATTAGTTTTTGTATTAATAAGAATTTTTTTCATGAACTGACCTCACCGGGACTCTGCCCAAGTTAGATATATGATTGAAATTGACCTATGGGGACCACCTCCAATAAGCCTTTCTCTATAAAATAGAAACATGGGTGTAATCTCATGATATGGGATGCACTGTCCTTATGAAACCAAGGAAAATAAAAAAATAAATAATAAACACTAAATAATTCTTTAGATAAACCACTTTTATAACCCCCAAACACCACTATATGTCAATACATACAACTAAAATCCAATTATAAATGCATAATCAATCCTCCTAGGGATCCAAAGAATCTACTAGACTTTAAATAAGCTAGCAAAACCACATATCTCAATATATATCATGTCTTCCTATAAAACAAACTTAAAACATAATTTTGGGGGTGGGGGGTGTGAGAACTTAGGATTAATCAGTAGGATCATAATCTAAAAAAATAAGTATTCATGTGAAATAAATATTAATGTGTAGTAATGGGTGAAATAAAGCAACCAATATCAATAATCAAATAAAATATTTAATAAAAAAATATAATCTCCACCATATTATCCATAACCTCCACAATTCACTCCAATTTTGGATAATTATACTTCCAAAATAAACCTCAAATAACAAATCATGGACATTTAATTATTAACATTAATCCATGCTAATTAATTAAATATATCAACCATAATTGAAATACTAAAAAAATAATTTTCATAACATCAGTAGCATCAAACCAAAACAAAAAATAAATTCTCCATATAATAAATTTCATTTAAACATAATAAATTAATTTAGAATAATACAAGACCAATTTAGCTCTATACTAACCTATCATTTTATAATCCAATACCACTGATTAGGTAGATAGTTGTAGTAGTAAAACCTATCACTAACTACCCTAGTAATAAAGAAACAATAACAAACAACACTAATAATACCACTACCTCTTACTAACATTATTAAGGTACCATGCAAAAAACATCCACTCCCCATTTTTATTATATTTCTACTTCTACTACATTTCCATATACTCTTTCTACATCACCACTATATAATTTTTTTCAGCACCACCACACTTCTACTTCCACATTATCACTACATCCATAAAACCATATAACAAAAAAATAACATATTCTAAAAATATGAATAAAACATAATTTAAAAATCCCCACTTCATATAATTTGATATGAAATAAAAAAAAGAAGAACAATAACTTCATTCTCATATCATCCCTTTCCCTTACATCACCCCACCATCACTATCCATTTATTTCCAATAACTTTGCAACACCCTGAAACAACAGATTTGAAAGTAATAAAATAAGTAAAAATTGTGAAAATCAACATTAAATTACAAAATATCACTCCTAGCCAGTACATATTATATAGAAAATCCAACTTCTTCCATATGAGAATAACCTTCTAAATCTCATTTTTTTCAGTAACCATATATTAGTTGACCTTGAATTCTAAAAGAAATATCATTTATAGAACAATAAAATTATAAATTAATAAAAACAATAAAAAATTACACCATTGAGGCTAACTGATTTATAGATAAATCACAAAAACTTTAATAGGAAACCAACCACCATGATCTCTCACTTATCACCCCTTCCAAAAAAACATCACAACATCTCCTATCGATGTTAATCTTTACAAAACATGGAAAAAGAAAATAAATTTTTAAATATTAATCCCTATAGTATAATTCCCTATCCATCACCTCATAAACTATATTAATTCACAAAATTAAAAAAAATTCAAGTGAATCACACCATATAAAATTAATGACCATGTTATAAAGGCATCAATGAACGTATCACATAAATAAATTTTGAAATTTGAAAAAATAATTGAAGTAAAATTATAAAAAAGAAACGTTGAAATATAATTTAGCATGAAAATAAAGAAAATTAATTCCATGTGATAAAATAAGAGTATAGTATTCTATATCTCAAATTAATTTCTGAATCCATTTTCAAAGTCCCCTGATTTTGCTGCAATAAAATATTTATACAAACCACTTTGATCCAATCTTTTAAGGAATAGATCCAATATCTAATCAAGGTGAACTACTTAAAGAACCATAGGTCCATTGAAGATCCCTATAGAGTTTCCCAAGGTTATATAAGATTTTAATAAGGTTAAATAATTTAAAGGGAGGGATGGAATTATAATCCATGAAAACTAACTAAACCATGATGTGGTTTTCTAATCACCAAGATGTATTATCAGTTGGTCAATACCAATAATAAAACCATTAAACCTAATAACAACCATGTGAATATCTCACTAGATATTTTTTTATCTTTAAATTTATATGTTACATAAAACCACTACATGGATAATACCACCACAATGTGATTTTGTTGATATGTATTCAAATAAAAACATAAAACCCAGACTCCTTCACTCAACCATTCTATTTTTTCAAACATGATGAAAAACACAACATTGTTACTTCCCCGCTTCCATCATAAACTGTATAAAATATACTTAAAAGGAAAAATATTATGAGGAATCACTATTTTATAGACACCATGTCATAGTTTAAAAAACCAAAACTTAGATATTACCCTCATGGTTATTGGGTTTTGGAGCTTCTTTGATTACCAGATTCAACATATTGGAAGGAGAAACTTCAGAAGTTCACTATAGTTTTATCAGGGAAGTGGTAGTTGAATTATTCATTATATGGGTTCATTTATAGGAAGATTATGAAATTTTATTGATTTGAAGTTAAATACTAATGGATGTTAACCAGATGCGATATTTTAGGTGGTAGAGATATATAGAATAAGAGGTTGACCAACTCCAATGGTGGATTGATGATCTATATTCTGGTAGTTACATGAATGGTTCTTACCCAAGAAGTGTTATCATAGATAAATGGTTCAAACTCAACCAAAATATCGTGAAATATTCACTATTGACATAATGTTATATTTATTTCAATGGGATTTATTATTATTAGAAGATATGATGATGGAATAATTCAAGTTTTGAATAAATTATTTTGACGGAACCAACTATTGCTTATGGAAGATACTAATAGAATACTATCTCATATAAAAGGATTTATAAATCACTTTAATTGGATATAATCCTAAAAATATAGATAAAAATTAATTGCAAAATATATACAATAAAACACATGGTTTAGTAAGGTTGTTGTTGGTATGAAATGTATCCTTCAATATTTGGGAGAAGAAAACAACAAAATGAACTAAAGGAAAACCTGGTAGACATGTATGAGAAACCAATTAAATTAAACAAGGTATTTCTAACAAGAGAGTTTTTTTATTTGAGGTTATTATAAGGTAGGTTAGTGACATATCTTTTGAATGATTTTAGTATGATGGAGAGTCATTTTGAAGTAATGAAATTCACTTTAAAAAACGATGTTTAGGTAATTCAACTTCTTTCATCTTTTCTGAATATTGATATGGTATAGTTACTATAGTTATAAATTACAATGAAAATTCTAATTTTATGTTTGAATATATCTACAAATTTATCCTCAATGAGGAAATCTAGAGAAAATATGTCCAAGTACCTTCTAAAAAATCACTGAATACTTACATAATGGGATTCTCACCTTAGAGAAAGACTCACCAAAGATAGAAAGATAAGTTTAGAGAGAAGAGTTGAGGAAATTTAAATGGTATAGGACCCAATTAATGGCATTGGGGGAAGTTTGTAAATATTTAAGGGAACTAAAAAAATCATAAATAATGCATTAGAAGAACACTTTAAAAAAATATAAATCCATTACACAATGGAAGGAGGTGATGTTTTTTTTGCTCAGTATTCATAATCCAATGGAGTAATGGGTGGTTAAATATTGAGCATACATAAAATAAATTATAGATTACAGTTGTATGAATAACTATGTATTGTATTCTTTAATAAATTTCATCAAGAAGATAATAAATATTTTGCAGTGATAAAAAAAGGAGATGTAAATCTCCAGATAAAGAATGGGTGTTTCCTATGATTAAAGGAAGTGATTCACATTCTAGGTTTCCAAAAGAACCAATATTTGTTGTAAAAATATATAATTTATGCTAAAAAACAACATTCACTAATGGAGTTTTTAAAATGACTCAAGGGTCTATAGTTTTGGTGTAAGGAGTAATGAATGATAAACTATACATGATTGGAAATTCAGATGGAAGTGCAATGGATGGAATTTCAACCATGAATGACCTGAAGGTATGGCATTGTAAGATTAGTTAGCTTAGTGAGAAAAAATGATGGTTATAGTGGGAAGGGAATACTAAATATTGATGAAAAAATCATTTGAATATGTGAGAGCTATGTACTAGTAAAGAAAAAATGGGTTTTATTCAACTTAAATGATCAAAGCTCAAATCTTAGAAGCTGTATCCTGTTCACTTAGATGTATGGGGACCTTCCCTAGTTCAGTATCAATAGAGATATCATCCCTTAATAAAATTAATTTATGATGTGACAAGTAAGGTATGGGTTCATTTACTTAAGTATAAATCTAACAAATTTATTATTTTTGTACCATGTAAATCCATGATAGAATTATAAAGTGTTCAAATGTTAAAGCACATCAGGTATAATATTATTGATGAATATAGTGTAAGTAACTTCTGAAATGTCACAATCAAACCCATATTTCTTTTATTATTTAATATATTTATTAGATATCAATATTTCTATGGTGTTTTAGGTTAATCCCATTTTTTTTAAATTTTTTAAGTTTTCATCATAGGTGCACGAGTTTCACACAATTAGTATAAATTTTGTGACAAATATGCACCCATGTAAGCAACTTGATAGTGGTATTTCATATGGTATAAAAATGGTATCCAAAACCATGTATCTAAAATATTTTAGTGCCCAGGTGTTACTACTTAAGGGTGCATGATTGGTTTATAGTTTTGTAAACCATGTAGAAACCATGTGATGCACCTAGATTTAAAAAAATGAAAAAAATTACCTATCTACCCCATTATTTTTTAATCACCCACTTATTTTTACCCCTAAAAATATTAGATGAACCCTAGATTCATGAAAAATATGAGGAATCCCCTTATGCACACTTCTCCCCCTTACCAACACTTCAAATTTCTAGTGATTATTCACCAATCCCAAGTAGTTTCAATCTTGGTTAGAGTCATTCCTTCTCTTCCCTCTTCTTTTATTTTCTCTTTCCCTTTCTTCTTCCCCTTTATATTTTTTACTATAGGAAAAAACTAGGTGGGTCATATTATGATTTTATATGGATTTGGTTCCCAGGGTATTCAAGATCCCCATAGAACATTCCTTTCATCATTCTTGAAAGGTTTTCTTCATCTACACACATTCTAAGAAGGGGTTTCTATGAATTTTGACTTTTAAAAAAAAGTTTATTCTTAATCTTATTAAAATTATTTTACATATAAATTATTTATGTTTTATATTTAATTAATTTCATATATGGTGTTTTTAAAGAAATTTTATAATTATAATGGGGTTTATTCAATCCCAACAAGATTTATCATGGGTTTTAAGTGGGTTTTGGTTTGGAATTCACATTAAATGATTTTTTGTGTTTTTTTTGTATTATTTATATCTGGGTTATTTATTTTTAATAGTTTATATAATTTTATAAGTGGTTTAATGGGTTTTAAATTCATCATTGTGTTTTTAGTTCAGGTTGGTTTTAAGAAAAGGTTTTCTTCTCAATTTCAATGGTATTTTTAAAGGGATACATGATTTCATTTGGTCTTATAATAGTTTATATGTATATATATATATATGTATGCATGTGAAAATACTTGCCTGATTTTTTGTATATATACATATGCATATATGTATATATACACATGTATTTGTTTTTTTAATTACGTATACACACACACATGAATTTACTCATTTAATATTATATATATATATATATATTTACAAATAAATTTACTTATTTAATATTACATATATATATATATCCATATTTGTATGTTTATTATTTATGAAACTCAAGGCCATTTTTGCACTTGAAAAAATGAATTTCAAAGATAACATTGATTTTTGGAAATGGATTGATTAAAAAGAAATGTTTTTCCACAACATACTTTTGGGATGAACAGTGGAAATGGATTGAATTGTGTTTTTATAAAAGAACTTGTTTAATAGTTGTTTGATGATATTCCTTCTCCCATTAGTTTATTTGATGTTATTAAAAACTTATGGGATTCCCAGGTACTCGTTTTGGCAAAATTAAATGGGATAGGTTCCCTTTCCACTAGCTACTCTAGTGAAGTAAATTTGATATCTCCACTGTCTAGTGAAATGTTACTCTTTCCACTAATTGAGGGTGTGAACCTAGTTAGTGATGTATTTCTAGTTACCCTATCCTTAGTGACCCTAGGATGTTTCTCCCATGATACATATTTTAAATACCTAATTTGGTAAATTTTCTCTTATACTTGATTTACTTTATAATTCCCATTATTATATATATGTTACTATTTACTACTTATTAAATTTGATTTTTTTATTTCTTCCCTATATTATGGTTCTTTTAAATTATGACCTGTTGGTTTAAATTTTATACTATGTTCTTACTTTATGGATATGGTTTATACTTTTAGCTTGTTTTTTTTAAAATGACTCAATGATTTTGAAAAGGGTTTATTTATAAAGTAGGCTGTAATAGTATGTTTAAATTTGAGATTTTGGTTAAAAGTAGTTGATTCATGGAAAATTATTCAGTAATTGTTTTTATTTAAGAAAAATAAATGAGATTTTTTTAAATTATTTGAATATGATATTGTATTTATAAAATAATGAGTGAAAACCTATCTTCACATTATATTTTGAAACTAGTGTTTATAGTATTTTTTTAAAATAAATTGAAAGTACTCGGTAGTTCTTACCTACTGAGATATTTATGATCACACCCTACTTACACCATTAAGTTTCTAGAGAATATGTATCATATTTTATGTTCATATTTAGTTATTGTTTACTTAAAAAAATAAGATGATATTTGGATGGAGAGTGTCCCTAGGTCACATGGGTAGCTTGTCCAGGTATGTCAGTACTTATTTTGAGTGCCTTAGTAGTCTCATACAAGTAGACCATTCCTTATTTTGTTTATTTATTTAATTAGTATTTATTATATATATAGAATTTTTATATTGAATCTAACAACTATTCTATGTAAGGGAGTTGTAGGTGAGTATAGGGTATTTCTTTTTCATTATGTTTGCTTTATTCTACTTTTTGTTTCTTAAGTTTTATTTGAACCTACTTATTTTATTTGGCTTGTATGTCTGAATTATAGATGGGTCATGCAAGAATTTCTAGTGAAGTTCTGTTACTTATTAAACCTTATTTATTAGTCTAAATCATCTTTGTTGATTTCATTTTATGCTAATCATGCTTGTCATCAGTTCAGGGGCATCATGGACACCCCTCAAGTGTGTCGTGATCCAAATAGGGCATCCGATGGATTGAACACATAGGTTGGTTTTTAAAAAATGGAATGTCCTAGGTTCTAAAGAGGTATTAGGTTTGATAACATCCATTTTTATTTTGGGTTTATGGTATATTAGATTTGGAATGTCAGGGACCGAGCAGGAGGTATGAGAAGAGTATGGATAAATCTTGCTTGTACTAATCCTCAAGTTACCCTAGGATATGGGGTTTTGAGTCTTTGATTGTGATTTAGGTTTTTTTTTTTAATCAGTTTATTTATTTTAAGGGATAATAATGGTAATTTAACTGGTATCACTTGGTGTAACACCCCAATATTTCATAGTACGTTATCTCTTCAAAGAAATTCAATAACTTGCGTTACGCGCAACACCGAGTTTGAGCGCACCATGACTTACCAAACTAACCGTTCAAAAAGTGGTTATGAATAGTATTAACTAAATTTTAAATTTTATATACTCCACATAATTTTATAATACATATTATGTGTTTCTTAGACATAATATAAGAACACATTTATTTTTTCAGATAAAAGACGTATTTTTCAAAAAATGCAATTTTACCGCCTTTTAATGGCAGACCTTTTTTTAAAACCAATATTTGACCATTTTAAATATTAAATTTAATTAAATTAAATTATTATTTAGAATTGGGACATAAAAATTTAGTTTGGATAAATTTTTGGTACTTTTCTGATAACTTTCATATTTTGATGAATAATGAAAAATACTAAATTTTAATTAAAACAAATTTTTTAATCGAAATAATTTATAGTGTTAAATTATACATTTGATTAGTTTATAAGTATCATTAGATTATATTTTTATCATTAAATTTAATTTATGTCATTGGATGTAATTTCACATTTAAACTAGATATAAACGAGTTTCAATCTTTTTATAATTATTATTTCTTAAAAACACGCTTTTTGTTTTGACAACGGGAATTAATTTTAAATTAATTTTTGCCACTTCTGTGTTTTAAATTTGGAAAAATGGATTCAATATTTGGAATCAAGAGGTCAAAATTGTGTAAATAGATAAATTTTATTTTTAGACATTATGAATAATTACTTCGGTAAATATTTTATTTACCATGGTTAAAGGGGTAAATCCGGTAAATAAGGGTAAAAAATAATATTATAATAATATTAAATTACCCTAAAATGTGTCCTATTTCTATTGGTCAATATATTTTTGACCACGGGTATCCTTGGGTCGATTTTGGAACCCCATGGAGCCACTTGAGAGTGATAATGACACTTTATATTATATTAATTAATTTAAGGTAAAGACAAAATGACATTAACATACATCTTTTAGTAAAATAATTTTTACAAGGGGTTATATAAGTTATATTTTTGACTATAAATATTCATTTTAAATCTAAAAAAATTTCCTACATAATGGTATTTTTTTCATAATTTTTAAACATCAAATAAATAAAATTATTTATGACACAATAATGATGCAGTGTTTACCTCATTAAAGAATGATTTAAATAAATGAGATTATAAAAATTAAAACAATATCCAAAACCTGTCCAATTATTATTAGATGAATTTATTTTGAACATGATTTATCTTATATTCTACTTTATTTAGTTTTGTAACTTTATAAACCAAAAATCATTATATAATAAAATAATATTTTCAAACATTCCTAAAGAGCCCCTCCTCCCCCTTATAAAAATCCCTCACCTCTAACCCATTTCTCACACCTATCAAGCCCCTTGTATCATCCAAAATATACCCAATTAATCTCCCTACATCCATATATTCCTCTTATAAACCTTATCTTAAGAATAATTTACTTCAAGGAAGCCATTTGGTTCAAACCAAAGGGAGTTACCTGATTTAAAGGTAACATCTCCGCTTAAGCTCTTTTCTTTTATTTTACTTCTCCAACCCCATAAAATCTCTTTATTCCTTTCTTTTATAACAAAAACAGTATCCTAAATATACTAGGTTGTTTTTATGAGAATTATTTGAACTAAACTTACACACACCTCCATCTAATGGGTATAGAAGACAATGTTTCTGTGGATAGTGAACTACTGCCTCACGAAACGATGATTGTTAAATCTTCTACTACCACATCTTATGGTGACCATTATGATGGAACTGTAAATATATATGATATATATGATATTTATTTTATCTATAATCTTATGTAATTTTATTTTATAGCATACCTTTATTATTTTCATGTTGTATATATATGATAATTTAATTTGAGGAAGTGAGGACTACCACCCCCTCAAAGTGATATGAATCGTTCATACCATACAAGGGACGTATAAAGGATGGTGTTAAAGAACTTATATAACATATATAAAATATTATATTATAATTTAATAATAATATACCTATGTATCATTTGGTATTATTTCCTTTTAAAATAAAAAAAATGAAATGGAAGTAGCGTTTGTGCGTACATACGGATTACCGTCTCCACGAACGCGATGAGATTCATTCCACATTGTAAACATTCAAGAATAATTTTCACTTGATTATTAAAAATAATATTTAAGAAAATTATATAATTATATATATATGAATAAAATACATCTTATCCATAAAAAACATGACTTACGTAACAAAACATATAAAGGAAAACGAATCAGTTAACACCCGAAACAATGATACTACTAAATTATTATTAACAAATCAATATTAAAAGATCATATATGATACCATATTTATGTATTTATTTCTTTTATAATTTAATATCAATGATTTAACTATTATTTATGAGGTTAATTTACCCTCAATCAAGGAAAACTACAAGTTAAGGGTTAATTTCACAATCTCTTTATTATCCGAGGTTGTTTTTTACGTATGTGTCTACTGGGACCTCTTTATCATCCAATTCCGTGTTTCTAAAAAATTTATTTCAATTTTTTTTTACTATTTACTAGAATATGTGTTAAAGTAATTTATACACTTGTTTGAACTTTTATAAAATGGTTTGAAAGGAATCTTTCCATTGTTTTCCAAACAAAGTACTTCATGAACTTTTCAAAAAATTAAGGTAAGAATGTTTTTTAACTTATATGGGAGGTGTGGTTATTCTCCACCATTATAACACCTTTGAAGATTCCCTTAAAATATTATAATAATATTTTTGAAATAAATGTTTTCTTTTATAATTACATGACTTTTAAATGATTTCAAAATAGAAAGATATATTTCTCTCAAATAGTTTTGATTTCATCTATGTCAACATACTTTAATGGATTTTACACTTTTTTGAAGTTGATTTTTTATGATACAAATCTTCCATATTGTATTGAAAGTTTTGTGATATGTTTGACTGTGGATGTGGTATTTTTATACCATTCATTGTTTATGGTTAATGTATTAACATTTAGTATGCTTGTTTTAATATGAATGTTTATGTTATGTTTCAACCGTTTCATATGAGGAATGCATTGGACTTAGTAAGTGACAGGTGGAGCCCGCTATAGCTTCTTGATGCATCGGTTAGTCTCATGAGACAAACTAGTGTCTTGGAACACTGTCTTGAAAAAATCTTATTTTTAGTCTTGGCACAAGGCCTTGAATATTGGTTATGATGTCTGGTATTATTCATTCCATCATTATGAAATTAGCCATTGATATTACATGTGATTATTTGACTAGTATAATATCCATGTGAATAATTAAATGTCATTATTTTATTTATATTTTCCATATTATGATGAAGTTTAAGTTTAAAAGGCTTTTTTTAGTTTTATACATTTCCTTAAATGTTTACGCTTATTTATGAAGTTTCTGCTATATTGTTATCCTTACTGACAATCTGTGCTCACCACTTTCTATGTTTTATTTTTATCAGGATGTGAAGAAGTATTTTATTGTTGACCTGTAGGGATAGGATAAGGGATATAAGTGTGTTCAAAGGGGACAAAATATTGTTTTTGTTTTTCACTTTATAATGTAATGTAATGTTCATGTATGTAATTTATTTTCCAAGACTACTAAACTGATCGGTTTTTTGGGACTTGATTCCTTATATCATGCCAATGTATTAAAATAATGCACCGACTCTAGGTAACTGGGGTCGGGGCGTTACAGTTTGTATCAGAGGAAGTTTAGCAATAACCTTGGAAACTAGATTTATAAAAGCTCTGATTAGAGAACATTACCCTAAGTTAGACTTTGAGGACTAGTATAGATGAACATCTTAGAATTTTGGTAATGTATAGATTTTGTGAAATTTTCAAGCAATAAATCCATGTCTGGATACGAGTAGGTAGATGAGGATCGGGAACAGATGTACCTAGGAGTGAAAACTCCGACAAGGAGTTTTGGGCTTGACCTAGGGTATCTTGGTACACGACAATGGGCCTTGCTGCACTCTTGGTTACGAAACTCCCATGGGATATGCTTAGGATAATTCACATTTTCTTTATAAGCCATTATGAAGGATTTATGAGTAAATACTTCCTCAAATTTTTTTTTTATAATTATAGATTATATGCATAATCTTTTCAATTTATTTTAGGTATTTTATAAGTTTGGAATCATGCATTGCGATTCATAAACTAACATGGTGTATGCCATTATTTAGGAATGGTGCCTAGTAGAAGGTATGAGAACTCCAGCAATATGCATGATCCAAAGAGTAAGAAGGATCATATATTTCATGGTATTAATCCAACATTTAAAAAGGAAATAGTCTCCCATGTATTATCATCATATGAAAAAATAGTATCATGTGTTAATAAGATAAGTAAAGAATTATCTGAGTCCTATCTCTTTGAAGGGAAACCAGAGAAGAAATGGATGGTATAGATAAAGATAGATAAAGGGAATAAGGGAAAGAAGGATTTTCCCATAGGTGATAACTATGGAAATAATCACCTTGGTAAATGATTGAAGGGAATGTGAGTTTGTTACAAGTGTGAAGAAAAAGGAAACCAAGTATGTGATTGAAAGGGTAAGAAAAAGGATTCAAATGTACAATGCATCATATGCGAGGAGTGGGGACACTATGTGAATCAATCTCCCAATCATCAGAGTATACTGCAAATGATCCTGTTGGATAATAATCAAGTTATGATATTACCACAGATGAATAGTAATGACTAGTTTTCTTACGTTGATATTAAATAATTATGTCATTTGAGTGTTGTATCAATGATGTACTGGTTATAATAATTATGGAGTATATAAGGATTGTACTATAGTACTATTTCATTAAGGATTTGAGATTGTGTGGTACCAAGAAAAGTGACTCAAAAACAAGTTAATTTTTTTTGAAAATACATGGTTGAAGGAAAGATAAACTTTAATATAGTCCTGATACCGTGGTATTGATTTTGGAATAAGAGATGATTTATTTGGATAAATTATATTGGATATTATTGACTACATTGGAACTAATTAATGGTTTTTTTATTCCATCACTGTTTGTGATTACAACATTTTTGTATTTTAAGTGTATATACAGTATTATATTATTTATAGAAGGAATAAGAAAGTACATACCTATTAAAATATGGTTTTCTGGCAATTCACCTTATTACCACATTTTAAGAGAATACACGATGAAGGTATTCACATGTATATTATATGACATTCTTTATAAATTTTGGATTGTGAGTTCAGACAGAAGTATTTTGGATAAGTCTAAAGGTTGGAATATATTAAGTTTAATATTGGATACTATTGTTAAGGTTAAATAATTTCTTGATATTATTTTTGGATTGTCATAAAGAGGACAATCTGGAGGTCAGGTGAAAACCCGTCGCGTCCAGCAAGGCCGCGAGACTTGAACCTGCAACCGAAGGGCAACAAGGGTAATCACCTACCACTAGATTACGTGATTTCCTAGTTTGTATAATGTAGTTTTTTTTAAATAGTTTGAAAAATTAATTATAAATTCATTATTTTTGGAACCCTATATGATTAGGATAAATAGAATATTTTTGAATTCTATTATATTTTGGAGTGAAATATGAGTTTGTGGTAGAATAAATTAATTATTAAACTTTAGGGATGGGATATTAAAACCAAAAATGTGCTATCCTAATACCTTATGTTTTTTTGAACTGATGATATTTTAAATCATCATAGATTGATGGCTTTGAGGCCCTCAATTTTACACTTGTTTGTGATTGATGACCTCAATCACTCTCTATAAATATTTACGTTTTTCCTCCAATTATGTGTCTCTAATTTCCACAAATTTTCTCTTAATCAATATCATAATTTGGTGGTGACTTTTTCATTTCTCTTTTCCTCTTATTAGGACTTAATTTCATTAACCCAATTTCTGATGTGGTTTTTCCACAAAGGTATTTTTCTATTTTTAATCTTTTATTTTCAAAATAAAATTCAAATTGAGAGGATGAAATTTATTGAGTTAGGGGAGAATGTATCACCCCAAGATTTCATAGTACTTTATCTCTTTAAAGAAATTCAATAACTTGCGTTACATGCAAAACCAGGTTCGAGCGCACCATGACTTACCAAACTAGCCGTTCAAAAAGAGGTTATGAATAGTATTAACTAAAATTTTAATTTTATATACTACATATAATTTTATAATTCATACTAAGTGTTTATTAGACATAATATAAGAACAAATTCATTTTTTTTTCAGATAAAAGAAATATTTATCAAAAAATGCAATTTTAGAGCCTTTTAATGGAAAACCTTTTTTAAAACCATTATTTGAAACTTTTATATATTAAATTTAATGAAATTAAATTATTCTTTAGAATAGGGACATAAAAATTTAGTTTGGATAAATTTTTGTTACTTTTCTGATAACTTTCATATTTTGATGAATATTGAAAAATACTAAATTTTATTTAAAAGCAACTTTTTTAATAAAAATAATTTATAGTGTTAAATTATACATTTTGAGTGGATTTTAAGTATCATTATATTATATTTTTATAATTTAATATAATTTAGGTCATTGGATGTAATTTCACATTTAAAATGGACATAAACAAGTTTCAATCTTTTGATAGTTATTATTTCTTAAAAACACGCTTTTTATTTTGACAACGAGAATTAATTTTAAATTAATCTCTGCCACTTATGTGTTTTGAATTTGGAAAAATGGATTCCATATTTGGAATCAGGAGGTCCAAATTGTGTAAATAGTTAACTTTTATTTTTAGACATTATGAATAATTACTTCGGTAAATATTTTATTTAGCATGGTTAAAAGGGTAAATCCGGTAAATAATGGTAAAAAATAATATTATAATAATATTAAATTACCCTAAATTGTGTCCTGTTCCTATTGGTTGATACATATACGACCATGGGCATCCTTGTGTCATTTTTGGGACCCCATGGAGCCACTTGATAGTGATAATGACACTTTATATTAATTAATTTAAAGTAAAGACAAAATGACAAACATATATCTTTTAGTAAAATAATTTTTACAAGGGTTTATATAGGTTATATTTTAGACTATAAATATTAATTTTAAATATAAAAATATTTCCTACATAATGGTATTTGTTTTATAATTTTTAGACATCAAATAAATAAAATTATTTATGACACAATAATGATGCAGTGTTTACCTCATTAAAGAATGATTTAAATAAATGAGATTATAAAATTTAAAAAAATATCCAAAACCTTTCCAATTATTATTGTATGATTTTATTTCAAACACGAGGTATCTTATCTTGTACTTTAATTAGTTTTGGAACTTTATAAACCAAAAATCATTATATAATAAAATAATATTTTCAAACATTTCTAAAGATCCCCTCCTCCCCCTTATAAAAATCCCTCAACTCTAACCCATTTCTCACACCTCTCAAGCCCATTGGATCATCCAAAATCTACCCAATTAAGCTCCCTACATCCCTATATTCCTCTTAGAAGCCTTACCTTAGGAATAACTCACTTCAAGGAAGCCTTTTGGTTCAAACCAAAAGAAGTTACCTGATTTAAAGGTAAAATCTCCTCTTAAGTTCTTTTCTTTTATTTTACTTATCCAACCCCCTAAAATCTCTTTATTCCTTTATTTTATAACAAAAACAGTATCCTAAATATACTAGGTAGTTTTTATGATCACTACTGGAAATATCACCTATACCCATGGTTTTAAACCGTGGGTATAGCCCATAAAACCGTGGGTATAGGCTATACCCACAGTTTCATGAACCGTGGGCTGTAGTGGCGTCAGTATAGCCCTATACCCACAGTTTTTACAAAACCATGGGAATATCCAATGGAAATTTCTCAATACCCATGATTTAAGAAAACCGTGGGTATAAATATATTCCCACGGTTTTCAGAACCGTGGGAATATATTTTCACAGCAATATAACATACCCACGGTTCAATGAACCGTGGGTATAGATGCTTCTTGGAAAAACTAATATACCCACAGTTTATTGAAATATGGGCATATATTCTTCTCCCAAACACAACAGCTGCTACCCACATCCTCCTGCTTCCAGTGCACCCAGCTACTACCCACAACCTCCTGCTTCCAGTGCACCCAGTTGCTGCCCGCAGCTTTCCTGCTTCCTGGTTCCAGTGAACCCATAAAAACCAACCAGAATAGAATACCAAAACAAAAAAATTGAGCTTGCATTACCAATGAAAACTGCAAGAAAGTGTGATAAAAACCAAAACTGAACATACATTACAAATGAAAGTTGACTTACCAAAACATAACTGGAATTAAATTCTGGAGTATATACTTTGTCTAGGGCTAGATCCATGATCTGTAAAAAAAATACACACATCCTGCACTGGGTTGCTATAGATGAATCATTGTAGATAATAATATATGAATGACGGTTCACAATTATAAGATATATTGAAATGAATAAATAATGCAGATACTTTTTTAAAAGATGATTCCTATAAAAAATCTATTATTTATCCAAAAGATAAAGTATAAATCACTGGAAGTAGAGGTATCAATGGAAAAAGAAGTTCTAAATGTTTAGTCTTCCTCATCATGAGATTCACACTCTCAGATGTATTGAAAAGGTAGTTCTAAATGTTTCTATTAGGGACAAACCCATATTTATTCATAGTAATAAACTTTATTGCCACATTTACTAACCTGATGGTAATGATTTTTCAAAAAAAATTGGAATTGGATTACCTACAACAATAGCATTGAAATCACTAATGTCAATAGCATTCTCTTTTTCTGGGAATAAAAGCAATGAAGTTGGAATTGATACCATGAGGAATATTAACATGAATGAATAATTATTTAGCAGCATTAACCACCTCATTATGAATAATTTCCCAACAAAACATAATGAATTTATTGGATAACCCATCAGGACATTAAATACTATCAATGTTATGATAAAAAAGTGCTGCCTGAACCTCCTCCTTAGAGGAAACTGATATAAGCTCATGGGTTTTCTTCTCACCAATAGACTCAGTAATAGCATTAGTCATTCTATGATTGATATCATAATCATCATCAGAATAAATAATTTTAAAGCACTAAATAACTATAATAGAGATTTAATTTTCATATGAGAAAATAAGTACATGAAAAATAATAGCTTTAATACCTCCCCTTATTCCCTTTTCCTTATGTATTGTATGAAACAGGTTGGTATTCATGTCCCCATTTTGTAGTAACCTCACATTTAACTGAATTATTATCAATCCCTCCTACATGATCAAAAAAAAATTATCCTATTTTAAAATATCATTAATGTCATCACTTGGATGAGTATCCTGATCTTGATTAGCAATTTGATAGATTAAAAGTCTATTTTCAGAAACATTGATTTCATCAGAAGGGATGGAAAATGATTTCCTTCTCCTTTTGTTTAATTTCATTTTAATGTCTTTAAATTTACATGTAAATAGATTCATCAGGATACATTGAAAACTAATATCCTAGGCTTATGGAACAATTTCACTACACCCAGGGATCAAAATCAATCCATTCTTTAAAATAAAGGGAAGGGGTACAACCCTTTTAGATTGTGAAAACATCAATAATAAATGAATTATGACCTGAATGTATTCTAGATAGAGTAAAACCAGATACAAAACTCGAATCAGTTCCATCATTAACCAACACAAAGCACCTATTAAGTTTACAACACATTCTAACATTGAGTATATGCCTATTCCAAGTATAAATACCACCATAAATTTGAACGTTAATAATGTTTCATTGAAAAATAAACATATATAAATCATGAGAGGCCAATCTATGAATATTAATTTCAGTCCTCTCTTCAGGTCACAATAATAATGTTAAATTGCCCATTAAGAATCCACCTCCACCTCATAGTCTCAAACTATAAGAATATCCATCCATAGATCCCTTATTTTCATATAGGAATTGATGGATAAAATAAAAAAATATTTAAAACTGAACATTGAAAAACAATAGAAACATTAATGTATTTGGATCCTTTATCATAAAAATAAACCAAAAAATTGTCATGTTTTGAGACCCATAAATTTTCCATGCCAATGATGAAAGAGTTTTGAGCAACAAAAATATATCCAAGAGATCCCAAATTAAATGTTTTTAACTTTTCAAAATGCATCATAGGCTCATCAATCCCACTAAAAGGAGGATTTTATGTCACAAAAAGATGCCTAAGGGCTATGAATATTGGGGTATAACCCAACCTTAGGCCGTTCTAGTATAAAATATTCATTTATTAAAAGACTTACCTCTTGTTTGGGTATACCTTCATTATGTGTTAAACCTTTATTATCCATCCCTCTTCATTTACTCAACTTCTTCTTTCACATAGAATCTTCCTCTATTTTACCCTTTTCATTTTATGTTTTCTCTCCCCTCCATAGGGATCCTAAATCATCTATATTTGAAACAATACCTCCATGAACAGGTTCCACTACAATATCCTAAAGTATACCACCTAAAGGAATATCCCTGGATGAAAGAGATACCACAGTAATCCTGTAATCTAGGTTAAATACCCTCTAATTATCATTAACCACTATCATTGTTTAAGATTTTGGAGGCCTTCACGCCATCTACATAGAATCTAGATTGTAGTACCTAAAAAGTGGGTGAATAACCTCTTTACCAGAGGGGGAATTATCCAAGAAGGATTTATGAAACATATGAGAAGATGATCACCCCCAATATAATTCTTTATTAGATGGAGACAAGCTAGGGAATCCACTGGTACCTCTATATCCCAATCGAAATATACAATAAGAAAAGGAAGGGTCAAAACTATATTGATATGTATATGTGAGAATATACAGAATACACATATCATACCTGAAAATATCTCAAGCAGTACCTGATCATGTCCATCCCTTGTATGCATCATCATATGGTCCCAAAAAATGGCACCATGAGTTTGGAATAGACTACCTATAGCTGGTGCTGGGATTAGATTGAAACATTAACCATCTAGAGCTCTTTTTAATCTTACAGCATCTCCAACTCCTCAAATGAATCCACCTCCTAAAGGAAAACACTATAAAATACAGGGATACCCCTAACTATAGGGATGCCTTTCTAATAGAGGTCCATCTACACTACTACCATAGTGACGGTGAATTATTACATTGGTTGTGAAATTTGGAACCATATCTTATCTAAAAATAGATGCATTTAATTTCCTGACATAAAATGAACTCTTATCGCCTATCATGATTTATATTTTTTGAAATCAATTAATATTACATTTCGGACCTAATGTAATAAATGTACACACAAAAGAAGTGACCTAACATGAAGATATAGGGAAAATGGGTACTGATTTCAAATTTCTAGGCACATCTTGATGTGTATCTTGAATAGAATATCAAAGTGAAATCATTAAAGCAATGAAATTTTTAATAATTTATACTCTTCTGATTCACAAGAAAAAATCATAAAAAATACCATTGAATAACAATGCTAATAAAAATAGTGATAAAAAATGATCAAAGACAAAGCATAAAATTTAGAATCTAAATATAACTTTGGGCTAATTCAACTTCATTGGAATTTCAATTAACTTTAGCAACATATAACATTCTAATAAATTTCGGAAAAATAATAATGAAGATATGCAATTCCAATTAAGGACCTGTATCGAGAAGTGATAAAACTAAAAAGTCAAGAGGAAAAAATACAGCCATGTATACACATTTAAATCACGAATCTTTCCTAGCATATCTTTATAATTAATATAGAGTTTATAACCTATGAATAAATATATTTTATTGAAATAATGGGGTAATTAACCTTTGTGTTTAATGAAATAAGAAAAAAAATTAACATAGGCAACACAATAGTCATTTATATAAAAACGATAATTTACAGACAACAAAATACAGGAAAACAACAACATAAAATCTGTAACTAAATGAAAAATAATGTATATAAATGAATAATTTGAAGAATTAAACATAAAAATTATATATTTCACAAATGAAATAAATTTAAATGTATTTGGAAAAAAATAAAATAGTAAATTAATCCTAGAGAATTTTGACAATTTTAATGATTGTGATGGATAATTTTACAATAAATATTAATTGATAATTGAGAAATAGTCGAACTACATACCTTTTATACAATTCTCCCCACCCAACCATTTTGTAAGGCACATTGTAATAGAATTTTCAATACTATTTCCAATGATGCTTGTCCTGAAAGAATAAATCACATTAATGAAATGATAACTATACCATGTGATCATTAATTACAAGAGTATACATGTTAATTTTAATCTAGAAAATAATATGATATAGCAATTTCACCCTTTTTAATTCAATTGATGTTGGAAGATGAAGCAAAATCACCTAAACTGGAGAATTAAACCTGAAAATTATAGATTTCATAAATGAAATCAATTAAAATGGAATTGGAAGATATTAAACATTAAATGAATCTAAAAGAATTTTGAAAATTTTAATGATTTAAATGGATAAAATTATAATAAATAGTAATTGATAATTGAGAAATAGTCGAACTACACACCTTTTATAAAATTTTTCCCACCCAACCCTTGTAAGGCACATTGCAATGCCATTTTCAATACTATTTTTAATGATGCTTGACCTGAAAGCATAAATCACAATAATGAAATGATAAGAATATCATGTGTTAATTAATTACAAGGGTAGAAATATTAATTTTAATCTTGAAAATAAGATGATATCACAATTTTACCCCATTCAATTCCATTGATGTTGGAAGATGAATCAACATCACCTAAATTGGAGATTTCACCCATACATTGAAAATATTAAACAACCAAACATGAAACTGCATCATATTATGAAAATGTGAGTCTAGTGTTAAATTTCATATTTGAGGATGCATTTGAGTAAAAAGAAAACTTTTCATGATGTAAAAAATGGTGTGGTAAAACCATACCTTTGGCGACGGTGGATAAGTCGACACCACCCAACTCCTCCCCCAACCCCTCCCCCTCCCCACCTGCCCAGCCCCTCCCCCTCCCTCCCCACTACCCAGCCCCTCCCCACTACCCAGCTCCTCCCCCTCCCCCCTCCCCTCCCCCTCCCCCTCCCTCCCCACTACCCAACCCCTCCCCCTCCCCCCTGCCCAGCCCCTCCCCCTCCCTCCCACAGCCCAACTCCTCCCCCAGCCCCTCCCCCTCCCCCCTTGCCCAGCCCCTCCCCCTCCCCTCCCCCTCCCCTCCCCCTCCTCCTCCCCCCTGCCCAGTCCCTGCCCCCTGCTCAGTCAAGTAGAATGGCATATTTAGAGAAACTTTTGGATAAAAAACACATGAAATAAAATACACAAACATGTATTTCAATGTCATTCACCAATTGATATATATACAAAGTATCCACCATAAACAAAAAATGTTATCAATATTCAAGACTTGATCGTGTTAAAAGATTAAAAAATCAAGAAAAATCATAAGGGTGCATACCTACTGAAAGTACACCGTGATCGATGATTTCTGAATAACATCCCGAGCCTTTTCAAATGTGATGATAGTTCAATGTATCCAAAACATACACAAATATATAGCCGAATATTAAAATTAAAATGTTGGAGTAAAACCAGAATCAGGATTCCACTAAACATGCTTTTTCTTTTGTGTTTGGAGTCTTCATAAAACACACAAAATCACATTAAAAATTTAGAGAAAGGAAAGATGAAAACCAAAAATAGAATATGCAACATCTAAATCAGTTAGTCAACTCTGAATATTCATATAACTTTCATATAACATACCAATCAGTGCCTTTACGTTTAAATCAAAAGATCAGAAGCAACTAAACCTTCTCAACGCCTTCAATAAATGATCTCTTCTGCTTCAAAGTGGAGGACACAGTCATACTCGCCTGATGAACATCCTCTTCATGCTGAGTATATGAAAAAAAGATTAAGTGAATGCATCCCCCTCCCCTTCCATCCCTCCACTGTACTCCCCCCTCCCAACCTTTCCCTCCCAGCCCCCCTCCCAACCCTCCATTTCATCCCCCCTCCCAACCCTCCACTGCATCCCCCCACCCCAAGCCTCCCCTCCACTACTAAGGCCAAGATTAGATAAAGAGATAATAATAAACACACCAAACCATAAAAAAATATATGGCATGTGAATATTACCTAAAGAATTTTCAAATAACACCCCTGATGAAAACATAATCCAAAATTCATTTCATTGCATAAGGAAATTCACATACAAGCAGTCCACCAATACAAAAAAAAAATAAAACTCCAAAAAAAGTCTCTCTACTAAGTCAAAAATGGAGGGGATTAATATCCCCACCATTTCCATCATCATCATCCCCATGTCCAGTATCATCATTATCAACATCATCAACAAAATCATCACCAACCGCACCATCAACATCATCATCAGCAATCTCATCACCAACAGTAGCATCAACAACATCCTTGACAACTATATCACCACCGCCGTCATCGCCACTAGGACCCTCATGGGAATCACCTGAGGCATTATTTAAAGAGCACATTTATGCCATACAGGAATGAAAAGTGGCAGTAACCTCTGATGGTAGTGACTGACTCAAAATTGACATAGCTTTCATGAAATGTTCATTCATTAGCTTACTTTTTTCACGCTCCTATAATACTATTTTCTTTTTCACAACTAATTCAGCACATGCACTTTCCAACTCAGAGGCCTTATAGGATTTAGAGGAGTTTGATGATAACCAATACCTAGAGGGGACAATGTTTTTTACTGGTCTACAATGGACTCTTCCTGGATTCTCCACACCTAACACTTGACTCAAATGATCATTTGGACCTAAGTTGTCATCTTCCTTCTCATACATGCCCTACAAGGCATACTGTTGAAATTATAAACATATTAAATTATTAATTTTGTATAAATGTTTGAAATATAAATAAAAAGATTACAATTTTATCTTGTGTTTGTGAATTAACTGCAGTTCCATTGTTTTCCCTACTGAAGTAGAATAATTTGGTATGAGGTACAGGACCTTGAATGCCCAATACAACTTGCTTCATATGATAAATTCACAAATTTTGGATTAAAACCATATATGATAAATTCAAAAAATTGGATTGAAGTTAGTTGCAACAAATACCTACAATTATTGAGGTAAATGACAGTCATAGCCGATTAGTGGTTTTCTGAAATAGTTTTCTAAAGTAGGTTTCATAGAAATATACTACTTGTTTAGGAAAAATAGACAAGCCATCACCTAGTATAAGATGTGATTTCCAGGACACATGGACTAACCAAGGGAAGGCATGAATAAGTTATGATTACATGTTATAAATAAGGACATTATTTTAATTCGGATGAACGTACCATCTGCTTCTCATGCTCGGGAATTGTAGTGCACCCTAATGTGTGTAGATATGTCATTTCATCTTTGTTTTTTTGTTTTTTGCTGACACTTCCTAAGAAACAAAAAAACAATACAAGTAATAAGAATTAAATTTTTTATAAAAACCATTAAATATAGGTAGTACCTTATACTGTTTAGTCTTCCAATGTGCGATCATTTTTTGATATTGACTTTTTTGACAGTCAGGGTTTGTGGGTACACCCTCTAATTCAGTACACACTCTGATCCTCTAACCAATATATAACTCATACTTGTATGACCACCAATACTCTCCAAGATCACTCAACCTAGCAGCTTTGATAGCTTCACCATTAGTAATGTTAATTTGACTCTGCAATGAACATGTTAAGTCATATAAATACATTACTATTATAAATATAAATTTATAAAATTTCCGTACCCATATCTACGCCCATGCCCTATCCTTGATGTCAGCATTGATATGTCTCCATGAGACTGGTTCCACCAGAACGATATCATGATATTTGGCTAAAGTATCCACAAAACTTCTACACTCCTTATCATTTTTACCTACCATTTGATTTTGAGGATTTCAATCCACCATAATCTAAGTTTCATGATTCTAGGCATCCCGCATTTGAGTGCGCCCACGTCGCCTACTAGAAGATCCCACTAAATAAGATAAGAGGTGAAAAGAGAATAGTTAAGTGACAATACAATAGAACAAAAGTGAAATGCTATAATTTGAAACATTTATAATAAAAAAACCTGATGAAGGCTCCTGAATAGGCTGTGAGGCATTTGTGGACTGTGCTAGATCAGCATCCTCCGAAGGAAGTATCTGTTCCACAACATGCTCCAGCCGATATTCATGAACATGAGTGGAAAATGAAGGGACAGAATCAATATGTGTAGGATGGATGGTAGGAAAAGGAGGTGGTGTATACATGTCAGAATATGCATAGTAGGTCTGGGGATACATGAATGGATATGGAAATTGTGCAGGTGAGAACATCGGTCAAGTCAGCATGGACATGGAATGGGAAAAAGAGGGTAAATGGGATAATGACAACAGTATGTATGGGAACATCACAGTGGTCTCAAGAGGATGGCGTACATGTGTGGTAGATGGGATGTCCACTGATGGGTCAGTGTGGGGAGTGGTAAGACGGGAGCTCCGCCTAAGTCTAGAAGGATCCCTACTCGACCCCATACTGGGAAGAGGAAACTCTGGAGTTATATATCCCTAAAAAAAATTTGATCAAAAATATGAACTTGATATTATATATAATGCAGAAGATAAATATTAGAATTATTATACTCACTGAAGACAACTCACGCTCGTGTCTAACAAGATCAACATCAAATAATCTCTTCTTGTGAGCTTCTGTAGTTTTCTTCATAATCTGCATAAGAATGAAATAAATATTTTTTAGAAACAATTTTTAAAAATCATACATACAACTTAGAAGCCAAATAAGACAAAAAAAATCATAAAATCTTTCAGTAATGATAATTTACAACCAAGTTATACATTTTTTAAAACCACATTTTAAACCCAGTTTTCCGAATTGAAATAAATATAATTAAATAAAATGAAACCAAACAATACTAAAACAAACATATCATTCCAAACTAAAACTAAATTAAAGTAATTATATTAGTACCAACCCGAGAAACTCACATCAAGGTAAACTGAATGAACTCTGAATATATATGGTTGCTTTTATATATTACCCTCCACTACCTCAGGTTCAAAATCATCTCTCACAATGGGACAATTTGTGTCATCAAATACAATATTTTGGATAACACTGATGGGGGTGTCAATGGTGAAAATTTTATCCCCAGCATCATGAAAAATATGTCTTGGGATTACTTCATTAATGACATTGTAATCAGTTTTCAGATGATCTTTCACATGAAACACTTGTTTTGTCATTGATGCCAAAATGTATGGTTCATCGGTATGTAGGAATCAACTCATGTCAATAACTCTAAATCCACAATAATCAATAAATGTAACATGTCACGTCATTGAATCAAACCATTTACATTTCATCATAGTGACTTGACCTTGAGAGTAGTGATCCAATAATAATATTTTCTCAACAAGTCCATAATAATACACATCTTCATATCGAGGTCGACTATCTGATGCACTGACATAACAATCCGTTCTAGAAGTTAACATAATTCCATCATGATGTGTTCTCATTTTCACCGCTTTATCAGTTGTAATAAATTTATATCCATTGATTATTAAAGCTTTTCCGTCATGAACCAGAGAATTAGGACCAAAAGCCAACGATATTAATTCTTGAGAAATGAATTCAATAGGTAAACTCAATACCTGGAATACATATGAGTAATATAATTAAATATATATCTATATTTTAAGGTATTTAATGTAATGGTCATACATTTGATTTTAATCAAGATGAGAACTCTTGGATATGCATAGCCTCTCTCCTTCTCAACGACAAAGACTGATGAAGTCTACTTATAATTCGTTTATGTTCTCTACATAAAATTACAATAAAAGTATAAGGTATATGTGATATGATATCGTATGAGATAACATATATATATTCAAATTACTTACTTGATATAGGCATCAAACAAACCACAATTAAACAAGACTGCACGATGTTCCATATTCCGCTCTTCAAAGCTCAATGTAACCAATGTATATGACCCGACAATTCTACCTGTTTGGGGAAGAGATGGAAAAAGGGCTGAATTTCCTCATACTGCTCATCTTCATTTCTCATTGGTCAATTATGTCTTGTGATCACATCATAAAAATACATTGAACAAAAATCCATACATTCTTGGGCCAGATAACTCCTCACAATGGAACCTTCAAGATAATTCTTATTTCGGACATATAATTTCATTGTGCACATATTTATTTCAGTGGGATACATCCACCGAAAAGCGACTGGTCCCCCAAGAAGTGTCTTAGTTGGAAGATGAACTGTTAAATTCAGCATGCAAGTGAAAAAGGATGGAGGAATTTTTTTTCCAACTCACACAGAATTAACGGAGCCTCTTGCTTCATTTTTCCAACTCACATATATTTTTATCAATATGAATTACATCTAAACAATGACATAACACATTTGTAGACCAATATGTAAACACAAAAAAATAATTCTATTTTTCCAATTGTAAGTGACTTCAGTATCAACATTCTTCCTCTTTCGAGATTTTAACTAACCTTTACCTAATGAAAAGCCGAAATCTTTCAATTCATCAAGCACATCACTTCCTGACATACATTGAGGTGGTTCTTCAGTATCAACATTATTATCAAACCTCTGATGATTCTTCATGTATTGAGGATCCATTGGAAAGAATTAGCGATGCCCCATGAAACTGAAACTATGAAGATATTTAATCCTTCTCGATCGTGTATTCTTTATACAAATGGGACATTGTAGTTTTCCCTTCGTGCTCCACCCAGACATCATTACATAGACAGAGAAATCATTTATGGTTCATATATGGTAAACATGCATCTGAAACGTATTCTTTGATGAAGAATGAAATATCTGCACACCTAAATCCCAAAGTTATTTCAACTCTTTTATTAAAGACTGCAAGTAGAAATCTATATCATTACCAGGATCGGAAGGTCCAGATATCAGTATACTCAAGAAAGTGAAAGGTTTTTTCATACACATCCATGGAGGAATATTATAAACATGAATAAAAACCGGTCATGTGCTATGAGTAGTAAGCATCTAACCAAACAGATTAAAACCATCACATGATAGGACCAATCTGACATTACGCACCTCAGATATAAAATTAGGATGTTGTCCATCAAATGTCCTCCATGATAATCCATTTGTAGGATGTACCAGATCATCATTACCTTTAATTATCTCAACATTGTTCCATAGGATATTGAATGAGATTTCTGGAGACATGAATAGATTTTTATGTCTGGGAATCAATGGAAAGTGACACATGACTTTCTGTGGCACACGAGATGGTGTTCCATCTACATTTTTCTTCCATAGAGATGTACCACATTCTTTATAGTCATTACGGTCAGCTGTTTCCTCCAAAAATAAACTGTAATCTTTTGGACAAGCATTGACTTTATTAGTAGCAAATCCAAGCCGCTTAATTAACTTCCATGCCATGTAATGATTTGAGGGAATATCTGCACAATCAGGAAGAAATTCCTTCAAAAATGTAAGAATATAATCAATGGCGGTATTAGAAATCCCATACATGATTTTACCATGATATAACCGCATTAAAAATTCCAACTTGGTCATTTTAGTAAATTCTTGATATACTGGAGTTCTGGCATCATCCAATAAATTTTTTACTCTCTCAACATCATCGTGTTAAACATTTACCTCATGTGTACTGATATCATTGTCTTATTGCACCGACATGATATCTCTCTCAGAATGATTCACATATGGAAACCAATCAAATATCAAATTCTTCATGTCACTTCATTCATTTCATTTATGAACAGTCGAAGATTGAGTCATCTCTCCATGGTGAAACCAAACATTATAGTTTTATTGAAATCCAAATTTCGTTAAATGGTAACTAACATCTTCTTGTCTTAACCATGGTCTTCCAACACAATTATAATAGGGACACTGTATATAATCTCCATCTGATGCATTGTTAAATGCAAAATCTAAAAAATTCTCCAAATTATTTTAAAACTCGGTTGAAATCTGATCGGTACGATACATCCAACTTCTATCCATTCTATAACAAGAAAAAAAATTATCATTCAATCAACAATGTAAATAATATTTAAAAAATTCATTACAATCAATTTTATTATTAAATTAATCAAATCATATTAGTATCTAGAAAAACATATTTAATGACAAGAGGATTCCATGATTGAATAAGTAGGAAAAAAGGAAAAAAGGTCTACCTTGAGATGTAAAATAAAGAAAAAAGTTAAAATAGACACTCCCAAGTGGTCATTGATGGGGAATAAAAAAGAAAATTTCAATGTAAAATACTCCTTTATAGATATAGAGGCATTATAAACATGGGAAGAAAATTTTATTTTAATAATATGAATTTATAATTTTATAGATTATTTTGTAGGGGTTATTTTATGGGGAATAAAACATTCAATGAAAATAGAGTAGTTATTACTTTAATGTTTTGGAATTAATATTGAAAAAATGTTTCAAGGTATCCTAAAAATTTTGTACAACATGATGCTTGAAATATATAATTTTTATGGATTCTATTGGAACTTTGGAATATTTTTTCATATGGAAAAGATATGTTTTTTAAAATAGACATCATGATATACTTGGGAGTATTGATAATCAATGTTTTGGGGTTTAAACCCCTTTAAAGGAATAAAATTTAGAAAAATATTGTAAATTCTATATAGAAATCACATAACATGTTTGATATTATTGAATAAGTATATGGAAGGTGTGACCATCCTATTCGTGATGAAAATTAATGCCTCATCATTATAACATCCTGAAAAAATTTGAGTTTTAATACTCAAAATCCTCAAAAGAAGAATAGAAAAGTGAAGGAGAAAGATTTAGTTGTTAAAGTTTCACCCAAAGTATCCAAAGGGGAAAGTCCATGGATCTTGGATAGTGGATGTTCTGATCACATGATTAAAGATTTAAAAATATTGAAATCTATTGAAAAATGAAATGGATGCTTAGTTAACTTCATAAATGATGGGTCACTAAAGGTTAAAGGATTTGGTTTAATTGTTATTGGGAAAGAGAAGCTTAAATAAAAAAACACTCTTTATGTTGATGGATTAAAACACAATCTATTAAGTGTTTATCAACTTCATGATAAAGGAAATATATTTTTTAGGAATTATGGGTTATTGGTTGGAACATTGAGGATTAAAGAGTGGTTAAAAGAGGATAAGAGTTCTAGAGGAAATTTAGTCCAGTGGGTGATGTTGAAAATTCATGTTATCTAAGCATAAATGAAGAGAATGAATTATAGTACCATAGGATTAGAGAATATAAATGTTCTATTTTTTAAAAAGGAGATGGACTCTCTTTTTATTTTTATAGGAGATGATAAATGGAGAATATATAGAGAGTGTTCCTTATTGTGGATACTTAGGGAGTTGGCAGTTGAAACTTAGAGAAGAGTTCATGTGTTGTTCCCCATGTTTTTGAAAAATAAAAAGGAGGAAATTGAAGAGCCCTTGATGATAAGAAAACTTAACATGTCTTAGAGTCTAAGATCCCTCATTAAGTTAATTTATTAATGGGGTGGTGATTAGATCTTAATTAAGACATTTCTAGTATAGTGTTTGTTGTACCTCTCGTATCCCCTCATGGTTTAATTTTCATGATCACAATCACTTTCTTTTTTATCTAACATTGTTTGAAGTGTTTTTTGATAGGCACAAGGTTTCCAAGAAGTTGGCCCAAGAATGGACAAGAAGTGGACTGAATTTCAGTCCACCGGCCAACCGGTGTGATAGCACCGGCCAGCCGGTGGACCTGGCAGAGGCATTGCCCACTGCCAGGTTTCACCGGTCAGCCGGTGGCTCTGTCACCGGCCGACCGGTGCCACCCAGACTCAAGGGGTAGCTACTGCCTCCCCACCGGCCAACCGGTGGCCTCAGCACCGGCCAGCCGGTGGCACCCAGCCCCAACAGTGATGGCTACTGCCTCACCACCGGCCAGCCGGTGGCTCTGTCACCGGTCAGCCGGTGCTGCCTGGGCAGAAGGCCTTCTCAACATCCAAGGCACCGGCCAGCCGGTGGAGCTGTACCGGCCAGCCGGTAGCCCAGTCAAACTAGCCGTTGGCTTTGACCAGTCAACTCCCTTTTGGCCTCCAACGGCTCCGAGGCCCTTTCCAACGGCTCCGAAGACTCCCCAAGGGTTCCATGCCTATAAATAAAGGCCAAGGAAGCCCCGGACACCACCCAGATCATATACCAAGCGCTCGGACATATTGTTGAACATTTGGCGAACCTCCGGCGCTCCACCTTCAAGGATCCTCAAGTGCTCCAACCAATTTCCAATCCAAGGAGCACCTCAAGAAGCTTGGGAGACCACGCTACATCAACTCCATCATACTTTGGCGCCCAAGTCTTCCTCAATTACGGTTTTTCTTGCTTTATATATTTTGAGCTTAAAATTGGGTTTGTGCCTACAAACCCCAAACTTTTCTCATCCCCTCTTTCTTTTGGGTTTCACATCACCATTAAGGTGTGAAAAGGTTGTCAAGCTTTCCTTTAAATAGCTTGAGACATAGGTGAGCTATCCTTCACCTGTAAGAAGGATAGTGGGTTCTTGCTAAACCATTAAAAGCAAGTGGGTTCTTGCTTAACCACCAAAAGAAAGCTGTAATAGGTCCTAGTGCTACCTCAAAGCCTAGTGGGTTTCTTGCTTAAACCATTGAAAAGCAAGCGGTAGGAATCTCTCAACGGTTGAGTTGGGAGCAGAGACGTAGGCCGGGTTTTGGCCGAACTCCGTTATCAGTTTCTTGTGTGATTGCCTCTTTTTTTCCGCTGCTTTTCAACTTTGATTTTAATTTGTTAATCTTTTTTAAAAGGCAATTCCCCCCCCCCCCTCTTGCCATCAATTCCCATTTTTCTCCGACATAACACTTGGTATCAGAGCGAGGTTTTGAATAATTCCTTAACCGGTTTCAAATTAAAGATCCTTTTTTTGATGGCTTCTACCGCTTCTTCCTCTCAATCCCCCGAAGGACATTCTTTGGATCGTGCTCCATTGTTTGATGGAGCCGATTATACTTTTTGGAAAACCCGCATGTCAACTTTTCTTAAAAGCATTAGCTATCCAATTTATAGAATTGTTATGCATGGTTTTACGCTCTCTTCTCCCGATGAGTCTAAATGGACCCCCGCCGACATTGCAAATTTCGAGCTTGATGGCAAAGCCATGAATGCTCTTCATTGTGGCTTAGACCGAAATGTTTTTAATTGCATTTCTACTTGCTCTACTTCACATGATATTTGGAAATATTTAGAGCTAACCCATGAAGGTACTAGCATGTCTCAAAAGCAAGAACCCACTCAAAAGCAAGAACCCGATGCAAAATCCGTACCCGCTTGCCCACTTCACAAGAAAAGGGCCAAGAAAAAGGAGAAGAAGAAGGCTTCAAAGGCAACATGGAGTGATAGCTCCACCTCTTCATTCTCCTCCTTCTCCTCGAGCGACCAAGGTAAAAAATGCCTAATGGCAAAACATGAGGTATCATCTTCCGACTCTTCTTCCTCGTCTTCTAGCTCTTCAAATTCTTTTAATCATTTATCATATGAGGAACTCCAACATGCTAGAGACCAATTAGAAAATGGTTTTCATGAGCTTTCTTCAAAATTCGTCTCTTTGAAAAAGAATTTCAAAAAACTTTCCTCCGAAAAAGAACAACTTCTCAAAGAGAAGGAGGAACTCTCCCTAAAAATCCAAAATTTCCCAAATGTTGATTCTTTGGAATCAACCATCAAGGACCTTAGAGAATTCTTAGCCAAGTTCACCCAAGGTGAACAAAATTTGACCAAATTATTGGGTTCTCAAAGGGTTTCTAGAACCACCAATGGACTTGGCTATACCAATGTAGCTTCCTCCTCCCATGCTCCAACTATTTTTGTAAGGGGGAGCTCTTGTTTTAAATTTTGCAATTATTGCAAAAAACCCGGGCACCTCATTTATGAGTGTGATTGAAAAAATGCCCGGTACGGCCAACCAAAGTCTATTTTCTTTTCCGATGAATTTTATAGGAGAAGACCCGCCACTAGACAAGTATGGATTGAAAAATCCCTTCTTGCGAGTCTCTCCGGGCCAAAATTTATTTCGTTTCCCCGGTGATTTGTTGTTTTATTTAGGGGGAGTTTGGTTTGTTTAAGCTTTTTGTTTTATTCAAAACTCTCTATTCAGACTTTCATTTTCAACTCTTGGTATCAAATTTTTCATTTCAAAATTTTTGATTCAAAACTTTCAATTCAAACTGTTTCAAAACTTTCAATTCAAACTGTTATTCAATTTTTGATTCAAAACTTTCAATTCAAATTTCAAAAATTTCAATTGGTTTAAATCTCTATCTTGTTTTTCAACTCATTTCCCTCAATCAAGTTTTATGCCCCGTGCTATTTTGATAATCACAAAGGGGGAGAATTTCTTGATTGATTGGGGGAGAAACCTTTTGATCATGCTTAGCATTTATTTTCAATTTATTCATTAAAAGCTGCCTTTAATTCAGTATTTTACTTTGATTGTTTCGGTGATTGTGATCATCAAAATAGGGGGAGATTGTTGTACCTCTCGTATCCCCTCGTGGTTTAATTTTCATGATCACAATCACTTTCTTTTTTATCTAACATTGTTTTAAGTGTTTTTTGATAGGCACAAGGTTGCCAAGAAGTTGGCCCAAGAATGGACAAGAAGTGGACTGAATTTCAGTCCACCGGCCAACCGGTGTGATAGCACCGGCCAGCCGGTGGACCTGGCAGAGGCATTGCCCACTGCCAGGTTTCACCGGTCAGCCGGTGGCTCTGTCACCGGCCGACCGGTGGCACCCAGACTCAAGGGGTAGCTACTGCCTCCCCACCGGCCAACCGGTGGCCTCAGCACCGGCCAGCCGGTGGCACCCAGCCCTAACAGTGATGGCTACTGCCTCACCACCGGCCAGCCGGTGGCTCTGTCACCGGTCAGCCGGTGCTGCCTGGGCAGAAGGCCTTCTCAACATCCAAGGCACCGGCCAGCCGGTGGAGCTGTACCGGCCAGCCGGTAGCCCAGTCAAACTAGCCGTTGGCTTTGACCAGTCAACTCCCTTTTGGCCTCCAACGGCTCCGAGGCCCTTTCCAACGGCTCCGAAGACTCCCCAAGGGTTCCATGCCTATAAATAAAGGCCAAGGAAGCCCCGGACACCACCCGGATCATATACCAAGCGCTCGGACATATTGTTGAACATTTGGCGAACCTCCGGCGCTCCACCATCAAGGATCCTCAAGTGCTCCAACCAATTTCCAATCCAAGGAGCACCTCAAGAAGCTTGGGAGAGCACGCTACATCAACTCCATCATACTTTGGCGCCCAAGTCTTCCTCAATTACGGTTTTCTTGCTTTATATATTTTGAGCTTAAAATTGGGTTTGTGCCTACAAACCCCAAACTTTTCTCATCCCCTCTTTCTTTTGGGTTTCACATCACCATTAAGGTGTGAAAAGGTTGTCAATCTTTCCTTTAAATAGCTTGAGACATAGGTGAGCTATCCTTCACCTGTAAGAAGGATAGTGGGTTCTTGCTAAACCATTAAAAGCAAGTGGGTTCTTGCTTAACCACCAAAAGCAAGATGTAATAGGTCCTAGTGCTACCTCAAAGCCTAGTGGGTTTCTTGCTTAAACCATTGAAAAGAAAGCGGTAGGAATCTCTCAACGGTTGAGTTGGGAGCGGAGACGTAGGCCGGGTTTTGGCCGAACTCCGTTATCAATTTCTTGTGTGATTGCCTCTTTATTTCCGCTGCTTTTCAACTTTGATTTTAATTTGTTAATCTTTTTTAAAAGGCAATTCCCCCCCCCTCTTTCCATCAATTCCCATTTTTCTCCGACATAACACTTGGTATCAGAGCGAGGTTTTGAATAATTCCTTAACCGGTTTCAAATTAAAGATCCTTTTTTTGATGGCTTCTACCGCTTCTTCCTCTCAATTCCCCGAAGGACATTCTTTGGATCGTGCTCCATTGTTTGATGGAGCCGATTATACTTTTTGGAAAACCCGCATGTCAACTTTTCTTAAAAGAATTAGCTATCCAATTTATAGAATTGTTATGCATGGTTTTACGCTCTCTTCTCCCGATGAGTCTAAATGGACCCCCGCCGACATTGCAAATTTCGAGCTTGATGGCAAAGCCATGAATGCTCTTCATTGTGGCTTAGACCAAAATGTTTTTAATTGCATTTCTACTTGCTCTACTTCACATGATATTTGGAAATATTTAGAGCTAACCCATGAAGGTACTAGCATGTCTCAAAAGCAAGAACCCACTCAAAAGCAAGAACCCGATGCAAAATCCGTACCCGCTTGCCCACTTCACAAGAAAAGGGCCAAGAAAAAGGAGAAGAAGAAGGCTTCAAAGGCAACATGGAGTGATAGCTCCACCTCTTCATTCTCCTCCTTCTCCTCGAGCGACCAAGGTAAAAAATGTCTAATGGAAAAACATGAGGTATCATCTTCCGACTCTTCTTCCTCGTCTTCTAGCTCTTCAAATTCTTTTAATCATTTATCATATGAGGAACTCCAACATGCTAGAGACCAATTAGAAAATGGTTTTCATGAGCTTTCTTCAAAATTCGTCTCTTTGAAAAAGAATTTCAAAAAACTTTCCTCTGAAAAAGAACAACTTCTCAAAGAGAAGGAGGAACTCTCCCTAAAAATCCAAAATTTCCCAAATGTTGATTCTTTGGAATCAACCATCAAGGACCTTAGAGAATCCTTAGCCAAGTTCACCCAAGGTGAACAAAATTTGACCAAATTATTGGCTTCTCAAAGGGTTTCTAGAACCACCAATGGACTTGGCTATACCAATGTAGCTTCCTCCTCCCATGCTCCAACTGTTTTTGTAAGGGGGAGCTCTTGTTTTAAATTTTGCAATTATTGCAAAAAACCCGGGCACCTCATTTATGAGTGTGATTGCAAAAATGCCCGGTACGGCCAACCAAAGTCTATTTTCTTTTCCGATGAATTTTATAGGAGAAGACCCGCCACTAGACAAGTATGGATTGAAAAATCCCTTCTTGCGAGTCTCTCCGGGCCAAAATTTATTTCGTTTCCCCGGTGATTTGTTGTTTTATTTAGGGGGAGTTTGGTTTGTTTAAGCTTTTTGTTTTATTCAAAACTCTCTATTCAGACTTTCATTTTCAACTCTTGGTATCAAATTTTTCATTTCAAAATTTTTGATTCAAAACTTTCAATTCAAACTGTTTCAAAACTTTCAATTCAAACTGTTATTCAATTTTTGATTCAAAACTTTCAATTCAAATTTCAAAAATTTCAATTGGTTTAAATCTCTATCTTGTTTTTCAACTCATTTCCCTCAATCAAGTTTTATGCCCCGTGCTATTTTGATAATCACAAAGGGGGAGAATTTCTTGATTGATTGGGGGAGAAACCTTTTGATCATGCTTAGCATTTATTTTCAATTTATTCATTAAAAGATGCCTTTAATTCAGTATTTTACTTTGATTGTTTCGGTGATTGTGATCATAAAAATAGGGGGAGATTGTTGTACCTCTCGTATCCCCTCGTGGTTTAATTTTCATGATCACAATCACTTTCTTTTTTATCTAACATTGTTTGAAGTGTTTTTTGATAGGCACAAGGTTGCCAAGAAGTTGGCCCAAGAATGGACAAGAAGTGGACTGAATTTCAGTCCACCGGCCAACCGGTGTGATAGCACCGGCCAGCCGGTGGACCTGGCAGAGGCATTGCCCACTGCCAGGTTTCACCGGTCAGCCGGTGGCTCTGTCACCGGCCGACCGGTGGCACCCAGAATCAAGGGGTAGCTACTGCCTCCCCACCGGCCAACCGGTGGCCTCAGCACCAGCCAGCCGGTGGCACCCAGCCCCAACAGTGATGGCTACTGCCTCACCACCGGCCAGCCGATGGCTCTGTCACCGGTCAGCCGGTGCTGCCTGGGCAGAAGGCCTTCTCAACATCCAAGGCACCGGCCAGCCGGTAGCCCAGTCAAACTAGCCGTTGGCTTTGACCAGTCAACTCCCTTTTGGCCTCCAACGGCTCCGAGGCCCTTTCCAACGGCTCCGAAGACTCCCCAAGGGTTCCATGCCTATAAATAAAGGCCAAGGAAGCCCCGGACACCACCCGGATCATATACCAAGCGCTCGGACATATTGTTGAACATTTGGCGAACCTCCGGCGCTCCACCTTCAAGGATCCTCAAGTGCTCCAACCAATTTCCAATCCAAGGAGCACCTCAAGAAGCTTGGGAGAGCACGCTACATCAACTCCATCATACTTTGGCGCCCAAGTCTTCCTCAATTACGGTTTTTCTTGCTTTATATATTTTGAGCTTAAAATTGGGTTTGTGCCTACAAACCCCAAACTTTTCTCATCCCCTCTTTCTTTTGGGTTTCACATCACCATTAAGGTGTGAAAAGGTTGTCAAGCTTTCCTTTAAATAGCTTGAGACATAGGTGAGCTATCCTTCACCTGTAAGAAGGATAGTGGGTTCTTGCTAAACCATTAAAAGCAAGTGGGTTCTTGCTTAACCACCAAAAGCAAGCTGTAATAGGTCCTAGTGCTACCTCAAAGCCTAGTGGGTTTCTTGCTTAAACCATTGAAAAGCAAGCGGTAGGAATCTCTCAACGGTTGAGTTGGGAGCGGAGACGTAGGCCGAGTTTTGGCCGAACTCCGTTATCAATTTCTTGTGTGATTGCCTCTTTATTTCCGCTGCTTTTCAACTTTGATTTTAATTTGTTAATCTTTTTTAAAAGGCAATTCCCCCCCCTCTTGCCATCAATTCCCATTTTTCTCCGACATAACACTTGGTATCAGAGCGAGGTTTTGAATAATTCCTTAACCGGTTTCAAATTAAAGATCCTTTTTTTGATGGCTTCTACCGCTTCTTCCTCTCAATCCCCCGAAGGACATTCTTTGGATCGTGCTCCATTGTTTGATGGAGCCGATTATACTTTTTGGAAAACCCGCATGTCAACTTTTCTTAAAAGCATTAGCTATCCAATTTATAGAATTGTTATGCATGGTTTTACGCTCTCTTCTCCCGATGAGTCTAAATGGACCCCCGCCGACATTGAAAATTTCGAGCTTGATGGCAAAGCCATGAATGCTCTTCATTGTGTCTTAGACCGAAATGTTTTTAATTGCATTTCTACTTGCTCTACTTCACATGATATTTGGAAATATTTAGAGCTAACCCATGAAGGTACTAGAATGTCTCAAAAGCAAGAACCCACTCAAAAGCAAGAACCCAATGCAAAATCCGTACCCGCTTTCCCACTTCACAAGAAAAGGGCCAAGAAAAAGGAGAAGAAGAAGGCTTCAAAGGCAACATGGAGTGATATCTCCACCTCTTCATTCTCCTCCTTCTCCTCGAGCGACCAAGGTAAAAAATGCCTAATGGCAAAACATGAGGTATCATCTTCCGACTCTTCTTCCTCGTCTTCTAGCTCTTCAAATTCTTTTAATCATTTATCATATGAGGAACTCCAACATGCTAGAGACCAATTAGAAAATGGTTTTCATGAGCTTTCTTCAAAATTCGTCTCTTTGAAAAAGAATTTCAAAAAACTTTCCTCCGAAAAAGAACAACTTCTCAAAGAGAAGGAGGAACTCTCCCTAAAAATCCAAAATTTCCCAAATGTTGATTCTTTGGAATCAACCATCAAGGACCTTAGAGAATCCTTAGCCAAGTTCACCCAAGGTGAACAAAATTTGACCAAATTATTGGGTTCTCAAAGGGTTTCTAGAACCACCAATGGACTTGGCTATACCAATGTAGCTTCCTCCTCCCATGCTCCAACTGTTTTTGTAAGGGGGAGCTCTTGTTTTAAATTTTGCAATTATTGCAAAAAACCCGGGCACCTCATTTATGAGTGTGATTGCAAAAATGCCCGGTACGGCCAACCAAAGTCTATTTTCTTTTCCGATGAATTTTATAGGAGAAGACCCGCCACTAGACAAGTATGGATTGAAAAATCCCTTCTTGCGAGTCTCTCCGGGCCAAAATTTATTTCGTTTCCCCGGTGATTTGTTGTTTTATTTAGGGGGAGTTTGGTTTGTTTAAGCTTTTTGTTTTATTCAAAACTCTCTATTCAGACTTTCATTTTCAACTCTTGGTATCAAATTTTTCATTTCAAAATTTTTGATTCAAAACATTCAATTCAAACTGTTTCAAAACTTTCAATTCAAACTGTTATTCAATTTTTGATTCAAAACTTTCAATTCAAATTTCAAAAATTTCAATTGGTTTAAATCTCTATCTTGTTTTTCAACTCATTTCCCTCAATCAAGTTTTATACCCCGTGCTATTTTGATAATCACAAAGGTGGAGAATTTCTTGATTGATTGGGGGAGAAACCTTTTGATCATGCTTAGCATTTATTTTCAATTTATTCATTAAAAGCTGCCTTTAATTCAGTATTTTACTTTGATTGTTTCGGTGATTGTGATCATCAAAATAGGGGGAGATTGTTGTACCTCTCGTATCCCCTCTTGGTTTAATTTTCATGATCACAATCACTTTCTTTTTTATCTAACATTGTTTGAAGTGTTTTTTGATAGGCACAAGGTTTCCAAGAAGTTGGCCCAAGAATGGACAAGAAGTGGACTGAATTTCAGTCCACCGGCCAACAGGTGTGATAGCACCGGCCAGCCGGTGGACCTGGCAGAGGCATTGCCCACTGCCAGGTTTCACCGGTCAGCCGGTGGCTCTGTCACCGGCCGACCGGTGGCACCCAGACTCAAGGGGTAGCTACTGCCTCCCCACCGGCCAACCGATGGCCTCAGCACCGGCCAGCCGGTGGCACCCAGCCCCAACAGTGATGGCTACTGCCTCACCACCGGCCAGCCGGTGGCTCTGTCACCGGTCAGGCGGTGCTGCCTGGGCAGAAGGCCTTCTCAACATCCAAGGCACCGGCCAGCCGGTGGAGCTGTACCGGCCAGCCGGTAGCCCAGTCAAACTAGCCGTTGGCTTTGACCAGTCAACTCCCTTTTGGCCTCCAACGGCTCCGAGGCCCTTTCCAACGGCTCCGAAGACTCCCCAAGGGTTCCATGCCTATAAATAAAGGCCAAGGAATCCCCGGACACCACCCAGATCATATACTAAGCGCTCGGACATATTGTTGAACATTTGGCGAACCTCCGGCGCTCCACCTTCAAGGATCCTCAAGTGCTCCAACCAATTTCCAATCCAAGGAGCACCTCAAGAAGCTTGGGAGAGCACGCTACATCAACTCCATCATACTTTGGCGCCCAAGTCTTCCTCAATTACGGTTTTTCTTGCTTTATATATTTTGAGCTTAAAATTGGGTTTGTGCCTACAAACCCCAAACTTTTCTCATCCCCTCTTTCTTTTGGGTTTCACATCACCATTAAGGTGTGAAAAGGTTGTCAAGCTTTCCTTTAAATAGCTTGAGACATAGGTGAGCTATCCTTCACCTGTAAGAAGGATAGTGGGTTCTTGCTAAACCATTAAAAGCAAGTGGGTTCTTGCTTAACCACCAAAAGCAAGCTGTAATAGGTCCTAGTGCTACCTCAAAGCCTAGTGGGTTTCTTGCTTAAACCATTGAAAATCAAGCGGTAGGAATCTCTCAACGGTTGAGTTGGGAGCGGAGACGTAGGCCGGGTTTTGGCCGAACTCCGTTATCAATTTCTTGTGTGATTGCCTCTTTATTTCCGCTGCTTTTCAACTTTGATTTTAATTTGTTAATCTTTTTTAAAAGGCAATTCCCCCCCCCCTCTTGCCATCAATTCCCATTTTTCTCCGACATAACACTTGGTATCAGAGCGAGGTTTTGAATAATTCCTTAACCGGTTTCAAATTAAAGATCCTTTTTTTGATGGCTTCTACCGCTTCTTCCTCTCAATCCCCCGAAGGACATTCTTTGGATCGTGCTCCATTGTTTGATGGAGCCGATTATACTTTTTGGAAAACCCGCATGTCAACTTTTCTTAAAAGCATTAGCTATCCAATTTATAGAATTGTTATGCATGGTTTTACGCTCTCTTCTCCCGATGAGTCTAAATGGACCCCCGCCGACATTGCAAATTTCGAGCTTGATGGCAAAGCCATGAATGCTCTTCATTGTGGCTTAGACCGAAATGTTTTTAATTGCATTTCTACTTGCTCTACTTCACATGATATTTGGAAATATTTAGAGCTAACCCATGAAGGTACTAGCATGTCTCAAAAGCAAGAACCCACTCAAAAGCAAGAACCCGATGCAAAATCCGTACCCGCTTGCCCACTTCACAAGAAAAGGGCCAAGAAAAAGGAGAAGAAGAAGGCTTCAAAGACAACATGGAGTGATAGCTCCACCTCTTCATTCTCCTCCTTCTCCTCGAGCGACCAAGGTAAAAAATGCCTAATGGCAAAACATGAGGTATCATCTTCCGACTCTTCTTCCTCGTCTTCTAGCTCTTCAAATTCTTTTAATCATTTATCATATGAGGAACTCCAACATGCTAGAGACCAATTAGAAAATGGTTTTCATGAGCTTTCTTCAAAATTCGTCTCTTTGAAAAAGAATTTCAAAAAACTTTCCTCTGAAAAAGAACAACTTCTCAAAGAGAAGGAGGAACTCTCCCTAAAAATCCAAAATTTCCCAAATGTTGATTCTTTGGAATCAACCATCAAGGACCTTAGAGAATCCTTAGCCAAGTTCACCCAAGGTGAACAAAATTTGACCAAATTATTGGGTTCTCAAAGGGTTTCTAGAACCACCAATGGACTTGGCTATACCAATGTAGCTTCCTCCTCCCATGCTCCAACTATTTTTGTAATGGGGAGCTCTTGTTTTAAATTTTGCAATTATTGCAAAAAACCCGGGCACCTCATTTATGAGTGTGATTTCAAAAATGCCCGGTACGGCCAACCAAAGTCTATTTTCTTTTCCGATGAATTTTATAGGAGAAGACCCGCCACTAGACAAGTATGGATTGAAAAATCCCTTCTTGCGAGTCTCTCCGGGCCAAAATTTATTTCGTTTCCCCGGTGATTTGTTGTTTTATTTAGGGGGAGTTTGGTTTGTTTAAGCTTTTTGTTTTATTCAAAACTCTCTATTCAGACTTTCATTTTCAACTCTTGGTATCAAATTTTTCATTTCAAAATTTTTGATTCAAAACTTTCAATTCAAACTGTTTCAAAACTTTCAATTCAAACTGTTATTCAATTTTTGATTCAAAACTTTCAATTCAAATTTCAAAAATTTCAATTGGTTTAAATCTCTATCTTGTTTTTCAACTCATTTCCCTCAATCAAGTTTTATGCCCCGTGCTATTTTGATAATCACAAAGGGGGAGAATTTCTTGATTGATTGGGGGAGAAACCTTTTGATCATGCTTAGCATTTATTTTCAATTTATTCATTAAAAGCTGCCTTTAATTCAGTATTTTACTTTGATTGTTTCGGTGATTGTGATCATCAAAATAGGGGGAGATTGTTGTACCTCTCGTATCCCCTCGTGGTTTAATTTTCATGATCACAATCACTTTCTTTTTTATCTAACATTGTTTGAAGTGTTTTTTGATAGGCACAAGGTTGCCAAGAAGTTGGCCCAAGAATGGACAAGAAGTGGACTGAATTTCAGTCCACCGACCAACCGGTGTGATAGCACCGGCCAGCCGGTGGACCTGGCAGAGGCATTGCCCACTGCCAGGTTTCACCGGTCAGCCGGTGGCTCTGTCACCGGCCGACCGGTGGCACCCAGACTCAAGGGGTAGCTACTGCCTCCCCACCGGCCAACCGGTGGCCTCAGCACCGGCCAGCCGGTGGCACCCAGCCCCAACAGTGATGGCTACTGCCTCACCACCGGCCAGCCGGTGGCTCTGTCACCGGTCAGCCGGTGCTGCCTGGGCAGAAGGCCTTCTCAACATCCAAGGCACCGGCCAGCCGGTGGAGCTGTACCGGCCAGCCGGTAGCCCAGTCAAACTAGCCGTTGGCTTTGACCAGTCAACTCCCTTTTGGCCTCCAACGGCTCCGAGGCCCTTTCCAACGGCTCCGAAGACTCCCCAAGGGTTCCATGCCTATAAATAAAGGCCAGGGAAGACCCGGACACCACCCGGATCATATACCAAGCGCTCGGACATATTGTTGAACATTTGGCGAACCTCCGGCGCTCCACCTTCAAGGATCCTCAAGTTCTCCAACCAATTTCCAATCCAAGGAGCACCTCAAGAAGCTTGGGAGAGCACGCTACATCAACTCCATCATACTTTGGCGCCCAAGTCTTCCTCAATTACAGTTTTTCTTGCTTTATATATTTTGAGCTTAAAATTGGGTTTGTGCCTACAAACCCCAAACTTTTCTCATCCCCTCTTTCTTTTGGGTTTCACATCACCATTAAGGTGTGAAAAGGTTGTCAAGCTTTCCTTTAAATAGCTTGAGACATAGGTGAGCTATCCTTCACCTGTAAGAAGGATAGTGGGTTCTTGCTAAACCATTAAAAGCAAGTGGGTTCTTGCTTAACCACCAAAAGCAAGCTGTAATAGGTCCTAGTGCTACCTCAAAGCCTAGTGGGTTTCTTGCTTAAACCATTGAAAAGCAAGGGGTAGGAATCTCTCAACGGTTGAGTTGGGAGCGGAGACGTAGGCCGGGTTTTGGCCGAACTCCATTATCAATTTCTTGTGTGATTGCCTCTTTATTTCCGCTGCTTTTCAACTTTGATTTTAATTTGTTAATCTTTTTTAAAAGGCAATTCCCCCCCCCCCTCTTGCCATCAATTCCCATTTTTCTCCGACATAACACTTGGTATCAGAGCGAGGTTTTGAATAATTCCTTAACCGGTTTCAAATTAAAGATCCTTTTTTTGATGGCTTCTACCGCTTCTTCCTCTCAATCCCCCGAAGGACATTCTTTGGATCGTGCTCCATTGTTTGATGGAGCCGATTATACTTTTTGGAAAACCCGCATGTCAACTTTTCTTAAAAGCATTAGCTATCCAATTTATAGAATTGTTATGCATTGTTTTACGCTCTCTTCTCCCGATGAGTCTAAATGGACCCCCGCCGACATTGCAAATTTCGAGCTTGATGGAAAAGCCATGAATTCTCTTCATTGTGTCTTAGACCGAAATGTTTTTAATTGCATTTCTACTTGCTCTACTTCACATGATATTTGGAAATATTTAGAGCTAACCCATGAAGGTACTAGCATGTCTCAAAAGCAAGAACCCACTCAAAAGCAAGAACCCGATGCAAAATCCGTACCCGCTTGCCCACTTCACAAGAAAAGGGCCAAGAAAAAGGAGAAGAAGAAGGCTTCAAAGGCAACATGGAGTGATAGCTCCACCTCTTCATTCTCCTCCTTCTCCTCGAGCGACCAAGGTAAAAAATGCCTAATGGCAAAACATGAGGTATCATCTTCCGACTCTTCTTCCTCGTCTTCTAGCTCTTCAAATTCTTTTAATCATTTATCATATGAGGAACTCCAACATGCTAGAGACCAATTAGAAAATGGTTTTCATGAGCTTTCTTCAAAATTCGTCTCTTTGAAAAAGAATTTCAAAAAACTTTCCTCCGAAAAAGAACAACTTCTCAAAGAGAAGGAGGAACTCTCCCTAAAAATCCAAAATTTCCCAAATGTTGATTCTTTGGAATCAACCATCAAGGACCTTAGAGAATCCTTAGCCAAGTTCACCCAAGGTGAACAAAATTTGACCAAATTATTGGATTCTCAAAGGGTTTCTAGAACCACCAATGGACTTGGCTATACCAATGTAGCTTCCTCCTCCCATGCTCCAACTGTTTTTGTAAGGGGGAGCTCTTGTTTTAAATTTTGCAATTATTGCAAAAAACCCGGGCACCTCATTTATGAGTGTGATTGAAAAAATGCCCGGTACGGCCAACCAAAGTCTATTTTCTTTTCCGATGAATTTTATAGGAGAAGACCCGCCACTAGACAAGTATGGATTGAAAAATCCCCTCTTGCGAGTCTCTCCGGGCCAAAATTTATTTCGTTTCCCCGGTGATTTGTTGTTTTATTTAGGGGGAGTTTGGTTTGTTTAAGCTTTTTGTTTTATTCAAAACTCTCTATTCAGACTTTCATTTTCAACTCTTCGTATCAAATTTTTCATTTCAAAATTTTTGATTCAAAACTTTCAATTCAAACTGTTTCAAAACTTTCAATTCAAACTGTTATTCAATTTTTGATTCAAAACTTTCAATTCAAATTTCAAAAATTTCAATTGGTTTAAATCTCTATCTTGTTTTTCAACTCATTTCCCTCAATCAAGTTTTATGCCCCGTGCTATTTTGATAATCACAAAGGGGGAGAATTTCTTGATTGATTGGGGGAGAAACCTTTTGATCATGCTTAGCATTTATTTTCAATTTATTCATTAAAAGCGTCCTTTAATTCCGTATTTTACTTTGATTGTTTCGGTGATTGTGATCATCAAAATAGGGGGAGATTGTTGTACCTCTCGTATCCCCTCGTGGTTTAATTTTCATGATCACAATCAATTTCTTTTTTATCTAACATTGTTTGAAGTGTTTTTTGATAGGCACAAGGTTTCCAAGAAGTTGGCCCAAGAATGGACAAGAAGTGGACTGAATTTCAGTCCACCGGCCAACCAGTGTGATAGCACCGGCCAGCCGGTGGACCTGGCAGAGGCATTGCCCACTGCCAGGTTTCACCGGTCAGCCGGTGGCTCTGTCACCGGCCGACCGGTGGCACCCAGACTCAAGGGGTAGCTACTGCCTCCCCACCGGCCAACCGGTGGCCTCAGCACCGGCCAGCCGGTGGCACCCAGCCCCAACAGTGATGGCTACCGCCTCACCACCGGCCAGCCGGTGGCTCTGTCACCGGTCAGCCGGTGCTGCCTGGGCAGAAGGCCTTCTCAACATCCAAGGCACCGGCCAGCCGGTGGAGCTGTACCGGCCAGCCGGTAGCCCAGTCAAACTAGCCGTTGGCTTTGACCAGTCAACTCCCTTTTGGCCTCCAACGGCTCCGAGGCCCTTTCCAACGGCTCCGAAGACTTCCCAAGGGTTCCATGCCTATAAATAAAGGCCAAGGAAGCCCCGGACACCACCCGGATCATATACCAAGCGCTCGGACATATTGTTGAACATTTGGCGAACCTCCGGCGCTCCACCTTCAGGGATCCTCAAGTGCTCCAACCAATTTCCAATCCAAGGAGCACCTCAAGAAGCTTGGGAGAGCACGCTACATCAACTCCATCATACTTTGGCGCCCAAGTCTTCCTCAATTATGGTTTTTCTTGCTTTATATATTTTGAGCTTAAAATTGGGTTTGTGCCTACAAAACCCAAACTTTTATCATCCCCTCTTTCTTTTGGGTTTCACATCACCATTAAGGTGTGAAAAGGTTGTCAAGATTTCCTTTAAATAGCTTGAGACATAGGTGAGCTATCCTTCACCTGTAAGAAGGATAGTGGGTTCTTGCTAAACCATTAAAAGCAAGTGGGTTCTTGCTTAACCACCAAAAGCAAGCTGTAATAGGTCCTAGTGCTACCTCAAAGCCTAGTGGGTTTCTTGCTTAAACCATTGAAAATCAAGCGGTAGGAATCTCTCAACGGTTGAGTTGGGAGCGGAGACGTAGGCCGGGTTTTGGCCGAACTCTGTTATCAATTTCTTGTGTGATTGCCTCTTTATTTCCGCTGCTTTTCAACTTTGATTTTAATTTGTTAATCTTTTTTAAAAGGCAATTCCCCCCCCCCTCTTGCCATCAATTCCCATTTTTCTCCGACATAACAGTGTTGATCTTTACTCTGAGGGTTAGATAATTAGGAAAACCGTTATTCATTACAATAGTTCAGTGTTTAAAAAACATTTTTAGTATTTGATTACTATGAAATTGTTAATGAGTAAAATCCATTAAGGGATATTGAATGAAATTTTTATTTTTTATTTACTTAAATCATACTCATTTATGGGCAATAAGTTAATTCAAGATAAGTTTAAAAAAAGTAATAAAGAAAAACCATCAAATTCCATGTCAACATCATGGTTGTAACGACCACTTCTTTTTATATGGGAATTTACCTTTGAATAAATTATATGTGTGATATTTCATAAAAAGTAAATAAATGATTATTAGAAATTCAGAACTTTACATGTCCATAATATGATCATTGGCCATTATAGACATTAGAGATGTAGTTGTTAGAATGTGATAATTAGAATTGGTGCATATTAAGGGTAATGATGAGATATAATTTATATATAGGGGTAAATTATGGCCTCAAATAATAGGAAATAATTTTTTTGAAACAAAGTAATCTGATCTTGGGAGTGAAGTTTCATAAATGGGGTTTTACCTTGAAAAATTAATAGAATAACATTAAGAAGTGATACTTGACCACAAAAATCAAGTGATGAGATGAAAGTGTTGAGAGTATACATGTTGGAGAAGAATATTAATCAATTTCAAGTGATGAGGAACAATATCAATCATCTTATACAAGGTAGAGAATATAAGTGAAGCTCTAAAATATCATTAAAGACCAAATACATTAAGTAAAAAGTAGGAGAAATTTTAGGATAACAAATCATACATCATTATTTTCTTAAGTAGAACCTAAAAATACTGGAGAAAATGACAATTTAGTAACCTAACCATATTACTATATCAAGACTCTATACATCATTATAATCCCCCTCCATTACTTAATACCATGTTTTTTGATCCATTCCCTATGAATCTAGGACCACAATATCCTTATAATACTAGTTTCACTTACCATCTTTCTCACCACAAACATGTCCATATTGAAATAGAAGAGTTTCAAACTACCCATAACCTAACCATATCATCACCATCGACCATATCTTGAACCAAACCTATTCAAAAAGATTGTCCCCTCAAGGAAATATCCTTCCCCTGACTTGGGTAGTCCTGAGCATCCTTAGATGAGGTACCATCCGACCTTAAATCAAAACCTATGTCAATTATCTAATTCAAGTCAGCAACTATCAGAGACTCAGCACCATTCTTATTCCTCAAATAGAATTTTATATCTTTCCTCTTATTAGAATAAAAATATCATGATAAATCATTACGACGTTCATCCTTAACAATCCCAATGGCTTGACACCCTGAAAAAAAGTGGGGTATCCTCATATTCAATTTTCAAACCGAAATCATTATCCATCATACATAATGCTACCTTCTCAATGTGAAGGGGGATTAGGTTCGCTTCGACCAAGATACAAGCATAGAATCCAAACTTGGATTCCTCTATTTCTTGGTCCATTTTAATGGGAAAACCCAGAGTAGCATCAATTTCATGGAGATTGTTTTTTACGACATAAAATCCAATAAATACCAAATATTTTCAAACAAACCTAAGCCCTTGAGTTCATCACCTCAACAGGATTAAATATGCGATCCCACTCTTACAAGAACACTATTTTAAGAATTAACATAATATATCCAATTTCTCATTAATTTTTATTTATCTCATGAGAATAAAATAGTATATGAAAGTATCCACTCCCCATAGGGATAAATTTTAAGTTTCTAAAACCCTAAAAGTTCGATAATTGATTAACTAATTTCTATGTATTCCAGAAATTATTTCCAAAAGGATGAACTAGTCAGGAGGTTACCAAATACAAATAGATCTTGAATCATTTCAAAATTACATCCTAATTATCAGTAAGATGTACAATATTACCTTGTTTAAGAGGCAAAGGCCGGGATGTCGAGGTGGAGGCGAAGGCCGAGAGGTCCAGGTCGGGAGCCGGGAGGCGGAGCTGGGAGGCGGAGGCTGGGGAGGGGAGTCAGAGAGGGGAGGATAGGGATGGGAGGCGGTGGTTAGGGAGGGGAGGACAGGGCCGTGAGTCGAGGGTCAGGGAGGTAGGGTTTAATGGGGGGAGCACAATGGAAGTTTTAGGAGGAGCCTGATATTTAGGGTCCAATGGAAGTTTGAATACCCACAGTTTTAATAAAATCGTGGGTATAGACAACTAAAAACAATCTATCCCCATGGTTCTTTAAATCGTGGGAATAGATGAATGGGGATAAACCCCATTTCCATTAGTGGATAATTATTTTAACTAAACTTACACTCACCTCCATCTAATGTGTATAGAACATAATGTTTCCGTGGACGATGAACTACTGCCTAACGAAACGATGATTGTTCAATATTCTACTAACACCTCTTATGGTGGCCATTATGATGGAATTGTAATTATATATGATATTTATGATATTTATTTTGTCTATAATTATATTTAATTCTCTTTTATAGTATACCTTTATTCTTTTCATGTTGTATATATATAATAATTTCATTTGAGGAAGTGCGGACTACCGCCCCCTCAAAATGATATGACTCGTTCATACCATACATGGAATGTATAAAGGATGGTGTTAATGAACTTATGTAACATATATAAAATAGTATATTATACTGGAATAATAATATACCTATATATCATTTGGTCTTATTTCCTTTTAAAATAAAAAAAATGAAATGGAAGTAGCGTTCATGCGTACGTACGAATTACCGTCTCCAAGAACGTGATGAGATTCATTCCCCATCATAACCATTAAAGAATAATTTTCATTTGATTATTAAAAATAATATTTAAGAACATTATGTCATTTTTTATATGAATCAAATACATCCTATCCACAACAAACATGACTTACGCAACAAAACATATAAAGGAAAATGAATCAGTTAACACCCAAAACAATGATACTACTAAAATATTATTAACAAAGCAATATTATAAGATCATATATGATATAAAATTTATGTATATAGTTATTTTATAATTTAATAACAATGATTTAACTATTATACAGGAGGTTAACGTACCCTCGATCAAGGAAAAGTACAAGGTAAGGGTTAATTTCACAATCTCTTTATTATCTGAGGTTGTTTTTATATAAGTGCCTACTGGGACATATTTATTATCTACATACATGTTTCTTAAAAATGTATTTCAAAACATTTTTACTATTTACTATACTATGGGTTAAATTCATTTATACCCTTTTTTTAATTTTTATAAAATGGTTTGAAAGGAATCTTTCTGTCGTTTTCCAAACAAGGTAATTTATGAACTTTTCGACAAATTAAGGTAAGAATGTTTTTTAACTTATACGGAGGGTGTGGTTATTATCCACCATTACAAAACCTTTGAATCTTCCCTTACAATATTATAATAATATTTTCAAAAGAAATGTTTTCTTTTAAAATTACATGACTTTTAAGTGATTTCAAAATAGAAAGAGATATTTCTCTCAAATAGTTTTGATTTCATCTATGTTAACATCCTTAGATTTTATACTGGTTTGAAGTTGATTTATTATGATACAAACCTTCCATATTGTATTGAAGGTTTTGTAATATGTTTGACTGTGGATGTGTTATTTTTATACCATTCATTGTTTATGGTTAAAGTATTAACATTTCGTATGCTAGTTTTAATACGAATGCTTATGTTATGTTTCAAACTTTTCATATGAGGAATGCATTGGACTTAGTAAGTGATGGGTGGAGGCCACTATAGCTCCTCGATGCATCAGTAGGTCTCATGAGACAAACTAGTTTCTTGGAACAAGTCATTGACAAAATCTTATTTGTAGTCTTGGCATGAGGCCTTGACTATGTGGTTATGATGTCCGACATTATGCATTCCATCATTATAAAATTATCTATGGATATTACATGTGATTATATTACTAGTATAATATCCATGTGAATAATTAAATTACATTATTTTATTTATATTTTCCATATTATTCTGAAATTTAAGTTTTAAAAGCTTTTGTTTTAGTTTTAAACATTGCCTTAATTTTTTATGCTTATTTATGAAGTTTCCTCTATATTTTTATCCTTATTGAGCATCTGAGCTCACCCATTTCTATGTTTTATTTTTTTCCAATATGTGAAGAAGTACTTTATGGTTGACCTGTAGGGATAGGATAAGGGATATAAGTGTGTTCAAAGGGGACAAAATGTTGTTGTTGTTTTTCATTTTATAATGTAATGCAACGTTCATGTATGTAATCTATTTTCCAAGATTGATAAAATAAATGCTCCTTTAGGACTTGATTCCTTGTATCATGCCAATTTATTAAAATAATGCACCGAATTTGGGTAATTGGGGTCAGGGCATTAAACTTGTTGATCTTTCATGGCCTGAAAAACCATATGATTCCAAAGTTCATAGTTTGGTATGAATTCTAATGGCAGTTTCATGATTAATGCATGGCCTACTAAACCAGGTGGCTAAGACTTTCAAAACCACTAGTCCCTCTTAAAGAAATTTTGTTGAATTATGATTTTTTTGGATTATATTTTTATTTTTGTTGCTTGGTTTAAAAAATTAATTGTGTTTTGGAAATAGAAAAGGGATCTTGTGGTGAGAATTTGGTTTTAAAATGAAATTTTCAGATATGTGAAAAGGTTTTCTAAGATGGATAATTTTTTTTGGTTTTTAAAAATTAGTGAATGTTTTTATTAAATAAATTTATTTGGTTTTAAAATGGATTTAAATAATGAATATTTTTTAATATAAAATATATATTTTAAATGTGGTTTTAAAATGAGGTTCAAGTTTAAAATTGAAATGGGGAAATTTAAAATATTTTTAATGATTAAGAGTGAGTAAATTATTTTATTGAAGAGACTTATAGAATTGTAAAATATTTTTCAAGAAGGATATTGATGATTTAAAATTTTAAGTGGGTAATTTGGAAATGATTTTAATAGAGGTATTTTATTTATTTCATGTTGTGGTTATTTGGATTGCGATTATGCTTAATTATTTTGAGTTGTTACTTTGCATTTGGATGTGAATTTAGATAAGGGTGATGTTTTATTTGAATATGTTTGATTGGGTCATGTGTTCTTTCTAGGATTCAAGTATTTCTCCCAAAAAGTTCTTGAACACTGTTAGGTTTAGGAGTCTGTCTCTTGTCTATTATGATGCTTTAAGGATTTCTTATTCCTTGTTCTTATGAATGGGTATTATAAGGGTATTTTGGGGATATGGACATAGTGAGGTTTATCTCATGATCTTTGGTAATGGGTAAAACCTTAGGTTTATTTCTTGGGTGACTAGGATGTATATAAAACTTATAAATTTTATGTACTAGATGGTTTGGCATTTATTTTGTTAGGATCCCCATGAATGATGTTCTAAGCATGAGGTTAAAGGTTACCCATACTTCTTCTTTGAACCAATGTTAGAGACCATTCTGTTTGGGTGGGGTATGCTCATGTTTGGTGCCCCATTCCATTATCATTCCATGGTTAGAGGGTTTTCAGTGAGTGGAAAGATAGTTTTTGTCTTGGAATTTTTGGATGCATCTAAGGATGTGTTTTATTTTAGTGTTCTTAGTTCCTCATGTTCACTTGGAGAGTAAATAGTTATTTTAGGAGATTATGAATGTGTTTTTTATTGGATATTTTCTTGAGTCTCTTCAAATGATGGTTTAGGTTTTAGTATAATGACCCTTTTTAGTATATTTTCTTTTTTA